>CM060676.1:67749507-69112007 GCA_030686995.1 Artemisia argyi | reverse complement strand
GCTATGAACACTTATATACAGCCCCTGTGCAACGCACGGGTCTTCATGACTAGTTTTTTATATTTTTTTGGTAAACAATAGTAGTTTAAAAAAATATTCAAAATGCTCCTTCTTCAACATTTATGAAGTAACATTTAACAGCGTTAAGCATTTAAGAGTTGTTTTACATATTATGATTACAATCATAGGTACATTAGCAAATGATTTAATTAAAAAAATAAAATAATAAATAGCTACTGCTCAACTTACTGCTACTTTTGTCAAACACGTCATTTCTCTTTTCTAAAACATACGAGTCAATGGTTTGAAAGTCTGGGCCTTTGGGTAGACGTTATGCAAAGTAAATATTGGTAGACTTAGGAATTTAAAATGAAAAAATGTTGCACCATAGAATACGTTGAAACTTGGAGTTGAACAGTTATTTAGTGCTATATCGTCATTCATCCCTAAACTTGGAGTTGAATAGTTTTTTTGATTCTTTTATGTTGAATTAGACATGTACTTCGATACTGAGGGAGAATATTTGTTCACCGCCAAAGCTACGTTATGCACAACAATCAACATTGTGTGTAGCAGACTGTAAAAGAACAAATAGCAAAAGTTCTGATGTGAAAATCAACTCCCTTTAACGTAAGTATTCGACTACTGATAAAATATCTAAAATAACATTCAAGAATAACAAAATAGAGTAAATCTTGTGAGCCAATATCAATCTATTAACATTTTGTAACAATCATTGAGGGGCAAAAATGTAACTTTGGACAACACATAAAATAACTTTTTTGCATATGTTACGACAGAGAGTGAGAATAGAAATATATGGCCATTTGATAAATTTATATAAATAATTTCCAAGAGGACGCGTTACCTTGGAAGACAATCTTTGAGCAATTTTATAGGCATTTGCTCTGATTTGAGAGGATAAAGCACAGTCAATTGCACTAGTAAGAGCATTTGCAGCTTCTTTTATACAAACTGCATCATCTTCATCAGGAAGCAATTGGTTTCTCTTCAGGGGCTCTGGAGAAACACCAAGCCAAAACATCCTGTCTGCCCAATAAAATTGATCTAGGATAAACGGGCACAATACCTGCATATGTGATCATTTATTTTAGATAAAATGAGCAGGTTGGGTAATGGATTAATAATGCAGGCTCTTGTTTAACAGGCCACATGGTAAAATGTTGCTATGGGGTTGGGTCCGAACCACTTAATTGAGTTTTTATCTGAATCTATGATATATTAGAAAGATTATTAGAGTGTCAAGAATTATTGCGGACATCATATTTTGTAATAAAAAGTCCAATTATTTTAATAAAAAACAATTCATAAGGAAATTGGTCGAAATTGCCACCTCCAAATCGACCTATTTTACTCCCATGGATCCAAACCCCGTAGTATATATCATCCAAGTGTGACAAGATTAACACTATCATCAAAGATGACAAGTCTTAAACTGATAGAATTAAATTGGTCGAAATTGCCACCTCGAAACGTATGTAATTTGTCCCCAGAAACAACTTTAAGTCATTAAAAAACGAAGATACATAAGTTGCCCTTTCTTTTTACTTGATATTAGACAAATAGTCATTCTGTTAATGAATGGTAAATGGTAAAGTAGGAACGAATTGTCTCAGTTTCTTTTGAACCGGAAGAACCACTAGAACAAACAAACTTTTATTTGATGGTCAACAAAAAAGAACCACTAGAACAAACAAACCTGTGGAATTCCTGCATGCAAAGCTGCTGCAGTAGATCCGCTAGTTGAGCTAGATCATACGACTGTTGGTGGTTATGAGCCCAGAACAGGGTTAAGATAATCAATAGCCTAACTACGTACTAATTAAGGTTACCGGATATCACTTGGAATCGTGTTATCACTTTCCAAAGTAAACTACTCGACCCTAATGCCTGGGTATCATGAATATCTACTTAGGATAAGACCAAATGTTTGTTATTGAATTATGCACAAATCAATAACCCTTTGCATTTAAGTGTTATGTGTTTTCTGTGTATCTATCATGCATCATTTGATTTCCTATTTATAGGAAGATACTCATGGCTAGTCAAATGGAATTATGAGAATTAATCAGCCGATTAATCTAAACATAATTATCCCCATTACAGCCTAAAATAGTGGTTACATGACCAATTAAACGAGGTCATGAGTGCAGATGAAACTGCCATTTGAATAGGTCAAATCAGTTACATACAACACTCTATCAGCAGAAACTCTGCTTATCAGAAGGATCCTAACACTAGTAGCAGGAACCATCAGCAGGATCCAGCACTTCAGCAGGAACCATCAGCAGGAACCTGCACTCAGCAGAATCCTGTACAACCACTATAGAGTCAGGGGAATCAGTGACTTGATGGGTGTAAACTCCGTACCTCTAAACCCATTTCCAAGTATGATTAGATCCCTCAAGTGCACTAAATTTTCTAACAATCCTCCCCAAATTTTGTTCACTTCCTTTGCATGAAGAAGAAACATTAAACAAAACATATGCATAAACGAAAAAATCCAGAGGATTGAATTTCCATCTTAGTACATTACACATTCAAATATTCTAGAATCAGGGTGTTCTAAGAATTGAACCCTTCAACCCATTTGAATACCTGAAGATAAAATACACATATATTTTCAAACACTTAAACACTCCTGACACTATACAAGCCATGTGTCTATATCCAATTCATAAATGTTGTAAAATCTAAAGTCCATAGCTTCCTGAAGCGGCAA
Organism: Artemisia argyi; assembly: GCA_030686995.1. Lineage (NCBI taxonomy): Eukaryota > Viridiplantae > Streptophyta > Magnoliopsida > Asterales > Asteraceae > Artemisia > Artemisia argyi. The sequence goes on along the minus strand of CM060676.1, from coordinate 69,109,264 downwards.
AACTTCAACATTTACATAGGTGGTTCCTCTTTATTCATGCTCTTGCTTAGCATTTTTCCAAAGAAATTAACCATTGAGAAGTAAAGACTTCATCCTCCTTTTCAGCAAGTTCTGAGCACAACCTTGGGATGTAGTATAATACATGTGCTCCAGTACACTGAATGTTCAGCTTTCCACATTGAACTCAGCTCCCAAGTTTCCTCAGGAGGGAGTTGGGTGTCCTAGCATTCAGTGACCAAGTTGGACTTCAAACCCATCCCTTTAGCAGACTTAATAACCAAGTCTCTAGCTAGACCCTTCGTCAAGTGATCAGTTAATTCTAGTAAGATCTGAAAAACTCTATAGAAATTACCCCATTCATGATAAGTTCACGAATCATGCTATGCCTGACACCTAAGTGTCTAGACTTCCCATTGTACATCTAGCTATAAGCCTTTGCCAATGTAGCAGCACTATCACACCGGATAGAAATAGGTGCATCAGTGTATCCTTCCAACACTGAAGGATAACCAATATATGAGAGACTATAGTCCATAGTTCTCTTCAAATACTTCAGTACCCTCTGAATTACTTGCCAGTGCTGAGCACTAGGATTACTAGTATACATGCTCAGTTTACCCACATCAAAAGCAATGTCAGGCCTTGTACAAGTCATGGCATACATCAGATTGCCAATCACCCTGAAATACTCAAGCTGAGATACAGCTTGGCCAATATTAAGCATAAGCTTCTCAGTGGTATCCATGGAAGTACTCACTGGAGTACAATCAAAGCAATTAAATTTCTTCAGTACCTTCTCAGTGTAATGAGACAGAGAAATTGATATACCATTGCTTTCATGTTTAATCCTTATACCAAGGATAACATCAGCCTCCCCCATGTCCTTCATGGAGAACCTTGATGACAAAAATTCCTTTATCAGGTCAACTTGATTTTGGTCAGTGCCAAAGATCAACATGTCATCAACATATAGGCAAATGATGAATCCTTTACCAGATTCATCAAATTTGTTATATACACATTTGTCAGCCTGGTTAAGAACATAACCATTAGACAAAACCACTTCATCAAACTTTTGATGCCATTGCTTAGGTGCCTGTTTCAGTCCATATAATGACTTAATCAGTTTGCACACCTTGTTTTCATTTCCAGGCAAGATGAGGCCCTGAGGTTGGTTCATATAAACCTCCTCATCCAATTTACCATTCAAGAAAGCTGTCTTCACATCCATCTGATGAATAATCAGATTGTGAATTGATGCCAAAGCAATCAGCAGCCTGATGGTACTGATACGTGCCACAGGGGCATAAGTATCAAAGTAGTCTATCCTTGACTTTTTTTTAAAGCCCTGAATGACTAGTCTAGCCTTGAACTTTTCAATAGTTCCATCTACCTTCATTTTCCTTTTGAAAATCCATTTGCAACCAAGAGGTTTGCAACCTGGTGGTAGATCAACCAACACCTAAGTGTTGTTGCCCATGATGGAGTCAATCTCATCATTTATTGCCTCTTTCCAGAAAGCAACATCCTGGGACTTCATTGCTTCTTCAAATGTTTTGGGATCATCCTCAACAATGAAGCAATAGGAATATTGGTCAGAGACCTCATTCCTTGTACCTTCAATTAAGTATAATTGAAACTCAGGTCTAAATGACTTTGGAGTCATGACCCTTTTGCTCTTCATGAGCTCAGGTTCAGGTTGTTGAACCATAACCTCATCAGGGGCCTGAGATGATAATTCATCAGGGACCTTTGATACACCAATGTCATCAGTTCCATTTGGAATCCTGTGAATTGGTCTAGGGACAGATGAGAATCTATTTTCATCAAATAGTGCATCCCTTGATTCAATTATTGAGTTAATTGAAACAAATTCATTAGGTTCAATAACATAAAACCTGTATGCCTTGGAATGCTTAGCATATCCAACAAAGATGCAATCAATGCCTCTTTCACCCAAAGTTTTCAATTTTGGATCAGGGAGTCTGACAACAGCCTTACACCCCCAAACCCTAAGGTAATTCAGGTTGGGTTTCTTTTTAGTCCAGAGTTCATAAGGGGTAACCTTGTTCCTTTTATTTGGAACCATATTTAATAAATAGCAAGCTGTTAACATAGCTTCACCCCAGAACCCTTGACTCAGTCCTGAATAGGACAACATGGAATTAACCATCTCCTTCAGTACCCTGTTTTTCCTTTCAGAGATACCATTTTGTTGAGGAGTATATGGAGCAGTCGTTTCATGGATTATACCAACAGACTGAAAATACAGAGTATCCATGTACTCACCTCCCCTATCAGTCCTGAACCTTTCGATCAGTGACCCAAGTTGCAACTCAACTTCAGTTTTAAATACTTTGAATTTATCTAACGCTTCATCCTTGGTATGTAATAGATAGACATAACAAAACCTAGAAGCATCATCAATAAATGTCACAATGTACTTCTTGTTCCCCAAAGAGGGAGTGGCATGCAAATCACACAGGTCACTGTGTATATGCTCCGAGAGCTCAGTTTCACGTTTTAGACCCTGAAAGGGTTTCTTAGTTATTTTGGTCAACATGCAAGTCTTACACTTTTCAGTGTCCGTGTCAAAAGCTGGGATTAACCCATCCTTAGACATATCTTGCATCCTTTTATAGTGTACATGGCCAAGTCTAGCATGCCACAGGGTGGAGTCATTCAGTTTAGAGGTTGACATAAAGGCTGAATTAACAATGTCAGTGACAACATTAAGCCTGAACATTTGATTACACAAATAGCCAAAACCAATAAACACACCATGTTTAGACAAAATAAATTTATCAGATTTAATAACTTGTTTAGATCCATGATTATTCAAAACACTACTTGAAACCAATTTCTTCCTTATATCAGGAACATGAATAACATTAAACAAAGTTACAATCTTTCCAGAACTAAAATTAAGATCTACACAACCAGGACCATGCACCAAAGCTGTTGACTCATTTCCCATGTGAAGAATAGAACCATCATTCAGTGACTCGTAAGTCTTGAACCATCTTCTATCTTTGCATGCATGAACAGTTGCTCCAGAGTCAACCCACCATGCAACATCATCATCCTGCACAAAGTTAGATTAAGATACATATGTAACATAATAAACCTGAAGAGATTCATTAAACATATTCTGACCTTTCAGTGAGTTGGAAGGACCTCCACTCCCTGAACCACTAGTACCTAAACCATTGGATTTACCTCCAATCTTAACACCGTTGCAATCCCTTTTAATGTGACCAGATTTGCCACATTTCCAACAAGTAGGTGTTGCCTTCTTGTTAGGATCTGCCCTTGTGTTATCATGATGTTTACGTTTGCCTTTGTTGTCATTGTACCTGGTGGAATTGTTATGTTCCACCATATTGACAACAGATGCACAGTAGCATTGCTACTCTTTGGCTTGTCATTATCCTGCACCCTGAGGGATTCCTCAATACGCAGGTGACTACCCAACTAAATAAGAGTCAGTTCCTCCTTCTTATGTTTCAAGGTATGCTTGAAGTCTTTCCAAGAAGGAGGGAGTTTGTCAATGATACAAGAGACTAAAATAGCCTCATCCATGTTCATTTTGTGTTGTGCAAACCTTCCAAGTATTCCAAGAAGTTCATTGTATTGTTCCATGACTGGTCTTGAATCAGTCATTTTGTAATTCGTGAAATTACTTACAAGAAACTTCTTACTTGAAGCATCCTCAGCCATATATTTGGCATCCAAGGAACCCCACAGTTCTTTAGAAGATTCAACATTCTGATAAATGTCAAAGAGAGAATCAGACATACCAATGAGAATTAAACCTCTGCATACATAGTCATCATTCTCCCATTTGGTTCTTTTCCTTATCTGTTCCACAGTAGCATCATCCCCATGATCTCCAGGAATAGCAGTGCTAAGAACATACACCAGATTCATGCTTAACAGCAAGAAGTGCATATTCTTTGGCTATCTTTTGAAATCAACACCTTCAAACTTTTCCAATTTGGAAAAGTTAGTAGCCATATGCCTCATAGCAACAGCCATTGATTATCACAAAATAGTTTACTTTGATTGTTGGTGGTTATGAGTCCAGAACAGGGTTAAGATAATCAATAGCCTAACTACGTACCAATTAAGGTTACCGGATATCACTTGGAATTGTGTTGTCACTTTCCAAAGTAAACTATTCGACCCTAATGCCTGGGTATGACGAATATCTACTTGGGATAAGACCAAATGTTTATTATTGAATTAGGCACAAATCAATAACCCTTCGCATTTAAGTGTTATGTGTTTTCTGTGTATCTATCATGCATCATTTGATTTCCTATTTATAGGAAGATACTCATGGCTAGTTAAATGGAATTATGAGAATTAATCGGCCCATTAATCTCCACATAATTATCCCCATTATAGCCTAAAATAGTGGTTACATGACCAATTAAACGAGGTCATGAGTGCAGATGAAACTGCCATTTGAATAGGTCGAATCAATTACATATATCACTTTATCAGCAGAAACTCTGCTTATCAGCAGGATCCTAACACTAGTAGCAGGAACCATCAGCAGGAACAAGCACTTCAGCAGGAACCATCAGCAGGAACCTGCACTCAGCAGAATCCTGTACAACCACTATAGAGTCAGGGGAATCAGTGACTTGATGGGTGTACACTCCGTACCTACAAACCCATTTCCATGTATGATTAGATCCCTCAAGTGCACTAAATTTTCTAACAATGACATACAACATATTATTAGTACAGAGAAGTTTGAAAATGAGGATAGAAGAAAGAAAATGTAGGAAAAGCAAAAGAAAGAAAAAAGAGGCTGGAAAAAAAGTATCAGTAGGCTTACCTGCCCCCGTGATGGATAGCGGCAACACATTTGGAAAAAGCCACTTGTAAGGTACAAAACGAATTACAAAATGACAATGCATTAGGCATCTGAATATATATATGGTTCTATAGAACAATTTTAAAACTATTAGTATATTAAGAACCTTATAAGACAACTTGTTGTCAGATATCTTATGCTTCAATAAAATGATAAACATGGTCCAGCCTTGGTCATGATTAGGGATAAATATGTTGAATTGATCTATTTATATTAATTTTCAGAGCTAGATGTGCAAACTGTACGTCTAAAAAAATTGACTACTCTGTATATTTAATTGCACAGGAAGCTACAGCTTGGGCACACTCTAGTTTGCTCAATTTAAGAGTTAATAGCATACCTAAAAATAAGATTCCAGAAGATAATGGACACAAAAATGTTTTACCCTGAGAAACATAAAAGTCGGTCACTAAAAAGAGAAATTCCATTCTTAACAGGTTCTCCTTTTTCTGATCATAGTGATGTTTCTGTGGCAAGTATTCTTGTTGCAGCATCCAGAGGTCCATATCACGATGAGAAAAGGATAAAACGGTAACTGCTTAGCTCTATAACAATTTGAAGAACATGAAGAAACTGTGGTTTTCTCATTAAGCCAATGCTGCAGATGAGATGAGTAATAAAACGTAATTACCTTTTAGCTAAGTTTATTGATTTGAACTGTTTGTAATAAAGTACAACCTAAATCGACCCATTCATAACTAAATGGGTTAAATTCGACACCTCTAATGAAAACTAAAATTGAACAGATTATGCAAGGGTGGAACCATGGGAAGAAAAGTTGAACTAGTCAGAACTATGATAGATAGTTGCACTCTAGAATATTAACTAAAACCATTGACTTTAGGTGTCCAAATGTATTACAATTTACTAGAACGGTACCCGCGCAATGTGGTGGCGGGTACCTGTGACTATATTTTGCGTTATTCGGTTATTCGGTTACACATTTAGTTGTCTTTATGCTTTATAAGTAGAGATGGTTAAGCCAAATAATTTCAGTTTGAACAACCAACCGCTTCCTAACAAACTTCCTAACCAACTTGCTTTCTAACCAACTTCCTAACAAACCTGCTTCCTAACCAATTAATTTTGAAATCCTGACTGAATTTGCCTTTGTAATTATAGAATAGTCCCAAATGCATTATATAGTAGTATAGATATAGATAGATAAATCAACTTAACTTCCCTGGACAATGTCATACCATGGGGGTGTTTGCTTAAGCTTATATTTCAAAAGCCCATTTTTTGGGGTTTATTTTGAGCTAATTTTTTTAGTTTATGAACTTATTTTTCATAGTAAGTTTATATGCCAGAACATATGGGCTTATAAAACATAAGCCGAAATCATTAGCTCATAATCCAAGATATATAAGCATAAAGAAACACCCCCTATAGTGACATACAGGTGAGAGTAGTGAGATGTTACATGTGGTCAAACTAGAGGTGGCCAGTTGACCGCTCAATGAGGGCTTTTGAAGAGAGATGGAAATTTCAACCCATTCGGTTTTAAACATGTATATTTGGGTTAGTCAGATAGAAATTTTTTTAGCTCAATGGAGAACAGGTCATACACATAGAACGTCGCCTAGATAATACTTTACGCATATAAGTATATATGTAACCTCTTAAACTATTAATTCAAAAATTTAGTTTATTGCAACCATTTCGTTTTTTAATCATAATTAAGTAATCAACGCAAAAAAATTATGCACAAAAATAAACACAGATAAAATAATGTTTGTGGGTTGCTGGGTCTAACCAGTACTAAAAAGGCACATATATTAACTCAGACCAGATATGACCGGTTAACCAATCCGACTAACCAGTCGGGTTGGCCACCTCTAGCTCAAAAAAGAAGTTGTGTACAAGACTGGCTATCTAAGAAAACAATAAGCAAGACGATGAGCCTCTTGACCAAAATGCATCGATAGGGAAATGGCTTATACAGTAAAGGCTAACTAATAATGGTGGAAAAATGGGCTTGGTTCGGCTGGGTTTGATAACAGGTTCAGGTCAAAAAAATTTAATATGAAGTGTTGGTTAAATTTAGTTTTCTAATGAAGCAGTTTGTTGAGATTTCATGCATTCAAAATGCACCTCAGATGACTGAGTTTAAAACTTTTAAACCCATTTGACCCATTCCTTCATAGACAAATCCTTAATGTACCCCGTTTGACCCATTAGAGATAAAATATAACATAAAATCAACAGATTTATGGGTAAATGGTAGAAATTGCTACCTCTACTAGTGGATGACAAACTATGCTATATACGGATGCAAGATTTGCAAAACTCTGAAGTCTAAATCCTGATGTATTAATTATAAACTTACCTTCCAATGGAACTCAAACCAATGTATACAGGTGGAAGTGATACTGGAGCATTTAAAAATTGTTGTATTTCAGTGTGAGCTGAGCACAATTCAGCTTTCGTATTCCAATTCTCTGAAGAGGTCAAGACTGTAACTTTTGCACATTGTTTGCACGAGAACTGGCACTCTGTAGGAGGACTCCAGAAGCCACAAACATGAACATTTGACGGCCAATAACCTGGCATAGTAGACATTGCAAAAGCAATGAAAAGTAGAACTCTATTTTTTTTAAATAGCATGTAACAAGTATTCTGTCATCACAATAAAAGCTTTGGAAACAATAAATTTACAGTATCAGGGCATTGTAGTATAAACACATACGTATAATCTTAATATGAGAAAGGCCTATAATATCATTTACATTGTAGTTTACCATACCAGGGCATTCTACAACTTCTTTAATTTGCTGAAACCATACCTGTAATCAATTGATAAAACAATAATAATAATAATAATAAGCTACCATATGCATTCCAACATTCATCAAATAATGAGCACGAATATATGAAATGTGGTAGTTGTTAGAAGTAACGGATAAAAATTAATGAATATGTCCGGACTCGAACTCGAGACTTCGGGATTGCACACTTTACGTATGAGTTTCAATTAATTAATAATTATTATATTAGTTATGAATAATTATTAAATTCACAAAATAGACATTTAATGGTACCTAACGACCGTTAGACGAAAGATAAAGGACTAAGAGTGAAACAATAGCCAAGAAGGATCTAGAATACCCCTCTTGGGCTAAGTTTTGGCCGACCCACATCCTATAGGGATTGGGATTGTTTTCTTGAGCTCCAAGATTGAATTAGTATAAATACATGACCCCATGTATTCATTCATTCATTCCAATTGGTTCACTTGCAAGCCAAATCTCTTTTCCTTCTCTCTTTCTTTGAGCTATAGGCTATCATACTTGATCAACTAAGGCTCAACATAGTAGTGCTTGTTCGTGAATTAAGAACCTAGCTTTTCTTATTGAAACGCTAATAGTACGTGTGTTCGAGAACGAAGTGTTGACATACTTTTGCTAACGTTGTGATCGCCCTTTCAACTAACACCATAGTCACTCTCCATAAACCCAATTAGGGTTTATATAGTTCTTGTTCAATTGGTTTCCTGTTCTTGCTAGAAATCACAAAGGTACGCATATTTCATTTACATTCGGTTAATTTCAATTACATGTATTTGATCTATTTCCGCTGCGTGCTTGATGATGTTTATGTGTTTATATTATTGTTATGATTCACATATTCCAAGTGGCATCAAGAGCCGTTAATACGTTTTAATTAATTACCGAAACACATAAAATTGAATCGTTATGATTATTACATGCTTTGTGTTTTTTTTTCTTTTTCTTTTTTTTTTTAATTTTATAAAGCCTAGAATTTTTTTTATAAATGTCGACTTTATTTATTTTTTTGAAAAGAAAATTAGGGTTTTGAATTTTGTTATAAAACTTGTAGAAACCCTAAGTTGCATGTAATCTTTATGTGTATTTAATGGATATTGGTGATATGCCATTTTGGTTATGCGTTCCTTGAAATGATTATATGATTATAATATGTGCAATGTGGGCATCCATGACAAACCATGCATGTGTTGTCGTGGATTATGGTGATTTTGAAGTAATGGTTACTGATTGGCTCCAAACGGTCAACCTAAATTGACCAAGGAATGGTCAACAAAGTCAAATAGCCTAGAGTCAATCTCCGGGTAATATAGGGAATCACCAGGTCGTATGTCCCGACGAGGTGTGAATTGTGCTTCAGCGTGCTTGTGATCGGGTGATTTTTCACAGAAAAAGGATTGTTATGAGAATTATGAACTAAAATAGCTTAGGAAAGCTATATGATTGATTACTTGAATTTAGATTGAGAAAAATTAAGCTAAAACCTTAAAAACGTACGTTTACTGAAAACGGGAATAAACGTACGTAATAAAAGGTTAGTTTGATTATCTAAAAAGGCTACTGGTACAAAAATGATATTTTTACAAACCTAATGATTAAAGAAAATTTTTAGAAAAAGAAAATTAATTTTTACACTACTTATACAATTATTATTAATTAAATACTAATTTCCTATTTACTTTTAATTAATTAAATTAACCTAAAATACAAATAATTATGAAATTAACCTAGAAAAATAAAAGTTAAACTTAGAAAAATCTAAAATACTATAAAACTAATTTTAAAACTGAAAATATATTTTTAAGACTTTTTAATTAATTATTATTAACTATTAATTAATTATTAATTACTTTTTAATTATTTAAATTACCCTAAATTCTAATTAATTATGAAATTACACTAGAAAATTGAAAATAAAATTTGAAAAAATTAAAAGTAACTAAAAACTAATTTTAAAGCTAAATTTGTATTTCTCTGATTTTCTAATTAATTAATATTAATTATTTACTATTTATTATTTATTAAAAACTAATTTAAATTATAAAAACTACCAAATGATGAAGTAAAAATCTGAGAAAATTACTAAAATTATTTTTAACTATCAGAAACCTAGGAAAAATTTAAAAATGAGATTTGCTTATAAATAAGCTGAGGAAATAAGCCAATTGGCTTAAATAGAAGCTATCACTTCTAGTAAGTTGGGCTTTTTTGGAATTTTCTTTTTCACAACTGTATATTAACTGATTATGAGCAACTTTGGTGAAAGTGAATTGTTTGGAACACATAAATAAGCTATTTGGTGAGCTTATTGACTTGACAGTTAAGCTATTAAGCTTATCAGGACTTTTTGGATTTAGCAAAGCTACCAAATGAGATTATAATCACAAATAAGCTAAAAACAGATTGAGAACTACATATAACAAGCCAAATGGAACCAATAATCACAAGAATTAAGCAGTAAATAAGCTCAAAGGCTAAAAGCCTGGCTTATTGGCTTTCTATTAAGCCAAAAAGCAGGGTATGGGGCCCACTGGTTAGCCCTGTGGGGTCCACTAAAGATGGGTAATTTGGACTGATAGCAGTGCACAGGGGAGCACCTTCCCTTGCAGCTCACTTTGAGCTTGTGCACAGGCGTGTGAAAAAATCACAAAAATAAGCTAACAATGAGACTTTGAAGTTTAGCTGTGATATTATACACCCAAGAATTTTCAGACCATCAAACTTAACACAAAAATCTACAAAATTCACCCAAGAATTGGTTTTCTGCCAAAGGGCACTTTTTGACTTTTTAAGAAAACATGAAAAGTTGACTTAAATGAATTTTGATTTTGATTTAAGCACTGAAACAGGTTAAATAAGCCATATTAAGACAAAATTAAGTCACAAAACTTAATTGTGAGTTGAAATGGAGATTATGCTATCTAAAAATCAACACAGAACAGGTTTAAGGCCAAGATTAGTTGGATTTTGACTTGCAGGGTGATTACAACTAAAACTATGACTTACTTGGGGTTCTAAGGGCCTGAGTGTGATATGCAAACAATGAATGAGCAATGAGGCTCAATGTACAACTCAACACAGACAATTCCAAACACCCCTTTTAAATTAACATTACCTCTAAACTAGATTCTAATGATTATAAACTACAACCTATTGATCATTACTGATTTAATTAACAAATTAAAGACTAAATGGAAATAGAAAGGCACCAAGAAATACTGCTATACTAAAATGATAAAAATGGAAAAGTGGAAGCTTACAAAGCCTTCCAAGCTTATGAACTGAGGAACAGTGAACCAATGAACAAGCCTAATGCTCCCTTGAGCTCTAAACCAAAATCATTATCCCATCCTGCTACTGCTTCCTTCTTCTTCAACCTTTTACCATGAATTTTTATTTTATTTTGATTTTTCTTATAATTTGAAGCAATTTTGCAAAATGTGGTTACTGATTGATATAAAGCTCAAAGAGCTTCAATAAACTCTTTGTTTTGGATTATCAGATCATACAAACACTTGCAAATAATTAATGAAGCTTACACAACAACTCGAAATTCTTAAAAGAAACTTGAAAATTAGATTAAAACTTAAAACATAAATTTCATTGATTAAAAATAGATTACACAGGTTCACTAATCACTAAAAACATCTAAATTATAATCCTACATACATTCTAAGGCTCATATTGAGCTACTACTTATATATCAATACTAAGCTATGCAACCTTTCTTCCCACATGGCTTCCTGTTGAAACTTGGGATTCCCAATGGCTTCTCCTTTGACCCTTGACTAAATCCCCGCTGTCCAATTAAGATTTGATGCATTAGGGCCCTTGATTGAGATTTTGCCGCCAAATTTAAAATGGGCAAGTATTAGTGGGACAGGTGAGGGCATTGATTGTATATGGCGGAGGTTGGTTGGGTAGTTGAGGATCATTTATTGTGGGTGGTTTATTTGGTGAAAAAGTGGAGGGGGTAAGACAGAAAGGAGGGAAACCAGGGGATTTTGTGGGGAAGATGGTTGATTTGACCATCGTTTGACCCTGCTTTGACTGTTTGACCCTGGGTGTTTGATATTAAAAGGGAGTGGGCCGTGGGTATTGGTGATGGGCCTGGGGTGTGGTTTGGGCTTGGGAGCTTGGTTTTTGGATTTAGGATATTAAGGGTCCTGTTTGGTTAGATAGCAAAACACAAGGACCAATTTTGTACTTTTGCAAAAGATGAGGGGCTGAAGTTGTAAGTCTCCCAAAGCTATCCAAAGGACCAATGTTGCCAAGTACCATTGATGAGTGTCTAAATACTCATCATTTTGTAATAATCTGAACTGCCAAAACATATAAAAACACTCAAATATGCATCATAATACTTAAAATATCTTAGAAGTGTGTTTTATATGTTTCTAATACAAAATATGCAAAAACAAATGAAAAACGTACAAAGTTTGGATAATTGGCAGTTTCAGTCCCTCAAGTTTCAAATATTGACAAAACTAGTCCCTGAAGGTTTAAAATGAATGAAAAGTCAACTTAAGTCCTTGGGAAACCAAAAATATTCATAAATGATCCCTGGATGAAAGTTTACACAAACTGGCAACTTTTACCCCTCAAGTTACAAAATTGGCAAAAATGGTCCCTGGGTATTCAAAATTGGAAATTTATAAATAATACCCTTGTACTATGCATGAATGACAAAATGGAACAATTTTGATAATATTTTGAGAAATTACAATCACAGTCCCTTAAAAATCCAAAATTACAAAAATGGTCCCTGGAGTTTGAAAAATTACAGAAAAGGTCCCTGGATATTTTTAAATGGAAAAAAATCATAAAATTGGTCCTTGGTTTATCTAACTTTGCAGGTTTGGTCCTTATATGAAAAGTTTGGAGAAATTACAAAAAGGCCCCTCAACTTTGCAAGTTTGGCAAAAATAGTCCCCGGTATTTTAAATAATGAAAAAAATCAAAAATAACCGTGTACTATTCAATTATGGCAAAATAGGTCCTTGTAATTACATATGGGGATTTACAACAACAACCCCTCAACTTTGGAATAATTACAAAATTGGTCCTTGTATGAAATAATCCAAACCGGACCCTTGTTATTATAATCCAAAACCAAAAATTAATCCAAACCAAAACAAAACCCAACCCACACACACCCCTAGCCCATTCATAAGCCCAGTCCAAACCCACCCTTTTTATTTAAACCCGCGTTGACCCCGTTTGACCCATCAAATACCGGCAAAACAGCTACCACTGTTCACCCTCCTCTCCCACAACTGAAACCACCAAACCAGGTGGTATTCCACCTCCACCTCACCACTCCAGCTCACCACATACTCCCCCTAACCTTCTTTTCCACCTCACAGACAACCCACTCCTCATTTAATGCTCTCCACACCATTTTTCACCCCAAACTACCTTTTAATCTCTGTTTCTTCCATAAAACACCAACTGGCCCTAAAAACCCTCCCCTTTGTCTCCTGACACCTCCACAAACTCCCAACAATCTTTAATTACAACCCTTTGCCTCCATGTTAACGTGGAGGACTTTGGCGCCAAAAATGAGTTTAAACGGTCTTGATTAATTGGACTAAATCAATGGTTCAGATGAAGTGGGAAAAGTCCCTGAGGACTCCTGGAAGCTCATTCTCACCTATAAAGATCAAGAGAAGCAGAGGAGAAGACTATCTAGTTTAATTTTCAATTAATGTATGTCGAATTAGTTGTTTTAAAAGTTTAAGTGTAATCTAAAGCTTTCAAGTTTCATTTCAAGTATTCTCAGTGTATCAGTGATCTTTTAAGTTAATAAAAAGCAAGTTTGTATTATTATCTTAGTAAATGCAATTTTAAATTTCTTATTAAGAATCTCAATAAGCTTTGTTGTTGTTACTGTTTGGTTATATGGATTGAATAAGCTCATATAAGCTCCCATAAGCTCAATACAGCTTTTAGTAACATACTAATCAGCTTAATATAAAAATCTCACAAAATACAAATTTGGTCAATGAAAGTCAACTGTGGCATTTGTTCTTGATTTCTGGGTTTCAAGAGTGAATTGGAAGCAAAAAGCTGTGGAATCTGGGTTAGTATCCATTGGTGGATGTTAGGAAAGGATCTTGGTTAGTGGTTCTTGGTTTCAAGCAGGAAAGCATTTTGTAAGTTTCTAAAAAATCTCATAATTATCTTTGTATTGCATACTTATTGATCTTGATTATCATGGCAATTTTCTGTGTTTCTTAGGTTTAATTAGTGTAATCAAGTGTATTTGTGGTTTGAGATTGTTAAGTTGCTAAGTAGAATAACTTGTTAATCATTTTCTAAAAATCTCACAGTCAACATAGTATATCTTGTGTTCTTGTGTATTGGTGGCCATTTTCTGTTTCTAAGTACTTAAATAGATCTAATATATCATAATAAGTTAGTATGGATCAGTAGCATAAGCTCTTGTAACCATTTACTTCACAAACATCAAAACAGTCTAGTATAAAGGTGTGTTTGGATTTACATGATCTGTGTAACTCAGCTTGTTATTGTTGTTATTCCCAGTTTACACAAGTCATTTAGTTTAATATTAGTCCAGAGAAACAAAAATAATCAAGTCTTAGTTTGTTAAAAGTCAAAATCACAAGTAACTTATCACCACAGTTAAACTATGGTGATCTTTGAGTCTTAATCTCAGCATATCATCTCACAAGTCAGTACATTAGCTTAATTTCACTTAATAATAGCTTATATCATCTTATTAAACAAGTTAGATCAATCAGAAGTTCACATAAGTCAAAGGTAGTTCATTAAGCAAAATAGTCAAAGTGTACATCTCAGATTTTCATCAAAATGGTAGTAATTTTCATGAATTTTGTGTTGTGATTTGGAACTTGAAATTTGTTGTGAGTATAACCTACCAGTTTAACTTTAGTTTCCAATATCTAGTTCATTTTTAAGATTTTTATTAAGCTAGGAAAGCTCAACCAAAGTACCTTGCAGGGCAAAAACATTGCCCTGTGCACAGGTTTTAGTTAAATGACCAAGACCCCTAGTGTGCTCTCCAGTGGACCCCACACCCCAACCATTAGCTTAATTTGTAGCTTATTAGTCACCTTTTTCATATCTAGGTTTAGTTTAGCTTTTAGCTTATTGTAGCATAGCTTCTAGGACCTTAGTTTGTATCTTATTTCAAAAAGCAATACTGAGCACTCAGTATTTGATCACCAATCCAAAGGCTCACACAGAGCTTATTAGGAAGCCATAAGCTTAGCTTCTTGGTTTATTGTGTAGCTTAATATCCCATCTTTGAACCCCTAGGCTTAGCTTGAACCAGATTTCACCATAGTGGACCCCACAACTCATTGAAAGTGGACTGCAAGGCAAAACCTTACCCTGCACATCAGATACATAGCCATCACCACCACTTTGGTGGTGATTTGTAGCCAACTCACTGGGCCCCACACCTTTTACTTAGCTTATTATAACCCCCCTCCTACCCAGGTTAAATAGTTGACCATTAGTTTGACATATAGATCAGTGGACCCCACCTAAACTTGTCCCCAATCTCTGTCCCATTTCTGAGTCAGAACTCAAATAAGCAAGTGCTTATTTGAGCTTCTCAGCTTATTTTAGGGGCTTATCTCATTAATTTTAGTTTAATATAGTTCAAATAACTTAGGTAAACTAGATTTCACCATAGTGGACCCCACATAACCTCAGTTTAGCTTATTTCTTCATTTGGTCAACCTTAGTCAACTGTTTAAGCTTATAAGCATTTTCAGTGCTTATTTCAAGGTTCTAAAGTAGTTGTCTTTATTAAAGTTTCATTATTTAAGTATTTAAGTAGTTTTATAAAAGAAAAACCAGAAAAAGCAAACATAAAAATAGTGATAGCTTCTATTTAATAGAAATTATCTAATTAATTTTCATTTTAGCTTATTAATAAGCACTTATCCAATTTTATAATTTTATAAATTACTTAGTACCTTAAAGTAGTTAAAATAAATTTATTAGAATTTTCCTAAGCAGTTTACTATTTATTAGATTTAAAACTAGTTTAAATAATTAAAAAGGAAATATTATTAATTAAATAGTTTTCTTAAATTTTAATCAACTAAAGTAGAATTTTATATTTTTCCTAAGTTTTATAAAGTAGTTAAGACTTTAAAAAAAATAGTTTCATAATTTCTACTGTTCATTTTATAATTTTCTTATTTAAATTAATTAAATTAGCTTTAAAATAATTAATAAGTAATTAATTAGTCAATTAGCTTAAATATAATTTTTAGCAAGTTTTTATAATTTTGTAGTATTTCTGTAGTGTTTAAATAGTTTTATAAATTTTATCATAATTTTCTAAGGTAATTTAGTATTAATAGTAATTTTAAATAGTTAAAATAGTTTAAATAAGTTAAATAGTTTATAATTAATAAAATACTTATAAAAAGACAAAAATATTTATTTTCATTTTTTATACTTTCTTCAAGTTCTTATTTAGGTTTAGAAATTGTTGTTATAAGTTTTTAGGTTTATTTGTAATAGTTGTAATATTTAGTTAATTTAAATTAAGCTTTTAATTAGATTTTAACTAGTTTTATTAATTAAATAGTAATTAAATATTATAATAATCATTTTCATAATTTCAATTTCATTTTCTATTTTCTTTAATATTAAGTTTTCAAGAGTTTCACTTTTAACCCCTGTAGTTTGTAATTTGTTAAATACCACTTTTCTCTGTCTGTTATTTGATTATCTGATTTTGTGCTTATATCTGAATTTCTGTTATAGTTTTATAAATTCCAAATATCAAGCAATCAGTAGTGTAATCAACCCTCAAATCATCTTTGTTACTGTCCTCAGTACCACTCATTCTCATACTCGTTTACAAATACAATTTCAATCTCGTTGGGATTTAACGACCCGGGGATTTCCCTGTACTTCCACGGTCAATATTAACTTGCACTTTCTCCCAGGTGGGCCTAACAGCTTCACAAGGCTGACTGGTTGGTTTGGGAGGAGTCAAAATTTGGCGCCGCTGCCGGGGAGGTTGTTGCGTATTTCAAAACGGTAAAAGTTTAGTGGTTTTCAAAAACCCTCCTGTACAAATATCACCACTTTGTAAATTTTTAAGAAAAGCAAAAATCATATCTGAAAACGTTCATTAACATTTCTCCTGAAGTGTTAACAACACCAAACAAATCATAAACAACAAAACAAAACTGTGAAGTTAAATTACTTCGTATCTTTACGATTACAACCTATACAGTTGGTTTAAGGTAAGTTCTGACATTAAATTGCGAACTTAAGAGGGATCCATTTATTTCCTCCCGCCAGCCTGCGAGTAATCTTAAAGGAGCGATTTCGGTTAACGAATCAGTTTCAAAAATATTGTCCAAGTTTTTTCACCCATACCCGAAAAGCCAAAAACATTTTACTGTGAATATAATTACATAAAAGTTTACCACCGCAAACCAAGGCAGAACACCTACCAACTGGGGGTGTGAACATAATAAGTTCCCAAACCTAAGATTCAAAACTTACCATTGTATCCTTGTGGATAGTATACCTTTTTTAAAGGAGCTGTTCATTTGTGATTATTGGGTTTAAGTTCACTGTAGTTTTGCCTCTATCTTGTGTTGAAAACTAATTTTTGTGCATGCGCACTCGTTCACAAGCAAAGAATAAAAAGAAGAAAAACGTACCCGAGTTACGTATTGTTGAAAAAGAACACACAACAAAAATGAACGACGAGCCCCCATTCCTTCCCAAGGATGAGCTAGTTCCTAACACCCGAACTATGGAGGAACTGTGTCAACCTACCATGCAAGGGAGGGGTGGACCAATTGCACCACTCACTATTGGAGCCACGGATTTTGGATTAAAACACCACATGATACAACAGATCCAGAATACGTGCCAGTTCCACGGATTGCCAGGTGACGATGCCAACAGGCATCTCGACAAATTTTTAACTGTCACCCAAAGCATGAAACAAAATGGCGTCACCGAAGACGGCCTACGTTTATACTTGTTCCCCTATTCTCTCACTCATCATGCAACTTCATGGTTCGATCGACTTCCTAAGAATTCGATCCACACTTTTTATGAGATGATCACTAAATTCCTGGCCAAATACTTTCCACCATCTATGGTCACAAAGCTGAGGAATGATATCAGCAACTTCAGACAGCTTCCCGAAGAGTCCTTATTTGAGGCATGGGAACGCTACAAACTCGCCATTGATCGGTGTCCTAATCATAACATGCTTCTTGTCACCATTATTGATACCTTTTATAATGGTTTGACACTCCGTCATCGTGACACCATCAATGCTGCTGCTGGGGGCACCTTTATGAAAAGGACCCCTGAAGAGTGTTATGACTTAATCGAAAACATGACTGCCCATCATAATTTTTGAGACTCCTCTGCTGAGAGGAACGACTCATTTAAGTCAGACACTCCGGCAAGCAATGAAATATCAATCCTAGCTAAAAAGCTGGATGATTTGTCTACAGCAGTTTTGCGTATCCATCAGAATAATCCTAATCAGGTCAAAACTGTTAACCCAAGTTGTGAAACTTGTGGTGGTCCACATCCCTACACAGAGTGCCCACACTCCAGTGGCTTTGCTCGTGAAAACATATCCGCAGCTCAAGGTTCCTATAATACGGGAGGTAATTCTTACCAACCGCAAGGAGACCGAAACCTTTTGAGCTACCGTTCTAATAACTATATTGGATCACCAGGGTTTAATCAACCTCAAAATAGGAACCAAAATTTTAACCAGAATCAGAACCAGAATCGAATGAACCAAGGTTATAACAACCAAGGGAATTTCATCTCTAGTCAAAATCAGTTTAACCAAAATCAGAACCAAGGGAACTATAACCGTAATCAAGGTCAGAACAATTACCCACAGGGTAATTTTCAACAACAAAACCACTTCCAAGGTAACAACAATCAGCAACATGGGAATTTCCAAAACAATCGGGCTCAAAATTTTCAAAACCAAAATCAAGCCATTGTTCCAACTGGACCATCACATGATGAGTTATTAAAACAGTTTATAAAATCCCAAGAAGAACTAAACAGAATGCTGGTTAGTCAAATGTCTAATTTCCAGAAGTCTTTAAATGATCGACCCTCGGGCTCAGGTACAACTTTACCTAGCAACACGATCGCTAATCCGAGGGGCGATGTAAAGGCGATCACCACAAGAAGTGGAGTTTCTCACAAAGGACCTACAGCTCCCTCTACCTCATCTCCTATCCCTGTAGAGGAATGTGAAACTGAGGATACCACGGATACGGTACTTCCTAATAATAACGGAGGTACCAATGACATCCCTCCTCCAGTTATCCCGGTCCCGACTCCTACTAAAAGAGTCGTGTTTGAAACTACCAAAGGTCCTGTTGAATATCCAAAAGCCAACCCAAAAACAACAATTCCATATCCCTCACGATTGCAAGACCAAAAGCTCCGTGAAAAAGCTAATCATCAGATGGAAAAATTCTTTCAGATTTTCCAAGAACTACACTTCGATATTAGTTTCGCGGACGCTCTTCTTTTAATGCCCAAATTCGCATCGACAATCAAAAACCTGTTGAGCAATAAAGAAAAAATGTTTGAAATGGCACGAACTCCACTTAATGAGAACTGCTCTGCGGTTCTGTTAAAACAGCTTCCCGAAAAGCTAGGAGACCCCGGGAAATTTCTAATACCATGTACTTTCCCGGGTATGGTTGAATGCTTTGCCTTGGCCGATCTTGGTGCAAGCATCAATTTAATGCCTTATTCAGTTTGGAAAAAGCTCTCTCTTCAGGCACTTAGTCCCACATGCATGACTCTCGAGCTTGCAGACCGTTCAATTTCACGTCCCCTCGGTATTGCCGAGGACGTATTTGTGAGAGTGGGAAAGTTCCATTTTCCGGCGGACTTTGTTGTTGTTGATTTCGATGCAGATCTAAGAGTTCCTCTCATTCTTGGGAGGGGATTCTTAAGAACAGGACGTGCATTAATCGACGTTTTCGATGAGGAAATCACGTTACGAGTTGGAAATGAAGCGATAACGTTCGACCTTGATCAAACCTCGAGATACTCCTCGAATTATAATGTTGATTCGGTCAACCGAATTGATGTCATTGACATTGCATCCGAGGAGTATGCTCAGGAATTCCTTGGATTCGCTGATAAATTTCCGAGTGGTAATCCCACTATTTCTTCTGATCCCATAATCGCTAATTCTTCTCCTTCCCTCACTCCGTTTGGGGGAAGTGATTTCGTCCTTGAGGAATTAGAGGCCTTTCTCAAAAGTGATTCAGTTCCCGAAGGAATTGATTACCAAGAGATTGACCCGGAGGGGGATATACTTCTCCTTGAGGAGATATTGAACAAAGATCCTTCTCCCATTCCTGTTCTGCCTCCACAACTTCATAAGGTGGAAGTCAAATATGTTGAGAAAAATGATGACTTTCCCGAGGTTGAACTTAAGGACCTGCCTCCTCATCTAGAATATGCATTCTTGGAAGGTAACGATAAGTTACCGGTCATTATTGCAAAAGACTTAAAGGATGAGGAGAAAACCGCGCTGCTCAAGGTTTTAAAGTCCCACAAACAAGCAATTGCTTGGAAACTCTCAGACATAAAGGGTATTAACCCGGATTTTTGTACACACAAAATCCTAATGGAAGAGGACTTTAAACCTACCGTGCAGCATCAAAGAAGGGTAAATCCAAAAATCCACGAAGTCATAAAAGCAGAGGTTATCTAACTTCTTGATGCGGGATTGATTTACCCTATATCAGATAGTCCTTGGGTAAGCCCAATACATTGTGTTCCAAATAAGGGTGGCATTACGGTTATCACAAGCGAGGACAACGAGTTAATACCAACTAGTATGTATTGATTACAGAAAGCTTAACGAAGCCACCCGCAAAGACCATTTTCCTCTACCCTTTATGGACCAAATGCTCGAAAGACTAGCGGGAAATGAGTATTATTGTTTCCTTGACGGCTTTTCGGGTTACTTCCAAATTCCCATTGATCCACAGGATCAAGATAAAACTACCTTCACATGCCCTTACGGGACATTTGCCTATCGTCGCATGCCTTTTGGGTTATGCAATGCTCCAGGCACTTTCCAAAGGTGCATGATGGCTATTTTCCATGACATGATTGGAAAAACCATGGAGGTATTTATGGATGACTTCTCAGTCATCGGGAATTCTTTCGACTCGTGCCTCTCCCACTTAGAAAAAATGCTTCAATGTTGTGAAAACACTAATCTTTGTCTAAACTGGGAGAAGAGCCATTTTATGGTTAAAGAGGGCATTGTCCTCGGCCATAAAATTTCAAAAAGTGGGATTGAGGTCGATAAGGCCAAAATTGATGTTATTGCTAAACTGCCTCATCCCACCACTGTTAAAGGAATTAGGAGTTTCCTCGGCCATGCCGGGTTCTATCGGAGATTCATTCAGGATTTCTCCAAAATAGCCCGACCTATGACTCATCTTCTTGAAAAGGATGCTCCTTTTATCTTTTCCACCGAGTGCATCGAAGCTTTTGAAATTTTAAAGAAAAGGCTTACCGAAGCACGAATCCTTGTTGCCCCCGACTGGGATTTACCCTTTGAACTTATGTGCGATGCTAGCGATTTCGCTATTGGTGCAGTTCTGGGGCAACGCAAAACCAAACATTTTCAGCCAATACACTACGCAAGTAAGACCATGAATGAAGCTCAAACACACTATACCACTACAGAAAAAGAATTATTAGCTGTGGTATATGCCTTCGAAAAATTTCGGTCTTACTTAATCTTGAACAAAAGCGTGGTGTATACAGACCATTCGGCTTTGAAATACCTGTTCACTAAACAGGATGCAAAGCCAAGACTACTCCGTTGGGTCCTGCTCCTCCAGGAATTCGATATTCTCATAAGAGATAAAAAAGGAGCAGAAAACCTTGCAGCTGATCATTTATCCCGGTTAGAAAATCCTCATCAGGATATTCTCGAGAGAAAAGAAATTAATGAAACTTTTCCTCTGGAGACTCTAAATCTCATCTCTAACCGGGATGATACCACCACCCCATGGTTTGCCGACTTTGCAAATTACCGTGCGGGAAATTTCGTTGTGAAAGGGATGTCGTCCCAACAGAACAGAAAATTCTTTAAAGATGTAAAACATTACTTCTGGGACGACCCCTACTTGTTTAAAATATGTGCGGATCAAGTCATCCGATGGTGTGTCCATGGCCAACAAGCCATGGAAATTCTTAAAGCTTGTCATGATGGACCCACGGGGGGACATCATAATCTAAACTACACCGCAAAAAAGGTGTTTGATTCAGGATTCTTTTGGCCCACGATATATAAAGACGCCCATGAACTTATCAAAACCTGTGAGGCTTGCCAGCGTCACGGAAATATTTCTAAAAAGAATGAGATGCCACAAAATGCCATCCAAGTCTGTGAAATATTTGATATGTGGGGCATTGATTTTATGGGGCCATTCCCGTCTTCACGAGGGAATAAGTATATACTCGTCGCTGTCGACTATCTGTCAAAATAGGTTGAGGCAAAAGCCTTACCCACCAATGATGCCCGAGTAGTTTGTAAATTTTTAAAATCTCTCTTTGCCAGATTCGGGACTCCTCGTGCCATTATCAGTGATCGTGGTACTCACTTTTGCAATGAACAATTTGCAAGAGTAATGCTAAAATATGGTGTAACTCACCGTCTTTCTACAGCATACCACCCCCAAACAAGTGGGCAGGTGGAGGTCTCAAATCGGGGTATTAAGAGAATTCTCGAGAGGACGGTTGGTGAAAACCGTGCCTCTTGGTCGGATAAGCTGGACGATGCATTATGGGCTTTCCGCACTGCTTACAAAACACCCATAGGGTGTACTCCATATAAGCTAGTGTACGGGAAAGCATGTCATCTTCCGATCGAATTAGAACATAAGGCCTATTGGGCCTTAAAACATGCAAATTTCGACCTTCAGACAACGGGTGATCACCGTAAAGTTCAACTTAACGAACTAAATGAATTACGTGATCAAGCTTATGAAAATTCTTTAATCTATAAAGAAAAGACTAAAAAGATACATGACTCTAAAATAAAGAACCGCGTTTTCAACGTTGGTGACAGAGTTCTTCTTTTTAATTCAAGGTTAAAAATTTTTTCGGGTAAACTAAAAACCCGTTGGTCTGGACCATTTACTATAACCAAAGTATACCCAAATGGAACTGTTGAGTTATTGCAACCCGACGGTCCCAATTTTAAAGTAAATGGACATCGGTTAAAACACTATTTTGGAGGGGACATACAACCAATGGTTGTCCCGGATCTCCAAACTTACCCCATGGACCAATAAATTCGGGGTCGAGTCAAGCTAGGGACTCGGTTAACAAAAACAAGTTTCCCCAAGGACAATTTTAATTTGGGGTCGAGTCAAGCTAGTGACTCGGGAATCAAAAACAAGCTACCTCATGGACAAATCAATTCGAGGTCGAGTCAAGCTAGTGACTCGGTAATCAATATGGGTTTTCACTCATATTTCTGATTTCTTTCTCTTTTCTAACACCCTAGTGTGGGGGAGACGAACCACATGTTGTACTTATGTAAAATATTTTTTCAAAAAAAAAAAAAAAAAAAAAAAAAAAAAAAAAGAAAAAAAAAATGGTACAAGACAAATAAAAAGAAAAAAGTGAGTTTGTATGTAAATAGAGTAAAATAAAAAGGTTAATAGTATTGCCTACTTACGTTCTAAAGTCTTGGTGGGACACCAAGTACTGTGAATATTGAGGGCAATATTCAGTTCTAAGTGTGGGGGAGCGTTCTCACGAATGCAAAACACATGTTCCATCAAGAACCCCCATTTGATCAAAATTACCAGTTTTTTCACACTTAGAAATGCAAATAATGGTATCAATCCTCCATGTCTAACCCACAACAGGATTGGCTAGTCCAGGAGCAAACGGCTCTTGGTAAAGACATCTCAAATCCGTTGATGGCTTGCAATTTGCCAAAAATTGTACGGTTCCTCAACTCCCCAAAAACAAATGAGTTGGCTAGCCCGCAAGATTATGGCTTGTGGTAAAGGCTGTGGAAAAACCATAATTGGTAATCAGCTCACCAAGATGTTGACTATTCCATCAAGAGTTGGCTAGTCCAGAAGCAAACGGCTTCTGGTAAAGACAAATCAAATCCGTTGACAGCTGGTGGTTTGCTAAAAATCACACGGTTATCAGGTGTGCCACAGTTCTTACACCTGGCTACTCCAGAAGTGATGGCTTTTGGTAAAGAGTAAAAATCCATTAATTTTTTCTCAAATAGATTGCTAGGGACTAGCAATAGTTTAGTGTGGGGGATTGATGAGTGTCTAAATACTCATCATTTTGTACCAATCTGAACTGCCAAAACATATAAAAACACTCAAATATGCATCATAATACTTAAAATATCTTAGAAGTGTGTTTTATATGTTTCTAATACAAAATATGCAAAGACAAATGAAAAACGTACAAAGTTTGCATAATTGGCAGTTTCAGTCCCTCAAGTTTCAAATATTGACAAAACTAGTCCCTGAAGGTTTAAAATGAATGAAAAGTCAACTTAAGTCCTTGGGAAACCAAAAATATTCACAAATGATCCCTGGATGAAAGTTTACACAAACTGGCAACTTTTACCCCTCAAGTTACAAAATTGGCAAAAATGGTCCCTGGGTATTCAAAATTGGAAATTTACAAATAATACCCTTGTACTATGCATGAATGACAAAATGGAACAATTTTGATAATATTTTGAGAAATTACAATCACAGTCCCTTAAAAATCCAAAATTACAAAAATGGTCCCTGGAGTTTGAAAAATTACAGAAAAGGTCCCTGGATATTTTTAAATGGAAAAAATCATAAAATTGGTCCTTGGTTTATCTAACTTTGCAGGTTTGGTCCTTATATGAAAAGTTTGGAGAAATTACAAAAAGGCCCCTCAACTTTGCAAGTTTGGCAAAAATAGTCCCCGGTATTTTAAATAATGAAAAAAAATCAAAAATAACCGTGTAGTATTCAATTATGGCAAAATAGGTCCTTGTAATTACATATGGGGATTTACAACAACAACCCCTCAACTTTGGAATAATTACAAAATTGGTCCTTGTATGAAATAATCCAAACCGGACCCTTGTTATTATAATCCAAAACCAAAAATTAATCCAAACCAAAACAAAACCCAACCCACACACACCCCTAGCCCATTCATAAGCCCAGTCCAAACCTACCCTTTTTATTTAAACCCGCGTTGACCCCGTTTGACCCATCAAATACCGGCAAAACAGCTACCACTGTTCACCCTCCTCTCCCACAACTGAAACCACCAAACCAGGTGGTATTCCACCTCCACCTCACCACTCCAGCTCACCACATACTCCCCCTAACCTTCTTTTCCACCTCACAGACAACCCACTCCTCATTTAATGTTCTCCACACCATTTTTCACCCCAAACTACCTTTTAATCTCTGTTTCTTCCATAAAACACCAACTGGCCCTAAAAACCCTCCCCTTTGTCTCCTGACACCTCCACAAACTCCCAACAATCTTTAATTACAACCCTTTGCCTCCACGTTAACGTGGAGGACTTTGGCGCCAAAAATGAGTTTAAACGGTCTTGATTAATTGGACTAAATCAATGGTTCAGATGAAGTGGGAAAAGTCCCTGAGGACTCCTGGAAGCTCATTCTCACCTATAAAGATCAAGAGAAGCAGAGGAGAAGACTATCTAGTTTAATTTTCAATTAATGTATGTCGAATTAGTTGTTTTAAAAGTTTAAGTGTAATCTAAAGCTTTCAAGTTTCATTTCAAGTATTCTCAGTGTATCAGTGATCTTTTAAGTTAATAAAAAGCAAGTTTGTATTATTATCTTAGTAAATGCAATTTTAAATTTCTTATTAAGAATCTCAATAAGCTTTGTTGTTGTTACTGTTTGGTTATATGGATTGAATAAGCTCATATAAGCTCCCATAAGCTCAATACAGCTTTTAGTAACATACTAATCAGCTTAATATAAAAATCTCACAAAATACAAATTTGGTCAATAAAAGTCAACTGTGGCATTTGTTCTTGATTTCTGGGTTTCAAGAGTGAATTGGAAGCAAAAAGCTGTGGAATCTGGGTTAGTATCCATTGGTGGATGTTAGGAAAGGATCTTGGTTAGTGGTTCTTGGTTTCAAGCAGGAAAGCATTTTGTAAGTTTCTAAAAAATCTCATAATTATCTTTGTATTGCATACTTATTGATCTTGATTATCATGGCAATTTTCTGTGTTTCTTAGGTTTAATTAGTGTAATCAAGTGTATTTGTGGTTTGAGATTGTTAAGTTGCTAAGTAGAATAACTTGTTAATCATTTTCTAAAAATCTCACAGTCAACATAGTATATCTTGTGTTCTTGTGTATTGGTGGCCATTTTCTGTTTCTAAGTACTTAAATAGATCTAATATATCATAATAAGTTAGTATGGATCAGTAGCATAAGCTCTTGTAACCATTTACTTCACAAACATCAAAACAGTCTAGTATAAAGGTGTGTTTGGATTTACATGATCTGTGTAACTCAGCTTGTTATTGTTGTTATTCCCAGTTTACACAAGTCATTTAGTTTAATATTAGTCCAGAGAAACAAAAATAATCAAGTCTTAGTTTGTTAAAAGTCAAAATCACAAGTAACTTATCACCACAGTTAAACTATGGTGATCTTTGAGTCTTAATCTCAGCATATCATCTCACAAGTCAGTACATTAGCTTAATTTCACTTAATAATAGCTTATATCATCTTATTAAACAAGTTAGATCAATCAGAAGTTCACATAAGTCAAAGGTAGTTCATTAAGCAAAATAGTCAAAGTGTACATCTCAGATTTTCATCAAAATGGTAGTAATTTTCATGAATTTTGTGTTGTGATTTGGAACTTGAAATTTGTTGTGAGTATAACCTACCAGTTTAACTTTAGTTTCCAATATCTAGTTCATTTTTAAGATTTTTATTAAGCTAGGAAAGCTCAACCAAAGTACCTTGCAGGGCAAAAACATTGCCCTGTGCACAGGTTTTAGTTAAAATACCAAGACCCCTAGTGTGCTCTCCAGTGGACCCCACACCCCAACCATTAGCTTAATTTGTAGCTTATTAGTCACCTTTTTCATATCTAGGTTTAGTTTAGCTTTTAGCTTATTGTAGCATAGCTTCTAGGACCTTAGTTTGTATCTTATTTCAAAAAGCAATACTGAGCACTCAGTATTTGATCACCAATCCAAAGGCTCACACAGAGCTTATTAGGAAGCCATAAGCTTAGCTTCTTGGTTTATTGTGTAGCTTAATATCCCATCTTTGAACCCCTAGGCTTAGCTTGAACCAGATTTCACCATAGTGGACCCCACAACTCATTGAAAGTGGACTGCAAGGCAAAACCTTACCCTGCACATCAGATACATAGCCATCACCACCACTTTGGTGGTGATTTGTAGCCAACTCAGTGGGCCCCACACCTTCTACTTAGCTTATTATAACCCCCCTCCTACCCAGGTTAAATAGTTGACCATTAGTTTGACATATAGATCAGTGGACCCCACCTAAACTTGTCCCCAATCTCTGTCCCATTTCTGAGTCAGAACTCAAATAAGCAAGTGCTTATTTGAGCTTCTCAGCATATTTTAGGGGCTTATCTCATTAAGTTTAGTTTAATATAGTTCAAATAACTTAGGTAAACTAGATTTCACCATAGTGGACCCCACATAACCTCAGTTTAGCTTATTTCTTCATTTGGTCAACCTTAGTCAACTGTTTAAGCTTATAAGCATTTTCAGTGCTTATTTCAAGGTTCTAAAGTAGTTGTCTTTATTAAAGTTTCATTATTTAAGTATTTAAGTAGTTTTATAAAAGAAAAACCAGAAAAAGCAAACATAAAAATAGTGATAGCTTCTATTTAATAGAAATTATCTAATTAATTTTCATTTTAGCTTATTAATAAGCACTTATCCAATTTTATAATTTTATAAATTACTTAGTACCTTAAAGTAGTTAAAATAAATTTATTAGAATTTTCCTAAGCAGTTTACTATTTATTAGATTTAAAACTAGTTTAAATAATTAAAAAGGAAATATTATTAATTAAATAGTTTTCTTAAATTTTAATCAACTAAAGTAGAATTTTATATTTTTCCTAAGTTTTATAAAGTAGTTAAGACTTTAAAAAAAATAGTTTCATAATTTCTACTGTTCATTTTATAATTTTCTTATTTAAATTAATTAAATTAGCTTTAAAATAATTAATAAGTAATTAATTAGTCAATTAGCTTAAATATAATTTTTAGCAAGTTTTTATAATTTTGTAGTATTCCTGTAGTGTTTAAATAGTTTTATAAATTTTATCAGAATTTTCTAAGGTAATTTAGTATTAATAGTAATTTTAAATAGTTAAAATAGTTTAAATAAGTTAAAGAGTTTATAATTAATAAAATACTTATAAAAAGACAAAAATATTTATTTTCATTTTTTATACTTTCTTCAAGTTCTTATTTAGGTTTAGAAATTATTGTTATAAGTTTTTAGGTTTATTTGTAATAGTTGTAATATTTAGTTAATTTAAATTAAGCTTTTAATTAGATTTTAATTAGTTTTATTAATTAAATAGTAATTAAATATTATAATAATCATTTTCATAATTTCAATTTCATTTTCTATTTTCTTTAATATTAAGTTTTCAAGAGTTTCACTTTTAACCCCTGTAGTTTGTAATTTGTTAAATACCACTTTTCTCTGTCTGTTATTTGATTATCTGATTTTGTGCTTATATCTGTATTTCTGTTATAGTTTTATAAATTCCAAATATCAAGCAATCAGTAGTGTAATCAACCCTCAAATCATCTTTGTTACTGTCCTCAGTACCACTCACTCTCATACTCGTTTACAAATACAATTTCAATCTCGTTGGGATTTAACGACCCGGGGATTTCCCTGTACTTCCACGGTCAATATTAACTTGCACTTTCTCCCAGGTGGGCCTAACAGCTTCACAAGGCTGACTGGTTGGTTTGGGAGGAGTCAACCAATATTCCAAAGACCAAAATTTGTAATTTTCCACTTTTCAAAATTCCCAAGGACTGTTTTTGACAAATGTTGAAACTTCAAGGACCAAACATGTCAACTTTTGAAACTTTTGACCCAAGTATTCTATTTTGTGATTGTTGACTTTCAAAAACTTGATGTGTAGGGATTGCACTAGGCTTTACCTCTCAAGGGATCTTGAGAAGCTTACAACCCCCACCAGGCAGTGTACCCGATCGATGTAGTATAGTATAATGACAAGTACCGGGGGATTGATCGTTCAGCTAGGAATAGTGTCGCTAGGATTAGAAAACCTAAATACTAGATCAAGAGATGAGGGATGATTCTTTTTGTATTTTTTTATATTTTTAGGAAAGCAAATTAAAATCTTGGGTTTGAAGGATTTGGGCGGAATTAGTTGCTAGTCAACTAACCCAATACTAAGATGCAATCAAAATAAAATACTAAAATAAAAATAAACTATATTAAACTAAAGTTGTGAGCAATAAGTGGGAGAAATGTGTTACTTAGATTTCACTACTCCCTATATATCTTTTACACGTTAATTACTTGTTATAGTTGCGTGGATGACGGATTGTATTCCTTAATACCATTCATGGGGTGGCGTACTTACTTCCCCAATCCTATGAGTGCCTGCTTCACTCCTATGTCGAGCCTGCAAGAAGCTCCTAACATGGGATCATTAGAATTTACTAATGCATTAAATACAACCAATAAAACCTAGTACACATCGGTTCATGTTTCCTAAGATGTTCAAGCATGTTACCAAATAGAGATCTGCCAGTTTTCTTAAGCCTAACATTGAAATCATTCATCCAATACAACCATAAACATGTAATCAACACATAATCAACATCTAGGTTTCATTAGATCTAAGCAAACACAAGATAGATCTAGCCTAGCATGTTGAAATCAAGACAAGCACAAGATATAGACAACCAACACATAGACATATTGATTGAATTAAGAGAAGACTTATCTCAATAGCACATGTAAGGATTCAAGGGTTGAAAACCCTTGAAAAGCTGTAAAATTCATACAAGGTTCGGCCCTAGGGTTTCTCCACACAAGTCCCTCTTTTATGAATGAAAATTAGAAAACAATATATAGATATTAGGAGGTGACGACGTCAAGAACAAATGTCTGATGTCGTCATCTCGCCGCAAAATAAATCTTCCGACTGCCTTGATCTACATCTGACGCCGTCATGTAGTCCTCTTTTGTAGGCCGTCACACAATTAACTCTTGACGCTCTACTTGTGACGCCTTCATGTTTGTACTGGGTCGTCATGGATTTTACTCTTGACGCCATCAGGATTGCCTTCTTGACGCCGTCACACACTGTTCCCAGCATGGAAAATTAAGTCTTTGGCGTTTTCTTCACTTTTATGCTCCTAAAACGTCCGAATTGCTTCCTTTTCCAGATTTCACTCCCAAAGTACCTAAAATCACAAAAGGAACGATTTAGGGCAATATTTGATCATATAAATTCAATTCCGGGCTTAAATGACCCCCTAAAAGTGGTTCACTTTTCGCCTCATCACTTGGGTTGACAAGTTTTGAAACTTGGGGGACTGAAACTGCCAATATTGCAAACTTTGATCATTTTTCATTTGTTTTTGCTTATTTTGCATTTAAAACATGTAAAACACAATCCCTGGGATAATTTCAGTATTTTGATGACTTTTTGATTGTTTTTGTATGTTTTGCAGTTCAGATTTGATCAAAAATGATGAGTGTTTGAGCACTCATCAATCCCCCACACTAAACTATTGCTAGTCCCTAGCAATCTTTTTAGAAAACTTGATGGGTTTGAAGTCTCTTTACCAAAAGCCATCACTTCTGGAGTAGCCAAATGTTTCAGTTCAAGTAAGAACCATGGTACACCGATAACCATGTGATTTTGAGCAAACCACCAGCTTTCAACGGTTTTGATTTGTCTTTACCAGAAGCCGTTTGCTTCTGGACTAGCCAACTCTTGATTGACACAGTCAACATCTTGGTGAGCTGATTACCAATTATGGCTTTCCACTGCCTTTACCACAAGCCATAATCTTGCGGGCTAGTCAACTCTTTCACTTTTTAGGATATGGCGAGTTGAGATACCATACAATTTTGAGGAAATTGCAAGCCGTCAATGGATTTGAGTTATCTTTACCAAGAGCCGTTTGCTCCTGGATTAGCCAATCCGTTTGTCGGTTAGAGATGGCGGACTGATAACCACAAAAATTTTGAAATAAAGTGAAAATTTTTTGAAAATTTTGGCCAAAAACGAGGGTACTATAATATATTGTGATAAAATTCGCTAGAATTCCCCCCCCCCCCCCCCCACACTTAGAATTGAATATTGTCCTCAATATTCAAAGTCCCGGCTATTATGCCGACTCTTTGAATGGAAAAAGGCAAGATTCGAAGCTAACTGTGGAAATACCATTTTTCACTTTATTTCTATACATACACATTTATTTTTATTTTTATATTTTTTAAAACTTATATACATATATACATTTCAAACAGCAGGGGGTGGCCACTCCCCCACACTTAGTTGGTAGAAAGTAGAAAGAAATCAGAGATATGGGTGAAAACCCATATTGTGCTACTGTTTTTGTTCATCGAGTCGCTAACTTGACTCGATCCCCGAATTCAATTGTCCTTGGGGAAAGTTTGGATATCCGAGACAACTATAGATGGTATGTCCTCACCAAAGTAATGTTTCAACTGATGTCCATTCACTTTGAAATTCGGATCGTCATTTTGAGATAATTCGACGGTGCCATAAGGATAAACCTTTGCGATAGTGAATGGACCAGTCCAACGGGTCTTTAGCTTTCCCGAGAAGATTTTGAGTCTAGAGTTGAAAAGAAGGACCCGATCACCAACGTTAAAAACGCGGTTCTTGATTTTGGAGTCATGGATCTTCTTTGTCGTTTCTTTATAGATCAAAGAGTTCTCGTAAGCTTGATCACGAAGTTCGTTTAATTCATTCAGTTGAACTTTCCTATGATCACCAGCAGTTTTGAGGTCAAAATTTGCATGCTTGAGAGCCCCATAGGCTTTATGCTCAAGCTCGATCGGTAGATGGCACGCTTTCCCGTACACAAGTTTGTAAGGCGTACACCTGATGGGTGTTTTGTAAGCCGTACGGAAAGCCCAGAGTGCATCATCTAATTTAACTGACCACGATGCACGATTTTCACCTACGGTTCTTTCCAAAATTCTTTTAATGCCCCGATTGGAAACTTCTACTTGTCCACTTGTTTGAGGGTGGTACGCAGTAGAAAGATGGTGAGTTACACCGTACTTTTGCATGATTTTATCGAATTTGTCATTATAGAAATGCGTACCACGATCACTAATAATAGCACGTGGAGTTCCAAATCGGGCAAAAAGAGCTTTCAAAAATTTCACAACTACTCGGGCATCATTAGTGGGTAAAGCTTTTGCTTCAACCCATTTTGACAAATAGTCAGCTGCCATGAGTATATACTTGTTACCATGAGAAGATGGAAATGGCCCCATAAAGTCTATGCCCCATACGTCAAAGATTTCACAAACTTGAATTGCATTTTGAGGCATTTCATTCTTTTGTGAAATGTTCCCGTGACGTTGACAAGCGTCACAGGACTTGACCAATTCTTGGGCATCCTTATAGATTGTGGGCCAATAAAAGCCGGAGTCAAACACCTTTTTGGCGGTGTAGTTTGGATTGTGGTGGCCCCCCGTGGGACCAGCATGGCATGCCTTTAAAATTTCAACGGCTTCCTGACCATAAACACACTGCCGGATGACTTGATCCGCGCAAATTTTGAAAAGATAGGGTTCGTCCCAGAAGTAATGTTTTACGTCTTTGAAGAATTTATTTTTCTGTTGGGACGACATCCCTTTCACAACAAAGTTACCCGCATGGTAATTTGCAAACTCGGCAAACCATGAGGTAATCGAGTCTCCACGAAAAGAAACCGCATTAAGGGTTTCGAGAGGAAATGTTTCATTTATTTCCTTTTTCTCGAAAGCATCATGGTGAGGGTTTTCAAGACGGGAGAGATGATCAGCAACTAGGTTCTCAGCTCCTTTTTTTATCACGAATAATGATATCAAATTCTTGCAAGAGGAGAACCAAACGGAGTAGTCTTGGCTTTGCATCTTGTTTTGCAAAGAGATACTTCAAAGCCGAGTGATCTGTATACACTATGCTCTTGGTCAATATTAAGTATGGCCGGAATTTTTCAAAGGCATACACCACAGCTAATAATTCTTTTTCAGTGGTGGTGTAATGACTCTGAGCCTCGGTCATAGTTTTGCTCGCATAGTGTATAGGCTGAAAGTGTTTTGTTTTTCGTTGCCCCAAGACTGCCCCTATCGCGTAATCACTAGCATCACACACGAGTTCGAAGGGCAAGTCCCAATCTGGGGCAACAAGAATCGGTGCCTCAGTAAGCTTTTTCTTTAATGTTTCAAAAGCTTCGATGCACTCGGGGGAGAAGATAAAAGGAGCATCCTTCTCGAGGAGATGGGTCATAGGCCGGGCGATTTTAGAAAAATCTTGAATAAACCTACGATAGAAACCGGCATGACCCAAAAAGCTCCTAACACCTTTTACGGTTGTGGGATGGGGTAATTTTGCGATGACATCCACTTTGGCTCTGTCAACCTCAATCCCGTTCTTTGAAATTTTATGGCTGAGGACAATGCCCTCTTTGAGCATAAAGTGACTCTTCTCCCAATTTAGACATAACTTTGTGTCTTCACAA
The DNA here is from genome assembly GCA_030686995.1 of Artemisia argyi. Lineage (NCBI taxonomy): Eukaryota > Viridiplantae > Streptophyta > Magnoliopsida > Asterales > Asteraceae > Artemisia > Artemisia argyi. Next base: position 69,075,736 of record CM060676.1, on the reverse strand, counting down.
CGTTTTAGCATGTTGTCTAAATGGGAGAGACATGATTGAAACGAATTCCCAAAGACCGAAAAATCATCCATAAAGACCTCCATAGTTTTCCCGATCATGTAAATATGGCCATCATACATCTTTGAAATGTGCCCGGAGCATTACATAAACCAAATGGCATACGTTTATAAGAAAAAGTTCCATAGAGGCACGTGAAAGTGGTCTTTTCCTGATCCTGCGGATCAATGGGAATCTGGAAGTAACCCGAGAAAACATCGAGGAAGCAATAGTACTCATTCCCCGCTAATCTCTCGAGCATCTGATCCATAAAGGGTAGAGGAAAATGGTCTTTACGGGTGGCGTCATTTAACTTGCGAAAGTCAATGCAGACACGCCAACCCGTAACCAATCGAGTTGGAATCAACTCATTCTCCTCGTTTGTGACAACAGTAATGCCACCCTTTTTTGGAACACAATGTATTGGACTAACCCAAGGACTGTCCGAGATAGGGTAAATCAATCCGGCATCAAGAATTTTTAAAACTTCTTGTTTGATGACCTCATGAATTTTGGGATTCACCCTTCTTTGTTGTTGGACTGCTGGTTTGAAGTCATCCTCCATTAAAATCTTGTGGGTTCAAAACTCAGGGTCAATGCCCATGATGTCGGAGAGTCTCAAAGCAATTGCTTGTTTATGTGACTTCAAAACCTTTATTAGGGTATCCTTTTCCTCCACACTTAAATCTTTAGCAATTATGACGGGTAATTTATCATCACCCTCCAGAAATGCATATTCAAGATGAGGCGGCAAGTCCTTTAGTTCAACCTCAGGGAAGTCATCAGTTTTCTCAACATTTTTGACTTCCTCTTTATGAAGAGTTTGTGGTAGAACAAGAAGACGAGAGGGATCTTCGTTTAATAACTTCTCAAGTAAGAGAATATCCCTCTCAAGGTCAATCTTTGGTTATCGATTCCATCGGGAATCGAATGACTTATGAGAAAGGCCTCAATTTCTTCTAAGATGAAGTCACTTCCCTCAAACGGAGTGAGGGAAGGAGAAGAATTGGCAATGATGGGATAAGAAGATGGAGTGAGGTTTTCACTCGGAGAATCATCAAAGAAACCTAAAACCTCTTGAGCGTACTCCTCAGCAGCAATATCGATGACATCTATTTGATTCACCGATTCAGAGTCATAATTGGAGGAGTACCTCGAAGTTTGATTGAGGTTGAAGGTAATGGCTTCCGTTCCAACACGCAGTGTGATCTCTTGCTCAAATACATCGATGAGAGCACGCCCAGTCCCAAGGAATCCCCTTCCAAGAATGAGAGGGACCCTTGAATTGACATCAAAGTCAACAATCACAAAATCTGCTGGAAAATGGAACTTTCCAACTTTAACGAATACGTCCTCGGCAATGCCAAGTGGATGAGAAATTGATCGGTCGGCAAGCTCTAAAGTCATGCACGTGGGAGTGAGTTCGGGAAGAGAGACTTTCTTCCACACAGAATATGGCATCAGGTTAATGCTAGCACCTAGATCGGCCAAGGCGAAGCATTCAACCATACCCGGAAAAATACAAGGAATTAGAAATTTCCCGGGGTCTCCAAGCTTCTCTGGAAGCTTTTGTGGAAAACTAGAAGGGGGGTTGAATAGTTTTACGTCTTTTTAGTTTTATGAAAACTTAGTTGTTTAAAAGTCTTGTTTACTCTTAAAACTTTGATTCGATCTTATGTGAATTCAAGTCTTGAACAATATGAACAACTATATCTAAGTATAAGCAATAATAATAATGCAAACTAAGTATGTGAAATCAACACATGCATAATATAAACAATTATAGCTATATACGAGAGATAAGTAAGTAAACGTTTATTTTATAATCCTTAGTTATATTTTGTATGAAAACTATACTTGATCGAAATGATTAATTAAATGTATGTTACCTTTTTTTTTTGTTTGATTGTAAAAACTTTGTTTTGTGAATGAAACTTTTGTTTGATCTTTAAGTAAAATCAATACTAGCACTATATGAGCAACTATACATATACGTCTACGTCTACAAAAGTAATAACCATATAAGCAAGATAATAAGTAAGATATGGAAAGATCTAACCGCGAGACAAAGGATTTATAGTGGTTCGGCTACAAGGACACCTTCCTTGCCCTACTCCACTCCTTGAGTCACCTACTCGAGAGTTTTCTTCACTATGTCAACAAGCTCCTCTATGGTGGAGAAAACCTTACACACCAATATACACACCACAACTTCGTCACAACTTATTCACACCTTCTACACAACTTCTTCACGACTTGGCACACCTTCTTCACAACTTGTACACACCACTACTACTTCACAACTTCACACTACTCCACTACTTCTTCTTCACACCACTACTTATGTCTCTCTACTTCTATTCACAACTTCTACTCCTAGATCTATCTAGTTACACTACTATCACACCTTTACAATGAATGTACACAAAAACTAGACTATATACACAAATCTACAATACTTCACAACTTGATGTTGAAGGAGTATTCTTCTCTTGCACTTTGATAGATGAGAGGTGAGGGAATGAATCACTTGAAACAAGGATTAACAATTATATGATCAAAGGGTTTTTAGGAGGATGTTTAGAGAGATTTGGATCTGAAATTTTTTGTGCAAGAGGTAGGGAAAAATTCCAGATTTAAGGTGGTATTTATAGGGAAAGATTTCTGACAGAATCTGACAGGGGAGCGTGGCCGGTCCCCTTAATTATGTGCCGGCCCCCTTAAAATTAAGGGGGCCGCCCAGACGAAATCTGTAGTTTTCTTATCTTTTTCTGGGGAAAGTTTATTTGGTGAAAAACTAACTGATTTTGGTTAAAATTTTGAATTCATATATTTTTTATGAATAAAACATTTTCCTTTATTACCAAAAATGTTTTTTAAAAATATATAATAAGTTTATTTAATTTTATTAACTTTGTATTATTTAAATAAACATCCCTTTGATCATAAAATGTAGTAGTCACTTGTTTATTCATACCTTAAGTGATTATGTTGGATGAGATGATATAAACTTGCTTAAAACTTGTTTACGTATTAACTTTGCGTGTAATGTTCTTATATTTTGTGATCGTTAAAACTTAAGGATATCGAAAGATATTAATAACGTTTTTATACATTATTTATATCAACAATCTCCCCTTTTTGATGATTACAAAATCTAAACTCATTTAACTAAAAATTAATATATATGCAAGTTTTTAGTGTGAGTTTATATCACTTCTCCCCCTTTTTGTTAACATCAAAAAGGTTATCCCGACGAATGTATAGCTCCCCCTTGTGTACTCCCCCTCATTTTGAAGTCATAAGCAATCGAGATATGGAATTCTTGCAAAAATATTTAGAGCACAAGCAATATATATATATAATATATATATATATATATATATATATATATATATATATATATATATATATATATATATATATATATATATATATATATATATGCTTTTCTAGCAGATTACAGTAGATAATACTAAGTTGCCAACTTGAGGTCTCTTGGACTTGCTTGGAACACAAAAGGTTTGTGGAGATTTTATTTGAAGATGGGAATCATGGTAGTTGGATTTAGTGGAGATAGATTTTTGTTGGAATGGTGTTTGAAGAGTTTGGTGGTTGTTGACGGGAAGCATGGTAGTTGGCTTCAAGTAAGCTTCATGGGATAGGATTGAAGTTTGGTAGGTTGATTGGTGATGAGGAGAAGTGTGGGTTTGGAGCGGTTGATGAATTGTTAGTGTCTTGGGTGAGTGATGGGTTTGAGTTTTTACTAGTGAGGAGGTATTCAATCCAAGTGAGGTGTTCTTCCAAGAGAATGGTTTATTTTTGGAGGTAAATGAAACAAGGAAAATAGTGGGTATGATGCTCAACTTGCTTTAAGTGAAGTGAGTGAGGGAGACATTTTGAGTAGGGTGATTAGGGTGGTTGGTCCAAGTTGCATAGCACAAGATGCATGACAAGAAGAGCACTTAGCTCATGAGCTTCTTTGAGCTCTTCAACGAACTTTCATTGTTCGGACGAAAGTGATAATGGAGGTGTTGGGTTGTGATTAGGGATGGATGATTGGATATGCAACATTGGAATGTCATGTGTGTTGTTAGGAAGTGGTGGTGATATTCTTGGTGGTGGAAACATTTGTGAGTTTAGGTAGTCATTAATGGATGAGGATAACGGTATTGAAGAAGAGGATGTTCCACGAGTAGAGGGTGTTTTGGATGGTGTATTTGGTGCATTAGGAGATGAGCATTGAAGTTGAGGTGATGGGGATGTGTTGTCATCTTTGGTTAAGTCAATGAAGAGTTGTTTAGGAGTGATGAGAGGGATCTTTTGTTTCTTTGATGTTTTGGAAATGGAAGTTTTTGGTGAATCCATAGTGGATTATGGTGATGTGTGTTGGAGGTGAAGGGTGAGATGAAGGTGTACTTGGGTGATATGATGGATGGTTGGTTATTATGATGTGAAAGGGTTCATTTGAGTGAACATGAGGTTTGTGTATCATGAAGTATGGTTTGACCTTCATGGGTTAAGTTGTAGTGGTGATCACACACTTTGTAGAGTGTAAGGAATGGTTTCATGGTTGAATCTTTTTGTGAGGATGACTAGATGGAGTTATTGGTGAGGGTGGGAGATGAGTATCAAGTGGTGTGATTGGTGAGAGTGAAATCGCGATGTTCACGGAAGGGATGCTTTGGTTTTTCATTTCACTTTGGTGGTTTGAGTGTGTAAAGGTTATGAGGTTTGAGTGTAAGGTAGAAGGGTATGAGTGAGTAAAGGTTATGAGATTTGAGTGTGTAAAGATTATGAGGTTTGGTTTTGGGCAAGTCCAACTCTTTAGGCAACTATGCACGTATTATCTTAATGGAATATGCATGAAAAGTATATAAGCAAATAAACATGTAATATAATTACAACTACGCATGCATGCAAACTTAATAAAGTAATAGATCAAGTAATTAAGGCATTCTACCTAACATGAATAACTTAGTGCAAGGACAAAGGCAAATAATGAGTGAGACACTAGTGATGGAACAAATGTGATAGCGTAATTCATGATTTTGTTCTAGTGTGTACCTATATGAAACAAATACGGAGTTAAGATCACCTTGACTCCTATAAAAGAAAAACAAATTTTCCTAAGAAACGATCCTTGATCTCCTTGATATAGCTTTGCTCACTTCTAAGTGTCATGTATATGTAGATATTGGATTATATATATATAGACAACGAGTGTGACACTATTGTGCATGGTTTGATAGAAAAACGTTTTTATCATTATTCAATAATGAGTTTTCCTAAACGTGAGCATGATTTTAAAAATTGAATTGGGGTTTCCTTTGAAAACATATTGATGCACTAACAAAATATTCCAATTCCTGATTTTGTGCAAAATAGAATCCTAGACTCAGATTTGAGAAGGTGGAAAACTTAAAATTTTATGCTCAGATAGCCGGTCCCCTTAATTTTAAGGGGCCCGCTCTTATAAATTAAGGGGTCCGCCCATCTGACAAAGAAAATTTTTCAGAACTTTGATTTTTCAGAAGATGTTAAGTATTACAAGAATTTAATCAATTTGCTCCATCATTCCTAATCCTAAACGTAAGTAGTTAAGTAAATCACGCTTAAGAGGCTTAGTGACTATATTGGCAATGTTACCTTCCGAAGCTATCTTCTCTATTGTTATATTTTCTTTTTGTATAATGTCCCTAAGAAAGTGATGACGTATTTCTATAGCACCTTTGTTATTGCACATAATAGGAATATTTTCTAACCTAATGCCATAGTCTTCGAGAGCTTGTTTCATCCATAGTTTTCTTACGCGAGGGATCTAGTCTTACTTCTATATTAACGATTAATCTACTTAACTCATTTCACTTCATCACCATTAGTTTTCTACTAGTGGACATAGAAGATTTCCATTTTCTATGTTGTTTGACAACGAACAATTTTAATTTAAATCCTAGGAAAGCCAACTAAGAGGGGTTCATAATATGTGAGCAAGTAAGTATTACTAGCTATATAACTAAGCATTATTCTAACTAGTTATTAATCTATGAATATAAATTTTAACGAAAAACTTAAAAGAAATGCGTACCTTTTAGTCTTCAATAAATTTTCTTCAAAAAAACTTCAAGTTGCCATGTTGACTTATAGAAGTCATTTGTAGATGAGATTCCAATAATTTCGAAAAGTGAGAACTTAGCCACTTGGTTCCCATGGTCTCATTGGTCCAAAGTTATTTGAACCAATCATGGTTTGCAATTGACTAGGATGCATGTATGGTGAAAATATTCCCCATGGGCTAAAGCTTGGTTGATGTGGATAAATCCACATTGGGTGACTATTATTAGAAAAGTTTTGTCTACCTTGATTTCTCCTATGTTGAGGGGTTTTAGACCGAGGCTGAGGATTATTTGGTCTATTTGGAGGTGGAGTTTTAGATCTTAATTTTAGTTTAGAAAATCCGGTTTTGGCTTTTAATGATGGTTTATAAAAACTTTTTACTTCCTCATCACTCGCAATAGGTATTTTTCTATCTTTTATAGGTACATACTTAGGTTTTGAGTCTAACGGTTTTTGTTTACTAGATTCACATTCAAACTTTTCATTTTTATTTTCACTAGTTGAAACATTAGTTAAGTCGAATCCTAGACCGGTTTTATCTCCCAAAGTTTCTTGAACACTTATTATTTTCTTAAGTGAGTTACTACTATTTTTAAACTTGTCAAGTTTGAAAATTTTATCTTTAAGTTTTTCGTTTTCATTTTCGACCTCTAAACATGTTTTACATTCTTTAAAAACCTCTTTTTCTTTTTCTAAATGTTGTAGTTTAATTTTTAATTCGAGTACTTCATTTTCTGATTGATTATTAATATGTTTTAGTGACTTATTTTTAGCTATAACCTTTTGACCTATTTTGCATAACCTATTATATTCACTATCTAGGTCTTTTTTCATCTAATGATAAATTTTCGTCACTAAAGTATTCGGTTTCGGAACGTACCTTGCTTGATGTCTTAGCCATAAGACACTTCTCCTCATTTGTGATTTCTTTCTTATCGTCATCGCTATCACTCCAAGCTCCTCCAACAAACGCCTTTTGATTTTGATCTCTTGGCACCATTGGACATTTTCCGATGAGATGATTTGGATCACCACATTTGAAGCACTTCCTATCACTTTTGCCATTTTTGTCATCTTTATTTCTTTGGTTTGCTTTCCTTTCATCATGCGGTTGTCTAACGAATCTTCCTCGCCTTTTGAAGAATTTCTTGAAGTCTCTTACGGCCATCGCATATTTTTCGTCATCACTTTCGGAGGTTGAGCTATCCTCGTTACTAGATTCCTTCCTAGCTTTCAACGCAATTGACTTGCTTTGCTCTCTTTTTCCATTGACCATCTCGAAATCTTTCTTTATTATTGCTTCGTAGACTTTCAGGTTGCCGATCAACTCATCAAGTTGAGGAGTTGACAAGTTCTTCGATTCTTCAATCGCCGTAACTTTAGCTCGCCATTTTGGATGAAGAGCCCTAAGAAATTTCCTAACAAAATTCTTACTAGAAAAATTCTCATCAAGTGCTTTTAAACTTGTGATGATAGTGCTAAACCTAGCAAAAGCATTATCTATTGATTCCTCTTTCGGAATCGTAAATTGTTCATAATGTTGAACAAGAAGATCTATTTTATTATCTTTAACTTGACTATTACCTTGGTGAGTGATTAGTAAAGAATCCCAAATTTCTTTTGCGGTTTTACACATAAAAATTCTTTCATATTCTTTGCGTGGTAACGCATTATAAATAACCATTTTAGCCTCATTATTTTTTGGTAGTTTCCTTTTCAATTCATCATTTTGTTTTTCAAAAGATACAATTTCATTCATTTTAGTTTCAAAATTATATTGAATAGGGGGAAAATCACCAAAGGTAATGACATGCCAAAGATCAAGATCTTTCGATTTCACATAAGTTTCGAATCTAGTATTCCAATATAAAAATCCATCACTTTCAAATAGTGGTGGTCTTTGCATAGATTGCTCTTCTAAATATTTTTCCGATTCCATAGATCGATACAAGTTTTAAAATACAGTATATTTTAAAAATCTTGTTTAACGTAGCTCTGATACCAATTGTGGAAAACTTGAAGGGGGGGGGTTGAATAGTTTTACGTCTTTTTAGTTTTATGAAAACTTAGTTGTTTAAAAGTCTTGTTTACTCTTAAAACTTTGATTCGATCTTATGTGAATTCAAGTCTTGAACAATATGAATAACTATATCTAAGTATAAGCAATAATAATAATGCAAACTAAGTATGTGAAATCAACACATGCATAATATAAACAATATTAGCTATATACGAGAGATAAGTAAGTAAACGTTTATTTTATAATCCTTAGTTATATTTTGTATGAAAACTATACTTGATCGAAATGATCAATTAAATGTATGTTACCTTTTTTTTTGTTTGATTGTAAAAACTTTGTTTTGTGAATGAAACTTTTGTTTGATCTTTAAGTAAAATCAATACTGGCACTATATGAGCAACTATACATATACGTCTACGTCTACAAAAGTAATAACGATATAAGCAAGATAATAAGTAAGATATGGAAAGATCTAACAGCAAGACAAAGGATTTATAGTGGTTCGGCTACATGAACACCTTCCTTGCCCTACTCCACTCCTCGAGTCACCTACTCGAGAGTTTTCTTCACTATGTCAACAAGCTCCTTTATGGCGGAGAAAACCTTACACACCAATATACACACCACAACTTCGTCACAACTTATTCACACCTTCTACACAACTTCTTCATGACTTGGCACACCTTCTTCACAACTTGTACACACCACTACTACTTCACAACTTCACACTACTCCACTACTTCTTCTTCACACCACTACTAATATCTCACTACTTCTATTCACAACTTCTACTCCTAGATCTATCTAGTTACACTACTATCACACCTTTACAATGAATGAACACAACAACTAGACTATATACACAAATCTACAATACTTCACAATTTGATGTTGAAGGAGTATTCTTCTCTTGCACTTTGAGAGATGAGAGGTGAGGGAATGAATCACTTGAAACAAGGATTAACAATTATATGATCAAAGGGTTTTTAGGAGGAAGTTTAGAGAGATTTGGATCTGAAAATTTTCGTGCAAGAGGTAGGGAAAAATTCCAGATTTAAGGTGGTATTTATAGAGAAAAATTTCTGACAGAATCTGACAGGGGAGCGTGGCCGGTCCCCTTAATTGTGAGCCGACCCCCTTAAAATTAAGGGGGCCGCCCAGACGAAAACTGCAGTTTTCTTGTCTTTTTCTAAGGAAAGTTTATTTGGTGAAAAACTAAGTGATTTTGGTTAAAATTTTGAATTCATATATTTATTATGAATAAAACATTTTCCTTTATTACCAAAAATGTTTTTCAAAAATATATAATAAGTATATTTAATTTTATAAACTTTGTATTATTTAAATAAACATCCCTTTGATCATAAAATGTATTAGTCACTTGTTTATTCATACCTTAAGTGATTATGTTGGATGAGATGATATAAACTTGCTTAAAACTTGTTTACGTATTAACTTTGCGTTTAATGTTCTTATATTTTGTGATCGTCAAAACTTAAGGATATCGAAAGATATTAATAACGTTTTTATACATTATTTATATCAACAACTTTTTCAGAAGAACTGTTGAGCAATGCTCATTCAAGGGAGTTCTAGCCATCTCAAAGAGTTTTTCCTTATTACTTAACAGATTCTTGATTGTTGATGCAAACTTGGGCATCAAGAGAATAGCGTCCGCGAAGCTAATGTCAAAGTGCAAATCTTGGAAGATTTGGAAAAATTTATCCATTTGGTAACTAGCCTTTTCGCGGAGCTTTTGTTCATTGAGACGCGGTGGATAAGGAATAGAAGTTTTGGATTTAGGGTTGTCCACTGGAGTTTCTGGTGGTTCAAAGACAACTTCAGGCTTACATCTGGTTTCTGGAATAACCTGAGGTTGGACGTGTGCTGTACTTCGTGAGCTAGGAGTTTGCACCTTGTCCTTTGTTACCTCAGGTTCACGTTCCACTACCTTTGGAGGGGAGGAAGAAGAGGTAGTAGGAATCGCGGGTTCATCATATGAAGCACCACTTCTCGTTGTCATCGCCTTAGCATCGCCCCTCGGGTTAGCGATCGTGTTGCTCGGTAAAGTAGTACCTGAGCCCGAGGGTCGATCATTTAAAGACTTCTTGATATCAGAAATCTGGCTGACCAGCAACTTGTTCAATTCTTCTTGGGATTTCATAAATTTCTTTAACAACTCATCAGATGAAGGCCCCGTAGGAACAATAGCTTGAGGTGGATTAGTGAAATTTTGAGCTCGATTGTTTTGGTTAGGACCTTGGTTGAAATTTCCATGATTTTGATGTTGGAAATTCCCTTGATTCTGGTGGTTGTTTCCATGAAAATTCCCGGGATTGAAATTACCCTGACCTTGGTTCCGGTTAAAGCTTCCTTAATTTTGATGTTGGAAACCTTGATTTTGGAAACCTTGGTTTTGATTTTGAAAACCGTGACCCTGATTGAAGTTACCTTGGTTTTGAAAACCTTGGTTCACTCTATTTTGATTTTGGCCACGGTTTTGGACATTTTGGTTTTGATTAAAACCGGGAGGTCCAGGATAGTGGTGAGGACGATAGTTCGGGTCCATAGGAGGGCGGTATTGATTGCCTCCTTGATTTTGGGACCCAACAATAGCATGAGCTTCATATGGAGTACCATCAGTAGCTGTGCAATTGTAGTAGGCATGCGGCCCACCACAGGTTACACAGACTTCCACTTTTTTAACCTCAGCAGGTGGAGGATGTTGTGGAAAGAAAACTTTCTTTTGTTTGGTGAGAACCAAAGCTTGAATAGCTTCAGTGAGCTTGTCAATCTTAGCATCCGTGCTAGATTGACCCACCGAAGATGAAGTGGAAGGACCCGCATTGATTTGAGAAACAATCGGTTGCTTCGTGTAGAGCGGACCTTGGACTTGTTTTCTATTATCTGTAAAGCTTCTTTGGTGGTTCTACTCAAGAAGTTACCTCCCGCGGAGGCATTGAGAGAATACTGATCAGCTTGGCTCACGCCATTGTAGAAAGTATCGAGTTGCATCAACTCTGAGAAACCATGATGTGGACACTTGCGAAGTAATTCTTTGAAACAATCCCATGCTTCACCAAAAGATTCATCATATTTTTTAGTGAACTTGGTGATTTCGTTCTTAAGACTCGCGGTCTTGGAAGGTGGGAAGAATTCATTCACAAATTTTTTGACAAGATCTTCCTATGTCTCAATAGATCGAGGAGGTTGTTTTTCAAGCCAAATCCGGGCTTGTCCCTCGAGGGAGAATGGGAAGAGAAGAAGTTTGATTGCTTTACAAGGGACATTCTTGTACTTGATGGTCGATGTGATTTTATTGAACCATCAGATGTGAGCATGTGGATCGTCCCTCTCAAAACCGTAGAATTGAGTTGAGGTTACAAGATTGAGTAACCCGGTTTTGAGCTCAAAATTATCAGCCACAATGGCTGGAACAACAATGGCATCTCCGTAACCCTCGATGGGTGCTTGGAGAACCTCACACATGGGGCGGTCTTCCGCCATGGTGACAATAGATGTGGCAACAGTACGGATCTCAGATCCGACTGTTGGTGTTGAACGTCTACGAGTTCTTCGAGGTTTCCTAACAAGCTCATGTAATGGGCTAGTGGACCTTGAAGAACGAGTGTGCATGCACTAGGGATAAAAACCAATCAAAACAAAATTGAAGCAAATCAACAGTGAACTTAAACCAATAATCACAAGCAAGTGGCTTTTTTAAGAAAGGTACACCACTCACAGGGATACAAAGGCAAGTTTTGATCTTATGTTTGGGAACTTATTATGTCCACACCCCAGTTGGTAGGTGTTCTGTCTTGGTTTGCGACGGTTTATTTTTATGCATAATTATTCACAAGAAAATACAGATGTTTTTGGGTTTTTGTGTATATGTGAAAAAAATTTTGGACAATATTTTTGGTATCGTTCCGTAATCTAAAATCGTTTCTCTTTAAGAATCACCTTAAAAGAAACCCGACTAAGAAAACGTTACGATCTGTTTTGTTGTTTTTAATTTTTTTTTGGTGTTTTAACACTTTAGGAAAAGTGTTAATGACTTTTTTATGTTTTGATTTGAAAATTTACAAAAGTGGTGGATTTTTACAGTGACGAACGTGAAATAACACTAATCTCAAAAGACACTGTAGAAACGCGCACACCTCCTCGGCAGCGGCGCCAAAATTTGATTGGCTCCAAATGGTAAACCTAAATTGACCAAGGAATGGTCAACAAAGTCAAATAGCCTAGAGTCAATCTCCGGGTAATATAGGGAATCATTAGGTCGGTAAGTCCCGACGAGGTGTGAATTGTGCTTCAGCGTGCTTGTGATCGGGTGATTTTTCACAGAAAAGGGATTGTTATGAGAATTATTTGAGAATTATGAACTAAAATAGCTTAGGAAAGCTATATGATTGATTACTTGAATTTAGATTAAGAAAAATGAAGCTAAAACCTTAAAAACGTACGTAATAAAAGGTTAGTTTGATTATCTAAAAAGGCTACGGGTACAAAAATGATATTTTTACAAACCTAATGATTAAAAAAAATTTTAGAAAAAGAAAATTAATTTTTAAACTATTTATATAATTATTATTAATTAAATACTAATTTCCTATTTACTTTTAATTAATTAAATTAACCTAAAATACAAATAATTATGAAATTAACCTAGAAAAATAAAATTTAAACTTAGAAAAATCTAAAATACTATAAAACTAATTTTAAAGCTGAAAACATATTTTTAAGACTTTTTAATTAATTATTATTAACTATTAACTAATTATGAATTACTTTTTAATTATTTAAATTACCCTAAATTCTAATTAATTATGAAATTACACTAGAAAATTGAAAATAAAATTTGGAAAAATTAAAAGTAACTAAAAACTAATTTTAAAGCTAAATTTGTATTTTTCTGATTTTCTAATTAATTAATATTAATTATTTACTATTTATTATTTATTAAAAACTAATTTAAATTATAAAAACTACCAAATGATGAAATAAAAATCTGAGAAAATTACTAAAATTATTTTTAACTATCAGAAACCTAGGAAAAATTTAAAAATGAGATTTGCTTATAAATAAGCTGAGGAAATAAGCCAATTGGTTTAAATTGAAGCTATCACTTCTAATAAGTTGGGCTTTTTTGGAACTTTCTTTTTCACAACTGTATATTAACTGATTATTAGCAACTTTGGTGAAAGTGAATTGTTTGGAACACAGAAATAAGCTATTTGGTGAGCTTATTGACTTGACAGTTAAGCTATTAAGCTTATTAGGACTTTTTGGATTTAGCAAAGCTACCAAATGAGATTATAATCACAAATAAGCTAAAAACAGATTGAGAACTACTTATAACAAGCCAAATGGAACCAATAATCACACGAATTAAGTAGTAAATAAGCAATAAGCACTCCTATTACCAAACAGTCCAAAACATGTCTCACAGGGCACCTTTGTAGGCCTGTGGGGTCCACTAGGGACTTTGGAAGGCCAAACAATAAGCTGAACCAATAAGCTGAGCTTATTGGCTTTGTAAAAAGCCAAGGTATGGACCATGGGTCCCATAGATGAGGTCAGGGGGAGGGTTGGAACTATGGTGTAAAAGCTGAGAACTCAGCTTAAGTCAGGAAATGGTCAACCTTTAAGGGACTTGCAGCCCTAGATAAAGAGCTCTAATCCACAAAATAAGCTCAAAGCCTAAAAGCCTGGCTTATTGGCTTTCTATTAAGCAAAAAAGCATGGTATGGGGCCCACTGGTTAGCCCTGTGGGGTCCACTAAAGATGGGTAATTTGGACTGATAGCAGTGCACAGGGGAGCACCTTCCCCTGCAGCTCACTTTGAGCTTATGCACAGGCTTGTGAAAAAATCACAAAAATAAGCTAACAATGAGACTTTGAAGTTTAGCTGTGATATTATACACCCAAGAATTTTCAGACCTTCAAACTTAACACAAAAATCTACAAAATTCACCCAAGAATTGGTTTTCTGCCAAAGGGCACTTTTTGACTTTTTAAGAAAACATGAAAAGTTGACTTAAATGAATTTTGATTTTGATTTAAGCACTGAAACAGGTTAAATAAGCCATATTAATACTAAATTAAGTCACAAAACTTACTTGTGAGTTGAATTGGAGATTACGCTATCTAAAAATCAACACAGAACAGGTTTAAGGCCAAGATTAACTGGATTTTGACTTGCAGGGTGATTACAACTAAAACTATGACTTACTTGGTGTTCTAAGGGCCTGAGTGTGATATGCAAACAATGAATGAGCAATGAGGCTCAATGTACCACTCAGCACAGACAATTCCAAACACCCCTTTTAAATTAAAATTACCTCTAAACTAGATTCTAATGATTATAAACTACAACCTATTGATCATTACTGATTTAATTAACAAATTAAAGACTAAATGGAAACAGAAAGGCACCAAGAAATACTGCTATACTAAAATCATAAAAATGGAAAAGTGGAAGCTTACAAAGCCTTCCAAGCTTATGAACTGAGGAACAGTGAACCAATGAACATGCCTAATGCTCCCTTGAGCTCTAAACCAAAATCTTTATCCTATCCTGCTACTGCTTCCTTCTTCTTCAACCTTTTACCATGAATTTTTATTTTATTTTGATTTTTCTTATAATTTGAAGCAATTTTGCAAAATGTGGTTACTGATTGATATAAAAGCTCAAAGAGCTTCAATAAACTCTTTGTTTTGGATTATCAGATCATACACACACTTGCAAATAATTAATTAAGCTTACACAATAAATTGAAATTCTTAAAAGAAACTTGAAAATTGAAAATTAGATTAAAACTCAAAACATAAATTTCATTGATTAAAAATAGATTACACAGGTTCACTAATCATTAAAAACATCTAAATTATAATCCTACATACATTCTAACGCTCATATTGAGCTACTACTTATATATCGATACTAAGCTATGCAACCTTTCTTCCCACATGGCTTCCTATTGAAACTTGGGATTCCCAATGGCTTCTCCTTTGACCCTTGACTAAATCCCCACTGTCCAATTAAGATTTGATGCATCAGGGCCCTTGATTGAGATTTTGCCGCCAAATTTAAAATGGGCAAGTATTAGTGGGACAGGTGACGGCATTGATTGTAGATGGTGGAGGTTGGTTGGGTAGTTGAGGATCATTTATTGTGGGTGATTTATTTGGTGAAAAGGTGGAGGGGGGGGGAGACAGAAAGGAGGGAAACCAGGGGATTTTGTGGGGAAGATGGTCGGTTTGACCATCGTTTGACCCTGCTTTGACTGTTTGACCCTGGGTGTTTGATATTAAAAGGGAGTAGGCCGTGGGTATTGGTGATGGGCTTGGGGTGTGGTTTGGGCTTGGGAGCTTGGTTTTTGGATTTAGGATATTAAGGGTCCGGTTTGGTTAGATAGCAAAACACAAGGACCAATTTTGTACTTTTGCAAAAGATGAGGGGCTGAAGTTGTACGTCTCCCAAAGCTATCCAAAGGACCAATGTTGCCAAGTACTATTATTCCAAAGACCAAAATTTGTAATTTTCCACTTTTCAAAATTCCCAGGAACTGTTTTTGACAAATTTTGAAACTTCAAGGACCAAACATGTCAACTTTTGAAACTTTTGACCCAAGTATTCTATTTTGTGATTGTTGACCTTCAAAAGACTTGGGTTGACTTTTCTTTCAAAATAAATGCATAGGGACTATTTTTGACAAGTTTTGAAACTTGGGGGACTGAAACTGCCAATATTGCAAACTTTGATCATTTTTCATTTGTTTTTGCTTATTTTGCATTTAAAACATATAAAACACAATCCCTGGGATAATTTCAGCATTTTGATACCTTTTTGATTGTTTTTGTATTTTTTGCAGTTCAGATTTGATCAAAAATGATGAGTGTTTGAGCACTCATCAGTTACGTATTAATTAGATTTCAAGCTTTTATACGATTTATTATAATTAATTTGGTTTTTGGTAAATATTATAGCTATAAAGATTACTAAAATTAATTAATTATGAAATTAGGGAAGACCCTATGAAAATCGTGTAATTAATCAATTGTGTGTTTTAATTGATTTATTTTGCGTATCCATTATTTATGTTGTTTGTTTATTTTCTTTAATTACTATTTGTTTTTATATGTTATGTGACATGATAGTAAGCAAAAGGGTAATTTTATAAATAAAATATTAAACGGACTTAATAATTGTGAAATCTTATTTTGAGCTTGAAAAATCTTGAACTTTTAATTGATTGATCGCGACTGTATTAAGTGGGTGGAAGGTGAAACTAATTTTGACAAACTATTAAAGTGGGTATAAAGTGGCTTCGCATTAAATTGTGGCCTTAAATAGACTCCATTCTATCTTAACGCTCGCCTGTGCGTCAAAATTTAGTTTTACCCAACAACTATGATAACTAAGAAGCACTTAAGGCAAAGTTGTAAGTTTCTCAACGCCTCAATTAAAACTTTTGAGATTTAAGCTCGTAAAGAAACTAATGAGTAAAAGTTTTTTACATGAAACATATGATACAAGATGAATGCATGACATCTTTGTACATATATTTTGATTACACACATAAAATTTACTACCCTTAAATTTAAGTTAAATGCTATCCAATGAAACGGAAACACCTAAAGTTGTGGTTTACGTCAGGACGTAACCTAGCTAGATTGCAATGGAAGGGCAAATTACATGATTTCATCACTAGCAAATCAACTGGTGTGGTGGAATTATGTAAGTTTGTTGTTTCTTAAGTTGGTTAACTTAATTGAGTTGATAGCGGGTTCTGATCACTCAAGGCATAAGATGGGGATAAAGCATGCTTACATTGCAACTGCGGTTGGCAAATATGTAAATCCCATCCTTTCTAGGAATTGCAATTGAATATTGGCAATTGAGGCTTGACTCGTACCTTATTGAATACAGTCATCACTAGCAGATCAACTGATGTGATGAACCTATGCCAATTTGGATCCTAGTTTTCAATGTAAATTAAATGGTTATATGTTTATGAACCAAGGGTATTTAATTTTCTTGAAATTTATTGTAGAAATGGCTACACCCGAAAACACTAATATGAGCAACATGAGTTCAGCGTTCAAGCAAATGATTGATCGAGACAAGCTGACTGGTGAAAATTTCAATGATTGGTATCGATCCTTAAGAATTACCTTAAGGATGGCCAAAAGATATGATTATCTTAGTAAACCTCTTCCTACTGAACCTGCTACAAATGTAACACAAGCTTAAAAGGATGCATACAACATTGCATATGAGAGGATGGACAGTCAATTGCAAAAACAATTTGAGCACTATGGACCCATGGACATGATCAATGAACTCAGACGAATGTTTGAGAAACCACCTGCTGCAGAATTATATGACTTAATAGAATCTCTGCACAGTTGTAAATAGGAAGCAGGAAAATCCGTGAGTGCCCATGTATTGGAGATGAATAGATATATGGACCAATTGGAGTGACTCGATTGCGGATATCAAGAAAGCGTATGTATTGGTCTCATCTTGCAATCCCTTAATCAGGATTTGTATAGTGAGTTTGTACGCAACTATAATATGCATTGCAAAGGGAAGACAGTTAGTGAAGTTCATGCAATGCTTATTGACTTTGAAAAAGGTTTGTCTAAAAAGGCACCTACACCCGCTGTAATGGCGATACAAAGTGGTAGGATCACCAAGAAGAATAAACCCAACAAACCGCAACATGCGAACAACAAGGGTAAAGGCACTGGTAATGGAAAAGGCAAACAAGTTGCGACTCACCAACAGAAGACTAAGAAGAAAAATCCTCCTCCTAAGAAGAAGGAAACTCCCAAAAAGGATCTGGCTTCTTGTCACTATTGCAACACTCCTGGATATTGGAAGCGGAACTGTCCATTGTTACTAGAGGAGTTGTGCCTCAACAAGAGTAAAATGCCTGGTAACGTCGCAAGCACTTCAGGTATGTTTATGATTGAATTATTTTCTTTTCCTCATAAGAATAATTCCTGGATATATGATACAGGATGTGGTACTCACATTTGTAATACGTCTCAGGGACTTAGAGGAGCAAGGAAGCTGACCTATGGAGAAAGATACTTGTACGTACACTACAAAAAAATGACCATTTAGTGACACCCAAAAAGTGTCACTAAAAATGAAATAAGTGTCACTAAAGACCTGACGAGGAATCAGTGGCAGAAAAAAAATGTGTCACTAATGTCGCTGCCACTAAATGGTTTTAGTGGCACTTTATACTTGTGTTGTTGCAGACCTTATGGGTTTTAGTGGCACTTCTATGTTTTGTTGCTATGGACCATTCTAGCTTTTAGTGGCACATAATTATCTATTGACCATTCTAGCTTTACTGGCACATAATTATCTATCACATAAAGCTTTAAGGATTTTGTGACATTTACTTTGTGTCATTATACTCTTACTATGATCACAAAGTAAGCTGACTTTAGCGACATAACATTTGCCACTAAATTGTGTTACAATATTGGTTTTTGCCACTGTGATGTTTTCAAATTGTGGCACAATGTAATATTAACTCGCAATTACTTAACAATTTCATATCCAAGCAAAAATGCAATTACCATTAAACAAGGTTTTTATATTTTTAAAATAGAAATATCCAATAAATACAAAGCAAACAATATTCATTAACAACTAATAAAAAAGGCAAACTGAGTGTAAATCTCGTGTAAATCTCCAACTGAATATCATAAAAGACACCTAAAAACTACCAACTTTATTATAACTTCATCAAAGGTTGCAAGCGTTGTGATAACTGTTGACCTTTGACGTCGGTAGCAAGCATTGTGTTAACTTTTGACCCTTGATGCCCTGAGAATCTGTAAGCCAACACCAACAAAATTGTAGAAATTTATATTCAAGATGAAGGCAACAAAACATCTCCGTGAACATACATGATTTACATTGTTCTTTGATATAACCAGAATATGTGACAAACTTTCTAATCGGATCAAGAAAAGTGTTAAAAAGTAAATACTTTCAGTGGATGAAGAGGAAGGGTACCTGTGAAAAGTATACTCAAGAAAGATTCGTTGGAGTACCTGCGTAAAAAAGAAAAAAAATCTTAGCCGTGAACTAATGTTACTTAGCCATACTTAAACCAAAAAAGATAGGCTTTTACCAATGTTTTGATCTGCGACAGAAGATCCTTGATTTGATGATCCTTGATTTCCATTAGTAGAGTTGTTTTGACCCGGAGAAAAGTTATTAGGAACCTATAAAGATTAGGAAATTAAAATTACTACAGAAACTGCAGTAAGAAAAAAAATGTGAATGAAAATATATACCTCTATATTCATACTCCTAAGGACGTCACCCAAGTTAGAATTTCTTGTCGGGTCCTTCAAAAGGTTTACAAGGGTGTATAAAACATCTTTTGTTTGAGCCAATCGTTGTTCCACAGTTTGTGAGCTTGTAGATGATGAGGCACCATTATTCCTACGAGAAAGCATCTTTCTTACGCATCGAACATATCCTCTTTTTTCTGGCCCCTTAACTTTGGATAAGTCGTCATTTGCCCAATCATCTTCTTGAATACCTTGGGTACTAGTGGATTCATAATTTCATTTGCACCAACTTGTATTGATGCTTGCATAGTAATAACATGTCCACCGTTAAAAAATGTGAATAATAACATGTGGTATTTACGATATTAAGAAATCACATTACCACAACTTGAGCAGCTTTGTCATTGACGATACTACCATCTTTACAGGTGCGGCTTATTTGGTATAGTTTCCCTCGTGTTGGTTGCACCCCATTATTTTTAGTAGCCTATAACAAGAATCATTTCACTCACATGAACTATGTTCTATTAATCTCACACTAGTGCAAGTGCTTTGATATTTAACAATAACTATGTTCATAATTTACTGGTAACTTACCTCTTCTTCGGCAAGCCTAGCAAATGATTTTGTCCCTGTTACGTGAGGCTCTTCCATTTTTGAGCGGCTAATTCTCTTTTTTTCACAAACGGCCTATGCAACCAATAATAATAAACTAGTTAATAAGCAACATAAAAAATAATAATTGAAAGTATTAAACATTTGGTACCTGATATTCTGGTTTCATCCAACGATTCAAGATTTTGAAACTGTTCTGGGTTCACCCTACTGCCGGTTTGTTTTGCCATAATTTCTTCAACACTAAGACTCGGATCATAGTTTCGTGATTTTACTAAGTTTCTCCAAGTGTTCAACTTTTCCCCATGCTAGAAAGAATCCATTTCTTGATAGTACTTGTTTCAGCCGGATGGAAAACAAATTTTTCCTATAATGAAAGCTGTAATAATTAGCAAAGACGCAAAACCTGTCTATGGTGACAAAACAATCATCTTTACTTTGTAATACAAATACCTTGACAATTGAATACATGTCTTCCTTATTTTCCTTGTCAACCTTTCTCCAGTCTTCACAATGTAGCCCGACATTTCCAGCTATCCTTACAACTGATCCTAGAAATTGTGTTAGCTCATTCCCTTCAATTCCCACAGGTTGTCCATACTTGTTGAATTTGACAACAATCTTGTTTTTCTGCATATTCCATAACTCGTTCTTTTGAGTTGGACCGCGAACCTTCTTTGGAGGACCTTTAATATAAAATATATATATATCGATCAATGGATGAAATAAACTCTAAACAAGGGCTGCTCACTAATCAGTTTAACCTATTTGATAAAGTGAGCATGAAACTAATTTGTGATGGCGTAGACTAAAAAGAAATACAAGTTAACAACATTGTGTAGTAAATGAATATTGCTTAGATGCTCTGTTCTATCCCTACTTTAATCGCTATCCTGTAGATCAATGCTAATATACGGAGTAATTTTTCTGTAATCATAACTAAATGCATCAACTATTTATTCAGTAAGATTTTGAAAATTGACTTAATAAGTCGGGAATTTGCCACCTCTAATTATAACACATGTTAAAACTAAACTAAAATCTACTACCCAGAATACATATAATATCTCCAACCTTGCCCAGGACAACAAACTCAAACCGGCACACTAGTAATGATACCTGGTTACGTAAGCGCGCCCAAAATGATTCTTCAGCCTAGTTGCTGTTGGGATTAAAGTACACACTAGAAGAGGCAATACAAGCAGGTTGTGCATCAGATGGTTTGGGGAGCATTTGGGCTGCGCTTTAGGTGGCCTATTGAACTAGCTCGACCCATTTGATGCTTTCCCTTTGTAGTTAAATAATTTTTGTAACTTATGAGTTATCAAATAAAAACAACCTGACTCTACTATATGAGTTGCAATGTCCAGGTCGAGGTAAATAAAAAAAGTTTGACAGCAAAAAATTTTGACAGCATATTATTGTACAACATATTAAAATTTTGACAGCAAAAACATAGACAAAACATAATCAATTATCAAGATTCAAATGTTGAAAAGACACATACCCCCTACTTCATTCTCATTATCAGAGTGTTCATTAGTTGTCATGTCCATCTGAGAGGAATTTGCGTCATTTGTTTCATTAGTCGAGGACCCATTTGACTGAGTTTGTGCTTCATCATGTTGCTTTTCATTTGCAGCATCAGTAGAAATCATGCAGAGTCTCTTGCGCCTAGCCATGCTTGAGTATACAAGAAATAAAAAAAATCACGAGCTCAATAACACAACATATCATAATACGCATATATTCGTTACTGGAAGACATGAACTCAATAACACAACAACATAAGTAATTCAACAACATAATTCTCACCCATGTCTTTTAGCATGTTTTACACTTTTACTCAAACATCAAAATAGACTTTACCGCCTCTTTATTTTAAGTTAGAACCAAAATAAGTGTAAAGCTTTATCATCCTTGTAACTAGATGTCCATTTAATTAAACCCATTCCATTGTGACTATTCTTTTCTATGTTAGAATCTCCACTGTAACTATTCTTTTCTATGACAGTTGAAAGAAAATTATTCTCATAAAATCCTTTTAAAGAAGATATGCTTAATGTCTAGTTGTCTATTTATCTAAATATAACCATATATCAGTTCAAATATCAAACATGGATGATCATCATAACGTTCTACTGAAACAATTATCTTAATGAAAAAACGATGCTCAACACGGTATGGTACCGAATACCCGAACCCGGTACCGAAACCGGTACTGGCATATCCATCGGTTCCGGGAACGGGACTACAACTTTTGGTCGGGAAAAAATCCGGTACCTCAAAAATGGTGCCGGTTCGGTACCAAATTGGTACCGTGCTCATCCCTAATTTTACATGTTTTGGGTGTTTAAATTACCTAATTGTGACTCATATATAATTAGTTTATACAAATTACACTTGAATGCAAAGATATAACAAAACCCAACTACCAATAACATAAAAAAGCAAATGATAACAATCCACAGAAATTCATCAATGCCAACTATTAAGAAACATAGATTTATTCAAATCCCACTTTCGTGGGTTATATAATTTTAGTGCAAAAATGAACAAAACATACTAGTAATAATCAAAGAATAGAATTATTGATAATAAAATTGAGCAATAACGAGTTGTATATCAAACAAAAGGCAGACAAAATTTTTTATTCCGTTACCTGACCAAAAGGATGAAAATAGTGATGGAATGAATGGGATAACTATGAGTCTATGAGTGAATGAGAGATAGGGTTGAAGATTAGGAACAGTGATTGAGATCTCTACAATTAAATTAGGGATATACTCCCAACAATTGGAGGGAACTAATAAAAAAAAAGGCGCTCGATTTAATTTATTTTTTTAGTGCAAAGGCCGGGCAATTTTTAGCATTAGTGACAGATACCAAAATTAAATAAAGGAAAGTAATAACTTTTAATGGCATAATATCAGGGTGTATCACAAATTACACGGAGTTTTAATAACATGTCTGTTTTTATGCCACAAATATCGTGTATAATGGTGGCACAAACCATAAAGTGCCATTAAAGCTATAAAAAGAATTAGTTGCACATAAAATATGTCACTAAAAATGCAATATAGTGACAATTGTAAATCTGTCATTAAAAACATGTGCCACTAAATGGCCCATTTTTTGTAGTGGTAGGGAATGACATACGTGCAGCAGTTGAAGCCATAGGGACTTTCGATTTAGTTTTATCTTCGGGTTTGATACTAGTATTGAATAATTGTCATTATGCACCCTCTATTCTTAGGGGTGTTGTTTCAGTTTCTTTGTTATTGGATAACGGTTTTGTTCACACATTTATTAATAATGGAATTTCTGTTTCTTTAAATAATGTTTTTTACTCTAATGCAATTCTAATAAATGGTGTGTTTGAAATTGATATGGAAAATTCTATGTCCAATAGAAATAATTCTATATATAGCATTAGCAATAAGAGAATCAAGTCTAACTTGGATTCGTCTTATCTTTGGCACTGTCGTCTTGCTCATATAGGCAAGGATCGCATGGAAAAGCTGGAACATGATGGGATTTTACAAAAGATCAATGATTAATCATTTGATAAATGCGAATCTTGCATATCTGGAAAGATGACAAGGAAACCTTTTTTACATCAAGTTGAAAGGGCTACAGAACTACTTGGATTAATACACACTGATGTATGTGGTCCACTTAGACATGTGTCAAAACGCGGTGCTAGCTACTTCATAACCTTCACGGATGATTATAGTCGTTATGGTTATGTTTATTTACTTAAACGTAAACATGAAGTCTTTAACACCTTCAAGGTTTTCAAAAGTGAAGTAGAATTACAACTCAGTAAGAAGATTAAGGCTCTTCGATCCGATAGAGGCGGTGAATATTTAAGCCAAGAGTTTAAAGATTTTTTAGCTGAGTGTGGTATAGTCCAGCATCTCACAGCTCCTTATGCTCCACAGCAAAATGGTGTATCTGAAAGGAGAAATCGCACCTTGCTCGACATGGTACGATCAATGTTTAATCTTACAACTCTACCCTTATCCTTTTGGGATTATGCCCTTGAAACTGCAATTCGCATATTGAATATGGTTCTAACTAAGAAGGTTGATAAGACTCCATATGAATTATGGACAGGAAAAGCTCCTAACTTTTCTTACTTAAAGGTCTGGGGTTGTGATGCGTTTGTTAAACGTGATTCACCAGATAAACTCCGACAAAGATATGTTAAGTGTATCTTCGTATGATACCCAAAGGAAACGATGGGTTACTACTTTTACTACCCACCAGAGAATAAAGTCATTGTGGCTAGGTATGGAGATTTCTTTGAAAAGAATCTCATATCTCAAGAATTCAGTGGGAGAGTTTATGATCTAGAAGATGAAGATACATCACCTTCTTAAAACACTAGCTCACTTCCTGTGGAACCTAAACGTTTAGGTCCTCCACCTGAAGTTGAAGTGGTACCCATTCGCAGATCTTTAAGACCTGTGAAAGCACCTGAACGTCGATATCTTAACGTAGAGTGTGAGGAAACTATACTAGGGGATCTTAATGAACCTACTAGTTATAAGGCTGCCATGAATGGTCCTGAAAAGGAAAAATGGCAGAGTGCTATGAATGGGGAAATGCAATCCATGAGAGACAATGAAGTCTGGATAGAAGTAGACCTTCCTCCCAATGCCAAGGTAGTTGGAAGTAAATGGCTCTACAAGAAGAAAACAGACATGGATGGCATTGTACACACCTATAAGGCTTGTTTGGTAGCTAAAGGCTATATTCAAACATTTGGTGTTGACTACGAGGAGACTTTTTCTCCTGTAGCTGACATAAGAGCTATTAGGATTCTCTTAGCTATAGCTGCTTACTATGGATATGAGATATGGCAAATGGATGTCAAAACCGGCTTCTTAAATGGTCGCCTAGACGAAGATATCTATACGGCGCAGCTTGAGGGATTTGTGAATCCAGAATTTCTAAACCGTGTATGCAAACTTCAAAGATCCATTTATCGATTGAAGCAAGCATCACGTCAATGGAATAAAAGATTTGACGCAGAAATCAAAAGTTTTAGATTTACTCAAAATCTTGATGAGCCATGTATATACCAGAAAGTTAGTGGGAGTAATGTTATTTTCTTTATTCTATATGTTGATTACATAGTAATCTTAGGAAATCACATACCAAGTTTAAAGGAAGTTAAATCCTGTCTTGGTAAATGTTTTTCTATGAAGGATTTAGGAGAAGCAACATACATCATTGGAATCAAGATCTACAGAGATAGATCAAAGCAGTTTGTTGATATAAATAATTGACTAAAAACATTATTCATATCTTTCGATATCTCTAAGTTTTGATAATCATAAAACAAAAACTCATCAAACCAAAGGATATGACGTAAACAAGTATTTAGTAGTAAATACTCATTTTCACCATCTAATTACTTAAGGTATGAATAAACAAAGTGATTAATGCATTATAAGATCAAAGGAAATTTTGTATTAATACATAACATTTTATAAAATGATTTTAACATTTTATAAATATTTGTAAATCATTTTTGGTATAGCTTTATTAAACCACAAAGATATGATTTCAAATTTCCAACCAAAAAGGGCAAATTTTATCTAGAAAAACTTTTCAAACGTTTAGGAGGGCGGCCCCCTTAAAGTTACTAGGCGGCCCCCTTAATCATTAAGGGGACCGGCCTATAATTAAGGGGACCGGCACGCTCCCGAACAGTAAAATCTGGCCCTTTAAATACTGGATCATTTTACACATTTTCCTTACCTTTTTGCACTAGAAACTTTCTGATCTAAACATCCATTTCCTTTCTCTAAAAATCCTTTGATCTTATACACTTTGATCTCTGTTTCAAAGTGATTCAAGCCTCAACATTCAAAGTGCAAAGAGAAGAATACTTCTATTAGAAGTATTACAACTTAGTATCATCTTGCTATCTAAGTTGCTTGTTTATATTTTCTTGTAAATCTTTCATTCTTTGGTGAATAAGGTGTATGTATTAGTTAGCTAGATTTAGTTAAAGAATCTAGAATTGTTGTAAGTGTAAAGTGGAACTTGAAGTGAAGAAGAAGGGTTAGATAGTATTGGTGATAGGAGATTGTAGCAATAGGGACTTGTTGTGAAGATATTGAGGGTTCCAAGTGAAGAAGATTAGAAGACA
Organism: Artemisia argyi; assembly: GCA_030686995.1. Lineage (NCBI taxonomy): Eukaryota > Viridiplantae > Streptophyta > Magnoliopsida > Asterales > Asteraceae > Artemisia > Artemisia argyi. The sequence continues at coordinate 69,049,451 of CM060676.1, read as the reverse complement.
TTAGTAGATTGTAGTTGTGAAGACTTTAGTGGCTTGAAGGTGTGAAGACATTAGTGGCTTGAAGGTGTCAAGACATTAGTGGCTTAAAGGTGTGAAGACATTAGTGACTTGAAGGTGTCAAGACATTAGTGACTTAGTTGTGCATAGAAGAAGGTGTGAAGATTAACAAGGTGTGAAGACGGTGTGAAGTCTTGAAGAAGGTGTGAAGGTGTGATTAAGGTGTGAAGATCACGTGGTGTGATATTTGGTGTGAGATTGGTTCTAGCTACGATTAGAACTCGACATCTTGCTTTGTGTCGTTAATTGGTGTAAGCTTTTGGTGTGTACGGTTTTCTCTGCCATAAGGGAGGTTATTGACTTAGTGAAGAAAACTCTCGAGTTCGGTGCTCGGGGAGTGGAGTAGGGCAAGGAAGGTGTCCTTGTAGCCGAACCACTATAAATCCTTTGTCTCTCGGTTTGATCTTTCCATCTCTCACTCTTTGCTTGCTTACTTACTAGCTTTTCATATATTGTTAATATTGTGTGTTGTGCATATATTGATTTCACATAAAGATCAAACTAGGTTCCATTTAAAACATTAATTATACTTTAGTAAAACATAAGTATAAATAATTACTAAGACACATATATCTATATTAGTACAAACTTGTAATTAAGTGAGATATATGAAATTATAATTTCTATTCAACACTTTAAATAAGTAGTGTATATATGATATATGTGAATTAGTTTGTATCTATACTTTAGCTTCAAAGGTTTTTACAATTACCATCAATTCTTTGAAAAGCAAATTCTTATTAAACGAAAAAGACGCAAAACTATTCAACCCCCCCTTCTAGTTTTCCACAATTGGTATCAGAGCCACGTCTAGCAAGATTTTTAAAATAGATTGTATTTTAAAACTTGTAACGATCTATGAAATTTGAAAAATATTTAGAAGGGGAATTTATGCAACTACCACCATTATTTGAAAATGACCATTTTCTTGAATGGAAAAACAAATTTGAAAATTATGTGAAATCAATAGATCTTGATCTTTGGCATATCATTTCAATTGGTGATCTTAAACCAACCAAAATGGATTTTCAAAATCAATATAATAACCTTCAAACCAAATTTGATAAAAACACTAAAGCCAAATTACTTATTTTCAAAACTCTACCAAGAGTTGAATATGAAAGATTACTTCCTTATAAAACGGCAAATGATATTTGGAAATGCCTTTTAAAATTTCACCAAGAGAAATGTAAAACCAAAGATGATAAACTTGATATTGCACATAAAATAGTTACTCTAGAAAATTTAATAGATAAATATTTAGTTGAAATAAACACATGTACTACTAGTTCATATATGGTTATTGAAGGTACAAATAAAGAAGAACACATGTGTCTAATCCGAAGAAAGTATGTCAATAAACCATGGTGCAACAAGGAAAATGAAGATGACGAAAATATGGCTTACATGAATTCTCTAACTAATGAGAATACAAGTGGTGACGGCAAGGATTACATGCTTCAAGATCCAAGCAACACTACAAACAAAACATGGAGTGACATGAATAATAGAATTGATCACCGCTTAGCATGTGAAGATTGTACAACTACAAATAAGGTACAATCCAAAACCAAACATTTTTGCTATGATCAATTTATATTAGAATTTTCAAAATTGGAAAACAACTTCAAACACTTTTGCAACATTGAATCAAAAATTATTTTTAAGAATGAATCTTCAACATCCGTTGAAAATAACTTTGAAAAGGAAATAATTTTAGAAGACAAAATGTCTAGACTTGAAAGTAATATTGAAATTGATCTTGAATGTAAAAATTGTCAAGACTACAAACATGAAATTAAAATGGAAAAAGAAAAAGCAAAAATATTGGCTAAATTTGAAAATAGTTCCAAATCTTTAAAATATCTACTTAACATTCAAAAGTCATTTTATGATAAAACCGGCTTAGGATTTACTGAAGATGATTACTTAACGAATACATCAAAACAAATAAAATTTGTTAAACCTAGTGGAAAAATTTAGAACTTTTATTATTTATATCCACTGATTATTTCTCTAGTCAAGAAAGCTATTGTTTGCTTGTTAAATCAAACAAATGATGAATTCTTGTACTTCTTAATGACATCCTCATCATATGCATTTAAATGCATTGGATGCTCTCTACTAATCAACTCGGACCCATGAGAATCTGGGTACCAAGATCTTTGTCACTTGTAGTCTACACACGTGTTGATTATGTATTGGTTGCGGTCATCTATGATCTTGGCGGTTTACATCTCACTCTTGGAGGACTCTTGTTTTACCATTCTTGATCCTTATTGCGTTGGGATTCGTCTTTGCTACTTCTACATACTTTGGGCAAAATTTTAAGACGTCTTCTATTGCTCTTTTGCCCACTCTTAAAGGAAAGCTGGACCTGAGGTAAGTTTTCTTTTCAAAACCTTGTTAATGTCACAACATATCATAGTATGCCATGATTAGTATACTAATATGATTTAATCCATAAGTTGTTATGCCTTTAGATCATAAATACCAATATATGCATACATGATATTAGGACAATTAACTCTCTTGTTGTTATGACTACTTTAATCTATATGTTCTTAGCTAATTGGATTAATAGATAATTAAGACTTGCTAGTAACTCAATACTACAATGTACCTTCTATGCATATATATATATATATATATATATATATATATATATATATATATATATATATATATATATATATATATATATACATATGTCTATATTGTATTCATTGATGATTTTCTTTGTCCCTTCCTATCTCATTGCATTTAGATGTTTAATGTCTACCATATCTCTTTCACATCTTTAGTTGCCATTAGAGATGATTATGTGTGACAATGGGCCTAATCGATTCTCTTGAAGTATATCTTTCTCTTGAAATTTCTTGATTGTCAAAATCAAAACATCATATTTAAAAACTTCTCTCTTTGAATTAAAATCTTTCAAATATCTATTTTATGCTTCTTCAAACAACATGCTTAATCATAAGCTTTCATAACATTATTTTGATCTTTATCAAGATAGAAACATTTTTCTTTTTGAAACAAAACAAAATTTGTTTTATTGGGATACAAACTTGAATGTACTTTAAAACATTAAGCCAAGTATTAGTGAATCAAGAAAACTTCATATTTTGTAATCTTCGATAGGTAAATTTAGAAACTCAATTTCTTCTAAAAAGAGAATGACTACTGGAGAATCAATTGACTAGAAATTCAATTTAACCTAACGGTTGAATTGCTTCTATGTGAGAAGTTGGGTGTGTGTAACCCGTAAAAACGGTCGTGTTTAGCCTGAATTGAGCACCACTAGTAATAGTCTCATACTCATTCTCCAACTTGATTAAATTGCACTTCCTATATATACCTAACGCTAGCTTACTTTTATGAATTTTGCTTCTCATTAAACTCTTTCATTTCTAGATTTATGGCATTAAGTTAGATAAGCATGCGAAAACATAGGAACTATAGATGTTAGGTTATATCCCATTCAACACTCTCACATCTAAATGAAAACTTACCTTCAAACATTGTTGAATAAAACTAAAAACATTTTGCCTAAAACATTCTTTGATTATCTCATATATGTCTTACATTTATGTAAAAATGACATTCACAATTTAATCAAATCATTTCTTGAGAATCATGGTTTGCCCATATGGATCTTGTTTGTAACAAATCTTAAAATTCATACAATCATTACTTCCAATTTGTTTCTTGTAGGCACTCACTATTTTGTTCAAACTAGCCAATTTATTATGGTTAGCATGTCTTATTGCTTCCTTAGTTGTGAAACTTAATTGACCAATAAGTAGATTGCATGAAAATTGGAAATTATCTGCCTACTTAACTCATCTTTATTACATTCTCTAGATACATGATTAGTTTATCCTATATTGCTTCTAAAGAATTGATGCAAATTGTTTGTACTAGACTACATAGCATTTGTATCCTTCTACTTGTTAATTGTTAACTTTCATCAATATGTTTGCACTAGTCTACATATTATCATTTTCATATAGTTATACATTTAACTAATTTTCCTTATTGCCTCCTTAGTTGCACATCTTAATCGATAAATTAATAGATTGCATGATGATTAGAAATTAATTATCTTATTTAATTGTTTCTATATCACTCTCTACATTCATGAATAGTATGCCCTATATTGCCTCAAAGAGTTGAACTTACTTGAATCCAAAAACAAAAACACAACCTTTTTGAAAATTTTCTGCCAAAAACCCATTTCTGGCATTCTGGGAATCACCAGATGGGCGGCCCCCTTAATTATATAAGGCGGCCCCCTTAATGATTAAGGGGACCGGCCCCTAATTAAGGGAACCGGCCATCTGATGGTCGGGGATACTGTTTTCTTTATCACTTTTTGACCCATTTCAGCCTATACTTCCCAAAATTCACAAACATATTTTGTCCCATGCTATCCCTCAAAATTTACCTTCCTAAACCACATTTCTCATACACTATAAATACCCTTTTCCCATCATTAATGCCATCACACCCAAACATGTTATCTCCCAACAACCAAAAACCAAAAATTTCAAGAACCACAAGAATCTCCGTCAAACCCGTTTGGAGGAGGAAACTTGATTCTTGTCATAACTCAAGTGATGTTGTTCCAAGTCAACCAACTACTAAACCTCAAACCCACAATAATGATTCATCACACAACCTATCACCCACTCATTCCCTCATTCATGCTTCTTCTTATGATGAGCATGCTCAATCCCAAAACAACAATCCCAATCTCTCAATCAATACTTCACATGTTGCTCATTCAACAAAAACACCAATCACTCTTGGAGAACCTCTTCCACCCATTTCATGTTTTCATGACTACCCAAGCTCAACCATGTCTCCACCACCAAGAGTACAACCACTACATCCTACAACTTCACATGACTCTCCCATGTTGCAAGTTCAAACTTTCACCCAAGACAACTATCAAGCTCCACCACCATCACCTTCCTCCGAACAATTGAAGTTCGTTGAGGAGCTAAAAGAGGCTCATGAGCTTAGTGCTCTTTTAGCATTACATCTTGCACAACGCAATTTGGATCCACCACAATCAAGCTCACCATCATCACCACATAACACAAACCAAATTGAGAAGCATGTTAACAATTGCCCTTGTTGCATCTTCCTTCAACAACAAACCATTGCTTTGAATGAGCACTTCACTTGGATTGAGTATCTTCTTGCTAGATCTCAGCAAACACCATCACTTGAACAACATCAACCAACAAACCTAACTTCAAATCCGCCTCCTCCAAGCTCCACATCTCCAAACCAACCAACATCCATGCAACCAAATGTTTACCTCCATTAAGCTACCAACATGATCCCCATTCACCATTCTCACCCAAGCATTTTATATGCTTATCTTTCTCATTTTCAAATAAAACACCTCAACCATTTTGGAATTCAAGAAAGTTTGATGACACTCTTTGTTGGCACAATAGGATATTCTACTTAGTATTAGGATTCCATCATTATAGCTTATGTGACAATGATTGTGTAGTTGACATAATCATTTTAAATTAATGAATGCTTTTATGTGTGTTTAAAATTCTTCTTTGCCATGCTATTAGTTGTTATCATGTTAAATATATATTTGCTTGTGCCTCTAATATTTTTCTTGCAAGAGTTCCATAGCTCAAACCCTTGGTGCCCTCAAACGAGGGGGAGCATACATCAAGGGGGAGCCTTTTTATTATCGGCTTAAACCTTTTTGATTCTACAAAAAGGGGGAGAAGTGAATATAAACTCACTAAATACTTGTCTAAAAATTAACTTTTGGATTTAATGAGTTTAGGTTTTGTAATCATCAAAAAGGGGGAGATTGTTGATATAAATAATTGACTAAAAACATTATTCATATCTTTCGATATCTCTAAGTTTTGATAATCACAAAACAAAAACTCATCAAACCAAAGGATATGACGTAAACAAGTATTTAGTAGTAAATACTCATTTTCACCATCTAATTACTTAAGGAATGAATAAACAAAGTGATTAATGCATTATATGTAACAATTCGCATTTTCAGATTAATTACTATTCCCGGAAAATTTTACTATTCACTTTTTACTATTCATCTCAGAAATTTTTATTTCATATTCTCGTAAGTTAAACTATTTTAACGATAATCCGAGAGTTTGACGCTCGTCGGATTATTTCTGCAAAAATCACAAAGCCGTGTCCGAGATTTACTTTTAGGTTTAAACGTCCTTCCAGCATCCCGATATATCCATAAAACATTATAAACAATAGAAATATGATTTTCTATCATTTTAGGACAATTCCAAAAGTTTTGGAATTTTACGTTTTTCAGTTCAGCGTTTTACGCAAATTACGTGTTTTAGACCCGTGTTTCCAGTTTTTAGCAGGGTTTTCGCACCCGATAGAACCTACCACTCATTTTATATTTTATTATGGACTATATTGACATGTTTAACAATACTTTCAAGTTTCATATTTTTACGATACCCGGTTTTACGTTTTGAGGCTTAATCATTTACGGTTAGCAATTTACGGAGTCAAAATGCACAAACTAAGCAAGATAACACCAAGAGTCATCATCTAGTCACCTTATCCTCCTTTGAACCGCCAATGTGGGGGGGGGGGGGGTCACCATTTTGTGGCTTGATCTTGACCATTGATCTCTAGGATGTTTACAAGTGTCTAAACTAACCATGGTTAATTTCTAACCCAATATATGGTTAACTATTTTTCCTACCCTATAAATACCAAGCTAAAAACACATAGAAAACTTGCACCACACCTTCTTATAACCTTCAAGTCCTAAAACCTAAGGCACTTTTCTTATATTTTGTAAGAAAGTTAACTAGTTTTTGAAAGAAAACTAGTGTTTGATCTTCAATCTTGGAAATTTTCTAAGAAAAGTTGTTATAACTTTAAAGTCTCCTAAAAGACGTCGTTATAATCTTCAAATAGCTTTGGACTTCAAGAAGGCGTCGTTATAATCTTCAAATAACCTCGGTTTATCATAGATTGCAAAGGAGGAAAGCTTATTCAATCAAAGTCCTAGTTCTTCTCCTAGTTTCCCTTTTTCATTAAGGCCAAAAGTTGTAAGCAAACCCTAACATACTTTCTTGCTTAATTATTATTTTCATGCTCTTTGTGTTCCTTTCATGCTATATATGTTCTTGTTATTGTGTTCATGATGTTTAAAAATGGATAAAACAAGTATTGGTATACATATGTTAACTTATGACAAGTAAACAAGCAAACTAGTGATTTTTATGGAGAACCACGACCAAAATAGTATAACTTTGATATTTGACACTTACTTACTCTTAAAGAGGACTTAACAAGGAAAACATAGCAATTTGAATCACCAAAAACGAGTACCCGATTCAAAAGTTATGACCATTTGAAGCTAGCGAAACCAAAACGGCAAAACTGCCCAAATAGCATTCTGATCAAATTTTGATTTTTAAAGTCACCCTTCTGGTCCGATTCATCAAAAAGTTAAAACACGAAAGTTGTCCGGAACAACGTTTTCGTTCAGGAATAAAGAAGCTCGAGACCTGAAAACGCTTTCCGAGTGATAAATTTCTTCAAAATCTTAACAGCCCATTTTAGACCAAAGTCACTATATTATAGTTATCATTTAGTAAGACCAAGAGGTCTAATGACCTAAAGCCAAGACCACAACCATGGCTAAAGCCAAGGTTGAGTCTCAAGACCATGGAAAAATGACCAAGGTCACGGCGAAGCCATGACTAAATGACCATATAAGCTTACTTAGGCGTAAACATGAAACAAGGAATTAGGCAATAACTTGAACAAACAATTTAGATCTACTTCACTTCAAAAGGAACCATGAGATATTACAAAGAGAAAATGGTCATATAAGACTTATGAAACTACCCCTAATAACAATCTTCATGTACTAATAAACTTTCCTAAGTTTATTCAAATATTGGACATGTAACTTTTCGGATTAAAACTTATATATTTGTTATCAAATACTACAATAGTAGGGAGCCTCATGTGAGGAGTTCATTAAGTAAGCCGTCGAGATGAGTTGTGGATTTACGAGTTAAAGTGTCCTGGCTCCTCGAACGTTTACTCCATGACTTCTGAATTATGTCGGCCCAAACGGTAGTAAGAGATATACAACTTATACATGTTTCATAAACCATTTATATTCAAAGACTTACACTATATACTAAGTACAACATCATGAACATTATGTAAGACATATATAGGCAATTCTTCGCATTCTTAGACGTTACTCCAAACCTAAGTCACAACGTTCTATTATAGGCTGCTCTTAGTGACTTTCACGATTCGACTACCACTTTGATTTCACATCACTTAAGCTTAAGGTGAGTCATAGCCCCTACTCTTTTCATACTTGTCTTAACTCTTTGGGGGAGACACATGCTCGACTACTTGTTTACTTGTACAAATACTCAAAACGTCTATACATGACAGTGTTATACTTGATTGCATACATACATGACTGCATTATACTTAATTGTGTTATTCTATTTATTGGCTAGTAGTTATCTTTGGGAAGTGGCTCCCAGTTGTCTTTGGGAATTGGCTCCCAGTTGTCTTTGGGAATTGACTCCCAGTTGTCTTTGGGAATTGGCTCCCAAAGTGAGGTCTTCGGAGATGAAGTAGAGACTCACTTCTAATTGCTTAAATTGTCTTGATGAACGTATACATGTCTTATTCATACTATATATGTTAGCAGTGGGTTGTGAACACACAGGTTGCAAGTCTCTTATGGCGGGAATTGCAATTGAGTGGATTCACGATGCCTTTGCTGTGCGAATATTCTTTAAAGACTTTTCAACTGTTTTAAGACAAACTCTATGAACTCACCAACCATTGTGTTGACACTTTAGCATGTTTGTAAGATGATAAGCTGTTGCATGGAGCATAGAGTCGCTTGGCATGTTTTGAAGACTTATGCTTTTATCTTTACCATTCGATATGTCTTAAAACTCTTATGTATTGTATTATGGAACTCAAGTTTGTATCTCGGAATTTATTAATCGAATGGTAACTTTTCAAAACGTCTCATTTAGAGTTCGTTTTCTATAACTTGTACTTTGTATTATGAAGTAGCACCCCTATGACACAGTCTTCCGCTGCGGTATTTTGGGGGTGTTACATTATAAGATCAAAGGAAATTTTGTATTAATACATAACATTTTATAAAATGATTTTAACATTTTATAAATATTTGTAAATCATTTTTGGTATAGCTTTATTAAACCACAAAGATATGATTTCAAATTTCCAACCAAAAAGGGCAAATTTTATCCAGAAAAACTTTTCAAACGTTCAGGAGGGCGGCCCCCTTAAAGTTACTAGGCGGCCCCCTTAATCATTAAGGGGACCGGCCTATAATTAAGGGGACCGGCACGCTCCCGAACAGTAAAATCTGGCCCTTTAAATACTGGATCATTTTACACATTTTCCTTACCTTTTTGCACTAGAAACTTTCTGATCTAAACATCCATTTCCTTTCTCTAAAAATCCTTTGATCTTATACACTTTGATCTCTGTTTCAAAGTGATTCAAGCCTCAACATTCAAAGTGCAAAGAGAAGAATACTTCTATTAGAAGTATTACAACTTAGTATCATCTTGCTATCTAAGTTGCTTGTTTATATTTTCTTGTAAATCTTTCATTCTTTGGTGAATAAGGTGTATGTATTAGTTAGCTAGATTTAGTTGAAGAATCTAGAATTGTTGTAAGTGTAAAGTGGAACTTGAAGTGAAGAAGAAGGGTTAGATAGTATTGGTGATAGGAGATTGTAGCAATAGGGACTTGTTGTGAAGATATTGAGGGTTCCAAGTGAAGAAGATTAGAAGACATTAGTAGATTGTAGTTGTGAAGACTTTAGTGGCTTGAAGGTGTGAAGACATTAGTGGCTTGAAGGTGTCAAGACATTAGTGGCTTAAAGGTGTGAAGACATTAGTGACTTGAAGGTGTCAAGACATTAGTGACTTAGTTGTGCATAGAAGAAGGTGTGAAGATTGACAAGGTGTGAAGACGGTGTGAAGTCTTGAAGAAGGTGTGAAGGTGTGATTAAGGTGTGAAGATCACGTGGTGTGATATTTGGTGTGAGATTGGTTCTAGCTACGATTAGAACTCGACATCTTGCTTTGTGTCGTTAATTGGTGTAAGCTTTTGGTGTGTACGGTTTTCTCTGCCATAAGGGAGGTTATTGACTTAGTGAAGAAAACTCTCGAGTTCGGTGCTCGGGGAGTGGAGTAGGGCAAGGAAGGTGTCCTTGTAGCCGAACCACTATAAATCCTTTGTCTCTCGGTTTGATCTTTCCATCTCTCACTCTTTGCTTGCTTACTTACTAGCTTTTCATATATTGTTAATATTGTGTGTTGTGCATATATTGATTTCACATAAAGATCAAACTAGGTTCCATTTAAAACATTAATTATACTTTAGTAAAACATAAGTATAAATAATTACTAAGACACATATATCTATATTAGTACAAACTTGTAATTAAGTGAGATATATGAAATTATAATTTCTATTCAACACTTTAAATAAGTAGTGTATATATGATATATGTGAATTAGTTTGTATCTATACTTTAGCTTCAAAGGTTTTACAATTACCATCAATTCTTTGAAAATCAAATTCTTATTAAACTAAAAAGACGCAAAACTATTCAACCCCCCCCCCTTCTAGTTTTCCACACAGTTGATTGGATTAAGTCAAAGTGCTTACATTGATAAAGTATTGAAGAGATTTAATATGCAAAATTCCAAGAAAGGATATTTGCCAATGCAAGTACAACATGGCTTAAGTAGCAAACTATGTGCCACGACACCTAAAGAGGTTGCACTCATGAAGAAAGTTCCATATGCTTCAGCAGTAGGATCTATCATGTATGTAGTAAGATGCACAAGACTTGATGTCGCGTTTGCACAAAATATGACCAGTCGTTATCAGCAGAATCCAGGTGGAAAGCACTGGCACGCTGTTAAAAGCATTCTTAAGTATTTAAGGAATACCATAGATATGTTTCTAGTGTATGGGGGAAATCCAGATGCAGAACTTGATGTTACAAGTTACTGTGATGCGTCCTTTGAAACTGATAAAGATGATACGAAGTCTCAGACGGATTATGTCTTTGTTTTCAATGGAGGATCAATTGACTAGAAGAGCAAGAAGCATAACAATTGCTATGTCTGTTACAAAAGCTGAGTATATTGCTGCATCGGAAGCTGCGATGGAAGCTGTTTGGATTAGGAAATTCATCTCGGGGCTTGGTATTATGTTGTCAATTGAATTACCTATTAATATGTATTGTGACAATTCAGCCGCAGTTACATTCTGTAATAATTCACATTTTCGGATTACTATTCATTTTACTATTCACTATTACTATTTACTTTTTACTATTCACTTTCACTATTCACTCCCGAAATTTTTATTTCATATTCTCGTAAGTTAAACTATTTTAATGATATTCCGAGAGTTTGACACTCGTCGGATCATTTCTCCAAAAAGCATGAAACCGTGTCCGAGATTTACTTTTAGGTTTAAATGTCATTCCAGCATCCCGATATGTCCATAAAACACTATAAACAATAGAAATATGATTTTCTCTCATTTTGCGACAATTCCAAAAGTTTTGGAATTTTACGTTTTCCAGTTCAGCGTTTTACACAAATTACGCATTTTAGACCCGCGTTTCCAGTTTTAGCAGCGTTTAAGCAACCCGATAGAACTTATCACTCATTAAATATGCTAAGATAGGTTATATTAATAAGTTCTAACATATTTATTAGTTTCATATTTTTAGGATACCCGATTTTATGTTTCATGACTTAACGACTTACCGTTAGCGATTACCGGGACCAAAACACACTCCGTAAGCTAGATAATACCAAGTTTACGCATCTAGTCAACGTATCCACCACATGGCCGACTATAGGAGGGGAGTCACAAGCCTTGTTGGCTTGTGATGAAGCCTTGATGATTTATAATCATTCCATGTGTCTAAACTTCCTAAATATCCAAAACTTGCACCTCCTTAAGGCACCTTCCTAGGCACCTTCCTAACCTCCTCATTTACACTATAAAAGCAACTCATCTTCTTCCTTTCATCTCCATAAAAATGCCACACACAAATCCATAAACCATGATCCTTTGATTTCTAAGTTATAAGTTACATACCAAAGTTGAAGGCCTAGCTATTCTCTACATGAATCAAGAGTTTGTTTGGTGAATCCATGGTTGAATTAGGAGCTACACAAGATGTTAGGGGCTGAGGTTAAATGGTTTTCACAAGGGTTATGTAAAGGTTAGCAAGGGTTTGCAAGAGTTGTGGTGAAGGGTTTACAAGCATAGGTTTAGTGTCCTAGTTTCATACTTGACTTCCTTTCTTTAGAAAGCCAAAAGTTGTAAGAAACCCTAATATACTTTCTTGCTCCATATCATTTTCATGCTTATTATGTTTCTTTCATGCTATATATGGTCTTTGTATTATGTTCATGATGTATAAAAACTAGTAAAACAAATTATGGAAACTATATGTTAACTTATGTTAAGTAATCAAGGAAATTAGTGACTTATATTCAGAACCACGACCAAAATAATATAACCATGATATTAGACACTTACCTACTATTAAAGAGGGTTTTAAAAGTGTGGAAAACTAGAAGGGGGGGGGGGGGGGTTGAATAGTTTTCCCCTCTTTTTCTTTTTATAAAAACTTTGTTTCAAAATGTTGATTCGAATTTATTCAATTGTTTGTTTGGAAAACCTTTAATTAGAGTTTAGTATGAAAACACCATATAATCAATATGATTGATGAGTGTGTAAATACTCATCATTTCTATCACATTTAGACTGCAAAAACATATGAAAACACACAGGAATGCCTTAAAATACATTAAATATCCCTGGATTGTGTTTTTATGCAAAAGGATTGAAAACTGATGAAAAACGACATATTTCACATAATTTACAGTTTCAGTCCCTGGTAAATCAAAACATGAAAAATATCATCAAAGGTCTTTAGGGATTCATAAGTTGTCAAGAATAGTCCTTTAAAGTTAAAAATTGCAAAATGACAACTTTAGTCCCTTAAGTTTCAAAAATGTCAAAAATAGTCCTTAAGGTTTTAAAAATGGAAAAATATTAAAAGTAAACCTTACACTATTCTTAAATGACATAATTGGTCCTTATGATAACTTTTGGGAAATTACAACATCAACCCTTCAACTTTCAGAAAATTACATGTTTGGTCCCTGGTGTTTGAGAAATTGGCAGAAAAGGTCCCTGGGTATTTTAAATGAAAAAATTGCATTTTTGGTCCTTGGGTTATTCATAAATGGCATAATTGGTCCCTATAACTACTTTGGGAAAGTTGGAAAATCAGCCCCTCAATTTTGTCCAAATTACAAAATTGGTCCTTGTTTATACCAACCGGACCCTTTATATTATTTAACCAAAACCAAAACAAATCCAACCCAAAATAAAAACCTTTACCCAGCCCACACCCTTTCCTAAAGCCCAAAACTAAACCAGCCCACTCCCTTTTATATTAAAAACGGGCGTTGACCTGTTGACCTCCCCCAAAACCACCACCACTGCTCACCACAGCCTGCAAACCTGAAAACCAGGTGGTTTTACCACCACCTGTCCACCCTCAGCTCACTACCTACTCCTCTCCCACTCCCTTCCACCTCACAACCCTATCCCACACCAAAATAAATGCCTTTCCCACCTTTTTCCATCAAATTCTCCACTGTAGCACTCAAACTCCTCGTTTTTCTTCCATATCACCCCAACTTGTCTAAAAACTATCTCAATTGTCCCCCTTACACCTCCACAAGCCCCCAAGATGCATTAATTGCAAAATAACAGCCACAAGCTACCAATTTCACTTTTGGCGCCAAAAGTGCTTTTGAACGGTTTAGATGAATTGCAGAGATTCAATGGCCAAGATGTGATGAAAAAGTCTCAGAAACATGTGGGGAGTTGAAAAAGCCTATAAAGAAAGCAGCGGAACAAATGTGGAAAGATATCTAGTGTAATTTTATTTCACGTATGTCGACTTATGTAACTTTTTAAATTCCAGTGCTAAATTCAGCTTTCAAGCTCTTGTTAAGAATTATTAAGTGTATTGTGAATCCTTTTAAGTAATAAATTCAAATTCTCAGTTTGATTTTCATTTTGTGATATTTTCATTAAAAAATCAAATATAGTTATCACTAGTGTTAATGGTTAATATGGACTCAAATATGGTTATCATAATTCAGTTTAGCTAAAAAATTTCACAAATACAAAAGTGGTCAACATAAGTCAACTGTGGAGTTTTAGATTTGATTTCTAGGATTCAGAGTTGATTTGGAAGCACAAGAAAGCTTTGGATTATGGTTTAGATCCTCAGGGAGGAATTAGGGTTCTTGGTTCTTGGTTTTTGATACCCACAGTCACTCAATTGTAAGCCATTTTACCCATTTTCAAGCTTATTCTCTTTACTTATTGTTGTTTTTGCTTGATTCTATTTAATCTGTGTTTATTTAGAGTTTTTAGTGACAATACAATAAAAATAATAATAGTTGTTCATTAGCCTTAATAATTGTTTAGTATTTCATATTTTAGTAATATGTAACTCGATTTTGATTTCTGAGTTGTAGTTGTTGTTGTTGGTATATTTGGACTTAAACAGTTTCACTTTATCATAATATATGGTTTTGTGTTAATTATATGGTTTAAAACATTTGTTTGCTTTGAAAAATCCCACATCTGACAGTTAAGGGAGTGTTTGGAACAAGCTTGTGAGCTAAGCTCTTGTTGTTGTTTGGTGTTTATTTGTGTTTCACTAGATTGCAGTAGTGAGATTTAGGTCAATTAAGGCATAAAATCTTGGTCTCATACACCCAAAGTCAAAATCATCATCTATACCCCTTAACAGTTAACTGTTATAGGAATTGAGGTCCAAATCTCACCATATCATCACATAAGTTAGTCACTTAGCTTAATTTAGCTTAATCTTAAGCTTATAACAACTTATTTAGTAAGTAGGATCAATCAGAAGTTCACATAAGTCAAAGTTAGTTCATAAATTAAAAAGTCAAAAAGTTGTATGATCAGAAATCCTCAAAATGGCATGAATTACTATGATTTTTGTGTAAGGTTTTAGGGTCTGAAACTTATTGTGTGTATACTCTGCCAGTAGAACTTGAGACATATTTTTGTGATTTTTCTTGTTCAATCTGCACAGCCTCAAAAACACTAGCAGGGGAAGAAGCTCCCCTGCTACACAGACCATCACCTCAACCCCACCACCTTTGGTGGTTGTTTGTGGCCACCCCAGTGGGTTCCACACTCCATATTTTGGTTATTTCAACCCCCTCCTACCAGGGTTCATAAGTTGACCCTTTGTTTGACCTGTGCACCAATGGACCCCACTTGGAATTGCCCTCAATTCCTGTCCCATTTCTGACCCAGAACACCAATAAGCAGTGGCTTATTGTAGCTTTTTAGCTTATCCCATGAGCTTATCTCATCATGTCTAGCTTATTCAAGTCCAAATAACTTAGGTGAACCAGATTTCACCCTTGTGGACCCCACATAAGTCCATTTGAGCTCATTTCCTGGTTTAGTCAAACTTAGTCAACTGTCAAGGGTAATAAGCACTCACAGTGCTTATTCTTGGTTTCCAAATTAGTTTTCTTCATAAAAGTTTCTTATTTTAAGTATTTTATTAGTTCTATAACAGAAAAAACAGAAAAAGCCAAACTTAATTATAGTGATAGCTTCTATTTAATAGAAATTATCTATTTAATTTTCTTTTTAGCTTATTTATAAGCACTTCTGCATTTTTATATTTTTATTAAATATCTTTCATATTAAAGTATTTTTATAAACTTTTCCAGATTTTTCCTTTGTCATTTAGTAATATTTAGATTTAATATTAGTTTATTTAATTATTAATTAATAAATAAGAATTAAACAGCATAATTTTATTTTATATAAGGTAAAACATTTTTATAAATTTTTCTAGAATTTATATTGTTCATTTTCTATTTTTTATAATATAATTAGTTTATTTTGTAATTAATTAATAAATAGAATAATAATTAGTAAATTAGTTTAAAAATACATAAAATAAACTTTTTATAATTTTTTAGGATTCCTGTGATGGTTAATTAGATTTATAAAAATCTTCTTAATTATCTAAGTCTTTTTAGTATTTTTAATAATTTAAATCAAAATAATTTGTTAAATAATAATTAAATAATAATTAATTAATAATAATTAGATAAATAGTGTGAAAAATACAATTTTAGTTTTAAAATAAGTTTTATAATATTTTAGACTTTTAGAAATTTTAATTTTATATTTCTAGACTTATTTTACATTTTCTTATTTATTAGTGAATTATTAAATAATTAAAAATAGTTATTAAATAATAATTAATTAATTAAATAGTTATAAAAATAATTTTAATTTTCTAATAATTTTATAATAAGTTTAGGATTCCAAAAATATAATTTTCATATTTGTGAGAGTTTTATTTAACAGAATTCACATTTAGTTTAGTACGCTTACGTTTATTTAAACGTACATTTTATATCTTTTTACATTTTTAGGTTTTATTAAATTTTAAATAAATTAGTAATTATAAACTAAATATTTTAAGTTTATTTAATTTGCATTTAAGCCCCTAAGGCATGCAAATTCCTACTATAGTTAAAATTGTTTTTGTTGTTTACGTTTAAATATTAAACGTATACGTTTTCCAGTTCCTTTCCATTTGTACTTATCTGATTTCACGTATTAGTTGATATAGTTTATCAAAGCTATTCATACTTATATTTCAGTAGTACAATCACTTAAACCCTTTTCCTGTTCAAATCACCTGATCTCGAAGTCATTTTATTTCAGATTTCACGCCTCGTTGGGATTTAACGATCATGGGAAACACAACACTCCACGGAGTATTGGCCTAAGCTGTTTGACTTGTTGACCATTACTTGGTTGATATTTTCTGACTGTTTGAGGCCAATCAAAATTTGGCGCCGCTGCCGGAGAGGTGTGCTGCGTATTACGATTTTTGAAGTATCTGTGAGTTTGAATTAATTCACCATTGTTATATATCATCTTTGTCTATATTTCTATATTATCTCATAAAAACTAAAATCCAAAAAGATTTTTTCATTTTTAATTTCCTGTCACTCTAAGATTTCTTAGAGTCGTCTCTAGTGCATGCGCACTCGTTCTTCTAGGTCAACAAGCCCTTTCCGTGAGCTTGTCAGAATTCCTCGAAGACGTCGTAGACGTTCTGCCCCAACAGCCGTATCTGAGGTACGTGCTGTTTCCCCAAACAAAGTTATCATGGCGGAAGACCGTCCGATTAATGAGCTTCTCCAAGCACCCATTGAGGGTTACGGAGACGTTATTGTTGTCCCAGCCATTGTGGCTGAATACTTTGAGCTCAAAACCGGGTTACTAAATCTAGTAACCTCAAGCCAATTTTATGGTTTTGAGAGGGATGATCCTCATGCTCACATTCGATGGTTTAATAAGATTACCTCTACCATCAAATACAAGAACGTCCCTTCCAAAGCAGTCAAACTTCTTCTATTCCCATTTTCTCTTGAGGGGGCAGCCCGGATTTGGCTGGAAAAAGAACCTCCTCGTTCAATAACATCATGGGAGGATTTAGTTACCAAATTTGTAAACGAATTTTTTCCCCCGTCCAGAACGACAAGTCTTAAAAATGAAATCATCAAATTTACTCAAAGGTTTGATGAATCGTTTGGTGACGCATGGGATTGTTTCAAAGAATTGCTTCGTCGATGTCCTCATCATGGTTTCACATAATTAATGCAAATTGACACTTTCTATAATGGTGTGAGTCAATCTGACGAAGATTCTCTCAATGCCTCCGCGGGAGGTAATTTTTTGAGTAAAACCACTAAAGAAGCTTTAGAAATCATTGAAAATAAGTCCAAGGTCCGCACTACACGGACAAAGTCATATAACTCCCAAGTGAGTGCTGGTCCTTCTACTTCATCTCCCGTGAGTACTTCTTGCACCGATGCTAAGATAGACAAACTCACAGACGTTATTCAAGCTTTGGTTCTCTCAAACCAGAAGAAATTCACTTTCACACAAAACCCTTCACATGCTGAAGTAAAAAAGGTGGAAGTTTGTGTCACTTGTGGTGGCCCACATGCTTACTACAATTGTACTGCCATCGATGGTAGTCCTTTTGAAGCCAATGCCTTAGCCGGTACTACAAATCAGGGAGGTAATCAATACCGTCCTCAAATGGAACCAAGTTACCGTGCTAACACACATATGGGACCACCCGGGTTTAACCAAAACCCAAATTTGCAAAATCGAAACCAGAACCAACCTCGAATGAACCAAGGTTATCAAAAACAAAGCAATTTCAATCCTGGACAGAATCAAGGTTTCCATAATCAAGGAAACTTTAACAGAAACAATTTCAACCCGGGAAATCATTTTCAGGGAAATGGTAATCCAAATCAGGGAAATTTTCAACCACAACAAGGTTATAATCAAAATAACGGAGTCCAAAATTTCCCCAACCAAACACAAGCCATTCTTCCAGCTCCACAATCATCATCTGATGAGTTGTTGAAGCAGTTCATGAAAACTCAAGAAGAGATAAATAGGTTGTTGGTCAGCCAGATTTCTGAAATCAAGAAATCTTTAAATGAACGACCCTCAGTTCATGAAAACGATCGCAAACCCGAAGGGCGATGCAAAGGCGATCACAACCAGGAGCGGAGTTTCATATGACGGACCCACTGTTCCCACTACCCCTTCTTCTTCTTCTCCCAAGGTAGTGGAAAATAAGGCCGAGGTAAATAAGGACGAAGTACTTCCTACTCATAATGGGGGTACCCAAGACGTCCCACCTCATGTTGTCCCGAAACCCAAAACAAAACCTAGAGTTATTTTTGAACCAAATGATATCCCAGTTGAGACATCTAAGTCCAAACCTTCTACCTCCTCTATTCCTTACCCCTCACGTTTGAATGAGCAAAAGCTCCGCGAAAAGGCTAGTCACCAGATGGATAAATTTTTTTAAATCTTCCAAGATTTGCATTTTGACATTAGCTTTGCGGATGCTATTATTCTGATGCCCAAATTTGCATCAACAATCAAACACTTGTTAAGCAACAAGGAGAAAGTGTTTGAAATGGCAAAGACTCCCTTGAATGAGAATTGCTCAGCAGTTCTTTTAAAGAAGCTTCCTGAGAAGCTGGGAGATCCTGGAAAATTTCTAATACCATGTGTATTTCCAGGAATGGTTGATTGCTATGCCTTGGCCGATCTTGGTGCAAGCATCAACCTAATGCCATATTCAGTTTGGAAGAAACTTTTTCTTCTTGATTTTACTCCTACCTGCATGACTTTAGAGCTTGCAGACCGATCGATATCTCGTCCTCTCGACATTGCCGAGGACGTGTTTGTGAAGGTAGGAAAGTTCCATCTCCCCGCTGACTTTGTAGTGGTTGATTTCGATGCTGATCAAAGGGTCCCTCTCATTGTTGGGAGGGGTTTCCTTAGGATGGGCCGTGCTCTTATCGATGTATTTGAGCAAGAAATCACTATGCGTGTGGGTAATGAAGCCGTTACCTTTAACCTCGATCAAACCTCGAGGTACTCCTCAAATTATGACTCTGAAGCAGTTAATCAAATAGATATCATAGACATTGCTTCAGAGGAGTATTCTCAAGAGTTTCTTGGTTATTCTCATAATTTTGTAAGTGGGGATTCCACTCCATCATTTCCGACTCTTCCCCTTCCATCACTCTATTTAAGGGAAGTGATTTCCCTTTGGAAGAGGTCGAGGCTTTTCTCAAAAGTGATTCAGTTCCATCGGGAATTGATAACACTGAGATTGATCTGGAGGGAGATATTCTTCTCCTTGAGAAATTGCTAAATCAAGACAATTCTCCTTCACTCCCTCCCGTACAACTTCATAATGAGGAAATTAAATCGGTTGATAAAAACGATGAATTTCCTGAGGTCGAGCTCAAGGACTTACCTTCTCATCTTGAATACGCATTTTTGGAGGGTGATTATAAATTACCCGTCATTGTTGTTAAAGGTTTAAGTGATGAGGAGAAGGTTGCTCTCATAAAGGTCCTGAAGTCACACAAGCAAGCAATTGCTTGGAAACTCTTCGATATTAAGGGTATTAACCCAGATTTTTGTACACACAAAATCTTAATGGAGGATGACTTCAAACCCGCGGTGCAACATCAAAGACGGGTGAATCCAAAAATCCACGATGTGATTAAACTAGAGGTTCATAAACTTCTTGATGCAGGATTGATTTACCCCATCTCTGACAGTCCATGGGTTAGTCCCATCCATTACGTCCCAAAAAAGGGTGGCATTACTGTTGTCACTAATGAGGAAAATGAGTTGATTCCAACTCGGCTGGTTACCGGGTGGCGTGTTCGCATTGACTATCGTAAGTTAAATGACGCCACCCGCAAAGACCACTTTCCGCTGCCCTTTATGGATCAGATGCTTGAGAGATTAGCAGGGAACGAGTACTATTGTTTCCTTGATGGTTTCTCAGGATACTTCTAAATCCCCATTGATCCATCGGATCAAGAAAAGACTACCTTTACATGCCCTTATAGAACCTTTGCTTATAAACGTATGCCTTTTGGCTTATGTAATGCTCCAGGTACGTTCCAGAGGTGCATGATGGCCATATTTACCGACATGATCGGTGAAACCATGAAGGTCTTTATGGATGACTTTTCGGTCATTGGGGATTCATTCCAAACATGTCTCACCAATTTAGAAAAAATGTTGAAAAGGTGTGAAGACACCAATCTATGTCTAAATTGGGAAAAGAGTCACTTTATGGTCAAAGAGGGCATTGTCCTCGGCCATAAGATTTCCAAGAATGGGATTGAGGTTGACAGAGCTAAGGTTGATGTCATTGCTAAATTGCCTCACCATACTACCGTCAAAGGTATTAGGAGTTTCTTGGGTCATGCCGGTTTCTATCGTCGATTCATACAAGATTTTTCTAAAATCTCACGGCCTATGACTCATCTCCTCGAAAATGATGCTCCTTTTATCTTCTCACCAGAGTGCATCGAAGCTTTTGAAACATTAAAGAAAAAGCTTACTGATGAGTGTGTAAATACTCATCATTTTTATCGTATCTGAACTGCCAAAACATCCAAAAACACTCAGAAATGCATCAAAATACAGAAATTATTCCAAAACTGTGTTTTATATGTTTTAGATGCAAAATTTTTAAAAACAAATGAAAAACGAACAAAGTTTGCATAAATGGCAATTTCAGTCCCTCAAGTTTCAAAAATTGACAAAACTAGTCTCTGAAGGTTTAAAACGAAAGAAAAGTCAACCCAAGGCATTTAAAAGTCAAAAGTTATCAAATTTGATCCTTGGGTAAAAAGTTTGAGAATATTACACTTTTGGTCCCCGAACTTTCAAAAATGACATAAAAGGTCCTCGGGTGATTCAAATTGGAGAAAATTCAATTTTGGTACTTTGTTTTATATAACCTGGCAGGAATTACCCTTACTTACACTTTGGGAAAGTTTCAATGGCAGCCCCTGGATTTTCAGATTGTTACAAATATGGTCCTTGTGTTATTTTACCTAAAACAAAACCAAATCTAAAATCCAAACAAAAACAAACCAAACGGATACCCTTAATTTAAAACCCAACACACCCTTTATAAAAACAAGTCCACTACAAATCCTAATCCCTAATCCACCGAGGCCTGACCCAAAACCCTTTCCAGCCCATCTCCCATCACCAAGCCCAACTCCTCAAATAATAAACCCTTTTACCCCGTTTATATTTCCATCCCGGTCAAAGCTTTGACCCTCCACCTCCATCCTCCACATCACCCTCCCCACTAGCCTGCTACCCCTGCAACATCACTCATTACCTCACCCTGCACGCTCAAACTCCTACCTTATCCCTCCAATTGCTCCAAAACAATAACTAAACAACAAATCCCACAATCCTACACTAGCTAAAAACCAAAACTGCCTTCCCCATTTTTTCCCGCCAAAATGAATGAGTGGTCAAGATCAAATTTCAAGCATCCTAGGGTCAAGAAATAAAGTGGGAAAGTGCTTGGAGCACTTTTGGAAGTGTTTAAATAAAGAAGAAACAGGAAGCAATGGAGCTAGTTAGTAGGTAGTTCTTAGTTTTAGTTTTAATGTCGTTGTAATACAAGTTAGGATTTAAAGTGTTGATTTCAGTTTCTCTAGTGTATTTTCATTTACATTAATGTAACTCAAGTTTAATTAATCAAGGTTTCATGTTTACATTGCTCAATTCAGTTTTCAGTTAAAATTGCTAAGTAATTTCATTTTAATTTAAGACTTGTTAAAAAAATTGTTAATTGTTGTTTCTTTGAGCTCATTCATAAGCTCTTATAAGCCCATTAGACATTAAAGTTTGTTTTACTCCATAATTTCAAAAATACCAAAAAAATAGGAGAAAATAGTGAAAAATCAAAAATCACAAAAACAAAAATCAAAAAGCAGAAGAAGAAAAGAGAAGAAAGAAATGGAAGTATGGTTTAGTACCTTTTGGGAGGTGTTAGGAAAGTTATTTGGTTATTGGTCTTTGGATCTCAGTACTTAGCATTGGACCAGTTGTAAGCTATTTCTCCAGTTTTTTGGCTTTTCACTGTTCATTAGCTTTTGCAAGCTTGCTTGTACTATTTTATACTTATTTGATGTTTTAACTGAGTTCTACCTTTACTTATATGTTTCTTTTCATTCAAATCTCTTATGCTCACTTTTGCTCATTTCATTGTCAATTTAGCATCATAGGAAGTCATAAGGTATTTGTGGTTTATTTTGATGTTTCTGTGTTCCAAATTGTTTATTACATCATATGAGAACCATGTGCATCAGTCTTTTGGCCTAACTCAACCTAAACCTTTGAAAAACTCATGCTAGTCATCTGTGTAGGGGTGTTTGGAATAGTGAATTTGACCACTGTGGACTGTGTTTCAGCTGATGTTTTTGGTTTAAACACACCACATTAGGTCCCAATAGGATGATAAAAGCATAACACCTAAGCGTTATTTTGTCAAAAATCAGAATTCTCTTTTTATTTCCATCACAGTCTCCTTTTTGGAGTTTTAGAAACCAATATGTCATCATATCAATTCATAAAGCTCAGAAAAGTCAATTTCTCATGTTACATGGAAAAGTCAAAGTTACCTAGTTAGTCAGTTTTACCACTTATGGTTGGAATTTTCTTGAGCTCAGATTTTAATATTAGCTTTTAAGCTTTTATTTTTTTTTTCAAGTTTGTTAGTAGAGCTCGCTGATCTGTATTTTTGCTTATTTTTAGAAATTTTCTTTAGTGCTTAATTGATGCCTTGTTTTGGCCCGGTTTGCATAAGGATGCCCTGTGCAGGGTACTTTGTTGTGCAGCCTTATTTTCACAAGATCATTCCCAGTTCATTTGTTAGCCATGACCCTTGATCCTTGGCTTATTTAAAAGCCCATCTGGCCTGCTACATTTCTCCCTTCTTAGTTCTCATTTATAAGCTTATTTGGTTGCCTACTTTTGGTCTTCAAGATGTTTACAACTGAGTATGTACACTGACTCATCAGTGTACATAAGCAGTTTCATAAGCTCTTATCTAGCTTAATAGTGGGTCCCATAGCAAGTCCTTGGGTTCTTTGAGAATCCCTGTGACTGGGCTTGAAGTTTCAAAGCTTTTCATTGGCTTCTTAGCTTATTTGATAAGCCTGCTTTAAGCCTTTAGCTTGTCCCCTTTTTCTGAGTACACTGATTCATCAGTGTACCTTAGCCATTCCATAAGCCTCTCAAAAGCTTTCCATTGGGTTCCAAGTGTGAGCTTGGGAATTTTTAGAAAGCCCATTCACTGAGCTTATTGGTTCCAAACTCATTTGGCCTCTCAGCTTATTGGACAAGCTTTAACCAAGCCCTGCTTATGCCTATTTGGCCTGCATAAGTAGCAGGGGTGTTGGATTCGCTTATTCTTGCTTAAGAGCTTATTCAGTGAGTTTTAATTTTTGTTGTAGCTTATTTTAGGTCCCTTTCATCTTTTTCCAGCTTATTTTGTTCTTTAGTTCAGTTGGTAGTTTATTCATAAGCTTTTCCTAGAAGAAAATCTCATTAGAGCTTATTTTAGCCAACTGTTGGCTTTTAAGCTCATTTCCAGCTTAATTTTAGTTTTTAATAAGTTTGGTTTGTTTAAAAGTTATCTCTTATCAGTTATTAAGTATTTTTGCAAAAGAAAAATATCAAAAATAAAATAATTGAAAAAAGTGGGGGTTTGTGGGAATCGAACCTGGGACCTTAGCTCATCACAGACACACACCATACACAACACAACCAACTGCCCTAGGGTCTTTTGTCATTCTTTTCTTTCTTTCCTTTTTATTTAACTACATTTGGTTCTATTACGCTTACATAAGCTTTTCTGCTTATTTTCCAGCTTATTTATAAGCTTTTGCCCACTTTTTTTTTTTTTTTTTTTTTTTTTTTTTTTTTCTTAGCTTAATATTATTATAAAGTAATTTTAGGAAAAGTTTTGTAATTTTCAAACTTAATTTAGTACTTTTAATAATTTAATTTAGTTTAAATAGTTATTAATTAATAATAAATACTATAAAAGTCAAAAAAATAATTTTCTTTTTTCTAAAATTTTCTTTTATCGTTAGGATCGTAAAAATATAATTTTCATGTTCGTAGGGTTAGCGTAGCATAAATTTCACGTTTTATTTTGCGCACTCGCGTTTTATTTAATTAACTTTCGCGTTTTTAATTTTAGGTTACGTTTTAGGGTTCCCTAACTTTCTATTATCATTCCCGTAGACTTTTAAGTAGTTTTTGAGTTTTAATCTTCATTCCTTGTTCGAATTCATGTTTTAGTTGCGTTAAGTTTACTTTTCGTATGTTATTTGCAATTCGCGTTTTGTCTAAATAACTTTTACGTTAGTAAATTTAGGTTACGTAAGTAAAAGTAGTTTGGAAAAATAAAGAAAAACCAAAACATAAAAAAAGTGATAGCTTCTATTTAAGCCCTTTTGGCTTATTTTTCTGCTTATTTATAAGCAAATTCTGATTTTAAATTTTTAGATTACGTTTTAGGTTAACTAGGTTTCACGTTATTGTTAATATAGTGTGTTTAAATTGTTTTCATTCGTATTTCCTTAGTTTAATCATTCAAAAGCTTCATTACCCCTTTCCTGTCCAAATTCACCCGATCACAAACCCGTTTAATAACCATCACACCTCGTCGGGACATAACGACCCGGGGAAACCCTATACTTCCACGGAGCATTGAGCCTAAGGAGTTTGACTATATTGACCACATCCATGGTTGACTTTAGTTGACTGCTTTTGCCTCAATCAAATTTTGGCGCCGCTGCCGGGGAGGTCGTGCGCGTTATTCTAAAACGGTTTTCAGATTAGTGATTTTGGAATTCACTTCTTTGTAAATTTACCATCCTTGTGTATATTTTCATAAAAACTGTTCCCGAAAACTTTTTAAAATCAGTTTTCAACGAACACAAAAAACCCAAAAAAATTTTCTTTCTTATTTGTACAAAATGTTTATTCAAAAATCCAAAAATAATCACCTTTACCCTCTCACATCTTTGATTCTTCATCCCTACCCCTCTGTAAACCTTTGATTCTTTCTATGTCGTATCCACACCATTTGGGTTGCAAATTGTGTGGTGGCCCTCATAACAGTGGTAATTGCCCCGGCTGTGGCATGGTAGAGTCAGGAAATGGGTCTGTCTATAACCAGGATCCCTATTCTTACCATGACACAACTGATTTATTCCACCAGCCACCAAACCATGAGATACTGACATATTCGTGTGAATATTGTGGAGGTCCTCATCAAGGATTTGAGTGTCAAACCGGAAACACGTTTGTCTATGAACAGTTTTCTGGTAACACTCAGAATTTTGAAAATGACCAATATCCATACGATTTACCAAACCAGACTCAACAGTTTAACTGTTGTGAGTACTGTGGTGGTTCACACTACAGTTCTGATTGTCAATCAGGAAACACACTTGTCTATGAGCAGTTTCCTGATAACAATTATGACTCTAGCACATACGACTCACAGCCACATCAGTTTTACTGTTGTGATTACTGTGGAGGTCCACACTTCAGCTCAGATTGTCAAATAGGGAATCCAATTCCCTATAACAATCTTGACACATCATATTACGACCAACCTCCACAGTCCCAATTGAGTCAGGCACTTCTTCCAGAAATGCAAAATATGATGAAAATTTGTGATGAACTTAAGGATTTAGTTAAAGATTTTGCTCAAAAATATACACATGAGAAATCCATGGAAGAATTGCTGGCTGAAGAGCAGGCTGCTAGAATAAATTCCCAAGATGCCTATGAAAAATATGTGAGGGAATCAATTGCAAAAGAAAAAGCAGCCAAATCTAGCTCTCAGTTCCGCTTTATTCCTAATGACAGTGATGATGAAGATACACTTGATATTCTTCAATTTTATAAAACTTCATCAAGTTTATCAGTTGATATCCCAGCAGTTAAGATTCCATCTCAAACAACTGCTATCACACCCGAGGTTCCCACTCACTCTCTGAGCATGGGGTACGAGCATCTTGACACTGTTCCTAAAAAGGAATCGGACGAATTCGTAAAGTCTAGTGTTGAGATCCTTGTCCCAATCCCAAGAGAGTCACAGGGAACTTTTGATCATGTGTGTGATTTACTTTCCCCTCTTGAGTGTTCAAATGATCATTTTGTGACTTTCTCAGATTTTAATGATGATTGTACATCTCATGGAGACATTGAGTATATTGAGGCATCACTCCCACAGTCTGATGCTGATCCTCTTCTAGAGGAGTTCCCCGATGAACTTACTCACATCAATCCACTTTCATTGGAAAGTGATGACGGTCTCCTCGACTTTGAAGCCGATCTGGGAGAAATTGCAAGTCTCCTATATCATGATCCGTCACTCACTTCTGATCCCAACAGTCCAATAGATAATGATAATCTCTTTGTTCCCGAAACTTACAATACTACTCTCACCAATCCTCTATTTGAATTCGAATCTGAATTCACTTTGATTTCTGATAATCCAATCTTTGGTATTCAGAATGAGGATTGTGATGAGTCTATTCCGGAACATGAGTTCATAGATTCACATCTTGTGAATAATTCTCTTCATGAGGAGTTCTCCGGTGAACTCAATCAACATATCATGACTCCTCCGGAGTTTGATAGCCCGGGGGGAGATGCACTCAATCATGAGAATTTTCAAATTCCTACCCACCCTCCCGGGTTGTTTACGAGCTTAACCTTTGAAATCCAAATTCAGGCTAATGAGCCTGCTCTCGAGGAAGAATATCTTATCATGATTTTCATCATGGTTTTCTTCCTTTTCTTCACCTATAAGGTGACTTCTCTTGTTCTTCACTCCTTCGGGAATGAAGATACCATCTTTGATCCCGGCATTTTCATGTATCATTATCTTGTGCCGGTATTATATCTCATCGGTGTGGAACTTTCACGTGCTTCAAATGTTTGTCCAACATCTTGAACGAAAGTCCGATGGAGATTGTTTCTTCCATATCATGCTTCCCCAAGGACAAATAAATTCAGGGTCGAGTCAAGCTAGCGACTCGGTAAACAAAAACAGTAGCATGCTTATAGGGTTTTCACCCTAAGTGTGGGGGAATTACCCCTACTATGGTTACAAAAGTGAAAAAATGGTGTTTTTCCACATTTAGCTTGTAATGTTGCCCTTTTACGTTCAAAGAGTCGGCATAATAGCCGGGACTTTGAATATTGAGGACAATATTCATTCTAAGTGTGGGGGGGTATTTCGCTATTCTAGCGAATTTTATCACATTTTACCTTATAGTACCCCCGTTTTTGGCAAAAATTTTAAAATTTTTTCACTAAAGTTCAAAATTTTTGTGGTTATCAGTCCGCCTTGTCGAAACGACAAAAGGATTGGCTAATCCAGGAGCAAACAGCTCTTGGTAAATATATATCAAATCCGTTTATGGCTTGCAATTTGCCCAAAATTGTATGGTACCTCAACTCGCCATATCCTAAAACGTGAATGAGTTGGCTAGCCCGCAAGATTATGGCTTGTGGTAAAGGCAGTGGAAAATCCATAATTGGTAATCAGCTCACCAAGATGTTGACTTTGCCCATCAAGAGTTGGCTAGTCCAGAAGCAAACGGCTTTTGGTAAAGACTAATCAAATCCGTCGACAGCTGGTGGTTTGCTCAAAATCACACGGTTATCAGGTGTGCCACAGTTCTCACACCTGGCTACTCCAGAAGTGATGGCTTTTGGTAAAAAGTTTTTCAAATCCATCAAGTTTTTCTCAAAAGATTGCTAGGGACTAGTAATAGTTTAGTGTGGGGGATTGATGAGTGTGTAAATACTCATCATTTTTATCGTATCTGAAATGCCAAAACATCCAAAAACACTCAGAAATGCATCTAAATACAGAAATTATTCCAAAACTGTGTTTTATATGTTTTAGATGCAAAATGTTTAAAAACAAATGAAAAACGAACAAAGTTTGCATAATTGGCAGTTTCAGTCCCTCAAGTTTCAAAAATTGACAAAACTAGTCCCTGAAGGTTTAAAACGAAAGAAAAGTCAACCCAAGGCATTTAAAAGTCAAAAGTTATCAAATTTGATCCTTGGGTAAAAAGTTTGAGAAAATTACACTTTTGGTCCCCGAACTTTCAAAAATGACATAAAAGGTCTTCGGGTGATTTAAATTGGAGAAAATTCAATTTTCGTACTTTGGTTTACATAACTTGGCAGGAATTACCCTTACTTACACTTTGGGAAAGTTTCAATGGCAGCCCCTGGATTTTCAAATTGTTACAAATATGGTCCTTGTGTTATTTTACCTAAAACAAAACCAAATCTAAAATCCAAACACAAACAAACCAAACGGATACCCTTAATTTAAAACCCAACACACCCTTTATAAAAACAAGTCCACTACAAATCCTAATCCCTAATCCACCCAGGCCTGACCCAAAACCCTTTCCAGCCCATCTCCCATCACCAAGCCCAACTCCTCAAATAATAAACCCTTTTACCTCGTTTATATTTCCACCCCGGTCAAAGCTTTGACCCTCCACCTCCATCCTCCACGTCACCCTCCCCACTAGCCTGCTACCCCTGCAACCTCACTCATTACCTCACCCTGCACCCTCAAACTCCTACCTTATCCCTCCAATTGCTCCAAAACAATAACTAAACAACAAATCCCACAATCCTACACTAGCTAAAAACCAAAACTGCCTTCCCCATTTTTTCCCGCCAAAATGAATGAGTGGTCAAGATCAAATTTCAAGCATCCTAGGGTCAAGAAATAAAGTGGGAAAGTGCTTGGAGCACTTTTGGAAGTGTTTAAATAAAGAAGAAACAGGAAGCAATGGAGCTAGTTAGTAGGTAGTTCTTAGTTTTAGTTTTAATGTCGTTGTAATACAAGTTAGGATTTAAAGTTTTGATTTCAGTTTTTCTAGTGTATTTTCATTTACATTAATGTAACTTAAGTTTAATTAATCAAGGTTTCAAGATTACACTGCTCAATTCAGTTTTTAGTTAAAATTGCTAAGTTATTTCATTTTAATTTAAGACTTGTTAAAAAAATCGTTAATTGCTGTTTCTTTGAGCTCATTCATAAGCTCTTATAAGCCCAGTAGACATTAAAGTTTGTTTTACTCCATAATTTCAAAAATACCAAAAAATAGGAGAAAATAGTGAAAAATCAAAAATCACAAAAACAAAAATCAAAAAGCAGAAGAAGAAAAGAGAAGAAAGAAATGGAAGTATGGTTTAGTACCTTTTGGGAGGTGTTAGGAAAGTTATTTGGTTATTGGTCTTTGGATCTCTGTAGTTAGCATTGGACCAGTTGTACGCTATTTCTCCACTTTTTTGGCTTTTCACTGTTCATTAGCTTTTGCAAGCTTGCTTGTACTATTTTATACTTATTTGATGTTTTAACTGAGTTCTACCTTTACTTATATGTTTCTTTTCATTTAAATCTCTGATGCTCACTTTTGCTCATTTCATTGTCAATTTATCATCATAGGAAGTCATAAGGTATTTGTGGTTTATTTTGATGTTTCTGTGTTCCAAATTGTTTATTACATCATATGAGAACCTTGTGCATCAGTCTTTTGGCCTAACTCAACCTAAACCTTTGAAAAACTCATGCTAGTCATCTATGTAGGGGTGTTTGGAATAATGGATTTGACCACTGTGGACTGTGTTTCAGTTCATGTTTTTGGTTTAAACACACCACATTAGGTCCCAATAGGATGATAAAAGCATAACACCTAAGTGTTATTTTGACAAAAATCAGAATTCTCTTTTTATTTCCATCACAGTCTCCTTTTTGGAGTTTTAGAAACCAATATCTCATCATATCAATTCATGGGTGTTCAACTCAGCTCATTTTCTCATCATTATAACTTGTTATCATGTTTTCAGTGCACTAGAACAAATCAAAGCTCAGAAAAGTCAATTTCTCATGTTACATGGAAAAGTCAAAGTTACCTAGTTAGTCAGTTTTACCACTTATGGTTGGAATTTTCTTGAGCTCAGATTTTAATATTAGCTTTTAAGCTTTTGTTTTTTTTTTCAAGTTTGTTAGTAGAGCTTGTTGATCTATATTTTTGCTTATTTTTAGAAATTTTCTTTAGTGCTTAATTGATGCCTTGTTTTGGCCCGGTTTGCATAAGGATGCCCTGTGCAGGGTAGTTTGTTGTGCAGCCTTATTTTCACAAGATCATTCCTAGTTCATTTGTTAGCCATGACCCTTGATCCTTGGCTTATTTAAAAGCCCATCTGGCCTGCTACATTTCTTCTTGCTTAGTTCTCATTTATAAGCTTATTTGGTTGCCTACTTTTGGTCTTCAAAATGTTTACAACTGAGTATGTACATTGACTCATCAGTGTACATAAGCAGTTTCATAAGCTCTTATCTAGCTTAATAGTGGGTCCCATAGCAAGTCCTTGGGTTCTTTGAGAATCCCCGTGACTGGGCTTGAAGTTTCAAAGCTTTTCATTGGATTCTTAGCTTATTTGATAAGCCTGCGTTAAGCCTTTAGCTTGTCCCCTTTTTCTGAGTACACTGATTCATCAGTGTACCTCAGCCATTCCATAAGCCTCTCAAAAGCTTTCCATTGGGTTCCAAGTGTGAGCTTGGGAATTTTTGGAAAGCCCATTCACTGAACTTATTGGTTCCAAACTCATTTGGCCTCTCAGCTTATTGGACAAGCTTTATCCAAGCTCTGCTTATGCCCATTTGGCCTGCATAAGTAGCAGGGGTGTTGGATTAGCTTATTCCTGCTTAAGTGCTTATTCAGTGAGTTTTAACTTTTGTTGTAGCTTATTTTAGGTCCCTTTCATCTTTTTCCAGCTTATTTTGTTCTTTAGTTCAGTTGGTAGTTTATTCATAAGCTTTTCCTAGAATAAAATCTCATTAGAGCTTATTTTAGCCAACTGTTGGCTTTTAAGCTCATTTCCAGCTTAATTTTAGTTTTTAATAAGTTTGTTTTGTTTAAAAGTTATCTCTTATTAGTTATTAAGTATTTTTGCAAAAGAAAAATATCAAAAATAAAATAATTGAAAAAAGTGGGGGTTTGTGGGAATCGAACCTGGGACCTTTGCTCATCACAAACACACACCATACACAACACAACCAACTGCCCTAGGGTCTTTTGTCATTCTTTTCTTTCTTTCATTTTTATTTAACTACATTTGGTTCTATTAAGCTTACATAAGCTTTTCTGCTTATTTTCCAGCTTATTTATAAGCTTTTGCCCACTTTTTTTATTTTTCATTGCTTAATATTATTATAAAGTAATTTTAGGAAAAGTTTTGTAATTTTCAAACTTAATTTAGTATTTTTAATAATTTAATTTAGTTTAAATAGTTATTAATTAACAATAAATACTATAAAAGTCAAGAATATAATTTTCTTTTTTCTAAAATTTTCTTTTATCGTTAGGATCGTAAAAATATAATTTTCATGTTCGTAGGGTTAGCGTAGCATAAATTTCACGTTTTATTTTGCGCACTCGCATTTTATTTAATTAACTTTCGCGTTTTTAATTTTAGGTTACGTTTTAGGGTTCCCTAACTTTCTATTATCATTCCCGTAGACTTTTAAGTAGTTTTTGAGTTTTAATCTTCATTCCTTGTTCGAATTCATGTTTTAGTTGCGTTAATTTTACTTTTCGTACGTTATTTGCAATTCGCGTTTTGTTTAAATAACTTTTACGTTTGTAAATTTAGGTTACGTAAGTAAAAGTAGTTTGTAAAAATAAAGAAAAACCAAAACATAAAAAAAGTGATAGCTTCTATTTAAACCCTTTTGGCTTATTTTTCTGCTTATTTATAAGCAAATTCTGATTTTAAATTTTTAGATTACGTTTTAGGTTAACTAGGTTTCACGTTATTGTTAATATAATGTGTTTAAATCGTTTTCATTCGTATTTCCTTAGTTTAATCATTCAAAACCTTCATTACCCCTTTCCTATCCAAATTCACCCGATCACAAACCCGTTTAATAACCATCACACCTCGTCGGGACATAACGACCCGGGGAAACCCTATACTTCCACGGAGCATTGAGCCTAAGGAGTTTGACTATATTGACCACATCCGTGGTTGACTTTAGTTGACTGCTTTTGCCTCAATCACTGACTGAGGCACCTATTCATGTTGCCCCCGACTGGGATTTACCCTTTGAGCTTATGTGTGATGCAAGTGATTTTGCTATCGGTGCAGTCTTGGGGCAACGCAAAACGAAACACTTTCAACCTATCCACTACGCAAGCAAAACTATGAACGAAGCTCAAACTCATTACACCACTACGGAAAAAGAATTATTAGCCGTGGTGTATGCTTTTGAGAAATTTCGGACATACTTAATCTTGACTAAAAGCGTAGTGTATACGGATCACTCGGCTCTAAAATATCTATTTGCAAAACAATATGCAAAGCCGAGATTGCTCCGTTGGGTTCTCCTCCTCCAGGAATTTGATATCATTATTCGTGATAAAAAAGGAGCTGAGAATCTGGCTGCTGATCATCTGTCCCGATTAGAGAACCCTCATCAAGATGTGTATGAGAAAAAGGAAATAAATGAAACATTTCCTCTCGAAACACTCAATGCGGTTGCTTTTCGTGGAGATTCTACTACCCCATGGTTTGCCGACTTCGCAAACTACCATGCGGGTAACTTTGTTGTGAAAGGGATGTCAACCCAACAGAAGAATAAATTCTTTAAGGATATCAAACATTACTTCTGGGATGACCCCTACTTATTCAAAATCTGTGCGGATCAAGTCATCTGACGGTGTGTATATGGACAGGAAGCCACTGAAATTCTCAAGGCTTGCCATGCTGGTCCCACTGGGGGACATCATAATCCCAATTACACCGCCAAAAAGGTGCTTGATTCCGGATTCTTCTGGCCCACAATTTATAAAGATGCCCAGGATCTCATTAAAACTTGTGACGCTTGTCAACGTCACGGGAACATTTCACAAAGAAATGAGAAACCACAAAATGCTATTCAAGTCTGTGAGATATTTGATATCTGGGGCATTGACTTTATGGGGCCATTTCCATCATCTAGAGGAAACAAATACATACTTGTGGCTATTGATTACTTATCAAAATGGGTTGAAGCAAAAGCTTTACCCACAAATGATGCCCGAGTTGTAGTGAAATTCCTGAAATCTCTCTTTGCCCATTTTGGAACTCCACGTGCTATCATAAGTGATCGTGGTACGCATTTATGCAATGACAAATTTGACAAAGTCATGCAAAAGTATGGTGTAACTCACCGTCTTTCTACCGCGTATCACCCAAAAACAAGTGGGCAAGTGGAGGTTTCAAATCGTGGTATCAAAAGGATACTTGAGAGGACTGTTGGTGAAAACCGTGCTGCCTGGTCGGATAAATTAGATGACGCACTATGGGCTTTTCGTACAGCTTATAAAACACCCATTGGGTGTACACCTTACAAGCTTGTGTACGGGAAGACATGTCATCTACCGATGGAACTTGAGCACAAAGCCTACAGGGCATTGAAACATGCCAACTTTGACCTCAAAATTGCGGGTGATCACAGAAAAGTTCAAATGAATGAATTAAATGAACTACGTGATCCGGCTTACGAGAACTCTTTAATCTATAAAGAAAAAACAAAGAGAATTCATGACTCAAAAATAAATAACCGCGTTTTTAACGTTGGTGATCGAGTACTTCTCTTTAATTCTAGATTAAACATCTTCTCAGGTAAACTAAAAACCCGTTGGACTGGCCCATTCACTATCACTAAAGTTTATCCATATGGTACCGTTGAGTTATCTCAAAATGACGGTCCATGTTTTAAAGTGAATAGGCATCGTGTGAAACACTACTTTGGAGAGGACATACCATCCATGGTTGTCCCAGATCTCCAAACTTTCCCCAAGGACAATTAAATTCGGGGTCGAGTCAAGCTAGCGACTCGGTAAACAAAAACAGTAGCTTCCTCATGGACAATTCAATTCGAGGTCGCGTCAAGCTAGCGACTCGGTAATCAAAAACTGTAGCAATATGGGTTTTCACTCATATTTCTGATTTCTTTCTCTTTTCTACCACCCTAGTGTGGGGGAGATGCCCCACATGTTGTAAATATGTATATATTTTCAAAAAAATAAATAAATAAAAAAATAAATAGCCTAAAATAAAGGTTATTAATATTTCCTTCTTACGTTCTAAGTATCGGTTTAACACCCGGTGTTTTGAATATTGAGGGCAATATTCATTTCTATGTGTGGGGGGGGGGGGGGGGGGGTGGGGGTGGGGGGGGGGGGGGATTCTCACGAATTCAAAGACATGTTCCATCAAGCACCCTCATTTGATCAAAATTTAAAGTTTTTTCACACTTAGAAATGCAATAAATGGTTATCAGTCCGCCATGTCTAACCCACATAAGGATTGGCTAATCCAGGAGCAAACGGCTCTTGGTAAAGATATCTCAAAACTGTTGATGGCTTGCAATTTGCCCAAAATTGTATGGTACCTCAACTCGCCATATCCTAAAAAGCGAATGAGTTGGCTAGCCCACAAGATTATGGCTTGTGGTAAAGGCAGTGGAAAAACCGTAATTGGTAATCAGCTCACCAAGATGTTGACTTTGTCCATCAAGAGTTGGCTAGTCCAGAAGCAAACGACTTTTGGTAAAGACAAAACAAATCCGTTGACAGCTGGTGGTTTGCTAAAAATTACACGGTTATCAGGTGTACCACAGTTCTTACATCTGGCTACTCCAGAAGAGATGGCTTTTGGTAAAGAGTAAAAATCCATTAAAATTTTCTAAAAAGATTGCTAGGGACTAGCAATAGTTTAGTGTGGGGGATTGATGAGTGTGTAAATACTCATCATTTCTGTCACATTTAGACTGCAAAAACATATGAAAACACACAGGAATGCCTTAAAATACATAAAATATCCATGGATTGTGTTTTTATGCAAAAGGATTGAAAACTGATGAAAAACGACATATTTCACATAATTTACAGTTTCAGTCCCTGAACTTTTACAAATTGGCAAAACTAGTCCCTGGTAAATCAAAACATGAAAAATATCATCAAAGGTCCTTAGGGATTCATAAGTTGTCAAAAATAGACCTTTAAAGTTAAAAATTGCAAAATGACAACTTTAGTCCATCAAGTTTCAAAAATGTCAAAAATAGTCCTCAGGTTTTAAAAATGGAAAAATATTAAAAGTAAACCTTGCACTATTCTTAACTGACATAATTGGTCCTTATGATAACTTTTGGGAAATTACAACTTCAACCCTTCAACTTTCAGAAAATTACATGTTTGGTCCCTTGTGTTTGAGAAATTGGCAGAAAAGGTCCCTGGGTATTTTAAATGAAAAAATTGCATTTTTGATCCTTGGGTTATTCATAAAATGGCATAATTGGTCCCTATAACTACTTTGGGAAAGTTGCAAAATCAGCTCCTCAATTTTGTCCAAATTACAAAATTGGTCCTTGTTTATACCAACCGGACCCTTTGTATTATTAAACCAAAACCAAAACAAATCCAAACCAAAATAAAAACCTTTACCCAGCCCACACCCTTTTCTAAAGCCCAAAACTAAACCAGCCCACTCCCTTTTATATTAAAAATGGGCGTTGACCCGTTGACCTCCCCCAAAACCACCACCATTGCTCACCACCCTCACCACAGCCTGCAAACCTGAAAACCAGGTGGTTTTACCACCACCTGTCCACCCCCAGCTCACTACCTACTCCTCTCCCACTTCCTTCCACCTCACAACCCTATCCCACACCACAATAAATGCCTTTCCTACCTTTTTCCATCAAATTCTCCACTGTAGCACTCAAACTCCTCGTTTTTCTTCCATATCACCCCAACTTGTCTAAAAACTATCTCAATTGTCCCCCTTACACCTCCACAAGCCCCCAAGATGCATTAATTGCAAAATAACAGCCACAAGCTACAAATTTCACTTTTGGCGCCAAAAGTGCTTTTGAACGGTTTAGATGAATTGCTGAGATTCAATGGCCAAGATGTGATGAAAAAGTCTCAAAAACATGTGGGGAGTTGAAAAAGCCTATAAAGAAAGCAGGGGAAGCAATGTGGAAAGATATCTAGTGTAATTTTATTTCATGTATGTCGACTTATGTAATTTTTTAAATTCCAGTGCTAAATTCAGCTTTCAAGCTCTTGTTAAGAATTATTAAGTGTATTGTGAATCC
This sequence comes from Artemisia argyi, assembly GCA_030686995.1. Taxonomy (NCBI): domain Eukaryota; kingdom Viridiplantae; phylum Streptophyta; class Magnoliopsida; order Asterales; family Asteraceae; genus Artemisia; species Artemisia argyi. Next base: position 69,012,526 of record CM060676.1, on the reverse strand, counting down.
TTTTAAGTAATAAATTCAAATTCTCAGTTTGATTTTCATTTTGTGATATTTTCATTGAAAAATCAAATATAGTTATCACTAGTGTTAATGGTTAATATGGACTCCAATTGAACATATAAGCTCCCAGGAAGCTATTATAAGCTTCTAGTAACTCATAATTCAGTTTAGCTAAAACATTTCACAAATACAAAAGTGGTCAACATAAGTAAACTATGGAGTTTTGGATTTGATTTCTGGGATTCAGAGTTGATTTGGAAGCACAAGAAAGCTTTGGATTATGGTTTAGATCCTCAGGGAGGAATTAGGGTTCTTGGTTCTTGGTTTTTGATACCCACAGTCACTCAATTGTAAGCCATTTTACCCATTTTCAAGCTTATTCTCTTTACTTATTGTTGTTTTTGCTTGATTCTATTTAATTTGTGTTTATTTAGAGTTTTTAGTGATAATACAATAAAAATAATAATAGTTGTTCATTGGCCTTGATAATTGTTTAATATTTCATATTTTAGTAATATGAAACTTGATTTTGATTTCTGAGTTGTAGTTGTTGTTGTTGGTATATTTGGACTTAAACAGTTTCATTTTATCATAATATATGGTTTTGTGTTAATTATATGGTTTAAAACATTTGTTTGCTTTGAAAAATCCCACATCAGACAGTTAAGGGAGTGTTTGGAACAAGCTTGTGAGCTAAGCTCTTGTTGTTGTTTGGTGTTTATTTGTGTTTCACTAGATTGCAGTAGTGAGATTTAGGTCAATTAAGGCATAAAATCTTGGTCTCATACACCCAAAGTCAAAATCATCATCTATACCCCTTAACAGTTAACTGTTATAGGAATTGAGGTCCAAATCTCACCATATCATCACATAAGTTAGTCACTTAGCTTAATTTAGCTTAATCTTAAGCTTATAACAACTTATTTAGTAAGTAGGATCAATCAGAAGTTCACATAAGTCAAAGTTAGTTCATAAATTGAAAAGTCAAAAAGTTGTATGATCAGAAATCCTCAAAATGGCATGAATTACTATGATTTTTGTGTAAGGTTTTAGGGTCTGAAACTTATTGTGTGTATACTCTGCCAGTAGAACTTGAGACATATTTTTGTGATTTTTCTTGTTCAATCTACACAGCCTCAAAAACACTAGCAGGGGAAGAAGCTCCCCTGCTACACAGACCATCACCTCAACCCCACCACCTTTGGTGGTTGTTTGTGGCCACCCCAGTGGGTCCCACACTCCATATTTTAGTTCTTTCAACCCCCTCCTACCAGGGTTCATAAGTTGACCCTTTGTTTGACCTGTGCACCAGTGGACCCCACTTGGAATTGCCCTCAATTCCTGTCCCATTTCTGACCCAGAACCCCAATAAGCAGTTGCTTATTGTAGCTTTTTAGCTTATCCCATGAGCTTATCTCATCAAGTCTAGCTTATGCAAGTCCAAATAACTTAGGTGAACCAGATTTCACCCTTGTGGACCCCACATAAGTCCATTTGAGCTCATTTCTTGGTTTAGTCAAACTTAGTCAACTGTCAAGGGTAATAGGCACTCACAATGCTTATTCTTGGTTTCCAAATTAGTTTTCTTTATAAAAGTTTCTTATTTTAAGTATTTTATTAGTTCTATAAAAGAAAAACAGAAAAAGCCAAACTTAATTATAGTGATAGCTTCTATTTAATAGAAATTATCTATTTAATTTTCTTTTTAGCTTATTTGTAAGCACTTCTTCATTTTTATATTTTTATTAAATATCTTTCATATTAAAGTATTTTTATAAATTTTTCCAGATTTTTCCGTTGTCATTTAGTAATATTTAGATTTAATATTAGTTTAATTAATTATTAATTAATAAATAAGAATTAAATAGCATAATTATATTTTATAAAGTACCACCTAGTTTCTATAATTTTTCTAGCTTTTATATAAGGTAAAACATTTTTATAGATTTTTCTAGAATTTATACTGTTCATTTTCTATTTTTTATAATATAATTAGTTTATTTTGTAATTAATTAATAAATAGAATAATAATTAGTAAATTAGTTTAAAAATACATAAAATAAACTTTTTATAATTTTTTAGGATTCCTGTGATGGTTAATTAGATTTATAAAAATTTTCTTAATTATCTAAGTCTTTTTAGTATTTTTAATAATTTAAATCAATATAATTAGGTAAATAATAATTAAATAATAATAATTAGATAAATAGTGTGAAAAATACAATTTTAGTTTTAAAATAAGTTTTATAATATTTTAGACTTTTAGAAATTTTAATTTTATATTTCTAGACTTATTTTACATTTTCTTATTTATTAGTGAATTATTAAATAATTAAAAATAGTTATTAAATAATAATAATTAATTAAATAGTTAAAAAAATAATTTTAATTTTCTAATAATTTTCTAATAAGTTTAGGATTCCAAAAATATAATTTTCATATTTGTGAGAGTTTTATTTAACAGAATTCACATTTAGTTTAGTACGCTTACGTTTATTTAAACGTACATTTTATATCTTTTTATATTTTTAGGTTTTATTAAATTTTAAATAAATTAATAATTATAAAATAAATATTTTAAGTTTATTTAATTTGCATTTAAGCCCCTAAGGCATGCAAATTCCTACTATAGTTAAAATTGTTTTTGTTGTTTACGTTTAAATATTAAACGTATACGTTTTCAAGTTCCTTTCCATTTGTACTTATCTGATTTCACGTATTAGTTGATATAGCTTATCAAAGATATTCATACTTATATTTCAGTAGTACAATCACCTAAACCCTTTTCCTGTTCAAATCACCTGATCTTGAAGTCATTTTATTTCAGATTTCATGCCTCGTTGGGATTTAACGATCCGGGGAAACACTACACTCCACGGAGTATTGGCCTAAGCTGTTTGACTTGTTGACCATTACTTGGTTGATATTTTCTGACTGTTTGAGGCCAATCAATGATCAATTACATACGTAAGCTTTTGGAAAAACTTAGTTTTATGAATGGAGCTTTGGTCGGTCTTTGTGTGAATACATTTTCCTTTTAAAATCTTAAAACGTTTTGTATCAAATTATCTATCAAGTTAAACTTAATATGAGAAGTGTGACTAATAATCTATTTGACCATATCATATAATTATACACACAATCACAATATTAACTTCTATGTACAACACAATCAATCATCACAACTATATAAGCAACAACTAAGACATATAGGCAAGCATAGATGTAAAGCGATAATTGCAAGAATAAATGAAAAGAGATAAGAGAAAGGAAATGCAAACCGGACACGATGATTTATAGTGGTTCGGCTACAAGGACACCTTCCTTGCCCTACTCCACTCCCCGAGTCACCTACTCGAGAGTTTTCTTCACAACTAAACAAGCTCCCTTTTGGCGGAGAAAACAGTACACAACTTTTGCTTACAACATTTAACGACACTAAGCTAAATGTCGAGTTCTAATAGTAGCTAGAACCAATCTCACAACACTACTTCGATCACTACACAACTTCTACACGACTTCACGACTTCTTCATGGCTTCACGACTTCTTCATGGCTTCACGACTTCACGACTTCTTCACTACTTCATAACTTCTTCTATACTCTACTACATATTCACACATTTACTTCTTCACAACTTCATGACTTCTCCATACTACTACTTCTTCCAACTACTTCTTACTCACTCATAAACTCACTACTAAGTTAGATCATCTTGATCTACTTATTACATATACATAACTCACAACATTAAATAAACAGTAACTAGATCCTAATACATCTTTGGCTTTATGATAGGGAGGATTCTTCTCTTGCACTTTGAGTGGTGAATGATTGGATCACTTGAAACAAAGACTTATAATCTTATGATCAAAGGATTTAGAAGGATGTTTTGAAGGGATTGGGACTGAAAATTTTCGTGCAAAAGGTGAGAGAATTCTGTGGGATGAACCAGTATTTATAGGGAGAAAAATACTGTTTGGGAGCGTGGCCGGTCCCCTTAATTGAGTGCCGGTCCCCTTAATAATTAAGGGGACCGCCTAGTATAATTAAGGGGGCCGCCTAAGAAAAAATATTTTTTCTTCAGATTTTTTTGTCTTTTTGTGGGGGAGGTTTTTCCTGAAGAATGTAGCCATTTTTTGGGTTGAAATTTGAATTCAAAATATTTATTTTGAATAAAACATTTCTTATAAATACAAAAATGTTTTATATAAGTTTAAAAATGTTTGTCCCACTTTAATAAAATGTAAGGTTTGTAAAAATAAAAATTCCTTTGATCATAAAATGCATTAGACACTTTGTTTATTCATACCTTAAGTGATATGGATGCTAAAGCAAATATTTACGACTAAATACTTGTTTACGTCATAATTTGTAGTTCAATGAGTTTACGTTGTGTGATTATCAAAACATAGAGATATCGATATATGTTAATAATGTTTTTAGGCATTATTTATATCAACAATCTCCCCCTTTTTGATGATTACAAAACCTAAACTCATCAAGTCTAAAAATTAATTTTTAGACATGTATTTAGTGAGTTTATATTCACTTCTCCCCCTTTTTGTAGAATGAAAAAGGTTATGCTGACTAGCTTCATAAATGAAGTTAGACGGGATGAAAGCTCCCCCTTGATGTGTGCTCCCCCTCGTTCGATGGCACCAAGGGATCGAGATATGGAATGCTCGCAAAAAAATATTAGAAGCACAAGCATATATAGAAGAATATGCAATATACAAATAACAAGCATAGCAAACAAATATTAAGGATACATAACAATTAATTCAAAGAGATTATGTTAAAGATCCTAATTTGCCAAAGAGAGCCATCGGACTTGCTTATAACAAAAGGTTGGTTGATTCGTATTTGAAAGTGAAAATCATAAGCATATAGTATGCTTAGATGGTTGATGATGGAGTGTTTGGAATGAAGATGGTTGAGTTAGGGTGAGGTTGTTGGATTAATGGAGGTATATATTTGGGTCATGAATGTTCGAGAGTTTGGTTGTGGAGAGTTTGTAGCGGAAGAGGTTGATTAAGGTTTTGGATGTTGTTCAAGTGAGGGTATTGGATGTGATTTAGTGAGAAGATATTCAATCCAAGTGAAGTGTTCATTGAATGCAATGGTTTTTAGGAGAAAGATGCAACAAGGTCAATTGTTGACATGCTTCTCAAGTTGATTTATGTTGTGTGGTGATGAGGGTGATCTAGATGAAGGTGGATCCAAATTGCGTTGAGCAAGATGTAAGGCTAAAAGAGCACTAAGCTCATGGGATTCTTTTAGCGCCTCAACGAACATTAAGTGTTCGGAGGAAGGTGATGGTGGTGGAGCATGATAGTTGTCTTGGGTGAGGGTTTGAACATGCAATATAGGAATGGCATGTGAAGTTGCAGGATGTGGTGGTGATACTCTTGGTGGTGTAGACATGTTTGAGCTTGGGTAATCATGAAAACATGATATGGGTGAAAGAGATGCTTCATGAGTGGATAGTGTTTTTGTTGAATGAGCAACATGTAAATTGTTGGTAATGAGGCTGGGATTATTGTTTTAGGATTGTGCATGCTCATCATAAGAAGGAGCATTAGTGGAAGCACGAATGGATGATTTGTTGTTAAATGGATCATTTGTGTGAGAGTGAGGTTTAGGTGTTGGTTGATTATGAACAACATCGCTTGAGTTGTGAAAAGATTATGAGGTTTGAGTGTAATGTTGAAGGATATGGGAGAGTAAAGGTTTTTGATATGTACTGTTGGTGAGAAGGAGAGTGAGGTGTTAGGTATGTAATGTTGAAGACATAGGAGGAATATGGTGTTGGATGTTTGACAACATCATTTGGTTTGACGGGCTTTTAATGGAAGTTAGGCTTTCTTCTCCAAACGGGTTATTTGGTGGTTTTGGTTTAATGGGAGAGGTCATGAAGAGATGAGTATGGATTGAGAGGAATGAGAGTGTTTATAATGTAGGATTGGTAGGATTAAGGATGTGTAGATTTTGATAGAGGGTTTAGGATAAAATAGGTTTATGAATTTTGGGAAGTGTAGGATGAAATGGGCTAAAAAGTAGAAAAATGAAACAATACCTTCGACCATCAGATGGCCGGTCCCCCTTAATTGGAGGCCGGTCCCCTTAATAATTAAGGGGGCCGCCTTATGATTTAAGGGGGCCGCCCATCTGGTGATTCCCAGATTGCCAGAAAAGGGTTTTTGGTAGTGAATTGCAGAAAGGTTGTGTTTTTGGTTTCAAACAAGTCCAAATCTTTGAGGCAATTAAGCATATACTAATTATGTAGGCAATTATGTAGCCAAAGCATGTTAATCAAAGAGATTAAGTAAACAAGCAATTTCATCTAGCATGCAAACATACTAGTCAAGCAAGTAAAATATAAGTGCTAGGAAACAATAAGCAACATCAAGTATTTTATAACTACATAACTAGGAGGATTAATCCTAATGTGTATCAATGTGCAATAAGTGGGTAGTTATGATAGCATGGATTTCTAGACTTGTTACAAACAAAGTCTTAATGAACAAACCATGATCCTCTTGATTTGATTTAGTTCACTTATAAGTGTCATTTATATAAATATAGATGACAAATATGAGATCACCATGCATGATTTTAAAAGAGACGTTTTTAGCATTATTCAACAATGTTTGAAAGTAAGTTTTCACTTAGATGTGAGAGTTATTTGAATAAAATATATTGGGTTTTTACTTCAAAATGTGTGAATAAATGGTAAAGAATATTTTCCCAATCTTTAGTTTTGATCAAAACAAAATTGTGGATATTGATAGTGAAAACATGTTATTTAAAAGTGGGATAGTTATTTGAAAAAACTATTTTCCAAAATGTGAGGTTTTTGCATATTTTTAGAGATATTAGATTTTTGACAACAAATATCATGAATCAAATATTTTTAAAAAATGTTTATTAAAGATCTCATGCTCAAGAGGGTTGGTTAAGCCTATTATTATCTCATGCTATCGTTTCTACATATCCTATGATCCTAAAGGAAATGAAGACGATAATTTATATGTTAGATGCGAGAGCGTTGAATGGGGTATAACCTAACATCTATAGTTCCTTTGTTTTCGCACGCTTATCTAACTTAATGCCATAAATCTAGGAATGAAAGAATCTAATGAGAAGCAAAGTTCATAAAAGTAAACTAGCGTTAGGTATATATAGGAAGAGCAATTTAATCAAGTTGGAGAATGAGTATGAGACTATTACTAGTGGTGCTCAATTCAGGCTAAACACGACCATTTTTACGGGTTACACACACCCAACTTCTCACATAGATGCAATTCAACCGTTAGGTTAAATTGAATTTCTAGTCAATAGATTCTCCAGTAGTCATTCTCTTTTTAGAAGAAATCGAGTTCCTAAATTTACCTATCGAAGATTACCAAATATGAAGTTTGCTTGATTCACTAATACTTGGCTTAATGTGACTCAAACATCATATTTTTATGAAGGTAAATCTAGATGATATATTTTATTCAAGATCCTAATAGAGACGTGTTGAATGTTTAGATAAGAGTAAACAAGAAGTTTTAATCTTTTCTTCATGATTTACCGGTTGTTTGGTTTTGATGACATATTACTTGATTTAATAACTGTGCTAGACTTAAGAGTGCACCTTAGCATCTCTTGTGAAATGAATCTCATTAAGATTATTTATCTTAAATGAGTTTGTGATTCTCAAATGATATCAAAACTAGAATCAAATATTATTTTCTATGATTTTTGCCAATGTTATATATCATACTTTAACAAGTATTTGAAAAAATAAATTTTACTTGTTCATGGATTGTGACAAGTTATTTTTCAATTCTAATAACTTAAATTATTTCAAAAGAAAATGTAGTGCATTATCTTGTAACACAACCATTCATGCTACAAAGAAAATGAAATATATAGAATTTATAGTGTGTATTATTCTTAAATATGTATTTTATCTTGTGGTGATAATTTTAAGTAGTGTGAGCAAAGTTTACATATGTTGTTAGTTTGCTCATGTTTGGTTTTTCGGATATGACACATTTATCCATTGCATTGCAATGTAAATTGCTTGAATATTTCGGACGAAACATCCAAGTCGTCAATCCTACTTCATTGTATATTTTATAAATGTGTTTAAAATGTTACTCTAATATTTGAAACACAATTATTGGACAAGTAGATTCAATATGACATTATCAACACAAGTGTGAGTTATGATCCAATGCATACTCTTTTCATCTAAAAGGGTTGTAACTATTTTCATATCAATCTAGTGTGATTGAGTATGTAGATTCAAGACTATATCTTTTGTTGTAATTTGATATAATCATGAAACTAAACAAATAGCAATCCAATTTCTTGTCCACACTAAAAAATGTGTCAATTAGATTTGATAAATATATCAACCAAAATTTGAATAACGAATTGATATAATATCAAGATCTTTCTTGACCCTCACGGACACTCATTTGAAATAAATAAACATTTTGATAGTGTGTTTCATTAATCCTAAGATTATTTATTAGTGAATGATTGAAAGTTGACTTATTATTTCATGATTGTTATATGTTTTGTTTTTGTGAAAGACTCTTTTATTTTTACTTATTATGAACACACTTAGATTTTGAAAATACTTTTTCCTTTATATAACTATTAATGTTTTACAATGATTCAATTTTTCTTATTAAACATCTTAAGGTAAAACAAGCTAATTTGTAGAAAATATTTAAGTGTGTTGTGAAGAATAGATTAAATTGTTTGAAATGTTTAGGTGACTAGATTGAACTCATTTACAAGATGTTTGAGTAACATTAAGCCATCTATACCTATATACAATGCAAGCATATTATAACAATCCTAACGCAAGAAATCTAGCATAAGATCTAGTTAAGTATAAATCGGAAAACTAGCTATAAACTAATAGGGCACATATGCATAGATATACACATAGCTAAACTTCAAATAGCAACAATCATTTAATATATTCAATTAAGAAAATAAAATCACAAAGAAGTTCACATAACACATAAAACACTTGTCGTCGTTTTGTGTATTATATACACCAATGTTTACTTAGCTCGAATTTATTTGAAAATAAAATAGTTTCCTCCCCATTCTATAATTTGATTAAGATCAATATTTTGAAAACATAAATACTTAATTTTTCAAAAGTATATCAACTAGGAATGCCCGACTTGAAGGAAAAGGTAAAACAAAAGTTTTACGTTAAAACGAAACACAAATTTTTGACCACCGTATAGTATTTTGACTTTCTTACATTTGTTTTGAAAATTTGAGCGACGTGGCTCTGATACCAATTGTGGAAAATTAGAAGGGGGGGTTGAATAGTTTTCCCCTCTTTTTTATATTATAAAAACTTTGTTTCAAAATGTTGATTCGAATTTATTCAATTGTTTGTTTGGAAAACCTTTAATTAGAGTTTAGTATGAAAACACCATATAATCAATATGATCAATTATATATGTAAGCTTTTGGAAAAACTTAGTTTTATGAATGGAGCTTTGGTCGGTCATTGTGTGAATATGTTTTCCTTTTAAAATCTTAAAACGTTTTGTATCAAATTATCTATCAAGTTAAACTTAATATGAGAAGTGTGAATAATAATCTATTTGACCATATCATATAATTATACACACAATCACAATATTAACTTCTATGTACAACACAATCACTCATCACAACTATATAAGCAACAACTAAAACATATAGGCAAGCATAGATGTAAAGCGATAATTGCAAGAATAAATGAAAAGAGATAAGACAAAGGAAATGCAAACCGGACACGATGATTTATAGTGGTTCGGCTACAAGGACACCTTCCTTGCCCTACTCCACTCCCCGAGTCACCTACTCGAGAGTTTTCTTCATAACTAAACAAGCTCCCTTTTGGCGGAGAAAACAGTACACAACTTTTGCTTACACCATTTAATGACACTAAGCTAAATGTCGAGTTCTAATAGTAGCTAGAACTAATCTCACAACACTACTTCGATCACTACACAACTTCTACACGACTTCACGACTTCTTCATGGCTTCACGACTTCACGACTTCTTCACTACTTCATAACTTCTTCTATACTCCACTACATATTCACACATCTACTTCTTCACAACTTCACGACTTCTCCACACTACTACTTCTTCCCACTACTTCTTACTCACTCATAAACTCACTACTAAGTAAGATCATCTTGATCTACTTATTACATATACATAACTCACAACATTAAATAAACACTAACTAGATCCTAATACATCTTTGGCTTTATGATAGGGAGGATTCTTCTCTTACACTTTGAGTGGTGAAGGATTGGATCACTTGAAACAAAGACTTATAATCTTATGATCAAAGGATTTAGAAGGATGTTTTGAAGGGATTGGGACTGAAAATTTTTGTGCAAAATGTGAAAGAATTCTGTGGGATGAACCAGTATTTATAGGGAGAAAAATACTGTTTAGGAGCGTGGCCAGTCCCCTTAATTGGGTGCCGGTCCCCTTAATAATTAAGGGGACCGCCTAGTATAATTAAGGGGGCCGCCTAAGAAAAAATATTTTTTCTTCAGATTTTTTGTCTTTTTGTGGGGGTGGTTTTTCTTGAAGAATGTAGCCATTTTTTGGGTTGAAATTTGAATTCAAAATATTTATTTTGAATAAAACATTTCTTGTAAATACAAAAATGTTTTGTATAAGTTTAAAAATGTTTGTCCCACTTTAATAAAATGTAAGGTTTGTAAAAATAAAAATTCCTTTGATCATAAAATGCATTAAACACTTTGTTTATTCATACTTTAAGTGATATGGATGCTAAAGCAAATATTTACAACTAAATACTTGTTTACGTCATAATTTGTAGTTCAATGAGTTTACGTTTTGTGATTATCAAAACATAGAGATATCGATATATGTTAATAATGTTTTTAGGCATTATTTATATCAACAAAAGGGAAAACATAGAAATTAGAACCACCTAAAATGAGTACACGAGTCAAAAGTTATGGCCAAAAGAAGTTAGCGAATCTAAAAACCCGAAACTGCCTAATAGCATTCTGATCAAAATTTGGATTTTTTTTATGCCTTCTGATCCGATTCATCAAAAAGTTAAAACACGAAAGTTGTCCGGAACAACGTTTTCGTTCAGGAATAAAGAAGCTCGAATCCTGAAAAGGAATAACGAGTGATATTTTTCTTCAAATTCTTAACAGCGCATTTTAATACCCAATTGACAATTTATTGATTATGGCTAAGTAAAACCAAGGGGTCTAATGACCTTAAAGCCGAGACCAAAACCATGGCTAAGGCCAAGGATGAGTCTCAAGACCATGGTAGCCATGACCATAGCTACGGCAAGGCCACGGCTAAGACCTCAAGGCTTTCTAAACCGAAATCATTATAACTATTATACATGTTTTATAAATTGAATACTACAACACTAGGGAACTTCATGTGAGGGGTTCCATTTGGGTAAACGAATCAACGAGTTGCTGGATTTACGAATTAAAGTGTCCTAGCTCCTCGAACGTTTACTACATGACCTCTGAATTATGACGGCCCGAACGGTAGTAAGAGATATACAAACTATATATGTTTCATAAACCATTTTTATTCTACGACTTACACTATATACTAAGTACTACATCATGAACAATATGCAAGACATATCATCATATTCTAGGTTGCGCGTAGAGATTTCCTGGCTTATCCATCGATTCCGTTATACATTTTGATATCATTAGTTTAAGGTGAGTCATAGCCCCACTCTTACTCATTTAATACTTGTTTTAAACTCTTTTGGGGAGATACATGCTTAACTACTTGCTTTCTCTTTTACTAAAGACAATTTTACTCATATGCTATGCTATACTTTTAGACTCTTAAACATGATGTGTAGTTTTATTACAATATGTGCCTTAATGTGTTAAACTATTCTATACGCTTTATTATTTAACCACTGTTTAACTCCTGGATGGAGCCGATGGAGAGGTATTGATAGTACTATCGGGCTGACGCCCCCACCCTTTGCCACATATTCCTGACCTTGGGTGAATATAATCCAGCTTTGAAGCATTTGTGCTTATTCTTGTCATGAGGTTCAGTAGGCTGTTATACTTTACATTAAGCGTGCATATATCGTATACACATATATTGAAATCATGCTATACTTTAGCAGTGGGTTGTGAGCACACAGGTTGCAAGTGTTGTTATGGGCGGGACTTGCAACTGAGAGGATTCACGATGCCTTTGCTGTGCGAATATTCTCTAAAGACTTTCCAACTGTTTTAAGACAAACTCTATAAACTCACCAACCATTGTATTGACACTTTAGCTTGTTTATTTCAGGTTAGTAAGGCGATAGATAGTGCGTGGAACATAGAGTCAAAGCTGCATATTCTGAAGACTTACGCTTTTATCATTTACCATTCAAAACATTTTGTATACATTTGTAACACCCCCAAAATACCGCAGCGGAAGACTGTGTCATAGGGGTGCTACTTCATAATACAAAGTACAAGGTATAGAAAACGAACTCTAAATGAGACGTTTTGAAAAGTTACCATTCGATTAATGAATTCAAAGTTACAAACATGAGATTCCAAAGTATGATACATAAATGTATACAAAGTTTTGAATGGTAAAAGATAAAAGCGTAAGTCTTCAGAATATGCAGCTTGACTCTAAGTTCCACGCACTAGCTATCGCCTTATAGACCTGAGATAACATGCTAAAGTGTCAAGACAATGGTTGGTGAGTTCATAGAGTTTGTCTTAAAACAGTTGAAAAAGCCTTAAAGAATGATCACACAGCAAAGGCATCGTGAATCCACTCAGTTACAAGTCCCGCCATAAGAGACTTGTAACCTGTGTGTTCACAACCCACTGCTAACATATATAGTATGAATAAGACATGTATAAGTTCATCAAGACAATTTAAGCAATTAGAAGTGAGTCTCTACTTCATCTCCGAAGACCTCACTTTTATGATGTATCCAACATTCGCAAATGTTAGGATGTATCAAAGACAACTGAGAGTCAATTCCCAAAGACAACTGGGAGCCACTTCCCAAAGACAACTGGGAGTCAATTCCCAAAGACAACTACTAGTCAATAAATAGAATAACGCAATTAAGTATAACGCAGTCATGTATGTAAGCAATCAAGTATAACACAGTCAAGTATAGACGTTTTGAGTATTTGTACAAGTAAACAAGTAGTTGAGCATGTATCCCCCCCAATAGTTAAAACAAGTACGAAAAGAGTAGGGGCTATGACTCACCTTAAGTCTATGTAGTGAGTAATGAAAATGGTAGTCGAATCGCGAAAGTCTCTAAGAGCAGCCTATAATAGAACGTTGCGACTTAGGTTTGGAGTAACGTCTAAGAGTACGACGAATTGCCAATATATGTCTTGCATAATGTTCATGATGTAGTACTTTAGTATATAGTGTAAGTCTTTGAATATAAATGGTCTATGAAACATGTATAGGTTGTAAATCTCTTACTACCGTTCGGGCCGACATAATTCAGAAGTCATGGAGTAAACGTTCGAGGAGCCAGGACACTTTAACTCGTAAATCCACAACTCGTCTCGACGGCTTACTCAATGAACTCCTCACATGAGGCTCCCTACTATTGTAGTATTTGATAACATATATATAAGTTTTGATCTTTAAAAGTTATATGGTCTTTAGCCGTGGCTTTGCCGTGACCTTGGTCATTGTTACCATGGTCTTGAGACTCAACCTTGGCTTTAGCCATGGTTGTGGTCTTGGCTTTAGGTCATTAGACCTCTTGCTCTCATCTAAATATAATCATTATATAGTAACTTTGGTCTAAAAATGGGCTGTTAAGAATTTGAAGAAATTTATCACTCAGAAAGCATTTTCAGGTCTCGAGCTTCTTTGTCCCTGAACGAGAACGTCGTTCCGGACAACTTTCGTGTTTTAACTTTTTGATGAATCGGACCAGAAGTGGGACTTTAAAAATCATAATTTGATCAGAATGCAATTTAGGCAGATTTGCCGTTTTGGTTTCGCTAACTTCAAATGGTCATAACTTTTGACTCGTATACTCGTTTTGGGTGATTCAAATTGCTATGTTTTCCTTGTTAAGTCCTCTTTAACAGTAAATAAGTGTCAAATATCAAAGTTATACTATTTTGGTCGTGGTTCTCCATAAAAATCACTAGTTTGCTTGTTTACTTGTCATAAGTTAACATATGTATACCAATACTTGTTTTATCCATTTTTAAACATCATGAACACAATAACAAGAACATATATAGCATGAAAGGAACACAAAGAGCATGAAAATGATAATTAAGCAAGAAAGTATGTTAGGGTTTGCTTACAACTTTTGGCCTTAATGAAAAAGGGAAACTAGGACAAGAACTAGGACTTTGTTTGAACAAGCTTTCCTCCTTTGCAACCTATGATAAACCGAGGTTATTTGAAGATTATAACGACGCCTTCTTGAAGTCCAAAGCTATTTGAAGATTATAACGACGTCTTTTTTGGAGACTTTAAAGTTATAACAACTTTTCTTAGAAAATTTCCAAGATTGAAGATCAAACACTAGTTTTCTTTCAAAAACTAGTTAACTTTCTTACAAAATATAAGAAAAGTGCCTTAGGTTTTAGGACTTAAAGGTTATAAGAAGGTGTGGTGCAAGTTTTCTATGTGTTATTAGTTGGCTATTTATAGGATGAGAAAAATAGTTAACCATATATTGGGTTAGAATGTAACCATGGTTAATTTAGACACTTGTAAACATCCTAGAGATCAATGGTCAAGATCAAGCCACAAAATGATGACTCCTACCCCCCTAAGTCGGTTTATACATGATAAGGGTGACTAGATGAGTAGTCATGGTCTTTGGATGATAATATCCTAAGTATGTAACTAGTTTTGACTCCGTAAATTGCTAACCGTAAGTTTTTAGGCCACGAAACGTAAAACCGGGTATCCTAAAAATATGAAACTTATAAATATGGTTAAACATGTCAATATAGTCCATAATAAAATATAAAATGAGTGGTAGGTTCTATCGGGTGCGAAAACCCTGCTAAAAACTGGAAACACGGGTCTAAAACGCGTAATTCGCGTAAAACGCTGAACTGGAAAACGTAAAATTCTGAAACTTTTGGAATTGTCATAAAATGATAGAAAATCATATTTCTATTGTTTATAATGTTTTATGGATATATCGGGATGCTAGAAGGACGTTTAAACCTAAAAGTAAATCTTGGACACGGCTTTGTGATTTTTACAGAAATGATCCGACGAGCGTCAAACTCTCGGATTATCGTTAAAATAGTTTAACTTACGAGAATATGAAATAAAAATTTCTGAGATGAATAGTGAAAAGTGAATAGTAAAATTTTCGGGAATAAAAGTTAACCTGAAATTGCGAATTGTTACAGTCTCTACCCCTTAAGGAGAACTTCGTCCCGAAGTTCAGTTGATGTTAACTACTTATGATGTGTCTAAGAGAATTCGGGATTTCAGGATCTCTAAAATAGTGGTGTTCACTCTGATTCGTCTAAGATTCTGGTTAAGGAGTTGTATCGGATGTGAATAAGCCCACTTATTTATAACACATTACTTACATAAAGAAGCGTCCAAATTTATGCAAGTAAGGTCTCATAAACTTATGGTTCGGTGATTTACAATTTCTTTATTTAACTGAAGAGGCGTCCCAATCCATTTAAATAAGGAGATTCTAAATCATCCTACTTAAGAATTTCCGACACAAAATCCGCCTTCTGAGGCCGATAGTAAGATAATCAAGTCATCAAATCCCTAAAGCTAAGCAATAATATTATTTAACTCAAATCTTGTGTCTCATCAAACAAGAACTGTCACAAGATCAAGTTAACTAATTAGTTATTACTGAGCTCCATGTTTTTATTGACTCGACGAATCTCTGGGGCTCCTTATAATACTAAAGTCACATCATCTAACAGCGTGGAACTAAGCAAACCTCTAACCAAAAAGCATATGTGTATGTATTGTGTGTAAGGCAAATAAAGAGGAAGGTCCCAACGTATATAGCAGTTATAGTCTAGGCACTAAATGCAACCTAGTTCTCTATAACCAAGGCTCTGGTACCAATCTGTAACACCCCCAAAATACCGCAGCGGAAGACTGTGTCATAGGGGTGCTACTTCATAATACAAAGTACAAGGTATAGAAAACGAACTCTAAATGAGACGTTTTGAAAAGTTACCATTCGATTAATGAATTCAAAGTTACAAACATGAGATTCCAAAGTATGATACATAAATGTATACAAAGTTTTGAATGGTAAAAGATAAAAGCGTAAGTCTTCAGAATATGCAGCTTGACTCTAAGTTCCACGCACTAGCTATCGCCTTATAGACCTGAGATAACATGCTAAAGTGTCAACACAATGGTTGGTGAGTTCATAGAGTTTGTCTTAAAACAGTTGAAAAAGCCTTAAAGATTGATCACACAGCAAAGGCATCGTGAATCCACTCAGTTACAAGTCCCGCCATAAGAGACTTGTAACCTGTGTGTTCACAACCCACTGCTAACATATATAGTATGAATAAGACATGTATAAGTTCATCAAGACAATTTAAGCAATTAGAAGTGAGTCTCTACTTCATCTCCGAAGACCTCACTTTTATGATGTATCCAACATTCGCAAATGTTAGGATGTATCAAAGACAACTGGGAGTCAATTCCCAAAGACAACTGGGAGCCACTTCCCAAAGACAACTGGGAGTCAATTCCCAAAGACAACTACTAGTCAATAAATAGAATAACGCAATTAAGTATAACGCAGTCATGTATGTAAGCAATCAAGTATAACACAGTCAAGTATAGACGTTTTGAGTATTTGTACAAGTAAACAAGTAGTTGAGCATGTATCCCCCCCAATAGTTAAAACAAGTACGAAAAGAGTAGGGGCTATGACTCACCTTAAGTCTATGTAGTGAGTAATGAAAATGGTAGTCGAATCGCGAAAGTCTCTAAGAGCAGCCTATAATAGAACGTTGCGACTTAGGTTTGGAGTAACGTCTAAGAGTACGACGAATTGCCAATATATGTCTTGCATAATGTTCATGATGTAGTACTTTAGTATATAGTGTAAGTCTTTGAATATAAATGGTCTATGAAACATGTATAGGTTGTAAATCTCTTACTACCGTTCGGGCCGACATAATTCAGAAGTCATGGAGTAAACGTTCGAGGAGCCAGGACACTTTAACTCGTAAATCCACAACTCGTCTCGACGGCTTACTCAATGAACTCCTCACATGAGGCTCCCTACTATTGTAGTATTTGATAACATATATATAAGTTTTGATCTTTAAAAGTTATATGGTCTTTAGCCGTGGCTTTGCCGTGACCTTGGTCATTGTTACCATGGTCTTGAGACTCAACCTTGGCTTTAGCCATGGTTGTGGTCTTGGCTTTAGGTCATTAGACCTCTTGGTCTCATCTAAATATAATCATTATATAGTAACTTTGGTCTAAAAATGGGCTGTTAAGAATTTGAAGAAATTTATCACTCAGAAAGCATTTTCAGGTCTCGAGCTTCTTTATTCCTGAACGAGAACGTCGTTCCGGACAACTTTCGTGTTTTAACTTTTTGATGAATCGGACCAGAAGTGGGACTTTAAAAATCATAATTTGATCAGAATGCAATTTAGGCAGATTTGCCGTTTTGGTTTCGCTAACTTCAAATGGTCATAACTTTTGACTCGTATACTCGTTTTGGGTGATTCAAATTGCTATGTTTTCCTTGTTAAGTCCTCTTTAACAGTAAATAAGTGTCAAATATCAAAGTTATACTATTTTGGTCGTGGTTCTCCATAAAAATCACTAGTTTGCTTGTTTACTTGTCATAAGTTAACATATGTATACCAATACTTGTTTTATCCATTTTTAAACATCATGAACACAATAACAAGAACATATATAGCATGAAAGGAACACAAAGAGCATGAAAATGATAATTAAGCAAGAAAGTATGTTAGGGTTTGCTTACAACTTTTGGCCTTAATGAAAAAGGGAAACTAGGACAAGAACTAGGACTTTGTTTGAACAAGCTTTCCTCCTTTGCAACCTATGATAAACCGAGGTTATTTGAAGATTATAACGACGCCTTCTTGAAGTCCAAAGCTATTTGAAGATTATAACGACGTCTTTTTTGGAGACTTTAAAGTTATAACAACTTTTCTTAGAAAATTTCCAAGATTGAAGATCAAACACTAGTTTTCTTTCAAAAACTAGTTAACTTTCTTACAAAATATAAGAAAAGTGCCTTAGGTTTTAGGACTTAAAGGTTATAAGAAGGTGTGGTGCAAGTTTTCTATGTGTTATTAGTTGGCTATTTATAGGATGAGAAAAATAGTTAACCATATATTGGGTTAGAATGTAACCATGGTTAATTTAGACACTTGTAAACATCCTAGAGATCAATGGTCAAGATCAAGCCACAAAATGATGACTCCTACCCCCCTAAGTCGGTTTATACATGATAAGGGTGACTAGATGAGTAGTCATGGTCTTTGGATGATAATATCCTAAGTATGTAACTAGTTTTGACTCCGTAAATTGCTAACCGTAAGTTTTTAGGCCACGAAACGTAAAACCGGGTATCCTAAAAATATGAAACTTATAAATATGGTTAAACATGTCAATATAGTCCATAATAAAATATAAAATGAGTGGTAGGTTCTATCGGGTGCGAAAACCCTGCTAAAAACTGGAAACACGGGTCTAAAACGCGTAATTCGCGTAAAACGCTGAACTGGAAAACGTAAAATTTTGAAACTTTTGGAATTGTCATAAAATGATAGAAAATCATATTTCTATTGTTTATAATGTTTTATGGATATATCGGGATGCTAGAAGGACGTTTAAACCTAAAAGTAAATCTTGGACACGGCTTTGTGATTTTTACAGAAATGATCCGACGAGCGTCAAACTCTCGGATTATCGTTAAAATAGTTTAACTTACGAGAATATGAAATAAAAATTTCTGAGATGAATAGTGAAAAGTGAATAGTAAAAAGTGAATAGTAAAATTTTCGGGAATAAAAGTTAACCTGAAATTGCGAATTGTTACAGTCTCTACCCCTTAAGGAGAACTTCGTCCCGAAGTTCAGTTGATGTTAACTACTTATGATGTGTCTAAGAGAATTCGGGATTTCAGGATCTCTAAAATAGTGGTGTTCACTCTGATTCGTCTAAGATTCTGGTTAAGGAGTTGTATCGGATGTGAATAAGCCCACTTATTTATAACACATTACTTACATAAAGAAGCGTCCAAATTTATGCAAGTAAGGTCTCATAAACTTATGGTTCGGTGATTTACAATTTCTTTATTTAACTGAAGAGGCGTCCCAATCCATTTAAATAAGGAGATTCTAAATCATCCTACTTAAGAATTTCCGACACAAAATCCGCCTTCTGAGGCCGATAGTAAGATAATCAAGTCATCAAATCCCTAAAGCTAAGCAATAATATTATTTAACTCAAATCTTGTGTCTCATCAAACAAGAACTGTCACAAGATCAAGTTAACTAATTAGTTATTACTGAGCTCCATGTTTTTATTGACTCGACGAATCTCTGGGGCTCCTTATAATACTAAAGTCACATCATCTAACAGCGTGGAACTAAGCAAACCTCTAACCAAAAAGCATATGTGTATGTATTGTGTGTAAGGCAAATAAAGAGGAAGGTCCCAACGTATATAGCAGTTATAGTCTAGGCACTAAATGCAACCTAGTTCTCTATAACCAAGGCTCTGGTACCAATCTGTAACACCCCCAAAATACCGCAGCGGAAGACTGTGTCATAGGGGTGCTACTTCATAATACAAAGTACAAGGTATAGAAAACGAACTCTAAATGAGACGTTTTGAAAAGTTACCATTCGATTAATGAATTCAAAGTTACAAACATGAGATTCCAAAGTATGATACATAAATGTATACAAAGTTTTGAATGGTAAAAGATAAAAGCGTAAGTCTTCAGAATATGCAGCTTGACTCTAAGTTCCACGCACTAGCTATCGCCTTATAGACCTGAGATAACATGCTAAAGTGTCAACACAATGGTTGGTGAGTTCATAGAGTTTGTCTTAAAACAGTTGAAAAAGCCTTAAAGATTGATCACACAGCAAAGGCATCGTGAATCCACTCAGTTACAAGTCCCGCCATAAGAGACTTGTAACCTGTGTGTTCACAACCCACTGCTAACATATATAGTATGAATAAGACATGTATAAGTTCATCAAGACAATTTAAGCAATTAGAAGTGAGTCTCTACTTCATCTCCGAAGACCTCACTTTTATGATGTATCCAACATTCGCAAATGTTAGGATGTATCAAAGACAACTGGGAGTCAATTCCCAAAGACAACTGGGAGCCACTTCCCAAAGACAACTGGGAGTCAATTCCCAAAGACAACTACTAGTCAATAAATAGAATAACGCAATTAAGTATAACGCAGTCATGTATGTAAGCAATCAAGTATAACACAGTCAAGTATAGACGTTTTGAGTATTTGTACAAGTAAACAAGTAGTTGAGCATGTATCCCCCCCAATAGTTAAAACAAGTACGAAAAGAGTAGGGGCTATGACTCACCTTAAGTCTATGTAGTGAGTAATGAAAATGGTAGTCGAATCGCGAAAGTCTCTAAGAGCAGCCTATAATAGAACGTTGCGACTTAGGTTTGGAGTAACGTCTAAGAGTACGACGAATTGCCAATATATGTCTTGCATAATGTTCATGATGTAGTACTTTAGTATATAGTGTAAGTCTTTGAATATAAATGGTCTATGAAACATGTATAGGTTGTAAATCTCTTACTACCGTTCGGGCCGACATAATTTAGAAGTCATGGAGTAAACGTTCGAGGAGCCAGGACACTTTAACTCGTAAATCCACAACTCGTCTCGACGGCTTACTCAATGAACTCCTCACATGAGGCTCCCTACTATTGTAGTATTTGATAACATATATATAAGTTTTGATCTTTAAAAGTTATATGGTCTTTAGCCGTGGCTTTGCCGTGACCTTGGTCATTGTTACCATGGTCTTGAGACTCAACCTTGGCTTTAGCCATGGTTGTGGTCTTGGCTTTAGGTCATTAGACCTCTTGGTCTCATCTAAATATAATCATTATATAGTAACTTTGGTCTAAAAATGGGCTGTTAAGAATTTGAAGAAATTTATCACTCAGAAAGCATTTTCAGGTCTCGAGCTTCTTTATTCCTGAACGAGAACGTCGTTCCGGACAACTTTCGTGTTTTAACTTTTTGATGAATCGGACCAGAAGTGGGACTTTAAAAATCATAATTTGATCAGAATGCAATTTAGGCAGATTTGCCGTTTTGGTTTCGCTAACTTCAAATGGTCATAACTTTTGACTCGTATACTCGTTTTGGGTGATTCAAATTGCTATGTTTTCCTTGTTAAGTCCTCTTTAACAGTAAATAAGTGTCAAATATCAAAGTTATACTATTTTGGTCGTGGTTCTCCATAAAAATCACTAGTTTGCTTGTTTACTTGTCATAAGTTAACATATGTATACCAATACTTGTTTTATCCATTTTTAAACATCATGAACACAATAACAAGAACATATATAGCATGAAAGGAACACAAAGAGCATGAAAATGATAATTAAGCAAGAAAGTATGTTAGGGTTTGCTTACAACTTTTGGCCTTAATGAAAAAGGGAAACTAGGACAAGAACTAGGACTTTGTTTGAACAAGCTTTCCTCCTTTGCAACCTATGATAAACCGAGGTTATTTGAAGATTATAACGACGCCTTCTTGAAGTCCAAAGCTATTTGAAGATTATAACGACGTCTTTTTTGGAGACTTTAAAGTTATAACAACTTTTCTTAGAAAATTTCCAAGATTGAAGATCAAACACTAGTTTTCTTTCAAAAACTAGTTAACTTTCTTACAAAATATAAGAAAAGTGCCTTAGGTTTTAGGACTTAAAGGTTATAAGAAGGTGTGGTGCAAGTTTTCTATGTGTTATTAGTTGGCTATTTATAGGATGAGAAAAATAGTTAACCATATATTGGGTTAGAATGTAACCATGGTTAATTTAGACACTTGTAAACATCCTAGAGATCAATGGTCAAGATCAAGCCACAAAATGATGACTCCTACCCCCCTAAGTCGGTTTATACATGATAAGGGTGACTAGATGAGTAGTCATGGTCTTTGGATGATAATATCCTAAGTATGTAACTAGTTTTGACTCCGTAAATTGCTAACCGTAAGTTTTTAGGCCACGAAACGTAAAACCGGGTATCCTAAAAATATGAAACTTATAAATATGGTTAAACATGTCAATATAGTCCATAATAAAATATAAAATGAGTGGTAGGTTCTATCGGGTGCGAAAACCCTGCTAAAAACTGGAAACACGGGTCTAAAACGCGTAATTCGCGTAAAACGCTGAACTGGAAAACGTAAAATTCCGAAACTTTTGGAATTGTCATAAAATGATAGAAAATCATATTTCTATTGTTTATAATGTTTTATGGATATATCGGGATGCTAGAAGGACGTTTAAACCTAAAAGTAAATCTCGGACACGGCTTTGTGATTTTTACAGAAATGATCCGACGAGCGTCAAACTCTCGGATTATCGTTAAAATAGTTTAACTTACGAGAATATGAAATAAAAATTTCTGAGATGAATAGTGAAAAGTGAATAGTAAAAAGTGAATAGTAAAATTTTCGGGAATAAAAGTTAACCTGAAATTGCGAATTGTTACAACATTTATGTATCATACTTTGGAATCTCATGTTTGTAACTTTGAATTCATTAATCGAATGATAACTTTTCAAAACGTCTCATTTAGAGGTCGTTTTCTATAACTTGTACTTTGTATTATGAAGTAGCACCCCAAGTGACACAGTCTTCTGCTGTGATATTTTGGGGGTGTTACAGATTAGTATCAGAGCCTTGGTTATAGAGAACTAGGTTGCATGTAGTGCCTAGACTATAACTACTATATACGTTAAGACCCTCCTATTTATTTTCCTTACACACACTACATACGCATATGCTTTTTGTTAGTTATTGGTTTAGTTCCACGCTATTAGATTATGTGACTTTAGTATTATAAGGAACCCCAGAGATTAGTCGAGTCATTAAAAATATGGAGCTCAGTAATAACTAATTATTTAACTTGATCTTATGACAGTTCTTGTTTGATGAGACATAAGGTTTGAGTTAAATAATATTATTACTTAGCTTTAGGGATTTGATGACTTGATTATCATATTATCTGTCTGAGAAAGCGAGTTTTTGTGTCGGAAATTCTTAAGTAAGATGATTTAGAATCTCCTTATTTAAATGGATTGGGACGCCTCTTTAATTAAATAAAGAAATTGTAAATCACCGAACCATGAGTTTATGATCCCTTACTTACATAAATTTGGACGCTTCTTTATGTAAGTAATGAGTTATAAATAAGTGGGCTTATTTGTATCCGATACGACTCCTTAACCACAACCTTAGACAAATCAGAGTAAACACCACTATTTTAGAGATCCTGAAACCCCGAATTCTCTTAGACACACCGTAAGTAGTTAACATCAACAGAACTTCGAGACGAAGTTCCCTTAAGGAGTAGAGACTGTAACAATTCACATTTTCGGATTACTATTCATTTTACTATTCACTATTACTATTCACTTTCACTATTCACTCCCAAAAATTTTATTTCATATTCTCGTAAGTTAAACTATTTCAATGATAATCCGAGAGTTTGACACTCGTCGGATCATTTCTCCAAAAATTACGAAACCGTGTCCGAGATTTACTTTTAGGTTTAAATGTCATTCCAGCATCCCGATATGTCCATAAAACACTATAAACAATAGAAATATGATTTTCTCTCATTTTACGACAATTCCAAAGTTTTGGAATTTTACATTTTCCAGTTCAGCGTTTTACGCGAATTACGCATTTTAGACCCGCGTTTCCAGTTTTAGCAGCGTTTAAGCAACCCGATAGAACTTATCACTCATTAAATATGCTAAGATAGGTTATATTAATAAGTTCTAACATATTTATTAGTTTCATATTTTTAGGATACCTGATTTTAAGTTTCATGACTTAACGACTTACCGTTAGGGATTACCGAGACAAAAACTCACTCCGTAAGCTAGATAATACCAAGTTTATGCATCTAGTCACCCTATCCACCATATGGCCGACTATAGGAGGGGAGTCACAAGCCTTGTTGGCTTGTGATGAAGCATTGATGATTTATAATCATTCCATGTGTCTAAACTTCCTAAATAAGCTTCCTAAATATCCAAAACTTGCACCTCCTTAAGGCACCTTCCTAACCTCCTCATTTACACTATAAAAGCAACTCATCTTCTTCCTTTCATCTCCATAAAAACGCCACACACAAATCCATAAACCATGATCCTTTGATTTCTAAGTTATAAGTTACATACCAAAGTTGAAGGCCTAGCTATTCTCTACATGAATCAAGAGTTTGTTTGGTGAATCCATGGTTGAATTAGGAGCTACACAAGATGTTAGGGGCTGAGGTTAAATGGTTTTCACAAGGGTTATGTAAAGGTTAGCAAGGGTTTGCAAGAGTTGTGGTGAAGGGTTTACAAGCATAGGTTTAGTGTCCTAGTTTCATACTTGACTTCCTTTCTTTAGAAAGCCAAAAGTTGTAAGAAACCCTTATATACTTTCATGCTCCATATCATTTTCATGCTCATTATGTTTCTTTCATGCTATATATGGTCTTTGTGTTATGTTCATGATGTATAAAAACTAGTAAAACAAGTTATGGAAACTATATGTTAACTTATGTTAAGTAATCAAGGAAATTAGTGACTTATATTGAGAACCACGACCAAATTAATATAACCATCATATTAGACACTTACCTACTATTAAAGAGGGTTTTAAAAGGAAAACATAGCAATTTGAACTAGATAAAATGAGTACACGAGTCAAAAGTTATGGCCAAAAGAAGTTAGCGAATCTAAAACCCGAAACTGCCTAATTGCATTCTGATCAAAATTTGGATTTTTTTTTAGGCCTTCTGGTCCGATTCATCAAAAAGTTAAAACACGAAAGTTGTCTGGAACAACGTTTTCATTCAGGGATATAGAAGCTCGAACCCTGAAAAGGCATAACGAGTGATATTTTTCTTCAAATTCTTAACAGCCCATTTTAATACCCAATTGACCATTTATTGGTTATGGCTAATTAAAACCAAGGGGTCTAATGACCTTAAAGCCAAGACCAAAACCATGGGTAAGGCCAAGGATGAGTCTCAAGACCATGGTAGCCATGACCAAAGCCACGACAAGGCTACGGCTAAGACCTCAAGGCTTTCTAAACCGAAATCATTATAACTATTATGCATGTTTTACAAATTGAATACTACAACACAAGGGAACTTCATGTGAGGGGTTCCATTTGGGTAAACGGATCGACGAGTTGCTGGATTTATGAATTAAAGTGTCCAAGCTCCTAGAACGTTTACTACATGACCTCTGAATTATGACGGCCCGAACTGTAGTAAGAGATATACAAACTATACATGTTTCATAAACCATTTTTATTCTACGACTTACACTATATACTAAGTACTGCATCATGAACTATATGCAAGACATATATAGGTAATTCTTCGTATTCTTAGACATTACTCTAAACCTAAGACATATCATCATATTCTAGGTTGCGCACAGAGATTTCCTGGCTTATCCATCGATTCCGTTATACATTTTGATATCATTAGTTCAAGGTGAGTCATAGCCCCACTCTTACTCTTTGAATAGTCATTTTAAACTCTTTTGGGGAGATACATGCTTAACTACTTGCTTTCTCTTTTACTAAAGACAATTTTACAAATATGCTCTGCTATACTTTTATACACTTAAACATGATGTGTAGTTTTATTACGATATGTGTCTTAACGTGTTAAACTATTCTATACGCTTTATTCTTTAACCACTGTTTAACTCCTGGATGGAGCCAATGGAGAGGTATTGATAGTACTATCGGGCTGACGCCCCCACCCTTTGCCACATATTGCTGGCCTTGGGTGAATATAATCCAGCTTTGAAGCATTTGTGCTTATTCTTGTCATGAGGTTCAGTAGGTTGTTATACTTTACATTAAGCGTGCATATATCGTATACACATATATTGAAATCATGCTATACTTTAGCAGTGGGTTGTGAACACATAGGTTGCAAGTGTTATTATGGGCGGGTCTTGCAACTGAGTGGATTCACGATGCCTTTGCTGTGCGAATATTCTCTAAAGACTTTTCAACTGTTTTAAGACAAACTCTGTGTTGACACTTTAGCATGTTTATCTCAGGTTAGTAAGGCGATAGCTAGTGCGTGGAACATAGAGTCAAAGCTGCATATTCTGAAGACTTACGCTTTTATCATTTACAATTCAAAACATTTTGTATACATTTATGTATCATACTTTGGAATCTCATGTTTGTAATTTTGAATTCATTAATCGAATGGTAACTTTTCAAAACGTCTCATTTAGATGTCGTTTTCTATAACTTGTACTTTGTATTATGAAGTAGCACCCCAAGTGACACAGTCTTCCGCTGCGATATTTTGGGGGTGTTACAGATTGGTATCAGAGCCTTGGTTATAGAGAACTAGGTTGCATGTAGTGCCTAGACTATAACTACTATATACGTTAAGACCCTCCTCTTTATTTTCCTTACACACACTACATACGCATATGCTTTTTGTTAGTTATTGGTTTAGTTCCATGCTGTTAGATTATGTGACTTTAGTATTATAAGGAACCCCAGAGATTAGTCGAGTCATTAAAAATATGGAGCTCAGTAATAACTAATTATTTAACTTGATCTTATGACAGTTCTTGTTTGATGAGACATAAGGTTTGAGTTAAATAATATTATTACTTAGCTTTAGGGATTTGATGACTTGATTATCTTACTATCTGTCTAAGAAAGCAAGTTTTTGTGTCGGAAATTCTTAAGTAGGATGATTTAGAATCTCCTTATTTAAATGGATTGGGACGCCTCTTTAATTAAATAAAGAAATTGTAAATCACCGAACCATGAGTTTATGATTCCTTACTTACATAAATTTGGACGCTTCTTTATGCAAGTAATGAGTTATAAATAAGTGGGCTTATTTCTATCCGATACGACTCCTTAAACACAACCTTAGACAAATCAGAGTAAACACCACTATTTTAGAGATCCTGAAACCCCGAATTCTCTTAGACACACCGTAAGTAGTTAAAATCAACAGAACTTCGGGACGAAGTTCCCTTAAGGGGTAGAGACTGTAACAATTCACATTTTCAGATTACTATTCATTTTACTATTCACTATTACTATTCACTTTTTTACTATTCACTTTCACTATTCACTCCCGAATTTTTTATTTCATATTCTCGTAAGTTAAACTATTTTAATGATAATCCGAGAGTTTGACACTCGTCGGATCATTTCTCCAAAAATCACAAAACCGTGTCCGAGATTTACTTTTAGGTTTAAACGTCATTCCAGCATCCCAATATGTCCATAAAACACTATAAACAATAGAAATATGATTTTCTCTCATTTTACGACAATTCCAAAAGTTTTGGAATTTTACGTTTTCCAGTTCAGCGTTTTACGCGAATTACGCATTTTAGACCCGCGTTTCCAGTTTTAGCAGCGTTTAAGCAACCCGATAGAACTTATCACTTATTAAATATGCTAAGATAGGTTATATTAATAAGTTCTAACATATTTATTAGTTTCACATTTTTAGGATACCCGATTTTAAGTTTCATGACTTAACGACTTAACGTTAGTGATTACCGGGACCAAAACTCACTCCGTAAGCTAGATAATACCAAGTTTATGCATCTAGTCACCCTATCCACCATATGGCCGACTATAGGAGGGGAGTCACAAGCCTTGTTGGCTTGTAATGAAGCCTTGATGATTTATAATCATTCCATGTGTCTAAACTTCCTAAATAAGCTTCCTAAATATCCAAAACTTGCACCTCCTTAAGGCACCTTCCTAACCTCCTCATTTACACTATAAAAGCAACTCATCTTCTTCCTTTCATCTCCATAAAAAAGCCACACACAAATCCATAAACCATGATTGATTCGCCTCAAACTAGCTATCTTTTATTTCTCAACCACTTGTGAATGGTCAATGGTAAAGTCAAACTAATCAAAGGCAAATGCTTCCGAGGAATACAGTGTTTTCCCGGGTCGTAAGTCCCAACGAGGTGTGCGATGTGATATTATAAACGAATCTGTGATTAGTGAATATGAACAGGAAAGGTTATAAGTGTGTGTGTGTGTTTAACTAAGGTTTTACAACTTAAAATAACTTAAATAAGCTAATGAAATGATTACGTGAAACCTAGGTATTTAAAACGTACACCAAATTAAAATCAGACGCGACTGCGTACTGAGAAAAAGGTGAGTTTTAAGAAAAATAAACTACAAGGGTTAAATATGAAAATCCTACAAACTTAAACTTAAAATAAAATTAAACTAAAAATAAAACTATTTTTTTTAGATTATTATATTATTTATTATTAATTATTTAATTAAAAACTATTTAACTATTTAATTAAAACTTAATTTAAATCAAACTAAAATTTATAAATACTACAAATCAAACTAGAAACTTATAAAAATATTTTCTAAACTTAAATAGGAACTTGAAGAAAGTATAAAAAATAAAAATAAATATTTTTGTCTTTTTATGGATTTTCTATTAATTAATAACTATTTATATTATTTAAACTAATTAAACTATTTTAAATTACAAATAATATTAAACTAACTTAGAAAATTATGGAAAAATTTATATATCTAATTAACCATCATGGGAATCCTAAAAAATTATAAAAACTTTATTTTATATATTTTTAAACTAGTTAACTAATTATTATTCTATTTATTAATTAATATCTTATTAAACTATTTAAATTAGGAAAACTATTAAATGAACAGTAAAAATTCTAGAAAAATTACTAAAATTATATTATGACTTATAAAAGCTATAAAAAATATAAAAACTAGGTGTTACTATATAAAAATTAATTATGCTATTTAAAATTTATTTATTGATTAATTACTAATAAAACTATTATTAATTCTGATTAATACCAAATGACAATATAAAAATCTAATAAAATTATTTAAATTACTTTAACCTATAAGGAAATTAATAAAAATATAAAAACACAGATTACTTAATAAAAATATAAAAATGAAAATTAAAATTAAATTGTATTAAATAGAAACTATCACTTATTTTTATATTGTTTTTCTTGGATTTTTCTTTTACAAAACTATGTTATACATAAAAACAACTAACTTTAATAAAAACAAATATTTTAGAACTTAATAATAAGCTAGTAATAAGCTATAATCCTAGACAGTTGACTTTAGTTGACTTAATGAGCAAATAAGCTCAAATGAGCTTATGTGGGACCCACCTTGGTGTTTTCTGATTCTAATTAGCTACTTGGACTTGTCAAAGCTTAAAATGGACAAATAAGCTCAGTAGGTAAGCTGATAAGTACAAATAAGCTAATCCAAAACTCAATGTGAACTCAGAATAGGGACAGACTTGAGGAGCTTAACTAAGTGGGGTCCACAGTGATTTGGGTCAAACAAAAGGTCAAACCTAAAAGTATACTAGGAGGGGGGTTCAAAGATGCTAAGTATATGGTCTGGGGCCCACTGAGTTGATCACAAATCACCACCAAAGTGGTGGTGATGGGTGAGTTATCTGGTGTGCAGGGGAGCTTGTCTCCCTGCAGGTGAGTTTGGGAGTGAGTGGGGCCCAGAATAAAATTACTAAAAATATAAGGGTTGTGAAAACTTAAAGATGAGATGGTAGTCTATTACTAAAACAAATTTCAAGTTCTAAAACCTTCTACAAAAATCAAAACAATTGTTGGAGTTTTGGAAAAAAACTGAGATGAGAGCAATTTGACTTTTGATGAAAATTGTTAGTTTGACTATTGTGAGATTCTATGGATCACTACAGATTGTATAAGTAATATTAAGCTATTGTAGACCTAAAACAAGCTAAAGCTACAACTAATAAGGTAATGGGTGGGTTTGTGAATCACAAATCCCTCACAGTTAACTGTGAGGGGTGATCAAGTGTGATTTTGACTTTCTGTGTTTAACTACTTAACTACTGAGTGGAATTAGGTTATTAGGGACCTAAATAAACTATGTAAACAAACACAACTATTAGAAACACCCCTTGGCACAGTGAATAAGGTTGAACCAAACACCCCTAAACCTTTGGCTGTTTTAAATTTTCAAAGCAAATAACTATTTTAAACCATGAAACTTAATAACTCACTTACATTAACTTTATATAAACCTAAATTAACTAATTTAAACAACAAATTAAGTCTATAATTATTGAATACAAAAAATTAGAAACTTGCTTACAATGGGTATTGATAAGAACTGAGTGAACCAATGAACAAGTATCAACTTAACACCTCCCCTGAGGTTCTACAACCATACAAATCCACAATTCACAATAATCCTTTGCTTCTCTCTTCTTTTCCACCGAGTTTTTTATTTTTCACTATTTTATCTATTTTCTTGGGATTTTTGTAATCATACTACTAAACTGGTTCTGAGGACATTTAAAAACTATGATAAGCTTTGTCAGAGCTTATATAAGCTTATGAAATTCTTTAACAACAACTAACAACAACAGTTTAACCTTTTGAGATTTTTGGAAAATTAAGAAATTCAAAATCTGAGATACAAACTGAAATCTTAAATTGATGATTGACAAAGATTAAAATTACACTGAGACAACTTAATTGAGTGTTTAAAAGCTTTAAGATTACATGAAAATGCTAAATTAAATTATTCGACACTAAACTATACTACTCTAATCTAATAATTTTCATCCTCTGCTTTCTTTCCCATTTGTAGCCCTCTTCTGAGTTGGTGGGACCCAATGGGTGATTTCCCACCACATCCTAGCCATTGATTAAGTCCAAGCAATCCCCACCATTCAAATCTTTTCTTGGCGCCAAAGTCTCCCCAGGGTCCTGTAGATAACGTGGAGGAGTTATAGGGCATTAAATGGGTTTGGATGGTTGTGGTGAGGTGGAGGGTGATGTGGTGAGAGTGGGGAGCAAGAAACCGGTGAGGTGGAGGGGGTGGTATTGGTCTGAGTGGTGATGGTGGTTTGGGAGGGAAAACGGGGTGGTTTTTGGTTTTGTGGTTTGTTGACCGGGTTGACTGAGGGGGTGGACTGGCTAAGGATTGGGCTAGGAAAAGGGTGGGCTTTGGGTTTAGTTTAGTGGATTGGGTAATAGTTTGGTTTTGGGTTTTTATTAATAAGGGTGATCCGTTTGGTTAGTTTAGAAATTACAAGGACCACTTTTGTAAATTGGTGAAAGTTTAGGGGCTAGTATGGCATTATTCCAAAATTATCACAAAGACCTAATTTGCCATATATGAATAGTACAAGGAGTATTTTTGATATTTTTCCATTTTTAAACCCCGGGGACTATTTATGCCAAACCTTCAAACTTGAGGGACCAATTTGTAATTTCTCCAAACTTTTCACATAAGGACCAAACCTGCAAAAGATTATTAGTAAAGGGACCAAAATTGAATTTCTCAAAGTTTTTACATCCCAGGGACCTTTTCTGTCAATTTCCAAAGTACAGGGACTAAACTTGTAATTTTATGAAACTTTGCACCAAAGGACTAAATATGTAACTTTATGATTAAAAAGGACCTTTGGTGACATTTTCATGTTTTTAGAATAACCAGGGACTAGTTTTGCCAATTTATGAAACTTGAGGGACTGAAACTGCCAATTATGCAAACTTTGTACGTTTTTCATCTGTTTTTGCATATTTTGCATTTGAAACATATAAAACACACCTATAAGATATTTTAAGTATTTTGATACATATTTGAGTGTTTTTGTATGTTTTGGCAGTTCAGATTAGTATAAAATGATGAGTATTTAGACACTCATCAATCCCCCACACTAAACTATTGCTAGTCCCTAGCAATCTATTGAGAAAAACTTAATGGATTTGAAAAACTCTTTACCAAAAGCCATCACTTCTGGAGTAGCCAGGTGTAAAAACTGTGGCACACCTGATGACCGTGTGATTTTGAGCAAATCACCAGCTGTCAACGGATTTGATTAGTCTTTACCAAAAGCCGTTTGCTTCTGGACTAGCCAACTCTTGATGGAATAGTCAACATCTTGGTGAGCTGATTACCAATTATGGATTTTCCACAGCCTTTACCACAAGCCATAATCTTGCGGGCTAGCCAACTCATTAGCTTTTGAGGATAATGGGGAGTTGAGGAACCATACAATTTTTGGCAAATTGCAAGCCATAAACGGGTTTGAGTTATCTTTACCAAGAACCGTTTGCTCCTGGATTAGTCAATCCTTATGTGGGTTAGACATGGCGGACTGATAACCATTTGTTGTGTTTAGTGTAAAACACTAACACCAAATGAAAAAAAAAAAATAAATAAAAAAAAATAAAAAAAAAAAATAAAATTTAAATTTTGGCCATTTTTGGGAAAAAGGGCATAAGTGATCAAATTCGCCAGAATTTCCCCCCCACACTTAGAAATGAATATTGTCCTCAATATTCAAAATCCCGGCTATTATGCCGAATCCTTGAACGTAAAAAGATAACATTTAAAACTAAACGGGGTAACACAACAATTATTTTATTTTTCTGTATTTACAATTTTCAAAGCTTTTCAGATCTATATACGAAATGTGGGACACACCCCCACACTTAGGTGGTAGAAAGGGGTAAGAAATAAGAAATGGTTAAAAATGAAACCTAAATGAGATTTTCAATACATGAACTGGATAAACCTAATCTATATCTTTCCAGGAATTATACTAAGCACAGTAAACCCTTTTTTAGTGTAAACATGGTGTTTAATCACATTTAGACCTAGGAATATCAAGATTAGAAAAATTGACAGTCAAGTGTAAATCAAAGCACATATATATTTCAACCATAAAATCTTTTTGTATTTTATATTTTATAATGTTTTTGTATTTTTATCACTTTTTTATATATATATACAGAGAAAAGAAAAATCCTAACAACTGCCCCTCGAAAGGGAATCTGGGCTTGACAAAACTCAGTAACTGGAATCTGACAACTGAACGATCAAACGTTCTCAAATAGAGGAGTTAACAAACTGCGCGTTTCCGCCCCTTAAAAGGGAATCTAGGTTTGTAACGTCTACCAAATTGATTTTCAAAACAGCCAACAACCAAATGTTGTAACTGAGGGACTTAATCAAACTGGGCAAGTTGTGTGCATAGGAAAAATGTTTTTGTATTTTATATTGTTTTATGAAATAATATAATATATGTAATCACTACCTCCCAGGCTTGTGTCAGGTTTACCACGCAAGCTAATTACTTGTGAATGATTAACTGTAATAAATTTGTCCTGACAGCCAGCAAGTTGAATGATAAAGTATAATGTACATACAAGGATAGAAAGTATTTTTGGTTTTTTTTGTGTTTGTTGAAAACTAATTTTAAAATATTTTTGGGAACTGTTTTTGTTTTTATATTATAATATGAATTTTATCAAAGATAAACAACATTTAAACTAATAAGCAAGATTCTAGGGTCTAACAACATCACAGTGCTCATATTGAGATGATCAAATGTCAAGTTGACTTTCTAACATGCTACACCACTTAATTGAAGCTATCACTGTGTCAAAATAATCATATATGGCATATATCAAACAAGAATAACACCCTACACAACCTCTAACACAGTTAAACCATTAGATCCAAACAATCTTTAAATGAAACCTAATTAAGTTACAAGAACATGAAACTAACAAATAATAACAACAATTAAACATTTATGCAAGGTTATTAGATCACACAATCTCACAGTACTCATAATGAGATCATCAATGTGTCAAATTGACTTTCTACCATGCTATACCCTTTGATTAACATTTCACTGAGTTATTTAGATCACGTATGCAGTATATCAAACAAGAACAACTACAAAAACAACCCTAACTCAGCGTAACTATCCAATCTAAACAACCCTTTAATGAAATTAAAACGAGTTTTTCAAAGCATAGAACTGTATAAACTAATTTCATCCAATCCAGAGATCATAATTTGTCAAGATTCAAATCTTTTTAAGCATAAACATGTTGTCAAGCAGCTTAAGCCTAGGATTATCAAAAATTATGTATATAGACAGTTACAATACCATTTCAAACCATAGTCAAATTCCAAAACATAAACGCCAAATATATTGCTAAATTATCATTAAGAAACAACAAATAACTAAGATAGGTAAAAGATGGTAAATATAAAATGGGTGTATATCCATAATCACTAATACGCAAAATCGTTTAGAATAAGCGCACAACCTCCCCGGCAGCGGCGCCAAATTTTGATTCGCCTCAAACTAGCTATCTTTTATTTCTCAACCACTTGTGAATGGTCAATGGTAAAGTCAAACTAATCAAAGGCAAATGCTTCCGAGGAATACAGTGTTTTCCCGGGTCGTAAGTCCCAACGAGGTGTGCGATGTGATATTATAAACGAATCTGTGATTAGTGAATATGAACAGGAAAGGTTATAAGTGTGTGTGTGTGTTTAACTAAGGTTTTACAACTTAAAATAACTTAAATAAGCTAATGAAATGATTACGTGAAACCTAGGTATTTAAAACGTACACCAAATTAAAATCAGACGCGACTGCGTACTGAGAAAAAGGTGAGTTTTAAGAAAAATAAACTACAAGGGTTAAATATGAAAATCCTACAAACTTAAACTTAAAATAAAATTAAACTAAAAATAAAACTATTTTTTTTAGATTATTATATTATTTATTATTAATTATTTAATTAAAAACTATTTAACTATTTAATTAAAACTTAATTTAAATCAAACTAAAATTTATAAATACTACAAATCAAACTAGAAACTTATAAAAATATTTTCTAAACTTAAATAGGAACTTGAAGAAAGTATAAAAAATAAAAATAAATATTTTTGTCTTTTTATGGATTTTCTATTAATTAATAACTATTTATATTATTTAAACTAATTAAACTATTTTAAATTACAAATAATATTAAACTAACTTAGAAAATTATGGAAAAATTTATATATCTAATTAACCATCATGGGAATCCTAAAAAATTATAAAAACTTTATTTTATATATTTTTAAACTAGTTAACTAATTATTATTCTATTTATTAATTAATATCTTATTAAACTATTTAAATTAGGAAAACTATTAAATGAACAGTAAAAATTCTAGAAAAATTACTAAAATTATATTATTACTTATAAAAGCTATAAAAAATATAAAAACTAGGTGTTACTATATAAAAATTAATTATGCTATTTAAAATTTATTTATTGATTAATTACTAATAAAACTATTATTAATTCTAATTAATACCAAATGACAATATAAAAATCTAATAAAATTATTTAAATTACTTTAACCTATAAGGAAATTAATAAAAATATAAAAACACAGATTACTTAATAAAAATATAAAAATGAAAATTAAAATTAAATTGTATTAAATAGAAACTATCACTTATTTTTATATTGTTTTTCTTGGATTTTTCTTTTACAAAACTATGTTATACATAAAAACAACTAACTTTAATAAAAACAAATATTTTAGAACTTAATAATAAGCTAGTAATAAGCTATAATCCTAGACAGTTGACTTTAGTTGACTTAATGAGCAAATAAGCTCAAATGAGCTTATGTGGGACCCACCTTGGTGTTTTCTGATTCTAATAAGCTACTTGGACTTTTCAAAGCTTAAAATGGACAAATAAGCTCAGTAGGTAAGCTGATAAGTACAAATAAGCTAATCCAAAACTCAATGTGAACTCAGAATAGGGACAGACTTGAGGAGCTTAACTAAGTGGGGTCCACAGTGATTTGGGTCAAACAAAAGGTCAAACCTAAAAGTATACTAGGAGGGGGGTTCAAAGATGCTAAGTATATGGTCTGGGGCCCACTGAGTTGATCACAAATCACCACCAAAGTGGTGGTGATGGGTGAGTTATCTGGTGTGCAGGGGAGCTTGTCTCCCTGCAGGTGAGTTTGGGAGTGAGTGGGGCCCAGAATAAAATTACTAAAAATATAAGGGTTGTGAAAACTTAAAGATGAGATGGTAGTCTGTTACTAAAACAAATTTCAAGTTCTAAAACCTTCTACAAAAATCAAAACAATTGTTGGAGTTTTGGAAAAAAACTGAGATGAGAGCAATTTGACTTTTGATGAAAATTGTTAGTTTGACTATTGTGAGATTCTATGGATCACTACAGATTGTATAAGTAATATTAAGCTATTGTAGACCTAAAACAAGCTAAAGCTACAACTAATAAGGTAATGGGTGGGTTTGTGGATCACAAATCCCTCACAGTTAACTGTGAGGGGTGATCAAGTGTGATTTTGACTTTCTGTGTTTAACTACTTAACTACTGAGTGGAATTAGGTTATTAGGGACCTAAATAAACTATGTAAACAAACACAACTATTAGAAACACCCCTTGGCACAGTGAATAAGGTTGAACCAAACACCCCTAAACCTTTGGCTGTTTTAAATTTTCAAAGCAAATAACTATTTTAAACCATGAAACTTAATAACTCACTTACATTAACTTTATATAAACCTAAATTAACTAATTTAAACAACAAATTAAGTCTATAATTATTGAATACAAAAAATTAGAAACTTGCTTACAATGGGTATTGATAAGAACTGAGTGAACCAATGAACAAGTATCAACTTAACACCTCCCCTGAGGTTCTACAACCATACAAATCCACAATTCACAATAATCCTTTGCTTCTCTCTTCTTTTCCACTGAGTTTTTTATTTTTCACTATTTTATCTATTTTCTTGGGATTTTTGTAATCATACTACTAAACTGGTTCTGAGGACATTTAAAAACTATGATAAGCTTTGTCAGAGCTTATATAAGCTTATGAAATTCTTTAACAACAACTAACAACAACAGTTTAACCTTTTGAGATTTTTGGAAAATTAAGAAATTCAAAATCTGAGATACAAACTGAAATCTTAAATTGATGATTGACAAAGATTAAAATTACACTGAGACAACTTAATTGAGTGTTTAAAAGCTTTAAGATTACATGAAAATGCTAAATTAAATTATTCGACACTAAACTATACTACTCTAATCTAATAATTTTCATCCTCTGCTTTCTTTCCCATTTGTAGCCCTCTTCTGAGTTGGTGGGACCCAATGGGTGATTTCCCACCACATCCTAGCCATTGATTAAGTCCAAGCAATCCCCACCATTCAAATCTTTTCTTGGCGCCAAAGTCTCCCCAGGGTCCTGTAGATAACGTGGAGGAGTTATAGGGCATTAAATGGGTTTGGATGGTTGTGGTGAGGTGGAGGGTGATGTGGTGAGAGTGGGGAGCAAGAAACCGGTGAGGTGGAGGGGGTGGTATTGGTCTGAGTGGTGATGGTGGTTTGGGAGGGAAAACGGGGTGGTTTTTGGTTTTGTGGTTTGTTGACCGGGTTGACTGAGGGGGTGGACTGGCTAAGGATTGGGCTAGGAAAAGGGTGGGCTTTGGGTTTAGTTTAGTGGATTGGGTAATAGTTTGGTTTTGGGTTTTTATTAATAAGGGTGATCCGTTTGGTTAGTTTAGAAATTACAAGGACCACTTTTGTAAATTGGTGAAAGTTTAGGGGCTAGTATGGCATTATTCCAAAATTATCACAAAGACCTAATTTGCCATATATGAATAGTACAAGGAGTATTTTTGATATTTTTCCATTTTTAAACCCCGGGGACTATTTATGCCAAACCTTCAAACTTGAGGGACCAATTTGTAATTTCTCCAAACTTTTCACATAAGGACCAAACCTGCAAAAGATTATTAGTAAAGGGACCAAAATTGAATTTCTCAAAGTTTTTACATCCCAGGGACCTTTTCTGTCAATTTCCAAAGTACAGGGACTAAACTTGTAATTTTATGAAACTTTGCACCAAAGGACTAAATATGTAACTTTATGATTAAAAAGGACCTTTGGTGACATTTTCATGTTTTTAGAATAACCAGGGACTAGTTTTGCCAATTTATGAAACTTGAGGGACTGAAACTGCCAATTATGCAAACTTTGTACGTTTTTCATCTGTTTTTGCATATTTTGCATTTGAAACATATAAAACACACCTATAAGATATTTTAAGTATTTTGATACATATTTGAGTGTTTTTGTATGTTTTGGCAGTTCAGATTAGTATAAAATGATGAGTATTTAGACACTCATCAATGATCCTTTGATTTCTAAGTTATAAGTTACATACCAAAGTTGAAGGCCTAGCTATTCTCTACATGAATCAAGAGTTTGTTTGGTGAATCCATGGTTGAATTAGGAGCTACACAAGATGTTAGGGGCTGAGGTTAAATGGTTTTCACAACGGTTATGTAAAGGTTAGCAAGGGTTTGCAAGAGTTGTGGTGAAGGGTTTACAAGCATAGGTTTAGTGTCCTAGTTTCACACTTGACTTCCTTTCTTTAGAAAGCCAAAAGTTGTAAGAAACCCTAATATACTTTCTTGCTCCATATCATTTTCATGCTTATTATGTTTCTTTCATGCTATATATGGTCTTTGTATTATGTTCATGATGTATAAAAACTAGTAAAACAAGTTATGGAAACTATATGTTAACTTATGTTAAGTAATCAAGGAAATTAGTGACTTATATTGAGAACCACGACCAAACTAATATAACCATGATATTAGACACTTACCTACTATTAAAGAGGGTTTTAAAAGGAAAACATAGCAATTTGAACCACCTAAAACGAGTACACGAGTCAAAAGTTATGGCCAAAAGAAGTTAGCGAATCTAAAAACCCGAAACTGCCTAATAGCATTCTGATCAAAATTTGGATTTTTTTCGAGGCCTTCTGTTCCGATTCATCAAAAAGTTAAAACACGAAAGTTGTCCGGAACAACGTTTTCGTTCAGTCCCAAAGAAGCTCGAGCCCTGAAAAAGCATAACGAGTGATATTTTTCTTCTAATTCTTAACAACCCATTTTAATACCCAATTGACCATTTATTGGTTATGGCTAAGTAAAACCAAGGGGTCTAATGACCTTAAAGCCGAGACCAAAACCATGGCTAAGGCCAAGGATGAGTCTCAAGACCATGGTAGCCATGACCAAAGCCACGGCAAGGCCACGGCTAAGACCTTAAGGCTTTCTAAACCGAAATCATTATAACTATTATACATGTTTTACAAATTGAATACTACAACACTAGGGAACTTCATGTGAGGGGTTCCATTTGGGTAAACGGATCGACGAGTTGCTGGATTTACGGATTAAAGTGTCCTAGCTCCTCGAACGTTTACTACATGACCTCTGAATTATGACGGCCCGAACGGTAGTAAAAGATATACAAACTATACATGTTTCATAAACCATTTTTATTCTACGACTTACACTATATACTAAGTACTACATCATGAACTATATGCAAGACATATATAGGTAATTCTTCGTATTCTTAGACATTACTTCAAACCTAAGACATATCATCATATTCTAGGTTGCGCGTAGAGATTTCCTGGCTTATCCATCGATTCCGTTATACATTTTGATATCATTAGTTCAAGGTGAGTCATAGCCCCACTCTTACTCTTTTAATACTTGTTTTAGACTCCTTTTGGGGAGATACATGCTTAAACTACTTGCTTTCTCTTTTACTAAAGACAATTTTACTCGTATGCTATGCTATACTTTTATACTCTTAAACATGATGTGTAGTTTTATTACGATATGTGCCTTAATGTGTTAAACTATTCTATATGCTTTATTCTTTAACCACTGTTTAACTCCTGGATGGAGCCGATGGTGAGGTATTGATAGTACTATCGGGCTGACGCTGTCACAACTCATCATTTCAGGTCATTTCAGGTCATTTCCTGAAACTTTGGAAAAACACTATTCATAAATCACTATTCATCAAAACACTATTCATCGTTTTACTATTCATCATTTTCGAGGTCATTTTGATATTCTGAGAAACATTTGGGAAATTTACTATTCACTAAACACTATTCATTTCCGGAAAAGTTTTCACTATTCACTTGCATTACTCATTTCATCGTAAATTTAGTTTACGGGTATTCAAATTCGCGTAACCGGATTGGTTTAGGTGCGGATTCATTTCATTAGTGTTAAGAACACTGCATACGGACTGGAGATAGTCTGCATATCATCATAACAGCATTTTCATGTTATACCACTCTCAGGATTTTCAAATTTCTATATTCAGTACATTTAACGTTTTTACGTATAAGTAATTATAGTAAACGTTAACACCGGGTTTATACACGACGAATATATCTAAATATCCCCACAATGGTCCCGACATATTTTTATATCCATTTTAACATCATAAAAGTTATAACATTCAGTTACCCAGTATTTTGGAAATTTATTTTAATTATAACGTACGCGTATGAATATAACGACGGTTTTCGTGAAAACTAAACATTAATCACCCGATCACTCAGTAAATGTACCCAACATATTTTTAATATGTTTTTAACATTATTATAACATTATTTTCATCCCGGTTAACTTTGTGAACGTTTATTGCTATTAAACCCGGTACCCGATTTTAACGAATAACACGTAATAACACTTAACGATACACTAGATTTCTAATTAAATACCAAGCACCCCTACCCCCCTCCTTGGCTCACCAAAAACCGGCCACATGAACACTCTTAACCTCATGCATTGATTTCTATTATAAAACTAATAAACCTAAAAACTTATACTTAACTAAAAACCTAAGAATCATAACATACACTTTTAGAAAGATCAAAAAACTTCTCATCTCCTTCCTTCCCTTTTGCAAACCCACGACCCAAAACAAAATCCAAGATCCATCCATTGTTTTTCAAAAGCTAAAGCATCAAACTTGTTCATTATACTTGCCTAATCAAGAATCAATCAAGAAAAACACAAGAACAACAAGCATAATCATCATCTAATCATCTCATTTTATCAAGTAAGTTATCAACTTTATTTTTACATGAAACATCTTATATTTACTTGTATTTCATGATTTCCATGCTAAAAACCATGTACAACTAGCTATACCACCATTTATTTTGTCTAAAATGAAACATACAAACCCTAACTTTTTATTTATGAATCCCCTTGCTATAATAACTTGGTTAGGATCCCATGGCACCCTAAGAAGGTGTATGGTAGGATTAGATTAGCTATGTGGTGATTACAAGAGGTTTGGTGATGTTAGAAATTAGTTATAAACCTTGAAAACTTGATTTGGAGCATGTTTTAGACATGCTGTCCCATTTTGCGAAAATCTGGAAAATCAGTAAACACCAAGGGAACTTTGGCAAAATTTTTAGAAAATACTTTCAAAAACGAATCCGTAGGCGAAAGAACGGATTAAAAAGAGTTAATAACGAAGAAGTTATGATATTTGCAAGATTGTTGACGAAAAGTATTATCTGGAAATTAGTTGCTGTTGGACGTTTTTCATTGGACAAAAAGAGACTTTAGATGTAACCCGGAGGAGCCGAACTTTCCAAAATATATTACTACATATTAAGACGTAACCGTGGACATAAAGAACAAGTAAAACGGACAAGTAACGACAAAGATATTCACGTTTGAATATCGGCTAAAACCATTTCTATTTGACAGCTTTTAATAAAAGTGGCACAAAAACTACGAAGTACTTTTATAAGCTAGACATAATATTAAGTACCAAGCTTTATAACTAATGTAGTATTAGTTATTACAAGTATGTTTTCATCATTTCAAGACGATATTACAAGGATTACAACCCGAGGATTTCAACGCTAACATGGAAACATACGATATATATATATATAAGTATATATATATTACAACTAGCTTATTATATTTTCTAATAGCAATATTTTTCCACATTCTTGGATTATATATTTTTGATAACACAAGTGTTTTTCCAAAGACTAGAGTGGTATAGGAACATGAGCATGGACATTCATAACATCATTTTGGTGATCTAAATGAGATCATTCATCATTCATTTTAGGTTGCGGCAGTTAACCGATCATTGTTGTTCACTTCATTTCATTTCAAGTATCATCACTTAAGGTGAGTCATAGCCCCTACTCTTTTAATTGTTATATCAACTCTTTGGGGGAGATACATGCTACTACTTGCTTACTTGTACGGATTCACGTAACATTATACTTGATCACATTATACTTGATTTCATTATTCTTGATTACATACATACATGATTGATACATGCACACATACTTACTATTATACTTTGGGAAATGGCACCCAGTAATCATACATACATACAGATTTCCAATGGCCCCAGATTAAGTTGCTGGGCACAACCATGGATACATACATACAGATTTCCAATGGCCCCAGATTAAGTTGCTGGGCACAACCATGGATACATACATACAGATTTCCCATGGCCCCAGATTAAGTTGCTGGGCACAACCATGGATACATACATACAGATTTCCAATGGCCCCAGATTAAGTTGCTGGGCACAACCATGGATACATACATACAGATTTCCCATGGCCCCAGATTAAGTTGCTGGGCACAACCATGGATACATATATACAGACTTCCAATGGCCCCAGATTAAGTTGCTGGACACAACCATTGAGACATACATACAAACATGAGGTCTTCGGAGATGAAGTGTAGACTCACTACTATTTGCTTAACTGTTGTTATGAACTCATACGTATCTTAATCCTATTATATTGTAGCAGTGGGTTGTAAACACACAGGTTACAAGTCTCTTATGGCGGGACTTGCAACTGAGTGGATTTACGATGCCTTTGCTGAGTGAACATTCTTTATAGACTTTTCATCTGTATTAAGGCAAACTCTATGAACTCACCAACCTTTGTGTTGACACTTTAAGCATGTTTATCTCAGGTTAGAAAGGCGATAGCAGGTGTGTGGAGCTGAGAGTCTTAGGGCATGCTTTTGGAGACTTTCACTTTTATCGTTTACCATTCGATACACTTTAAAAACTTATGTATCATTCTACTTTGGGATCTTTGTTTTGTAAACTATGACTTTTATCTATTCGAATGGTAACTTTTCAAAAACGTCTCATTTAGAGGGCGTTTTCTATATCTTGTACTTTGTGCCCTGAAGTAGCATCCCTATGACACAGTCTTCCGCTGCGGTATTTTGGGGGTGTTACAGATTGGTACCAGAGCCTTGGTTATAGAGAACTAGGTTGTTTTAGAGTCTAGACTATAACTACATACATGTAGACTCTCCTCCCTATCGCCTTGCACTTTACATACACTTACGCTTGCTGGTAATTTATTTATTTTAGACCCACGCTATTAGATACTTTGTAGAAACCGTTAGAAACTAGACTTCCCAGTGACTTTAACACTTAAGGGAGAACCTTTTGTTCCTTCGTACTAAGCGTGACATTCCCTAGATGCCCATTTAAGCAACGTCTACCACTGAGATATGTGTGCCTGGTGATATGTACACTTGTGAAAGGAAACATTTATAATTGTGGTGGCCAACATAATTATAAGTGCTTCACGACACACGTGGACATATGACTATGCAGATGTAGATCGGTGTTGGCACAACTTAGGAAACAACTGGTAGCACGGTATTATATATGAGGAGGTAGAGGAGCTGCTAATGACACTAGTAACCCAAGTAACGATGGTGGAAGAACTGGTGGACGTGGAGGTAGAGGAGGTGGTCACGGAGTTGAAAACAATGATAACAACGACGGTGGAAATACTGATTTTGAAGCCATCATCGCTCGACAACTTGAAAACTTTCTCCCCACTATTGTCACTCAAGTTGGCGATCATATGAATAACTTGGCAAACCACGAAAGCGGAATTAACAACACCAATGGTATAGGCCAGAATGGTAATGGCAACAACAACATTAGGACCGGATGTACGT
The DNA here is from genome assembly GCA_030686995.1 of Artemisia argyi. Lineage (NCBI taxonomy): Eukaryota > Viridiplantae > Streptophyta > Magnoliopsida > Asterales > Asteraceae > Artemisia > Artemisia argyi. Next base: position 68,968,422 of record CM060676.1, on the reverse strand, counting down.
ATAAGGAATTTACGTCATGCAAGCCAATTGATTTCGATGGTGTAGGAGGCGCGTTGGTGTATACTCGATGGGTTGAAAAGATGGAGACGGTGATTGACATTAGTAACTGTGCAGCACATCAAATGGTGAAGTATTCCATGTGCTTACTATCAGGAAAGGCATTGACATGGTGGAATACGCAGATTCAAGCTAGGGGTAGAGCGGCAGCTGTAGGTATGACATGGGATGATTTTAAGGCATTACTGAAGGAGGAATACTGCCCGGATAATGAGATGCAGAAGCTGGAGGATGAACTCTATCATCACTCTATGATAGGGGCTGGACATGCAGTCTATACAGATCGATTCCATGAATTAGCCAGACTAGTTCCACACCTAGTTACCCCTGAGTCCAAGAGGATCGAGAGGTACATATATGGTCTTGTCCCAGAAATTCGTGGGACTGTGAAAACAACTGAGCCTTCTACAATTCAGAGTGCAATATTGAGAGCAGGGACTCTAACAGATGAGATGGTTAGAAATGGAAGCTTGAGGAACAGTGATAAAAGGAAGGGAACAAGCGAGTCAAACAAGCAAATGGGTACAATAGCTGACAACAAAAGGGCAAGGACCTTTGCGGCAACTAATTCTGGTCAGAAAGAGTATTTAGGCCCGCATCCTAAATGTACGAAATGTAACTTTCATCATCGAAAGATTGAGCCCTGCCGTGTGTGTGCAATTTGCAGACAGTCTAGTCATTTTACAAACCAGTGTAGAGAACGCAATATGATGAACATCCAAAAGACATGCTATGAGTGTAACAGCCCGGATCACTTTCGGAACACCTGTCCTAAGTTGAAAAGGAATTTTAACCAAGGAGGCAATCGTCCAAACTTAGCAGCAGCAATTGAAGGGCCACGAGATGAGGCCAATGAGATTCCACCCGCACTTGGCAGAGCTTACTTCCTAGGAAATCCTATCACCCAACATGTCCGCGGTAGCATAACGGGTACATTCTCTTGAACAACTAGCGTATTTTTGTAGCACTTAAGTCTTAATATAGGACCTATACACAACATTGACTAATCTGAGACCTAGCAGCATTAACCTTAGTCATACTAACGGTAGTAATTTTGATTAGTGTAAGCAATTCCAAAGTCGAGCTAATCTCTCAAAAGATCTTTTTCAAGGATGTTGAATCCAGACCTTGATTTTTAGTTTGGTTCTAGTGACTGTTCTTGTTTGATTGGGTTGCGAAAATCAAGCTAAAAGTTAAAGTCATCACTCAAACCGATCTAGCCTAATCTCATGACTGTTCTTGTTTGATTGGGTTGTGGGATTAAGTAAAAATCGGTTACCTAAATGATTAACCTAAAGGAGGTCTTTTGAGGACTATGCTCGGGATTGGGAAGGTTTGCCTCATCAAGTCTGACCACGAGAACGTACCTATTTGGATAGGAAACCCACATACATAAGCTTTGACACATTTAACTGATTAACATTAACTGAACTTCGGGACGAAGTTCTTTTTAGAGGGGAAGACTGTCACAACTCATCATTTCAGGTCATTTCAGGTCATTTCCTGAAACTTTGGAAAAACACTATTCATAAATCACTATTCATCAAAACACTATTCATCATTTTACTATTCATCATTTTCGAGGTCATTTTGATATTCTGAGAAACATTTGGGAAATTTACTATTCACTAAACACTATTCATTTCCGGAAAAGTTTTCACTATTCACTTGCATTACTCATTTCACCGTAAATTTAGTTTACGGGTATTCAAATTCGCGTAACCGGATTGGTTTAGGTGCGGATTCATTTCATTAGTGTTAAGAACACTGCATACGGACTGGAGATAGTCTGCATATCATCATAACAGCATTTTCATGTTATACCACTCTCAGGATTTTCAAATTTCTATATTCAGTACATTTAACGTTTTTACGTATAAGTAATTATAGTAAACGTTAACACCCGGTTTATACACGACGAATATATCTAAATATCCCCACAATGGTCCCGACATATTTTTATATCCATTTTAACATCATAAAAGTTATAACATTCAGTTACCCAGTATTTTGGAAATTTATTTTAATTATAACGTACGCGTATGAATATAACGACGGTTTTCGTGAAAACTAAACATTAATCACCCGATCACTCAGTAAATGTACCCAACATATTTTTAATATGTTTTTAACATTATTATAACATTATTTTCATCCCGGTTAACTTTGTGAACGTTTATTGCTATTAAACCCGGTACCCGATTTTAACGAATAACACGTAATAACACTTAACGATACACTAGATTTCTAATTAAATACCAAGCACCCCTACCCCCCTCCTTGGCTCACCAAAAACCGGCCACATGAACACTCTTAACCTCATGCATTGATTTCTATTATAAAACTAATAAACCTAAAAACTTATACTTAACTAAAAACCTAAGAATCATAACATACACTTTTAGAAAGATCAAAAAACTTCTCATCTCCTTCCTTCCCTTTTGCAAACCCACGACCCAAAACAAAATCCAAGATCCATCCATTGTTTTTCAAAAGCTAAAGCATCAAACTTGTTCATTATACTTGCCTAATCAAGAATCAATCAAGAAAAACACAAGAACAACAAGCATAATCATCATCTAATCATCTCATTTTATCAAGTAAGTTATCAACTTTATTTTTACATGAAACATCTTATATTTACTTGTATTTCATGATTTCCATGCTAAAAACCATGTACAACTAGCTATACCACCATTTATTTTGTCTAAAATGAAACATACAAACCCTAACTTTTTATTTATGAATCCCCTTGCTATAATAACTTGGTTAGGATCCCATGGCACCCTAAGAAGGTGTATGGTAGGATTAGATTAGCTATGTGGTGATTACAAGAGGTTTGGTGATGTTAGAAATTAGTTATAAACCTTGAAAACTTGATTTGGAGCATGTTTTAGACATGCTGTCCCATTTTGCGAAAATCTGGAAAATCAGTAAACACCAAGGGAACTTTGGCAAAATTTTTAGAAAATACTTTCAAAAACGAATCCGTAGGCGAAAGAACGGATTAAAAAGAGTTAATAACGAAGAAGTTATGATATTTGCAAGATTGTTGACGAAAAGTATTATCTGGAAATTAGTTGCTGTTGGACGTTTTTCATTGGACAAAAAGAGACTTTAGATGTAACCCGGAGGAGCCGAACTTTCCAAAATATATTACTACATATTAAGACGTAACCGTGGACATAAAGAACAAGTAAAACGGACAAGTAACGACAAAGATATTCACGTTTGAATATCGGCTAAAACCATTTCTATTTGACAGCTTTTAATAAAAGTGGCACAAAAACTACGAAGTACTTTTATAAGCTAGACATAATATTAAGTACCAAGCTTTATAACTAATGTAGTATTAGTTATTACAAGTATGTTTTCATCATTTCAAGACGATATTACAAGGATTACAACCCGAGGATTTCAACGCTAACATGGAAACATACGATATATATATATAAGTATATATATATTACAACTAGCTTATTATATTTTCTAATAGCAATATTTTTCCACATTCTTGGATTATATATTTTTGATAACACAAGTGTTTTTCCAAAGACTAGAGTGGTATAGGAACATGAGCATGGACATTCATAACATCATTTTGGTGATCTAAATGAGATCATTCATCATTCATTTTAGGTTGCGGCAGTTAACCGATCATTGTTGTCCACTTCATTTCATTTCAAGTATCATCACTTAAGGTGAGTCATAGCCCCTACTCTTTTAATTGTTATATCAACTCTTTGGGGGAGATACATGCTACTACTTGCTTACTTGTACGGATTCACGTAACATTATACTTGATCACATTATACTTGATTTCATTATTCTTGATTACATACATACATGATTGATACATGCACACATACTTACTATTATACTTTGGGAAATGGCACCCAGTAATCATACATACATACAGATTTCCAATGGCCCCAGATTAAGTTGCTGGGCACAACCATGGATACATACATACAGATTTCCAATGGCCCCAGATTAAGTTGCTGGGCACAACCATGGATACATACATACAGATTTCCCATGGCCCCAGATTAAGTTGCTGGGCACAACCATGGATACATACATACAGATTTCCAATGGCCCCAGATTAAGTTGCTGGGCACAACCATGGATACATACATACAGATTTCCCATGGCCCCAGATTAAGTTGCTGGGCACAACCATGGATACATACATACAGACTTCCAATGGCCCCAGATTAAGTTGCTGGACACAACCATTGAGACATACATACAAACATGAGGTCTTCGGAGATGAAGTGTAGACTCACTACTATTTGCTTAACTGTTGTTATGAACTCATACGTATCTTAATCCTATTATATTGTAGCAGTGGGTTGTAAACACACAGGTTACAAGTCTCTTATGGCGGGACTTGCAACTGAGTGGATTTACGATGCCTTTGCTGAGTGAACATTCTTTATAGACTTTTCATCTGTATTAAGGCAAACTCTATGAACTCACCAACCTTTGTGTTGACACTTTAAGCATGTTTATCTCAGGTTAGAAAGGCGATAGCAGGTGTGTGGAGCTGAGAGTCTTAGGGCATGCTTTTGGAGACTTTCACTTTTATCGTTTACCATTCGATACACTTTAAAAACTTATGTATCATTCTACTTTGGGATCTTTGTTTTGTAAACTATGACTTTTATCTATTCGAATGGTAACTTTTCAAAAACGTCTCATTTAGAGGGCGTTTTCTATATCTTGTACTTTGTGCCCTGAAGTAGCATCCCTATGACACAGTCTTCCGCTGCGGTATTTTGGGGGTGTTACAGACGCCCCCACCCTTTGCCACATATTCCTGGCCTTGGGTGAATATAATCCATCTTTGAAGCATTTGTGCTTATTCTTTTCATGAGGTTTAGTAGGCTGTTATACTTTACATTAAGCGTGCATATATCGTATACACATATATTGAAATCATGCTATACTTTAGCAGTGGGTTGTGAACACACAGGTTGCAAGTGTTGTTATGGGCGGGACTTGCAACTGAGTGGATTCACGATGCCTTTGCTGTGCGAATATTCTCTAAAGACTTTTCAACTGTTTTAAGACAAACTCTACGAACTCATCAACCATTGTGTTGACACTTTAGCATGTTTATCTCAGGTTAGTAAGGCGATAGCTAGTGCGTGGAACATAGAGTCAAAGCTGCATATTCTGAAGACTTACGCTTTTATCATTTACCATTCAAAACATTTTGTATACATTTATGTATCATACTTTGGAATCTCATGTTTGTAACTTTGAATTCATTAATCGAATGGTAACTTTTCAAAACGTCTCATTTAGAGGTCGTTTTCTATAACTTGTACTTTGTATTATGAAGTAGCACCCCAAGTGACACAGTCTTTCGCTGCGATATTTTGGGGGTGTTACACATTCGCCAATGAACCTAGAGTTATGAAGGGCACCAGGCATTTTCCTAGAAGATATCACTATGTTCGAGAACAAGTCGATAGAGGTGAAATCAATTTACTCAAAATTCACACAGATAACAATCTAGCTGATCCATTTACGAAGGCTTTATCTAAGGAAAAACTTACTCAACATGCTAATGGCATTGGACTTCGTTTAGCTAGTAGTTTCATGTAAATCTGTGGTTAGTATTTGGATAAAGGATATTGTAAAAAATAATTATTCAAATGAAATGAAGTATTTTGTTATGTTTATTTCCATTTATAAATATTGTATCCTATATTTGGATGTTTAATCCATGAATAACTTAAGTTATTCTAAATAGTCCGTTGTCAATTGATGATATGGGAGTATCATTGAACTAAGACAAATCTGAGTTTTGGTATAATATACTTAAGTATATTGATGCGTAGACATGCCAGATTCAGATGATATTCAATAAATGAATAAATTGAATATAGGACAAAATCCTAATTATATGATTATACTTATGGATGTTTGTCATTATAGTAAATCATGAATATTTATCCTCATACTTGAGATACCAGGTAACTACTGTGGATGTAGCTCATTTTCTGTGAGATAGTCTAACGCTATCCGTAACTGGTAGTTATAAGGATTATTTTCAGAGGTGATTCAAAGTTCATAGGTTATGCTTGTAGTCAATACAGGATTTGGTTCCTTCAAATGTTTTGAAGTTTAATACTGTTTGGCCACTCGTAGGATTAACAAGATGTTTGCATGGCCATGCCCAAGGTCTATCTGGAATACATTAAGATGAATTGGTAATCTTGTTTGATCATAAATAACGAGAAACAATAAGTAATTATGGAATGACTTCGATCCATATCCATATTAACATAGTATTAGAATCAAAAGGATAAGTATGATGATGAATCATCAAATGTGGGTTTTTTCCAGGAAACCATACTCGTGATCGTTCTGGGGACATTGGCATGTTATGCTAGACTAACTAATGTCATTATTGCATTAATGTATATCTGAGTGGGAGCTGTTAGAAGTAACGGATAAAAATTAATGAATATGTCCGGACTCGAACTCGAGACTTCGGGATTGCACACTTTACGTATGAGTTTCAATAATTAATAATTATTATATTAGTTTTGAATAATTATTAAATTCATGAAATAGACACTTAACGGTACCTAACGACCGTTAGACGAAAGATAAAGGACTAAGAGTGAAACAATAGCCAAGAAGGATCTAGAATACCCCCTTGGGCTAAGTTTCGGCCGACCCACATCCTATAGAGACTGGGATTGTTTTTTTGAGCTCCAAGATTGGATTAGTGAAAATACATGACCCCATGTATTCATTCACTCATTCCTTGGTTCACTTGCAAGCCAAATCTCTTTTCCTTCTCTCTTTCTTTGAGCTATAGGCGATCATACTTGATCAACTAAGCCTCAAAATAGTAGTTCTTACTCGTGAATTAAGAACCTAGCTTTTCTTATTGAAACGCTAATAGTACGTGTGTTCGAGAATGAAGTGTTGGCATACTTTTTCTAATGTTGTGATTGTCCTTTCGACTAACACCATAGTCGATCTCCATAAACCCAATTAGGGTTTATATAGTTCTTCTTCAATTGGTTTCTTGTTCTTGCTAGAAATCACAAAGGTACGCATATTTCTTTTATATTCGGTTCATTTCAATTACATGTATTTGATCTATTTCCGCTGCGTGCTTGATGATGTTTATGTGTTTATTTTATTGTTATGATTCACATATTCCAACAGTAGTAACATTATACGAATTTGTTCTTTTCCCACCACCAAAAACTGACCATGGTGAAATACTAGGTACCTTTACCATGCTACATTGAGATGACAGTTACAATTCATGCTATGTTGACTATATATTTTTAATCCATCACACATTTCAAAATTTCTACATAGAATGTACATGAAGTTGACCTTATATAAACTGGCACACTGGTATTGATATTACAGTAGCAAAGGAGATGAAGGCCTACAGTGCCACACTGGATTACCTGTGACTGGATCCTGGATGCATGAAGAGACAATAAGATGACTTTAGTCAACAACCAAATTACAGGTAGCATACATTGCAAATGGTAAAGCTACAAGTGGGAAGATGGGCGGGTTAGGTAACAGGTCCTTTCCAGTTCGGATTAAAATAGCCTGGGGGTCAGATTAGGTTAATTACAACACTAATTTGACCACTCATTGTGTATCTATTGTGTTCATTATAATTACAATAACAAGATAAATTGCCACTTTGGGGGAAGTTCAACCTATTTGACCTCATTTTCCCCATTTCCCTTTTATATTCCTTCTCTCTCTCTCTCTCTCTCTCTCTCTCTCTCTCTCCCTCTCTTTTTTCCTATTAAAACTGTTTGAGATAATGCACCACCCAAAACACGCCCATCATACTTAAATGAACTGAAATTTCCACCTTTAGATAAAGCCATAGCCAATATTTAAATTTTGGTAGATGACAAGGAACTAAAAACTTGGTTTAGATTTTGCGATACTAGCTTCTTCTTTTATTTATTTATTTATTTATTTATTTTTATTATTTATTTATTTATTTATTTTTTTAATACTGCATAGGAAGGAAATCAATGGAGATTAGGTCATACCATGAAAGGCAAAGGACTCAGCTGTAACTGAGTAGCTTTCCATGTTCCCCAGTCCTGAGTAAAAAGAGGCCACATCCAATGCATAACATCTTTCCAACAAATCTATTAAGCCAAATTCAAACATCGTAATTATAAAAACAGGACATGAACGAATGATTAATTGGTTCTGAAACTTTAATACCAGCCTGTGCAGTGAATATATCCTACACAAGTGGTTCAAAATGCTTGCATGATGTTATTAAGGATCTACATTAAATAAATTAATTTAGGTCATAGGTTATGTTTTTAGAGTCAGTTTTTCTTTAAAAAGAAAAGTTAAACTGGATATTTAAGGAAATTAACTGTTGATTGATACTAAAGATGCCAGTCCAAGATCTATTAAACTGTATATAAACAAAACTACAAACGAGTTGGACGTGACACTTTAAAAGACACAAAATAAAGAGACAAGCAAACTATTTTAAGTAAAAAAGACATGCATAAAGTGAAGGAAATGAGATTTACCTTATCACTTGAAGCTTCTTGAAGAAAGTCGTACAAAAGTGGACGCTCTTCACTAAATTTTCGTTTAAAAGAAGAAGGAGCACTGCATCAGGTGGCTAAATAAAATGTAAAAAAAAGTTACACGAAATTGTATTGATGAATAATCATCAACTCTACCTATAAGGAACAACGTAAGTGGAAGCTCCTTCACAACAAGCTCAGCAAGGCACCAACCTTCATGCAGAAATAGAAAGAAGGTTTCTTAGTTAAATCATCATTGTGCATACATCAAAAAGTAACTTAGAGATTACCGAACAAGATACTATTACCATGATAATGCAAAATGATATAGCAATTAAACAAAATGAAGACTCTTTACTTTTTGTGACAAAGTCAGATTACCCCTTTTTCCTCTCCGATTCATTACATTATCCCTTCAATTTCTTCCGCTTTAGATGACTAACACAAATTTAAATGCTTTTTTCTGCTTAAACAGGAATATACGAAAAAGAAATACTAAACTAATATGACATAATATCCCATCAATGACATGCTAAGAAATGTCAACATGATTTCCTTACAGCGTCTTTATGTCGTACCTGATATCGTGAAGGAAAATCACTTAGCTCCAACATCTAATCACTCTACTAGAGGCCATTGTTTCTTTTACACATGATATTGATACATCTTATTAGTAAGTAATCATTATTTTATAGTGTTCTCCTATTTTCTCAGTTACATCTTCAACCAATATAAGAACTAAGGATTCCTAATTATACCAGCGTATAATATAGTGTCAAGTCGTCTTAACCAGACTAGTATTCAGCATGCACCTACGCGGTAATCCTTGGAGATCACTAGTTTAAATCCACATTCCAACCTACAAGTTAAAAGATTTTGTGCATACTACAAATAAGTTAAAGCTAGGTATGTGGTTTAAGCAAATCTTTACTATAAGAATTATTTCTATTCACGACGAGCAAATTTAAATGTAACTCTCACGTTTCCCATATTAAAAAAAAAAATAATGAAAGAAAGTGCGTACAGAGATGGGATACAAAGAAATAACCCAAAAAAAAGTATAAAGATTATATTGGGATTTTGATACAAAGGGACGTAAAACAGAAACGAACTGTCATAACCTTACTTCATTTTTGACCTAATACTATTCAAATATTATTTATTGGCATATCTATCACTTAATATTCTGTTCTAACTGAGTGAGAGATACATAATTTTTCTATGTTACGGACTAATCTCTTAAGCTCCAAAAGGAACATCCATGATTTTAACTCTAGATAAAGTCTTTTATTCAGAAAAGATCCAAGGCACATTAAGATAGTATTCATTTTAACCTATGTGGCTATGTGTTATCTTTTCACTGAATTTAGAGTTGCAGTTATAAGTGAACCATTGCAAAAACACCATAATTTACTATACATAATTGGATATCCATTGAATTCAAATGACTAAAACTCGACCTTTGTGAAGTAGCGTTACGCATATTGGAAAATATATTATTCTAGTTATTTGAAATCATGAATCTTGAGTTTCTACTTTTTAGATGGCTTTAGGCCAATAGATAGCAACGAAATTTTTTGAAAGTAACATTTTGGTATCTGAACTACAAAATGTCCCATAAAATGTTAGAAAATTTTCAAAAAGTGTTCCATTTGCACAGTTTTGTGAGTTGTCGCGTAAAATATAGTGACATGTGTCAGATTTGTTGTATGAAAAGTCACCAAAATGTGTATATTAGAACACTTTATGAAAGTTTGTAAGATTTTATTAGACATTTTATAGTTCACGTACCAAAATGGGACTTTGAAAAAAGTTTGTTGCTATTTAATACCCTAAAGCCTTTATAGAATCAAAACGCCATTAGCTAAACAAGATATGGGTAATATTCAAGAAAGTAATTTGTTAGGTACCCATATTGATTACGCACAAGCAAGAATGAGATAGATATAGGGATTTGGGTTTTTATGAGAATGAGAGAAATATAAGTGTAAGAGTTTCCTTAGAATATCAAATAACCAACCAAGTAATAATGTTTACATAAGGTCCTATTTATAGGAGAGGATGCTAGGGCAACACTCCTAGCTCCCTCCTTACTACAAATCGTGGGCCTTGAGGCCTTGTGGGCTTTTCATAAGCCTTTTACACATTAAACATAACTAAATGTAAGTAAATAATAAATAAGCAACCTAACGTTTATTACAAATGACCGAGACTTGATAAAATAGTAAAACTTCGTTCCCAACAATCTCCCCCTAAGGGTCGGTCATAATGGTTTCTTGACGTCTTTGTCATTTCTTCAACTTTGACTTTCATAACTTTAGACGTCTTTCAAAAATCATTAGATAAAATCATTCATCGTTCTTTGTGCTTTGTTCATTGTTGTTGTGATAGTGATCAAGTTATGAAGTTGTCTGCCTTTCGTCACTTCTGTGTCTGTGGTGGTAGTCCGCCATTCCAACATGCTCATACATCTTTAAACTTTGACGTATACATGCACGTAGTTCCCTTTCTTAGACTTTTGATCTTTAGTCTTGATACTCTGTAGATTCTTCTTTATGGCGTAGAATCTTTCTTTGAACTTTGTGTTGCATTGATCTTTGAGGGAGCTTTTGATGACTTCAAGATGCATGTATGAGCATGTGGAACCCGTTGCCATGGAGATGATGTGTCCCTGCAGGCAAATAGTTAGCAATAAAACATCCGGTACTTACAGATAAGGAATTAGAGATCATCAACAGCATAGTGTGAAGACTCCTTCTAACCTTTATCAAGGCCGTTCCCATGTCAGATACCCCCGAAGGAGTTTACGAGACCTACTAAGTAGCTCAATGACTGGGTGAGTCGCTGGGGATCACTCCACGACTGTAGACCGCTAAGAAACCACCGCAAACACTAAGCGTAACCCACATGGAGTTACCGAAGTGACCTGCTGTCACGGCTATTTGATGTTGACCCTGATAGGATTTCCGTTCAATCATTGAGAAATACTTATGTAAATTCTCTCATAAACGTTCTTGGCAGATTGCTAAGATCTGTGAAGGACTCAATAATTTACAGCTAGTGTCCATTGATGTAGAACACCAGTTGTAGAAATACTAAGTGTTCCTAAGAGATCTTTGATGTATCTCATGGCTCTAGACTCGAAAAGTGCATACTTAGGTTTCCTATGCGGTGACTAGGGAGGGGTCTCCTGCTTCAATATCAACCTTCCCTAAGAGATAAGTCGATAGATTACACCGGTTCCCCACGAGAATGAAACAAGCTCTTTTAAGAGAACTTGAGTGGCTAGAAGGTTTAGTGCATTGCGTCACTGGGTCGATGACGACTTTATCTTCAATACCGGCGTTGCCTTAGCAACAACCAATAGCATACAAATTGAACCCGGTGTCTGCCCTAAGGTTGAACATATGGAGGGCTATTTCTTTTCACCCTTTTCTTTACTTTTCTTTTTAATTCTTCAACTCCTTCTTTCCCTTTTCATTCTTTTCTCCTTTTTTCGTATCATACCTAAGGACTTCTAATTTTAACTATTGGTGATGTCCTTGGGTAGATCCCAACAGCTCTGGCGGATCATAGGACAGTTTTTCCTATCTTAATCACCTTATAACTCCGTCATTATCCGACAATAGCCATGAAACCTTTGATTGAAAATATCTCAAAGTGTTTGTGATTATCAAACATTTTGTTTAACACTTTGATAGTTTTGTGTTTACTTTTGAAGGGCTCCCCCTTCACATGTGCTCATAAGTATTTAATAAATTTGCACATGCGGGAGGAGCAAGCACTTTTTGAATTGATCCGCTTTCAGTGAAGCCGACTGATTCGAGACACGCTTACATCACTAGTTAGACTAGATTGAAGTTATTACCCGGCCTGGTCAAGTCCACAGAAAGTTTCTCGAAATGATACATTTCTACTAAGACAAAACCTTTTCGAGACACGCTTACGTGGCTAGTTAAAGAGTTCCATTGTCAGCTTTTAGGTGACAACCAGCTCTAATAACTAACTTGATGTTATAACCCGTCGAGGATAAGTCTTTTCGATTATTTACTTTTATGTTTCGTCAATTCTTGGGTGAATCTGATTCTAGCTCGCATGAGATTTGACTTTAAAGCAACTTTGAACTTTCATATTTTAATCACATTCACTTTTTCTCCCCCTCAAAAATAGCATATAAGATGATATTTTTGACAATCGTTTGATTAAAATATGCCTTTTGAGTCTTGTGGGGAGAATTCAACAAGAACTTTTGATTTCAAAAATGATGATTTTGTATCAAGTGCTCCTCCTCAACAAGTGAATTCTTATTGAGGTGAAATACTTGTCTTTTGAGCAGAGTTATGAAAATCAGAAAATGTTTGTTTAACTCTACTCAAAAGTAAGAAGCCTTCGCTCCTTATATTAGGATTGAGGTACTGATGCGTACCTCAGGGTCCTTTCTTTACAAGAACGAGTTGTACACTGTTATGTGTGCACAAGCCATTATGGTTACAAATCAATCAAATGAAATAATTATAATTGAAATGTTAATACCCTTGTGTACCAGCTTATGATTCATCAATGTTCGGAGCATCAAAGTCTGTGAATAGAGGATCCGGTCTTTGGAAGAGTCTGACGGGAAATGAAGGTCTGACTCCGATGTAACTCTCCAATCATCTGATCTGCTCCCGACGAAATAACCTTTCTTCGATTTTCATGACAAAGTTTCAAACTTGTCTTCTGGAACTGGATTTCCACCTAGCAGTTTCACCTTTAGATATCTTTCTCGTATCATCATTCAACCTTTTGACTAACCCATCACGAACAGTTTTGAGCGTAGTATCACAGAACTTGTGTAACTCATCGAGCCTCATAAAACTTAGTTGCTTTTTGCTGTTGAGGTAGGTGAAACCAAATGACGGTTTTTGGATGAGCGTATACTGTGACATTTGATCTATTCCAGCAAATGAGAATTGTGGCTTAGTCAAATTGATCTTCTGTTGGTAACTTTCGACTCCAAGCTGAAGGTCTTCCACTCTTTCGTGAACTATCAATCGTCGGATGAAGAGAAGTAATGAAGAAATTAAGTTGTATTATGTGTCAGTGTTGAAACCACGCATTCTTCCTTGAACCTTTTCTAGATACATGTCTTAGATGTCATTCAGATAATGGTCGAGAAAGTGTACTTCTGAGAACTTGTACTTCTTTTCATCTTGTCTTTTGAAGACAATCTCGTTCATGAATGTGTAGTTGAACTTTTTCGACTCCTGAATTTCCAGAATAGCAATGTTTCTTGATTTATGCTTCACGTTTTCTATTGACTTGATTTCTAACCTGTGAGTGTAACCGAGTAGACGACGTTCAGGCCAGTGCTGAATCCCGTGTAAAACATCTCTGTCGTAAGCAACAATGGAGTTGCTGAATACCGGAGTTGATTCTTCAATTGCAGGAACATCGTATCTTGCGGCTGGCACTGAAATGGTCAATGATGAAGCATATTTTTGTTTGGAATTCTCTTGAGTGAGTTGGAGGTTACGAAGATCTTTGTTGAAGAAGAAGCGGTAAGGTATCTTCGGTTTTTCTGGAAATCCTTGTAAAGGTAATGTTTTAGTCCAATCGGTGAAGTAAGGCTTGTCAGGTTTTCCTGAATGGATGTCGAAATTTGCTTCAGGGTTTAGCCAGTCAAACTTTCCTGACATTGCACTAGCTATATTCTACATGTGAAATTTGAGTTCCATCTTGTTTCCAGATCTAGACTTTAGGAATTCCTGTGCATCCCGATTGATTCTTCTTAAGTCAGCCTTTGTAAGTTTCTCAATCTGAAGATCCGCCATGATACTCTGAGTGTATTGCAGTGTGTTACCCGGAAGTGGTTCTTCATCTTCGAGAGGAGGTTGAGCCTTGACCAAATCCGTCAACCAATCATCTTGAGGTGTGTCATCATTATCGATCCATGAGTGACGTCTTCTTTTCTTAGATTTCTTAGACATGGATGTAGTATCCTTGTCTTGAGCTTTGGAGGTTGATGATGGTCCAGGTTTAGAATCGGGGATTGGAGATGCACGGTAGTCGGTATCGGGTTGTACTTGATAGTCATCAGCATGTTGCATGAATGTCTCTTCCTGGTCTATTGGACCTAGACCAGAAGCTGAAGTATGTTGTTGATTTCCAGGAGGAGTGGAATCTTTTTGTGGTTGTTGTGAAGATGATGGAGCGGTTGCAGACTTGTGTTTCTTTCCCTTTGAGTTCGGGTCCGGGTCTTCATCTTTCCTTGACCTTTTCAAAGATCCAGCAGCTTCTTTGCACGACTCTTTTGACAAGTTAGCTGTAATGGCGTCGATAAGTGCAGTTTCTTCAGGTGTCAAATTGGTTTTGTATGCAACTTTGTCATAGAGCTGAGCAAGCATTTCTTCGACCGATGATTTAGAAATGGTTGGAGTTGATGTTGAAGCTTTTGCAGGGTGAAGAGTGAATGGTATTGTAGACAACATTTTCCTTATGACACTTTTGATCCTGTGCTCCAAGTTGTCCTTAATTGGTTCAACAAGACTTGCCACTTGAGGAGTGACGATATCAACTAGATTATCTATGAGGTAATCGAAGGGGAAAGTCCTGATGATTCCTTCCAAGTCTGCTGATGAGTGTGTAAATACTCATTATTTTTATCGTATCTGAACTGCCAAAACATCCAAAAACACTCAGAAATGCATCAAAATGCAGAAACTATCACAAAATGGTGTTTTATATGTTTTAGATGCAAAATGTTTAAAAACAAATGAAAAACGAATAAAGTTTGCATAATTGGCAGTTTCAGTCCCTCAAGATTCATAAATTGACAAAACTAGTCCCTGAAGGTTTAAAATAAAAGAAAAGTCAACCCAAGGCATTTAAAAGTCAAAATTTATCAAATATGATCCTTGGGTGAATAGTTTGAGAAAATTACACTTTTGGTCCCTGCAGTTTCTACGTTGGCAAAAATGGTCCCTGGGAATTTCAAAATATGGAAAATATCTTTTGTGGCCCTTGTACTATTGAAGCTTGTCAAAAATGATCCTTGGTTGTGAAAAATGGAGTATTTGCAGTTTAGCCCCTCAACTTTGGGAAATTGGCAATTTTGATACCCGGGTGTTTTATTTTGAGGAAAAATCAACAAACGGCATTGGGAAAATACAAGATGGCAATATTAGTCCTTGAAGTAACTTTGAAAAAAGATGGCAAAATAGGTCCTCAACTTTCCAGCTTTTGCAATTTTAGTCCTTGGGCTTGTTCATTATTTAAACCAAACGGATCCAATTTACCCTTTTTAAATTAAATACCCAATCCAAATACCAACACCCTTAAACCAGCCCACTCCAAGCCCACGACCACCCTGAATATTATAACCCCGGTCAAACTTTGACCCTTCCCCTTTTCCCTCCCCCGTGACCTGCTACAAGCCAACCAACACCATCATCACCCTTCATTGCCTCACCCTGCAACACTCAAACCCTCCTCCATCCTCATATCTACACCAAACAAACACAACAATCCGAACTACTACTCCCCTGGCTTCAATTATCAATGGAAAAAGTTAAAACCAATTGGGCGCCAAAATAATCAAATGGCCAAGATTTGAGTGGCATCATCCAAGGGTCAATATTAGTGATGGGAAAGAGACAATGGACCTCAGAAACCCTAATATTGGACTATAAATTGAAGAAGAAGGATGCAGTGAAGTTCCTAAGTAGAATTTTTAGCTTAATTGTATTTTTCATTCGAATTTATGTTTTACAATTAAAATTAGCAAAGCAAGTTGTAATCTCAGTTTAATGGTGTAAGTTTAAAGTTTTCATTTAATGAAATTCAAATTTCTAGTTCATGCTCAGTTTGTACAATTTCTTGTTATTTCAAAGTTCAAAAAAGAAAATTAGTTGTTGCTTGTAGCTTGTTTTTTCTGTACCTATTTAGGCTCACTTAAGCTCCCAGAAACTTATTAAAGCTTATAGAGACCCTTATACTCAGTAAAAGCAAGAACTCAAAATTATATAAAAAATTCAGAAAATAGAAAAGAAAATAAAAAATTGTGCAGGTTACTATAAAGATGGCTGGAGCATTGTGAATAAGGGATGGCAATGGGTTAGTGGCCTTGTGGAAGGCGTATAGGTGTTATCTGTGGTTCTTGGTTCATATCAGCTCGGCAGGATGGCATGTTGTGAGAAATTTCTTTAATCTCATACTTTAATGATTCATTAGCTTAATTTACTGTTTAATGTAGTTTATTGATTGTTATTAGTTGTTATTATAAGCTTAGATTAGGTTTCAATTCAATAAAACCTCTTTGTGCAAGATTTGTTGTTCTAACTGTCTCATAAAGGGTGTTTGGGTTAACTTAGTACTCTAAGTTTCTGTGATGGTTAGGGTTTGAAACTTGGTTAGACAGAACACTCAGGTTATTACTAGAGAGTTAGTATCATAAAATTGGTAGGTTTAGTCTTAAAAGTCAATATCACGTCTTATCTTACCCTCATAGTTAACTGTCAAGGGTTTAGGAGCCATAATTTTTCATATCAGTTCATAAATAGATAAGATTGCTTATATTAGTCTACTTATAAGCTAATACAACATAATCAGTCATTTAGGTCCTCTCAAATCTCGCAAAAGTCAAAATAGAAGTTTTTCTAAAAAAGTCAAAAGTTCATGTGTACTCAGTTTTTCCAAATCTTCGGTGAATTATTCTGATTTTTAGGAGTTAAATTGGGTCTTAAAATTTGTTGAGGTTATGAAGTACCAGCTAAGCTATAAAGATCTGTGCTTGGTTTAATTTTGAGATTTTTATTAAAGTGTGTGCACACGCCTATTTGAGGCTGCAGGGAGTGTTACCTCCCCTGCACCAGGCCCCTTGACCATTTTTCTTTGACTCACTGAGTCTGACCCATGGACCCCACCTTTGGGATTTTAGCTTTTTAAGAAGCTCTGCATCTTAGCTTTTCGGACCGTAGCTTAATTTGAGGCTCAGCTTACTTGCCCCCTGCTCATTTGACCCCTTTTTGTTGCACTTGGCAACTGTGAATGCTGATCAATCAATATTGGCTTGAGCTTGTTGATTCACTTTTCCCTTGTTATCCAGTGCCATTTTGTAGTTAAATTTAGTTGTTTTGTGTTGCTTAAGATTGTGACTTGTTGTGTTTGAGCATAAGCACTCATTTGACTTAACTGCTTATCTCACTTAAGTTTCACTTGAACTCAAAAAGTTAGTTGTTGGATCCTTCTGAGCTTGTGCAAGCCTATTTCAGCTGCTTATAGTCATTTCCTAGCTTGTGTACTTGTTTTACTTGCTTGATTACTTTTGAATTGACATTTTTATATTCTTTGGTTCAACTGATTGGTCCTCCTAAGTCAGTGAATTGAGCCTAACTCACAGGCTGCTAGTTAACTTATCACTCAAGCTCATCCTGAGCTTGTGGGTTTTTTGAAAAGCCCCTCAGGTCTCCTTTCTAGATTTCCATTTGATTTGGCCTTCAAGTCACTCCTGTGGGCCCCACCTTGGGCTGCAGTTGCCCTCCAAGGCCTGTTTGGCTAAGATTGTACTTGGGATTGCTTATTTGTTATTTCAAGCTTATTCTGTAGGTTTTTATGGTTGCTTAATCTTATTCTCAGTGTATTTCACCTGTTTATATCTTAATCATCCTCTGGTTCTGTCTCAACAGCTTACACTTAGCTTCTCCTAAGCTTGTTTGACCAAAAGTCAACTGTCAAGTTAATAAGCTTGCATAAAGCTTATTATTGAGCTTAAGCCAAAGTTCCTTCACAAAAAGTTCCTCATTCCAGTACTTAAAGTAGTTTGTAAAAGAAAATTTAGAAAAAACCAAAAATATAAAAAGAAATAGCTTCTATTTAAGCCCTTTTGGCTTATTTTCTGCTTATTTATAAGCAATTCTCATTTTAAATTTTTCTTAGGTTTCTTATAACTAAAAATAATTTTAGGAATTTTTTCAGATTTTTGCTTTGTCATTTAGTACTTTTTATAATTTAGTTTTATTTAAATTAATTAAATAATTAGTTTTAAATTAGTAATAAATAATTAAAAATTAGAAAAAAAATAGGTTTTCTGTTTTAAAATTAGTTTTAAAATATTTTAGATTTTTCTAAATTTAATTTTCATTTTTCTAGTTAATTTTTATAATTAATTAATAGTTAGTATAGTTTAGTTAATTAAAAAGTAATTAATAATTAGTAATTAATTAATAGTAATTAATTAAATAGTGGTAAAAATCATTTTAATTTTCTAAAAATTTTCTTATAACATCAGGATTGTAAAAATATAATTTGCACATTCGTAGGACTTTATTTGCTCACGTTTCACTTTTTATTTTGCCCGTTCGCGTTTAATTTAAATTCAAACGCGCGGTTTTTAGGTTTAACTTACGTTTTTAGGATATCTGTTCATCAGTAATTGTTAGAATAGTGTTTCTAAGTTATTCTCAATCATAATCTCATAGTTTAATCATAATAATCAAATTCCTGATCTTCCTGTTAAATCACCCGATCACTTAAAACGTTTTTAAATACAATTGCAAACCTCGCTGGGACATAACAACCCGGGAATACAATGTACTCCTTGGTTAGTTGGTTTTAGACGTTTGATTTGGTTGACCAGCACCTGGTAAACTTAGTTGACCATTTAGGACCAATCAAAATTTGGCGCCGTTGCAGGGGAGGTAGCTGCGTATTCAAAACGTTTTTTAGAGATTAGTAGTTTTTCATTCATCACTGTATAAACACCACCACCTTTTTTTAAATCTTAATCATAAAACAAAAACGTCATTAACACTTTTCCTAAAGTGTTAACAACACCAAAAAAAATCAAAAACAAACAAAACAGATCGTTACGTTTTCTATATCGGATTTCTTTTAAGGTGATTCTTAAAGAGATACGATTTTGGTAAATGAAACAATACCAAAAATATTGTCCAAAAGTTTTTAACCCATACACAAAAACCCAAAAACATTCGTCTCTTTCTTGTGAATAATAATTACATAAAAATAAACCGTCGCAAACCAAGGCAGAACACTTACCAACTGGGGGTGTGAACATAATAAGTTCCCAAACAAAAGATTTAAAACTTACCTTTGTATCCTTGTGAGTGGTGTACCTTTCTTAAAGAAGCCATTCATTTGTGATTATTGGTTTAAGTTCACTGTTGATTTGCCTCTATTTTGTTTTGATTGGTTTTATCCTTAGTGCATGCGCACTCGTTCTTCTAGGTCCACGAGCCCATTTCGTGAGCTTGTAAAGAAACCTAGAAGACCTCGTAGACGTTCAACACCAACAGTCGGATCTGAGATCCGTACTGTTTCCACTTCAGCTGTCACCATAGCGGAAGACCGCCCCATGTGTGAGCTTCTCCAAGCACCCATCGAGGGTTATGGAGATGCCATTGTTGTTCCAGCCATCGTGGCTGATAATTTTGAGCTCAAAACCGGGTTACTCAATCTTGTAACCTCAAGTCAATTCTACGGTTTTGAGAGGGACGATCCTCATGCTCACATTCGATGGTTCAATAAAATCACGTCAACCATCAAGTACAAGAATGCCCCTTGTGAAGCAATCAAGCTTCTTCTCTTCCCATTCTCCCTCGAGGGTCAAGCCCGGATTTGGCTTGAGAAACAACCCCCTCGCTCAATTGAGACATGGGAAGATCTGGTAAAAAAGTTTGTGAATGAATTCTTCCCACCTTCAAAGACCACGAGTCTTAAGAATGAAATCACCAAGTTCACTAAAAAATATGATGAATCATTTGGTGAAGCGTGGGATCGTTTCAAAGAATTACTTCGCAAGTGTCCACATCATGGTTTCTCAGAGTTGATGCACCTCGATACTTTTTACAATGACGTGAGCCAAGCTGATCAGGATTCACTCAATGCCTCCGCGGGAGGTAATTTCTTGAGTAGAACTACCAAGAAGCTTTGCAAATCATTGAAAATAAGTCCAAGGTCCGCTCTACACGAAGCAAGCCGGTTGTTTCTCAAATTAATGCGGGTCCTTCCACTTCATCTTGTGTGAGTCAATCTAGCACAGTTGCTAAGATTGACAAGCTCACTGAAGCTATTCAAGCTTTGGTTCTCGCCCAACAGAAAAAAGTCTCATTTCCACAACATCCTCCACCTGCTGAGGTTAAAAAAGTGGAAGTCTGTGTGACTTGTGGTGGGCCGCATGCCTACTACAATTGCACAGTTACTGATGGTTCCCCATATGAAGCTCATGCTATAGCCGGGTCTTCAAATCAAGGAGGTAATCAATACCACCCTCCTATGGACCCGAACTATCGTCCTAATCATTACCCTGGACCACCTGATTTTAATCAAAACCAAAATGTCCAAAACCGTAACCAGAATCAAAATAGAATGAACCAAGGTTATCAAAACCAAGGTAATTTCAATCAGGGTCACGGTTTTCAAAGTCAAAACCAAGGTTTCCAAAACCAAGGTTTCCAAAATCAAGGAAACTTTAATCGAAACCAAGGTCAGGGTAACCTCAATCAAGGGTACTTTCATGAAAACAACAACCAGAATCAAAGGAATTTCCAACATCAAACTCAAGGAAATTTCCAAAATCAAGGTCCCAACCAAAACAATCGTGCTCCAAATGTTCCTACAATCAAGCCATTGTTCCAACTGGGCCTTCATCTGACGAGTTGTTAAAACAATTCATGAAGTCTCAAGAAGAGTTGAACAAGTTGTTGGTCAGCCAGATTTCTGACATCAAGAAGTCTTTAAATGATCGACCCTCGGGCTCAGGTACTACTTTACCTAGAAACACGATCGCTAATCCGAGGGGCGATGCAAAAGCGATCACAATTCGTAGTGGTGTTTCATATAAGGAACCCGCGATTCCTACTACCTCTTCTTCCTCACCTCCAAAGGTAGTGAAACATGAACCTGAGGTGACAAAAGACAAGGTGCAATCTAATAGTCCACGAAGTACCGCACATGTCCACCCTCAGGTTGTCCCAGAAACCATGCCGAAACCTGGAGTTGTCTTTGATCCACCTGAGACTCCAGCTGAGAACCCTAAATCCAAAACTTCTATTCCTTACCCATCACGCTTGAATGAACAAAAGCTCCGCGAAAAGGCTAGTCACCAAATGGATAAATTTTTCCAAATCTTTCAAGATTTGCGCTATGACATTAGCTTCGCGGATGCTATCATCTTGATGCCCAAATTCGCATCAACAATCAAGAATCTGTTAAGTAATAAGGAAAAACTCTTTGAGATGGCAAGAACTCCTCTAAATGAGAATTGCTCAGCAGTTCTTTTCAAAAAGCTTCCCGAGAAGCTTGGAGATCCCGGAAAATTCCTCATTCCATGTATTTTTCCTGGGATGGTTGAATGCTTTGCCTTGGCCGATCTTGGTGCTAGCATTAACCTTATGCCCTATTCTGTGTGGAAGAAACTCTCACTTCCCGAACTTACTCCCACGTGCATGACTTTAGAGCTTGCCGATCGTTCAATATCACGTCCTCTTGGCATTGCCGAGGATGTGTTCGTTAAAGTGGGAAAGTTCCATTTTCCGACAGATTTTGTGATCATTGACTTTGATGCCGATTCAAGGGTCCCTCTAATTCTTGGAAGGGGATTCCTTAGAACTGGGCGTGCTCTCATCGATGTATTTGAGCAAGAGATTACATTGCGTGTTGGAACTGAAGCTGTCACCTTCAACCTCGATCAAACTTCGAGATACTCCTCCAATTATGACTCTGAATCGGTAAACCAAATTGATGTCATTGATATTACTGCTGAGGAGTACGCTCAAGAGGTTTTAGGTTTCATTGACGATTCTTCGAGGGAAAACCTCACTCAATCTTCTCATCTCATCATTGCTAATTCTTCTCCTTCCCTCACTCCGTTTGATGGAAGTGACTTCATCTTAGAAGAAATTGAGGCCTTTCTCAAAAGTGATTCAATTCCCGATGGAATCGATAACCAAGAGATTGACCCTAAGAGGGATATTCTCTTACTTGAGAAATTACTAAACGAAGATCCCTCTCCTCTTCCTGTTCTACCACAACAACTTCATAAAGGGGAAGTCAAAAATGTTGAGATAACTGATGACTTTCTTGTGGTTGAGCGTAAGGACTTGCCGCCTCATCTTGAATATGCATTTCTGGAGGGTGATGATAAATTACCCATCATAATTGCTAAAGATTTAAGTGTTGAGGAAAAGGCTGCTCTCATAAAGGTTTTGAAGTCGCATAAACAAGCAATTGCTTGGAGACTCTCCGACATCAAGGGCATTGACCCTGAATTTTGTACCCACAAGATTTTAACGGAGGATGACTTCAAACCAGCAGTCCAGCAACAAAGAAGGGTGAATCCAAAAATTCATGAGGTAATCAAACAAGAAGTTTTAAAACTTCTTGATGCTGGATTGATTTACCCTATCTCGGACAGTCCTTGGGTTAGCCCAATACATTGTGTTCGAAAAAAGGGTGGCATTACTGTTGTCACAAACGAGGAGAATGAGTTGATTCTAACTCGATTGGTTACGGGTTGGCGTGTCTGCATTGACTATCGTAAGTTAAATGACGCCACCCGCAAAGACCATTTTCCTCTGCCCTTTATGGATCAGATGCTCGAGAGATTAGCGGGGAATGAGTACTATTGCTTCCTCGATGGTTTCTCAGGTTACTTTCAGATTCCCATTGATCCGCAAGATCAAGAGAAGACCACTTTTACGTGCCCCTATGGAACTTTTGCTTATAAACATATGCCATTTGGTTTATGTAATGCTCCGGGCACATTTCAAAGATGTATGATGGCCATATTTTCCGATATGATCGGAAAAACTATAGAGGTATTTATGGACGATTTTTTGGTCATTGGGGATTCGTTCCAATCATGTCTCTCCCATTTAGACAACATGCTCAAACGTTGTGAAGACACAAAGTTATGTCTAAATTGGGAGAAGAGTCACTTTATGGTCAAAGAGGGCATTGTCCTCGGCCATAAAATTTCAAAGAATGGGATTGAGGTTGACAAAACCAAAATTGATGTCATTGCAAAATTACCTCATCCCACTACCGTCAAAGGTATTAGGAGATTTTGGGTCATGCAGGTTCCTATCGTAGGTTTATTCAAGATTTTTCCAAGATCGCCCGGCCTATGACCCATCTCCTCGAAAAGGATGCTCCTTTTATCTTCTCACCTGAGTGCGTAGAAGCTTTTGAAACTTTAAAGAAAAAGCTTACTGAGGGAACAATTCTTGTTGCCTCCGATTGGGACTTGCCCTTTGAACTTATGTGTGATGCTAGTGATTATGCAATAGGGGCAGTCTTGGGGCAACGCAGGTCTAAACTCTTTCAGCCTATACACTATGCAAGCAAAACAATGACCGAGGCTCAAACTCATTACACCACCACTGAAAAAGAATTATTAGCTGTGGTGTATGCTTGTAAAAAATTCCGGTCATATTTGATATTGACCAAAAGCATAGTGTATACTGATCACTCGGCTTTGAAGTATCTCTTTGCAAAACAAGATGAAAAGCCGAGACTACTTCGCTGGGTTCTCCTCCTGCAAGAATTTGATATCATAATTCGTGATAAAAAAGGAGCAGAGAACCTAGCTGCTAATCATCTCTCCCGTTTGGAAAACCCCCACCAAGATGTCTTCGAATAGAAGGAAATTAATGAAACCTTCCCTCTCGAGACACTCAATGCGGTTGCCTTTCGTGGAGATTCTATTACCCCATGGTTTGCCGATTTTGCAAACTACCATGCGGGTAACTTTGTGGTGAAAGGGATGTCGTCCCAACATAAAAATAAATTGTTTAAAGATGTGAAACATTACTTCTGGGACGACCCCTACCTTTTCAAAATATGTGCGGATCAAGTCATCCGGCGGTGTGTTTATGGACAGGAAGCCAATGACATTCTCAAGGTTTGCCATGCTGTCCCACGGAGGGCCACCACAATCCAAACTACACCGCCAAAAAGGTGTTTTACTTCGGTTTCTATTGGACTACGATTTATAAGGATGCCCAAGAATTGGTCAAATCCTGTGACGCTTGTCAACGTCACGGGAATACTTCACAAAAGAATGAAATGCCACAGAATGCAATCCAAGTTTGTGAAATCTTTGACGTATGGGGCATCGACTTTATGGGGCCATTTCCATTATCTCATGGGAATAAGTACATACTCGTGGCTGTTGACTATTTGTCAAAATAGGTTGAAGCGAAAGCCTTACCCACTAATGATGCCCGAGTAGTTGAGAAATTCTTGAAAGCTCTTTTTGCTCGATTTGGAGCTCCACGTGCTATAATTAGTGATCGTGGTATGCATTTTTGCAATGACAAATTTGATAAAGTCATGCAAAAGTATGGTGTAACTCACCGTCTTTCTACTACGTACCACCCTCAAACAAGTGGACAAGTAGAAGTTTCCAATCGAGGCATTAAGAGAATTTTAGAAAGAACCGTAGGTGAAAATCGTGCATCGTGGTCGGATAAATTAGATGATGCACTTTGGGCTTTCTGTACAGCTTACAAAACACCCATCGGGTGTACGCCTTACAAGCTTGTGTACGGGAAAGCGTGCCATCTACCGATCGAGCTTGAGCATAAAGCCTATTGGGCCCTCAAGCATGCAAATTTTGACCTCAAAACTGCGGGTGATCATCGGAAAGTTCAACTGAATGAATTAAATGAACTTCGTGATCAAGCTTACGAGAACTCTTTGATCTATAAGGAAAAGGCAAAGAAGATACTGTTAGAATCGTATTTTTATTTATAAAAAGTGTCGGTCATTAATGTGTAGTAATAGGTTGCTTTAGAATATCATTATGATGAAGTTTATGTGTAGTTTTCATGATTTTATAAAGTCTAAGGGCTAGTTATGTAATAAGGTCAAAGATATGTGAAGCCCTAGACATCCACTATAAATACTCTTGTAATCCTCATGTTTGAGGTTGGTTCTCTTAGTAATAACATAGGTCATCATTTCACACACTAGAGTTCCCACTCTCTCTCTCTCTACTTACTTTCTCTCTCTAGGATTAAGCAAGATTCACAAGTGATTAAGGTTGTTCTACGGTCCTACAAGTGGTATCAATCGCCTAGGGATAATATAGGTTGTTTTATGTTTGATTTGGTTGAAAAACTAGGTTTAAAAGTGAATTTTGCAATCTTTGGTTACTGTTCATCGTCATATTTGCGAGTTTGAAATGGTTTCTATAGAGTTAGGAAATTTCCAAGTTTGTGAGTTTGAAATGGTTTCTATAGAGTTAGGAAATTTCCAAGTTATAGAGTTAGGTAACTTCACGGTTAGCGAGTTAGAAAATTTTCAAACTTAGCGAGTTAGGTAATTTTATAATTGGCGAGTTTGCCTTTTGCCTTATCGTATATCGAGTAAGGTCATTTGTGGTAACATACTAGGGGAAACTCTGCTTAAATTTTCTCAAAATTATCGAGTTTGAAGACTTAAAACATACCAAGTTTGCTTAACTTCTAAGACATACTGAGTTTGGACGTTTTCTAAGGACTTACCGAGTTTGGAATTTTTTTCTAAAAACATACTGAGTTTGGACATTTTCTAAGGACTTACCGAGTTTGGACTTTTCAATAGATACCGAGTTTGGATTTTCTCAAGACTTACCGAGTTTCGATTTTTTTTCTAAGACATACCGAGTTTGGACTTTTCAATACATACCGAGTTTGGATTTTCTCAAGACATACCGAGTTTGGATTTTTATAAAGACATACTGAGTTTGGATTTTTTCTCAAGACATACTGAGTTTGGATCTTTTCTCAAGACATACCGAGTTTGGATCTTTTCACAAGACATACTGAGTTTGGATCTTTTCTCAAGTCATATCGAGTATGGATTTTTCACTACATTTCAAAAACCTTCAATCATACCGAGAACGAACTTTCAACTTCACCAAAACATCTAATCTACAACAACAGCCTTTGTTATCTTTCAAAAGATCCTCAGAACAACATTTCACTTTGAATTCAAATCATGGCAACTCAACAAGACATTCATGTTGTCGGTGCCAAAAACCGACCTCCAATGCTTGAAAAAGGTGGATATCTTCCATGGACAAGCCGCATGCTTCGTTACATCAAAACAAAGACTGACGGTAACCTAATGATCAAATCCATTAAAAAAGGTCCATTCAAGCCACGACAAGTTCAAATTGAAGGTAATCCAAATACAACACCTCCTACTCAACCATTCGTGCGTGAACAAACAGAAGCAGATTACACAGATGAAGACAAGAAGCAGATCGCCGCTGAAGATATGGCAATGCATTTAATCCAACTTGGATTACCACGCGAGATCTTTGATGCGGTCGACAGCTGTGAAACTGCTCATGATATGTGGGAACACGTTAGAAGGATATGTCATGGAACAGAGATTGGGCAACAAGATGTTGAGAACAAACTTCTGACTGAATGGGGGAATTTCACATCCACTAAAGGTGAACAGATTGAATCCTACTACACAAGGTTTTGCACTTTAATGAATGAGTTAATCAGAAATAAGTTGACACCATGCACAATTGCAACAAACATCAAATTCCTCAACAACCTTCCAGATGAATGGGGTCGTTATGTTACAATTGTCAATCAAACAAAGGATTTACATAAGGTGAATTATGATCAACTCTATGATTTTCTGAAACAAAACCAAGCTGAGGCGAATGAAGTAAGGAAAGAAATATTGGCAAAGAATCATGATCCTCTTGCATTAATTGCTACTACACTAACACCGTTTTCAGTGGACACACAACAACCATCATCATCTTCCACTCACAACTACATGCAACCATCATTCATTCAATAACCAACACCGGTCTGCCAACAACAGTTCTACCCACAGCAACAACAACAAGTTATTCAACAACAACAATACCCACAGTTCCATGAACCAGAATTCACTAACAATGATGAAGCTACTGCAGTCTTGACACAAGCGTTTGCTTTTCTCACAAAGGCATTCCAAGGACGTTATTCTACACCAACTAACAACAATCAAAGGATTTCATCGAACACTCGCAACAAGCAGATTGCTCAGCCGAGTTTCACTATGGGCAATGGAGGCCAAATGGTTGGAGTTTATGGGAATCAACAGGGATATGCTACTGGATTTAATATGGGTAATCAGAATATGCAGAATGCAGGTCAGTATGCAGGGAATCAGTATGGTCAGTATGCAGGGAATCAAATGGGTCAGTATGTTGGGAATCAGAGGGGTCAGAATGTTGGTAATCAGGCAATGGGTAATCAGAATAAGAATGTTGCAGCTCCAGTTGTTGGGAATCTGGGAAATGTGAATCAAGGTAATCCGGTAAAGTGTTTCAACTGCCAAGGTGTAGGTCATATGGCAAGGAACTGTCCTACTAAGCCGAACAAAAGATATACAGCGTACTTGCAGAAAGCATTGCTGGTGGCACAAAAGAATGAGGCAGGGTTTTAGTTGAATGCAGAGGAGAATGATTTTATGGCTCTTATGGATGACATGGAAGACAGAGAGGATATCGATGCGAACTGCATATTCATGGCGAATCTTCAGGAAGCTAAGTATGACACGGATTCTGACACAGTTCCTGTTTATGACACCAATGCACCATCTGAGGTATCAAAATTAAACACATGTCACAATAATAATATATTTGATATGTCTCCTCATGAGGAACAACATTCTGAGAAGCAAGCATCTACTTATGATACATACCTGGACACGCCAAGTAGTAACAATACTCCTTCAGCAACTCCAGATGTGAATCATAATGGAGGCCTCGTTTCACAGCATGCTGAGAATGATGAGGAAACACGTGCTTTATTTGAATCATTATTAAATAATTGTGGTATTGAGATTGAGAAGGTTAAAAAGGTCAATCGCGAAGTTAAGGCCGCGAATGTTAAATTGACTGCTGAGCTTGAGAGTTACAAGAAAAACGTTAATGCTTTTGAGTTTCATCACAAAAGATTGTCTAAATTAGAAACTGGTTATCAAAATTCCGTTTCAAGGGAAAAACTTTTGCAAATCAAGTTTGATACACTTGACGTTAATTCTTTCAAAAAAATAAAAGCTTTGAACGCGGAAATTTCTGATTTGCAAAACCAACTTTCTAAACAAAAATCAGCTTATACCAATCTTGAAAAAGAAAGGGATGAGTTGAAAAAGGAATTTGCAAAGAAAGAAAATAAACTTTTGGTTGAAATCGTAGAGTCAGAACACATGATTGCACATCTAGAGGAATTGGTGGTTAAGTCGGGTCAGTCAAGTCAAACAATGAAAATGATTTCAAATCAAACTAATCCGATTTACCATATGAAACATAAAATGGCTCTTAGTAACAGCACCCCTTGTAATCTCAAGAAAGCTCAGGAAGAACAGAATGTTTTGTATAATGGTAATGTGATTTACACCAAACATGATCCTCCCGTCGTTCGGGATTCTGTGGAAACAATGGAACTTGTCGAAGAGAGCATAATTAAAATGAAACAAAAGGATTTGAAACCCATTGATTACAACAAATTGAACAAACTTTCGGGAATTAATTTTGTTCCACAAACAGAACCATTTGAGTTTTCCATAAAACGACCATTTGCGAAATTCTTGTCCAAAAAGAAAGCTGTTTCAAATCTCTTTCAAAAATAGAACAAATGTCCTCTAACAACACTTTTAATACAAGTGAGGCTAGAGAAATTCTTGATGACGTTAAAATGAGAATTCAAGAACTTCAAAATATTGTTGAATCTAAAACTACCATCAATATTAACAACTGGCATTCTAGTTTTCATATCAAACAGAAAAAGGTGTTTGAAAACGAAATTACTATCCCACTGAATAACATCAGCGCGAGGGTAATCCATTTTGAACAAGCTTTCTTAAAAGAAACGGCCGACTTTGTCAAGCACCACAAATCCCTGGTAAACGAAGTTAATGAAACTCGTGAAAACGTGAATGTTTTGGAAAGGTTAAATGATTCTCTCTTCAAAGCTGTTCTGTCTACTGATATAATGTCTATCATCATACAAACATATTCGGTTCAAGACGATGAAAGACTGAGAGCTGAGACCTCCGCAATTGTTTCCAAATATGAAAATGCTCTTATAAAGCTTGAAAAAGAAAATGTTCCATGTTTTAAACAACTTGATCGAAAAAAGGAAGAATGCAAGTATGACAAACTGTTGTATGAACGTGCTCTCAACAACATGAAAGAGCAAAATGATCTTTTGAGGGCTCAATTTGAAAGTCATAAAGGGAAGGGTGAGGAAACTAAGTTTGCAAAACCATCGACTTCGAAGAAACTAAATGTTTCAAACATGGTTCAAAAACCAAAAATGTCAATTTCACGGTTTGCTCCAAAAGTCGATGAGAAAAAGGATTTGACAAAACCAGTTACTCCAACACCCTTGCCCCAGCAAAGTGAAAACGAAAAGATTGTTGATAAACAAAAATTGGTTGTTGAAAGAAACACAAATGTTAGTACACCTGGCCCTTCTAGGAATAATACACCGAATGTGACCATAAAAACTGTTAAAGAGTATGTTGGTTCTAATGACATGGT
Source organism: Artemisia argyi (assembly GCA_030686995.1). NCBI lineage: Eukaryota > Viridiplantae > Streptophyta > Magnoliopsida > Asterales > Asteraceae > Artemisia > Artemisia argyi. Next base: position 68,938,257 of record CM060676.1, on the reverse strand, counting down.
CCAAAATCACCTTCTAGAGGAAGCTAGGAGAAAGACACAACATCGAAAAGACGGAATTTTAGGTGTAAAACCTAGTGTGATGAATTCTACGAGATTCCAAAGTACTGCTAGTAGTAGTAAACCATTACCTAGGAACAATCAACAAAATACTAGGGATTGGCTTGCATCTCAGAGTAGTGGCACAAAAGAGAATGCTAGGAACGTAGAAGGCAACACAAAGAATTCCAAGGTCTCATCAAACAACAAAATGCAATTTCGAAAAGACTGTAGTGACAAAGTTAAAATAGCTATTTTAAACAATGATGTTAAATTTGTCTGTCCTACATGTCAAAAATGTGTTTTTTCAGCTAATCACGATGCATGTATTGCACAATTTCTCAAGAAAGGAAAATCAAGTGTCAAGACACAATCCACTAAGACACCAAATAGAAACAAACCTGTTGATAACAAGAAAATGGATAAGAAACTTAATAGGTGGATACCGAAAGGATGTAGTTTTTCCAAGACTGAGACTTCCACTGCATCTGATAGGAAAACTACATCTAGGTCTTACCTTAGATGGATTCCCACGGGAAAAGTTTTTAAAACAGTTGGTCTTAGATGGATTCCCACAGGAAAGATTTTTGATAGTTGCACCAAGACAAATAATAGTGATAATCATCAGGATAAGGAAGTAGAAACCATTACAACCGTTGATAGTCAATACCCGCAGAGTGATGATTCATGTACTTCTAACACTGTTATTTGTGAAACCTCTTCGTCTTTGGTTGCAGGTGCTTCAACTATCTCAGAACCCAGTTCTTCAGAGGGTTCAAATTCTGTAAATTCTATTAAATCAATCTTTCAATCTTCTATTTTTGATTTTCTATTTCTATTTTAAATATATATATATATATATATATATATATATATATATATATATATATATATATATATATATATATATATATAAACAAAAACAAAATACAAAAATATGAAATTTTCAAAAATCCAAAAATATTCTTCGCACGACATGTCTCTCGTATAAATCAATATTCTGTATGTTTCTAGAAATGTCATTCAATAATGACACGGACATATACAGATGCTTGAACGGGAGTTCTTTAATATGTTTTTCTAAAACATATCGTTTCTCAAAAGTTTCTTCACAATGGCTTGTAAGTACTTCAGCTTACAACCCGTGCTTCAAAGTGAAATCTTTTCAAAATTTAAGTCCAGGTATATCAACTCGAAAAGATTTCAAATAAGGACTTAATCGTATGGCTTCTGGACACATCAGTTCAGGACCCATGCATCAAAGAAAGGAAAGTGCTTAATCAAAACAATGGTTTTAAATATTTTTCGAGCACTTGTCCTAAAAAGGAGTAACATACTCTTATCTGGCTTGAGTTTTCTTTAGAAAAACTTTCAAAATCTTTACGCTCAAGACCATGATTGTTGATCTAATGTTAATTTAGATTTTCCAAATTCTCTTACATTTTGAGCACCATCTTTTCAAGATTTTTCAAAAAGATTTTCAAAATCTATCAAAATCGGTGCTCATCATCAAAATGACTTGTGTACACTTTACAGTGCACAACTCAAGTTTTCAAAGAAAGGAAAGTGCTACGCAAAATGATTTTCATCAACAAAGTGCACTTATCCTAAAAATGGACACTGTTGTACGCCTCAGTGCGACATTCCTATTCAAACAAAGAGAAGTCTTTGTTTTTTAAAAAAACCTTGATGCAAAATTCAACAAATCTGAAACTTCTTTATCTTTCAAAATTTTGCTCAAGAAGACTCCGTCCCTCTAAACTTTAAAAAGTTTAAAATTCTCAAAATCATAAGCGAGTTTTGAGGGGGAGTATTTCATAAAATCAAAAAAGTTCCGTATTCATGCAAAATGAAATCTGTCTATCTCCAAAAAGCTTTTTCTTAATCTGTTGATATAAAAAATAGCATGGATATGCTATTTTTGAGGGGGAGAAGACGTGGTTAAAATGTGATCGTCTTGAATCTCAAAAGAGCTCGACTCAGAAATGACCCAAGAATTGATGAAACAACAAAAGTTAGTAATCAAAAAGACTTTTCCTCGACGGGTAATAACATCAAGTTTGTTACTAGAGCTAGTTGTCACCTAAAAGCTGACAATGGAACTCTTTAACTAGCCACGTAAGCGTGTCACGAAAAGGATTTGTTTGAGTAGAAATGTACTGTTACGAGAAACTTTCTGTGGACTTGACCAGGCCGGGTAATAACTTCAAGCTAGTCTAACTAGTGATGTAAGCGTGTCTCAAATCGGTTGTATTCACTAAAAGTGGATCAATTCAAAAAGTGCAAACTCCTCCCACATGTGCAAATTTCTTAAAAATCCATGAGCACATGCGAAGGGGTAGTCCTTCAAAAGAAAATACAAAACTCTCGAAGTGTTAACAAAGTATGTTTTATTATCATAAACACTTTGAGAGATTTTCGCAAATGGTTTGATGGCAACAATAGGATAGTCATGAAGTTATAAGGTGACTAAGGTTAGGAAAAACCGTCCTATGATCCGCCAGAGCCGGAGGGATCTACCCAAGGACAAATCCAATAGATTAGAATTAGAAGTCCTTAGGTATGATTGAAAAAAGGAGAAAATGAGAAAGGAGAAAGAAGGGGTTGAAGAATTAAAAAGAAAAGTTATGAAAAAGGGTGAAAAGAAATAGCCCTCCATATGTTCAACCTTAGGATAGACACCGGGTTCAATTCGTATACTACTGGTTGTTACTAAGGTGACACCGGTATTGAAGATAAAGACGTCATGGACCCAGTGACGCACTGCACTTAACCTTCTAGCCACTCAAGTTCTCTTAAAAGAGCTTGTTTCATTCTCACGGGGAACCGATGTAATATATCGACCTGTCTCTTAGAGATGGTTGATATTGAAGCAGGAGACCTCTCCCTAATCTCCGCATAGGAAACCAAATTGTGCACTTATCGAGTCTAGAGCCTCGAGATTCATCAAAAGATCTCATAGGAACACATGATATTTCTACACTGGTTGTTCATCATTATGGACACCAGATGTAAACTTAAGAGTCCTACGCAGATCTTAGCAATCTGCCAAGAACGTTTATGAGAGGAATTACTTATGTATTTTCTCAATGATTGAACGGAAATTCCTGCCAGGGTCAACATCAAACAGCCCTGACAGCAGGTCTCTTCGGTAATTCTTTATGAGTTACGCTTAGTGTTCGCGGTGGTTTCTAACGGTCTACAGTCGTGGAGTGATCCCCAGCGACTCACCCAGTCATTGAGCTACTTAGTAGGTCTCGTAAGCTCCTTCGGGGGTATCTAACATGGGAACGGCCTTGGTAAGGGTTAGAAGGAGTCTTCACACTATGCTGTTGACGATCTCTAATTCCTTATCTGTAAGTACCGGTTTATTTATTGCTAACTGTTTACCTGCAGCTATACATCATCTCCATGGCAAAAGATTCCACATGCTCATACATGCATCACAAAGTCAAAGGAAAGTTCTCACAAAGATCAAAGGATAGCAACAGTCAAAGAAAGATTCTACGCCAATAAGAAGAATCTACAAAGTAAAGTGACAAAGATCAAAGTGAAAGAACGGGAATAACAAATGTATGTATGACAAAGACTTAAGACGTATGAGCATGTTAGAATCACAGACAACCACCACAAACACAGAAGTGACGAAAGGCAGATGACATCATTGGATCACTTCAACAACAATGAATCATGATGAACTGGAACTATGATTCATCTAGTGATTCTTAAAGACGTCAAGAGCAATGAATGTTAAAGTTTAAAGACAAAGATGATGACGTCGCGCAACTTTCAATGACCAACACTTAGGGGGAGATTATTAGAATCGTATTTTTATTTATAAAAAGTGTCGGTCATTAATGTGTAGTAATAGGTTGCTTTAGAATATCATTATGATGAAGTTTATATGTAGTTTTCATGATTTTATAAAGTCTAAGGGCTAGTTATGTAATAAGGTCAAAGATATATGAAGCCCTAGACATCCACTATAAATACTCTTGTAATCCTCATGTTTGAGGTTGCTTCTCTTAGTAATAACATAGGTCATTATTTCACACACTAGAGTTCCCATTCTCTCTCTTTACTTACTTTCTCTCTCTAGGATTAAGCAAGATTCATAAGTGAAATAGGTTGTTCTACGGTCGTACAGATACATGACTCAAAAATCAAGAACCGCGTTTTCAACGTTGGTGATCGAGTCCTTCTTTTCAACTCTAGACTCAAGATCTTCTCGGGAAAGCTCAAAACCCGATGGACTGGTCCATTCACTATCATTAAGGTTTATCCTTATGGCACCGTCGAATTATCTCAAAATGACGGTCCTAATTTCAAAGTGAATGGGCATCGTTTGAAACATTACTTTGGAGAGGACATACCATCTATGGTTGTCCCGGATCTGTAAACATTCCCCAAGGACAATTGAATTCGGGGATCGAGTCAAGCTAGCGACTCGATAAACAAAAACAATAGCAACAACATGGGTTTTTACCCATGTCTCTGACTTCTTTCTACTTTCTAACACCCTAGTGTGGGGGAGTGGTCGTCCCCTGCAGCTATTTGAAATGTATATATCTTTAAAAAAAATGTGTGATTGTATGTACATATAAATAAAGTGAAAAATGCAAAACGATATTTCAATAGTTAGCTTATAATATTATCTTTCTACGTTCAAAGAATCGACATAATAGCCGGGACTTTGAATATTGAGTACAATATTCAATTCTAAGTGTGGGGGGGGGGAATTCTAGCGAATTTTCACATTATATCCTATAGTACCCCCGTTTTTTGCCCAAAATTTTCAAAATTTTTTCACTTTATTTCAAAATTTTTGTGGTTATCAGTCCGCCATGTCTAAACGACAAAAGGATTTGCTAATCCAGTAGCAAACGGCTCTTGGTAAAGATATCTCAAATCCGTTGACGGCTTACAATTTGCCCAAAATTGTATGGTATCTCAACTCGCCATATCCTAAAAAGTGAAAGAGTTGGCTAGCCCGCAAGATTATGGCTTGTGGTAAAGGCAGTGGAAAAACCATAATTGGTAATCAGCTCACCAAGATGTTGACAATTCCATCAAGAGTTGGCTAGTCCAGAAGCAAACGGCTTTTGGTAAAGACAAATCAAATCCGTTGACAGCTGGTGGTTTGCTCAAAATCACATGGTTATCAAGTGGACCATAGTTCTTACTTGAACCGAAACATTTGGCTACTCCAGAAGTGATGGCTTTTGGTAAAGAGATTCAAATCCATTAAGTTTTCTCAAAATATTGCTAGGGCCTAGCAATAGTCTAGTGTGGGGGATTGATGAGTGTGTAAATACTCATCATTTTTATCGTATCTGAACTGCCAAAACATCCAAAAACACTCAAAAATGCATCAAAATACAGAAATTATCCCAAAATGGTGTTTTATATGTTTTAGATGCAAAATGTTTAAAAACAAATGAAAAACGAAGAAAGTTTGCATAATTGGCAGTTTCAGTCCCTCAAGATTCATAAATTGACAAAACTAGTCCCTGAAGGTTTTAAATAAAAGAAAAGTCAACCCAAGGCATTTAAAAGTCAAAAGTTATCAAATATGATCCTTGGGTGAAAAGTTTGAGAAAATTACACTTTTGGTCCCTGAAGTTTCTAAGTTGGCAAAAATGGTCCCTGGGAATTTCAAAATATGGAAAATATCTTTTGTGGCCCTTACCCTATTGAAGCTTGTCAAAAATGATCCTTGGTTGTGAAAAATGGAGTATTTGCACTTTAGCCCCTCAACTTTGGGAAATTGGAAATTTTGATCCCCGGGTGTTTTATTTTGAGGAAAAATCAACAAAGGGCCTTGGGAAAATACAAGATGGCAATATTAGCCCTTGAAGTAACTTTGAAAAAAGATGGCAAAACAGGTCCTCAACTTTCCAGCTTTTGCAATTTTAGTCCTTGGGCTTGTTCATTATTTAAACCAAACGGATCCAATTTACCCTTTGTAAATTAAATACCCAATCCAAATACCAACACCCTTAAACCAGCCCACTCCACAACTCCCTTGGCCCATCCACTCCAAGCCCACCACCACCCTGAATATTATAACCCCGGTCAAACTTGGACCCTTCCCCTCTTCCCTCCCCTGTGACCTGCTACAAGCCAACCAACACCATCATCACCCTTCACTGCCTCACCCTGCAACACTCAACCCCCCCTCCATCATCATATCTACACCAAACAAACACAACAATCCAAACTACTACTCCCCTGACTTCAATTATCAACAGAAAAAGTTAAAACCAATTGGGCGCCAAAATAAACAAATGGCCAAGATTTGAGTGGCATCATCAAACGGTCAATATTAGTGATGGGAAAGAGACAATGGACCTCAGAAACCCTAATCTTGGACTATAAATTGAAGAAGAAGGATGTAGTGAAGTTCCTAAGTAGAATTTTTAGCTTAATTGTATTTTTCATTCGAATTTATGTTTTTCAATTCAAATTAGCTAAGCAAGTTGTAATCTCAGTTTAATGGTGTATGTTTAAAGTTTTCATTTAACGAAATTCAAATTTCTAGTTCATGCTCAGTTTGTACAATTTCTTGTTATTTCAAAGTTAAAAAAAGAAAATTAGTTGTTGCTTGTAGCTTGTTTTTTCTGGACCTATTTAGGCTCACTTAAGCTCCCAGATGCTTATTAAAGCTTATAGAGACCCTTATACTCAGTAAAAGCAAGAACTCAGAATTATATAAAAAGTTCAGAAAATAGAAAAGAAAATAAAAAATTGTGCAGGTTACTGTAAAGATGGCTGGAGCATTGTGAATAAGGGATGGCAATGGGTTAGTGGCCTTGTGGAAGGCCTATAGGAGTTATCTGTGGTTCTTGGTTCATATCAGCTTGGCAGGATGGCATGTTGTGAAAAATTTCTTTAATCTCATACTTTAATGCTTTATTAGCTTAATTTACTGTTTAATGTTGTTTATTGATTATTATTAGTTGTTATTATAAGCTTAGATTAGGTTTCAATTCAATAAAACCTCTTTGTGCAAGATTTGTTGTTCTAACTGTCTCATAAAGGGTGTTTGGGTTAACTTAGTACTCTGAGTTTCTGTGATGGTTAGGGTTTGAAACTTGGTTAGACAGAACACTCAGGTTATTACTAGAGAGTTAGTATCATAAAATTGGTAGGTTTAGTCTTAAAAGTCAATATCACCTCTTATCTTACCCTCACAGTTAACTGTCAAGGGTTTAAGAGCCATAATTTTTCATATCAGTTCATAAATAACCAAGATTGCTTATATTAGTCTACTTATAAGGTAATACAACATAATTAGTCATTTGGGTCCTCTCAAATCTCACAAAAGTCAAAATAGAAGTTTTTCTAAAAAAGTCAAAAGTTCATGTGTACTCAGTTTTTCCAAATCTTGGGTGAATTATTCTGATTTTTAGGAGTTAAATTGGGTCTTGAAATTTGTTGAGGTTATGAAGCCCCAGCTAAACTATAAAGATCTGTGCTTGGTTTAATTTTGAGATTTTTATTGAAGTGTGTGCACAAGCCTATTTGAGGCTAGAGGGAGTGTTACCTCCCCTGCACCAGGCCCCTTGACCATTTTTCTTTTACTCACTGAGTCTGACCCAGTGGACCCCACCTTTGGGATTTTAGCTTTTTAAGAAGTTCTGCATCTCAGCTTTTCAGACCATAACTTAATTTGAGGCTCAGCTTATTTGTCCCTGCTCATTTGACCCCTTTATGTTGCACTTGGCAACTGTGAATGCTGATCAATCAGTATTGGCTTGAGCTTGTTGATTCACTTTTCCCTTGTTATCCAGTGCCATTTTGTAGTTAAATTTAGTTGTTTTGTGTTGCTTAAGATTGTGACTTGTTGTGTTTGAGCATAAGCACTCATTTGACTTAACTGCTTATCTCACTTAAATCTCACTTGAACTCAAAAAGTTAGTTGTTGGATCCTTCTGAGCTTGTGCAAGCCTATTTCAGCTTATAAATCTGTCAATTCAAGTTTAGTTTGTTTGCTTATAGTCATTTCCTAGCTTGTGTACCTATGTTACTTGCTTGATTACTTTTGAATTTGCATTTTTGAATTCTTTGGTTCGACTGATTGGTCCTCCCAAGTCAGTGAATTGAACCTAACTCACAAGCTCCTAGTTTCCTTATCACTCAAGCTCATCCTGAGCTTGTGGGTTTTTTGAAAAGCCCCTCAGGTCTCCTTTCTAGATTTCCATTTGATTTGGCCTTCAAGTCACTCCTGTGGGCCTCACCTTGGGCTGCAGTTGCCCTCCAAGGCCTGTTTGGCTAAGATTGTAATTGGGATTGCTTATATGTTATTTCAAGCTTATTCTGTAGGTTTTTCTGGTTGCTTAAGCTTATTCTCAATGTATTTCACCTATTTATATCTTAATCATCCTCTGGTTCTGTCCCAACAGCTTACACTTAGCTTCTCCTAAGCTTGTTTGACCAAAAGTCAACTGTCAAGCTAATAAGCTTGCACAGAGCTTATTATTGAGCTTAAGCCAAAGTTCCTTCACAAAATGTTCCTCATTCCAGTACTTAAAGTAGTTTGTAAAAGAAAATTTAGAAACAACCAAAAATATAAAAAGTGATAGCTTCTATTTAAGCCCTTTTGGCTTATTTTCTGCTTATTTATAAGCAATTCTCATTTTTAAATTTTTCTTAGGTTTCTTATAACTAAAAATAATTTTAGGAATTTTTTCAGATTTTTCTTTAGTCATTTAGTACTTTTTATAATTTAGTTTAATTTAAATTAATTAAATAATTAGTTTTAAATTAGTAATAAATAATTAAAAAGTAGAAAAAAATAGGTTTTCTGTTTTAAAATTAGTTTTATAATATTTTAGATTTTTCTAAACTTAATTTTCATTTTTCTAGTTAATTTTCATAATTAATTAATAATTAGTATAATTTAGTTAATTAAAAAGTAATTAATAATTAATAATTAATTAATAGTAATTAATTAAATAGTGGTAAAAATAATTTTAATTTTCTAAAAATTTTCTTATAACATTAGGATTGTAAAAATATAATTTGCACATTCGTAGGACTTTATTTGCTCATGTTTCACTTTTTATTTTGCGCGTTCGCGTTTAATTTAAATTCAAACGCACGTTTTTTAGGTTTAACTTACGTTTTTAGGATATCTGTTCATCAGTAATTGTTGGAATAGTGTTTCTAAGTTATTCTCAATCATAATCTCGTAGTTTAATTATAATAATCAAATTCCTGATCCTCCTGTTAAATCACCCGATCACTTAAAACGTTTGTAAATACAATTGCAAACCTCGTTGGGATATAACGACCCAGGAATACGCTGTACTCCTTGGTTGGTTGGTTTTAGACGTTTGACTTGGTTGACCAGCACCTGGTAAACTTAGTTGACCGTTTAGGACCAATCATCTGCTTTCATGAACTTATCAATTTGCTGCTTTGCCTCCTGAAATTCTTCAACTTGTTTAGCAAGATTAGTAACCAAGGTTGTGAGACTTTTAACTTGCTCCTGAAGATCAATTGGTTTTGTGGGTTCATTTATTGATTGTTGTTTAGATGCGGTTTCAGATGGTGAAGGAGATGAGTGTTCTAGTGATGATTCAGAAGAAGACTCGTTGTGGGAGTTCGAAGAAGAAGCTGGAGGAGTCGGATCCTTTAGAGAAGAGTCTTTTGGAAGTGGAAGTTGCTCTGAAGATGTCTTCTTTGAGTGTGAAGATGATTGAAGGAATATGTTGGTGTCGAATGCTTTTTTTTCTTCACTTTCCTTTCTTCTACGTTCCTCCTCTTCCTGTGCTAGATACTCTGGTGTGGTGAAAGGATCAAATCCCTGATCCGTGGAAATGTTCTCCTGTTCATCAACATTCTCCTCAATGTTTGCAGCTTCCGTCATAGTGATGTTGCCTTCTGCATCTTTGTCTTCTACTTTGTCACCGGGTTGTATAACAGGTTCTAAAGTGGTAGATACGATGGGAGGAACTATGCTGCTAGTAGTGCCTTCATATTCAGGTTGATCGACAGGTGGTGATGAAGGTTGAGGATGAAGTTGGCTGAGGAGTGATGCTTCCCTCTGATCTTTGAGAAATTTCTTCTCTTCGGCCCGTGTGTCGACAACAATACTTTTCAATTTTCTTTTGTTGACCAATTGTTCCACAATTGGTTCGTCTTCTTCATCATCATCTGGTTCATTGATCGTAATCCCTTTCGTTTTTCCTTTATCTGCTTCAAAAGTTTCCAAACTTTGTTGTTTGGCAATCTCCATTTCTGAAAATTCTTCTTCAGTTACTCTTTCTCTTCGTTCATAGTCTTCTTCTTCTTCATCAGTTTCTGTGTCAAACTCAGAGTCGCTTTCTGAGGGTGGCGGTGTAGGTTCATCTTGAAGAATGCGCTTTGGTGTAACCTTCTTTCTTGGCTTAGTTGCAGGCTTCGGTTTGGGTGTAGGTTTTGGTTTAGTGGCAGGTTTAGTTTTGGGAGTAGCCTTTGATTTTGATTGTAGTGAACCAGTAGTGCTACTAGTACTCCCTGATTTCCCACCTCTTTTACTCCGAGTCCGTATGGTAGTCTCTTCCTTAATCCCTTTATAAGCATTATCGTAGAATTCATAGCTTGAGATTTTCCTGATATTTTCATCAAGAAAATATTCAGGAAGCCTCTTTCCTTGTTGCTTTTTTGAAGACGTGGTCATTTTGACAAAAGCAATGGTGAAGTCGTCCTCGAAGAGGTTCTTAGGTTCATTTGGATCTCCCCTTCTTTTGATGAATTCAGGTGTATCTTTGCAGAAATGCTTAATGATTAGCTTTGTGAACCTTATGAACGGGATCATAGTCTTTTCACGTTCGGTTTGAATGTTGTAGACTAGATCACTCATTATGGGAATTGCAAAGTCAATCGGTAGCATACTGACCATTCCCCAAAACACTTGTAGATGTTCAAGTCTGGAATGTTCGTGACCACTTTTTCTTCCTGATATTGAACGTACGACCAACATATAGAAGGTTCTCCAAGGCTGAGGCATGTTCTTTGCATTGAATCTAGAATGCTTAAGTAGAGGTAAGTCGTCTTGAACATCATATCCTAGGTCAATGAAGAAGTCCAGGAGATCCAATTCAGGCAACATTGGGACAAATTCGTTCTCAGGTTGAGGTAGAAGGAAAACTCTACGGAGGACTTCGTGATCTACAGTGTAGACTTGTCGATCCAGCGTGACAGTGAAAGACTCATCATCCAAGTTAACCTTTGCTGTAAGCCAGAACTGATGAAGGTAGAATACTGGAACTGAAGTTGATTTGTCGAGCAGATGCTTGCATGGATGTGAAAGGAGAATATCTTTGACAATCTTACACGAGTTCTCAGGAATTCTTAATTTGTCGAAGTCAACTCGAGGATTGTTTTTGCCAATGGTGACGTTGTAGTCAGCAGGAATGATGTCATTCAGTGTGAGCAATGGAAGAGTTTGTTCGGGGACATTCTCGTTGTGTTCAGCCATGTTTATCTGAAAAGGTATCATCATAAACCAAACATCTAGATTTGTTACTTGTTAGCACAAACACAAGTTTGGTAAAAGATAAACACCTAGAACATTTAAGCATGGATGGTTCAATTATCATATGTGAAGTGACGTATGATGTAGACTTAGACAAAATTGATCTAATTGAGTTATAAAAACAAGCATAGAGTACTAAGACATTCACATGAGCACAAATATTATCCAAGTTACATAATTACAACACACTTTTCATCAAATGATAATCATCATTACAAATACATGTTTTCGAAAATACTACATGCCATGATCTCGAAACATTACTTTTAGGACAATTTTATGCAAACATAAAAAAAATCCTTGATTTTGAAAATATCTTAAGAGTGATCTTGAAAATCAGTCATAAGAAGAAAAGTTTCACAAACGTGCATAATGAAGGTTTTCGAAAAAATTTCCAAGTGTGTTCTCGATAAATATTTTATCAAGAACATACTCATTTGAAACATTTTCGCGAACATTCAGTATATGCGTTTGCGAAAGTTTTCATCACATGTGATTTCGAAAGAATAGTTCTCGAAAGACATGATTAGAGTGAAGTTTCGAAAATACATCAATCAAGTGTTCTCGAAAAAGTTTTAAAGTGTATTCTCGAAAAACTTGAGTTTTCGAAAATACATAACTTTAGAAAGTTTTCGCAAACGCTTAATTGGAGTATTCTCGAAAGATTCACCAAATCAGGTGATCTCGAAAAACTGTTTTCGAAAGAATTTTTATACAAGAATTTCAAAATCGTGTCAACGTACGTTTCTTTTGCAACTTGATTTTCCAAAGATTGAGACCTGTTGTATGGGTTGAAAAACATCTATTAGATTCACAGAAATATCACTCATACCTCATTTTCGAAACATGGGCATGAATACGTTATCGAAAACCACAAGTACATGCAAACTCTCATCATATCTATGTATTGTGAGTCTATTTTCAAACATTTGGATCATGTACATCACACAAAGTTAACCAAAAGAACATTACTTAAGAAAGACCCATTTAGAACAAAACCCTAACTATCGAAAATCAAGCATACATGGATATAGAACCAATTGAAGTGCATAATAATGATTCTCACACACATAGCAACATATCCCATCAAGAAAATTAACCAAAGCATCACAGAATCAAAAACACCCAAATCGTTCATTAGCCCTAGTTTTTGAAAAACATTCAAACATGTTAATTATGATGAAAAACTGTTGTAGGAACATTTAGAACTTGATTTTGAACAAAAGCCCTATGAAAAATCACACAAACAAACACGATTTGAAAGATTCTGAAATTTTGAAACCCTAGAACTTCAAATCGCTAATTCTTAAAGTCTAACCATTAGAATTATGATTAAACGAAAATCATTACTTGAAATAACCTTAAGATCATACAGAAACTTGCGGATTGAATATAGAAGCACGGATTATTCGTTTCATTTCTAGCCGTTGATATCAAAGAAGGGTGTATGTTTATTTTTGAAAATTTCTAAAATGCGGGGTGTTTGTTTATTTTATATATTTTGAACTTTTGAATCTTGTCACATTTAGTCCCTTAACTTCTTACTTTGCATCATGAGTCCTTAATATTGATACAAGTTAATGACCAAAGGCAATTGTCTTAGATATACTCCCCATGATTTAGTTTTATGAAATTTTTAACGGGATGAAACGAGAGAAAGGTCATGGGACTTTCATTATTTCCGAAACAACGCATCTTATGAAAATATGCAAGTATACCGGTTTTGAGCTGTCTCCCCCTCAACACTTGTAAAAGATAAAGAAATAACAAAGTGTTGACAGGAAGCGATATCCTTGGGTGTTTTTTTTTTTTTTTTTTTTTTTTTTTTTTTTTTTTTTTTTTATGATAGATTGAAAGATAGGAAAAATATTTTTGTGTTTTTGATGGTTTTATAATTTTGTATTTTGTTTTTGAAAAATTTATATACAAAGATAGTTTTGATGTTTGACTTTTACTTATGTTTTAAAAACTTTTCCAGATCCTCTGGAGTCAAACATCGCATACCAATTTGGTGAATTAAATTAGCAAACCTTGTTGGAGGTAATGCTTTGGTAAGTAAGTCCGCCAATCGGTACTCAGTTTCCACAAAATATAGTTCAACTGTACCCATTTCGACATGCTTCTTGATGAAATGATATCGGAGATCAATATGTTTTGATTTGCAGTGATGGACTGTGTTGCAGGAGATTGCAATGGCACTTTTGGAATCACAGTAGATCGGAATCTTATTGAATAGGTGGCCATAGTCTTTAAGTTGTGATCACATCCAAATGACTTGAGCACAACAGGCAGACATAGCTACGTATTAAGATTCTATTGATGACAGTGAAGTGCAGTCCTGCTTCTTTGATTGCCAAGACACAAGCTTATCTCCAAGAAACTGTAATCCACCTGATGTACTTTTTCGGGTGTTTAAGCATCCTGCATGGTCAGCGTCTGAAAAGGCTATTAGTTCAAAACCAGAATCCTTCGGATACCAGATTCCAAAATGGATGGTTCCCTTTATGTATCGAAGGATTCTTCTTGCCTCATTGAGGTTATTTTCAGTTGGTTTAGACTGATAACGCAGACACATATAGACCGCAAATACAATATCAGGTCCGCTAGATATGAGATACATGAGGGACCCAATAATACTTCTGTATTTGTTAGGGTCAACAGGAGTCCCATGTATATTAGTATCTAGTTTTGTAGAATTGGCCATAGGTGTATTCATTGTATCACAGCTTTGCATTCCATGTTTCTTTAAAATCTCAAGAGCATATTTAGACCGATTTAGAAAAATTCCACGGGGTGATTCATGAACTTGTAGTCCTAGAAAGAACGTAAGTTCACCCATCATGGACATTTCAAAATTATCTTTCGTTAATTTTGCAAAATCAATTGAGTAACGTTTGTTGGTTGAAGCAAAAATAATGTCATCGACATAAATTTGAACAATTAATAAGTCCGCCCCGTAAGTTTTTGTAAAGAGTGTTGGGTCCACCGAGCCTAAAGTAAAGTTATTGGCCAACAAGTATGTAGATAACTTGTCATACCACGCCCTTGGGGCTTGCTTGAGACCGTAGAGAGACTTCTTTAGCTTGTAGACATGATTAGGATGGTCTGGGTCAACAAAGCTTTCAGGTTGACTGTCATAAACCACTTTACGGAGTTGACCATTCGGAAATGCTGTTTTCACGTCCATTTGATAAACACCCATATTCGGATGAGCAGCGTATGCTAGAAAAATTCGTACAGCTTCAAGTCTATCTACAGGAGCAAATGATTCTTCAAAATCAATTCCTTCTTCTTGAGAGTATCCTTTTGCTACCAAGTGTGATTTGTTACGTATGACAGTTCCTTCTGCATCCAGTTTGTTTTTCCAGATCCATTTTAAGACAATGACAATGACTCCTTCAGGTTTTTCAACCATTTCCCAGACTTCCAATCTTTGAAAGGATTCAAATTCCTTTTGTATAGACTCAATCCAGTTTTCGTAAGTCATAGCTTCTTTGACATTCTTTGGCACGGTTTCACATACTGTGAGTGCATATATGCAAGTTTCACCATCTGTGTGAAGTCGTTGTCTTGTCATAATAGGTGCATCTGGATGGCCAATAGTTTGAACTAAGGGGATCTTTAGTCCATTTGTGTGTCGAAGGGTGAAGTTGATAAGAATCTCGTAGGTGAGCAGGATCCAAATTGCGTGTAGATGACTCAGCAATGTCAGGGACAAGTGGAGCCGGAGCAAATCGGTTAAAGAACGGTTCTGGGTCATGCGCTGCATTTTGTGGGACTGATATAGGTATGGAGTCTCCAGCTGATTGTCGTGAGTTGGACCCGATTTGTTCTGTAGTAGTTGTGGATACTATTGGAGGAGCGTCTATTCCAACAGTTGTTGTTGTTTGTTGAGGTGAATCAGGTACTTGATGTTAATCAAGATGTGCAGCGAAATTTGGTGAGGCCTCATAAGGACGGTTATCAATCGTATCATCAAACAATGAAAGCAAACTAGGTTTCCATTTCTTTACGGGAGAGTGACAATGGTTTAGCCGAAGATTCCTGAAAGTTAAGACGGTTAGATGCGGGTCCTAAGCTATTTTACTCAGAAGCCATTTGAGTGAGTTCATTGAAATTAGCATGAATAGTCTCTTGAATTTCTCTTGTACGACGATTCCATATCTGAAAGCCTTTTGAATTTTCACAGTATCCAACAAATATTCCAATGTCAGCCTTTGCTTTAAGTTTACCTAGATCATCACGATCATTAACTGGATAACATAGAGCTCCAAATACATGAAAGTAATTGATGTTTGGTTTCCTTTTGTGAACAATTTGATAAGGAGTTTTGTGATGGCGTTTTGTGATCATACAACGGTTTTGAGTGTAACATGCGGTTGAGACAGCTTCCGCCCATAGGTAATCCGATAATTGAGCATTGATTAACATCGTTCATGCAGCTTCCACTAACGTTCTGTTGCATCTTTCGATGACTCCATTCTGTTCGGGTGTTCGTGGAATGGATGTTTGATGTTCAATTCCCACTTTCTCAAAATATGACCTTAGAGTCTGATTCTTAAATTCTGTGCCATTGTCAGTTCTAACAATTCTGACTGTGTTGCGTAGCTGAACTTGTATTTTGGTGAGAAAGGTGATGATCATTTGAGGAGCTTGATCTTTACTTCGAAGAAAATAAACCCAAGTCCAACGGGAGTAATCATCAACAATTACTAAAATGTAGTGTTTACCATTGATACTTTGAACACGCATCGGACCACACAAATCCATATGAAGCAGGTGTAAAACATGATTAGTACTGTGTTTAGATTTTGAAGGAAAATGAGCTCGGGTACTTTTTTCTTGTTCACAGGCTGGACATAAGTGATCTTTGGCATAATGGAATCTTGGAAAGCCATCAACCAATTTGTGACAAGCGAGTTCAGTCATCGTTTTGAAATTCAAGTGAGAAAGGCGTTTGTGCGATAACCATGATTTAGTTGTTTCAGCTTTGGATAGAAGACAGATCGGAGATGAAGCAATCATGTCAGACATTGAAATTGTGCAGAGGTTAGTACCACGCTTGCCTGACATCAGATCATTTCCTTGTAGATCACGAACAAAACAAATTTTCTCTCGAAATGCTACTTCTAAATCCCCATCACAAAATTGACCGACTGAAAGGAGGTTGTGACCCAATCCTTCAACATAGTAGACTCTGCTAATTTCAATATTCCCATTCACATAGTCACCGTAACCCATGATTAAAGCGTATTGATCATTCCCGAATCTGACAGTTCCGATAAACTTTGAAAGAAAGTTGACTAACAGTTTGAGATTGCCTGTCATGTGTCGGGTGCAACCGCTATCAACAATCCAGAGAACAATCTAAACCACCTGCATCACAAGGAGACGACAAGGATGGAACAGAGGTAAGGGTGGAACCCGAAGAAATGGTGGGTTCCTGTTGGTTAGAAGCACAAATATTCAACAGTTTTGGAATCCATTTAAAATTTGGTTTGTATTGTAACCAACGTTGCCAGTTCCAGCTAGTTTTTGCTTTATTTTTGGTAAATTCACTAGCTTTTGGCTTGTTCCTAGATTTGTTGGTTTCTGCTATGGGGGTAACTACAAAATCATTCGAAACAGTAGTTGGCGGTTTTCCTAAGGTAGACTTAGAGGCAGTAGTGGGCCTAGAAGGAATGCCTGATCTACGTTTCTTATGATGATTTAAGATATTATTAGCTACACATTTAGTATGATCACCAAATAACACACTTTGACGACAAAACACACAAGATGCATTAATATTCAAAACATTCAAAGGTTCATCATTCTTTACATTTAGATTTTGATTACAATTTGCCAGATTAGAATCTAAATCAGATGCAACATGAGTTTTATTCAAGTTCCTAAGGTGAGCTTCTACTTCTTGCACTTCTAGTGTTCCTCTTCTATGTTGCCAGAGCCTAGTCTTTCTAGTCTTCTTAATGCTTTTTGTCTTTGGTCTGCTAACGCTTTTAGGGGAAACTAGTCTTGTAGAAGTGGAAGAGCTAACATTAGAACTCTGAGCATTATTACCCTTATCTGTTTTGTCTATTTGAAACATTCTTGGTGCTATCACTGTGGTGTCAACAAACTTTCCTTTTTGAAGTAGCTTAATTTTCTCTTTTAAATCAATGATGATGTGATTTTTATCCTGAATATCAGACTCAAGTAAACCGTTGCAATAATTGATGTGATCGCGGTTTTGTTGCCATTCGACATTTTCAATTTTTAAATCCGCAATTTCTTTTTCAAAAATGAGACATTGATTTTTAAGAAACGCATTGTCTTTGCAAGTTTGACAATTTTTTGAAACATTTTGACTTTGAAGTTTCAATTCTGTTTCAAGACTTTGAGCTTGACACCATTCAAGCCTTTGTTTGAGTTGACAATTTTCTTTTGAAAGTTTGTTGTTTTTTCTCAACGTATCATATTTATGTTTTAATGTCTCAATTTCCTTGTTCAGCAAATGATTATCAGCACAGTGATCTTCCACAAGCATAGAAGTACCAGATTTATAAAGATCATTCATGATAATAGACAAAATATCAGCTTCAAGAACTTTTTCCAAGAGTCGATCATAATCTGTTTTCAAGATTCTTTTTTTACGTTGTTGAACCAAAATTGCATTTTCATTTAAAGTGAAAACGTTTATCATTGATTTAACTTCTTTTTGGAGTTCTTGTTCCCAACGAGTAGCACAATGACGCAAATGTTGAACTAAAGGCAGAAATTTTTTTTGAAAAATTTCTCTCTTTTCACGCTCGTAAGCTGATTGAAAAGTAGCAATTTTAATTTCTGAATTATGTTCAATTACGTCTTCCAAATTTTCGATGCCTTTATTGAAAGTTTTAAAATATTCTAAGACTCGACAACATGTTGGTAAAGGTGTCACAGTACCAGAAGATGGTAGTGGTCCATTTACTTGTGCCACAAGTTTGACAAGAGCCCCATTGGAAGATGAGACATATGACTCAGTTACATACCATGATTTCTTAGGTATTTCTTTTGATGGAACAAAAGATTTTGAAATATGAGGTACTTTTGAGTAATCATATAGTTTGCAATATTCAATTTGACTCATTTTTTATCGACTCTTTTCTTTAAGTTCTTCTTCTTCCTCAGTATTATATACAACAACACGCACAATATTATTATCAAGCAATTGGTCCATACTGTAAAGCTTAGGAATTATTTTGAACGCAGTGTGAAGAAAAGTTGATCTGTAATCGCCAATGGCAAAACCTTTATCGGGTCTTGGTTTTAAAGTGAATTTTTGAATCGTTGTAACAGATTCTCCATGTTTGTAAACAATATTTTGAAATGCTTTTATTTGACGTTCGAGAGTTAGATTTTCTTGAATTAAAGAATTTTCTTTTTCCCATTTTTGCACTTTGTGTTCATAAAATTCCTGTTTGCAATTTGACAACTCTGTTTGTGTTTTTAAAGTTCCATTTGAAGTTGTGCAACTTGTTTTTTGAGATCATTTTTATCATTTTCCAGTTTGAAAACCAATTTGTTGTTTGACTCAATTAACTCATGCATTTTGTTTTGAAGATTTTGTTCTTTGACATACGATTCCTGAAATGACTTTTCAAAACACTTTTCACGTTTAACTTCATTTTGAAAATGTGAAAGTTATATTTTATAACACTCAATGTCCTTTTTCAAAACTGCATTTGTTTCTTTCAAAACTTTATTTTGCTCATTCTTTTTCTGAGTAATTAGAATTTGTGCTTGAAGTTGTTTGGCCATTACAATATAGTCAGGATCTGGATCAGATGAAGGTTCATGTTGTTCAACATGATCATGTTTGTCTTCCTCAATAAGATCATCATATGAAACGACAGTGTCATCATCAAATATAACAACTGTGTTTATTTGTTCATCCTCTTGGGAAGATAAAAATGATTCGGATGGAACAACTTGTGCCTTATCTGATTCAGAAGCAAAGGGTGATGCATTTTCTTGTATTAAGCACGTGTTTAGGTCATGTACCTGAGACAAGCCATCAGTGTCATACGCTGGGCCTGAATTATTCAACTGGAGTTCCTGCATGTTTGCCATAAGCATCACAGCTGCATTGGCTTCAAGATCTTCCATATCATCATCATTGTAAGCAATGGCGATTAAACTATTCTTTTGTTCAGTGAAAGTTCCTTCCTTTTCATCTTTGAGAGCCATTAGTAATGCCTGCTTGTGAAACTTTCTTCCCCGAGTTCTCGGTTTTGGACATGCTGTTGCAATATGACCTTTTCGTTGCAGTTGCAGCACCACAATGCATTCCCAGATTCTGTATTACCATTTGCAGCATTGTCATTTCTTCTCTGAGGAGCACCTGAAGTGTTTCTGAATCCCCCATTGTTGTTAAACCTTGGTCCAAACCCAGAATTTCCTGAATACCCTCCTGAACCTGATCGTCCAATGTTACGGTTCTGAATCCCAACCCGACCATCTTGAATGACAGCTTGATTCCTTGTATTTGATGAAGAACGAAGACAGTTGTTTGTCTTTTTAGAGAATTTTCTGAAAGCACGGGCAATAAGAGCAAGTCCCTGATTCAACGTGTTAACATCTTCATCATCATCTTCTGTGTAATTCGAGTATTACATGCTATCATGGTTGTCATATGGAGCAAGTTGAGTAGAAGCCTGTTGCGAGGATGATTCATATGGGACCATTTGGTGTGAGGTTGCAGGTTGTGGGTAACTGAAATAATTCTGTTCCTGAACTTAAGCATGATTAGACATTGGAGGTTGTGCAGCATGAGATTGAGCAACAAGTGCTAGTGGATTTGAAGTTGGTGGTGGTGTATATCCTCCTCGTGCAGCTCTATCTTTTTCAACTTCAGATTCATGGTGCTTGAGATAGTCATACAACAAACCATATGGAGCATCATGAAGATTCTTTGCTTGTCTCACAAATGTCACATACTTTTGCCAATCATAACCCAGACTACTGGCAAACTTCGTATTGACTGCGATTCTTGGAAGGTGTACTTCATGTCTCTCTAAGTCATTGACGACATTGGGGAAATGATGATAGTAAGATTCAAGTGACTCCCCTGGTTTGGTCATGAATTTTGTGTATTCCATGTAAAGTTTAGATTCCATATCTTCTTTATTCAGTTGTGTGCCTTCCATAAGTAGATGAACGTGTTCCCACATTGCTTTAGCATTTTTCTGGGCATCAACACTTCTGAATATTGGATTTGGGATTCCCTGAAGTATGTAAGCCATAGCATACTCATCTGCTTCACGATGAAGATGTTGTTCAGTAGTGAGTGCAGACTCAGGAACTGGTACAATAGTTGGAGCTACTGGAGGATCAGCAGCTTGGTCACCTCCAACGAAGTTTATAGGCCACTGAAACGGTCCTTCAAGGATAACTTGTTTCATGTACTTACCATTGGGTTTCTTGAGTTCAATAAACCTTAAGAATCGACTTGCCCACTGAACATAATTACCAGGTGTAAGCATTGGTGGAGTGTCAATAGATCCTGCCTCATGTCGGGATTGTTAAGTTGAGATTACTTCACACATGCTGTCAAACCAGTGAGTCTGTTTGGATGGAAGTTGGCTTTGTTGTTGTGGCATTGGATAGGATTTTTGTAGCGGAATCATCTGATGTTGTTGCATGAGAACATGTTGTTGTGAGTAAGCCGGTTGTTGATGATACTATGGTGGTTGTTGATAATGTTGTTGTTGCTGATGAAATTGATGATTATACTGCTGATTCTGATGTTGCTGGGGATGGTTAAAGTTGTAGTACGGTGGTTGAGACATAATGAACACTTGTGTGGTAATGGATCTTGTAGAAGGTATAGATTTAGCCAATTTCTCGAAACTAAGCACGAATCCAAATTCTTCAAGTTTCTCGAAACTTAGTTAAAGCCCAGTTTTCGAAAATAGTGATTGCAAAATTTTGTGTTTTCGAAATGTTGTATTCAGTGTTCTCGAAAGTTGGTGATTGCGAAACTTTGTGGTTGCGAAACTTTAACAATCTGGATTCTCGAGGCTTTTGGAATTTTGAGTGATTTCGAAACTTAGATGTTTGCGAAAGACGTGTTTTCTAAAATTTTGAAGTTTTCGAAAACCCAAACTCACTAATAAATTTCGAAGTTATCCAATTTCGAAATTAAGCCAAAAGTCGAAGTATTTTCTTTCTTATACAAGAGAGAAAGTACTGAGTATCCAACTGTGAAGACGAAAGGGGCCGCGGCTTGTAATCTCGAAAGTTAGTCAACTAGTGACTGCGAAACTGAGTGCTTAGTGATTTCGAAACTTTGGCAGTTTTTGTTTTTGATTAAAAGCAATCCAAAAACACATTTTTAATCCAAGATTTTTATACAACTATCTTTAAAATAATGATATCTCTAAGAAAGTTTCAAACTTGAACCACTTTTCAAAAAAAAATTTAAAGTTTACGAAAACAAGTACAAAAGTACAAAATGTAAATTTTAAAAGAAAGATTGATACTTTTTTGTTTGATATGATTTGTAGCACAAGTTTGTAAGCAAAGATGTGATAAAAACCAAGAAACAAACAAGAAAGTACAAGTTTTTTCACAAAATAACGAGTTGAAAATTGGTTTTTGGATCGGATTCAAAGAAAAAACAAGAACAATACCTTCATATGGCGAATGATACCACTTGTTAGGTACCCATATTGATTACACACAAGCAAGAATGAGATAGATATAGGGATTTGGGTGATTATGAGAATGAGAGAAAGATAAGTGCAAGAGTTTCCTTATAATATCAAATAACCAACCAAGTAATAATGTTTACATAAGGTCCTATTTATAGGAGAGGATGCTAGGGCAACACTCCTAGCTCACTCCTTAATACAAATCGTGGGCCTTGAGGCCTTGTGGGCTTTTTATAAGCCTTTTACACATTAAACATAACTAAATGTAAGTAAATAATAAATAAGCAACCTAACGTTTATTACAAATGACCGAGACTTGATAAAATAGTAAAACTTCATTCCCAAGATAATTGTAATATAATATACTTCCGGTGGTAGAATAAATGTGAACATATTACACATGCAAATGAATATATTTGTAATTTTATCCATTTGTTAGCGCTATCTAGTTTTAACTTTATCAATGTAATCGGCTCATATTTCTAATGTCTGAATTAGTATGTCATTACGAATACAAGATAGTGGGCAATATTTGACATTATTGTTATCTATCTATGTGGTAGAATAAAAAAGTCACTGTAATATGTTTCCCTATGGTAGAATTATTTTGAATAGGAACAACGGTATTAGATAACGGAACACTGGTAATAGATAACGCAGTCACATTACAGATTAACGAAAGGAAAACATGTAATGCTTTAATCCAGCCACGCTCGTACTTAACTACCCATAAAGTTTGTTGAAAAATTCCACGAAAAATATATCACTATCTACCATGACTAAAACTAGGTATTGCAAAACAAATTAATGTTGTCCCAAAAACTATTGCTCATGTATAGGAAAAAATACTGTAAGTCAAAGTCTATCGTTCATGTATAGAAATTTAATTAATTTCAGGCCAGGTACTTCCATGTTACTTTATTTTTTATATCCTCCTAAGGAAAATAAGTAAATTTTGTTCAACGATATAAAAGATAACTAGACATTAAATGCAGATTCATTTAAAATCCTTGAAAAGTGAATGTATATGACTAAGACATGAGTTTATGAAAGATAATGCAAAACAAAACTAGCATTCATGATACTTCTCGACTTTTCGAAAATTTAATCCTATTCGTCTTTTAGAGTTATATATATACCTATCATTTCATCTATAAATTGAACACTTGCAAAGACAAAAGAAAAACGTTTTCAAGAAAGCACATCACACCTTATAGGTAACCCAAGATACTTTTACTTCTGTTTTCCTTAATAGTTATGTTGTACATCTGTTTTCCTCAATAGTTATGTTGGTGAGATTAACTAAGCTTTTTGTGTGTACTTCATTGTTATAGTGTTAAAAGTTTCCCAAGGAGTCAACATGGTGAGAGTCAGAATGGTGAAAAAGGGGCTTTGTGATCATTGCAGTCAAACGTAAGGCTGCTCTTTTTATTTTGTACATGCGATTCATTATTATTTATATGATATTTACTTTTTGGTACTTGTCGTATGTCCATTATTAGCGAATCTGTGTCGTATACTACTAAAGATGCTTATATTAAATGTAAATAATTGAACCTCTCTTTTCATGAATACTTGTATGTCTTTAGCCGATAACATGTGTAAATAGTAATAAACAGTAAACGATATGGCTCATTAGTGTTTAGACAGGATCTTAAAAACATGTTTTGACATCTATGCCAGAAATAGGGCTGTCAAAAATACCCGAACCCAAATAACTGGCCTGAACCCAAGAAAAAAACTTTTTCGGGTCGGGTTGCTTCATGCTGAAACCTTATTCGACTCGAGTTTCAGGTTACCAAACAAGAGATTTTAAATTTTTATTATCATATATTTCCTTGTTTTTTATGAAATTTTCCTTCTGCTTATTTTTATGCCATATACTTCTTATTCGGGTTGACCCGAACCCGACTAACCCGAATAAAGTAATTTGATTAAAATCTTTTAAACATTTAGAGAGAAAAAAAACACGCTTTGGCTAGTGAGTCGGCAAAAAAATTTGAACATGTGTTTCAACAAAATTACATATGGCCGCCATCCCGAACATGTTCCATTAAGTTTTTATCAAGTTTACATGGATATAGATGACTATAAAGAGCAGTAAATTACCATCTTAACCTTAGGAGTGAATTTAAGGCTAATTTTGTTTTACGTTGAAATAAATAGTCCCAATGATATAATACGATTCTTCAAAAAATGCTAGCTAGTTCTCTGATTTATATTTTTTATCGAATTACGCTCTTAACTTTTTTAAAAACAATTATACTCTCTTTGACGCAAAAGGTTTAATAAACTATCGAATTAAGCTCTTAAGTTTTTTTTGTCTTCAGTAGTTAATTAGAGTGACATGAACGTGTATATTTGATAAGTTGAGTAATCTAAATGTCGTGTTTCATAAGTAATGACTAATGTGAACAAAATAACTGTCCACAAAAATGCATTCGTATAATAGAATCATATATCATATATGTAGATTTTTATGTGAACAAAATTATTTCGAAATATTCCAAAATTGAAAGATGAACAGGGCGAATTAAGTATCAAAATTAATCTAACAATAAAAAAATAAAAAAAGTAAAAAATAGCCTGAATAAACACCTAATTTCATTTCAGATGAGTTTATATAAATAATTAATTATAAATACAATACATAGAGTTATAAGTTAAAGATAAAAACCTAATAGTGGAGAGGAGGTCAGCAGAGAAGTAACGGAGTCGTCGGAGCAGCAGGTGGCGAGCGATCACTCAGTCGCAGGAAATTATAAGTTATCGATGAAAACCTAATGTTGGAGGAGGAGTTCTACATAGGTTTTGAATGTATAAGATTTATTTTATTTTCAAACTTTCATTTTAGATTCGCATTTTTTTTCTTTTCTTTTTTTCCCCCCGGTTTTTATCTGTCAAATATTGATATTCTTTTTTAGTGTTTACATTATCCATTATTATCATTAATAAACTGTAGAATTAAGCTCATAACATTTTTTTGTCTTTTTCTTCAGTAGTTAATTGGAGTGACATGAATGCGTATATTTGATAAGTTGAGTAATCTAAATGTCGTGTTTCATAAGTAATGACTAATGTGAACAAAATAACTGTCCACAAAAATGCATTCGTATAATAGAATCATATATCATATATGTAGATTTTTATGTGAACAAAATTATTTCGAAATATTCCAAAATTGAAAGATGAACAGGGCGAATTAAGTATCAAAATTAATCTAACAATAAAAAAATAAAAAAAGTAAAAAATAGCCTGAATAAACACCTAATTTCATTTCAGATGAGTTTATATAAATAATTAATTATAAATACAATACATAGAGTTATAAGTTAAAGATAAAAACCTAATAGTGGAGAGGAGGTCAGCAGAGAAGTAACGGAGTCGTCGGAGCAGCAGGTGGCGAGCGATCACTCAGTCGCAGGAAATTATAAGTTATCGATGAAAACCTAATGTTGGAGGAGGAGTTCTACATAGGTTTTGAATGTATAAGATTTATTTTATTTTCAAACTTTCATTTTAGATTCGCATTTTTTTTCTTTTCTTTTTTTCCCCCCGGTTTTTATCTGTCAAATATTGATATTCTTTTTTAGTGTTTACATTATCCATTATTATCATTAATAAACTGTAGAATTAAGCTCATAACATTTTTTTGTCTTTTTCTTCAGTAGTTAATTGGAGTGACATGAATGCGTATATTTGATAAGTTGAGTAATCTAAATGTCGTGTTTCATAAGTAATGACTAATGTGAACAAAATAACTGTCCACAAAAATGCATTCGTATAATAGAATCATATATCATATATGTAGATTTTTATGTGAACAAAATTATTTCGAAATATTCCAAAATTGAAAGATGAACAGGGCGAATTAAGTATCAAAATTAATCTAACAATAAAAAAATAAAAAAAGTAAAAAATAGCCTGAATAAACACCTAATTTCATTTCAGATGAGTTTATATAAATAATTAATTATAAATACAATACATAGAGTTATAAGTTAAAGATAAAAACCTAATAGTGGAGAGGAGGTCAGCAGAGAAGTAACGGAGTCGTCGGAGCAGCAGGTGGCGAGCGATCACTCAGTCGCAGGAAATTATAAGTTATCGATGAAAACCTAATGTTGGAGGAGGAGTTCTACATAGGTTTTGAATGTATAAGATTTATTTTATTTTCAAACTTTCATTTTAGATTCGCATTTTTTTTCTTTTCTTTTTTTCCCCCCGGTTTTTATCTGTCAAATATTGATATTCTTTTTTAGTGTTTACATTATCCATTATTATCATTAATAAACTGTAGAATTAAGCTCATAACATTTTTTTGTCTTTTTCTTCAGTAGTTAATTGGAGTGACATGAATGCGTATATTTGATAAGTTGAGTAATCTAAATGTCGTGTTTCATAAGTAATGACTAATGTGAACAAAATAACTGTCCACAAAAATGCATTCGTATAATAGAATCATATATCATATATGTTGATTTTTATGTGAACAAAATTATTTCGAAATATTCCAAAATTGAAAGATGAACAGGGCGAATTAAGTATCAAAATTAATCTAACAATAAAAAAATAAAAAAAGTAAAAAATAGCCTGAATAAATACCTAATTTCATTTCAGATGAGTTTATATAAATAATTAATTATAAATACAATACATAGAGTTATAAGTTAAAGATAAAAACCTAATAGTGGAGAGGAGGTCAGCAGAGAAGTAACAGAGTCGTCGGAGCAGCAGGTGGCGAGCGATCACTCAGTCGCAGGAAATTATAAGTTATCGATGAAAACCTAATGTTGGAGGAGGAGTTCTACATAGGTTTTGAATGTATAAGATTTATTTTATTTTCAAACTTTCATTTTAGATTCGCATTTTTTTTCTTTTCTTTTTTTCCCCCCGGTTTTTATCTGTCAAATATTGATATTCTTTTTTAGTGTTTACATTATCCATTATTATCATTAATAAACTGTAGAATTAAGCTCATAACATTTTTTTGTCTTTTTCTTCAGTAGTTAATTGGAGTGACATGAATGCGTATATTTGATAAGTTGAGTAATCTAAATGTCGTGTTTCATAAGTAATGACTACTGTGAACAAAATAACTGTCCACAACAATGCATTCGTATGAATAAAATCATATATCATATATGTAAATTTTAAATGTGAACAAAATTATTTTGAAATATACCAAAATGGAAAGATGAACAGGGCGAATTAAGTATCAAAATTAATCTAACAATGAATAAAAAAATAAAAAAAGTAACAAATAGACTTAATAAACACCTAACTTCATTTCAGATGAGTTTATATAAATAATTATATATACAATACATAAAATAATAAGTTATAGATGAAAACCTAATAGTGGAGAGGAGGTCACCGGAGATGTCACGGAATCGTCGGAGCAGCTGGGGGCGAGCGATCACTCAGTCGCAGGGAATTATATGTTATCGATGAAAATCTAATGGTGGAGGAGGAGTTCTATAGGTTTTAGATTCACATTTGAGATTTTTTTTTAATCATCATCTATCAAATATTGATTCATTTTAAGTGTTTACGTTATCCGTTATTATCATTTTTTTTGTTCAACATATTTTCCATTGTTTGTTATTTACTTACGTACAGTTAAATTTTGTCAATCAATTATATGAATCAAACCCGCCCATCGGGCGGGTTATGAAGCTAGTATGGATATATATAAAAAGGTACCAAGTGTTTTTCACCTTTAAAATTTTATAAATAATTAATTATATATACAATACATAAAATTATAAGTTATAGATGAAAACCTAATAGTGGAGAGGAGGTCGCCGGAGAAGTCACGGAATTGTCAGAGCAGTTGGGGGCGAGCGATCACTCAGTCGCAGGGAATTATAAGTTATCGATGAAAATCAAATGGTGGAGGAGGGGTTCTATAGGTTTTAGATTCACATTTGAGTTTTTTTTTTTTTTTTTTTTTTTTTTTTTTTTTTTTTTTTTTTTTTATCATCATCATCATCTATCAAATACTAATATTCATTTTAAGTGTTTACCTTATCCATTATTATCATTCTTTTTGTTCAAAATATTTTCATTATTTGTTATTTACTTACATCCAGTTAAATTTTGTCAATCAATTACATTAATCGAACCCGTCCATTGGGCGGGTTATAAAGCTAGTGTACATATATATATATATATATATATATATATATATATATATATATAAAGGTACCAAGTGTTTTCCACCTTTAAAATTTGTACCATTTTTTATCCAACTTTTATAAAATCGTTTTTATGCTTACATATTCTGTAACAATTCGCAATTTCAGGTTAATTTCTATTTTCGGAAAATTTTACTATTCATGTTACTATTCATTTTTACTATTCATTTCTTTCTGAATTTTTCCCAAAAGTTGATTTTTATTTCATATTCTCGAGTGATAAATCATTTTCATGACAAATTAAATGTTTGACACTCGTCAGATCATTTTCGTGAAAGTTATTAAGGAATTACACGACATTACACGTTTTAGGGTAAAACGGCAATCAGAAATTCTCCGCACAACGAAATTCGGTCGCGTTTTTACTCAGCCGTAACCCTAGCCTTTACCTGCACCGCATTTCTAAGATGATTTGAGCTTTCAACTTATTTAAATAAGTCAACATATTTTTCCCTCCTCCATTGACTAAAAATCATTCCTTGATTTTATAAATCATTCCTTGATTTTTAGGCTTCCGGTTTGATGTCTAAAAGACATTTAAGACCAACCGACACCAGACTGAGCCCAGTCTAGACATTATAAATCATTTTAAATCATTTTTAGCATATTAGAAAAGTAACATTTTACTTTTCTCAGTTTTACGCAATATTCGTACATTTTACGTATTACGCGTTTTAGACCCGTGTTTCCAGCTTTTAGCAGGTTTTACCACCCAAATGGAACTTATCACCCATTTTATATTTTATTATGGGACTTATGAACATTTCTAACAATACTTTAAAGTTTCATATTTTTACGACACCCGGTTTTACGTTTTGAGGCCTAATCATTTACGGTTGGCATTTCCCGGAGTCAAAATGCATCTTTTAACCAAGGATAATACCAAGCCAAGCCACCTCCCCTCCTTATCTTTTTGGAACCGCCACAAGGGGGGGGGAGTCACACCCTTGGTGGCTTGATCTCATGCCTTGTTGTCTTGGATGGTGTACATGTGTTTTTCTTGCTAAAATATCCTAAGAAAGTAACCTCCTCATTGAGCTATAAAAGCCCCTCTCCCTCTCTTCCTTGGCCGGCCATCCCAACCCACCAAAACCTCTCACACTTAGCTTATTTCTTCTAATTTGTTGCAAGGTTCAAGTGAAGTTCAAGTATAGAAACCCTAGATAGCTTATTTCTTACCAAAAATCTTCCAAACACTAACATACTTGGTGTTTTCTCTTGAGTTTAAATCCACTCAATACACCTCAACTTTCATTACATATCTTTCAAGAATACCAAGGGTAGAAAGGTTGCTTGAAGTGAAAAGGGGTTGAAGCTTGTCTATCAAAGTCCATTTCCTTACTAGTTACTCCTTTCTTTAATTAGAAAGCCTAAAGTTGTAAGCCTAAACCTAACATGCTTCTTGTTTATTTATCATATCCATCTCATTTACATGTTATCTTTGCTATATTATGTGTTGTAATTATGTCCATGATGAATCATGATGAGTAAAAGATGTTGTTGTAATGACTTATTGAAACAAGTTACTAAAACAAGCAAACTAGTGAATATCTTGGTATAACCTGATCAAAATGGTAAAAATTTTATATTTGATTATTACATAATACAGTAGAGGACTTAACAAGAAAACCATAGCAATTTGAACCACCTAAAAAGAGTAAACGAGTCAAAAGTTATGGCGATTTGAAGTTACCAAAGATTTCCGGCAAAACTGCCTAAATGTTTCTGTGATTTCTGTGACAGAACCTAAAACACGCAAAAAGAGGCCTTTCTGGTCCGATTCATGAAAAAGTTAAAACACGAAAGTTGTCCGGAATCACGTTTTCATTCAGGAACAAAGAGGCTCAAGCCTTGAAAACGCCTTCTGAGTGAGATATTTCTCAGTTTTCTTAACAGCTATTTACATATTTTAAGTTACTAAGTTATTGTCATACTTTCAAAGGAATAAAAGGTATTACGACCTATAACCAAGACCCCCACCATGGCTAGAGCTAAGGTTGTGTAACATGACCTTGGAACAAGGACCAAAGGTCATGGCTAGGCCATGACGAAATGACCAAACCAACTTACAAAGGCGTAAACATGAAACAATGAAATTGGCGATAACATGAACAAGTAATTTGTATCTACTTCACCTAAAAGGAAACCATGAGATTTTACCAAGACAAATGGTCACACAAGACTTATAAAACTACCCCTAATAACAATCTTCATGTACTATAAACTTTCCTAAGTTTATACAAATATCGGACATGTAACTTTTTTCGGATCAAAACTTATATCTATATACTTTATCAACTACTACAATAGTAGGGAGCTTCATGTGAGGAGTTCATTGCGTAAGCCGTCGAGATGAGTTGTGGATTTACGAGTTAAAGTGTCCTGGCTCCTCGAACGCTTACTAACATGACTTCTGAAATATGTTAGCCCGAACGGTAGTAAACGATATACCAAAACATACATGTTCATAAATCTTTCTTTCAAAGACTTACAAATAAACATCATACCTTATCATGGACTATAATGCAAGATATATATATAGGCACTCCGTTATATTCTTTACACAAATCCTAAGTCGCAACATTCTATTCTAGGTTGCTTGTAGAAACCTACACGATCCGACTATCACCTTCATTATTTGCTATCGTACTTAAGGTGAGTTCATAGCCCCACTTTACATTACTTCAATGTTTTATAAACCCTTGGGGGGAATACATGCTACTTTTAAACCGAACACAATGCTTTGAAACTGTATGCTGCCTGATTGTTTTATTATTACTAAGTACCTACCTTGCCAATCCTAGGCCCCATCATGAACCATTTAATCACTAGTATTAGTGAGCGCGAGTATTGTGAATAGGCCTATTGGGATTGACGAATCCCATTTGTTTGAGCAGATTAGTTCAACAAATGCACTATATTTGAACATTTAAGTATGACGGCAAAGTACTTACCGGGGCAACATAACCGCCGATTGATATTGGTACCCGTTAACGTCTTGGTTGCATGAGCTTAGTACATAATAATAACTGTTTTGTTTTCTAACATGAGTATGAGTCTAATTAACTCATTACTACCAACATATTGTGTTCAACCGTTAAACAAACTCTATGAATATCACTCAACCTTTGTGTTGACCTCTTAAGCATGTATTTCAGGTCCATGATAATCAAGAATGGAGCGGGAAGGGCACGTACCGAAGGAAGAAGGCTATAAACTATTATGTCATTCGATAAAAACATCATAGACTTTATATTGATGTGTTTTGAAACAATGGATCATTTTGGGACCTTACTATGTAAACTTTGATACATTTGAATAATATGAATGACAACTCTTTTTATTACAATTCGTTTAGAGATCGTTTTCTATTATTATGACTGTTGTGCCGTCGAGTAACACCCAAGTTGAATTCCGCTGCATCATGAATTGGGGGTGTTACAGATTGGTACCAGAGCCATGGTTATAGAGAAACGGGTCTAAGTGAGACCTAAACTATAACTACAATAACAAGCAAAAACATTTTTATAGCCTTCCGCTCTTCGTGCCTTCCATCCTCCAGAAGATTATGGACTTATTACACATGTTATCCTACATGAACATATTTGTATATTGTCATATGCACATTTCCTTAGTTTGAGCATTTTCCATAAACATTTGATTATTTTGACATCATAAATTGTAGACATCATGTCCGCACCTCCATCTCCTGATCATCTTCATGCTATGCCCGAGTATTTACCAATTCTTCCCGGACCCGATGATCCTTACTTTGAACAAATTGACTATGACGATGAGGAAATACCTTATGAGGATCTAGACAATGAAATAGATTCGGACGAAGATCCTGAAATGGATATGGACATAAACATCGATGAGTACGAAGAGGATCCAGAAATGGATGTTGACATCGAAGGCATCGAGGAGGAAGCGGAGGAACTATTAGTGGTGCCACATTTATCACCATTGACATCTCCACCTCCGGTTTCACCAATTTCATCCGAATCTAACCGTACCACTCCAGCTCAAATTCCGAAATCTACTTACCAAACCGGCGGAACATCTACATCTCCACATATGTTCGCGAACTCAGCTCAATACGAAATCTACTCTTTGAAACAAGCTCTCAACCTAACCCAACTCAAGGTTAAATGTATGGCAAGTCAAATGCACGAATGTATGTCCAAGGTAAATTCTGCTAGAATGGATGCCATGAATGCTCGAGACGACCTATATTGGTTTAAGCTTGACATGAGCTACGTGAAGCGTGACTCGACTCATGTTGGGGAAGAAGTCTTAAATCCTTTGACGGGCTTGGATAATGTCAAGGATAGACTCACTTTGGTTGAGAGGGCCCAAGAACAGGATGCGGTTCAAATTCACCAACTACTTAACCGCCTAAATACCGCCGAAATCCGGTTAGATGTGGCAAACTTTGACAGGTATCAACTTAGGAATGATTTGTGTGGGATGCAAACTCAAATGAGTTCCATACAACAAAGGTTATACCGAAAGGAGGTCAAAGAATACCGTCCAAACGAAAGCGTAGACGTGTTAGCAAAACGCGGAAATAATAATCCAACCGGACCACAACAACCTCCCAACCAACGTTAGACTAGTTTTATAGTACTAGTTATCTTTAGTACAACGTTGTAATTACTAACTGAAAGTATCAGTTAGTAAGTTTTGAATGAACTTGTAATAAGTTCGATTTTGTAATCAACGTTATATTAATAAAACTCTTATTTTATATACTATCATGTGTTATGCTTTTAAGTTTCAACATTATCATCCTATCATTCTTATCAAACATTGTGCTCATCTCACAACTCTCTAATTACAATGTATCTTTTGAACAATAGAACCATGGCGCCCAAGAAAAAGACCCCACCACCAACGATGACACAAGCCGCCATCCGCAAACTAGTGAAGGATAGTGTCAATGCAGCACTTATCGCTGAACGAGCAGCCGTAGCTGCAGCAGCTGCCGATGCCACCACCGCTGCTGGTGCTGCTGATGCTGCAGCCGCTGCTGATGCTGCAGCAGCCGCAGAAGCCGCCACTGCTGCGGAAGCTGCAATAGCTGCAGAGGCTGCAAGAGTTGCCAGTCTGAACCTTGGAGGACCTACCCCTCCGGTGACCAATGTTACTATAGTACCAAAGGGTTGCTCGTTCATTTCCTACCTGAAATGTGAACCCCTCAAATTCAAGGGTACTGAAGGGGCTGTAGGTTTGACCCGTTGGTTCGAAAAGGCAGAATCGGTGTTCATTGTTAGTAAATGTATCGAGGGGGATAAAGTTCAGTATGCCACAAGTACTCTGTTGAATGAGGCCTTGTCCTGGTGGAACTCAATTGCTCAACCCATGGGCATTGAGAATGCCTACAAAATTACTTGGGCAAATTTGAAACAAATGATGATCAAGGAATACTGTCCACGCAGTGAAATACAAAAGTTGGAAGTTGAGTTCTGGGATCATACGGTTAAGGGAAATGATATCATGACCTACAACCGTAGATTCCAGGAACTGAGGATACTTTGTCCATCAATGGTTTCCCCAAAGGAAAAGATGTTGGAAAGGTATATTTGGGGACTTCCCTCAAGCATACAGGGGAATGTGACTTCGGCAAATCCCAAAGAACTTGATGAGGCTATGCGGATGTCCCGTAGTCTCATGGATCAAGTGGTACGTATGTCGGAAACCCGCAAGCAAAACAACCTCAACACCAACAACAACACCAACAACACCAACAACAACAATGCCAACAATCCCAACAATTCCCACTACCGTAACAACAACAACAACAACAAGAACACCAACAACAAACGACCATATGATGGTAACCGTGGGAATAATAACAACAACAACAACAACAACAACAACCAAACCCGAAACAACAACCATCACAATCAACAGAACAAGAGACAGGAAGCCGCGACGGATTATGTTGCTGCACCAGCTGGTGGTAGGTACGTGGGTAATCAACCACAATGTACCAAATGCAATTACCATCACGAAGGTCCTTGCCCGGCCAAATGCCACAAGTGCCAAAAGCCCGGACATCTTGCCAAGGATTGTAGAGGCAAGGGTATAGCTACTGGGGCTAACACACAGCCCATAGTTACATGTTTCGGGTGTGGTGAAAGGGGACACTATAAAAGCAACTGTCCTCAGAACCAAGGACCCCAAGGCGGAGGTGCTCGTGCTAGAGCCTATGTCATAGGAAAGGAAGAACCACACCAGGACCCGAACGTGGTTACCGGTACGTTCTTACTCAATAATATTCCTGTTAAAGTATTATTCGATTCTGGTGCTGATATGAGCTTTATATCTACTAGAATTGCACCTTTACTTGATATTCCATCAATTACTTTAACCACTAGTTATAATGTTGAGCTAGCTACCGGTCACTTAGTAAAAACCAATACCGTAATCCCAAACTGTACCCTTAATCTCTTAGACCACCCCTTTGACATCAATCTTATGCCAATTGAACTCGGAAGTTTTGATGTAGTTATTGGCATGGATTGGTTGTCTAAAAATCAAGCTAACATTATTTGTGGTGAAAGAGTGGTGCACATTCCATGTGACAATGAAACTTTGATCATTCGTGGTGATCAAAGTGGAACTCGAATAAACATCATCTCATGTATCAAAACCATGAAGTACATTGAGAAAGGATGTTATGCTTTCTTAGCCCACGTAACAGAAAAGAAAACCGATGAAAAACGTCTCGAAGATGTTCCTATTGCCCGTGAGTTTCCTGAAGTCTTTCCAGAAGAATTACCCGGACTACCACCACATCGACAAATAGAGTTCAGAATTGATTTAATACCAGGAGCGGCGCCAGTTGCCCGCGCACCATACCGGCTAGCACCTTCAGAGATGCAAGAGCTATCAAATCAATTACAAGAACTTGCGGACAAGGGATTTATTCGACCCAGTTCCTCACCTTGGGGAGCTCCAGTTTTGTTCGTGAAAAAGAAAGACGGATCATTACGCATGTGTATTGACTATCGTGAACTAAACAAATTAACCATAAAGAACCGATACCCACTACCAAGAATTGATGATTTATTCGATCAATTACAAGGTTCAACCTATTACTCAAAAATCGACCTACGTTCAGGTTACCACCAAGTCAGAGTTCGTGATGAAGACATTCTAAAAACAGCCTTTAGGACACGATATGGTCACCACGAATTCCAAGTGATGCCATTTGGGTTAACAAATGCACCGACAGTATTCATGGATCTCATGAATCGTGTGTGTAAGCCATATTTGGACAAATTCGTGATCGTATTCATAGACGACATTCTCATTTATTCCAAAAACGAAGAGGAACACAAAGAACACCTGAGAACAATTTTAGGACTACTCAAGGAAGAGAAATTGTATGCAAAGTTTTCCAAATGCGAATTTTGGATTCAATCCGTACAATTCCTTGGGCATGTGATTGACAAGACCGGTTTACATGTCGATCCCGCTAAAATTGAAGCTATCAAAAACTGGCCAACACCTACCACACCTACAGAAATTCGTCAATTTCTGGGTTTTGCCGGGTATTACCGAAGGTTTATTGAAGGATTTTCTTCAATAGCAAAATCTTTGACCAAGCTAACTCAGAAAAACAAGAAATACGTGTGGGATGAAGACGAAGAAAATGCTTTCCAAACCCTTAAACAAAAACTTTGTAGTGCTCCTATCCTAGCATTGCCAGATGGGATCGAAGATTTTGTAGTCTATTGTGATGCATCATGCCAAGGTTTAGGTGCCGTGTTGATGCAACGTGATAAGGTCATGGCTTATGATTCACGACAACTCAAGGTTCATGAAGAAAATTACACCACTCATGACTTAGAGTTAGGAGCTGTGGTCTTTGCACTAAAAATCTGGAGGCACTATCTATACGGTACTAGATGTACTGTGTACACCGATCATAAAAGCCTACAACACATTTTGAACCAAAAAGAACTAAACATGCGACAACGTCGTTGGTTGGAATTACTTAGTGATTATGACTGCGACATTCGTTACCACCCAGGGAAAGCAAACGTAGTAGCTGACGCCCTAAGCCGAAAGGAACGAGTTAAACCACTACGAGTCCGAGCCTTAGTTTTAACCATAAATTCCAACTTTCCTACCCAAATCCTTCACGCTCAAGCTGAGGCGGTGAAACAAGAAGATATCCAAAAGGAAAAGTTGGATGGCATGATACAAAAGAAATTCGAAACCCG
Organism: Artemisia argyi; assembly: GCA_030686995.1. NCBI lineage: Eukaryota > Viridiplantae > Streptophyta > Magnoliopsida > Asterales > Asteraceae > Artemisia > Artemisia argyi. The sequence continues at coordinate 68,901,587 of CM060676.1, read as the reverse complement.
TTCAGATGGAACTCTATGCTTTCAAGGTCGAAGTTGGTTACCACTTTATGGTGGCCTACGAGACTTGATCATGCATGAATCGCACAAATCTAAATACTCCATACATCCAGGATCTGATAAAATGTATCATGATCTTAAGTTACTTTATTGGTGGCCGAACATGAAAGCCGACATTGCAACATATGTTAGCAAATGTCTTACCTGCTCCAAAGTAAAAGCCGAACATCAAAAACCATCCGGTCCATTGCAACAACCAGAAATTCCTACCTGGAAATGGGAAAGAATTACTATGGACTTCATTACCAAGCTCCCAAAGACATCAAGTGGTTATGACTCTATCTGGGTCATAGTTGATCGTCTCACAAAATCCGCACACTTTATACCAATCAAAGAGACTTACAAAATGGAACAACTAACCCGACTGTATGTCAAAGAAATAGTCTCAAGACATGCTGCACCAATATCCATCATATCCGACAGAGATGGTAGATTTACTTCCAATTTCTGGCAGTCACTCCAAGACGCCTTTGGAACAAATCTAGACATGAGTACAGCATATCACCCTCAGACCGATGGTCAGAGTGAACGAACCATCCAAACTCTTGAAGACATGCTTCGAGCATATATAATAGACTTTGGAAAAGGATGGGATACTCATTTACCATTAGTCGAATTTTCCTACAACAACAGCTATCATACAAGTATTAAAGCAGCCCCATTTGAAGCACTTTACGGTCGAAAGTGTCGTTCACCTGCTTGTTGGGCTGAAGTGGGAGAAGTTCAACTCACTGGACCAGAACTCATCCGTGAAACAACGGATAAAATTGTACAAATCAAAAATCGGTTACAAGTCGCAAGAGATCGACAGAAAAGTTATGCCGACACACGACGCAGACCCCTAGAATTCCAAGTCGGAGATAGGGTTATGCTAAAGGTATCGCCTTGGAAGGGCTTGATACGATTCGGTAAACGAGGAAAACTAAACCCAAGATACATCGGACCATTTAAAATCCTAGCCAGGGTTGGCCCTGTGGCGTACAAACTTGAGCTTCCTTCAGAACTCAGTAGTGTACACCCCACTTTCCATGTATCTAACCTAAAGAAATGCTTATCGGATGAATCACTTGTGATTCCACTCGATGAAATTCAACTCAATGACGATCTTCAATTTGTTGAGGAACCCGTAGAAATCATGGACCGAGAGGTCAAACAACTCAAACAAAGCCGTATACCAATTATCAAAGTTCGTTGGAACTCACGACGTGGTCCTGAATACACATGGGAACGAGAGGACCAGATACGTAAGAAATACCCACATCTTTTTACCAACGAAGCTTCTACCTCCAACGTAAATTGATCTCCGGGACGGAGCTCTCATATGGGGTGGAGACTGTAACAATTCGCAATTTCAGGTTAATTTCTATTTTCGGAAAATTTTACTATTCATGTTACTATTCATTTTTACTATTCATTTCTTTCTGAATTTTTCCCGAAAGTTGATTTTTATTTCATATTCTCGAGTGATAAATCATTTTCATGACAAATTAAATGTTTGACACTCGTCAGATCATTTTCGTGAAAGTTATTAAGGAATTACACGACATTACACGTTTTAGGGTAAAACGGCAATCAGAAATTCTCCGCACAACGAAATTCGGTCGCGTTTTTACTCAGCCGTAACCCTAGCCTTTACCTGCACCGCATTTCTAAGATGATTTGAGCTTTCAACTTATTTAAATAAGTCAACATATTTTTCCCTCCTCCATTGACTAAAAATCATTCCTTGATTTTATAAATCATTCCTTGATTTTTAGGCTTCCGGTTTGATGTCTAAAAGACATTTAAGACCAACCGACACCAGACTGAGCCCAGTCTAGACATTATAAATCATTTTAAATCATTTTTAGCATATTAGAAAAGTAACATTTTACTTTTCTCAGTTTTACGCAATATTCGTACATTTTACGTATTACGCGTTTTAGACCCGTGTTTCCAGCTTTTAGCAGGTTTTACCACCCAAATGGAACTTATCACCCATTTTATATTTTATTATGGGACTTATGAACATTTCTAACAATACTTTAAAGTTTCATATTTTTACGACACCCGGTTTTACGTTTTGAGGCCTAATCATTTACGGTTGGCATTTCCCGGAGTCAAAATGCATCTTTTAACCAAGGATAATACCAAGCCAAGCCACCTCCCCTCCTTATCTTTTTGGAACCGCCACAAGGGGGGGGGAGTCACACCCTTGGTGGCTTGATCTCATGCCTTGTTGTCTTGGATGGTGTACATGTGTTTTTCTTGCTAAAATATCCTAAGAAAGTAACCTCCTCATTGAGCTATAAAAGCCCCTCTCCCTCTCTTCCTTGGCCGGCCATCCCAACCCACCAAAACCTCTCACACTTAGCTTATTTCTTCTAATTTGTTGCAAGGTTCAAGTGAAGTTCAAGTATAGAAACCCTAGATAGCTTATTTCTTACCAAAAATCTTCCAAACACTAACATACTTGGTGTTTTCTCTTGAGTTTAAATCCACTCAATACACCTCAACTTTCATTACATATCTTTCAAGAATACCAAGGGTAGAAAGGTTGCTTGAAGTGAAAAGGGGTTGAAGCTTGTCTATCAAAGTCCATTTCCTTACTAGTTACTCCTTTCTTTAATTAGAAAGCCTAAAGTTGTAAGCCTAAACCTAACATGCTTCTTGTTTATTTATCATATCCATCTCATTTACATGTTATCTTTGCTATATTATGTGTTGTAATTATGTCCATGATGAATCATGATGAGTAAAAGATGTTGTTGTAATGACTTATTGAAACAAGTTACTAAAACAAGCAAACTAGTGAATATCTTGGTATAACCTGATCAAAATGGTAAAAATTTTATATTTGATTATTACATAATACAGTAGAGGACTTAACAAGAAAACCATAGCAATTTGAACCACCTAAAAAGAGTAAACGAGTCAAAAGTTATGGCGATTTGAAGTTACCAAAGATTTCCGGCAAAACTGCCTAAATGTTTCTGTGATTTCTGTGACAGAACCTAAAACACGCAAAAAGAGGCCTTTCTGGTCTGATTCATGAAAAAGTTAAAACACGAAAGTTGTCCGGAATCACGTTTTCATTCAGGAACAAAGAGGCTCAAGCCTTGAAAACGCCTTCTGAGTGAGATATTTCTCAGTTTTCTTAACAGCTATTTACATATTTTAAGTTACTAAGTTATTGTCATACTTTCAAAGGAATAAAAGGTATTACGACCTATAACCAAGACCCCCACCATGGCTAGAGCTAAGGTTGTGTAACATGACCTTGGAACAAGGACCAAAGGTCATGGCTAGGCCATGACGAAATGACCAAACCAACTTACAAAGGCGTAAACATGAAACAATGAAATTGGCGATAACATGAACAAGTAATTTGTATCTACTTCACCTAAAAGGAAACCATGAGATTTTACCAAGACAAATGGTCACACAAGACTTATAAAACTACCCCTAATAACAATCTTCATGTACTATAAACTTTCCTAAGTTTATACAAATATCGGACATGTAACTTTTTTCGGATCAAAACTTATATCTATATACTTTATCAACTACTACAATAGTAGGGAGCTTCATGTGAGGAGTTCATTGCGTAAGCCGTCGAGATGAGTTGTGGATTTACGAGTTAAAGTGTCCTGGCTCCTCGAACGCTTACTAACATGACTTCTGAAATATGTTAGCCCGAACGGTAGTAAACGATATACCAAAACATACATGTTCATAAATCTTTCTTTCAAAGACTTACAAATAAACATCATACCTTATCATGGACTATAATGCAAGATATATATATAGGCACTCCGTTATATTCTTTACACAAATCCTAAGTCGCAACATTCTATTCTAGGTTGCTTGTAGAAACCTACACGATCCGACTATCACCTTCATTATTTGCTATCGTACTTAAGGTGAGTTCATAGCCCCACTTTACATTACTTCAATGTTTTATAAACCCTTGGGGGGAATACATGCTACTTTTAAACCGAACACAATGCTTTGAAACTGTATGCTGCCTGATTGTTTTATTATTACTAAGTACCTACCTTGCCAATCCTAGGCCCCATCATGAACCATTTAATCACTAGTATTAGTGAGCGCGAGTATTGTGAATAGGCCTATTGGGATTGACGAATCCCATTTGTTTGAGCAGATTAGTTCAACAAATGCACTATATTTGAACATTTAAGTATGACGGCAAAGTACTTACCGGGGCAACATAACCGCCGATTGATATTGGTACCCGTTAACGTCTTGGTTGCATGAGCTTAGTACATAATAATAACTGTTTTGTTTTCTAACATGAGTATGAGTCTAATTAACTCATTACTACCAACATATTGTGTTCAACCGTTAAACAAACTCTATGAATATCACTCAACCTTTGTGTTGACCTCTTAAGCATGTATTTCAGGTCCATGATAATCAAGAATGGAGCGGGAAGGGCACGTACCGAAGGAAGAAGGCTATAAACTATTATGTCATTCGATAAAAACATCATAGACTTTATATTGATGTGTTTTGAAACAATGGATCATTTTGGGACCTTACTATGTAAACTTTGATACATTTGAATAATATGAATGACAACTCTTTTTATTACGATTCGTTTAGAGATCGTTTTCTATTATTATGACTGTTGTGCCGTCGAGTAACACCCAAGTTGAATTCCGCTGCATCATGAATTGGGGGTGTTACATATTCTACAAATTTCGTACTAAACCTAGATTGGGTTTAGTTGTGGAAAACGAGGGTCATCTTTTATATATATATATATATATATATATATATATATATATATATATATATATATATATATATATATATATATATATATATATATATATGTATGTATATATATATATATATATATATATATATATGTATATATATATATTTTTAATAATTCTTAATATGTCCCGATTGCCCAACTGATTTGCTTTTTTACCCTAGTATTTGGAGTTACTGTATTTAGACTAGGCAACTTGGCAAATTAACCTATATGACGCCAAGTGTCCGACATGAGGGCAGACAGTTGCCCAAAGTACACAAGTTGCCCAAAAAATACACAAGTTGCCCAAAAAAATAATCCGAAAAGTGACACTTGTCACTTGCAGATTTTGGTTGCCCAAAAACTACAGGTTGCCCCTGTCTAAGTATAGAAACTTCGAATTCTCGGCTAGAAAAGTAAATCAATTGAGGAATCGGGGCATATTAAGATTATCCCTATATTTTCTGTCATATAAATCATTTGAAAATAGTTCTACATCACTAAAACTATCATTCTACCCTTTGATAATGTAACTAAGATATTTTTCATCTTTATTTACATATTTAGCATTAATGCAATCCTAAATTTCATCAAAGGTAAACATTTCTTTGTGAAGCATAATGCACCACCTGATGTACGAAACAGACATAACCGGGTGGTGTTTTGATACCACTATAAGACACTATGCTTCAAAAAGGTACAATGTCTTTTGTTTATGTTAGATTCATTAAAAATTATAACATTAACATACCCAAATGGTATACTTGATACCGATTATAGCAAATAATGTAACTTTACAGCCTGGTTTCGTAGCGTTACATAACCCTAATTGTAAATCAAATTAGAGAGTAGCTACTGTAATTACCTTTTGTGTGAGGCTCATCATATGATGATGCCAAGTTATCAGTTTCTTCAGTCTTGACATTTCTTTGCTTGTCTTTCGCAACAAATGTTGTACTTATGTCCTCCTCTTTTTGAGCCATTTCAACGTCAGCAGCTCGGTTCAAATTTTCTTTATCATTACTAATTGGTCCATTTTGGCTCAAAGATTGTGGTTGCACATCTCTATTCTCATCATTGAGGAATGACACATGCGCATGCTTTTTGTCATTAGGATTTTGGGATAAGGGTGATAGCAAATCACGATGTCTTTTCTTTAATATTGACGGGGTGCATGTAAAAGTTTTGGCAGCAGTTTTTAGCACAGCTTTAGGGTTTTCATAGCATGAAGGTGAGTCCTATAATCTCCATGGACTGAAATAGTTGACAGATGTTATCCTTGTCAGCTGACAGATACCAAGGGGACTATATTCTTGCAGCAAATCACCACCAACTGTATAAGATCACAACTTAGAAATTGGAAGTCCGTGCCTGGGAAAATGGGTGGTTCATATGACAGAGGTAGCGTCTCTTTCTATTGAGATTGGTATTCCCTTTTAGTTTGGTTTTCCCAATCAAGTTGTAGAGTACCATTTACTTGTCCTGAACTAAAACCATTAGCAGATGCGAGCACCAAAGGATCCAGAACGGGATCTGTTTGAACTTATGCTCTTCTATTATCTTCTTGAATATTGAAGACCAAAGGATCTGTAACTAGATCCATTTGATCTTGTGCTCCCATATTGTCTTCTTGATTAGTGAAGAACTGAGAGTCATTGGTGTAAATATAGGGAAGTCCATCAAAAAGATGGTAACTAAGCTCATTAGATTCACTATTGAATGTACCAGAAGGAAGTTGTGAAGGCACATAGTCTGAATAATATGATTGTTGATATAACAATGGATCTGATGACCCATAAGTTGGTGGAGTCACATCTGGACCATCGTTTTCAGATGTTAACTATTGTGCTGCCCTATCAAAACCAATATTTAAAATATATGTACCTACCTGCTTCTGATAATCAAAATCTACACATTGCATGAATTCTGAATCCTGGCTTAAATCTAATGAAGAGATATAAAAAAATTCACCATAGAATGGCTGCCCTCTATAGTACAAGGTTTCGTGGGGTATTGTAAATAGTGATTCAAATGTCACAAGACCACGCAGAACCTTGTACTGATAGAGACCAGCCTTCCTCTAGTGAATTTTTTGATATCTCTTCATTAGATTTAAGCCAGGATTCAGAATTCATGCAATGTGTAGATTTTGATTATCAGAAGCAAGTAGGTACAAATAGTTCAAATGTTGGTTTTGATATGGCAGCACAAACGTTAACATTTGAAAACGATTGTCATTAGATCCATTGTTATATCAACAATCATATTATTCAGACTTGGTGCCTTCACAACTTCCTTCTGGTACATTCAATAGTGAATTCAATGAGCTTAGTAACCATCTTTTTTATGGACTTCCCCATATTTACACCAATGATTCTCAATTATTCACTAATCAAGAAGATAATATGGAAGCACAAGACCAAATGGATCCAGTTACAGATCCTTTGGACTTCAATAATCAAGAATATAATATAGGAGCACAAGTTCAAACAGATATCATTTTGGACAAGTAAATGGTACTCTACAGTATGATTGGGAAAACAGAACTCAAAGGGAATACCAATCTCAAAAGCAGGAGACGCTACCTCTGTCATATGAACCTCTCATTTTCCCAGGCACGGACATCCAATTTCTAAGTTATAATCTTATACAGTCTGGTGGTGATTTTCTACAAGAATAGTCCTCTTGGTATCCGTCAACTGACAAAGACCGCATCTATCAACTGTTTCAATCCATGCAGACTATGGGACTCACCTTCATACGATGACAACCCTAAAGCTGCGCTAAACACTGCTGCCAAAACTTTTACATGCACACCATCAATATTAAAGAAAGGACATCATGGTTTGCTATCACCCCTTATCCTAAATCCCCAATGAAAAGAAGCATAGGCATGTCTCATTCCTCATTGCTGAGAATAGAGATTTGCAACAACAATCTTTGAGCCAAAATGGACCAATTAGTAATGATAAAGAAAATTTGATCCCAGCTGCTGACGTTGAAATGGCTCAAAAGGATGAGGGCATAAGTACAACATATGTTGCGAAACACAATAAAAATAATGTGAAGACCAAAGAAACTGATAACTTGGCATCATCATATGACGAGCCTCACACAAAAGGTAATTACAGTAGTTACTCTCTAATTTTATTTATAATTAGGGTTATGTAAGGCTACGAAACTAGACTGTAAAGTTAAATTACTTGATATAATCAGTAGCAAGTATACCGGTTGGGTATGTTAATGGTTATAATTTTTAATGGATCTTACATAAACAAAAAGCATTTTACTTTTTTGAAGCATAGTATTTTATAGTGGTATCAAAACACCACCTGATTATGTTTGTTTCGTACATCAAGTGGTGTATTATGCTTCACAAAGAAATGTTTTACCTTTGATAAAATTACTTAATTAGGATTGCATTAATGCTAAATATTTAAATAAAGTTGAAAAATATCTTAGTTACATTATCAATGGTCGAATGGTAATTTTTGTGATGTATAGGTATTTTCAAATGATTTAAATGACAAGAAATATATTTAGAGTATGATGTCTAAATTGGGCATATATGGCATTTTGAGTTTTAGCTGGGTAAATATGATATTTTAAAATTTATGTTAGGTATATATCAAATTAACCCAATTAGAAAAAGTGAAAAGTGCAAGAAAGATTTTGAGAATTATATAAACTCCATTCTTTTAAAGCTTGGTTATAACTTAAAAAAATCAGTTACATATTTTTTTAGAAAACACTCAATAAACGCGTTTTCTATTTTATCAAATTTAATAAAAGAACTTAAAAGATGACCCTCATTTTCAACAACTAAACCCACTCTAGGTTTAGTACGAAAATTTGTAAAATATGTAAGCATAAACACGATTTTATGAAATTCGGATTTGAAATGGTACAAATTTTAAGGGTGGAAAACACTTAGTACCTTTTTTATATATATTCATACTAGCTTCATAACCCACCCGATGGGTGGGTTCGCTTCATATAATTGATTAACAAAATTTAACTGGACGTAAGTAAATAACAAATAGCGGCAAACATGTTAAACAAAAATAATGATAATAATGGATAATGTAAACACTTATAAAGAATATCAATATTTGATTAAAAAAATCAAATTGGAATCCAAAATGAAAGTTTGAAAATAAATAATTTTATACATTCAAAACTTATAATGTTTATTAACTTATTTTTTTTCCTCCAAAACACTAAGTTAGTACACGTACCCTTACACGTGACAAATGAGGTTTAAATCCATGGATTGTAGGTGTTATAAGCCCATAAGGGAATTATAGTAATTTTGCATTTCAACTCATCCTTGAACTTTTAGTCCATGTTGTTAAGTTCATTTCCTCGAAGTTCCTTTTCCATTAACTATTTGGGTTCATGGTCCTTTTTTTGTTAAAATCTAACGAACTAATATAGCTTTTCTAAAATCCCATAATATCAATATGTGTTATAAAATCTATAGCTAAAACTTTAAAATTTAGGGTGTTACATACTATAATTCCTTTAACACAAAATCGATCCCCTCTGGCTATTCATTCTCGTCGACATAACCCAAGGGTGCTACTAATCAGTACACAAGACAAAGTATAGGGAAACGGAATTACCTCTTCCATTTTATAAAAACATCACATTTCAAAGTATTAAGTTTTACATTATTCTATTTGATGCGGAAATGAGGCCAATAAAATATTGAAACAGTCCCAATTATATATAAGAGTCAACTTGCTCCCATGACCATGCCAATTTCCAAGCGCCTCCCAAAAGTAGATCACTAAAACATCCCAAAATCAAATACCTGAGAAAACATGCTAAAAATTTAGCAAAGCACTTGTGAGTTGATAGGTTTAAGTATAAAACAAAAATCTAGACCATAATCAAATGCATAAACACTACTGCGCAATTGTTTCACAAGTAAGGTAAACAAGTCTATTATGCTAGCTAAGTCATGCAACCGAAGCTAAGTATAATGTGCATAAGCACCAAATTCAACAATAAAGCCCCTAACGAGTGCTTATCCTGAAACACTCGTAAGTTCGGCATGATATACGTCCAACCGGTTGGTGCTACCAAGCCTTGACGGGGTAGTCATCCATGTAGACCTATCTTTAGCATTCGAGCTTCCCGCAGGAATTGATGGTTCATAAGTGAGTAAAATAATGGGATACGATATCTTAGCCTAGTCCATGTAATAATTTTGGGAAAACACAAGTATAAATTTTAGTCCAACAATAAAAGATTTTGCATGATTCTCCCCCTTAAGATTTAATAAAACTAGTAAGAATGGTAAAAGTGAGGCTATGAAACTCACCTCAGCAATGAAGAATCAAATATCACAAATGTCAAGTGGAATGCAGGCACAATGATACAACTTGGCACAACCTAATCATTATTTATTTTTTCTCTGTATTTGTCTCGTAGCCATAATATTAAACATATGAGATTTTAATAGTGTTTTTGTTTTCGTGAAATACTCATATCAATGTTTTGTGAAAAGTTCATTATCAATGTCTTTGGAAAATTTTGTATTAACATTTCGTGTGGTGGCAAGGAAACACAGACTCAAAATATACTCACGCCAAAACATAGTATATACCATAAGAACTTTTAAAAATTAAAGAATGAACAACAAAAAGAGAATACAAGGAAAGGATGGCTCAATGATAAATTTCGGTATTTAGCCAGAATTCCACAAGTAGTTTTTGAATAATCAATTTGATTTGGAAATTATTTTTAGAAAAGTTAGTTGATATAAATAATTGCCTAAAAACGTTATTCATATATTTCGATATCTCTATGTTTTGATAATCACAAAACGAAAACTCATCAAACCAAAGATCATGACGTAAACAAGTATTTAGTAGTAAATACTCACTTTTACCATCTAATCACTTAAGGTATGAATAAACAAAGTGTCTAATGCATTATAAGATCAAAGGAACATTTTTATTAATCACTAGATTTTTTATAAAAAGTTACAAAACATTTTATATCTTTTATAAAATATTTTTGGAATTAAAAGAATATGTTTAATTCATTATAAATATATGAATTCAAATTTTCAACCAAAAATGACAAATCTAATCCAGAAAAATTTTCCTCATAAAAAGATAAAGCTGGGCAACGTTCTGGAGGGGCAGCCCCCTTAATTAACTAGGTGTCCCCCATAATAATTAAAGGGACCAACCCCTAATTAAGGGGACCGGCACGCTCCTGTTCCCCCCCAGCTCTGCCTTTAAATACTGGTTCATTCCACTATGTTTTCTCACCTTTTTGCACTCAAAACATTATGATCTAAACCCCCATTTCTATCCTCTATAATCCTTTGATCATATATATATATTAATCTTTGTTTCAAAGTGATTCTAGCCTCAACACTTAAGTGCACAGAGAAGAATACTTCTATCATTCAAGACTAGAAGTATTACAACTTAGTATCATCTTGCCATCTAAGTTGTTTGTTTATTTCATCTTGTAAATCATTCATTCTTTGGTGAATAAGGTGTGCATATTAGTTAGTTAGATTTAGACTTGTTGAAGGTGTCAAGTTGTACAAGAAGTGAAGAAGTAGAGGTGGTTAGGAATAGTTGTAGGAAGTATAAGAAGATATTATACTTTCAAGTGGTGGTGAGTAGTTAAGATATAGAAGCCATATAGTTGTGTAGAAATCTTGAAGTAGCAAAGACGTTGAAGCTTTAGAGTAGTGAAGACGCTGAAGCCTTAGAGTAGTGAAGACGTAGAAGCTTTTAAAGTAGAAAAAGCCTTGTAGCGGATCATAGATTAAAGCGCTCAAGTAGTGACATAGAAGTATTGAAGTTGTGAAGACATAGAGGCTTGAAAGTTGTGTAGAAGCATTAGATTTGAAGTTGTGAAAAGATAGAAGTTGTGAAGGAGTGAAGACATAAGTGTTGTGAAGAAGTGTAGAAGGAATAAAAGGGTGTGAAGAAGTTGTGGTGTGTTTGAAGTTGTGAGATTAGTTCTAGCTAGGATTAGAACTCGACATTTAGCTTTGTGTCATTAAATTGGTGTAGGCTAAGGTGTGTACGGTTTTCTTCGCCATAAGGGAGCATATTGATTTAGTGAAGAAAATTCTCGAGTTTGGTGCTCGGGGAGTGAAGTAGGGCAAGGAAGGTGTCCTTGTAGACGAACCAATATAAATCCTTTGTCTCTCGGTTTGATCTTTCTATCTCTCACTATTTGCTTGCTTACTTATTTACTTACGTACATACATATTGCATATACTTATAATTGCTTATATTGTGCATATATGGATTTCACATAAAGATCAAATTAAGTTCCACTCACAGCACTAAACTTATTTAAACCAAGCTAAAAGGATATATATATATTTATATATATATATATATATATATATATATATATATATATATATATATATATATATATATATATATATATATATATATGTGTGTGTGTGTGTGTGTGTGTGTGTGTGTGTGTAATAAACAACTTTGTAGTTTTTACTCAACAACCTTACTTAGTGGTGTTTAAATAACTATAGTGAACAAACTCAAATCTATATTTTTGAATCAAAGTTTTTATAAACTTGAACTACTCTTTGTGAAGCAAACTTTTATAAAACGAAAAAGACGTAAAACTATTCAACCCCCCTTCTAGTTTTCCCCAATTGGAATCAAGAGCCACGTCAAGCGAGATTTTTAAAATATATTGTATTTTAAAACTTGCAACGATCTATGGAATTTGAAAAATATTTAGAAGGGGAATTTATGCAACAACCACCATTATTTGAAAATGATCATTTTCTTGAATGGAAAAATAAATTTGAAAATTATGTTAAATCAATAGATCTTGATCTTTGGTATATCATTTCAATTGGTGATCTTCAACCAACTAAAATGGATTTTGAAAATCAATATAATCATCTTCAAACAAAGATTGATAAAAACACTAAAGCTAAATCAATGATTTATAAAACTCTACCAAGAGTTGAATATGAATGAGTATTCCCTTGTAAAACGGCAAATGATATTTGAAAATGTCTCTTAAATTTTCACCAAGGGAAATGTAAAACCAAAGATGATAAACTTGATGTTGCACAAGAATTAGTCACTCTAGAAAACTTGATAGATAAATATTTACTTGAAATAGACACAAGTACTACGAGTTCAAATGTGATTATTGAAGGTATCAATAACGAAGAATACATGAGCCAAATCTGAAGAAAGAGTGTAAATAAATCATGGAGCGACAATGACGAAGAAGATGCCGAAAATATGGCTTGTGAAGACATTCAAATAAATAAAAATACAAGTATTGATGGCAACGACTACATGCGCCAAGATCTAAGCGAACACACAAATTAAACACGGAGCGACATGGACGATGAAAATGATCATCGTATAGCATGTAAACATTGTAAAACTACAAATAAGGTACAATCCAAAACCGAACATTTTTTCTATGATCAATTTATATTAGAGTTTTCAAAATTAGAAAACAACTTCAAACATTTTTGCAACATAGACTCAAAAATCATTTATAAAAATGAATCTTCAATATCTGTTGGAAGTAACTTTGAAAAAGAAATAATTTTAGAAGATAAAATGTCTAGACTTGAAAGTAATTTTGAAATTGATCTTGAATTTAAAAAATGTCAAGACTACAAACATTAAATAAATGAAAAATGAAAAAGCAAAAATATTAGCTAAATTTGAAAATAGTTCTAAATCTTTAAAATATCTACTTAATATTCAAAAGTCATTGAATGATAAAACTGGTTTAGGATTTACAGCAAATGATCCTTCAACAAATATATCAAGACAAATAAATTTTGTAAAACCTAGTAGAGAAATTTAGAATTAATATTATTTGCATCTATGATTAGTTTTATCTCTCTCAATTATATTGCACTAAGCCCATTAGACTATGTCATCTCTTATCAATGTCTTTAGTTACCATAAAAGGTGATTATTTGTGACAACGGGCTCAACCGATTCTCTTGAACATGATATTTTTTTTTAACATACCTTATAAATCCATAACTAGTGATTCTTGCTATCAAAAATAAAATATCATGCATAAAACCCCACATTTTGAAAAATAATCTTTCAAATAACTATTTCACCCTTCTTCAACCAACATATTTGACTATAAGCTATCACAACTTTTGTTTTAATCAAAATCAAGATTGGGAAAATTCTCTTGTCTATTCTGTCAACATCTCATGAAGCAAAACCCAATCTATTTTTACTCAAATATACACTTGAATCTACTTTGAAGCATTGTTGAATAATGCTAAAAATGTTTTTCTTATGTCATCTATGACAATCTCACATTTGTCATAAACTTTTGTGAACATTTCACTCATAACAAAACCAAGTCATTTCAAGAGAATCATGGCTGGCACATATGAATCTTGCTTTCAACAAGTCTTAAATGCCCTTACATTCATACCTTTCCTTTTATTGCACATAGGCACTACTTAGAATCAATGAATTAGTTCATTAATCTCATTTAGTCAATTATTTTATTAACATGATTTGTTGTCTAACAACTTATTTAATGTAAGTGTTTAATAAATAGGTTGCATGACTATTTTAAAAGGAAAATGCTTGTTTTCTTAATCCTTGCATACAATTTATTTTATGTGCATGACTAGCATATCCTATATTGCCTCAAAGAGTGAACTTGCTTAAAACCAAACCCAAACACATGACCTTCTCTAAAAATTTCTGCCAAAAACCCAATTTTGGTTACCTGGAAAACCCCAGATGGGCGGCCCCCTTAACTTACAAGGCGGCCCCCTTAATTATTAAGGGGACCGGCCCCTATTTAAGGAGACCGACTATCTGATGGTCGGGGTTCCTGTTCTCTTTATCACTTTTTGACCCACTTCACCCTACACTTCCGTAAATTCACAAACACATTTTGTCCTAAACTATCCCTCAAAATTTACCTTCCTAAACCACACTTTTCCCACATTATAAATACTTTCACTTCATCATAAATGCTCATCCATCCAAACATGTCATCTCACAACAACCAAAGACCCAAGTTTTCAAGAGTTGCAAAAATCTCCGTCAAACCCGTTTGGAGGAGAAAACTTGACTCTTGTCACAACTCAAGTGATGTTGTTCCAAGTCAACCAACAACTAAAGCTCATACCCACACAAATGATCCATCTCACAACCAATCATCCACTCTTGCCTTCACTAATGCTCCTTCATGTGATGAGCATGCACAATCCCAAAACAACAATCCTAACCTCATTACCAATACTTCACATGTTGCTCATTCAACAAAAACACCATCCACTCATGAAGCCACTCTTCCACCAATATCATGTTTTCATGATTACCCAAGCTCAAACATGTCTCCACAACCAAGAGTGACACCACCACATCCTACTACTTCAAATGCCATTCCAATGTTGCATGTTCAAACCTTCACCCAAGAAAACATTCATGCTCCACCACCATCACCTTCCTCTGAACACTTAAAGTTCATTGAGGAGCTAAAAGAAGCACATGATCTTAGTGCTCTTTTAGCATTACATCTTGCTCAACGCAATTTGGATCCACATCCATCTAGCTCACCCTCATCACCGCACAACATAAACCAAATTGAGAAGCATGTCAACAATTGTCCTTGTTGCATCTTCCTCCAAAAACAAACAATTGTATTAAATGAGCACTTTACTTGGATTGAGTATCTTCTCACTAGATCTCAACAAACACCATCACTTGAACAACATCAAAACCCTCAACCAACAAACCCAACTCCAAATTCACCACCTCCAAGCTCTACATCACCAAACTCACCAACATCCATGAAACCAAAAATTTACCTCCATTAAGCCACCAACATGATCCCCACTTACCACTCTCACCCAATCATTCTATATGCTTATGCTTTTTATTTTTCAAATAAAACACTTCAACCTTTTTGGGATACAAGCAAGTTTGATGACACTCTCTATTGGCACAATAGGATATTCTACTTGGTTTAGAATTCTAGCACTATGTATGATGTAACAATGATTTTCTGGCTGACATAATCATTTTGAATTAATGAATGTTTTAATATGTGTTCCTAATTCTTCTTTGCCATTCTTATTATTAGTTGTTATTATGCTATATATATTTGCTTGTGCTTCTAATATTTTTCTTGCAAGTATTCCATAGCTCGAACCCTTGGTGCCCTCAAACGAGGGGGAGCATACATCAAGGGGGAGCTTTCATCTTATCGGCTTAAACCTTTTTGATTCTACAAAAAGGGGGAGAAGTGAATATAAACTCACTAAATACTTGTCTAAAAATTAATTTTTGGATTTAATGAGTTTAGGTTTTGCAATCATCAAAAAGGGGAGATTGTTGATATAAATAATTGCCTAAAAACGATATTCATATCTTTCGATATCTCTATGTTTTGAAAATCACAAAACGAAAACTCATCAAACCAAAGATCATGACGTAAACAAGTATTTAGTAGTAAATACTCACTTTTACCATCTAATCACTTAAGGTATGAATAAACAAAGTGTCTAATGCATTATAAGATCATAGGAACATTTTTATTAATCACTAGATTTTTTATAAAAAGTTACAGAACATTTTATATCTTTTATAAAACATTTTTGGAATTAAAAGAATATGTTTAATTCATTATAAATATATGAATTCAAATTTTCAACCAAAAATGGCAAATCTAATCCAAAAAAATTTTCCTCACAAAAAGACAAAGCTGGGCAACGTTCTGGAAGGGCGGCCCCCTTAATTACTAGGCGGCCCCCTTAATAATTAAGAGGACTGGCCCCTAATTAAGGGGACCGGCAAGCTCCTGATCCCCCCCCCCCCCCCCCAGCTCTGCCTTTAAGTACTGGTTCATTCCACTATTTTTTCTCACCTTTTTGCACTCAAAACATTCTGATCTAAACCCCAATTTCTATCCTTTATAATCCTTTGATCATATATATATTAATATTTGTTTCAAAGTGATTCTAGCCTCAACACTTAAGTGTAAAGAGAAGAATACTTCTATCATTCAAGACTAGAAGTATTACAACTTCATATCATCTTGCCATCTAAGTTGTTTGTTTATTTCATATTGAAAATCATTCATTCTTTGGTGAATAAGGTGTTGATGAGGTGAAAAGTGTACCGCTTTTAAGGGGTCATTTAAGCTCGAATTCCTGATTATTTGATCAATTACTGCCCTAAATCGTTCTTTTTGTCATTTTAGGTACTTTTGGAGAGAAATCTGGAAAATGAAGCATTTTGGACGTTTTTGGAGCATAAAAGTGAAGAAAACGGCAAAGTCTCAAAATCCTTGCTGGGAACAGTACCTGACGACGTCAAGATCTAACACATGACGGCGTCAACAGTGGCAAAAGAGATGGAAGTGGATAATATAATGTGACGACCCAGAACATTTTCCGTGTTATTGACCTGACGGCGTCACCAAGGCCGTCAGGGTCAAAACACATGTGACGGCCCAGAGTATATTTACAGATGAAGGCGTCAAGACTGGATCTAGGCAATACAAATTTTATATTGGCGGCGAGTTGACGGAGTCAGACCCTACAATGTGACGCCTTCAGGATGTATTCTCTATATATATTTTTCCAATTTTTCATTGTAAAAGTGGGGAACATTAGGAGGAACTTCACCACAAACCCTAGGTCGAATTTTCATCATATTGCAGGGGTTTCAAACCGTTATTTCTTCCATGTTTGAATAAAGATAAGTCTTCCAATAATCATTCAATATGTATATGTGTTGTTTGATTCTATCTTATGCTTGTCTTTCTTTTAACATGTTAGGCTAGGTTTTTATTGTGTTTGCTTAGATGTAGTGAAACCTAGATGTTAATTATTGGTTGATTGTTTGCTTATAATTGTTGTGGATGATTGTATTCGATGTTAGGCTTAAGAAAATTGGCAGACTTCCATTGGTAACTTGCTTGAACGTCTTAAGAAACATGATCGGAGGTGTACTATGATTTTTGGTTGTATTTAATGCATAAGTAAATGCTAATGATCCCATGTTAGGAGCTTTTAGTCGGCTTGACATAGGAGTGAAGTAGGATCTTATAGAGTTAAAGAATATTGTACATGGCCCTACGACTAGTATTAAGGAATATAACCCGTCATCCATGCAATTGTAACAAGCTAATCAACCGGTAAAAGATATCTAGGGAGTAATGAAATCTAAGTAAACACATCTTTTCTCATTATTGTTTCCACTACATAAATACATTAGTTTATTTTCATTTCTTTTTATTTTATTTTGATTGCATCTGTAGTTAATTGGGTTAGTTGACTAGCAACTAATTCCGCCCACTCCTTTAAAACCCGAGATTTTTACTTGCTTTCCAAAAAAATATAAAAATACAAAAAAAATCATCCCTCACCTTTAGACCTAGTTTAGTAGGCTTTCTAATCCTAGCAACACTATTCCTGAGTTGAACGATCAATCCCCTGGTACTTGTCACTATACTATACTACAACGATCAGGTACACTTCCTGGCGGGGATTGCAAGCTTCTCAAGATCCCTTGAGAGGTAAAACATGTTGCAAGGGAGCAATCCTGCGTATCAGGTGTGCATATTAGTTAGTTAGATTTAGAATTGTTAAAGGTGTGAAGTGGTACAAGAGGTGAAGAAGTAGAGGTGGTTAGGAATAGTTGTAGGAAGTATAAAAAGATATTATACTTTGAAGTGGTGGTGAGTAGTTAAGATATAGAAGCCATATAGTTGTGTAGAAATCTTGAAGTAGCAAAGACGTTGAAGCTTTAGAGTAGTAAAGACGTTGAAGCCTTAGAGTAGTGAAGACGTAGAAGCTTTTAAAGTAGAAAAAGCCTTGTAGCGGATCATAGATTAAAGCCCTCAAAAATAGTGACATAGAAGTATTGAAGTTGTGAAGACATAGAGGCTTGGAAGTTGTGTAGAAGCATTATATTTGAAGTAGTAAAAAGATAGAAGTGCTGAAGGAGTGAGGACATTAGTGTTGTGAAAAAGTGTAGAAGGAATAAAAGGGTGTGAAGAAGTTGTGGTGTGTTTGAAGTTGTGAGATTGGTTCTAGCTTGGATTAGAAGTCGACATTTAGCTTTGTGTCTTTAAATTGGTGTAAGCTAAGGTGTGTATGGTTTTCTCCGCCATAAGGGAGCATATTGATTTAGTGAAGAAAACTCTCGAGTTTGGTGCTCGGGGAGTGGAGTAGGGCAAGAAAGGTGTCCTTGTAGCCGAACCGCTATAAATCCTTTGTCTCTCGGTTTGATCTTTCCATCTCTCACTCTTTGCTTGCTTACTTATTTACTTACATAAATACATATTGCATATAGTTATAATTGCTTATATTGTGCATATATTGATTTCACATAAAGATCAAATTAAGTTCCACTCACAACACTAAACTTCTTTAAACCAAACTCAAAGGATATATATATATATATATATATATATATATATATATATATATATGTATATATATATATTTATATATATATATATATATATATATATATATATATATATATATATATATATGTATATATATACATATATATATACATAAATACACACAAATATGTATTTATATATATGTGTATATATATATACATATATATAAATATATATATACATATATATATATATATATATATATATATATATATATATATATATATATATATATATATATATATATATATATATATTTGTGTGTGTGTGTGTGTAATAAACAACTTTGTAGTTTTTACTCAACAACCTTACTTAGTGGTGTTTAAATAACTATAGTGAACAAACTCAAATCTATATTTTTGAATCAAAGTTTTTATAAACTTGAACTACTCTTTGTGAAGCAAACTTTTATAAAACAAAAAAGACGTAAAACTATTCAAACCCCCTCTTCTAGTTTTCCACAAAGTTTATTTAATAAAACTCAATGATTATATCGATAAATAAGTTTACAAATTAATAAAAATATAAGCTTAAGTTCTTGTCGGGTTTTAAATAATTAAAAATAGATTTATGGAACAAAAGTATAAATTTATAAAGTTTGTATAATTTTGACATGACGCACCCGTTTATATGTAACAACCCACAAAACCTTATTACTATCATTCCCATTACAAATACCTATAGTAGGTATTTCATAGGTAAATTTTTGCTTTTTATGTGCATTTATTACTTGCATGACTCACTAGACCTGCTCACGTATCTACACAAGCCAAATAACTTAACACTCACATCCTATAAACCCCTGGTATGTCAAGCATAAGATCACCACAACACCATAATAAGTAATATACCAATCTAACATACTAAACATATCACGAAATCCTAATAAACCTTAATCAAACCCTAATTAGGTCTATGTCTTTACTAAACCTTATATGCTTAACTAAACTAGTTTGAAAGTGTCTAAGGATTAAGTATGAGTACTTTAGAAATATTAGGATACCTTAGGACCCTTAGGCACTAGTACAACCCTTTAGAACTTAGGTACAAGTCCGTTAAGCACAAAACCATAACTAGGTCATAACTTCTTAGAAAACTATCTCAAAACTTCACCATAGGTCACCACCACTTAGTATAAGCCTCTTAGGACCTAGGATTAGTCATTAGGCACTCATAGGACACTAATTTAGGCACTAAACCATAGGATAAACCTTAATCTCCTACCAAACACAATTAGGTCATTTAGGTCACAAAACTAGGTCAAACCTTTCCCATAAACTACCATCACTTAGTGTAAGACCCTTAGGATTTAGGATTAGTCACTAAACACTCTTAGGAACCTAAACTAGGCATTAAACCTTAGGTAAAACCCTAAACTCTCACTAAGTAAAACTAGGTCTAAACTTAAACCTAAAATAATAAAACCTAAACATAAGCACCTCAAGCGCCTCAACCAAGCACCCTACCACCTTAGTCTCCTTAAGCTAGCACCCTAACACCTCTAAGATAGCAAGCAAGTGTAACCTCCCATAATTTTCCCTCCTAAATAGTAAATGCAAACTCATGATTTACAAATCATGACGATAAATAAAAACCGTTTTTACCGATAACAAAATTTTTGTTTGTTAGTCGAGATACATTTTTTTTATCACAACATCGCTTGTGATCACCGTTTACTAAGTATCGCGAAATAATTTTTATAATTAACATTTATTAAGTAACGTAATATTTATATATTTATATATATGTATATATTCCGATAACTAACCAAATACGTCCTAATAAATTCCCGAGCTCACGAAAATTTCCATGAACGCTCAGTAACTGCTCCTGACATTGACACGACTTTCGAGATGAGCCATTTGGGCCTTCAAATCTCATTGGGCCTCGGCCCAACTCTGCCACACACAAGCACAGCCAAACGGACCCTTTAATTTGTTTTCTATCTTTTCTTGGGCCTGATCAACGCCACAAGCCCGAACCAAACTCAAGCCCAAAATCCGTTTAATTGTTTTCGAAACCACCTCACACCCTCGTTTCTTTGCTTTGTTTACTCACAATTCTTACAAATGACTCCTATATATTTTTGCACTACTCGGTACACCTCCTAGCCTAGAATCATATGTGAAAAATCATTTTCCCTATCGTGTACATTTAACCTATGAAAATCAAACAAAGCTCAACCCCATTTTATGATACCCACAAAAACCTAAAATCCATTTTCGAGTTCACAACCTCTCATATCTTTCTAAACTTGGTGCCAAAGTTACTTAAAACTCTTTAAACACGTTTTTATTATGTCTTGACCTTCTACAAACTCACAAACGAGTCACAATAAACCAAAATGATGTTTTCTTGTTGTTATCCTTCGTATACTATACCACAAGGACCATACGTGTAACCCTCTCCACATACTACTCATTTTGACTCATGTGGCAGCCATGAGAACTCATACATGGGTCAAGAATAGTTTAAAGGAATTGAACTCCTTTAAAACTATTAACCTCAAATTCCTTCCATGTTTTCTTTGTTGTTTCTCTCGGCACACACTCCATAAGGACGAAAACTTGCACCAACTCCACTATTCTCATGAGAATCATAAATTCTCCTTGTTGACCACGTATTGCAAGTCCAAATGCAAACATGAACTTCTTTTGGCTCCATCTCTTTTGCTCATATACCCACAAGGACGATTCACCATCATTACCTCACTATATGAGTTCCTATACCTCGTACCCTACTCCCTTGGTCCCCAAGTCCATGTTTATCACGTTTCACAAGTCTCTCATGTATATATACATGCTTGCATGCATGTGTACGAGCCATGCACCCTTTTGAATCTCATCTCCACTCACAAAACTAGATCCTTGGTTCTTTTGGTGAAATTTTTACTTTGGTAAGCCTTTAAAAGGTTTGTATCAAGTAATAATATACTTTGGTGGCTTGTGTGTATGTGGGAGTCAAGTTCAAGCTTTCTTTGTTCATTTCTAACCTCCACGAATCGTTTTCTACTCCACCAAATCTTGGTGAGGTGAGCAAACTCCTCCTTTTTCATTTTTCCTTCACGATTTATTTTATTACTACACAATTACTTTAGCTAATTTCTCGTTAATGTTAAGTTATAACATATACTTATTATTAGCTAAATCATAAGTTAAACACATTATTAACTAAGTTTAGTAAGGCACATGTAGTTAATAAACACTTATAACCAAGATATATAACATGTTACTAAGTCCCCTTGACCTATACGTATAAACCCAAAACACTTAGAAATATTTTGAAACATGAAAACTAATTTACACTTGGTTAATGTCGACACAGTTTGACCTCGTATCTCCTAAACTATACACATGACGTAGTCTTTTTAAGGCCTAATCTATTAGTATACATGACAAACTAACGAGACACATAAATAACTCACTCTCACAAACTTATTTTGTCCCTCGTTTAACCCCATAGCTAGTCGCGTTTTCTTAAAACTTAAAACAACGTTTGGGCTTATAAGCCCAATAAGCCGAAAATAAGCTTATGAGATAAGCTGGGTTTATAAGCTGTTTTCTAAACTTTTTAGAGTCTAAGTATAAGCCCAAAGCTAAGCATAATAGTTTCCCAAGCCCAAAGATTTTAAAAACCTTAACGGGCCTAGCTATTAGCTCGTTAAAGGCCCAATAACTCGAAATAAGCTCTTTTTAGGAAATAAGCTGTTTTAAAACTTAAATAAGCTGTTTTAAACTTATTTGGAAAATTAAAAGATTAAGTTTTGAAGTTTGTGAGTTTTGGACTAAATTTCCAAAAGTTTTGTAGTCGAGGGACTAAAACTGTCAAAATGGAAACTTAAGGTGAAAACTGTCATTTTGACATCTTGTGATGAAAACTGTAAATCTATAAAGTTTTAGGTATAAAATGTAAATATAAAATAGTTTTGGATTAGAAATGAAATTAAATAACGTTTTGGACTAACGGTGTAAAGTTATGCCGTTAGAGGGTTAAAGTGTAAACTTTTCAAAACTTGAAGGTTTTTAATAAAATATAAATATTAGAATTTATATTTTATATATATAAGTATTTTAAATAAAACCGATTCGATCAAGCACTTTTCGTAAAATAAATATATAGTTTATATATATATATGTATATATATATATATATATATATATATATATATATATATATATATATACATATACATATATATATACATATATATATGTATACATATATATATATATATATATATATATATATATATATATATATATATATATAACGTAATAATGAAAATAATAAATATATAACCTTTAACAATTAACACATTCTCTCAAACCTATTTCATCTTTCGACACATATCAACCGTCTTATTATTCACACCGTCCTTCGTAACCCTTCGACACGTATCGTGACATTTCGTATTTTTCTTATATATAAGTATATATATATATATATATATATATATATATATATATATATATATAATACTATGATAAGAAAATAATTAAAATGATTAACCAAAGCTTAAACCTGAAGTTGGTTTTACCAACCACCGACCTCGTTCTTTTCGTAAAATCTCTACACTACGTCAACAAGAACATGCTCACAAGTTATATTTTAAATATAACTTTTGTTTTTGAACTTCAGGCATTTAAACACACATGTTTAAATTGCTACGAGTCAACTAGCAAAGCAATACACTATATTAAACAACTTTCGCGATAAACTAAACTTAGACTATCAAACTCTGAAAACTTGCCATTTATTTTACTTAGGTTGTGTATTGAAGCCGTTTCCACCTATCGTTTGAATAATGATACTAGTACTACCGAGCTATCCAGGTGTGTGTTTATAGCCCACTCTTTAAGCTTTTAAACACTTTTGTGGGGAGATACATGCTTCAAACCCGAACATAAGCTTTTTAGTATGTTATGCCTAATGCTTTTATTGCTTAAGTAGCTATTGCCAAAAGCCCCTCGATCATGAACCTTAATCACTTGCGAGTGAACATGAATATCTGGGAATAGATCTATTTGGGACTGACAATCCCCGTTTAGTTTAGCTAGGATGAGCGACTAGGCGCACAATATTTAACAACTCATAGGTTACTGGCAAAGACCTATCCTGAGGGCACCCCTATTATATTAGTCTACATCACACATTGATGCCTGTCTAATCATTGCGTGTCATGAGCTTAATGCAATAACAAACTAGATTTTTAAACTTGTTAACTGATTATCGATACAATTAACACCCCTACTTGTGTTCAAACTTTAAACTTAAACCTATGGATCAACTTCTGTTGACTTTTAGCATGTTATCTCAGGTAATTAAGGCATAGATAATCAAGGCACGGAGAAGGGCATCAACCCAGGCACGGGTTTTCTAAAATAAATGTTTTCTTTATCATTCAACTAAATAAAACATATCTGGGAAGATATGACTTGTCTTTCTAAAACTATTTCTGTACTCAAATATTTTAAATGAATGATAAAACGTGTTTTCAAAACGTTTACCATGATTGTGACAAAGATCCACTACGTAATACCTCGTTAAGTCTTCCGCTGTCGTTAATCGATTTTAGGGGGTGTTACAGCAAGGAGGTGGATCACCTCCACCACCTTCACCCCACGATTCCATTTCCACCACAAAAACCCTAAACCGACTCCATAACCGCCTCTAGCTACTTGTAGCTCGTCCTCATCACCATATAGCCTCACCACATCACCCTCTAGCTTTGCTTACTCAACCCTCCCCCTCCTCGACACCATCCGATCCCATTTCTTGCTCGCTACTCCTAACGAGCCTATAAATACCCCCACACCCTTCACCACTTCAAACCACACCATCACACTTCTATACCTCATACATTCTGTAGTTAGTAATAGTATTAGACCATTAGGAACCTTAGGAGTTGAGCCCTTAAGGCCTTGCATGCTTGTTGAGTCTCATTTTGCCCTAGAACCTTAGTTTGCCCACGTTAGGATTCCCACGACCTAGGTAAGCCTCCAACTGGTTCTATTATCTTTAGTTTAGTCTTAGAATAGTATTAGGGTGCCTTAGATCCCCTAGGAACACTGTCCTAAACCATGAACCATATCATTTGCTTGTTTTCTTTTTAAAACCCTAATTATAGATAAAACCCTAAGTACATGCTATAAGCTCTTTTTATAATCCCTAAGCTAGTTTAGATAACTTAAATAAGCTAATATTAGTTAAACAAAAGCTAGAAACTTAGTTGTTACATAAAAATATAGTTTACATGCATTTAGGACTAGTTTTGCAAAACTTTACATGCATAAGGGTATATACCATAAATTCCTAAAACTATAAAGTCTAGGGACTATTTTTGAGTTTTCCTAGAAGTTATAAGTGTAACGACTCATTATGCAAAATATAAAAACCTTAAGATAGAAACTAAAATAAGTTATAAACTAAAAAGGACTAGTTATGCAAATATTATAAAGTTAAGGGTCTAAATGGTAAATATAGAAAACTTATGAGTCTAAGGGTTAATTATGTCATTTTCTAAAAATATAGAAGTCTAGGGACTAGCTGTGTCAAGTATAGATAGTTATAAGTATAAATAATATAAGTATTATAAGTTTAAGGTAGAAAATGAAAATATATAAACTATAAGGGTAAAGTGAAAATATTATAAATATATAAAACCTAATTAAATTTAGAAGTATAATACAATAGTAGGGAGCTTCATGTGAGGAGTACAATGTGGATATTTCGTTTTGATGAGTTTGTTGGGTTTACGAATTAAAGTGCCCTGGCTCCTCAAACGATTATTGAATGTACTTCTAAATTATGATGGCCCGAACGGTGTTATGGTTATAACTTAACTTAATAACAATATAGCTCAATAGTAGGGAGCTTCACGTGAGGAGTATTAACTTCTGGGGCCCGAACGGTATTATCTTGATAACATAATACAATAGTAGGGAGCTTCATGTGAGGAGTCATATACTTCTGGATTGTGATGGCCCGAACGGTGTTATATTATATCTAAAACATTAATGAACCTAAGAACAATAACTTAAGAAAATTAAACAAGTTAACTAAAGCTTGACATACATCCAAACCTACAATATACTAGGATACGTGAGTAAGGAAGTCTAGTTCTCGAGTCACTTTTTACATCAATTAGACTTCCCTAAGCCCAGGTGAGTGTTCATAGCCTCATACTCTTTTTTAAAACTTTCACTCTAAATGCTTTTCAAACCCTGTGAGGGGGATACATGCTACTTTCTTTACTTAAAACCAAATACACGTCTTTTTGTTTGGTTGTTGCACGAGTAAACTAACTGCTACCACTACATAACCAAAATTCATGAATCTAATCATTTGGGATATTTTATCCACACGAACGCGAATATAGTTGATAGATCTATTGGAGTTTGACAACTTCCGCTGGTATCAAAATCTTTCTGGATGGTACCAATAAGTACTATATTTGAACCCAATGAAGGATTAACTTTGGCAAGTTATCCTTCCCATCCCCTCATGGTTGGGTCTGCAGCCCCCATGACCCGGATTTTTAACGTGTGGTTCATGAGCTTGGTACAACATACCCCACTCATGATAATTGTGCATGCATCACAATTATCACACAGTACACTTTCCAAAATGGGTATAACAACGGAACCCAGGAAACCTATGACTTTTAAGCATATATTCTTGGTACATAACTTCTATGGAGATATGGCAGAAGAAGGCACTGAACTCTGAGGACTTTCAAACCGGTTATCATTCAAACATAACCTAACACCTAGACTTTTGGACCTCATTAAAAGTAAAAGTATATCTTTTACTAATAAAACTCTGATAATTAAATGAATGACAACTAAATTTCTAAAACGTCTCTTTTCGAGTCTTTTTCTATTACTGTAACTGTGATTCTATGAAGTAGTAACCCAAACACTTAATCCACTGCGATCAGTGAAAAATGGGGGAGTTATAGATTGGTATCAGAGCTTCAGTTGTAGAGAACAAGGTCAAAACCTAAACTACAACTATTTTTTTCTAAACCCGAGAAAGTCGTCAGTACCTCTGCCATCCTCCGTAACTATACGTGCTAAGGTTAGTATAATAATTGCCTGCTTAACTACTAAATGATTTACAGTATTTTTACTATTATATAGTTATGTCAACTCCCCACTACTCTACCCCCGTCTCATCTAGTTTACATCGGGAGAATGATCTTCCCTCTCCGAATGTACTAGATTATTCCCCTAAACCCTATATTCCCAATCACTTAGAAGACTCTAGGAATAGTTTAGATATACCTTCACCCTTAGGATATATACCTTCCTTAGATAACCCTCATTTAAAACACTTAAGAGATTTCTATGCTAAGGCATCACCTATTCCTCCCCTAAATCCTGCTATACACCCACCATTCCCCACATCTAGATTAGAACCCCATGGTTTCTTTCTCTCTAGAGAACCATGTATACCTAGAAACCCTATCCCTACCTATACCCCTAGATATGACCTTAGGCAACCCTACACCTTAAGACCTACCCCTTACTTAGTAAACCCTCCCATTTCATCTTGGAAAGATGAATTTGGAGAAAAACCCTCTATGACAACTTTAGAAAATGAGGAAAATCAATTAGAGGAAATTTTAAATAATTTAGATGAAATTTTCCTTGACCTTCTTGAGAAGATAGAAAAAGGTCATGATAATAACTTAGATATTCAACCTGACTATAGTAATTTAAGAAACACCTTACAAGAAAACCGTTTTAAAGTAGCTAAAATATAGAAAAACCAAATGAAACACCACCATAAAATAGCCTTTGCCCGCTTTAGGATTTGTACTTTAGAAAAGATGATAGATAATGTTGAGGAAAATTATCAATCAAACCTAGAAAACACAAACTCTTGGAAGTAGGAAAACCTTAGAAACCCCTAAGTAGTATGCCTTTTATACCCTAGAATAGTTAGTGCCTATAGGATATGTAAGATAGGAAATCAATAAAATAAGTTAGGTTTTAAAAACTACCTAGCACCCCTCAATTAGGATAAATTAGATAAACTAGATTTAGGTATACCTCTCCCACATTACCTTAGGTCACCCCTAACCCAATAGTAATCCTTTAGAAAAATAGATATCACCCATAGAACATGACAAGTTAGGTACTTGTTATAACATACCCTTAACCCTTACCCCTAGGAATTTAGGAAAACTACCCCGATGCCTTAGATACATAAAATCTCTAAAATGTTTTAAACTCCCGTCATATTTCCTCCTTCTCTAAAAATCAATCACTTTCAAACACTCTCCCTTATCAATAGTGAGAATTCTTATTCTACACCATAGAGATCTGAATTCTTTTTCCTCTGATCTCTAAACCTTCACTTCTTTAGCTTTTTCAAGCTATTTCCTTCCTAGTTAGAGATTCTACCCCTAACTATCCCATATGCAATTATATGATAATCATATACATGCATATTCCTATCCTTTTTCCTCTTTATTTCCTTAAATTACTATGATTTTTCCAAGTTAGTTTTCCCCATCCCCTTAGAAAAACCCAAACTATAATTAGGATTCCCATACTTGAGGTTAGAAATAACATTAGGATATCACTAGAAAATATAAGCGTAAGTATAGAATACCTTAGATCACTAAGATAGACTATTTAAGAAACCCTCGAGGAATTAGAAAATAATAGGATTCGGAATCTTTAAGGTTTTATAGGTTAGAAACCAAAATTAGAATACCTTAGATCACTAAGATAGACTATTTAAGAAACCCTCGAGGAATTAGAAAAAAATAGGATTAGGAATCTTTAAGGTTTTATAGGTTAGAAACCAAAATCCCTACCCAAATAGATAGAAAAATTAGGAACACATCCCTATAAGATAGGATTTAGCTTAGAAATTCATTAGGACTAGAACATAGATTAAGTATAAGGAATATTAGGAAAAACATTGGATTAAATAGTAAAACCTCTACCATAAACCATTACACCCCTAGTTTAGGATAAACACATTAGCAAAGCTTCTACCATATAGGAATAAGTAGCTTTAGGATAAAAATTGCCCCTACCTAGTCTCTTAGGATACCCACATATATATTTAAGGATTTTAGATTACATCTTAGGATTTGACATTTCTTAAAATACACATTAGGAAATTCCACTTAGGAGATACTATGGATACTACCCTAGCTGGTTTCAAGTACCTAGGAATAGTAATACTTATAATAAGAGTAATAATGGTAGTAATAGACAACATAAAACAAAATAGAAAACCCGAAACTACACCTAAGAATAAGGATACTCCTAGTAAACCCTTAGGAAAGAAAACACCTAGACCTACTGTTGGGATCTGAAGATCAAAGTACTGCTTGTGTCAAAGTACTGCTAATGTTGAAAAGTCAAAGTACTGCTCGTGCATGAAGAAAGTTAAAGTACTTCTATAATAAAGGACTGTTATACAATATTGTGAAAGGATTGTAATGCAAAGTTATTAGAATATTCTAGAATTATTTTAGAATTAGTTTACTTGTCAAACAAGGATTGTAAACCGACTTAAGGTTTTCCTTATGCCTATAAAAGGAGCCTTAGGATGGTATTAGACGTATGCTTATTAGTACGAATACTTTAGAATACGATTAAAGAGTTATTAGGGTTGTTAGTGAATCTGTATAGAAAGTAGGTTCAAAGTTTGGTTTAATATAATCATTGAATGTTATTATTCTAAGCTTTGTTTTAGTAGATTCCGCATACTTAACAAGGCTACATCAGTGTTTCATTATTAATAGTTTTGAAGTTATTCAAGATTGTGAAACCCTTACAAGCTACAAAGTAGTTTGGTCAAAGTATATATTAATCCAACAAGTGGTATCAGAGCTTGTGTGGAACTCTGATTAAGAAGAAACCCTTGAAAACCGATGTTACTACAAATCCTAAAAGATGTCGACTAAAGATGCACCAGTTCCATCCATCACCTCAATCAGAATTCCTATTGTCAAGAAGGGAGATTATGATCTATGGAGCATGAAGATGAGGCAGTACATTGCTATCACAGACCATGCTTTATGGGATGTGATTGTCATTGGTAATGTTGTCATTGAAGAACATGTATCAGTTAAAGGACAACCTACACCACCTAAGCCAACCTTGCTAGCAGTTACAAAAAGAAATCAAGATAAGGCTCGCAACATACTGCTATCTGCTATTCCTGATGGTCACCTGCTGAAGTTTCATGATGCTAAGGATGCAAAACAACTATGGGCTGCTATTAAGACAAGATTTGGAGGTAATGATGCTTCCAAGAAGATGCATAGAAACCTATTGAAGCAACAGTTTGAAACATTCGCTGTTGGTGGAAAAGAAGGCCTTGACTCTGCCAATGACAGATATCAAAATCTACTCAGTATGCTAGAGTTATATGGAGCAGAGGCATCTGTTGAAGATGTAAACTTGAAGTTCTTGAGAAGTTTGCCATCTGTATGGCATGTGGTTGCTACTATAATTAGAGGACAACCTGGATTGGATTATATGGACTTTGATGATCTCTACAATAATTTAAAGGTGTATGAGCATGAGATGAAGGGTACCATATGTTTAAGTTCTTATCAGAAAACTCATAACATTGCTTTTGTGTCTTCTGAAAACAGAGGCAGTACTTCCATTAAAAGTACTGCTTACCCTGTCCAAAGTACTGTTGAAGAGAAACAGCACCCTTGCACAACTATGACTACTATCACTTCATCACCATCAAACAACACCAACTCTGATGATGTTCTATGTTCTTTCTCTGCTCAACAAGCCACTTTACCTGTTACATATCAAGAATATGTGTTGCAAATTGATGATGATGCTCTAGAAGAAATTGACATAAGATGGCAAGTTGCCATGATCACTGTAAGGATCAAGAAGTTCATGAACAAAACAGGAAGAGGTATTGATTTTAAAGCCAAGCAGGGTATAGCATTTGATAAATTTAAGATTGAATGCTTCAATTGTCAAAAGACTGGTAACTTTGCAAGGGAATGCAAGTTTGCAAAGTATCGGGCAAATAGAATGATTGAAATACCCAAGGTTGAAAGAAAGGAAGTTCCTATTGCTGAACCAAAATCACAAGCTTTGGTGGCTCAAGAAAATCTATCAGAGGTTGACTGGAGTAATGAATTTGATGATAAACCAGTAACCTACTCTATGGTTGCACTGGAAGAGTTTGATTGGAGCACAGCTTTTGATGAGGAACTAGGATTTTCTGCTTTAGAGTCAAGAGATGGTCTAGGAAGCTTTGATTGGATCATGGAAAGTGAAGAAGAACCTGTTCAGATTGCTATGGTAGCTACTTCACCAAGTTCATCCACTATATTTGAGGTATGCTCTAAATGTAGTAATTGTTATCAAAAACTGCTTAAAGAATATGAGACTGAAAGAGATAATTTTAGAAGGGCTAGGTCTGAAGTAGTTGGTTATCAATTGACTTTAGAGTCAATGGAAGCCAAAAGAATCACTCATGAAAATAATGAGATGGCTTGGGCAGAAAAATATGAGCAACAAGACTATCAGTTAAAGCTGAGTGAATGGAAGTTAGGATGTAAGGTATCTGAACTTTAAAAGGTCACTAAAGAAAGGGATAAGTTGTTAGCAAAACTTGCTAGTTGGAAAGACTCAGGCCTGTCACATGTTAGTTTTGTAGAGAAACAAAGAACAGCAAACATTCAAACATGCATAGGTTATGATGTTGAGTATAGTAGTTCAGAAGAGAACCCAACTAGTGATAAGGAACAAATAAATTCAGGGGAGATCTCAACTAGTGATGAAGAATTCATTAGCTTAGAAGAGAACACATCTAGTGATGAGGAATCACCTAATCCAACACCTCCTGAATTAAGAAAGATAAGGGATACAATGAAGTTCCTCCACCCACTGGTAGTTTTCAACCACCTAGGACTAATGTTTCTTGTTTTGGAGTAGACAATTTGGAGTTTAGGAAGAAACTTATAGGTCAATCAAATTCAAATCCATCTGGTTCTGAATCCTTAAGAAAGACAATTGAGAAACCTAGGAATGATATCAAGGGTTCAGGGAGTAATAAAGTGTTTTCCAAACAAGCAGTACTTCCAAAAACTTCTCAAAGTACTGCTGGACAACCAGCAATATCCTCATGAAAAACTTTAAAAAATACTGCTTACTTTAGAAAACCTTTTCAAAATTCACCAAAAAGTCAAGCTAGTTTTAGTCATAGAACTAATGAAAGAGGATTTGGGGATCAAAAGTTATGTTTTGTTTGCTATAGTCCTAATCATTTGATTAAGGACTGTGACTTACACTCAGAATATTTAAGTAAATTCCCAAAGTCCACTAACCACAAGCCAAGGGAGAATAAGCTAGTTTGGAATCATTCACATAGGGTTAACCATAGTAATTTCTCAAAAGACTATAGGTACCCTCACCAGAGAAGACCTTTTTCCAAACCACCAGTACCTTCTCAAAGTACTGCTAAGTATTCACCCAATCAAGGTACTGCTAGAACTGGTTCTAATGTAAGACCAAGGAGATTCAATTCCTATAAACCTAGAAGGCCTTACACCTCAAGAAGAGCACCTAGATCAAAGAACCCACCACCAACTGTTAAAACTAAATGGGTTAAGAAAGAAAGTACTGATGGGGGACAAACAGTACTTTCAGATAGTAAGGGAGAAAAAGGGAGTATTGATGAAAATTCAACACAGGTTTTGGGGTCAAAGACACTAATTCTTGATAATGTTTTCAAAAATAGTGGTGATTACATACTCAAAGAATTTGAGTATGTCACTCCACAAGAGGAACACAAGTTAGTAATGATTTGGGTTCCTAATAGAAACTAACCCTTTTCATCTTTATGCAGGGCAACCCAGAAGAGGAGCTTAAGGATCATATTATCATTGATAGTGGTTGCTCTAGCAGCATGACAGGAGACAAGGAGCTTTTGTCAGATTTTAAGGCATATTTTAGAGGAAGAGTTGCATTTGGCAATGATCCTAATGGAGGGAGAATTACTAGCAAAGGAACCATCAAGACTAGATGTATTGATTTTGAGAATGTTCGTTATGTGAAGGAGCTTAAATTCAATCTTTTGTCAATATCACAGATCTGTGACAAGAAATATCCTGTGTTATTCCTTGACACAGAATGTCTTATTCTCTCCCCTGAGTTCAAGTTAGATGATGAAAACTTGGTAATGCTGAGAGTACCAAGAACCAATGATATGTATAATTTAGATTTGAAGAATATCAATCCTACTGAAAGAGCAACATCTTTGGTAGCAAGGGCAACAATGAAAGAAGCACATATTTGGCATAGAAGATTAGGACATGTGAATTTCAAGAATATCAACAAGTTGGTCAAAGGAAATTTAGTTAGAGGTTTACCTTCTAAAACATACAGACTAATCATTCATGCTTGGCCTGCAAGAAGGGTAAACAACACAAAGCTTCATGCAAAAATATTAAAGAAAGAACCATTAGAGAACCTTTGGAGTTGTTGCACATGGATCTATTAGGACCTCTTTCTGTGTCTAGCTTAAACAAGAAGAAATACTGCTTAGTAATAATAGATGATTGTAGCTGATTTAGTTGGGTCTTTTTCTTGGGATTTAAAGATGAAACCTTTGATGCTATTCATGATTTTATAATAGCCCTTGAAAATCAGTTAAGACTCAAAGAAAGATCCATTAGATGTGATAATGGAACTGAATTCAAGAATCAGCTTATCGATGAGTTTTGTGCCAAGAAAGGAATAAAGAGGGAGTTTAGCATTGCTAGAACTCCACAACAGAATGGAGTTACAGAAAGGAAGAATAGAACACTGATAGAAGCAGCAAGAACCATGCTTGCAGATTCTCAATTACCTATTCAATTTTGGGCTGAAGCTGTAAGTGCTGCTTGTTATGTGTTAAATAGAGTTTCTGTCACTAAACCTCAGATGAAGACACCTTATGAGTTGCTTATGGGAAAGAAACCAAATATCAAATTTATGAAACCTTTTGGCTGTCCTCTGAGTATTGTAAATACTATTGATTCTTGATAGAATCTTTTTGCGTGTATATAATTATTCCGAAGAAATACCGGTGAAAGTATGTTCCCCGGGTCGTTCTCCCAACGAAGCGTTGAATTGATCTTGTCGACACGGTTTGTGAATCTTGTGAAGTGAATGGGGTTTTAAAAGAGATATTTTGGTTGGTTTTTGATTACACTACTAAAAGGATTTAAAATACAGTTAAAGTAAAAAGAAACAATAAAACGACGCAAAGAAAACAAACAAATAAAACAAGTGTAAGATAAAATGACTAAAGAAAAACGAGATTTAAAACGCGAAAAGAAATTAAGACTGGAAATGAATTTAAAAAAAAAACAATATGTTTGCAAAGCGACGTGAATAAGTTCATCAAGTGTGGGCCAAGGATTGACGACGAATTATTTTCCTTAAACAAGACTATTTTCTCACAACGTTGGTTTATTTTGAAAATAATCCTTTAAAAAGAAAATAATTACTAGATTTGTAATTTGATTATTCTCCGGCTTTTGCCCTTTCAAATAATAAAATCACAAGTCTAAATAATCATAACGATTATTAATCACGACCCCTTTTATGTCCACACTTAACTCACAAACTCGTGCCACCAAGCAAACAAAAATAAACTACTCGAAAGTCATATTAATAAAATAAAGTTACTTGATAAAATAAAAAGACTCGATAAAAGAAACAAACTAGATAAGCCAAAATAAAATTCGGCAGAGTTTCGCCTTAGCATAAAGCATAAGAGAACCTCACTCGATAAACGATGAGGTATAGATTATCTAACTTGATAATCTTGGCTAACTCGCCAAAAGAAATGAAACTTGATAAAAAATAAAAAGTTAAAAAATAAAACTCGAAATGTAAAAAAAAAAAAAATATTAAACTCGGTATTATATTTGAAAACCAAACTCGAAGAAAGAACAAAAAAACAAAAAAATAGAATCTTGCAAATTGGTCCCTGCCATCTAATAACCAAACTCGACGCTTTATATTTTTTTCTAACTCGACACTTTTTTTGAAATATTCTAACTCGGCAATTATTTAAAAATTCCTAACTCGACATTTATTTAAAAATTCCTAACTCGACATTTTTTTGAAATATTCTAACTCGGCAAAACTAACACCTAACTCGGCAAAATTAGATAACTCGGCAAAATCCAAAATACCAAACTCGGCAAAACTAGAACTTTCCTAACTCGGCAACTTACCTAACTCGGCAGTATTTTAGGAAAATTCTTAACTCGATAAAACCGTAACCAAACACCATTTTGATCCAAAATAAAGCCTAAAAACTAATGTTTTTCACCAAATCTTTCACTAATCAAACTAGTTTAACCATAAACTTTAAATCCCACCAATAAAAACAAGATTAAGACAAGTAATTTGCAAGAAAATTTAGAGAGGGAAAGTAAAGAAAGCTTGTAAATTAAGACATGAAATTAAGACACAAAATTAAACCTACACTCTAAGAGGACCAACCCTCAACAACCACCTTTCAATTTTGGTGTTAAGGGGCTATTTATAGGCTAGGGGCTAGGGCTTTTCTAATCTTTGCCATTGTTGCATGTTTAGCCCCTAGACCTTTACAAATCATAAAATTCAAGCCTAAAACATTATAAAATGTAACTAATACAACTTAATATTAAACGTAACGACCTAGTAACTTGGAGGAATAGAGTTGACTTTTCTTTCACGGCTTCGGCTTTTGACCTTTTCCAATCCCGTGCTCGTTTTTGTCGATTTTTGCTTGATTTTTTGCCTTTTTATTATATATCCGTACCTGCACGTTCACAAACATAAAAACACACATTTCTTTGGCATTTGTTAGCATATTTAGTCTATTTGGGTCGGTATTTGGCCATGAAAAAGTGTGTAAATTAGTACACACCAAAATCCCCCCGACTAAAGTATTGCCGTGTCCTCACGCAATGTCATCACCTCACGCTTAAGAGATAAATAATTTCAAAACCTCTTTTTACTGACGTTGTAAAGTAGCAATGACTTTCAAAAGAGATAGTAAAATCATTTATTCTCAAAAACGCTCCGTTTTCCGATTTTTCATTTTATTCCACTTTATTCTATTTTTGGCTTTTCACACTTCATACTTGTGACGGTTTGTTGAACTTTCATTATTTTTGCAATAATTCTTAGGGTCTACGAGTAGAAACACTTCTAATTATGAAGTGACCATACGGATAAAAATCGTCATCCTTGATTTTTCACAAGTCCCCAAACTAAGCGTAAAAACGAGATCACAGCTTATCTACAAATTAGATGCTAACACTACTCATAACAGTTACTTAGTGGATACTCCTTACTCCCATGTCCTAAGTTTTTGTATCTCATTATTTTATTTTTGTTGAGAAATGAATCGCTTCATATTTTCTCGTTTCAATAATTTTTTAGTCCGATAGTGACACCTAAGTTTAAACACTAAGTAGTTAATCATTTTCTCTTAAGAACCACTGCAATAGAAATTCGGTCCACATCAAGGAATTTGGGGTACATACAATATCAAGGATATAAGTTGCGGAGTACAATCACGTGCACCTCATGTGACTGATTACTAATCACTTATCACATGCACCTCACGCGCCAACAACTTATTGATACATACATAGCTCTTATTCAACAATACTACAACTTCATATTTTTCATTTCTCACTTTTTTCACTTTTCTCATATTGTTCACTTTTTTTTTCTTGATTTTTCTCATAATATCAATGGAAGCTTATCGGGTAGCTCCAAAACCACATGCATAATCAACTTTTGACTTTTGATTCTTTCACTTTTTGGTTCTTATTTTTGGTGTTCCTTGATATGTACCCAACTTCTAAAGCAAAAATTCTCTTAAGAAAACAAATAACTAAATATTATCTAAACCGAAATACCACTAATTAACCTAGAACATCTATTATATATGGGTGACGTTTCTGATGGGAGTAAAAAGCCACAAGTACCTCTCATGAGCTCTAAAGAGAACCACTACTCCACGTTTAGCATCTAACTTCTAAATAAACTCTTATCATTTCTCGCTCTTCGCAATTTAAGATTCCAAATAATGAAACCAGCGAATACTTAGCCGATAATCAGCCACGCATATATAAAGTCAGATACGGAAACTTGCAAATTCTAGAAGAAGAATTCGCGTTTTCTAGCTCCTGATGTAAAAGACTAACGAAAGCTTTTAAGTTGCGCATGTATAAAGTCAAGTACGGGAGCCAACAAAAGAGTAGCTCCTAGTGTACAAGGCTAGCACAAGCTTATGTGATTATCATTGGTTAAGGGAACAAGCTAGGGCTCAACACGCCCGGTCAAGTCAAAATATTTATTCCTACTCTCGCCAGCAAGAAAGTCAACAAGGTGTCAAATCACTTATTCAAACTTTATTATATTTTTGCACACTTTTTCAAATTTTCTCATTTTTTTGTGCTTTTTCATGACTTTTCATTCATTTTTCTTCAAAATTTTTTTTGAATTTTCAATTTTTTTTATTTTTGGTGAAAAAACGGAGTTGCAAGAGTACACGACATGTGAAAAATGCAAGGTCAAATCGAATCGAAGATTCACCCTCCCCCCGACTAGAATTAAACATTGTCCTCAATGTTTTGTGGGTTAAGGCAATCCTAACAATAATCTAGGCCCGTCTATTAAGTATGCCATAAAAAACGTTAGTCGATAAGATTTTTGGATATATGATTTCCGTCAGCATCGATGAATGAGACTCGAGTGGAGTAAAGACACAACCACGAGCACGAGAGTCTTCAAACTTCGGGGAAACCTGAACATTCACAAACAACCACGAAAACACGAGTTTGGAAAGGGTCACCCCCCTCACGTTACGTTATTACAGAAAATATAAAAATAAAGAAAATGAAATGGATAAGCATGGGGTGCCTCCCACGAAGCGCTTGTTTTTTTATTACCGAGTCACATGAGCTTGACTCGATCCCCGAATTAATTCGTCCTTGGGGAGAGCAGATGAAACGGACAACCGGCATAAACGGAGATGCCGGGGTCAAATACGGTATCCTCACTCCCGGTGGAGTGGAAAAGTGAAGAAATGAGGGGATAAGCAAAGAACGGATAAAACACCCAGATGATAAAAACAAATTCAAGTTCAGAATCATGGGTGGGTTGGGTGGGTAAAATATTAAGCACAGGAACATTATGTTCATAAATCTCGTCCACCACTCCAAAATTATCTTCATTCGTATCGGTTTCAAAAACTACATCCGGTGGTTTCGCCGGTGGACGAGAAGTAGAAGAATCGAAAGAAATATCATTCTCATCATTCTCAATACCCGGTGGTATCGAGTCATCCGCAGCAAGAAATAGATCGACATCCTCTAAAAGAGGGACATGTAACGGATTATCGGAAATAAGCTCAGAGTCGATATCAAAGTGAAAGCTCTCATAATCCGGAAGAGAGATATCAGCATGAATAGCGGGATTGCCACTACTCGTCTCTTCAAATCGAAAAATTTCTAGCTCGGGTAAGAAATCACTATCCATAACGGGGATAGGAGAAGAAGTCGGAGGATCATTTAATGCTTCGATCTTAGAAATGAGAAGATAAACTTTGGATAATTTCTCACGAAGAGCTTCATCTTGAATTTCCGCATCATCATCTTCATCGATATCTCCACAAGAGTCTTCATCACTCGTAGTATACTCATTGTGAGAATCGGAATAACTTTCGACTTCTACTAAATCTTCATTGTTCATCGGAGGGAGAGAAGTTGACGGATCTTCATTCAATAATTCTTCAAGTAAACGAATATCTCCCTCCGGATCAAAATAAGCATCGTCCATCATTATTGGAATAGAATCATTAGCAAGAAACGCTTCAATCTCATCAAGAATGACATCACTCCCTTCAACCGGTGTTAAAGAAGAATCACCGTTAGAATTTTCCCCGGACTCACTTTGGATTGGAACGAGGTTCTCAACACTAGACGTATTGAATTCGTCAGATTCCGTTGCCGGAATAGTGTCAAGAGGCTCGTCCCCCATTGTTAGAGAGTCCACGGGCTCTACGGGAGAAGAGATAGAATCGTTTTGAGGATTTAGATTGATCGTAATTGTGGAATCATCATCGTACAAACAACACTCGCAAAACTGGAATTTTCTTTCTTCGACACGAGGTACTTCCATCGGTCTCTCATAAGGCTCGGGAGTAGATGTATAACGATTAATCACCATCTCTTTCAACTTATCCATCATTGATTTGAGTTCAAGAATATCATTATTGAAATTGGAATTTTGTGGGGGTTGGTAAAAACCATTAGAATCGTAATAAGAATTTGATTCAAGATAAGAATTCTCGAACGATCCCCCATAATTTTCAAAACCCGATGGATTTTGAAATGAATCACCGTTGTAGCACGAATTTGGCTCATAAAAATCATTTTGAGGAAAATTATTGAAGCTCGAGTCGTAAGCGTAAGACGTATCTGCACTCGGCATATAGCACATACAATCGGTGTATCCACATCCATCACAAAAACATCGCCCACACGGCATACCTTCTTCGGACGGGTTTCCACAATTATAACAATAAAACGAAGGTGGTGGTGGTGTATAAAAATCGGGAATGTTAGACAAATTGTTGAACGAATTTTGATCATACGAATGAGAATTACAATTCAAACAAACGCCATCTCGAATATTATCTCCACATTCATTGCACGTACACCACACACACAACCCTCCGAAGAACGGTTCTTCACAGTTAAAACAAAACGTATCCATAAGAATTAAACGTAAGAGGGTTTGAGAAAAAGAATCAAATTGTTAAGAGGATAAGAAGATTTTTTTTTTTTTTTTTTTTTTTTTTTTTTTAATTATTATCGAAAAAGAAAATCAAAGTAGAAAAGGAAAATCTTTTTGGTTTTTTTTTTATATACTTTTAATAATAATTTTTTTTTTTTTTTTAGAGAGAATATTTACAAAAAAAAAACGATAACTTCTCGGGAGAAGGGTCTTCAAAACACAAATCAAACAAACGATCAACGAAATCTTAACAACGCTTCCCCGGCAACGGCGCCATTTTGATAGAATCTTTTTGCGTGTATATAATTATTCCGAAGAAATACCGGTGAAAGTATGTTCCCCGGGTCGTTCTCCCAACGAAGCGTTGAATTGATCTTGTCGACACGGTTTGTGAATCTTGTGAAGTGAATGGGGTTTTAAAAGAGATATTTTGGTTGGTTTTTGATTACACTACTAAAAGGATTTAAAATACAGTTAAAGTAAAAAGAAACAATAAAACGACGCAAAGAAAACAAACAAATAAAACAAGTGTAAGATAAAATGACTAAAGAAAAACGAGATTTAAAACGCGAAAAGAAATTAAGACTGGAAATGAATTTAAAAAAAAAACAATATGTTTGCAAAGCGACGTGAATAAGTTCATCAAGTGTGGGCCAAGGATTGACGACGAATTATTTTCCTTAAACAAGACTATTTTCTCACAACGTTGGTTTATTTTGAAAATAATCCTTTAAAAAGAAAATAATTACTAGATTTGTAATTTGATTATTCTCCGGCTTTTGCCCTTTCAAATAATAAAATCACAAGTCTAAATAATCATAACGATTATTAATCACGACCCCTTTTATGTCCACACTTAACTCACAAACTCGTGCCACCAAGCAAACAAAAATAAACTACTCGAAAGTCATATTAATAAAATAAAGTTACTTGATAAAATAAAAAGACTCGATAAAAGAAACAAACTAGATAAGCCAAAATAAAATTCGGCAGAGTTTCGCCTTAGCATAAAGCATAAGAGAACCTCACTCGATAAACGATGAGGTATAGATTATCTAACTTGATAATCTTGGCTAACTCGCCAAAAGAAATGAAACTTGATAAAAAATAAAAAGTTAAAAAATAAAACTCGAAATGTAAAAAAAAAAAAATATTAAACTCGGTATTATATTTGAAAACCAAACTCGAAGAAAGAACAAAAAAACAAAAAAATAGAATCTTGCAAATTGGTCCCTGCCATCTAATAACCAAACTCGACACTTTATATTTTTTTCTAACTCGACACTTTTTTTGAAATATTCTAACTCGGCAATTATTTAAAAATTCCTAACTCGACATTTATTTAAAAATTCCTAACTCGACATTTTTTTGAAATATTCTAACTCGGCAAAACTAACACCTAACTCGGCAAAATTAGATAACTCGGCAAAATCCAAAATACCAAACTCGGCAAAACTAGAACTTTCCTAACTCGGCAACTTACCTAACTCGGCAGTATTTTAGGAAAATTCTTAACTCGATAAAACCGTAACCAAACACCATTTTGATCCAAAATAAAGCCTAAAAACTAATGTTTTTCACCAAATCTTTCACTAATCAAACTAGTTTAACCATAAACTTTAAATCCCACCAATAAAAACAAGATTAAGACAAGTAATTTGCAAGAAAATTTAGAGAGGGAAAGTAAAGAAAGCTTGTAAATTAAGACATGAAATTAAGACACAAAATTAAACCTACACTCTAAGAGGACCAACCCTCAACAACCACCTTTCAATTTTGGTGTTAAGGGGCTATTTATAGGCTAGGGGCTAGGGCTTTTCTAATCTTTGCCATTGTTGCATGTTTAGCCCCTAGACCTTTACAAATCATAAAATTCAAGCCTAAAACATTATAAAATGTAACTAATACAACTTAATATTAAACGTAACGACCTAGTAACTTGGAGGAATAGAGTTGACTTTTCTTTCACGGCTTCGGCTTTTGACCTTTTCCAATCCCGTGCTCGTTTTTGTCGATTTTTGCTTGATTTTTTGCCTTTTTATTATATATCCGTACCTGCACGTTCACAAACATAAAAACACACATTTCTTTGGCATTTGTTAGCATATTTAGTCTATTTGGGTCGGTATTTGGCCATGAAAAAGTGTGTAAATTAGTACACACCAATTCTCTGGGTAAATTTGATGGCAAGTCAGATGAAGGATATCTATTGGGTTACTGTACAACAAGATTACCAAAAAGGTTCAAGAATGTCTTCATAGGATGCTTTTTCAAGAAACCATTGCAAAATCCAATGAAGATGATCAAAGGAGAGCTTATGAGGTAGAAAAGAAGAAGGCAAAAGTCTCAGATAACTATGACAGTACTTTGCATCAAAGTACTGATGAACCAGTTGAAAGTACTTCAAATGTCTTACAAACATCAAATTGGATCAACACTGATCATTTGAATGATCCAAACATGCCTGATTTAGAAGACATTGATGCTGAGCTTCCAAAGGAAGGAATTTTCTCAAATTCCAATGAAGATCCTGATCTCACAAATTTAGAGGATGATCTTGAAGTTCCACCAACTCCTACATTAAGAATTCATAAAGATCATCCTACTAGTAAAATCATTAGACCTTCCACTTCAGGAGTGCTCACTGATGCAGGTTTTACTGACCATGTTTTAATATTTATAAAGTCTCGTTTACCTAAGGTCTACCTTTTACGCACTAACGGACAGTGTATCCGGTCGTGTGTGGTATAGTCAAATGGCCGGTAAAGCCGAGGTCGTCCTAAGAGCTAAGGTGCGGAAATTATCTAAGTCGTGTCACGTTTAAAAGGGGGTTTTGAGTTGAAAGATTGATTAAACTAATTAAAAGTAA
Organism: Artemisia argyi; assembly: GCA_030686995.1. Lineage (NCBI taxonomy): Eukaryota > Viridiplantae > Streptophyta > Magnoliopsida > Asterales > Asteraceae > Artemisia > Artemisia argyi. The sequence continues at coordinate 68,858,638 of CM060676.1, read as the reverse complement.
TAACAAGACGATAAAGTAAATAGAAGGAAATCAGTAAAGAGAAGTAGTGTTAACCTAATTACTACTCTTGTTATGATCATGACTAGTTTTCTTATAGGTGCATCATATCATATCGTTCGGGGATTCAATATTCATTTCGGGTCAGATGGTCAAATTCACCTAGATCTATCTTATACCTTGTCCTATCCAAAGCTATTGTAAAGCCTTGGGTTCATCGGTACAAAGACATAAGAGTCATTAAGTGCCTCTACTAACATGGACAAGGCTAATGAATGCGGCATGGTCAAATCTTACACCCCTCTAACTCCATTAAGTGTCTAGCATTGGTAGGTGGTCCTAGGGTTAATTCGCACGTGCATGGTGATATTGCTATCACCAAGTCACATCCCTAGCGACTTGCTTCCTAGGGTTAATTCCACAAGTATCTAGAGAACAACCAACGCTAATCACTACGGGAACTAGAGTGTCCCAAGCCTCACCATGAAAGTAAACAAACAATAGATAATAGATGCGTGGAAAACTAAATCAATAACATAACAATTTCATAACTAGGCTAACACCAAAAGGTGTTTAGCCACTCATGTTCATAATTGCAGTAAAACAATGTTGAGTTAATACAAATCTAAGCATGAATCAAATACAAAGTAAAGGAATGAAAACACTTATGATCGGTGTGTGATTCCTCCCTTGGAAATGACTTGGATGTGGCTAGAACTTCGTTCTCCCTCCTTCCAGAGTTTTTCCCAACGTTGCTGTGGTGAAGAGATGGGAAGTGATATGAAAAACTCGGATTACGGTTGGTATTTATAGTTCCCAACTATGTTACGGCGTAGCGTATTAGAGTTGCTACACCGTAACCTTTGCAAATTGTGTTACGCCATAACTAGATCAAGTGTTACGGGCGTAAAGTCTTGATGATAAGCATCCTACGGCGTAGTAGATAAGGTGGCTACGTTGTAGCTTCTTCCTTGGCCTCGTTAGTTCTTTACTGCATCAAATGAGATCCTACGTCGTAGCTTGGAAAGTTGCCTACTCCATAGTGTTCTTTGGTGGACTTCTACACTGTAGCCTGTTCTTGGGCTACACCGTAATCTTCATAAATTCTTCATTATGCCATAGGTAGGAGAGCTTCTACGTCGTAGTCTTCGTGAAGCCTTGTTACGACGTAGGTAAATGAACCTCTACGCCGTAGTTAGTGCAGAATCTATAATTTCCATGTATTTGCTACAAAGTCCTTCCATTTCCACATAAGTTCGTTCTTTTACTCATCTTTACCCTGAAACCAAAATAGGAAGAAATAAGAGTATATATTCTTCATAAAAGTAGAAAAGATGAGTATTTTAAGGAGGAAATTAACACTTAGATTGGGGGTAAATTTGATGTTATCAAATATCCACCCACTTGAACTCTACTTGCCCTCAAGTAGACCTTATAAGATTGATTTTCAAAAAGATATCCCCCAAGAAACTGGAGAATATGAATTAAAACTCCCTATGCTAGAATTTTTCAAAGTCGAACACCTCACAAAATTGGAACAAACACTCACATCTCTCTCCTAATCTAAGTGTTAATTTTCGGGTGATCACTCAATGCACAGTCATAGAATGTATTCTATCATAGGCTTGGCAGTTACACAAATCTCTACCACTAGAGCTAAGGTCAAAACCATTCTTAAAGGCAATATTGGGTGAACACATATAAGGCTATTTAGGTGTAGCGTTGTTACTAACATACTAAGGCAAGGGCGACAAAGGCAATGGTACATGACCGAAACGCCAGGCATGACACCAATGACTGCTCAAATCCCTCATCTAAGCATGATTCACAACTAAAGGGTAGGATAAGACATGGGATGCACAATAATGGTGTAAAATGAAAAAGAAAACAAATAGTCTTAGCCTATAACCGCGTTGCTACCACTTGCCGTTCATCCAAAGTCCAAGTTTCAAAATGCGAGAATTGGATCATGTAACAAGTGTATGCCATTAGAGGACGTCATGATGGGCACCACACTTTGTCTTCATGTTGGTGATTAAGAACCAACAGCTTCATTCTTCAAATATGACCGAAGTGGCCTCTTCGATGCTAAATCTTTCAAAGCTCTTATTACGGTGCTATACAAGGGTGCACCAAAGTTAACATATCTACATACAGAAATTTACATTTTTTTTCAATAACATAACATATCCCCCCACTTGGGATGAACAATACATGTACAATAGTGGTTCTTCTCATGATCTTCAATGATGAGTCTTCAACATAGGTGTGATTCTTGAACCTCTTGACTTGGACCTCAAATTAGAACAAGTGGCAACTTCCCAATCATAAACAAAGACTACACGGTAGGCTAAGGTGTATAGGTGTATCGAAACAATAATATGGGTAAGAAACGAAAGGATAGGCTCAAAAGGGTGTATCTAGGGGTATCTTGCACTAAAGGTGAGTGAAACAAAGGGTTTTAACACGGGGGTCTAATAGTCGATGTGACTAATCGATAAACACACACATAAAGGTTATTTGGGTGATAATCCTAAAATATTGCCTTCTTAAAAAGTTTCTCCCAAATGTATTAAGAAATCTCAATACACTACTCGTACACGGTTTCAAAATGATGTAAAAGCCAAGTTCTAAAGTTTACAAACTTCCGGCACACTCATATTTTTGGTGTATTTGGGGTAAAACAGGGTGAAACTGAAATAGGCTAAACCTCACCATGGTATTAAGGGTTAATGTGCTCGGCTAAGGTCCATTCTAGTTAGGTTTGGGAAAACATGTCAAAAGTTTTAAAAGTGGTATAATTTTTCAAAATAAACTAGAAAATTAAGGGCAAAAGAAAGTTCAAGTAAATAATTCTACTCCCGTCCCCCCACTTGAGTGGTACAAAGTCCCTTTTGTACATAAAATAAAAAATAAGGAGGAAAAGTAGAATTAGAACGAGAGCTTCCCTGAAATTCACTCTTGAAAATAGAAGGATCATGTTGAGAAACGTGCCTTCACTACGCCTTATGGGCAAATTTCAATTCCCTAGAATCACACAACTACCAAAAGCATAAAACCTAAAAAGAAAAAGAAGAATAAAAAGAAAAAAAACTAACTCGCTTTCGTAGGAATTACGGTTGCATTTAGCGTATGCAACAAGCCTTTTAAACCACTTGGTGTTCTAAGTGGACGAGTGAACTCTCGTGAGGGTTTACAGGGAACACACCCACAAAGTTTATTTAAAAACTAATACAAGTTTAAAGAATGTTTTGTAACATAAAAAGCATTTTTAAGGTTCAGAAGGTAGCTACGGCATAGCTTAAATGGGGTGCTACGCCGTAGTTGCTGAATAAATCCAGTATGAAACCTGGAGGGTGCTACGGCGTAGTCGATGGTAGAGCTATGCAGTAGCAAGGTCCTGGAGAATATTTCTTGGAGTGAAAGTCCAAAAATTCGTTCCCCATCGCAATATTTCCTTTAGTACCTGCAAAATATTAGTACAAAACATACCAAAGCAATAAAATAGAGAAAATAAAAGGAAAAGGATAATTCGGGTTGTCTCCCGAAAGAGCACTTTTGTTTATTATCGAGTCTTTAAGTTAGACTCACTGTTATGTTAATAGTGTCCATTAGTCATTTCATATATGCTAGTGTATTTGCGTCCTAGCATATCAATGACTCGCTCATCCCTCTTGTAAGCATCACCAAGATCCAAACATCCTTTGTAAAAATCTTTAATCTGTTGATAAGGATAGTTGTATCCATTTTCTTTATCCTTACTGCTAATGTCGAGAAGGGGTTTGGCTCTACTCAATTGCTTCCGATTCCAATGCTTAAAGTTCTCAACCACTCTTGGCATCTTAAAAATGGTGACATCATCATTATTCGAAAGCCATACTACTCCATTTAACGTGTCAATTTGGATTCCTTACAAGTCTTGGAATGGTTTTCCTAGAATTATTTCTTCTAAACCATTTTCCACAAATTCGGTTACGTCATCAAAGATCATAAAATTGACCAAAAAGGAGTAGGTCCCTATAAATATGCTAACATTTTTCACTTAACCAAGAAAGTTATTTCCTAAGTATTCAATCTCTTTTTTAAATATTTTATTATAACTTTCCATAGACATAAGATTAATGGGGGAGCAAATATTAACGAAAGGATGAAAATCGACATACCCTATTTTGCAAGTGAGTTGCAATGTGTACGGATTTGAATGGTGTATTATAATTCCTGTTTCGCGAAGACTAGGCTGCGTTTATGGGTCAAGAGCATCTTCCTCGTCCATTCATGGTGGAATAACATCCATAGAGTTAATTTCGTGATGTCCTGTCCCATCATCCATTCCAATTCTGTGACCAGTTTCTTCAAAATCAATGAAAACGTTAAAGTTTTCAATAGGGGGGCTGTCATTGTTGCTAAGAGGATCTCCTTGAATTTCATCCCCTTCGAGAAACTTATCTAATTCGAATTCATCCTTGTCCTGCACATGGTCAACAACACAAACACTACCCTTTTCGGGAGGAATTATTAATTTATTAGCATTAAAAGTGATATCCTCCCCTCCAACCTCAAGGTTTAGATTCTTGCCGTATACATCAACTTTGGCATGCGCGGTGGCTAATGTCACACCCCCAATTTACCTGACTTACAGCGGAATGGAATACCTGGGGGTGTCTGTCATAGCATCACAGTTACAGTTACATTGAACGACCTAAAGTGTCGTTTGGAAAATACTTCATTTGATCATTGAAATTATTCAGAGTTTACAAAATGAGGTCCCCAAAAGGTGTTGCAAGTTTATGAAAAACAAGTCATACTAGATCAAACATTTACATAAGTGCATGAAGAAAATGGTGAGACGCGTCGACCCCGCGACTCCATGAAGGTCCAAATGCATGTCACATGAGCTACCTTAATAACCTGAAATACATTGCTAAAATGTCAACACGAATGTTGGTGAATTCCACAGGTTTATAAAATGTAATGTTGTACGGCCACCACAAGTAAAAGTGCATAACAAAAGTTAAGTAAAATTGTACAATAGACCTTAAGCTCATGACCCCGAAGCTATGACTGATGAAATTATATGCCCCTCCTGAATGTTTTACCAGAACACTCCCAAAATGTAGACATGAAATGCATCCGCTTACTGTTGGTAATAACTACCACGGAATGAGGCGTCACCCTCGATAGATCTATCCACTCACTCTCGCTTACCGGCAAATTAACGGTCCATGATAATAAATAAGGGACTTTAACAGGTTGGTAAGGAAACTTAAGCAATGTACATATGTTTTGGTACTTGGGCTCGTACTAAAATGGTTGATGCAATGTATTCCCCCGTGGGATTTGAAATCAAAATATTGTATTGAAAACGGGGCTATGAAAACTCACCTGATATGATGGTACCATGAACATGTAATGAGCTGAAAAACAAGGCGCGCACACTCGCCGCAACCTAATATGAATGATGAACGATCTACTTTAGATCATGAAATGATGTTATGAATGTCCATGCACATGTTTCCTATACCACTCTACTCTTTGAAAAATACTTGTTGTTATCAAAAATATACTTTTTCCAAGACTTAGGAAAATATGGCTACTAGAAAAATAAAACTAGTTGAAATGTATATATATATATATATATATATATATATATATATATATATATATATATATATATATATATATATATATATATATCGTATGTATCAATGTTAGTGTTGAAATCCTCGGTTTGAAATCCTTGAAATAACGACTTGTAGTAATAAAATATACTTGTGTTCACTAATTCATCATTAGTTATGAATTTGGGTACTTGGTATTATTTCTAGAAATCTAGAGTTACTACGTAGTTTTAGCGTTATTAATTCTAAAAGCTGTCAAAACAATATTAGTTTTGCCGATATTGGAACGTGAATATCTTTGTCGTTATAAGTCTGTTTTACTTGTTCTTTATATCCACGGTTACGTCTTAGTATGTAGTAATATATTTTGGAAAGCTTGGCTCCTCCGGGTTACGTCTAAAGCCTCTTTTTGTCCGACGAAAAACGTCCAACAGCATGTAATTTTCAGAAAAATACTTTTTGTCAATAAACTTGCAAAAATCATAACTTCTTCGTTATAAACTCTTTTTAATCCGTTCTTTCGCCTACGGATTCGTTTTTGAAATTATTTTCTAAAAATTTTGCCAAAGTTTGCTTTATGTTTACTGATTTTCCTGGATTTACCAAAATGGGATAGTAGGTTTATATACTTGTTACAAATCCATTTTTCATGTTCAAAACTAATTTCTACTTCAACCAAATCTCTTGCAAACACCACAAATCTATACTAATCCTACCATACACCTTCTTAGGGTGCCATGGGTTCCTAATGATCACTAAACAAGTTAATTTAACAAGGGAACACCTAAAACAAATTCTAGGGTTTGTATGATCAAAAAGTCTACTAAAATAAAGTGGTATAGCTAGCTTGTGCATGAAATTAAGCATGAATACCATGAGATATAAGTGTTAATTAGATGAAAACATGAAAATAAATTTGATAACTCACTTTGAAATAATGGGTGATTAGATGATGAGAAACCTTGTGTTACTTGTGTTTTTGTTGTAAGATTCTTGATTAGGATGATAAAATGAACAACTTTTATGCTTTGATCTTTGAAAAATAATGGATTATAGTCTTGGATCTTATTTGGGTCGTGGGTTTTGGGGAAGAAAAGATGAGGATGAGAGCTTTTGATTCCAAGATTTTGTTATGTTTATGTTTTAGGTGTTTGTGAAGATATTTATGCAAAGGTTTATAGTATAATAACATTTCATATATGCGTGAGGTCAAGGGGGGGGGGGGGTTCATGGCTGATTTTCAAAGGGTTCATAAGCCATATAAATGTTAAAAATACGTTGGGTACAAGTATTGAGTGTTCGGGTGATTATTGTTTAGTTTTCACGAAAACCGTCGTAATATTTATAAACTTATGTTATAAATAAAATAAATTTCCAAAATACTGAGTAAATGAATATTATAACTTTTATGATGATAAAATGGATATAAAAATATGTCGGGACCATTGTGGGAATATCTAGATATATTCGTCGTGTTTATTAATCGGGTGTTAACGTTTATTTATAAATAATTATACGTAAAACGTTAAATGTATCAAATATATAAATTTGAAAATCCTAAGAGTGGTATAACATGAAAATGCTATTATGATGATATGCAGACTGTCTCTAGTCCGTATGCAATGTCCTTACTGATAATGAAATGAATTCGCACCTAAAGCAATCCGGTTACGCGAATTTGAATACCCGTAAACTAAATTTACGATGAAATGAGTAATGCAAGTGAATGGTGAAAACTTTTCCGAAAATGAATAGTGTTCAGTGAATAGTAAATTTCTCAAATGTTTCTCAGAATATCAAATTGACCTCGAAAATGATGAATAGTAAAATGATGAATAGTGTTTTGATGAATAGTGATTGATGAATAGTAAAATGTCGAAGTTTGGGAAATGACCTGAAATGGTGAGTTGTGACAGTCTTCCCCTCTAAAAGGAACTTCATCCCGAAGTTCAGTTTATGTTGGTCTCTGAAGAAATATTGGTGAAAAGGTGATGATATTCGAGAATTCCAGCGAACTCTCACGATAGGAATTCAACTCTGATTCAACTGTTTGACCACACGGTCCATGATTTCTACTTGTTCTCCTGCAAGGTTTATGTTTGATTTTGGGTTGGATTCCTTTCCAAATGGAATTATGAGTGACTAATCTGAAAATCATTTCTGGGGATTTGAAAATGTGAAATATGTTTGTGTAATCCTGTTGTTCCCTATCAAGGCTCAAGTCTGACGGCCACTAGGCCGACTCTGTCTGAAATATTACATGGTCCAGTGTATATCGGGTTTAACTTTCCAAGTTTTCTGAATGATATCATGCCTTTCCTAGGCAGAACTTTCAACATAACTCTGCCTACCAACTTGAAGTTTTAATGGTTTACAACTTATTGAACTTGTAACTGATTCTTGACTTGTAGAAAATTTCTGGTTATTTCATGAATGCCTACTGGACTAGTGAGTTGAGCTTTTTCTGAGTTTGTCCCATCAATAGATGGTCTGCGCTTCTTAATGTTTTAAATGTGATACTGGTAATATATACTGCCGAATTCTACCAGAACTCAAGTTTGTATGCTAGTTGATCGATTCTAAAATGAATCTTAAATGGTCCAATATGCTAAAGGTTCAACCTCTCTTGTTATCCAATTTGTATCATGCCAATCCAAGGCAATGTTTTTAACTTAATTTGTTCTCCCACTTGAATCTGGATGGTTTGTTGTTAAGGATACCCAATCCAAATGATGTGTGTTATGTACTAACCTAACTTCTGCCAATTTCTCACTGTTGGTGTGATAACTATTGTTGTAGATGAATTTGATTTATGTTAAGTGATTAGTCCAACCATTTCTAAGGTCAATCACTCATGCTCTGAGCATACTTTCCTATGTTTGAATTGTTCTCTTGCTTTGACCATTGGTCTAAGGATGATAGGTGATGTTCTCATCTAAATAGGTTTCTGAAGGAAATTCTGAAATGATTACTTGAAGTCCAAGGTTAATCGGTTTCCTTAACAGGAATAACTAAAATGGGTACAATAAACCTTTGTGACTAATTCCACAACGTTCGGTCCTTCGAACTTGGCGTTATCTGAAAGGGATAGAATATAGGTAACAATTTGATTCCTTGTGTTTTGTTCCAACGGATGATAAGACATATGTCCTTCTTTGTCTATTGGGTTTGGTCTTCACTACTGAAGTTCGTGATTAATTTGTGATGTCCTTCCTAATTCCTTCATCACATATTCCAAATATTCTTTATTGTCAAGTCACAAATCCTAAATGCATAAGCGATGTTGTAGGGAAATTGGTTCTGGAAATTTGTCTCGCGATTGTGAGTTTTGGTTGAAATCTTTTTTTGAATAAACGAATTTAGAAAATTGATCTAATGATTTACTAAGTAATATTTTTCCTGCTGATTCAAAATTTCAGTAGTTATGAAATAGAAAAATGTTTTCAAACATGTTGTGATTAAGACTGCTTACCAAAGTTTGATGTCTATGTATATTTCTCATTGTACAATAGTGTTGCTAAAGATTGACCAAAAAGGATCGTACTTGTTCAAAATAGGAATTTCAGAAATCATTTTTCCACAAGGTATGTGATTTATGTAAACGCATCAACTTTATTTAAAAGTGATAACACTAACAAGGATAAAATGGTAGAATAGGAAATGTTCGCTTAAATGCATAGATGTTTAACATTTAGTTCCTGAGGTTGAATAATGCCTATTGGTGGTTATTAGGTATAACTACAAGCATAGGTATTTAGACTAACTTAAGTCCTGAAATATTTTATCGTTGTAATTGTCAAGGCGAAGGTATCACTTGATGTTGTGTCGATGAATGTCTATTCTGTTTTCCCATGTAGATGAGGAGATATGTTCCGGTTTGATCCCTTGCTTGGTATGAAGGTGAGGTTATCTGAAATTTCTAGAGACATAATACCTTAGAGGAATCTACATCGATATTCTTGATTCAAACAATTGTCCTTTGTGAAAATTTACTGCAGGAAAGTTTATGTATGGATAAGGCCATGTCTAGATGAAATGCTCTACAGTCTCAATTAGAAGCTTGGTTTATTTCTATTGTGTTGCTCTGCGGACATCTATATTGAGTTCAATCCTGTAGCTCAGTCTAGCTAGTACCCCTAAATGATAGAATTTGACAACTAAGTCAGAGATAGTGATTCGGATGGTCTCGCAGTATCTTAGAATTTGTTGTTGAGTTATGAATTCTCTCACTATATACTTCTAGTTCTGTTTAGTACTTCTGTAATCCTTTCGTTGCTTTTATTGTATAGAGGAATCCTATATGTAATTGATATGGAAAGTCTCTCTTAGGGAAGTCAATGGGAAAATCCAACTTAATGGCTAAGTGGGTGACAGGTGGGGTAAGTATCCAGGGATAGTTCGGCAAAAGGGATGTTTATGGAAGATTTCCTTTTGTTTACAAAACTTTTAAATGAAGATTTTTATTAATAATCCTTTGAAAAGGTAATTATTTCCTTCATGGCATAATCCTTCCTGAATTTTACATAGGTGATCAGGCTATGTACAATTGAGGACTAATGATGTGATGTTAGATTTTGTCAAAATATCATAACTTTTCTCAAAAGTTTTAGATGGTGTTCAACGCATTGTTATTAAAAATGGTATCCTGATGTTTTCTTTCAAATAACATGAAAATTGCCTCGCGTAATAATAGTAAATACTTGGTGTAATGACAGAAAATCAATTTATAGGATGGTAATAAAATAGCTTACTTCAGAAATTTTTCTGTAAAACAATTTCCCCATATGATAGTAAAATAGCTTGAATGGTGTATTGGATACGTGGGTGAATCTTGTCGAATGGTAATAGTCTACTAATTCGTCAAAAACGAAATCAGCCTAATTCCTAATAAGACAACGATAAAATGTCGCGAAACGATTGAAGTCTTGAGCAATTGGGATAGAAAATGGAGTAAACGAAGGTTATGATTATCACCTAGGTAACAAAAGATAGATATTACATTGGATAGGAAAGTGCTTAATACAACTAGGTTATGTCATCGTACCAACGGTAAGTACAAAAGGAAAGATACAACCCTAAAGGGCTCGAACCACGGTTTATATATTGAAACAAGGCTCCTCCTGCTGAAGCATTGTTGTTATCCTTGATGTTGCTAATATCCTAACGGTTCTCTTTCAACAACTCACGCTATTCCTCGAGCGATTCAGTCTTGATTCTAAGTTCCTGATTTTCCTTGTTCCTTAGCTCCGGGCAGTCGTTCTTGAAATGCCCTAAGTTTCCACATTTGAAGCAACTCCCTGGGGTCTTCTGATTTGTGAGTTTCCTACATTCTTCAGTCCGATGACCCTGCTTCTTGCACACTCCACACGTTTTACTGCAATGATCTCGGTGATGTTGATTACACAGGTTGCAGTAAGGTAACTTTCCAATATACCTTCTCTTTGTATGAGGTTCTGCAGCAAAGGCTCTATTCACTTCTTGTCCTTTGGGTGATTGTTGAGCAGCGTTGCAACCTAGATTGTCATTCCACTTCCTTTTATTGTCACTATTGTTTCTTGATGTCTTGGCGTGAACTATAAGTGCCTTTGCTTCGATCGCCATTTTGATAGCTTCAGACATGGTATCGGGTTCCCATGCGATGACCAACATACGAATTTCATGGGAGAGTCCCCCGATGTACCTTTCAAGTTTCTTGCTTTCCGGTTCATCCATTGCAGAACCTAGTTGTGTTAATTCATCAAAATGAGTAGTGTACTCGTCAACATCATTTCCTACCATGGTAAAGTTTAGTGTTTCCTGTTCTTTTGCTCGTAATTCATTTCCTACACCAAATGTTATACTCATCATCCTTCTTAGTTTCTCCCAAGAGTGTGAGTAGGCAGCATCAACTCCCACCATCTTAATATGTTTGGTCCACCATTCCTGGGCATGATCCTGAAAAGTGCATGTGGCGAACTTAACCTTGTCTTCCTTATGACAGTCGCCACATCGAAATATTGTTTCTATTTCTTCGAGCCATTTGAGAAATTCCTTTGTGTCTCTAGTTCCGCTAAAGGAGGGAGGATTGCACCCCATAAATTCCACATGAGTAAGTTCCTTAGTGAGGGCGGTGGCTATGTTCTTGGCAATGACTTGTCCAACAGCAGCTTGCGTCATGATTGGAGTGGTTTGCTTAAATCTCTCTTCATCAAATCATAAGAGACCATGAGGATATTGTTAATAAAAGTCATCATATTCACAACACATGAATATAATACATGAAAATTTCGGTCTACGTGAACCGGTATCACAAATAGCACAACCATTCCTTACATAGTAGAGTCACACTTGATATATTTGTTTGTACAACAATCAAAAGACAACAAGGTCTAGGATAATAGTAAAAGCTAGTGAGGATATAAGTCTGGTCTAGGGACTTCCTGGTGTCCCTCTGTGTGAAATCAGGTTTGTGGCATCATAAGGTCGAGTTATTCCTGAAGTGGTGTCTGAAGTTGTGCATCGATCAAATCTTAGATAATGTAGGTTCTGAACCATTCCTGAAGAATCTGCGGATGTTTCTGTTGAGTCCGTGATATTGGTATTATCTACTAGGTGTTATCTAGTTCATGGCAAGTGGGAATGGAAAAGGAAAATGACAATGGTGGTACTAGTGAATGGAATACTACCCTCTTTCACGCTACTTCGCGACATCCAAAAGGTAAAACTGAAGTACGCACTATGGGACGACCAATAGTGTAATAAGTAAATGATGGTAGTGGTAGTACCTGAGTAGTGAGTGCTCTACTAGTGATGAAAAAAAACATACCATCTTCCTTGCAATAAGCATCCTAATAAGTCCATTAAGATTAAGTCTGAATACTCTACCAAAAGGCATTCTATGTATGGGCTGAATGATAGAAAAACCCTGTTCCTATGGCAAATCAATAGTGCTAATGGTGGTATAAGTGCAACTGGTGGTATAATAGTAGTGGAAGATGACAAGGCATCTTCAATGTCGGAATCCGATAAAAGGATGTCAGGGTGAGTATCTGAAGACATGTCACTTGTGAACCAGGTCAATAAAATGATATATATATATATACGAATATGAGTATAAATAACTCGCACAGGGTATGCATGAAACAACATATATCATGATTATGCACTTATGATGAAATGATGAGATGCTATGATGATGCAGTTATAGTCTAGGGTCCAAGATACGTCCTAGTTCGCTATAACCTTAGCTCTGATGCCAATGTATCACACCCCCAATTTACCTGAGTTGCAGCGGAATGGAATACCTGGGGGTGTCGGTCATAGCATCACAGTTACAGTTACATTGAACGACCTAAAGTGTCGTTTGGAAAATACTTCGTTTGATCATTGAAATTATTCAGAGTTTACAAAATGAGGTCCCCAAAAGGTGTTGCAAGTTTATGAACAACAAGTCATACTAGATCAAACATTTACATAAGTACATGAAAAAAATGGTGAGACGCGTCGACCTCGCGACTCCATGAAGGTCCAAATGCATGTCACATGAGCTACCTTAATAACCTGAAATACATTGCTAAAACGTCAACACGAATGTTGGTGAATTCCACAGGTTTATAAAATGTAATGTTGTACGACCACCACAAGTAAAAGTGCATAACAAAAGTTAAGTAAAATTGTACAATAGACCTTAAGCTCATGACCCCGAAGCTATGACTGATGAAATTATATGTCCCTCCTGAATGTTTTACCAGAACACTCCCAAAATGTAGACATGAAATGCATCCGCTTACTGTTGGTAATAATTACCACGGATGGAGGCGTCACCCTCGATAGATCTATCCACTCACTCTCACTTACCGGCAAATTAACGGTCCATGATAATAAATAGGGGACTTTAACAGGTTAGTAAGGCAACTTAAGCAATGTACATATGTTTTGGTACTTGGGCTCGTACTAAAATGGTTGATGCAATGTATTCCCCCGTGGGATTTGAAATCAAAATATTGTATTGAAAACGGGGCTATGAAAACTCACCTGATATGATGGTACCATGAACATGTAATGAGCTGAAAAACAAGGCGCGCACACTCGCCGCAACCTAATATGAATGATGAACGATCTACTTTAGATCATGAAATGATGTTATGAATGTCCATGCACATGTTTCCTATACCACTCTACTCTTTGAAAAATACTTGTTGTTATCAAAAATATACTTTTTCCAAGACTTAGGAAAATATGGCTACTAGAAAAATAAAACTAGTTGAAATGTATATATATATATATATATATATATATATATATATATATATATATATATATATATATATATATATATATATATATATATATATGTGTGTGTATATATATATATATATATATATATATATATATATATATATATATATATATATATATATATATATATATATCGTATGTATCAATGTTAGTGTTGAAATCCTCGGTTTGAAATCCTTGAAATAACGACTTGTAGTAATAAAATATACTTGTGTTCACTAATACATCATTAGTTATGAATTTGGGTACTTGGTATTATTTCTAGAAATCTAGAGTTACTACGTAGTTTTAGCGTTATTATTTCTAAAACCTGTCAAAACAACATTAGTTTTGCCGATATTGAAACGTGAATATCTTTGTCGTTATAAGTATGTTTTACTTGTTCTTTATTTTCACGGTTACGTCTTAGTATGTAGTAATATATTTTGGAAAGCTTGGCTCCTCCGGGTTACATCTAAAGCCTCTTTTTGTCCGACGAAAAACGTCCAACAGCATGTAATTTTCAGAAAAATACTTTTCGTCAATAAATTTGCAAAAATCATAACTTCTTCGTTATAAACTTTTTTAATCCGTTCTTTCGCCTACGGATTCGTTTTTGAAAGTATTTTCTAAAAATTTTGCCAAAGTTTGCTTTATGTTTACTGATTTTCCTGGATTTACCAAAATGGGACAGTAGGTTTATATACTTGTTACAAATCCATTTTTCATGTTCAAAACTAATTTCTACTTCAACCAAATCTCTTGCAAACACCTCAAATCTATACTAATCCAACCATATACCTTCTTAGGGTGCCATGGGTTCCTAATGATCACTAAACAAGTTAATTTAACAAGGGAACACCTAAAACAAATTCTAGGGTTTGTATGATCAAAAAGTCTACTAAAATAAAGTGGTATAGCTAGCTTGTGCATGAAATTAAGCATAAATACCATGAGATATAAGTGTTAATTAGATGAAAACATGAAAATAAATTTGATAACTCACTTTGAAATAATGGGTGATTAAATGATGAGAAACCTTGTGTTACTTGTGTTTTTGTTGTAAGATTCTTGATTAGGATGATAAAATGAACAACTTTTATGCTTTGATCTTTGAAAAATAATGGATTTTGGTCTTGGATCTTATTTGGGTCGTGGGTTTTGGGGAAGAAAAGATGAGGATGAGAGCTTTTGATTCCAAGATTTTGTTATGTTTATGTTTTAGGTGTTTGTGAAGATATTTATGCAAAGGTTTATAGTATAATAACATTTCATATATGCATGAGGTCAAGGGGGGCAGTGGGGGGGGGGGGGGTTCATGGCTGATTTTCAAAGGGTTCATAAGCCATAATATGGACTTTGATTTATTTAGGATAGTTAGTGGATGATTTGTAGTATAAGTATAGGTTTTTAGGTGTTAAATTTAAGTAATCGTAGTTAGTTTTTAGTTATCATTGAGTACCGGGTTTGCGAGAAATAAATTTTAACAAGTTAGTCGGGACTTAATAAAGTCATATAAATGTTAAAAATACGTTGGGTACAAGTATCGAGTGTTCGGGTGATTATTGTTTAGTTTTCACGAAAACCGTCGTAATATTTATAAACTTACGTTATAAATAAAATAAATTTCCAAAATACTGAGTAAATGAATATTATAACTTTTATGATGATAAAATGGATATAAAAATATGTCGGGACCATTGTGGGAATATCTAGATATATTCGTCGTGTTTATTAACCGGGTGTTAACGTTTATTTATAAATAATTATACATAAAACGTTAAATGTATCAAATATATAAATTTGAAAATCCTAAGAGTGGTATAACATGAAAATGCTATTATGATGATATGCAGACTGTCTCTAGTCTGTATCCAATGTCCTTACTGATAATGAAATGAATTCGCACCTAAACCAATCCGGTTACGCGAATTTGAATACCCGTAAACTAAATTTACGATGAAATGAGTAATGCAAGTGAATAGTGAAAACTTTTCCGGAAATGAATAGTGTTCAGTGAATAGTAAATTTCTCAAATGTTTCTCAGAATATCAAATTGACCTCAAAAATGATGAATAGTAAAACGATGAATAGTGTTTTGATGAATAGTCATTGATGAATAGTAAAATGTCGAAGTTTGGGAAATGACCTGAAATGGTGAGTTGTGACAGCTAACATAGCTATTCCTAGTATTATAGGAATCTTATTGTCTTCAATAATATTCAAAATGATAAAGTCTACCAGAAAAATAAATTTATCAATTTTTACCAAAACGTTTTCAGCTACCCCTAACGGGGTTTTCATAGACTTGTCGGCCATTTCGATATCCATTTTAATAGGTTTTAATTTCTGTACCCCAAGTCTTGTGAACATAGAGTAGGGCATAATACTAATGCCAGCTCCTAAATCGGCCAAAGCATTACTGATATTTAAATTACCTATCAAACACGGTAGAGTGAAGCTTCCCGGATCTTTCTCTTTTGGTTGCAACTCATTTCTGAGAATGGCTGAGAATCTTTCATTAAGTTTCACCGAGTTTACACCTTCTAGCTTGTCTTTTGCCTCCAAAAATCCCTACAAATGTTTAAGATTGCACGTTTTGGTTTTGATAGATTTGACTAGAGGTGCATTGATAGGAAGGGATTCTGTGGAAAACTAGAAGGGGGGTTGAATAGTTTTACGTCCTTTTTAAATTTATTACCAAAATATTTTGTAGCTTATTAAAAACTTTCGATTCGATCTCAAGTGAATTCAAGTAACAACCAATATAAGCAATTCTAATCTAATAATGAAAGTATTGAAATATAATGAAGAAAAGAAAGAGTTAGAAAGATCAAACCACAACACGCGAATTTATAGTGTTTCGGCTACAAGGACACCTTCCTTGCCCTACTACACTCCCCGAGTACCACACTCGAGAGTTTTCTTCACTATGTCAACAAACTCCTTATGGTGGAGAAACCTTACACACCTTAGCTTACACGAGTTAACGACACTAAGCTAAATGTCGAGTTCTAATCGTAGCTAGTACCAATCTCACAACTTCTTCAAGACTTCACACCTTCACAACTTCTTCAAGACTTCACACCTTCTTCACACCTTGTGAACTTCACACCTTCTTCTATGCACAACTAAGTCACAACTACTAAACTACTTTACAACACACCTAGTTTCTACAATCAACAAATTTACACAACACTATTACAAATATATAGCACTATTACAATATGAAAATAGCTAATCACAGCACTACTACAATTAGATGGATGTAGAGGAGTGTTCTTCTTTTTGCACTTGAGTGGATGAAGCTTTGGATAACTTAGAAACAAAGACTTATGAGTTATATGATCAAAGGATTTTTGATATACAAATGGAGGTTGGATCAGAAAGTTTTTAGTGCAAAAAGGTGAGAAAAATATGTGGAATGATCCAATATTTATAGGGCCAGAAAATACTGTTCTGGAGCGTGCTGGTCCCCTTAATTAGTGGGCGGTCCCCTTAATGATTAAGGGGGCCGCCTAGTAAAATTAAGGGGGCCGCCCTACTGAATGTTGGAAAAGTTTTTCTGGATAAAATTTGCCCTTTTTGGTTGGAAATTTGAAATCATATCTTTGTAGTTTAATATAACAATACCAAAAATGATTTACAAATATATATAAAATGTTAAAATCATTTTATAAAATGTTATGTCATAAGACATGGTTTCCTTTGATCATGTAATGCATAAGATGCTTAGTTTATGCATACCTTAAGTGATATTAGATGTAGAGATAAATATTTGTTACCAAATACTTGTTTACGTCTTAATCTTGACTTAATTTGATTTGAGTTTTGTGATTATCAAAACATAGGTTTATTGAGAAATATTAATAACATTTTTGAACATTATTTATATCAACAATCTCCCCCTTTTTGATGATTACAAAACTTAAACTCATTAACTCAAAAATTAGTTTTTAAACAAGTATTTTAGTGAGTTTATATTTACTTCTCCCCCTTTTTGTAGAATCAAAAAGGTTATGCCGACAATTTTTCAAACGTGAAAATTTGACGGGAAGACACCTCCCCCTTGATGTGTACTCCCCCTCGTTTGGGGGCACCAAGAGAACGAGCTATGGAATGCTTTGCAAAACAAAAATATTAGAAGCACAAGGATATACATGCAAACATATATAAGGTGATAAGAAAATAATTTAGCATATTTGAAAAGAAGCATTCATATTAAAGAAATGGTTGTATCAAGACACAACAATACAAGTAGCAAGAATGAGGATTACAAGTGGAATAGCTAGTACATAAAATAACAACTAAAAGAATACATCATCATGCAAAGAGTAAATGGACTTCATAGAGCTTGCAAGCAAAAGGGTGGTAAAGGCTTTATTTATTAAGCATATCATATGCTAAATTTGGAGAGCATGATGGTGATGGTGGAGGAATGGGTGAGAATTGTGGTGGAGGAATTATTGGAGAGGATGGTGGAGTTGGTGGTGGTGGTGGGTTGGTAAGCAAATGTTCAATATATGAAAACATATATTGAATTTCATCTCTAAGACCATAGATTACGGTTCGGTTGTGGATGCAACAAAGACAAGTATCCCCATGGGATTCAAGTAACCTTCAAGGCACGGGATTGGCAAAGAATGGTGGTTTAATTGGTGGAGATGAGAGATGAGCATCAAGTGGTGTTATTGGTGAGAGTGAGATGGTAAGATGGGTTGAGATAGGTTCTTGTGTAGGATGTGGTGATGATACTTGTGGTGACAAGTGTGAGTTGATGTAGTCATTGACTGATGAGGTTGAGGGTATGGAGGATGAGGAAGTTCCATGAGTGGAAGGTGTTTTGGATGGTGCATTAGGTGCACTTGGAGATGATCATTTAGGTGGAGGTGAAGGAGTTTTGTTGTCTTCATTTGTTAAGTCAATGAAGAGTTGTTTTGGGGGGATGAGAATCATCTTTTGTTTCTTGGAGGCTTTGGAGTTTGAGGTGCTTGGTGGAGTCATGATGATTTAGATGATGAATGATGAGATGAAGAATGGTGATTATGGAGGGAATTTATAGTATGGAAATGGTTGATTTAGGTATGTATTTGAAATGGTTGAGTGAGATTCTAAAATCAATTGGGTTAAAATGGGAAATAGTAGCTGATACTAGAGAAAGGGTTCACAAGATGCAAAAGAAAACAGTGAATCCAGTTCCAGATGGCCGGTCCCCTTAATTGTAGGCCGGCCCCCTTAATGATTAAGAGGACCGCCTAAGAAATTAAGGGGGCCGCCCATCTGGTGTTTTCCCAGATGACCAGAAACCCAAAATTTGCAGAATTGGATGATTTTTCAAGTGTGTATTTCCAGAAAGCTCTATTAGAAGTATATACTCTAGTAATGATGATATATAAATATATATATAACCAAATTATGCATGCAAACAAACATATTATATTTCACCAAAAAAAAAAAAAAAAAAAAAAAAAAAAAAAAAAAAAAAAAACATAACATAGCATAGCATTACAATATGATGAAGATAGTAGCATGATAAAAGTCTAAGTATCATCCAAGAATTAAGCAAGAGATAACATAAGTATTTCCGAATAAATCGGACAAATAACAATCCATACAAATGTCTACTAGAAACTAATAATAGTAAGTAGCAAAGCATCACCATCATCTACTTCTTTTTCTTCCCAATCATCTTCCTAAACATCTTTCCAACGGATTTGAATCCTCCTCGAATTTCTTCATGTATTTGTTGTTGACGGTTGATAATGGACGTTTGACGAGTGAAGAGAAGCTCATCGGTACGTTCATGAGGAAGAGGAACTTGATACTCGGTATCGTCAATATCGGAAAGATTTTCAACAAAGGTCGTGGGAGATGGAGTACTAACACGTGAGGTGTTTTCCTTTTCATCATCATCATCGTCACGATGAGATGTAGACCCACGAGGCCTAGAATACAAAGGAACACGAGATTTTCCTTTGTCACTTCGAGAACGACGAGTAAGAATAAGAGTGAGTTGGTTCAAAGTATGAAGGATTTGGACGTAGTAATCTCTTTGAAGATGTGGGTAATGTTCCATGACATAACGATAAAGTCGTGTGAGGAACATACCGTAAGGAAGATTGGCATTTGGGGTGTTTTTGGCGGACATGATTCGATGAACAAAAAGATAAGCCAAATTGTACTGCTCTTCAGCAACTACACAATATAACATGTGGGCAATGCTCGCCGTGACATGATCACGGTGACCACCAGTACCAAACGCATTCTCGCGAATGAGTTCTTCCCACTTTTTCATATCTTGGCTTAGCTCTTTGAGGAGGATTTGATTTGCATGAATATCGACATTCTTCGACTTGATTACTCTACTAGTCGTACGACGTTCTAGTTCAAGCATTCGACGAATGTCTTCAGGACTAGGAATCTCATAATAGTATGGGTCATCCTGAGGACGATTTCTTTCAAGAGAGGAAAGATCCCATTCATTTGAGAATACGGCTTGGCCGTTCTATGGGTTTCTAAGAATTTGTCCAAATCGAGCAAGAGTAAGAGTGATGAATTGATTTTGAATCATGAAGGAAATAAGGAGATGACCAAAGGGATCGGTTTGCACCGTCACTTGGCTATAGAAGTCGAGGATAAAACGATGAATGATTGGTTCGTTGATTTGGTAAAGACATTCAAAACGAATATTGGAGAACATTCGTTCGGTTTGATCAGATTCATAGAAAGATGGATCGACAATTCTTCCTTCGTGAATGTTTCTATTTTCAATGGGACGATAGAAACATGCAACTGAAGGAGACATGCCGGGAGTAGAGGAAACTTTTGGAATGTATTGTTTGGTTTTGGAGACATCACCAACCGTGATCTTTGGCATTTTCACCTAAACAATATAACAACAAAAATAAAATTAAGATAAAAACAACTATCATGCATATGTTATATATATATATATATATATATATATATATATATATATATATATATATATATATATATATATAATTATATGCAATATATGTGGAACGAAATTCTACTTCGACACAAAAAAACAATATTCTATGAAGTAGTTTCACAATGTTCCTTTTATTTTGATTTTAAACTCGTTTAGAATATATGATGTCAAAGAGTATGATATCATAATTCATTTCAAAGTAAGGCTAGATATATATTAGATTATATATCTTGCTTTTTCATAAGAGTTTGACACAACATAAGCATGTTTAAACAGGTTAAAATGCGAATTTTCGTTTTCAAAATATCTTTTTCGAGATAAGCCAAACGCTCCCTTAACTAGATAAAAATACCCTAAAACATCAATATATATATATATATATATATATATATATATATATATATATATATATATATATCTTGATGACATCTATTGATTCTAATAGTTTTAACAAATTTTATGAGCTAGTTTTAAGTTTCAAATAACTACATATAATTATAATTTGTTCATGAACCAAATGCCCATGTTGTCTTCATGAACCATTTTATAACGAATTGAGAAGTATGTTTTGATTGTTTACAACATTGAACCAATGTAATGTAGTAAGTTTTAACTAGTTTTTAAGAGTTATATCAACAATGTGCCTTTTGAAAAATGAAATTCAACAAGGGTTTATGGGCGATTAACGATTTTGACAAAATGATATGTTATACTAAGTTTGAGTTGCAATACATCATCCTAATCCTATGGGAAGCATTTGGTTGTTCAATTCCTAGCTTCTATTTCACTAAAATTCGAATTAAAATAAATTTTAATAAAATGCCTAATTATTGATTAGACACCGAATTGAATGAAATGTGATGAAATGTACGTTGGAAAACTTACAAAAGATGTTGTTATACGTTTGGTTAACGTTTGCCCCTTGCGAAACAACCCCGGATTGGTGATTTGGTGAAGGATTTTGGTGGTTTTGGTTCGTTCACAGCAGTGGTGAGGGAGGAATATATGAGCAAATGGAGTGTTTGGGAATGGATTAAAGGTGGAAAACGAATTTGGGAGTATCAGATGGCCGGTCCCCTTAAACATTAAAGAGACCGCCCCCGATAACAAGCCGGTCCCCTTAATCTTTAAGGGGGCCGCCCATTAAATTTTGAGTTTTCGCAGTTCAAGTCTCTGGAACAAACATATTAATACGTATATAATTAGATTTATAATATATCAAAAATACGTAAGCGTTTATTGGCATGATGATAAATTACTTAACAATTTTTAATTACCGTTTCGATAATTAAAAATGTACCTTTGACAATTTTGGATAAAATGATCAAAGTGTTAAGTTGATGAGGGGTTTGAGGTGTGTTCGGGAATATGTGAATATGTGTATATATGTATATATATATATATATATATATATATATATATATATATATATATATATATATATATATATATATATATATATATATATATATATATATATATATATATAAGTATAAATGTGAGTGAATGATGGGTTGATAGGTGAGGTTTGAGAGATGATAACGGAGATAGAATATAGTCGGCAAAAGGAGTTTGTTTCATCCATAGTGTTCATGTGCGAAGGTGTTCTTACATGATAATAGTTCACTTGACTCATATCCCTTCATCATCATGAGTCTTCTAAAAGTAGACATAATAGAATTTCGCGAGGGGGAAGGAAAGGGTTCGATAACGAACAAGTTCCTAGAGTTCTAGAAAGTCAACTAATAACGTATCTAGGTTATGTGCAAGTATGTATATATATCTAATACAATATATATATATATATATATATATATATATATATATATATTGTATTAGAGAACTTGCTTCCTAAGGTTAATTCCACAAGTATCTAGAGAACAACCAACGCTAATCACTACAGGAACTAGAGTGTCCCAAGCCTCGCCATGAAAGTAAACAAACAATAGATAATAGATGCGTGGAAAACTAAATCAATAACATAACAATTTCATAACTAGGCTAACACCAAAAGGTGTTTAGACACTCATGTTCATAATTGCAGTAAAACAATGTTGAGTTAATACAAATCTAAGCATGAATCGAATACAAAGTAAAGGAATGAAAACACTTATGATCGGTGTGTGATTCCTCCCTTGGAAATGACTTGGATGTTGCTAGAACTTCGTTCACCCTCCTTCCTGAGTTTTTCCCAACGTTGTTGTGGTGAAGAGATGGGAAGTGATATGAAAAACTCGGATTAGGGTTGGTATTTATAGGCCCCGACTATGTTACGGCGTAGCGTATTAGAGTTGCTACGCCGTAACCTTCGCAAATTGTGTTACGCCGTAACTTGATCAAGTGTTACGGGCGTAAAG
Source organism: Artemisia argyi (assembly GCA_030686995.1). Taxonomy (NCBI): domain Eukaryota; kingdom Viridiplantae; phylum Streptophyta; class Magnoliopsida; order Asterales; family Asteraceae; genus Artemisia; species Artemisia argyi. Next base: position 68,835,455 of record CM060676.1, on the reverse strand, counting down.
TCTTGATGATAAGCATCCTACGGCGTAGTAGATAAGGTGGCTACGCTGTAGCTTCTTCCTTGGCCTCGTTAGTTCTTTACTGCCTCAAATGAGATCCTATGTCATAGCTTGGAAATTTGCCTACTCCGTAGTGTTCTTTAGTGGACTTCTACGCTGTATCCTATTGTTGGCCTACGCCGTAGTCTTCATAAATTCTTCATTACGCCATAGGTATGAGAGCTTCTACGGCGTAGTCATCGTGAATCCTTGCTATGGCGTAGGTAGATGAACCTTTACGTCGTAGTTAGTGCATAATCTATAATTTCCACGTATTTGCTCCAAAGTCCTTCCATTTCCGCGTAAGTTCGTTCTTTTACTCATCTTTACCCTGAAACCAAAATAGGAAGAAATAAGAGTATATATTCTTCATAAAAGTAGAAAAGATGAGTATTTTAAGGGGAAATTAACACTTAGATTGGGGGTAAATTTGATGTTATCACTCACAAGGACAAAAGCTAAGAATCTCTCTAAGCAACATAATGCTTTACTTAGCTTTGTCTATAAACAAAATAGGGTAAATCATAAGGATCAACAATTGTGCCTTTTGCTTGCTTTCTATCACAAGTAGAACCCAAGAAGGTATCTCAAGCGTTGGCTGAAGAGAGTTGGGTTGAAGCCATGCAAGAATAACTCTTACAATTCAAACTTCATGAAGTTTGGGTCTTATGTGATTTGCCAGATGGAAAGAGATTAATTGGTACAAAATGGGTTTTCAGGATCAAGAGAGATGAAAGAGGGAATGTCATCAAGAATAAAGCAAGATTGGTTGCTCAAGGATATAGACAAGAAGAAGGAGTGGAGTATGATGAAGTGTTTGCTCCTGTGGCAAGGATAGAAGCTACAAGGTTGTTTCTTGCTTTTGCATCTTATATGGGCTTTCCTGTTTATCAAATGGATGTCAAGAGTGCCTTTCTTTATGGAAAAATTACAAAGGAAGTCTATGTTAAACAACCTCCTGGTTTTGAGGATCCTGCACATCCAAACAAATTCTATAAAGTGATTAAGGCTCTGTATTGTCTACATCAAGCTCCTCGAGCTTGGTATGAAAGACTCTCCACTTTTCTATTACAACATGGTTACAGGAGAGGTGCAATTGATAAGACTTTGTTTATCAAAAGAGATAAGAAGGATATTATGCTTTAAGTTTATGTGGATGACATCATTTTTGGAGCCACAAAACAATCAATAGTGAAAGAATTTGAAGAACTCATGCAACAAGAGTTTCAAATGAGTTCCATGGGTGAATTAGCTTTCTTCTTAGGGCTTCAAGTAAAACAATCCATTAGTGGAATTTTCATAAGTCAAGATAAGTATGTCACTGACATTCTTAAGAGGTTTAATTTCACCACTATCAAGCCAGCCTCTACACCTATTGATACCAATAAACCTTGGGAAAGGATGAAGATGGAGATGTTGTGGATGTTAAGCTTTACAGATCTATGATTGGTTGTCTTATGTACTTAACTGCATCTAGACCTGATATCACTTTTGTTGTATGTTTATGTGCAAGATATCAGGTCGCACCCAAAGTTTCACATATGAATGCAGTCTAGAGGATTTTTAGGTATCTCAGGCATCAACCTAAGTTAGGGTTGTGGTATCCTAGGGATTCACCTTTTCATTTGGAAGTTTTTTTTAGACAGTGATTATGTAGGGGACATTTATGATAGAAGATCAACCACTGGAGGATGCCAATATCTTGGAAGGATAAAGCAGAATATGTTGCAGCTGCAAGTTGTTGTGGACAAGTACTTTGGTTGCAGAATCAACTCTTGGATTATGGATTCAATTTCAAGAATACTCCTATCAACATTGACAATGAGAGTACAATTTGTATTGTGAAGAATCCTGTTAATCATTCCAAGACCAAGCACATTCAAATTAGGCATCATTTTATTAGAGACTGTTATGAGCATAGACTTATTAATATGGTTAAAGTCCACACAGATGATAATGTAGCTGACTTACTCACAAAGGGATTTGATGTTTCAAGATTCAACCATTTGGTGGTAAGCATTGGGATGATTATTTATTAAGCTACATTTGAGGGGAGGAATTAGTACCTATTCTGTGTTTAAGGGGAGGCAACACAATTGTATATTTGAAGATGATTTTGTTTGATGAAAAGAGGATGGAAAATACTTTTGAGCAAAGTACTGCTTAACATTAGCTTGAAAGTACTGCTTGGCGCTTAATGGAAAGTACTGTTTTGTCAGGGTACTGTTCCAACGGTAAAAAATAAGGGATAACTAATTTACGGAAGAGATAAATGCCAAATATAACAGTAAATGCATTTATTGGGCTGCGATTTTTTGAATATTATCCATCTTTGTGATTATCTCTTCCACACCCTTTTACTCTCATCGTTATTCCTTTCCAAATTCATCCAATTAAACGCCGACGCACATACTTCTTCCACCAAAATCATTTAATGGCTAATCATCCAACTATAAACAAGCACAGCATGATCGCTAACCTAGACAAGACACAGTTGAATGTTGATTTTCACGGTATAATTGATTTCCTAATTGGGTCTTCAATCAACTATGCACTTTTGGTCAATCCTAACATCATTGGACCATGGATCCAAGAATTTTGGGCTACTGCAACATCTGGTTTAGAAGAAGAAGAATCTTTTATTCGAGCTACAGTGGCTGGAAGACTCATTCCCATCACTGAGGCTACAATCAGAGAGGACTTATTATTTAATGATGAAGGAGGTACTGTTCTTTTTTATAGACAAGTACTTTGGGACACACTCAGCGACATTGGGTATGAAAGTGCTCTTACTAAGCTTACTTTTCAGAAGGCTCTGTTTAGTCCTCATTGGAAGTACCTTGTTCATGTTTTACTTCATTGCTTGAGTCCTAAAAGTATTGCTTGGGATCAATTTGGTCAATACATAGCTTCTACATTAGTTGGGTTAGCTACCAATAGACCTTTTAACTTTTTCAACATGATTCTAGATGGTATGCTTACTCATATCAATAATGGTTCCCCATTTTTGATGTACCCTAGATTTGTTCAATTATTTTTGAACAAACAGCTTGAAGATGTTCCTAAACCTCAACATTTTTACCCTCTGTTGCACTTCCTGCAAAGGTGTTTACTTTTATGGCTAACAAGAGTGTTAAATTTTCTGGGAGAAATACACCTTTGACTGCTCATATATTGGAAGTAGCTCAAGCTGTTAGAGATCAAGCTGATGCATCTAGTGAATCTGAGCATTCTGAGCATTCTGATTCAGCACATACTCCAACACCACCTCTTGCATCACCTCAACAAATTGCTTCGAGTGAAAGAACTACTTCAATGCCAGTTAATGTTTCCAGAGAAAGTACTTCTCAACATGCTGCTTCAAGAGAAGGTATTGCTTCTCTACAAGGTACTCCTCATTCTGACTCAGAGCAAGATGTCAATCTACTACCTACTCCCAATGATTATACTTCAACAGATGGGTCTCAAACATCTAGAGGAGATGAGGGAGAATTGGACACTTATGCTTTAACAAGAGAATTCAGAAGGTTGAAGCAGGTGGTTAATACTTAAGCTGATCAGATAAACAGGTTGCAAGATAAGTTCAGAAGATTGAAAAGATTTGTTAGGCCACTATTTAAGCATCACAGGTTATGGGTGAAGCAACAAAGGAAAAGTGGTTAGAAATCTAAGAAGAGAAAGAAGAAGTCATCTTCAATCACATTGGGGAGGAATCTGAATGATAATCTGAATGAAGATGATGTTGTACCTCAAGATTTAAATGAAGAGGATCATACTATGGATTATGAAGAAGCTCATCATGATATTGCTGAAAGAAAAATTGATGAAGCTGAGCAAGTTTTTGAAGAAGAGATTGTTGTTGAGCAAGTTAAGAGTGGAGATATTCAAAGTACTGGTGATAACATTATTGGTGCTCAAAGTACTGCTGTTCAAAGTACTTTGGATCAAGGTAGTGTCACTTTGGATTTTGATGAACAAGTTGGTCCTTCTAACCCAATTCAGCAAGAAGAAAATACTGCTAGTGATGATGAGACTATTGCTCAGATTATGCTTAATATTTCAACACCACGAGGTATTACTATTCCTGGTGTTGAACAGGCTCAAGTCTCACAATCTTCTTCTGAATCTACTGAAGAATTGGATCCTAAGGATAAAGGAAAAGGGATCATGAAAGTATCCAAGAAGAAGAAGAAGAAATTCACTTTAGCACAGTTAAGAGCTTTTGAGATAGCCAAAAATGAAGAAGCTGCTAGAAAATATCAAGCTGATTTGGATGCTGAATATGAGAGAGAATTAAAGAAGCCAGTTGTTCAAACAAGAAGGCCACCATCTATTGCTCAAGAAAGAAATTCTATGATAAGTTTTCTGAAAGGCAGAGGATATAATGGTTTACAAACGTTAAGATATCCACAGGTGAAAGAACTATATGATACTGTTCAAGAGTCCATTAAAAGAGAGCTTGATCATTTTGTTCCTATGGATTCTGAAAAGGAAAAGAAGCTGGAGGAAGTAATGAAAGAACAAGCTGCCAAAAGAAAGACAAAGAGGAAGAGAACAACTCATGATGATGAATTATCCAAGAAGCTCAAGTTGCTGAGAACTAATATTGTTGATGAGCTGAGAAATTACTTAAGAGTTGTGGATTTTGAGAATCCAAAGAAAACAGAAGATGCTGAGAAAAAGTCTAAGATTTCTACATTCTCTTTTGTAGAATCAGTAGAAGGAGATTATCTCATATTTCATAGAGAAGATGAAAGTTTCAGAGTATTCAATATGTTATGGGACATACTGCACATGATAGACAGAGAAGATCTATATCATTTGTATCTACTAGTGCAAGCCTATTTTGAGAATACTGAGCCAACAGGAGTGGGATTAATCTTGTTGGGAGATCTAATAACCATCTGGGAGACAAATGAAACAAGTAATGGTGCTCTGTGGAATGCTCAACAGAACTGGGAAATTACAAGATGGAGATTCTTTGAGTCATCAGGAGTACATTCACTTGAATTAGAAGATGGGACCATGATTCACAAGCTAGCAGAGAGGAGATATCCTCTTACAAGAGATCTTATGATAAGGATGCTAGATCATGGTATGGAGGTAGAACAAGAGAATGAAGTAGCATTGATGGTGATTGAGCTATTTATCAGGTGGACTATTTCAGATGATGATGCATAATTACTGGTATGGTTTGTATTATATAAATCTTTTTGAATAATAAGTACTTTATTCAAAGTACTCCTAGACAAATAGTACTTTCTTAAAGTACTGCTTGCTGCATAAAACCAGTAAAAGTCTTTTGATTAAGTTTGAAATAAAAAGAAAAAGAACTTTTGAAGCATAAGATGACAACAACAAAATGTTTTGAAACACATGGTGTTAGTACTTGTGCTGCACAACAAATGATAATCAACTCACCATGTTTAACAGACAAGAAAGAGTTTGACTCATCATGAGGGTACAGCTCTGATGTGATTTTCAAATCCGTTTTTAGTTAACAATTTACTAAAAATTGTATGGTTTTCAACTCACCATATCTGTAATAGTGAAGAGTTGGCTAGCCTACAAGAAAATGGTTTGTGGTAAAGGCTGTGGAAAAACCATTTATATGGGAATTAATTCACCATGGTTATGATTGTAATAAAAGAACTAACTAGTCCAAAAGCAAACAGCTCTTGGTAAAGACTAAACAAATCCGTTGATAGCTGATGATTTGCTAAAAATCATTTAGTTATCAATGTACCATGGTTGTTAATCTAAACCTAAACATTGGCTACTCCAGAGTTAATGGCTTTGGTAAAGAGACATCTAAATCCATTAATTTTCAATGATTCACCTCTCACAGGAGTTTACACACCTGGAAGTGATGAGAATAGTATGAAACTTTATGATTTGATGTACATTTGCCATTTGATGCTGAATTACTGAAAAGAATAGTTGCTGTGAAGATATCATCTATTGTTGATGAAAAGTACTTTGATACACAAGTCAGAAAGAAGATAAAGATTCAATCTTTCCTTGAAGATAAAGATGTTAAAGTTAAAGAATTACAAAGGAACTTGAAATCAAGCAAGTAGAATTCAAGTTAGGGGAGGATTGTTGGGATATGAAGATCAAAGTACAGCTTGTGTCAAAGTACCGCTTATATTGAAAAGTCAAAGTACTACTCGTGCATGAAGAAAGTTAAAGTACTTCTATAATAAAGGATTGTTATGTGTCACACCCCAAAAATACCTGTTTTGGCAGCGGAATGGAATACCTGGGGGTGACTGTCGTAGCATCACAGTTACAGTTACATTGAACTACTTAAAGTGTTGTTTGGAAAATACATCGTTTGATCATTAAAAACCTTCAGAGTTTGCAAAACATAGGTCCCAAAAGGTGTTGCAAGTTTATGAAAACAAGTCATACTAGATCAAACGTATACATAAGTGCATGAAATGGAAGTGAGACGCGTCGACTCCGCGACTCCAATAAGGTCCATGCATGCAAGCAAGAGCTACCTTAATTTCCTGAAAATACATTGCTAAAATGGTCAAGAATAATGTTGGTGAGAAATCATAGGTTTATAAGTTAAATCGTACGTACACTAGCCACAAGTATAATGTGAGGTGACAAGATGTCAAAATAATACTACATTGGCTCTTAAGCTCTTGACCCCGAAGCTAGACATAATTTGAATTGGCCCCAATCGAGTGTTTATAAGGCACTCAAACTCGACTCAAATGAAATGCGTCCGTTTTATGTTGGAGTGACCGAACACGGACGGGGGAGTCACCACCAATAGATCTATCCACTCACTCTCGCTTACGCATAATTAACGGTCCACGATAATAAAGGGGACTTAACATGATAATAAGGCAACTTAAGCAATGTATGGAGTTTGATACTTTGGCATGAACAAAAATAATTGATGCAATGTATTCTCCCCCGTGGGATTTATAAATCAAATAATTAATTGAAAACGGGGCTATGAAAACTCACCTGAAGTGATGGCAAAATGATAGTGAAATGATAGGGACAACAAGGCGAGAACACTAGCCACAACCTAATATGAATGAATATGATATACTTAGATTATGAAGTGATGTAGTGAATATACATGCACATGATGCCTATACCACTCGTAACTTGAAAATAACAGTTATCGTTAAAGTATAATATGTTTTCCATAACTTGAGAAAAATATATGTCTAACTAGACTTGCAAAACTAGTTGTAATATATTATACATAAAGTGTTATTTTTTAACTCATCGCTTTGAAAACCTTGAAATGACATCTAATAGTCGTGTAAATAAACTTTTGGTCATACGTGTTTCAATGGGTAAGAAATATGGCTCTTCAATGTCGTTACTAGAAAATATAGTTTTTAGTACGTTAGAATATTATTTCTAATAGTGGTTGTAAAAAATAATAGAGTTTGTCGGTTTTGAAACGTGTATATCTTTGTCGTTATAAGCTCATTATCCGCTTTCTTTATATCCCCGGGTTTCGTATTAACATATACTAATATATTTTTGATAATTCAGCTCCTCTAGGTTACGTCTAACGCCTCGTTTTGTCCATTGAAAGTCGTCTATCATCTTGTATATTTTCAGAAAATAGTTTTTCGTCGTTAAACTTGTAAAAATCATATCTCCTTTGTTATAAGCTTGTTTTTATCCTTTCTTTCGCTCAAAGCTTCGTTTTTGAAATTATTTTCTAAATCTTTGGTCATAATTTACCCCTAAGTCCCTGAGTTTTCTGGGTTTGGCGTTTTGGGACAGTAGGTTTGTAGATAGGTTTCAAAATCACTTGTAGGGTTTCAAACTTGTTTCAAATCCAACCAATCACTTTCAATCACCACCAAAACTAATCTATTCCTACCATAAACCTTCTTAGGGTGTCATGGGTTCCTAAACATCATCCAGCAATTTACTCTACCAAGGATTTCCATACTATCCATTTCTAGTGCTTAGAGTTATAAAAGTATAAAAATGAGTGGTATAAACTTGCATATGCAAGTAAAACTTGTATAAAAATTATATGAACATTATAATAACTTGATAAAGTTATGAAAATGAGTTTGACATACTTACTTGAAAGATTAGAGAGTTTTTGGAAGATGAAAACCTATAAAACCTTGAGTTTTTCTTTTAAAACCCTAACAAGGAGTACTAGATGAGCTTGTTTAACACTTGTTCTTGAATAATTGATGGTGATTGCTTGTTTCTTGATCCATGGCCGAGCACCCTAAGAAGAGAAGAGAGAAAAATATCTTTTTGGTTACTTGAACTTTGTGAAGAGTATTTGGGAAGATAAATGAGATATTACTAAGTCTTTGTCTTCATGGTCTTTGTAAAATATTTATTACATGGATTAGGGGCTAGGAGGGGGGGGGGGAGCTGCCGGCTTAAAAAGGAGGAAAAGGGGGAAAGTGGTTTTGGATTTAATTAGGAAGGAATTGTAGTTTTAGTGTAGTATTTAGTTAGTTTTTTGTATAATCGGGTACCGGGTTTGCTAGAAATAAATTTTTAACGAATTTAACCGGGACATAATAAAGTAATAAAAGTTGTGAAAATATGTTGGGCACAAGAATTGAGTGTTCGGATGATTATTGTTTAGTTTCTACGAAAACCGTCGTAATTATATTAAACTTACGATATAAAATAAATAAATTTCCAAAATATCGGGTAAATGAATTTTAAAATCTTTGTGGCGTTGTAAGGGGTGTAAAAATTTATCGGGACCATTGTGGGGAGTGTCGGATATGTTAGTCAACTTTATTGATCGCGTGTTAACGTTTATTTAAAAATAAACATACGTAAAATGTCAAATATACCAAAAATATTAATTTGAATATCCTACGAGTGAAATAGTATGCAAATGTTGTTATGATGATATGTAGACTATTTCTAGTCCGTATGAAGTGTCCCTAGTGATGATTCTTGAATTCGCAGATAAACCCATCCGGTTACGCGAATTTTAAATACCCGTAAACTAAATTTATGATGAAATGAGTGATGCACATGAATAGTGTTTTCCCTCCAGAAATGAATAGTGTCATGTGAATAGTGAAATTTTCGAACGCTTCCCGAAATCTCAAACTGACTCCAAAAATGATGAATACTAAAATGATGAATAGTGATCGGTGAATATTAAATGATGACTAGTAACTGATGAATAGTAACTTTTCGAGATGAATAATGAAATTTCGACGTTTGAAAAAGGACCTGAAATTACGAGTTGTGACAATCTTCCCCTCTAAAAGGAACTTCGTCCCGAAGTTCAGTTTGTGCTGGTCTCTGGAGTGAACTCAGTGAAAAGATGTGGATACTTGAGTCGCATCTGGTCCTCTCGTATCCTAAGTAAACTCGGGACTTCTTCGAGAATTCCAGTGAACTTTCATGATAGGAATTCGACTTCACTTCAACTGTTTGACCTCACGGTCTATGATTTCTATTGGTTCTCCTACAAGGTTTCGGTTTGTCATTGGGTTGGATCCCTTCCAAATGAAATTATGAGTGACTCATCTGAAAGACATTTCTTGAGATTTGAAAAGCGTGAAACATGATTGGGTAACTTACTGTTATCTAACAAGGCTCAGGTCTGACGGCCACTAGGCCTACTCTGTCAAAAATATTAAATGGTCCAGTGTATATTGGGTTTAACTTCTCTAATTTTTCTGAATGGTATCATGCCTTTCCTAGGCAGAACTTTCAACATGACCCTGCCACCAACTTGAATTTCTAAGGGTTTACAACTTATCAAACTTGTAACTGATTCTTGATTTGTAGAAAATTCCTGGTTATTTCATGAATGCCTACTTGGATTAGTGAGTTGGGCTTTTCCAAATTTCGATTCGTCAATCGATGTTGGCACTTCGACCATAGAGTGTCTCAAACAGTGTAGTCTCTACCCTCGCGCGATAACTATGGTTGCAAATGAATTTGATTTATGGTAAATGGTAGTCCAACCATTTCTAGAGTCAATCACTCATGCTCTGAGCATATCTTCCTATGTTGGAATTCTCCTCTCGCTCTGACCATTGGTCTGAGGATGGTAGGCGGTGTTTACATATAAATGGGGTTTCGAAGGAAACCTTAAAATGATTGCTAGGAGTCTGAGGTGATTCAATTACCTTTATCAGGGATAATTGAAATGGGTACAATAAATCTGGTGACCAATTCTCCAACGTTATGTCTTTCGAACCGGGCGTCATTTGAAGGAGATAGAATATGGGTAACAGTTTTGATTCCTTGTGTTTTGTTCTAACGGATGCTAAGACATGTGTCTTTCTTTGCCTATTGGGCTTGGTCTCTATTACTGAAGTTCGTAATTAATTTATGGTGTCCCTACTAATTCCCTTCATTAAATATTCCAAGGTTCTTTGTTGTCAAATCACAAACCCTAAATTCATAAGCGATGTAGTATGGTGATTGGTTTTGGAAATTTTGTCTCGCGATTGTGAGTTTTGGTTGAAATCTTTTTCTGAATAAACGAATTTAGAAAATGGAGCAAATGGTTTACTATGTAATATCTTTCTTGATGATTCAAAATTCAGTAGTTATGAAATGTGAAACTGTTTTCAAACATGTTGTGAATAGGACTGTTTACCAAAGTTTGATGTTTATATATTTCTCGTTGTACGATGGTTTTGTTAAATATTGACCAAAAAGGATCGTACTTGTTCAAAATAGGAATTTCAAAAATTATTTTCTACAAGATATGTGATTTATGTACACACAATTTTTTCAACTCCATTTAAAAGTGAAAACACTAACAAGGATAAAATGGTAGGATAGGAAATGTTCGCATAATTGCATAGATGGCTAACGTTTAGTTCTTGAGGTTGGATAATGTCTATTAGTGGTTATCAGGAAAAACTACGAGCATAGGTATTCAAAATAACTTAAGTCCTGAAATGGTTTATCGTTGAAATCGTCATCATGTTGGCAAAATATATGTTCGGGTCTGATCTCTTTCTTGATATGAAAGTGAGGTTATCTGGAATTTCTAGAGAACACAACGCCTTAGGGGAATCTATATCGATATCCTTAATTCAAACCAATTATCCTTTGCGAAAACTCACCGCAGGGAAGTTTGCGTATGGATGAGGCCATGTTTAATTGGAAGGCTCTACAATATCGGTTAGGAGGCTTGGTTTATTTCTATAGTGTTGCTTAGCGTACATCCAAATTGTACTCGATCTTGTAACTCAGTCTAGCTAGTACCTTTGAATGATAGAATTGGACAACTAGGTCAGAGATGGTGGTTCGGATGGTCCCGTGGTATCTTAGGATTGTTGTTGAGTTGTGAATTTTCTTACTATATACTTCTAGTCCTGGTTAGTAGTTCTGTAATCCTTTCATTGCTTTTCTTGTATCGAGGAATCCTACTTGTAATTGATATGGAAGGTCTCTCCTAGAGAAGTCAATGGAAAAATCCAACTTAATGGCTAAGTGAGTGACAGGTGGGGTAAGTATCCAGGGAGGGTTTGTCAAAAAGAGACGTTTATGAAAGAGTTTATTTGTTTACCAAGCTTTTAAATGAAGATTGTTATTAACAGTTCCTTGAAAATGTAATTATTTTCTTCATGGCATAATCCTTCCTGAATTATACATAGGTGATTAGGCTATGTACAATTGAGGACTAATGATGCGATGCTTGATTTAGTCAAAATAGCATTACTTTTCTCAAAAGTTTTAGATTGTGTTCACGTATTGTTCTGAAAATTGGTATCCTAGATATTTCCTTTCAAAGTAACATGAAAATTGTCTCGCGTAATAATAATAAATATTTGATGTAATGACGGAAAAATCAATTTATAGGGTGGTAACAAAATAGCTTATTTTAAAACTTCTGTAAAACAATTTCCCCATATGATAGTAAAATAGCTTGAAGTAAAATTCGTTGAATGGTTTATTGGATACATGGGTGAATCTTATGGAATGGTAATAGTCTACTAATCCGTCAAAAACGAAATCGGCCTAATCCCTAATAAGATAATGGTATAATGTTGCGAAACAATTGGAAATTGAGCAATTGGAATAGAAAATAAAATAAACGAAGGTTATGATTATCACTAAGATAACAAAAGATAGAGATTACATTAGATAGAAAGGTACCTATTACAACTAAGTTATGCCAATGTACCTATGGAAAGTACAAAGGAAAATACAACCCTAGAGGGCTTGAACTACGGTTTACTTATTAAAACAGGAACTCCTTCTGTTTAAACATTGGTGTTGCCCTTGATGTTGCTGATGTCCTAACGAGCTTCTCTTCCAACAATCTATGCTCTTCCTTGAGCCGTTCCACCTTGGTTCTTGTTCCTCTGACTCTTCCTTTTTGGGCAATCACTCTTGAAGTGTCCAATTCCTCCATAGCCAAAACATGTTATTGGTGGTTTCTGATTGTCACCCGTAATTGGAAACTTGCAATCTCTGGTATTGTGACCAACCTTCTTACAGTTGCCACATGGATTCGGGCAACGGCCTTGGTTATGATGAAATTGACACTTTTCACACTTAGGCAAAATACCAAGGTAATCTTTCTTTTCATTTAGGCCTGCCGCATAGGCCTTAGTAACTCCTTGTCTCTTGTGTGGTCCTTGTGTAGCATTCCCGCCTCGATTGTTGTTCCACTTCCTTTTGTTGTCATTATTGTTTCCTAATGTCTTGGTGTCAGCTATGTATTCCTTTGCTTCGATCGCCATTTTAATAGATTTAGACATGGTATCGGGTTCCTATGAGATGACCAACATACGAATTTCAGGGGAGAGTCCCCCGATGTACCTTTCAAGTTTCTTGCTTTCTGGTTCATCCATTGCAGAGCCTAGTCACGTTAATTCATAAAAATGAGTAGTCTACTTGACAACATCATCTCCTACCATGGTAAGGTCTAGTGTTTCCTGTTCTATTGCTCGTAATTCGCTTTTTACACAAAATTTTAAGCTCATCATCCTTTTTAGTTTCTCCCAAGAGTGAGAGTAAGCAGCATTAACCCCAACTATCTGAACATATATAGTCCACCATTCCCGGGCATGATCCCGAAAAGTGCAAGTGGCGAACTTAACCTTGTCTTCCTTACGGTAGTCGCCACATCGAAATATTTTTTCTATTTCTTCGAACCATTTGAGAAATTCCTTTGTGTCTACAGTTCCACTAAAGGAAGGGGGATTGCAACCCATAAATTCCACGTGAGTAAGTTCCTTGGTGAGGGCGGTGGCTATGTTCTTGGCAATGAATTCTCCAACAGCGGCTTGCGTCATGCTTGGAGTGGTCTGCTTAAATCTATCCTCGTCAAGTCATAAGAGATCATGAGAATCTATAGGTAATAAAAATCATCATATTCACAACACCTGAATATAATACCTGAAAATTTTGGTCTACATGGACCAATATCATAGATAGCACAACCATATCCATATAGTAGAGTCAATACTTGGTGGTTCCGTTGTACAACAATCGAAATACTACAAGTTTCTTTGAACTATGCCACACCTCCCGTGGCTAGGATAATAGTTAAAGCTAGTAAAGATATAAGTCTAGTCTAGAGACTTCCTGGTGTCCCTCTGAGTGAAACCAGGGTTGTGGTATCATAAGGTCGAGATAGTCCTGAAGTGGGGTTTGGAGTTGTGTATCGATCAAGTCCTAGATAGTGTAGGTTCTAAACCATTCTTGAGGAATCTGCGGATGTTCCTGTTGAGTCCGTGATCTTGGTATTATCCACAAGGTTTTATCTAATTCATGGCAATTTGGAATGGAAAAGGGAAATGACAATGGTGGTACCCTAGATGATGAGAATAAAATTGATGACGATGAGATCCTATTGGTGAGTTAGGAGATGATGGTGATAATAGTGAATGGAATACTACCCTTTTTCGCGCTATCTCGCAACATCTAAGAGGTAAAACTGAAGTGCGCACTATGGGACGACCAAAAGTGTTATAAGTAGTTGATGGTGGTGGTAGTACATGAGTAGTGAGTGCCCTACTAGTGAAGGAAAGAAACATACTATCTTCCTTGCAATAAGCATCCTAATAGGTCCATTAAGATTAAGTCTGAATACCCTACCAAACGGCAATCTATGTATGGGCTGAATAATAGGAAAACTCTGTTCCTATGACAAATCAATGGTGCTAATGGTGGTGTAAGTGCAACTGGTGGTACAATGGTAGTGGAAGATGACAAGGCATCTTCAATGTCGGAACCCGATGAAAGGATGACAGGGTGGGTATCTGAAGACAAGTCACTTGTGAACCAGGTCAATATAATTATATACATATGAGTATGTGTATAAATAACTCGCACAGTGTGTGCATGAAATGACATGTGTAATGAATATGCACTTATGTTGAAATGATGAGATGCTATGATGATGTGGTTATAGTCAAGGGTCCATGATACATCCTAGTTTGCTATAACCTTAGCTCTGATGTCAATCTGTCACACCCCCAAAATACCTGTTTTGGTAGCGTAATGGAATACCTGGGGGTAATTGTCGTAGCATCACAGTTACGGTTACATTGAATAACCTAAAGTGTCGTTTGGAAAATACATCGTTTGATCATTAAAAACCTTCAGAGTTTACAAAACATAGGTCCCAAAAGGTGTTGCAAGTTTATGAAAACAAGTCATACTAGATCAAACGTTTACATAAGTGCATGAAATGGAAGTGAGACGCGTCGACTCCGCGACTCCACGAAGGTCCATGCATGCAAGCAAGAGCTACCCTAATTTCCTGAAAATACATTGCTAAAATGGTCAACAACAATGTTGGTGAGAAATCATAGGTTTATAAGTTAAATCGTATTTACACTAGCTAAAAGTATAAAGTGAGGTGACAAGATGTCAAAATAATGCTACATTGGCTCTTAAGCTCATGACCCTGAAGCTAGACATAATTTGAATTGGCCCCAATCGAGTGTTTATCAGGCACTCAAGCTTGACTCAAATGAAATGCGTCCATTTTATATTGGAGCGACCAAACACGGACAGGGGAGTCAACCCCAATAGATCTATCCACTTACTCTCGCTTACGCATAATTAACGGTCCATGATAATAAAGGGGACTTAACATGATAATAAGGCAACTTAAGAAATGTATGGATTTTGATACTTTGGCATGTACAAAAATAATCGATGCAATGTATTCTCCCCCGTGGGATTTATAAATCAAATAATTAATTGAAAACAGGGCTATGAAAACTCACCTGAAGTGATGGTACAATGATGGTGAAATGATAGGGACAAAAAGGCGCGAACACTAGCCGCAACCTAATATGAATGAATATGATCTACTTAGATTATGAAGTGATGTAGTGAATATACATGCACATGATGCCTATACCACTCGTAACTTGGAAATAATAGTTATCGTTAAAGTATAATATGTTTTCCTTAACTTGAGAAAAATATATGTCTAACTAGACTTGCAAAACTAGTTGTAATATATTATACATAAAGTGTTATTGTTTAACTCGTCGCTTTGAAAACCTTGAAATAATATCTAATAGTCGTGTAAATAAACTTTTGGTCATTCGTGCTTCAATGGGTAAGAAACACGGCTCTTCAATGTCGTTACTAGAAAATATAGTTTTTAGTATGTTAAAATATTATTTCTAATAGTGGTTGTCAAAAATAATAGAGTTTGTCGGTTTTGAAACGTGTATATCTTTGTCATTATAAGCTCATTATCCTCGTTCTTTATATCCACGGTTTCGTATTAACATATACTAATATATTTTGGATAATTCGGCTCCTCTAGGTTACGTCTAACACCTCGTTTTGTCCGTCGAAAGTCGTCTAACAGCTTGTATATTTTCAGAAAATAGTTTTTCGTCGTTAAACTTGTAAAAATTATATCTCCTTCGTTATAAGCTTGTTTTTATCCGTTCTTTCGCTCAAAGCTTCTTTTTTGAAAGTATGTTCTAAATATATGGTCAAAATTTACCCCTGAGTCACTGGGTTTTCTGGGTTTGGCGTTTTGGGACAGTAGGCTTGTAGATAGGTTTCAAAATCATTTCTAGGGTTCCAAACTTGTTTCAAATCCAACCAATCACTTTCAATCACCACAAAAACTAATCTATTCCTACCATACACCTTCTTAGGGTGTCATGGGTTCCTAAACATCATCCACCAAGTTAATCTACCAAGGGTTTCCATATTATCCATTTCTAGGGCTTAAAAGTTATAAAAGTATAAAAAGGAATGGTATAAACTTGCATATGCATGTAAAACTTGTATAAAAATTATATGAACATTGTAATAACTTGGTAAAATTGTGAAAATGAGTTTGACATACTTACTTGAAAGATTAGATAGTTTTTGGAAGATGAAAACCTATAAAACCTTGAGTTTTTCTTTCAAAACCCTAACAAGGAGTACTAGATGAGCTTGTTTAACACTTGTTCTTGAAAAATTGATGGTGATTGCTTGTTTCTTGATCCATGGCCGAGCACTCCAAGAAGAGAAGAGAGAAAAATATCTTTTTGGTTACTTGAACTTTGTGAAGAGTATTTGGGAAGATAAATGAGATATTACTAAGTCTTGGTATTCATGGTCTTTGTAAAATATTTATTACATGGATTAGGGGCTAGGAGGGGGGGGGGGGCTGGCGGCTCAAAAAGGAGGAAAAGGGGGAAAGTGGTTTTTGATTTAATTAGGAAGGAATTGTAGTTTTAGGGTAGTATTTAGTTAGTTTTGGGTATAATCGGGTACCGGGTTTGCTAGAAATAAATTTTTAACGAATTTAACCGGGACATAATAAAGTCATAAAAGTTGTGAAAATATGTTGGGTACAAGAATTGAGTATTCGGATGATTGTTGTTTAGTTTCTACGAAAGCCGTCGTTATTATATTAAACTTACGATATAAAATAAATAAATTTCCAAAATATCGGGTAAATGAATTTTATAATCTTTGTGGCGTTGTAAGGGTGTAAAAATATATTGGGACCATTGTGGGGAGTGTCGGATATGTTAGTCACCTTTATTGATCGGGTGTTAACGTTTATTTAAAAATAAACATACGTAAAACGTCAAATATACCAAAAATTTTAATTTGAATATCCTACGAGTGGAATAGTATGCAAATGTTACTATGATGATATGTAGACTATTTATAGTCCATATGAATTGTCCCTACTGATGATTCTTGAATTCGCAGATAAACCCATCCGGTTACGCGAATTTTAAATACCCGTAAACTAAATTTACGATGAAATGAGTGATGCATGTGAATAGTGTTTTCCCTTCGGAAATGAATAGGGTCATGTGAATAGTGAAATTTTCGAACGCTTCCCGGAATCTCAAACTGACTCCAAAAATGATGAATAGTGATTGGTGAATAGTAAATGATGAATAGTAACTGATGAATAGTAACTTTTCGAGATGAATAATGAAATTTCGACGTTTGAAAAAGGACCTGAAATTACGAGTTGTGACATTATGCAATATTGTGAAAGGATTGTAATGCAAAGTTATTAGAATATTCTAGAATTAGTTTAGAATTAGTTTACTTGTCGAACAAGGATTGTAAACCGACTTAAGGTTTTCCTTATGCTTATAAAAGGAGCCTTTGGATGGTATTAGACGTATGCTTATTAGTACAAATACTTTAGAATACGATTAAAGAGTTATTAGAGTTGTTAGTGAATCTGTATAGAAAGCACGTTCAAAGTTTGGTTTAATATAATCATTGAAAGTTATTCTTCTTAGCTTTGTTTTAGTAGATTCCGCATACTTAACAAGGCTACATTAGTGTTTCATTATTAATAGTTTTGAAGTTATTCAAGATTGTTAAACCCTTACAAGCTACAAAGTAGTTTGGTAAAAGTATATATTGATCCAACAATTGGTATCAGAGCTTGTGTGGAACTCTGATTAAGAAGAAACCCTTGAAAACCGATTTTACTACAAATCCAAAAAATGTCGACTAAAGTTACACCAGTTCCATCCATTACCTCAATCAGAATTCCTATTGTCAAGAAGGGAGAGTATGATCTGTGGAGCATGAAGATGAGGCAGTACATTGCTATCACAGACCATGCTTTATGGGATGTGATTGTTATTGGTAATGTTGTCGTTAAAGAACCTGTATCAGTTGAAGGACAACCTACACCACCTAAGCCAACCTTGCCAGTAGTTACAAAAAGAAATCAAGATAAGGCTCTCAACATACTGCTATCTGCTATTCATTATGGTCACCTGCTGAAGTTTCATGATGCTAAGGATGTAAAACAACTATAGGATGCTATTAAGACAAGATTTGGAGGTAATGATGCTTCCAAGAAGATGCATAGAAACCTATTGAAGCAACAGTTTGAAACATTCACTGTTGGTGAAATAGAAGGCCTTGACTCTGCCAATGATAGATATCAAAATCTACTCAGTATGCTAGAGTTATATGGAGCAGAGGCATCTGTTGAAGATGTAAACTTGAAGTTCTTGAGAAGTTTGCCATCTGCATATATCCATCCAACAATTATTATTATTATTATTATTATTATTATTATTATTATTATTATTATTATTATTATTATTATTATTATTATTATTATTATTATTATTATTTTTGTTTAACGTATTTTCTATTATTTGTTATTTACTTACGTCCAGTTAAATTTTGTCAATCAATTATAGGAAGCGAACCCGCCAATCGGGTGGGTTATGAAGCTAGTATGGATATATATAAAAAGGTACCAAGTGTTTTCCGCCTTAAAATTTGTACCATTTTTTATCCAACTTTTATAAAATCGTGTTTATGCTTACATATTTTACAAAATTTGTACTAAACCTAGAGTAGGTTTAGTTGTGGAAAACGAGGGTCATCTTTTAAGTTCTTTTATTGACAAAATAGAAAACGTGTTGATTGAGTGTTCTCTAAAAAATATGTAACTAAACTTTTTAAGTTGTAAATAAGCGTTAAAAGAATGGAGTTTATATAATTCGCAAAATTTTTCTTGAACTTTTCACTTTTTCTAATTGGGTTAATTTCATATATACCTAATATAAATTTTAAAATGTCATATTTACCCAACTGAAAATTAAAATGCCATATATACCCAATTTAAACATCATAGTGATATATATATATATATATATATATATATATATATATATATATATATATATATATATACATATATACATATATATATATACATATATAAATATATATATATATATATATATATACATATATATATATATAAACATATATATATATGTATATATATATATATATATATATATATATATATATATATATATACATATATATATATGTTTATATATATATATATATGTATATATATATATATATATATGTATATTTATATATGTATATATATATATGTATATATGTGTATATATATATATATATATATATATATATATATATATATATACACATATATACTTTTTTATCCAACTTTTATAAAATCGTGTTTATGCTTACATATTTTACAAAATTTGTACTAAACCTAGAGTAGGTTTAGTTGTGGAAAACGAGGGTCATCTTTTAAGTTCTTTTATTGACAAAATAGAAAATGTGTTTATATACACATATATATACATATATATATATATACATATATATATATATATAAACATATATATATATATATATATATATATATATATATATATATATATATATATATATATATATATCACTATGATGTTTAAATTGGGTATATATGGCATTTTAATTTTCAGTTGGGTAAATATGACATTTTAAAATTTATATTAGGTATATATGAAATTAACCCAATTAGAAAAAGTGAAAAGTTCAAGAAAAATTTTGCGAATTATATAAACTCCATTCTTTTAACGCTTATTTACAACTTAAAAAGTTTAGTTACATATTTATATATATATATATATATATAAACATATATATATATATATATATATATATATATATATATATATATATATATATATACATATATATATATGTTTATATATATATATATATATATATATATATATATATATATATATATACGTATATATATATATATAAACATATATATATATATATATATGTATGTATATATATATATATATATATATATATATATATATACACACATATATACTTTTGGGATGATTCCTAATATGTCCTGATTGCCCAACTGATTTGTTTTTCTGCCCTAGAATTTGGAGTTACTGTATTTAGACCAGGCAACTTGGCAACTCGACCTATATGACGCCAAGTGTTCGACATAAGGGCCGCCAGTTGCCCAAAATTATACAAGTTGCTAAAAAAAATAATTCGAAAAGTCACACTTGTCACTTGCAGATTTCAGTTGCCCAAAAACTACAGGTTGCCCTGGTCTAAATACAGAAACTCCAAATTCTGGGAAAAAAAAAAGCAAATCAATTGGGCAATCGGGGTATATTATAGATTATTCCTATATTTTTTGTCATATAAATCATTTGAAAATAGTTCTACATCACTAAAACTATCATTATACCCTTGATAATGTAACTAAGATATTTTTCATCTTTACTTACATATTTAGCATTAATTCAATCCTAAATTTCATCAAAGGTAAAACATTTCTTTGTGAAACATAATGCACCACTTGATGTATGAAATAGACATAACCGGTTGGTGTTTTGATACCAATATAAGACACTATGCTTCAAAAAGGTATCAAAACACCAACCGGTTATGTCTATTTCATACATCAGGTGATGCATTATGCTTCACAAAGAAATGTTTTATCTTTGGTGAAATTACTTAATTAGGATTATATTAATGCTAAATATATAAATAAAGATGAACAATATCTTAGTTACATTATTAAGGGTCGAATGGTAATTTTTGTGATGTAGAAGTATTTTCAAATGATTTAAATGACAAGAAATATATATAGAGTATGATGTCTAAATTTGGCATATATGGCATTTTGATTTTTAGCTGGGCAAATATGATATTTTAAAATTTATATTAGGTATATATGAAATTAATGCAATTAGAAAAAGTGAAAAGTGCAAGAAAGATTTTGAGAGTTATATAAACTCCATTCTTTTAAAGCTCAGTTATAACTTAAAAAAAGTAGTTACATATTCTTTAGAAAACACTCAATCACCGCATTTTCTATTTTGTCAAATTTAATAAAAGAACTTAAAAGATGACTCTCATTTTCTACAACTAAACCCACTCTAGGTTTAGTACAAAAATTTGTAAAATATGTAAGCATAAACACGATTTTATGAAAGTCGGATTTGAAATGGTACAAATTTTAAGGGTGGAAAACACTTGGTACCTTTTTATATATATTCATACTAGCTTCATAACCCACCCGGGTGGGTTCGCTTGATATAATTGATTGACAAAATTTAACTGGATGTAAGTAAATAACAAATAACAGCAAACATGTTAAACAAAAATAATGATAATAATGGATAATGTAAACACTTAAAAAGAATATCAATATTTGATTAAAAAAAAATCAAATTGGAATCTAAAATGAAAGTTTGAAAATAAAATAAATCTTATACATTCAAAACATATAATGTTTATTAACTAATTTTTTCCTCCAAAACACTAAGTTAGTACACGTACCCTTACACATGACAAACGAGCTTTAAATCCATGGATTGTAGGTGTTATAAGCCCATAAGGGAATTATAGTAATTATTCATTTCATCTCCTGCTTGCACTTTCAGTCCGTGCTATTAAGTTCATTTCCTTGGAGGTCCTTTTCCATTAACTATTTGTGTTCATGGTCCTTTTTTGTTAAAATCTAACGAACTGAAATAGCTTTTCTAAAATCCCATAATATTGATATGTATTATTAAATCTATAGCTAAAACTTTAAAATGGTGTTACATACTATAATTCCTCTAACCTAAAATCGATCCCCTCCGCCTATTCATTCTCATCGACAGAACCCAAGGGTGCTACTAATTAGTACACAACACAAAGTATAGGGAAATGGAATTACCTCTTTCGTTTTATAAAAACATCACATTTCAAAGTATTAAGTTTTACATTATTCTATTTAATGCGAAAATGAGGCCCAATGAAATATTGAAACGGTCCCAATTATATATCAGAGTCAACTTGATCCCATGACCATGCCAATTTCCAAGCGCCTCCCAAAAGTTGATCACTAAAACATCCCAAAATCAAATACTTGAGAAAACATGCTAAAAATTCAGCAAAACACTTGTGAGTTAATAGGTTTAACTAAAAAACAAAAATCTAGACCATAATCAAATGCATAAACACTACTGCGCAAATGTTTCACAAGTAAGGTAAAAAAAAAGTCTATTATGCTAGCTAAGTCATACAACTGAAACTCGACCAAGTATAATGTGCATAAGCACAAAATTCAACAATAAAGCCCCTGGCGAGTGCTTATCCCGAAACACTCGTATGTCTGGCATGATATACATCCAACCGGTTGGCGCTACCAATCATGGACGGGGTAGTCACCTCTGATATATCTATCTTTAGCATTTGAGCTTCCCGCATGAATTGACGATTCATAAGTGGGCAAAATAATGGGATACAATATCTCAGCCTAGTCCATGTAATAGTTTTGGGAAAACACAAGTATAAATTTTAGTCCAACAATAAAAGATTTTGCATGTTTCTCCCCCCTGAGATTTAATAAAACAAGTAAGAATGGTAAAAGTGAGGCTATGAAACTCACTTTAGCAATGAAGAATCAAATATCACAAATGTCAAGTGGAATGCAGGCATAACAATACAACTCGGCACAACCTAATCATTATTTATTTTGTCTCAGTATTTGTCTCGTAGCCATAATATTAAACATATGTGATTTTAATAGTGTTTTTGTTTTTGTGAAATACTCATATCAATGTTTTGTGAAAAGTTCATTATCAATCTCTTTGGAAAATTTTGTATTAACATTTTGTGTGGTGGCAAGGAAACACAAACTCAAAATATACTCATGCCAAAACATAGTATAAACCATAAGCACTTTCAAAAATTAAAGAATGAACAACAAAAAGAGAATACAAGGAAATGATGGCTCAATGATAAGTTTCTGAAGTAGTTTTTGAATAATCAATTTGATTTGGAAAGTAGTTTCTGAATAATCAATTTGATTTGGAAAGTAACTTTAGAAAAGTTTATTTAAGGAAACTCAAACGATTAAATCGATAAATAAGTTTACAAATTAATGAAAATATAAGCTTAAGTTCTTGTCGGGTTTTAAATAATTAAAAATAGATTTATGGAACAAAAGTATAAATTTATGAAGTTTGTATAATTTTGAGATGACGCGCCCTTTTATATAACATTTCTAAGTCATCATGACTTAATAAAATTCATTATTCAAAACAATATTGCCGACAATCAAAAGTATTATGCGTGTTTGTGTTTGTAAATCCAAACACGATGCTTTATTTAAAAGTCGTTGACATTTGTTATTAAGTTGTTTATATAACAATCCACAAACACCCATTACTATCATTCCCATTACAAATACCTATAGTAGGTATTTCACATGTAAATTTTTGCTTTTTATATACATAATTACTTGCATGACTCACTAGACCTACTCACATATCTACACAAGCCAAATAACTCAACACTCACATCCTATAAACCCCAGGTATGTCAAGCGTAAACTCATAACAACACCATAATAAGTAATACACCAATCTAAAACACTAAACATAACATAAAACCCTAATAAACCCTAAACTAAAACTTAAGTAGGATTATGTGCTTATCTGAACATATATGCTTAGTTGAACTAGTAAGAATGTGTTCAAGGCTTAAGTAAGAGTATCTTTAGGTATATTAGGATATATTAGGACTATTTGGTTATAGAATAGAACCCTTAGAACTTAGATATAAACCCCCTAAGCGCTAAACCATAACTAGGTCACAGATAACTAGAATTAGGTCTAAACACACCCAAAAATTCCCCATAGGTCACTACCACTTAGTATAAGCCTTTAGGAACTTAGGAATAGTTATTAGATACCCTTAGGACACTAACTTAGGCACAAAACCATAGGATAAACCCTAGTCTCCCACTAAACCCACTTAGGTTATTTAGGTTACAAAACTAGGTCAAACCTTCCCAAAACTTCCCCATAGGTTACCCACACTTAGTATAAACCCTTTAGGTCTTAAGATTATTCATTAGATATACTTAGGAACTTAATTTAGGCACTAAACCTTAGGTAAAACCTTAAACACATAGTAAGTAGTAACTAAGTCTAAACTTAACTAAAACTTAGTAAAACCTAAACATAAGCACCTTAAACACCTCAACCTAGCACCCTAACACCTTAGTCATACCCAAGCACACACCCTAACACCTCTAAGCACACACACAAGTAGGTGCATCACCTACTTGGCTAATCCACCACTAATCATCACTAATCCACCCTAAACCTTCCCTAATCCACCACTAAACCACCCTTAATCACCCTAAACCACCCTTAAACCCACAGAGTAGCTTACATGCACCTCCAAGCTACCAAGAAAGGTGGTGGATCACCTACTTGTAAGCTCCTTGTCACCCTCCTTCCCTAAACCGCCTATACGGCTTAACCTCCACCACAACCGGCCTAGGCAGCCCCCTAGCTACCTCCTAGCTCGTCCTCATCACCACCTAGCCTCACCACATCACCTACTAGCTCTGCTTGCTTAGCCCTCTCCCTCCATGACACCTAGACAACCATTTCCACCCAAACCGCCCTATCACGACCTATAAATACCCCCTCCTATCTCATTTCTTCTCCACACCTTTCCCCCTCCTCTCTACCTCACATTTCTGTAGTACTAAGTCCTTAGGAGCTGTTAGGAATGAGTAGCTAGGCCTTGGTCGAGTCGTGTTGTGGTTTGAAGTCGTACGAGCCCTAGAAAACCCGAAACCTAGTTTTAACCCACGTGAACCCCCCCTAGCCAAGTAAGTCTTACTTTTAGCTAATATAGCTTTAATATAGTCTTAGGATAGATTTAGGATGCTTAGATAGTTTAGATACCCTTGCATGAGCCTAGAACCATTCTATTTGCTAGTTTACGTTTTAAAACCCTAGATCGAGTCATATTCTTGCATTCATGCCATAAGTAGTTAAATTAGGTCATACACTAGTTAAACATAACTTAGATAACTTAAAATGAGTAAAACATAGGCTAGAAAACTAAAATACTAGATAAAATATAAGTTACATGCATATTAGGACTAGTTTTGCAATAGTTTACATGCATAGGGGTATATATCATAAATTCCTAAAATTATAAAGTCTAGGGATTGTTTTTGACCTTTCCTAGAAGTTATAAGTAGTAAGGATTAGTTTTGCGTAATATTAAAACCCTAGGATAGATAATAACATAAGTATAAACTAAAAAGGGCTAAAAATGTAAATAGTATAAAGTTAAAGATCTAAAATGGTAAATATAGAAAACTTAGGAGTCTTAGGTTAATATAGAAGTCTAGGGACTAGTTGTGTCAAGTTTAGATAGTTATTAGTATAAGTAATATAAGTAATATAAAACTTAGGGTAGAAAACGTAAATATATAAACTATAAGGGTAAAAAGTAAATTATAAAACCTAAATAAAGTTAGAAGCATAACACAATACTAGGGAGCTTCATGTGAGGAGTACTATCTGGATATTTCATTTTTGACGAGTTTGTTGGGTTTACGAATTAAAGTGCCCTGACTCCTCGAATGATTATTGCATATACTTCTAAGATATGATGGCCCGAATGGTGATATGATTATAACTAAACCCTAATAACAACATAACTCAATAATAGGGAGCTTTGTGTGAGGAGTATTAACTTCTAAATTATGATGGCCCGAACGGTATTATGTTGATAACATAATACAATAGTAGGGAGCTTTATGTGAGGAGTGATATACTTCTAAATTACAATGGCCTGAACGGTGTTATGTTATATCTAAAAACATTAACAAACCTAAAAACAATAACTTAAGAAACATAAACATGATAACTAAAAGCTTGACATGCATACAAAACCAACAACAACACACTAGGATACGTGAGTAAGGCGGTCTAGTTCCCGAGTCAGTATTTGCATTACTTAGATTACTCTACACCCAGGTGAGTCTTCATAGCCTTACATCCTTTTAAACTTTCAATCTAAATGCTTTTATAAACCCTTTAAGGGAGATACAAGCTAAATGCTTTACTTAAAACCGAATACAAGTTTTTTTCTTTGATTGTTTGCATGAGTAGACTAACTGCCACCACTACATAACCAAAATTCATGAATCTAATCGTTTGGGAGGTTTTACCCAATCGAACGCGAATATAGTTGATAAATCTATTGGAGTTTGACAACTCCCGTTGGTATTAACACCCCACTAGGTGGTACCAATAAGTACTATATTTGAATCCACTCAAGGTATAACTTTGACAAGTTATCCTTCTATCCCCTCATGTTGGGTCTGCAGCCCACATGACCCAGATTGTTAAGGTGTGATTCATGAGCTTAGTGCAACCTACTAAACTCCTGATAATCGTGCATGCATCACAATTATCACAAAAACTTTCATTTTCCCAAATGGGAGTAAAAACTGAACCCAGGGAACTTGTATTCACTAACCCCTAAACCTATGATTCTTACTCAACACCTAGTGTTGACTTTTTAAGCATGTATTCTAGGTTTATTACTTCTATGGACCTATGGCGGAAGGAGTTACTGAACTCGGAGGACTTTTCATGGTTATCATTCAAACACCACCAACCTAACTCTTAGATTTTTGGGACCTCAACAAAATAAAAGTATATCTTTTATAATTAAAACTCTGATAATTATGAATGATAACTAAATTTTCAAAACGTCTCTTTTCGAGTCGTTTTCTATTACTGTATCTATGATTCTATGAAATAATACCCCAAACACTTTATATGCTGCAATCAGTGAAAAATGGGGGTGTTACAGATTGGCATCAGAGCTTCAGTTGTAGAGAACAAGGTCAAAACCTAAACTACAACAATTTTTCCTAAACCCGAGGAAGTCTTCAGTACCTCTGCCATCCTCCATAACCATATGTGCTAAGGTAAGTATAATTAGTGCCTGCTTAACTGCTAAATGATTTACAGTATTTTCTTTATTATATAGTTATGTCTACTCCCCTCTACTCTACCCCTATCTCATCTAGTCCACATCCGAAGAATGATCTTTCCTCTCCGAATGTACTAGATTACTCCCTTAAACCTTATAACTTAGAAGACTCTAGGAATAGCCTAGATAACCCTAATTTAAAACACATAAGAGATTTCTATGCTAAGACATCACTCCTACCTCCCCTAAACCCTATTATACATCCACTTTTTCCTACCCATAAAACAGAACCCCATGGTTTCTTTCTCCGGAGAGAACCATATATACCTAAACACCCTATCCCCACCTATACCCTTAGATTTTACTTTAGGCAACCCTATACCTTAAACCCTACACCTTGTAACAATTCGCATTTTCAGATTAATTACTATTCCCGGCAGGTCACCCAAGCCTGTACTACTTTCGCATGAGCACGCTTAACCGTATGGGCGATTAACCGTTAGACCACAAAACGCGTTTCTAAGACAATTTGAGTTTTCAACTTATTAGAAAAAGTCAACATATTTTTCCCTCCTCCTTTGACCAAAAATCATTCTTTGATTTTATAAGTCATTCCTTGATTTTTAGGCTTGCGGTTTTAGGTCTAAAAGACATTTAACACCAACCGACACTAGACTAAGCCCAGCCTAGACATTATAAGTCATTTTAAGTCATTATTATCCTATTAGAAAAGTTACATTTTACTTTTCTCAATTTTACGCAACTTTCGTACGTTTTACGTATTACGCGTTTTAGACCCGTGTTTCCAGTTTTTAGCAGGGTTTTAGCACCCGATAGAACCTACCACTCATTTTATATTTTATTATGGACTATATTGACATGTTTAACCATATTTATAAGTTTCATATTTTTAGGATACCCGGTTTTACGTTTTGAGGCTTAATCATTTACGGTTAGCGATTTACGGAGTCAAAACTAGCTACATACTTAGGATAATACCATCAAAAGTCCACGCCTTGTTCTACAAGTTCTTCAAACCGCCACTAGGGGGGGGGGGGGGCATTCACACTTGTGGCATCATCTCATGACTTTAGCCATTAGATCATTTTTAATTACAACTTTGTCTCCAAGTTTATGTAGTTTCCTAGCCACCTTCCTAACCTCCTCATTCTTAGTATAAATAGCAAGCTAATCTCTTCCATTCTTCATCAACAAAAACGCCACAACATAAGTACCTAGCACCATGATCCTTTGATCTTCAATATACAAGTTACACTACAAAGTTCAAGGTCTTAGTATTCTCTACCTAGTTCTTAAGTTTGTTTGGTGATTCCATGGTTGAATTAGGAGCTACACAAGGTTACTAGGGCTGAAGTTAATGGGTTTTCACAAGGTCTATATCAAGTCTATCAATGGTTACAAGAGTTATGGTGAAGGGTTTACAAGCTTAGGTTTAGTGTCCTAGTTCTATACTTGACTTCCTTTCTTTAGAAAGCCAAAAGTTGTAAGCAAACCCTTATACACTTTCTTGCTCAATATCATTTCATGCTTATTATGTTTCTTTCATGCTATATATGGTCTTTGTATTGTGTTCATGATGTTTAAAAATGGATAAAACGAGTATTGGTATACATATGTTAACTTATGACAAGCAAACAAGCAAACTAGTGATTTTTATGGAAAACCACGACCACAATAGTATAACTTTGATATTTGACACTTACTTACTGTTAAAGAGGACTTAACAAGGAAGACATAGCAATTTGAATCACCCAAAACGAGTACACGAGTCAAAAGTTATGACCATTTGAAGTTAGCGAAACCAAAACGGCAAATCTGCCTAAATAGCATTCTGATCAAATTATGATTTTGAAAGTCACCCTTCTGGTCCGATTCATCAAAAAGTTAAAACACGAAAGTTGTCCGGAACGACGTTTTCATTCAGGAATAAAGAAGCTCAAGCCCTGAAAACGCTTTCTGAGTGATAAATTTCTTCAAATTCTTAACAGCCCATTTTTAGACCAAAGTAACTATATAATGGTTATAATTAGATAAGACCAAGAGGTCTAATGACCTAAAGCCGAGACCACAACCATGGCTAAAGCCAAGGTTGAGTCTCAAGATCATGGTAACAATGACCAAGGTCACGGCAAAGCTACGGCTAAAGACCATATAACTATTAAAGATCAAAAAGCTTATATATATATATATATATATATATATATATATATATATATATATATATATATATATATGTTATCAAATACTACAATAGTAGGGAGCCTCATGTGAGAAGTTCATTGAGTAAGCCGTCGAGACGAGTTGTGGATTTACGAGTGAAAGTGTCCTGGCTCCTCGAACGTTTACTCCATGACTTCTGAATTATGTCGGCCCGAACGGTAGTAAGAGATTTACAACCTATACATGTTTCATAGACCACTTATATTCAAAGACTTACACTATATACTAAGTACTACATCATGAACATTATGCAAGACATATATAGGCAATTCGTCGTATTCTTAGACGTTACTCCAAACCTAAGTCGCAACGTTCTATTATAGGCTGCTCTTAGAGACTTTCGCGATTCGACTACCACTATCATTTCTCATTACATAGACTTAAGGTGAGTCATAGCCCCTACTCTTTTCGTACTTGTTTTAACTATTGGGGGGGATACATGCTCAACTACTTGTTTACTTGTACAAATACTCAAAACGTCTATACTTGACTGTGTTATACTTGATTGCTTACATACATGACTGCGTTATACTTAATTGCGTTATTCTATTTATTGACTAGTAGTTGTCTTTGGGAATTGACTCCCAGTTGTCTTTGGGAAGTGGCTCCCAGTTGTCTTTGGGAATTGACTCCCAGTTGTCTTTGATACATCCTAACATTTGCGAATGTTGGATACATCATAAAAGTGAGGTCTTCGGAGATGATGTAGAGACTCACTTCTAATTGCTTAAATTGTCTTGATGAACTTATACATGTCTTATTCATACTATATATGTTAGCAGTGGGTTGTGAACACACAGGTTACAAGTCTCTTATGGCGGGACTTGTAACTGAGTGGATTCACGATGCCTTTGCTGTGTGATCATTCTTTAAGGCTTTTTCAACTGTTTTAAGACAAACTCTATGAACTCACCAACCATTGTGTTGACACTTTAGCATGTTATCTCAGGTCTATAAGGCGATAGCTAGTGCGTGGAACTTAGAGTCAAGCTGCATATTCTGAAGACTTACGCTTTTATCATTTACCATTCAAACATTTTGTATACATTTATGTATCATACTTTGAAATCTCATGTTGGTAACTTTAAATTCATTAATCGAATGGTAACTTTTCAAAACGTCTCATTTAGAGTTCGTTTTCTATAACTTGTACTTTGTATTATGAAGTAGCACCCCAGTGACACAGTCTTCCGCTGCGGTATTTTGGGGGTGTTACACACCTTACTTAATAAACCCTCCCATTCCATCTTGAAAAGATGAAATTGGAGAAAAACCCTCTAGGTTGACTCTAGAAGATGAGGAAAACCAATTAGAGGAGATTTTAAATAACTTAGACGAAATTTTTCTTGATCTCCTTGAGAAGATATAAAAAGGTCATAATAATAATAACTTAGATAATCAACCTGACTATAGTAGTTTAAGAAAGAATTTACAAGAAAACCGTTTTAAAATAGCTAAAATACAGAAAAACCAAATGAAACATCACCATAAAATAGCTTTTGCCCGCTTTAGGATTTGCACTTTAGAAAAGATAATAGATAATGATGAGGAAAACTTAGAAAACACTAACACATGGAATTAGGTAATTAGGAAACTTTAGAAAACTTAGGTAGATAAATAACCCTAGGAGACATGCCTTAGAATAGTTAGAGACTTTAGGATAAGTAGAATAGGAAATAAATAAAATAAGTTAGTATTTAGAAACTACCTGGTAACCCTCAATTAGGATAGATTAGATAACTAGACTTAGGATTACCCTTCACCTTAGAAAACCCTTAGGAAAACCATTAACCCTTACCCTTAACCCTTACCCTCAACCCTTACCCTTAACCTACCCCGATGTCTTAGGTAAATAGAATCTCTCAACCGTTTTAAATTTCTCTTACTCTAACCCCTTTTCAACTCTTTTCCCCTTACCGATGGTGAGAATCCTCATTCTTCACCATAAAGATCTGAATTCTTTCTCTTCTGATCTCTAAAGCTTCACTTCTTTCCATGGCTTTCTTAAGCTATCTTCGTTCTAGTTAGAGATCTACCCCTAACTATTCCATATGCGAATATATGATTCTCATATATAAGCATATTCCTACTCTTAGATTACTATGATACCCGAGCTAGTTTTCCCCAATCCCCTTTAGTAAACCCCAAAACCTTAGTTAGGATTTCCTTACTTGAGGTTAGATAGACCATTAGGATTTAGACCATTAGGATTAGAAAACTTTAGACCATTAGGATTAGAAAACCTTAGGCCATTAGGATTAGAAACCAAAAACCCCTACCCCAATAAACCTAGGATAAGACTTTAGGATTAGAATATAGATTAGGAAAAACCTAGGATTAGATAACCCTCACCCTAAGCCTTTAGAACCTTAGTTTAGGATAGACACACTTACCCCATAGGAATAAGTAGATTTAAGTCATAGATTACCCATACCTATCCCTTAGGATAACCATACATATACACTTGAGGATTTTAGATTATACCTTAGGATTTGACAATTTTTAGAATACCCATTAGGAAATTTGACTTAGGAGATACTATGGATAGTGCCTTAGCGGGTTTCAAATCTCTAGGAATAGTAATACTCATAATAATAGTAATAATGGTAATAATAGACAACCTAAAATAAAAGAGAAAACCTGAAACGACACCTAAAAATAAGGATATACCTAGAAAAGGAAACACTTAAACCTAATCCCTCTTTAAAACCCTCTACCTCAATGGAACCAAACACCTCACCCTTAGAAATTAGGATTAGTTAGAAGAACCTTAGGGGGAAAACAAAACTATGGGAAAGATATCCAGTAAATCTAAAACTCTGATAGGATATTCTCCTTCATGTATCCTATACTCTTACTTTTCCATTTAATCTCATCTTTTCATTTCTCTCCTTCTACCGTTAAATCTTTTCCTCTCACTTCTTCCTATTCTTCCATTTAAAATCCCATTTTCCTTCCTTTTTCCCCACTCCACAAATTAAAACCATACTTTTCTATTTTCCCCACTCCTATACTTTTTCCCACACAACCCACTCCAATTTTCTTTTTCCTTTTCCATTTCCCCTATTTTACCCTTTCATCCTTTTTCCTTTATCACTCCACTCCACTCCGATAAATCCTTCACTCCATTTCCCTTCATTTTTAATTCTCCATCATTTTACACTCTATTTTCTTCTCTCTATATTCTCTCCCTACGTCATCCTGCAACGCTCTATTAGTTAGAACTTGCATTTCTCGTCATAACGCAAGTTTATATTAGTTAGAACTTGTAAGAATATCTACATCGAATTGTAATCCTCATTATGTTCGACTACGATATTAAATCTCGCTTTGCAAGAAATTATAAAAATGAGATCTTCTACGTCCGTCATTCTAGTCTTAACATGGGAATCTACCATGTGACAAGTTGCTAAACCGGAGAACATTAGAAGTTGTTCCTACCATGACTAGAACTAGTCTCTATCATGACTACAACTTGTCTCTATCATGACTAGAACTTGTCTCTACTTGACTAGAATATTCCTCTACCACTTCTAGAACTTGTCTTCTCTGATATGACAACTATCAGTTGAAACTTGTCTCTAAAAATTTCCTTACCATATATCCTTAAATATGGTAAAACTCTCTTTATTTTCCACCGATACTGCTTAAGGATGATTTATAATGACTATCCTCTTAAAATGAACTAGGATGTTCCTACATTTTAATGAGAAAGTTATAAGTCAAATAGGTTAAGAGTTTATACGCTCTTTTTTTCAAATATTGGGACGCCTTTATTTGCAAATAATGAGATATAAAAACCTAAGTATCTGGTATCTGTACAAGCAATTCTTACTCCGCTTGTGCAAAATCTTCTTCCTTTTCACATCATCTTCCTCGATAATCCTCTTCTTTCTCTACTTTCTCGACTTATTCTCTCCCCTACTCCTATAATCGTCAAAATCTCGGGACGAGATTTTCTCTAAGGGGGTAAGACTATATCAACCCACAAACACCCATTACTATCATTCCCATTACAAATACCTATAGTAGGTATTTCACAGGTAAATTTTTGCTTTTTATATACAGAATTACTTGCATGACTCACTAGACCTGCTCAAGTATCTACACAAGCCAAATAACTCAACACTCACATCCTATAAACCCCAGGTATGTCAAGCATAAACTCATAACAACACCATAATAAGTAATACACCAATCTAAAACACTAAACATAACATAAAACCCTAATAAACCCTAAACTAAAACTTAAGTAGGATTATGTGCTTATATAAACCTATATGCTTAGTTAAACTAGTAAGAATGTGCTCAAGGCTTAAGTAGGAGTATCTTTAGGTATATCAAGATATATTAGGGCTATTAGGTTATAGAATAGAACCCTTAGAACTTATATATAAACCCCCTAAGCCCTAAACCATAACTAGGTCATAGATAACTAGAATTAGGTCTAAACTCACCCAAAACTTCCCCATAGGTCACTACCACTTAGTATAAGCCTTTAGGAACTTAGGAATAGTTATTAGATACCCTTAGGACACTAACTTAGGCACAAAACCATAGGATAATGTAACAATTCACATTTTCAGGTTAATTTTTATTCCCGAAAATTTCACTATTCACTTTCACTATTCATTTTCCAAAATTTTATTTTTATTTCATATTCTCATGTGATAAATCATTTCCCTGATAAAATAAAAGTTTGACAGACATCAGATCATTTTCGTGAAAGTTATTAAGAAACTACACGTTTGGGTTAAACGTCATTTAAAAACCCTACGCATAACGAAAACCAACCGCGTCAATTTTCCGCGCATCAGATAAATGTTTGTTACACCCATGATTAATTAGAGAATTTTTGATAATTAAATAAAATGTTACCAAATAGACTCTGTGCCGTGAGAAACAGAAAAATATGTTTTAAGCAATTTTACTTATCCGTAACCTTAGCCTATACCTGCACCGCGTTTTCTGAGACGATTAGAAACTTTCATATTTTTGAAAAAGTCAACATATTTTCCCTCCTCCTTTGACCAAAAATCACTCCTTGATTTTATAAATCATTCCTTGATTTTTAGGCTTACGATTTAATGTCTAAAAGACATTAAATACCGACCGACACTAGACTGAGCCCAGTCTAGACATTATAAGTTATTTTAATTCATTATTATCCTATTAGAAAAGTTACATTTTACTTTTCTCAATTTTACATAACTTTCGTACGTTTTACGTATTACACGTTTTAGACCCGCGTTTCCAGTTTTAGCAGGGTTTGAGCACCCCAATGGAACTTACCACTCATTTTATATTTTATTATGGAGTATATTGACAAGTTTAGTCATTCTTTCAAGTTTCACATTTTTACGATACCCGATTTTATGTTTCGTGGCTTAACAATTTACAGTTAGCAATTTACTAAACCAAAACTAACTCCATAAGTAGGATAATATCAAAACCAACCAAGTCATCCACCCTACCCCTTGTGAACCGCCTATAAGGGGGGGGAGTCATCCCTTGTGTGGCTTGATCTCATGCCTTAATCCCTAGGATGAATACATGTGTTCAAGCTTCTTTGATAAGCTTTGAAAAGTCTTGAAATGTAACCTCCTTAAGGCATCTTCCTAACCTCTTCAAGACCCTATATAAACCCCCCTCCTCTCCCCATTTAGACGCCACATACACACTACACAAACACACTTCACTTTGCTAATTTACTTCATGTATTATTCAAGGATCAAGTGCAATATCAACACATAAACTCTAGTTAGGTTTTGATTAATCCAAACTACTTCAAATCCTTAGAAACTTTAGGTGATTCTCTTGAGTTTAGATCCACTCAAGTCACCTAAAACCTCATCACAAATCCTTCCAGAATACAAGGGTGTAGAAGGATTGCCATAGTGAAGAGAAGCTTGTTCAACCAAGTCCTATCCTTACTTGTTACTTTCCTTTCTTAGAAAGCCTAAAGTTGTAAGAAACCCTAATACACTTTCTTGCTCAATATCATTTTCATGCTTATTATATTTCATTCATGCTATATATGGTCTTTGTATTATGTTCATGATGTATAAAAACTTTTATAACAAGTTATGGAAACCATATGTAGCTATATAGACATAAACAAGAAAACTAGTGACTTATATTGAGAAATTCGACCAAAATTGTATAAACATGGTATTGGAAAATTACATAATGTGGTAGAGGACTTAAAAAGGAAAACATAGCAACTGGAATCACCTAAAATGAGTATACGAGTCAAAAGATATGGCTATTAGAAGTTACCCAAACTTTGCGGCAAAACTGTCCCAAAGTTTCTGTGACAGAAGTAAAACACGCAAAAAGAGGCCTTTCTGCTCCATTTCATCAAAAAGTTAAAACATAAAAGTTGTCCGGAACGATGTTTTCTTCAAAAACACAAGGGCACGGGTCCAGAAAACCCATAACGAATGCTATTTTGTTTCAAATTCTTAACAGCCCTTTTTAATACCCAAAATGACCATGTATTGGTTATGGCTAAAGAAAACCAAGAGGTCTAATGACCTTAAAGCCGAGACCACAACCATGGCTAAGGCCAAGGATGAGTCTGAAGACCATGGTAACAATGACCAAAGTCACGGCAAAGCTACGGCTAAAGACCATATAACTTTCTAAGACGAAAACATGAACTAAAGAGTTAGTTGTAACATAATCATCCAATTTGGATCTACTCCATTAAAATGACCATGAGACTTTGCAAGTAATATTTATTCTAGACTTAAGAAACTTATTGAAATAACAATCTTCATTTAAAATAAACTTTCCTAAGTTTATTCAATTTTTCGGACATGTAACTTTTTGGATCAAAAACTTATATTTTTTATCAATTACTGCAACACTAGGGAGCTTCATGTGAGGGGTTTCATTTGGGTAAACGGATCGACGAGTTGCTGGATTTACGAATTAAAGTGTCCTAGCTCCTCGAACGTTTACTGTGTGACCTCTGAATTATGTCGGCCCGAACGGTAGTAAGAGATATACAAACTATACATGTTTCATAAACCACTTTTATTCAAAGACTTACATTATATACTAAGTACTACATCATAAACAATATGCAAGACATATATAGGCTCGTTTATGTTTTCTTAGACGTTATTCTAAACCTAAGTTGCAACAATTATTCTAGGTTGCTCGTAGAAGTTCTCACGACATATCCATCATTCTCATTAAACATCATCCAACTCACGGTGAGTTCATAGCCCCACTTTCCATTACTTAATTGTTTTACAAACCCTTGGGGGGAATACATGCTATTATTTTTCAACAGAACACAATCCTTTTCAATTGTATGCTTGCCTGATTGTTTTATTATCACTAAGTACCATCCTTGCCAATCCAAGACCCCTTATCATGAACTAATTAATCACTAGTAATAGTGAGCGCGAGTATTGTGAATAGGCCTATTGGGATTCACGAATCCCATTTGTATTGACTAAGTTCAAACAAATGCATGATTGGCACAAAAGCAGTCAACTAAAGTCAACCATAGGTGTGGTCAATATAGTCAAACTACCTAGACCAATGCTTTCGGGTAATATAGGGTATCACCAAGTCGTTATGTCCCGGCGAGGTGTGAATTGTGCTTTAGCGTGCTTGTGATCGGGTGATTATTCACAGGAAAGGGTTGTGATAAGAATTATTTGAGAATTATAAAATGAAATAGCTTAGGAAAACTATGTGATTGATTACGGGAATTAAGACTGGGAAGAAATGAGCTAAAACCTAAAAACGTACATTTTAATTATAAACGTAAACTGACGTACGTAATAAAAAGTAAAACTGATTAACTAAAAAGGCTACAAGCGTGAAATTAATATTTTTACAATCCTAATGAATAAAGAAAATTTTTAGAAAAAGAAAAATTATTTTTACACTATTTAATTATTTATTATTAATTAATTACTAATTACTTATTAATTAAATAATTATATTGATTTAAATTTTTAAAAATACTAAAAAGACTTAGATAATCAAGAAGATTTTTATAAATCTAATTAACATCACAGGAATCTAAAAAATTATAAAAAGTTAGTTTTATGTATTTTTAAACTAATTTACTAATTATTATTCTAATTATTAATTAATTACCAATTAAACTAATTATATTCTAAAAAATAGAAAATGAACAGTAGAAATTCTAGAAAAATTCCTAAAATTGTTTTAACTTATATAAAAGCTAGGAAAATTATAAAAACTAGATGTAACTTAAGGAAATCTAAATTTGCTATTTAATTCTTTAATATTAATTAATAATTAATCAAACTAATATTCATTCTAAGAATCACTAAATGACAAAGGAAACATCTAGAAAAATTCTCAAAAATACTTTATACTACCAGGAACTGAGGAAAAATTTGAAAATGTATAAGTGCTTAATAATAAGCTAAAAATAAAAATGAAAAATATAACTTCTATTAAATAGAAGCTATCACTATAATTAAATTTGGTTTTTTCTTAGGTTTTCTGTTTCAAAACTATTTATACACTGATATCTAACAACTTTTATGAAAATACTTTCAATGGAACTCAGAAAATAAGCACTTTAAGTGCTTAATGCTTGACAGTTTGACTTTGTTTGACCAAGCCAAGAAATAAGCTTGAATGAGCTTATGTGGGGTCCACAAGGGTGGATTCTGGTTCAAGTAAGTAAAATAGGCATTAATAAGCTGAAAAAAGAAAATGGGGTACACTAGATAAGCAAATAAGCCACAATAAGCAATTGCTTATTGGTGATCTGAGACAGAAATGGGACAAAGTTCAAGGCTAAAACAAGTGGGGTCCACAGGGTCTTAAGGGGTCAAACTTAGTTGCCATGGACTGGGGGCTAGCTTGGGAGTCCAAAGGTTCCAATGGGGGCCTGTGGGACCCACTGTGGTGTCCTGTGGGACCCACTAAAGACAGCTCAGTGAGCTGATGCAACAGATGCACATGGGACCTTCTTCCCCTGCAGGTCAGTTTGAGTGTCTGTAACTTGCATACAAAAAATCACAAAAATGTATGGGTTGTGGGATTCCAAAGTTCAGCTGGGTGACAATTACTCCTAAAAATTTCAGGGTCTGAATCTAAGTGGAAAAATCACAAGAATTCTTGGAGTTTTTGCATTTTTCCCTAAATTATGCTTTTTGACTTTTTGATTTTCTTGAAAACTTTGACTAAATCTAACTTTGAATGATCAAATCTTACTGTAATTAATATTATAAGCTTATATGAAACTATATTATGCTAACCTAACTACTTATGCAGCTAAATTAATGATTATGCTATCTAAATTATGACTAGTTAACTGCTTGTATGAAAATTAAAAGCATTTTGACTTTTGCCTAAAGAGACTGAGTTTTTAGACCTTAAATATCCTATATGAACCTATTAGAGTATGTCTAAACCAAAAACAACAACAGAAACTACTTGAAGCTCAGGTAACTCAAATGATCCAAACACCCCTATAATGCACTGATTTCAAGATTTTCAAAAGATATAGCAGACTTAGACTATGAATCTAGTTTATCAGGTTATAACATGATGTGATGACGTCATTTGAGCATAAGAATTCAAGCATACCCCACAAATGCTCAAAAACTCCTAGAATGCTTATTGAGGCAGTCAAATTAGCACAAATAGAATTCAATGAGCAAAGATAAACTTTTAAGCAATAATCACACTAAGGGACAATAAACAAACACAGAAAGTATAGATAAAAGCTAATTTAATCAATGAAACAGTTAAAAGCTAAAATGGCACAAGAGACTCACAATGTGCCTTCCAAGCCAAACCAAGAGCCAAGGATCTGAGATCACACTTAATGGCTTTCCACAAAGCCCCTAACCCAATTGCAATCCAAGTTTTCCTTTTCTCTAACCTTCTTCACCATCTTCCGTTATTTTTTATTTTTCAATATATATATATATATATATATATATATATATATATATATATATATATATATATATATATATATATATATATATATATATTAGTTAAAGAGCTTAAACTTATTGAGATGATCTGAAAGCTTTTAAAAGCTTATCAGTGAACCTTAGTGAGCTAAAAGGAACAATTAACAACCTTTTTTAACAACCTGCAAATTAAAACGTAATTTTAACTTGAAAATGGCACTTTATGAATTTTCACATAAAACTTGAACTTAGGATTAAATAAAGCTGAAATTACATTCAAAGTACTTGGTACAATCTTTAAAAACTACAGATTACAAGTGGAAATTAAAACTAAGAATTAATTCGACACTAAAATAAATATAAACTACACACTTCTACCCAATGCTTCTCTCTTCCTTTTGTAGGAGACTATTAGGGTTCCCACATGCCTCTCAAATAAATCCCA
Source organism: Artemisia argyi (assembly GCA_030686995.1). Classification (NCBI taxonomy): domain Eukaryota; kingdom Viridiplantae; phylum Streptophyta; class Magnoliopsida; order Asterales; family Asteraceae; genus Artemisia; species Artemisia argyi. The sequence continues at coordinate 68,795,771 of CM060676.1, read as the reverse complement.
TCAAGTTTCTGAGCCCATGGATCACTTAGCTTCAATCTTGGCCTTTGAATATCATTTTGGCGCCTTTTTTCTTTCTTGTCAGGCTGGGGTTGAGTGAGGGCAAGGGTGAGGTAATTAAAACTTCTTGGAACCTTGTTGATAGTCAAAGGACAGGGGATGGGTTGCTGAGGTGGAGGAGGGGGGATGAGCAGGTAGCAGGTTTACAAGTGGGAGAAGGGAGCTTGGTTTGACTTGTGTTGACCTGTGGTCTGATTATTTAAAACGGAGGGAGTAAATATATTAGTAGAGGTGGGCTGGGTGATCGAGATGGGCCAGAGGTAGGGAGTTTGGGCCATTGGAGTGATAAGGGGGCTAGGCTAGTTGTGTTTGTTTGATGGACAAATATAACAAAGGGTCCGTTTGGTAGTAATAAACAACAAGGACCAAATATGTAATTCCACCAAAGATAAGGGACCTGAATTGTAACTCTCCCAAAGTATTACCAAGGACCAATATTGCTAAGCTTTCTTATTCCAAGGACCAAATTTCATTTTTTTTCATTTTCCAAAATTCCCAGGGACCATTTTTGTCAGATTTGAAATTTTGAGGGAACAAAAATGTAATTTTTGAAACTTAAGACCCAAGTATTTTATTTTGTGATATTTGACTTTTAAAAGGCTTGGGTTGACTTTTCTTTAAAAATAAATGCATAGGGACTATTTTTGACAAGTTTTGAAACTTGGGGGACTGAAACTGCCAATATTGCAAACTTTGATCATTTTTCATTTGTTTTTGCTCATTTTGCATTTAAAACACATAAAACACAATCCCTGGGATAATTTCAGTATTTTGATGAATTTTTGATTGTTTTTGTATGTTTTGCAGTTCAGATTTGATCAAAAATGATGAGTGTTTGAGCACTCATCAATCCCCCACACTAAACTATTGCTAGTCCCTAGCAATCTTTTTAGAAAACATAATGGATTTGAATCTCTTTACCGAAAGTATATTGTGATAAAATTTGCTAGAATTCCCCCCCCCCCCCCCCCACACTTAAAATTGAATATTGTCCTCAATATTCAAAGTCCCAGCTATTATGCCAAATCTAAGAACGTAAAAAGGTAATATTCTAAGCTAACTGTGGAAATACTATTTTTTACTTTATTTATATATACGTAGAAACACACTTTTTTTTTCTTTTTTTTTTTGAAACTTATATACATATATACTTTGCAAAAGGTGGGGGACGGCCACTCCCCCATACTTGGGTGTTAGAAAGTAGAAAGAATTCAGAGATATGGGTGAAAACCCATATTGTACTATCGTTTTTGTTCATCGAGTCGCTAGCTTGACTCGATCCCCGAATTCAATTGTCCTTGGGGAAAGTTTGGAGATCCGGGACAACCATGGATGGTATGTCCTCTCCAAAGTAATGCTTCAAACGATGCCCATTCAGTTTGAAATTTGGACCGTCATTTTGAGATAATTTGACGGAGCCATAAGGATAAACCTTTGCGATAGTGAATGGACCAGTCCATCGGGTTTTGAGCTTTCCCAAGAAGATCTTAAGTCTAGATTTGAAAAGAAGGACTCAGTCACCAACGTTAAAAACGCGGTTCTTGATTTTTGAGTCATGAATCTTCTTTGTCTTTTCCTTATAGATCAAAGAGTTCTCGTAAGCTTGATCACGAAGTTCATTTATTTCATTCAATTGAACTTTCTAATGATCACCCGCAGTTTTTAGGTCAAAATTTGCATGCTTGAGGGCCCAATAGGCTTTATGGTCAAGCTCGATCGGTAGATGGCACGCTTTCCCGTACAAAAGCTTGTAAGGCGTACACCCAATGGGTGTTTTGTAAGCCGTACGGAAAGCCCAAAGTGCATCATCTAATTTATCCGACAACGATGCATGATTTTCACCTATAGTTCTTTCCAAAATCCTCTTAATGCCCCGATTGGAAACTTCTACTTGTCCACTTGTTTAATGGTGGTACGCAGTAGAAAGACGGTGAGTTACACATACTTTTGCATGACTTTATCAAATTTGTCATTGCCAAAATGCGTACCACGATCACTGATAATAGCACGTGGAGTTCCAAATCGAGCTAAAAGAGCTTTCAAAAATTTCACAACTACTCGGGCATCATTAGTGGGTAAAGCTTTCGCTTCAACCCATTTTGACAAGTAGTCAACAACCACGAGTATATACTTATTTCCATGAGATGATGGAAATGGCCCCATAAAATCGATGCCCCAAACGTCAAAGATTTCACAAACTTGAATTGCATTTTGAGGCACTTCGTTCTTTTGTGAAATATTCCAGTGACGTTGACAAGCGTCACAGGATTTGACTAATTCCTGGGCATCCTTGTAAATCGTGGGCCAATAGAAACCGGAGTCAAACACCTTTTTGGCGGTGTAGTTTGGATTGTGGTGGCCCCCCGTGGGACCAGCATGGCAAGCCTTTAGAATTTCAGTGGCTTCTTGGCCATAAACACATTGCCGGATGACTTGATCCGCACAGATTTTGAACAGGTAGGGGTCGTCCCAGAAGTAATGTTTTACATCTTTAAATAATTTATTTTTCTGTTGGGATGACATCCCTTTCACCACAAAGTTACCTGCATGGTAATTTGCAAAATGGGCAAACCATGGGGTAATAGAGTCTCCACGAAAGGTAACAGCATTGAGTGTCTCGAGAGGGAAGGTTTCATTAATTTCTTTTCTCTCGAAGACATCTTGGTGGGGGTTTTCCAAATGGGAGAGATGATCAGTAGCTAGGTTCTCAGCTCCTTTTTTATCACGAATAATGATATCAAATTCTTGCAAGAGGAGAACCCAACAGAGTAGTCTCGGCTTTGCATCTTGTTTTGCAAAGAGATACTTCAAAGCCGAGTGATCCGTATACACTATGCTTTTGGTCAATATCAAGTATGACCGGATTTTTCAAAGGCATACACCATAGCTAATAATTCTTTTTCGGTGGTGGTGTAATGGCTTTGAGCCTCGGTCATTGTCTTGCTTGCATAATGTATAGGCTGAAAGTGTTTTGTTTTTCGTTGCCCCAAGACTGCCCCTATCGCATAATCACTAGCATCACACATGAGTTTGAAGGGCAAGTCCCAATCAGGGGCAACAAGAATCGGTGCCTCAGTAAGCTTTTTCTTTAATGTTTCAAAAGCTTCGATGCACTCAGGGGAGAAGATAAAAGGAGCATCCTTTTCGAGGAGATGGGTTGATGCGTAGGGATTGCACTAGGCTTTACCTCTCGACGGATCTCGAGAAGCTTACAACCCCCACCAGGTAGTGTACCTGATCGATGTAGTATAGTATAATGACAAGTACCGGGGGATTGATCGTTCAGCTAGGAATAGTATCGCTAGGATTAGAAAACCTAAAGACGAGTTCTAGAGATGAGGGATGATTCTTTTTGTATTTTTTAGTTTTTATAAAAGCAATTAAAAATCTCGGTTTTGAAGGAGTTGGGCGGAATTAGTTGCTAGTCAACTAACCCAATTACTAGGATGCAATCAAAATAAAATACTAAAATAAAATTAAACTATATTAAACTACTGGTGTGAGCAATATATGGGAGAATTGTATTTACTTAGATTTCACTACTCCCTAGATATCTTCTACATGTTAATTACTTGTTACAGTTGCATGGATGATGGATTGTATTCCTTAATACCAATCATGGGGTGGCGTACTTACTTCCCCAATCCTATAAGCGCCTACTTCACTCCTATCTCGAGCCGGTTAAGAAGCTCCTAACATGGGATCATTAGAATTTGCTCATGCATTAAATACAACCAATAAAACCTAGTACACATCGGTTCATGTTTCCTAAGACGTTCAAGCATGTTACACAATGGAGATCTGCCAGTTTTCTTAAGCCTAACATTGAAATCATTCATCCATTACAACTATAAACAAGTAATCAACACATAATTAACATCTAGGTTTCATTACATCTAAGCAAACACATGAAAGATCTAGCCTAGCATGCTGAATCAAGACAAGCATAAGATATATTCAAACAACACATAGACATATTGAATGAATTAAGAGAAGACTTATCTCAATTGAACATGAAAGGTTTCAAGGGGTGAAAACCCTTGAAAATACAGTAAAAAACGACCTAGGGTTATTAGGGTTCGGCCCTAGTATTCTCCACACAAGTTCCTCCCTAATGAATGAAAAATAGAAAACTATATATAGATTCTGAAAGGTGACGGCGTCAAGAACAAATCTCTGACATCGTCATCTCGCCGCCAAATAATTTCTCGGACTGCCTAGATCTGGGTTTGACGCCATCATGTGTACTCCTTATGCAGGCCGTCACCATATTAACTCTTGACGCCCTTGTTGTGACGCCTTCAGGTTTTCACTGGGTCGTCACGGATTTTACTCTTGACGCCGTCAGGATTTTCTTCTTGACGCCGTCAGGTACTGTTCTCAGCATGGAAAATTAAGTCTTCGCCCTTTTCTTCACTTTTATGCTCCAAAAACGTCCAAAATGCTTCCTTTTCCAGAATTCACTCCCAAAGTACCTAAAATCACAAAAGGAACGATTTGGGGCAATATTTGATCAAATAAATTCAATTCCGGACTTAAATGACCCCCTAAAAGTGGTTCATTTTTCGCCTCATCATATACCCTAATACTTGAGATTTGCTTGTCCTCAAGCAAATGCGCTTTTATTCTAATCAAAATACAAGTTAGGGGTCTTTTAACACTAATATAAAAGTAATTACAACAAATAATCGTTCCACTAAAGACCAAAGACAAACACGGAGGTCATATACTAGCACCTCACAAATAGTATTTAGATACTCACATCTCTCGGGTGTAATAAAATAATATCACAATATGGAAACGGAAAATATCTCTCACTACCTGTCATAGCAAAATAGATTACCATAGGCTTGGTGATTGAGGCAGAAGCAGTCAACTAAATTCAACCACGGATGTGGTCAAACAAGTCAAACTCCTAAGGCTCAATGCTCCGCGGAATATAGTGTTTCCCCGGGTCGTTATGTCCCGACGAGGTGTGGATGGTTATAAAACGGTTCTGTGATCGGGTGAATTTGGACGGAAATGGGTTTAAGTGAGTTGTGATTGATTATACTACTGAAATATAAGAGAAAATAGCTTAAGTAAGCTATATTAACAAGTACGTAAAACTAGAAAACCTAGAAACGTTTAAAACCTAAAAACGCTTACGTTGAATTTAAATTTACGTTAACGTATGAAATAAAACGCGAGTTTTATAGAAATAAAACACCTACGAACATGAAAATTACATTTTTACAATCCTAATGATAAAATAAAATTTTTAGAAAATTAAAATTAATTTTTACACTATTTAATTAATTACTAATTTCTAATTACTTTTTAATTAACAAAATTAAACTAATTATTAATTAATTATGAAAATTACCTAGAAAAATGAAAATTAAATTCAGAAAAATCTAAAATATTATAAAACTAATTTTAAAACAGAAAACCTAATTTTCATACTTTTTAATTATTTAATATTAATTAAATCTAATTATTTAATTAATTTAAACTAAAATTAATTTTAAAAAATACTAAATGAACAAGGAAAATCTGAAAAATTTCCTAAAATTATTTTAACTAAAAAGAAGCCTAAGAAAAATTTAAAAATGAAAATTGCTTATAAATAAGCAGAAAATAAGCCAAAGTGGCTTAAATAGAAGCTATCACTTTCTAATTTTTTGTCTTTTTCCAAATTTTCTTTTACACAACTGTTTTACCACTTAAATTAAGAGACTTTAATGAAGGGACTTTTGGTTAAGCTCAAAAATAAGCTGTGTGCTAAGCTAAAAAGCCAACAGTTTGACTTTCTTTGACCATGAAAGGAAAAAGCTCAAATAAGCTAGTGTGGGGTCCACTGATGTAAATATAGGTGCAATACAGATAAGTGGAATGAAATGAGCACAAAACAACAATAGAGAACTACTGAATAAGCCTCAAGCTCAAAATAAGCACTTCAAAAGCATGCCTAGTCAAGCTGCCCTGCAGTCATCTTTAAGGGAAGAAAAAGCTTATGAAATAAGCTGATAAGCCCAAAACAAGGACTGAGGTAGCAAGTTGGGGTGGTAGGCTTTCCAAAAAGCCAAGTCTCACACAATGGATCCCACTGGAGAGCTTATAAGAGGCTTATGAACATTGGCTAGCAAACACTGATAAAGCAGTGTTGTGAGCTGGGTGGATCAATTAGGAGGGCAAGATAAGCAATCAATTAAGCACTATAATGAAACAAAAGCCAAAGCATAACAAGTTTACACATTAAGCTTACTGATAAGCTAAAAATCACTGGCTAAGGCAGATTTAAAAACAAGAAACAAGCTAATGAAAACTGAGCTTATTACCCCAAGTACCACTCAGAACAACAGCCCCAAGGGATAATAGCAGGCTTAAATAAGCCTAGCAAATAAGCTCAAAAGGGCAATCTAAGCTAGGAAATAGGAAGTTGGTACTGCTAACTTTCCAAAAAGATCCAAAGTTCAGGACAAGCTTGAGAAACAAGCTCAACATGAGCTTGTGAAACACCCACAATCAACACTGACTAATCAGAGGACTAAGTTGAGTGAGGCAAATGGGAGATTAAAAATAAGCACATTAATAAGTTGTAACAGTGCAACAAGAACTAAAGGCAACCACTCAATACTACTAACTTCAAAAATAAACAAAAATCAAGCCAAATGCTCAGTTAATGACCAAGATATGATGAACTTAAAATGGGTCAGTGGAGGGTAGGCTGGGTGTAGGGTATTTGATGGGTCAAGCAGACAACTTTGGAAGGGCTTTTCAATAAGCACCTGAGATCCAATCTTAAATTTTCTTTTTGAAAAAGATTACCCAGCTACCAAATAACTTAAAACAACAATAACCTTTTATTTCCTATCCCAATTGAACCTTGTGCACAGCTTGGAGTTTTCATCCAATTTGACAGTTTCAAAAACTTGACTTTTGCTGGTTCTGCAATTGTTGACTAAAAGAAAATTTTAATGGTCCTAGATGATTAATTGTGATGTTTTAAACTAAAATGAGAACTAAATCAACTAACCTAACCACTAGTGAACTGACTGCATGAGATTAGAATCTCAAAGTCTCAACAGTTAAGAGAAAGTGAACCTAAGAAGGGAGATTTGACTTTTCCTGTTGCAACTACAAAAATAACTTGAGAACTCAGTGAACTAAGGCCTAGGTGAGACAACTGAACCAAATATTACCATAATGAAACACAAACACTCAGTAGGCTAGCTTAAACCAAACACCCCTTTATTGTAGCTAATGTGCAGTTTTTAGAAACAAATGAGAATTTTGCACCATGAAACTAAACCTAAGGCTTATACTATTCTAAATTAATCATAAACAAGCAACTGCAAACAATAAATTAAAACTACAACTGCTCAGAACAAGTTATATCAAGATTTTTAATAGAATCTGAAAACTAGAAAGCAAGAACTTAAAACCTCAAGTCCTTGGTTGAACAAGTGGAAAGGGTAGCTGCTTCACGACACTGACTTGATCACAAGCTGGATTAAATCTCATCTTGTGATCTCTATCACTGGCATCTTCTTTCTAACAATACCAATACATGGTAACCTGTAATATTTATTTATTTATTTATTTATTTATTTATTTATTTATTTATTTATTTATTTATTTATTTATTTATTTATTTATTTTTATTTTTTATGTTAACTTATATAAGTTTTAGAACTTCAGTAAGCTTTTGAGAGACTTGAAACATTAATAAAGCTTTGAACAAGGTTTTTGCAAAATAATGAAAAGTGATATTGAACCTGAGAATTGATAACAAAGTATTGAATTTGAAACTGAATTACTTCTATTAAACTTGAAAGTGGATTACAAGATGAAAATTACAGCTACTGAAAAAGATTTAATTCAACATTAAGCTAAGAATTCTACTACTATCTATCTAACTAACTAACACCTTCTGCTTCTTTCTTGTTCTTCTTTTATAGACCTTTTGAGCATGTGGGAACCACTGGAGTAATTCCCATCAAAAACTAGAACCATTGGATTACTGCAATTTGATCTTGGCCATTGAGCAATTTGGCGCCAAAAACTTCCTTGTCTGTTTCTTCATATAATTGGAGCCAGGGGTAGTGTTTTAGATGCTTGTGTTTGTTTGGAGGTGCAAGGGGGTGGAGTGTGGTGAAGGTGGTGATGATGATACTGGGTTGGCAGGTTTCGCAGGGTTCAAGTGGGGGTGTGAGGTGGAAGATGGGTGGTCAAAGGTTGGGGAGTTGACTGGGGTTTAATAATAAAACGGGGGAAAGGGGTGTATTAGTGGTGGGTTGATTTTTGTTGTGGGCTGGATTTGTGATACATGGGCCTGGGTGGGTTTTATTTTGGACTAAAAGGGAGTAATAAAAACATTAGGTCCGTTTGGTATTTTAGTGTGAAATTCACAAGGACCAGAAATGTAATTACTGAAAGTTGAGGGATGAATTTGCCCACTTTTTTCCATAGTATCACAAGGACTAAGTATGCCACATACTGAATTCCAAAAGGTTATAAATGTTATTTTTCACTTTTAAAATTCTCGAGGACCAAATCTGTTGTTTTTCAAAGTCCAGGGACCATTTGTGTAATTTTCTCAAATTTTTCACCCAAGGATCGTTTTTTATAATTTTTGACTTTTCTATGCCTTGGGTTGACTTTTCTTTCGTTTTGAACTTCCAGGGACTAGTTTTGTCAATTTTTGAAACTTGAGGGACTGAATCTACCAATTATGCAAACTTTGTTCGTTTTTCGTTTGTTTTTAAACATTTTGCATCAGAAACATATAAAACACAATCCTGGAATATTTTCAGTATTTTGATGCGTATTTGAGTGTTTTTGGATGTTTTGGCAGTTCAGATACGATAAAAATGATGAGTATTTACACACTCATCAATCCCCCACACTAAACTATTGCTAGTCCCTAGCAATCTTTTGAGAATAACTTTATGGATTTTAAACTCTTTACCAAAAGCCATCACTTCTGGAGTAGCCAGGTGTAAGAACTGTGGCACACCTGATAACCGTGTGATTTTGAGCAAACCACCAGCTGTCAACGGATTTGATTTGTCTTTACCAAAAGCCGTTTGCTTCTGGACTAGCCAACTCTTGATGGAATAGTCAACATCTTGGTGAGCTGATTACCAATTATGGTTTTTCCACTGCCTTTACCACAAGCCATAATCTTGCAGGCTAGCCAACTCATTCGCTTTATGGGATATGGCGAGTTGAGGTATCATACAATTTTGGGCAAATTGCAAGCCATAAACGGATTTGAGATGTCTTTACCAAGAGCCGTTTGCTCCTGGACTAGCCAATCCATTTCGTCGGTTAGACAAGGCGGACTGATTACCACAAAATTTTTGAAGCACCAGTGAAAAATTTTTAAAATTTTTGAAATTTTGGCTAAAACGGGGGTATTATATAGTAAAATGTGATAAAATTCGCTAGAATAGTGAATACCCCCCCACACTTAGCATGAATATTGTCCTCAATATTCAAAGTCCCGGCTATTATGCCGACATTTTGACCGTAAAAGGGCAACATTACAAGCTAAGCGTGGAAAACACCATTTTGTTTTTTCACTTCATTTGGTAACCATAGCATGGGTGACTCCCCCACACTTAGGGTGAAAACCCTATAAGCATGGTAATGTTTTTGTTTACCGAGTCGCTAGCTTGACTCAACCCCGAATTCATTTGTCCTTGGGGAAGCATGATGTGGAAGAAGCAATCTCAATCGGACTTTCATTCAAGATGTTTGGACAAACATTTGAAGCACGTGAAAGTTCCATACCGATGAGATAAGTAGACCAAGGCTTAAAATAGTATAAACTATAAGCGGTGATGCCGGGGTCAAAGATAATGTCTTCATTCCCGAAGGAATGAAGAACAGGAGAAGTCACCCGGTAGGTGAAGAAAGGTAGAAAGATCTTGATGACAATCAAGATAAAGTCATCATCATCAAAAAGAGAATCCATGATTGGTCTATCATGAATCTCATCGTTTAGGCTAGTATGATCTAGACATATTATGGGTGGGAGGGTTGGGATTTTGATATCAATCAAATTCTCAAGGTTGAGAATATTTCCCTCCGGAAAACAAAGATCAACTTTGTCTAGATCAAAGTGAAAGTTATCATACTCCAGTGGAGATATGATATGAGTGAGTTCACCGGAGAACTCCTCAAAGGTGAATGAATCATACTCGGGGAGAGAAATTTGAGAATGAGAAGTGGTACTGCCACTAATCTTCTCTCCCATATGATCAAAAGTAAAGGCTTCAAACTCCGAAATAGGATCATCGGAGAAAATGTCACTATCCTTAATTGGGATAGGAGATGAAATAGGTTTCATATTGAAAGCCTCGATTTTAGAAATGAGGAGATCGACATTCAATAATGTTGCACGAAGTGTTTCATCCTTGATTTCAGTGTCAATCTCGTCATTCTCTTCGTCTAAGCTAACTAGCTTAGAAGGTAATTCTTCCATAAAAACGATGTCTCCACAAGATAACGAATCGTCATCAGTAGAATCGGAGAACATCTCAACATGATCATTCGGGAAGACAAGAGGGGGAGGGATATCACAAGTATGATCAAGAATTCCCTGTGACTCTCTAGGGATTGGGACAAGGTTCTCAACACTAGACTTTCTGAATTCGTCTGATTCCCTTTCAGGAACAGTGTCAAGATGCTCGTCCCCCATGATCAAAGAGTGAGTGGGAACCTCGGGTGTGATAACAGTGGATTGAGATGGAATCTCAACTGATGGAATTTCATCTGATGAACTTGATGAATCTTTATAGAATCCAAGGATATCAAGTGTATCCTCATCATCACTGTCATCAGGAATGAAACGAAATCGAGAGCTAGATCTGGCTACTTTTTCTTTTGCTATTGATTCCCGAATAGATCTTTCATAAGCATCTTGGGAATTTATTTTAGCAGCCTGTTCGTCAGCTAACAATTCTTCCATCGATTTTTGTTTTGGATTATCTGGGGTATGTGTGTTTCCTCTCAAATCTTTCACTAAATCCAAGAGATCAAGGAGAAGACTTTGAGGAACTGGTGGAGATGGAGGTTCGTCATAATACGATGTGTCAAGAGTGTTACAAGGAAATGGATTCCTTGTTTGACAATCGGAACTGAAGTGTGGACCTCCACAGTAATCACAACAGTAAAACTGATGTGGCTGTGAGTCGTATGTGCTAAAGTTATAATCGTTATCAGGAAACTGCTCATAGACAAGCGTGTTTCCTGATTGACAATCAGAACTGTAGTGTGAACCACCACAGTACTCACAACAGTAAAACTGCTGAGACTGATGGTGTGGTAACTGATGGAATGAATCAGTCGTGTCATGGTAGGAATAAGGATCTTGGTTATAGACAGACCCGTTTCCTAACTCCACCATGCCACCGCTGGGGCAATTGCCACCATTATGAGGATTACCACACCATTGGCAAACTAGAAAGTGTGGATGAGACATAGAAAGAATCAAATGTGTATAGAGGGTGAGGAATGGAGAATCAAAAGGGTAGGAGGGTAAAGAAGGATATTTTTGGATTTTTGGATAAACATTTTGTACAAATACGAAAGAAAATGTTTTTGTGTTTTTTGTGTTCGTTGAAAACTGAGTTTAAAATGTTTTTGGGAACGGTTTTGTTTTAAAAATAAGAAAGTATGAACAAAGGATGGATAAATGTACAATGGAACGAATTCCAAAGTCACTAATCAGAAAACAGTTTTAGAATAACGCGCACGACCTCCCCGGCAGCGGCGCCAAAAATTGATTGAGGCAGAAGCAGTCAACTAAATTCAACCACGGATGTGGTCAAACAAGTCAAACTCCTAAGCCTCAATGCTCCACGGAATATAGTGTTTCCCCGGGTCGTTATGTCCCAACGAGGTGTGGCTGGTTATAAAACGGTTCTGTGATCGGGTGAATTTGGACGGAAATGGGTTTAAGTGAGTTGTGATTGATTATACTACTAAAATATAAGAGAATATAGCTTAAGTAAGCTATATTAACAAGTACGTAAAACTAGAAAACCTAGAAACGTTTAAAACCTAAAAACGCTTACGTTGAATTTAAATTTACGTTAACGTAGGAAATAAAACGCGAGTTTTATAGAAATAAAATACCTATGAACATGAAAATTACATTTTTACAATCCTAATGATAAAATAAAATTTTTAGAAAATTAAAATTAATTTTTACACTATTTAATTAATTACTATTAATTAATTACTAATTTCTAATTACTTTTTAATTAACTAAATTAAACTAATTATTAATTAATTATGAAAATTACCTAGAAAAATGAAAATTAAATTAAGAAAAATCTAAAATATTATAAATCTAATTTTAAAACAGAAAACCTGTTGATCCCAGTTGAGCTAATACGATCTTATATAGAAGTTAACTTAAACAAATACTTAAGCTTAAACGCGGAATATAAAAGCTTAACTTAAGAAGATTTAGAATTCTCTTTCAACACTTCAATATTATTAATACGAGCACTCGATAATGCTAGGGTTTTACAACCTTGAAGTGAATAATAATACGTACATACTCTAACCCTAGGATCCTCCTTTTATAGGCCAAGGAGTCCTACTAGGTTTACAATACCTTTCTCTACAAGATAAGAATAATCTAAATAGATAAACTATACAAAGAATCTATTCCATAATTATCCTATCGTATACAATGTTAATCCCTTCAGCAGTAGTTTCACCAAGCAGCAGATAGTCTTCAGCAGCAGAGTCATTAACACTAGCAGCAGTTTCATTGTAGCAGCAGTATTACTCAGCAGCAGAGTTACTTAGCAGCAGTATCACTTGGTCAAACCCAACAATCCTCCCCTAAACTTAATATTTATTTCTAAATATTCAAGTTTCTTCAAAGCTCAAAACATTACTAGGAGGATGCTTCCAAACACTTCATCTCTTGAAAATTCAGTTGATCAAATATCTTCTTATACTTTGACAGCAAATTGAATGCTTGATCATCAGAATCATAATCTTTCTGCAGCTTAAGTGTTTTGTCACTATTAACCATCTGATTAACAACATTCCAGTATCTTACCACTGGATAATCCTTTTCAGCTAGCATGTACAAGGTAATTGGCCCAAGAGTTAACATATGAACTCCAGAATCTTGAAAAAGTCTCCATCTTCTTACCTTGTAGTCAGCTATCTCTGTCCATTCAGAGTCATCCATTGAAGGTTCAAACATAAGTTTAAGAGCTCTCCACATAACATTATCAGAAGCAGTTAAGATATGATCAATTTGATCTACCTCATACTTTTTACCATCAAATTTCTTAGCCCCAAACTTTGCCTTGTATAACTTCCACAAGTCTTCAACATCCTCTCTATCAAAGTAGTGTAACATCTGTTGAAATCTAAGAAATCTATGAGTTTTACCATCAGATCTCTGGACATCATGAAATGCTCCAATGTTAGTATCATACCCTGTAGTTACTTTGATAATAGGATACTTGATTCCTAATGGTTTAGCATCAACCACTTCAGGATCTTCCATCTTGCCAACCACAGTATAACTCTTCAATTGTTCTTTTTGATGCTCAGAAGGAATGTGATCAAGACCATATTTAAACTCATCTCCTTCAGGCATAGAACTACTTCCTTCTCCAATCTTTCTCTTCTTCTTTGCAACTGACTTATGAATAACACCTTTTCTTTTATCACCCTGCACAGAAGAAGTAGTCTTTGCTGCATCACTTTCAATCTTTTCAACAACATTAGCTTCTTGTATCTGCTCTGCTTCAACAATCTTTTCAGGCACCAACTTCTTGTTCATCTGAGCAATATGTTCCAAGTCCTCAGCACATCCCATAGTATAAAAAGTATCTGTTCTCTTCTTTGTTTGTTGATACAAATCAAAAACTTCTTTGTCAGAGTAAGCTTTCAATTGCACCAATGTCCATCCACCCATATTCTTTAGATATCTTTCATACTCTTTCCTTTGCTGTTTAACTGTTGGACCCTTGAATACTTTAACCTTTCTTCTAGCAGCAGCATTCTCTTTTCTCTTATTAGAAGCAAAGTTACTATACCAAGATTGCACATTAAAATTTGGAACTTCATTTTCTTCAATCTTGATCAGCTTGTTTAATTCAATATCAGCAGCAATTCTGATCTTTTCATCATCCCATTCATCATACATTCTTAAACCTTCAGCCTCTTTCTCAGCCAGCTGCTGATCTTCCAAATTAAACAACTCTTGTGTTTTAATAGCAGCAGCTTCATCATGTTCAACTTGCAATGGCTTAGGCCAAGAATCAAAAGGTACATCAGTAAAATCAACCCCTTTATATATCCATCTATGAGCATCAACTTGCTTGCCTTTACCCTTATCAGTAGAAGATGATGTGATTGTCTTCTTTTGAGTAGCAGCAGGTTCTCTTATTGTTATTCCTTTTTGAGGTTTTCTTGTTGCTGATGTTATACTTGTTGTTGTGATAGGTTGTGATAATGATGGAGTTGGTAATGGTGATGTATGGGTGTCAGCAGCAGTCTTCTTACTTAGCAAGACCATTGCCTCTGCAGCAACATTGACAATAGAACCAGCAGCAGAGTCTTGAACTTCAGCAGCATTTGCTATTTCACTAGCAGCAGAACCATCAACATTCTTAGCAGCAGTAGAGTCAGCAACCACTGAAGTCTTTAACACATTATCCACCTTTTCTTGTGCAGCCACCACCTTTTCCATAACTACTTCATTCCCAGACTTATCAGCAACCACAAAATCTTCATCATTCGGAGGACTATCCACATCCATATCTTCAATCACTGGAACCTCCCCTGAAACTAATCCAGCATCCATATTTTGAACATTATCAACTTTTTCAAGATTTACCTCCCCTGAATCCATGACAATCTCTTTCCTCCCCTGTTTGGAAGCATCCTCTTCCAAATGAGTAGATGGTTCAGAAGAACTTACAACCTGAGTAGTCCCCACTTTCTTCAATCTGTGCAATGAGGTTGAAGATTTTGATTTCTTGAAGCTCTTAATCTGTTTTCGCATTTTGATGATGACCTTGGCTTGACCAGCAACAACATCAGATAGATTAAGAACCTTATCTTCCAAAGACTCACATTTCAACCCCAAAGCTGTACAAGTATCCGTCAATTCTTTAATAAGTTGCATTGTAGTCTCATCACTTCGACCTGTATTACCTGGTCCGAGAGGTGAATCACTGACATTGTCATCATGTACAAGTGGATCCGTCAATTCATGAGTCACTGGCCTGTCCTCATCACTTCGACCTGTGTGACCTGGTCCGAGAGGTGAATCTTGGGACAAAAACTCAGTATCAAACCTAGTTTGATCATCTGAGCCCCCTATGTTTTCCATTTGGCTAGGGTTACCATCCTGAAAATCAGACTCATAAGAATCTTTTTCTCTAGATGTTGCCTTGGTTTGGGTCTTAATGATGTTATCACTGTCCTGCTCTGCTGCTAAGCTAGAAGCAGTAGTGACAGCCCTTGCCAACATGTCCTCTCCATCACCTAGGACAGCCTCATCTGGTACAGCCATACTAACACTATCCTGAGGTAGATTAGTGTCCTTTTTGGTTTTCCTACGTGTATATTGTTTTGTAGGTTGTGTAACAGATGTAGTAACATTGGGTGTGTGATGGGAATCAGTGGGATTTCCTGATCCTTCACCCTGGTTGGTGTGCACAATTTGTTCCATAAAAGAAGTAAGATTTGTATGTGCACCAGAAAAACCTTTTCCATGTTTATTCAAAAAGGTAAAAGTCCTTGAGGCCAATTTAGGAGCCTCATATTCAGCATGATGGGCTCTAGTTTTAGAAATTTGTTTTTCAATAAAGATTTGAAGAAATCTTGGATATAACAAATAAGCACCATCTTCAACACCTTTAAGAAACCCAGCCAAAATCATTTTTGAAAAATTAAATGGTTGACCTTTGCACAGACATATCATTGCAGAAGCAATGGTAGTACTGAACTCATGCCACCCAGATGTTTTAGGACTCAAACAATGAAGGAATAGATGTATCAAAAATTTATATTGAGGACAGAGGAGAGCTTTTTGAAATTTTAAATTAGTATGTTTCCCCTCATACCCCAATTCCTTCAAACCAGCAAAAATAGCATCATTGGCAAGGCAAGTGGTCTCTGTTTCATCATCTAAGAGAAGATATTCCCTTATTGATGATTCAGTTACACGAACCTTTTGCCCATCAACAAAAGCACTGACATGTTTTTCCCCATTCATAGTTTTGAGTTTGGCAGTAGACCAAAACTGTTTGATGTAGGAAACATATATAGTAGGGTTCACAGTGAGTGCATACCTAAGAGAAGTTGCATTCAAAAACTTTACCATGTCTGTGAATCCTTCAGGAATTAACTCTTCATTCAAAACAACCACACTGTTGTGTTGCTCAACCCAGGTACGTGAGATCTCCATGAATTAGGTTTTGGTGAATTGGGGATTGGTGAGTATTGGAATGATTGGGAGTAAGGGTTTGTGATAACTTCAATTTAGAACATATGAAAACCAATAATGAAGGTCAATTAGGTTTTTAAACTGATGAGTACAAGTTACACATAACACCCTCTTACTTACAACCGTAGCAGCAGAACCGTATCATTCACAACTAGCAGCAGAGTGATAGAACTAGCAGCAGAGTGAACTTGAGTCAGCAGCAGAGTTGACTATTGAACTTGGTCAACAAAATCATAACAATTAATGCTCATATTACTCCGTAATCCATATAAAATCGGCAAGATCTTTTCCCCAAATTACGCAATCAAACCCTAATCATTTTCAAAAACGCCTCACACACAATCAATACTATCCATCTTTACAATCAAATCATCACACAATGAAATCAACACCAGAAATAATCAATATCTCTTCTGATTCATCATCAGAAGATGATTCTCCAATGGAACCCTTTGTTCCACCCTTTCGTCCTCCAAGATTTGGTTGTAGAACCAAAGAACAAGCACGCAAGAGGAAGCATGATCTTCCAGTGTTTAAAGATCTCCTCAACCTCAATCAGACTCCAAGCACCTCAAGGGGAAAACAGCCAATGTCCCCTGAGGTTCCAGCATCATCAGAATCATCAGACGACCAATGGTGGACGTTTGTGCAACCACCTCCTCCAGTGCATCATCATCAATCTCCCTTCATCTTCACATCCTCAGATGAAGAGGAAGAAGAACCACCAACCAATCCACCAGCCACTCCTGAGAGGCCACAGTCTTCAAGACCAAGGCCACAATCTTTGAGAGCAAGGCCACAACCATCACCTGGTCTTTCTCTTGGACCATCAAGACAAAACCCTCCTCTCCCAAAAGATAGAGATGTGGTGCTCGGGCTTCCATGCCCTAGGAAGGTGTAGGTGTTAGGTTAGGATGTCTGTTTTGTGTTTTGTCTTGTGATGTATGATCTTTGTACTTCGCTGGAATGAATAAATGATATGAACTTTTCTTGTATCAATACTTGCAAAGCACCATTCATATACCTGCAAAATGTTAGACCAAACACCACAAAGCAAACAACCAACATATGTACTAGCAGTAGAGTTAAAAAAAAATCAATGAGCAGCATAGTACATTATGTCTCAAACATATACATATTAACAAGCAGCAGAATAACAAGCAGCACATGCATTATAAACTTTAACAAAAACAAAGAGATAAGGTTTTCAAAGATTAATCATACCAATGTTAGCAACTAAAAATTGAAACCTCCCCACATCAAAATGTTTAGTGAGAAGATCAGCAACATTGTTATCAGTATGAATTTTAACAATTTGAATCAACTTCTTTTCATAGCAATCCCTTATGAAGTGATGCCTTATCTCTATATGTTTTGTTTTAGAATGAAACACAGGATTTTTAATTATGCAAAGTGTGCTGTTGTTATCAATATGGATTTTAGTATTCATGAAATTGTACCCATAATCCAATAATTGATTCTGCATCCATAAGACCTGTCCACAGCAACTTGAAGCAGCCACATACTCAGCTTCTGTTGTTGAATTAGCCACCACTGTTTGCTTCTTGCATTGCCATGACACCAACCTGCTTCCAAGAAATTGACAACCCCCTGTTGTAGACTTTCTATCCAAAGAAGCTCCAGCATAATCACTATCTGAGTAGGATACCAAATCAAATGGTGAATCCTTAGGATACCAAAGGCCCAATTGTGGTTGATACCTCAGATATCTAAAAATTCTTTTCACTGCATTGAGATGTGATTCCTTGGGACACACTTGAAATCTTGCACAGGCACATACTGCAAACATAATATCAGGCCTTGATGCAGTAAGATACATCAATGATCCAATCATAGACCTGTACAAGTGTATATCCACTTCCTTTCCATGTTCATCCTTCAGCAATGGCTTATCTTTTTCCATGGTAGTCTTGGCAGGCTTAGCATCTTCAAATCCAAACTTCTTCAAAATATCATTGACATACTTATCCTGACTGATAAAGATGCCATTTTCTTTCTGTGTAACTTGCAGACCTAAGAAGAAGGTGAGTTCTCCCATTGAACTCATAGCAAACTTGTCCTTCATAAGCTTCTCAAAACTAACACACATAGCTTGGTTTGTAGACCCAAAGATGATGTCATCAACATAAATTTGAACCAGCAAAATATCATCTTTTTGTCTTTTGAGGAACAAAGTTTTATCAATCTTGCCCCTGCTGAACCCAGACTCTAGCAAGTAGGTTGACAAGGTGTCATACCAAGCTCTAGGAGCTTGATGTAGACCATACATTGCTTTATTGACCTTGTAGACTTTGTCAGGATGATCAGGGTCTTCAAAGCCTGGTGGTTGAGCCACATAGACTTCCTCAGTAATGGTTCCATACAGAAAAGCACTCTTCACATCCATTTGATACACTACAAAGTCTTTGTATGAAGCATAAGCCAAAAACAATCTAATAGCCTCTATTCTTGCCACTGGTGCAAATACTTCATCATAATCAAGCCCTTCTTGTTGTGTGTATCCCTGTGCTACTAACCTGGCCTTATTTCTTATGACAATCCCTCTCTCATCTCTTTTGCATCTGAAAACCCATTTTTTTGTGCCAATCACTCTTTTACCATTTGGCAGTTCAACCAAAGTCCATACTTCTTGCAGCTTGAATTGTAAAAGCTCATCTTGCATTGCTTCTACCCAACTTGCTTCTTGTAAGGCTTTGTAAGTGTTTTTGGGTTCAATTTGAGAAAGAAAACATGCAAACAGGCAATTTTGAAGATCTTTATGACTATTTCTTTGATGCAGAGATCTGGCAAAGAAACTTTGATGTTGAGGATCTTTCAGGGCTTTAGTCATCTGCCTAGTTTGAATGGATGAGTGTGGATCACTTAAGATTTGATCTTTTGGATGATCCTTGTGTATTCTTGTGGTAGGTGTAGGACTAACAGGAATATTGAGTTCCAAATTAGTATAATCAGCATCAGCTCCAAATAACTTACCATCAAGTGCATCATTATCAGTATCATAATAGATATTCTCAAGATCAGGCATGTTTGGATCATCTGGATAGATAGTATCATCAATGGATCTACCCTGAGTGTCCAAATAAGGAGACAAAGAAGTAGCAGTAGAGTTAGTAGGCTTAGAAGCAGAATGTGGTGAAGCAGTAGTTGTATCTTTTGGCCTAGCAGTAGAGTCGTCTGAGTCAGCAGTAGAGTCTTTTGGCTGTTTAGGAGAGACATCAACAACTACCTTGGGAACTTCAGGAGTTTCTTTTTCTGCTTCATGAGGTATAACAATACCTTCTTCAGTTTCCTTTGATTTTTCATGAGAAGCAACATCATCTGAAGAACTTTGTTCCTTCTGAAGAGGTACAAAGGTTGGACCAATCTTCAATTTCTCAATCACAACAAACTCTTCCTGTGGTTTATCAACACTGGCAATAACAGGAACATAGTTCATTGTTTTAGCAAGAATATCAACATCAAATAACCATTCTGGTCCCTTCCCTGCAGAATTATATGTGTTTTCACTAAACTTGATATGCAAATTCTCCTCCACATGTTTGGTTCTTTTATTATATACCCTGAAGGCTTTACTATTAACAGAGTAACCAACCAAATTTCCTTCATCAGCTTTTTCATCAAATTTGCCTAGCTGATCCTTTGTGTTTAAGATAGTAACAGGACATCCAAATGGTTTGAGAAAATCAATCATTGGCTTCTTTCCATGAAATAGCTCATATGGAGTTTTGTTATGAGGCTTGACTACCTTACTTCTGTTTTGCACAAAACATGCAGTGTTCACAGCTTCAGCCCAAAAAGGTACAGGTAGTTTTGAATCAGATAGCATAGTCCTTGCAGCCTCAATAAGTGTCCTGTTTCTTCTTTCTGCAACACCATTTTGTTGTGGAGTTCTTGCTACACTGTATTGTCTTAGTATTCCTTTTCCCACACAAAATTGGTTCATCTCACTGTTCTTGAACTCAGTACCATTGTCACATCTGATAATCTTTACCTTGTGATTGTGCAGGTTTTCAACTCTTGTAATGAAAGCTTTGAGTACTCCTGGGGTTTCATCTTTGGTTGCAAGGAAGAATACCCAAGTAAACCTGCTAAAGTCATCAGTGACAACCAAACAATATGACTTCTTGTTCAGACTTTTTACAAATACAGGCCCAAATAAATCCATGTGTAGCAAGTGTAGTGGCACAGTATTTGTGTTCACAATCTTGGACTTGAAAGAAACTCTGTGTTGTTTACCCTTTTGACATGCAACACAAGTTTCACAATTCTCAAAAATCTTTGTAGGCATACCCCTCACAAGATTTCCTTTCACCAATTTGTTCATAGTCTTGTAGTTCAGATGTCCCAGTCTTCTATGCCATAATTTGGACTCATCAATAGTGGCCTTTGCAATTAGACAAGTCAAAGCCCTCTTAGGAATAATATTCTTAATATGGTCACTGTATATATTTTCCTTTCTAGGGACCTTCAGTAACACAGATTTGTCATCTGGTAATTGAAAATCAGGAGAAAGAATCATACACTCAGTGTCTGTAAAAAGAACAAAATTCTTTTTGTCACACATTTGTGAGACACTAAAAAGGTTAAACTTAAGTCCTTTCACAAGAAACACCCTTTCAAAGTCCAAATTACCAGTCCTTAGAGTTCCAATACCAACAATTTTTCCACCTTTTGGATCATTCCCAAAAGCTACATAACCACCATCAAAAACCTCAAGATCTTCAAGTTGAGATTCATCCCCAGTCATGTGTCCAGAGCATCCACTGTCAACAATAACCATATCCTTAAGCTCATCCAGTAGATTGACCTGCACATGAAAAATAGAGAAATCAGTTTCTCTTGATGACCCAAGCCATTACTGACTTGGATCTGCCCTGTGCATCAGTATAATTAAATTTCTTTAAATCACTTGATGCACTGCTATTCTTGGAAACAGTATTTGTAACATTTGTTTTTGGTTTCCAAGTCCAGCAAGCTGAGGCCTTAACAGCATAAAAGTGATTACCAACAACTGTATTTGGAAGATGTTTTGGCTCAGAAGTAGAAAGTTTTGTACTAGCAGCAGGTTGCTTGCTAGCAGTAGAGTACTTACTAGCAGCAGAATGCTTGCTAGCAGTAGAGCCATTAGAAGAACTAGTTGTTGATTTGAAAACACCTTTTGGTTTGGCAGCATAAATTGATCTAGTAGCACCAGATCTCAACAAAACAGCTCTAGGAATCATGTTTCTATTAGGATGAGGGTGAGTTTGTTTTGTAACATATTTGTGATTCACCCTTGTGTATTGATTCCAAACAGGTTTTTGGTTCTGAGGACATCTACCAATCAAGTGATCAAAACTACCACACTTATAACAAGCCTTCTTTTGTAATTCAAACTGGTCACCTAATCTTTGTGAAACTAGGTTGTTGAAATTTCTTTGGTTCCCTCTAGGCTTATTATCAAAACATCTCAATTGTTCTCTAGACACCTCATTGTACTCAACCATTCTCCTAGCAAGTTTATTCCCTAACACAGGCTTGACAAACTTAATCTGTTCTACCTTAGGTTTAACCTGAGTAGGAATCTCTTCCTTTTTAACTGTTTGTTTTGGTTGAACCTGTTCTTCTTCACTTTCACTATCAGAACACCATTCTTCAATGATTGGAGCCTCAGGAAACTTTCTAGACTCAACCTTAGGTTTTTCTATAGTACTTGTGCTACTTTCACCTACAGGTTTTTCAATTTCTAGCTCACTAATGAAAGATAGCTCTTTGCCTGGTGGAGCAAAAGCACTTTTGGCTGGAGGAGCCACTTCATTATATCCAATTCCACTGCCTTTTCTCATCAAGGTACTCTCTATAGACTTATTTACCATATCAGAAGCAAATTGTTGTTTCTTTACTCTTACTACATGTTTTTCTTTTTCAGCAAGAGCAGCTTCTTTTTCTTTTTCAGCTTCTTCTAACTTATTTTTAAGAACTTCTACTTCACTATTTTTCTTAAAAATTTCTATATCTCTGAGATTAAGTTGTTCTACATATTCCTTTTCACACTCTTTGAGATATTCTAGCCTTCTCTCAACATTTTGAATACCTACTTTATAACCTAAGTTATCAAGTTTTAGACGTTCAACTTCTCTATTTAAACTCTCATTCCTAGCCTTAAGAACTTCTATAGTGTCAGAACAAGATTTAAAAGAACATCCAGATGATTCAGAATCATTTGATACCTCAGAGTCAGAGCCTGATGATGAACCATATGCCATAAGTGCAAAGTTATGCACTTTGGGTTGAACAGCAGCAACCAAAGAGAAATTTGGTTCTTCTTCAGCCATATCACTCCAGTCATATTCTCCCAGCCCATCACAAGCTACCATTGCAGACTTTGATTCTTCAGTCTTCTTAGGAACTTCAGCATTCTTCTTTGGAGATCTACACTCTCTAGCAAAGTGTCCCTTCCTGTTGCAATTGTAGCATTCAATCTTGGACTTGTCAAACCCTGGACTCTCCTTAGCCTTGTATTTGACTTCTCTTCCAGTCTTTTTCCAGAACTTTCTTGCTCTTAAAGTCAACATTGCCATTTGCCATTTGAGATCAATTTCTTCAAGATCATCTGGATCAATATGATCCAAGTCTTGATTTATGACATGTGATCTTATGGTTGTTGTAAGCTCAGCCAAGAATGCACATAAAGCAACATCACTGGTAGAAACCTTGTCATTTGAACTAGCAGCAGATCCAGATCCATCAGCAGTAGATACTCCATAAGCAGCAGAGTGAGTATCTTGTGTCTCTTTTGATTTTGAAGACACAAAATTAAGGTTTTGTGTACTAGAAGATGAAGTAGAAGAAGTAGCTAATTCAGACTCATACACCCTTAAATTGTTGTAGAGGCTCTCCAACTTCATTGATTCAAAGTCAGGCTTATTCCTCCACACCACTGTGTGCATACTCCATTCAGGTGCAAGACTTCTTAGAAACTTAAGATTCACATCTTCCTGTGGAACAACATACCCAACAAGCTTTAGATGACTAACCAGTTGATTTAGCCTGTTGTATGTACCAATAATCTTTTCTCCAGGTTCAGAAGTAAAGTTTTCAAACTGATGCTTCAACATATTCTTTCTGGACTTCTTAGTAGCATCATTCCCTCCAAACCTGAATTCCACTGCATCCATTAATTCTTTACCTGTTTCACAATCATCAAAGTCCATTTGAAATTCATTAGGTATTCCCATTAAGAGAATACTATGAGCTTTGATTTCCAGCTTCCTTGCTGCATTAGCTTCAGCAGACTTAATTGGAATCTCCTTGCCATCTGCACTCTTCTCAGGTTCAGAATCACCATTGATAATCACATTCCACATGTTAAAGTCAATCATGCGAATGTATTGTCTGATCCTCCTCTTCCATAGCTCATACTCAGAAGGATTGAGCATAGGTACCCTTGAAGCAGTCACCATGTGAGTTTCATCACCCATCTTATGCAAACGATTTGGAACAGCAAACTTTAAAGAAACAAAATCTTCTTGATTATAACTTCTAGATCACAAGCTCTGATACCACTTGTTGATCCCAGTTGAGCTAATACGATCTTATATAGAAGTTAACTTAAACAAATACTTAAGCTTAAACGCGGAATATAAAAGCTTAACTTAAGAAGATTTAGAATTCTCTTTCAACACTTCAATATTATTAATACGAGCACTCGATAATGCAAGGGTTTTACAACCTTGAAGTGAATAATAATACGTACATACTCTAACCCTAGGATCCTCCTTTTATAGGCCAAGGAGTCCTACTAGGTTTACAATACCTTTCTCTACAAGATAAGAATAATCTAAATAGATAAACTATACAAAGAATCTATTCCATAATTATCCTATCGTATACAATGTTAATCCCTTCAGCAGTAGTTTCACCAAGCAGCAGATAGTCTTCAGCAGCAGAGTCATTAACACTAGCAGCAGTTTCATTGTAGCAGCAGTATTACTCAGCAGCAGAGTTACTTAGCAGCAGTATCACTTGGTCAAACCCAACAAAACCTAATTTTTCTACTTTTTAATTATTTAATATTAATTAAAACTAATTATTTAATTAATTTAAACTAAAATTAATTTTAAAAAATACTAAATGAACAAGGAAAAATCTGAAAAAATTCCTAAAATTATTTTAACTAAAAAGAAGCCTAAGAAAAATTTAAAAATGAAACTTGCATATAAATAAGCAAAAAATAAGCCAAAGTGGCTTAAATACAAGCTATCACTCTCTAATTTTTTGTCTTTTTCCAATTTTTCTTTTACACAACTGTTTTACCACTTAAATTAAGAGACTTTAATGAAGGGACTTTTGGTTAAGCTCAAAAATAAGCTGTGTGCTAAGCTAAAAAGCCAACAGTTTGAGTTTCTTTGACCATGAAAGGAAAAAGCTCAAATAAGCTAGTGTGGGGTCCACTGATGTAAATATAGGTGCAATACAGATAAGTGGAATGAAATGAGCACAAAACAACAATAGAGAACTACTGAATAAGCCTCAAGCTCAAAATAAGCACTTCAAAAGCATGCCCAGTCAAGCTGCCCTGCAGTTATCTTTAAGGGAACAAAAAGCTTATGAAATAAGCTGATAAGCCCAAAACAAGGACTAAGGTAGCAAGTTGGGGTGGTAGGCTTTCCAAAAAGCCAATCTCACACAATGGATCCCACTAGAGAGCTTATAAGAGGCTTATGAACCTTGGCTAGCAAACACTGATAAAGCAGTGTTGTGAGCTGGGTGGATCAATTAGGAGGGCAAGATAAGCAATCAATTAAGCACTATAATGAAACAAAAGCCAAAGCATAACAAGTTTACACATTAAGCTTACTGATAAACTAAAAATCACTGGCTAAGGCAGATTTAAAAACAAGAAACAAGCTAATGGAAACTGAGCTTATTACCCCAAGTACCACTCAGAACAATAGCCCCAAGGGATAATAGCAGGCTTAAATAAGCCTAGCAAATAAGCTCAAAAGGGCAATCTAAGCTAGGAAATAGGAAGTTGGTACTGCTAACTTTCCAAAAAGATCCAAAGTTCAGGACAAGCTTGAGAAACAAGCTCAACATGAGCTTGTGAAACACCCACAATCAACACTGACTAATCAGAGGACCAAGTTGAGTGAGGCAAATGGGAGATTAAAAATAAGCACATTAATAAGTTGTAACAGTGCAACAAGAACTAAAGGCAACCACTCAATACTACTAACTTCAAAAAAAAACAAAAATCAAGCCAAATGCTGAGTTAATGACCAAGATATGATGAACTTAAAATGGGTCAGTGGGGGGGGGGGTAGGCTGGGTGCAGGGTATTTGATGGGTCAAACAGACAACTTCGGAAGGGCTTTTCAATAAGCACCTGAGATCCAATCTTAAATTTTCTTTTTGAAAAAGATTACCCAGCTACCAAATAACTTAAAACAACAATAACCTTTTATTTCCTATCCTAATTGAACCTTGTGCACAGCTTGGAGTTTTCATCCAATTTGACAGTTTCAAAAACTTGACTTTTGCTGGTTTTGCAATTGTTGACTAAAAGAAAATTTTAATGGTCCTAGATGGTTAATTGTGATGTTTTAAACTAAAATGAGAACTAAATCAACTAACCTAACCACTAGTGAACTGACTGCATGAGATTAGAATCTCAAAGTCTCAACAGTTAAGAGAAAGTGAACCTAAGAAGGGAGATTTGACTTTTCCTATTGCAACTACAAAAATAACTTGAGAACTTAGTGAACTAAGGCCTAGGTGAGACAACTGAACCAAATATTACCACAATGAAACACAAACACTCAGTAGGCTAGCTTAAACCAAACACCCCTTTATTGTAGCTAATGTGCAGTTTTTAGAAACAAATGAGAATTTTGCACCATGAAACTAAACCTAAGGCTTATACTATTCTAAATTAATCATAAACAAGCAACTGCAAACAATAAATTAAAACTACAACTGCTCAGAACAAGTTATATCAAGATTTGCACTAGAATCTGAAAACTAGAAAGCAAGAACTTAAAACCTCAAGTCCTTGGTTGAACAAGTGGAAAGGGTAGCTGCTTCAAGACACTGACTTGATCACAAGCTGGATTAAATCCCATCTTATATAAGTTTTAGAACTTCAGTAAGCTTTTGAGAGACTTGAAACATTAATAAAGCTTTGAACAAGGTTTTTGCAAAATAATGAAAAGTGATATTGAACCTAAGAATTGATAACAAAGTATTGAATTTGAAACTGAATTACTTCTATTAAACTTGAAAGTGGATTACAAGATGAAAATTACAGCTACTGAAAAAGATTTAATTCAACATTAAGCTAAGAATTCTACTACTATCTATCTAACTAACTAACACCTTCTGCTTCTTTCTTGTTCTTCTTTTATAGACCTTTTGAGCTTGTGGGACCCACTGGAGTAATTCCCATCAAAAACTAGAACCATTGGATTACTGCAATTTGATCTTGGCCATTAAGCAATTTGGCGCCAAAAACTTCCTTGTCTGTTTCTTCATATAATTGGAGCCAGGGGTGGTGTTTTGGATGCTTGTGTTTGTTTGGAGGTGCAAGGGGGTGGAGTGTGGTGAAGGTGGTGATGATGATACTGGGTTGGCAGGTTTTACAGGGTTCAAGTGGGGGTGTGAGGTGGAAGATGGGTGGTCAAAGGTTGGGGAGTTGACTGGGGTTTAATAATAAAACGGGGGAAAGGGGTGTATTAGTGGTGGGTTGATTTTTGTTGTGGGCTGGATTTGTGATACATGGGCCTGGGTGGGTTTTATTTTGGACTAAAAGGGAGTAATAAAAACATTAGGTCCGTTTGGTATTTTAGTGTGAAATTCACAAGGACCAAAAATGTAATTACTGAAAGTTGAGGGCCGAATTTGCCCACTTTTTTCCATAGTATCACAAGGACTAAGTATGCCACATACTGAATTCCAAAAGGTTATAAATGTTATTTTTCACTTTTAAAATTCTCGAGGACCCAATCTGTCGTTTTTCAAAGTCCAAGGACCATTTGTGTAATTTTCTCAAATTTTTCACCCAAGGATCGTTTTTTATAATTTTTGACTTTTCTATGCCTTGGGTTGACTTTTCTTTCGTTTTGAACTTCCAGGGACTAGTTTTGTCAATTTTTGAAACTTGAGTGACTGAAACTGCCAATTATGCAAACTTTGTTCGTTTTTCGTTTGTTTTTAAACATTTTGCATCAGAAACATATAAAACACAATCCGGGAATATTTTCAGTATTTTGATGCGTATTTGAGTGTTTTTGGATGTTTTGGCAGTTCAGATACGATAAAAATGATGAGTATTTACACACTCATCACTTGGGAAAGGATCAAACCTCCACCACATGGCGTAAGCACCTAGGATAAACTATCAAAGAGATCTTTTTAAAGGGTTGTAACGTTAGGTGTAGGGATATGGAATACACGGTTTTGTTGGATATAGGCAGTCTTTACTGGTAGCGAGTTAACAATCTTGGTTAATTACATGTACAATATGGCGTTGCTAAGCCAATACTAGACTCGACTTAAGCTAAAAAATGAAAAACAACAAAAACATAAAAGAAACATAGAATGAAACGGGATGGTAGTCCATTTGTTTTTTCTCTTTTCTTTTTCTCTTTTTTTTTATTTATTTTTTTTTTTTTTGCATACACTCTTACCCTACCATCCAAAATAATACATCATAGGGAATGTAAATTCCCCTTACACTTGAATTTTTACATACTTTACAATAAACTAATCTAATGACTCGAATTAAGAAAATCAAAACACTTGGAGTACTTTTAAGATTAACGCACATACGGGGGTAATAATATGATGTTCTTCCCCATTACTCCATAAAACAAGTACTTTACCCATGAGTCCCAATCGTCCCAAAACAATATGTACAAGGATATGACTCGACTTAGCAACCACGTAATCAATTAGATAATTAACTTAGGGTTTAACAAATAACAATAATGCACTAAAAATGAGTGCATACACGGAAGGCTAAGGCGATTTGGGTGTACATTTAAGTTGGGTGTAACAAATTCTTCCTTTAAGTAAAATGCTTAAAGTTAGAAACGAAAAGATAGGCTCGGAGGAGTGTACTAGGGGTTTCTTGTACTAAAAATGAGTACAACGCTATTGGTGTGGGAAAAATCAATTGACTTAACTAGCCAAGTAATATGCCTTAAATGGTCAAGTAATTATGATACGGGTTTAACACAAGGGTGATCCTAATGCCTCTTATCATGTAGTAAATCCTACTACACGAATAGTCTCACTAGCGGTCTCGGGATGCATCACTAACGCAAGTTCTAGAATCTAAATGCTACCGGTACACTCATAAACACTAATAATAACTACTTTTCCTATCGAATCTAAAGGTGAACCTCACATATTTGGGTGGAAAATTTTTCTGAATGATACGGTTTTGTGCTAGTCATACGATCTCCTATCCATGAGACGCTTGCTATGGCTAAAGTTTCACTCCTAAATTTTGTAAAAAAATTTAAATTTGGTGCTAAAATTACACTAACAAGTATTTCTCTTAGTTTTATTACACATCTACCATCAAACAAACAAACTCAAGCGAAAGTGTATCAGTAAGGTATCATCATTTTACCCTCCCCTTACACTTAGGATTAACATTGTCCCCAATGTTCAAGTAAAGAATGTAAAAGTGAAATAAGTAAAATGAATGAAATCAAATACTCCCCTGATTCGCTCGGTATGGATAATAAGGTAGCCAGGTTAGATCTTCCTCCAAGAAAATGAACAATCAAAGCTTCCCTTCCAGAATAATAAATCATCTTCTTGTCGTACATAACCTGTAAAACCTGAGAAAACAGACAAGGCAACCTCGCATAAAATTGGCGGCACTCTACATATGCTAATAAATCCTAGAAAACAAAATAAGATATAATGCTTGTGGAATGATGTTTGCAGATTTCCTGGAGATTATAAAACTAATAATTCAACAAAAACTTTAAGACTCCGTTAGAAAAACAAAACTAGTAAAATTTACAGATTTTTACACGTGACGCCGTCAAGAGGAAACTCGTGACGCCGTCAGAAGTGACCTGCAGAAATTCTTATGTTAGGTTTCTGGAAAATTTCTGGAAAAACTTGGTCCTACTTCCTGGAAAATCCTGCAAAACATCATTATGAATCGATACAAGCATTTGACTCTAACAAATACGAATATACATGTTCACTTAATATTGTGGAGAATCATGATCGGTTTTTGTTTCTTAAAAACATATTTGGGGTTTCCCCTTACACTTATCTTTTGCAAAAATACCTTTGGATGAAGTTAAGACTAGGCCAAACAACAAAGTAAAGTATTTTCACCATTTTAGTTTGAAACATGATCTACCAACAATAAAAATAAAACATGCATACGGAAGCAAATAACAAACAAACAAAATAAAAATCACACAAAACATGGGTTGCCTCCCAAGAAGCGCTTTTCTTTATTTACGAGTCTTGTAGCTAGACTCAAGGTCAAGGGTTATGTTTTCCTTTCCCACTTTTATGTTTACTCAAACATCTAATCCAATTCTCATCACGCTTGTACTCAGGGCCTAAATTCATGCAACCTGAATAGTATGTTCGCCTCCTCTCACAATAAACATCGTCATCAATTCCCTCTTCCTTAACCTCATAAGGTCGAATCTCATCAATTTGTAGATTCTTGATGCCTTTTAATTCTTCCTTCATGTGAGGCATCATAAAAGTAATCTTTTCTATCCCATCAGTAAACTGAACAATTCCTTCTCATGATCACAGCACATCTTAGTCTTCTCAACAAAAGGTTGTCCTAGAACTATTTCTCCTAGGTGTGGATCTATAATGCCTCTAACATCTTCTAGGATTACAAACTCGCATTGATAAGTAAAATTTCCTATTAAGATGTGTACCCCTTTAACTCTCCTGACGAAATTACACAGTGTAACACCCCTAAAATATCGCAGCGAAAGATTGTGTCATTGGGGTGCTACTTCATAATACAAAGTACTAGGTATAGAAAACGACCTCTAAATGAGACGTTTTGAAAAGTTACCATTCGATTAATAAATTCCGAGTTACAAACTTGAGTTCCATAATACAATACATAAGAGTTTTTAAGACATATCGAATGGTAAAGATAAAAGCATAAGTCTTCAAAACATGCCAAGCGACTCTATGCTCCATGCAACAGCTATCACCTTACAGACCTGAGACAAACATGCTAAAGTGTCAACACAACGGTTGTTGAGTTCATAAAGTTTGTCTTAAAATAGTTGAAAAGCCTTAAAGAATGTTCACACAGCAAAGGCATCGTGAATCCACTCAGTTGCAAGTCCCGCCCATAACAACACTTGCAACCTGTGTGTTTACAACCCACTGCTAAATGTATAGTATGATTAAGACATGTATAAGTTCATCACAACAATTAAACAATTAGTCGTGAGTCTCTACTTCATCTTCGAAGACCTCACTTGGGAGCCAATTCCCAAAGAAAACTGGGAGCCAATTCCCAAAGACAACTGGGAGCCAATTTCCAAAGACAACTGTGAGCCAATTCCCAAAGATAACTACTAGCCACTAAATAGAATAACGCAATTAAGTATAACACAGTCATGTATGTATGCAATCAAGTATAATACAATCAAGTATAAACGTTTTGAGTATTTGTACAAGTAAGCAAGTAGTTGAGCATGTGTCTCCCCCAAAGAGTTAAAACAAGTATGAAAAGAGTAGGGGCTATGACTCACCTTAAGTCTATGTAATGAGAAATGAAAGTGGTAGTTGAATCGCGAAAGTCTCTAAGAGCAGCCTATAATAGAACGTTGCGACTTAGGTTTGGAGTAACGTCTAAGAATACGAAGAATTGCCTATATATGTCTTGTATAATGTTCATGATGTAGTACTTAGTATATAGTGTAAGTCTTTGAATATAAATGGTTTATGAAACATGTATAGGTTGTATATCTCTTACTATCGTTCGGGCCGACATAATTCAGAAGTCATGGAGTAAACATTCGAGGAGCCAGGACACTTTAACTCGTAAATCCACAACTCATCTCGACGGCATACTTAATGAACTCCTCACATGAGGCTCCCTACTATTGTAGTATTTGATAATATATATATAAGTTTTGATCCGAAAAGTTACATGTCCAATATTTGAATAAACTTAGGAAAGTTTACTTTTACATGAAGATTGTTATTAGAATGAGTTTCTTAAATCTTGTATGACAATTACTTGTAAGATCTCATGGTTCTTTAGATGGAGTAGATCCAAATTGCATGTTTAAGTTATCGCTAACTCTTTAGTTCATGTTTTCGCCTAGGTAAGTTTATATGGTCTTTAGTCATGGCTTCGCCGTGACCTTGGTCATTTTTCCATGGTCTTGAGACTCAACCTTGGCTTTAGCCATGGTTGTGGTCTTGGCTTTAGGACATTAGACCTCTTGGTCTTAGTAAACCATAACTATTATATAGTAACTTTGGTATATATAAAATGGCTGTTAAGAAACTGAAGAAAATCTCATTCGTTATTGGTTTTCTGGATACGTGCACCTGATTTTTTTGAAGAAAACGTGATTCCGGACAACTTTCGTGCTTTAACTTTTTTATGAAACGGACCAGAAGGGCCTCTTTTTGCGTGTTTAAGGTTCTGTCACAGAAACATTTGGCAATTTTTATTTAAAGTTTTGGTAATTTAAAATGGTCATAACTTTTGACTCGGGTACTCATTTTGGGTGATTCAAATTGCTATGTTTTCCTTGTTAAGTCCTCTTTAACAGTAGGTAAGTTTCAAATATCATAGTTATACTATTTTGGTTGTGGTTCTCCATAAAAGTCACTAGTTTACTTGTATAAATATCATAAGTTAACATATATATATATCATAACTTGTTTTACCAATTTTTATATATCATGAACATAATAACAAGACAATATATAGTAAGAATGAAATATAAATAGCATGAAAATGATACTTAGAAAGAAAGTATGTTAGGGTATTGCTTACAACTTTAGGCTTTCTAAAGAAAGGAAGTTAAGAACAAGGATTAGGACTTTGATTGAGCAAGCTTCTCTTTTTTTGCAATCTTTGATAAACCGAGGTTATTTGAAGATTATAACGACGCCTTCTTGAAAGTACGAAGCTATTTGAATATTATAACTACGTCTTTTTGGAGACTTTAAAGTTATAACAACTTTTCTTAGAAAATTTCCGAGATTGAAGATCAAACACTAGTTTTCTTTCAAAAACTAGTTAACTTTCTTACAAAATATAAGAAAAGCGCCTTAGGTTTTAGGACTTGAAGGTTATACGAAGGTGTGGTGCAAGTTTTCTATGTGTTTCTAGTTTGCTATTTATAGGATGAGAAAAATAGTTAACCATATATTGGGTTAGAATTTAACCATTGTTAAGTTTACACTTGTAAACATCCTAGAGATCAATGGTTAAGATTAAGCCATCTTTCATGGTGACTAGCCAAAAATGCCACCTAGGGCAATAGTAAGGAGGTTAAGAGTTCTAGTTTTCTATCTTGTCTTACGGAGTGAGTTTTGGTCCCGGTAATCGCTAACAATAAGTCGTTAAGTCATGAAACTTAAAATCGGGTATTCTAAAAATATGAAACTTATAAAAATGTTAGAACTTATTAATATAACCTATGTTAGCATATTTAATGAGTGATGCGTTCTATCGGGTTGCTTAAATGCTGTTAAAACTGGAAACGCGGGTCTAAAACGCGTAATTCGCATGAAACGCTGAACTGGAAAACGTAAAATTCCAAAACTTTTGGAATTGTCGTAAAATGAGAGAAATTCATATTTCTATTTTTATAGTGTTTTATGGACATATCGGGATGCTGGAATGATGTTTAAACCTAAAAG
Organism: Artemisia argyi; assembly: GCA_030686995.1. Taxonomy (NCBI): domain Eukaryota; kingdom Viridiplantae; phylum Streptophyta; class Magnoliopsida; order Asterales; family Asteraceae; genus Artemisia; species Artemisia argyi. The sequence continues at coordinate 68,762,323 of CM060676.1, read as the reverse complement.
TAAATCTCGGACACGGTTTTGTGATTTTTTTAGGAATGATCCGACGAGTGTCAAACTCTCGGGTTATCTTTAAAATAGTTTAACTTACGATAATATGAAAAAAAAAATTCGGGAGTGAATAGTGAAGTGAATAGTAAAAAATGAATAGTAATAATGAATAGTAATCCGAAAATGCGAATTGTTACAGTCTCTACCCCTTAAGGGAACTTCGTCCCGAAGTTTAGTGTGTCTAGGTCTCTTATCTTAATATTGGCATAATAAAGCTAGATTTTGAACTAAAATAGAATAATATGGTAGGATAAGTTACGTACCCGTTACGCATTGAGGGCTTCCTTAGTACCCAAATAGTATGCTCGACCTCGAGGTGGACTAACATTGTATCCACGGTTTGGGTTATTTTCTTCAAGCATTACGGCTAGAGTCGGGTTATCCAGCACTTGTCTCTGTGCCCTATTTAACTTAGGACAAGTATTTCGGAAGTGGTTTGGGCTGTTGCACTCATGGCATGTCTTTTGGTTGTTTCCTATATTGTCCGCATTCGCCTGCCTTGTAACTGATTTACACTGACTTGCAAAGTGGCCAGACCGCTTGCAATTAAAACACACAGGGCATGGCTCAGACCTCTGATGATGATAAGCACATTTAGTACACTTAGGATGTGGACCCTCATACTTTCTCTGATTAGAAACAGTTGCCGCAAATCCTCTTGCTTTCTTATTATCAACCATTGTACCCATTTGCTCGCCTGATTCACCCGCTCTCTTCCTTTTGTCACTATTCTTCAAAGTTCCATTCCTAACCATCTCATATGTTAGGGTCCCTGCTCTCAATATTGCACTTTGAATTGTGGGAGGTTCGGTTGTTTTCACTGTCCCACGAATCTCAGGAACAAGGCCATAGATGTACCTCTCAATCCGTTTGGATTCAGGGGTAACCAGATGAGGAACTAGTTTGGCTAGTTCATGAAACCGATCTGTGTAGGTTGCATGACCAGCCCCTACCATAGAGTGATGCCAAAACTCGTCCTCTAGTTTTTGCATTTCATTACCCGGGCAGTATTCTTCCTTCAGTAGTCCCTTAAAGTCGTCCCATGTCATGCCTACAGCTGCTTCTCTACTCCTTACTTGAATCTGCATGTTCCACCATGTCAATGCCTTCTCTGATAGCAAGCATGCAGAATATTTCACTCTCTGGTTGATTGCACAGTTACTGATGTCGGTCACTGACTCCATCTTCTCGACCCATCGTGTATATGCCAATGCACCTCCTTTACCATTAAACTCAATTGGCTTGATGACATAAATTCCTTATACGTACATCCAGTCCTATGGTTGTTGTTGTTGTTGTTACTACCATTCCTTCCTCCATCATTTGTAGCATCATTTATGCTTCCGTGGTTTCCTGAATTGTTCATGCGATTGCCAACTTGTGTGACTATAGTGGGAAGTAGGTTTTGCAGTTGTTGGGCAATAATGGTGGAGACATCTGGATTTCCACCATCGTTACTAGGGTTACTAGTGTCGTAAGCATCTCCTATACCTCCACGTCCACCAGTTCTTCCACCATCATTACTAGGGTTACTAGTGTCGTGAGCAGCTCCTCTACCTCCACGACCACCAGTTCTGCCACCCCTTGGTGTTGCACCACCTCGGCTAGTGCTATGAGTTACTCTCTTTGGTGCCATGATATCTACAAGGAGGGACATTTTGTCGACGTCAGATATGAGGTGATATTCCTAGACTACTTAGTCTTAAATCTTGTCAATTTGAGTCAATCGTTGATTAATGTAAGCATGGTCACATATGTCTACGTAAGTCGTGACGCATTTATAATTATGTTGGCCACCATAATTATAATTGCTTCCTTTCACACGTATACATATTACCAGGCACACATATCTCAACAATTGATACTACATAATTGGGTAGACTTTCTATCATCTGCTCTTAAGTTGTGAAAGGGTAACGTAGTGTGGGTATCTAGAGAAGGTGATATGACGAAAAGGACTAGTCGCGCTTGTAGAAAGGTTTGTGTGTCGTACTAGGACATATGAATCACTTCTAGGTATTAGAATCATATAAAGTAAGTATAAGGCAAATCATCAAATCTCTACAGGAAACTAATAACCTTTATTTAACTTAATCTTATGTCTTATCAAACAAGAACTGTCACAAGATTAAGTTAGATAAATAATTATTACTTAGCTCTAAATTTTTGATGACTAGACTATTGTCTAGGGTTTCTCCTAAACAAACAATTAGCAATAAGCATATGCGCATGAAGTGTGTGTAAGGCAAAATAAAGAGGAGAGTCTTAATGTTTATAGCAGTTATAGTCTAGGTAGTATATGCAACCTAGTTCTCTATAACCAAGGCTCTGGTACCAATCTGTAACACCCCCAAAATATCGCAGCGAAAGACTGTGTCATTGGGGTGCTACTTCATAATACAAAGTACAAGGTATAGAAAACGACCTCTAAATGAGACGTTTTGAAAAGTTACCATTCGATTAATAAATTTCGAGTTACAAACTTGAGTTCCATAATACATACATAAGAGTTTTTAAGACATATCGAATGGTAAAGATAAAAGCATAAGTCTTCAAAACATGCCAAGCGACTCTATGCTCCATGCAACAACTATCACCTTACAGACCTGAGACAAACATGCTAAAGTGTCAACACAATGGTTGGTGAGTTCATAGAGTTTGTCTTAAAATAGTTGAAAAGCCTTAAAGAATGTTCACACAGCAAAGGCATCGTGAATCCACTCAGTTGCAAGTCCCGCCCATAACAACACTTGCAACCTGTGTGTTCACAACCCACTGCTAAATATATAGTATGATTAAGACATGTATAAGTTCATCACAACAATTAAACAATTAGTCGTGAGTCTCTATTTCATCGCTGAAGACCTCACTTGGGAGCCAATTCCCAAAGACAACTAGGAGCCAATTCCCAAAGATAACAACTAGCCACTAAATAGAATAACGCAATTAAGTATAACACAGTCATGTATGTATGCAATCAAGTATAATACAATCAAGTATAAACGTTTTGAGTATTTGTACAATTAAGCATGTAGTTGAGCATGTGTCTCCCCAAAAAAGTTAAAACAAGTATGAAAAGAGTAGGGGCTATGACTCACCTTAAGTCTATGTAATGAGAAATGAAAGTGGTAGTCGAATCGCGAAAGTCTCTAAGAGCAGCCTATAATAGAACGTTGCGACTTAGGTTTAGAGTAACGTCCAAGAATACAAAGAATTGCCTATATATGTCTTGTATAATGTTCATGATGTAGTACTTAGTATATAGTGTAAGTCTTTGAATATAAATGGTTTATGAAACATGTATAGGTTGTATATCTCTTACTACCGTTCGGGCCGACATAATTCAGACGTCATGGAGTAAACATTCGAGGAGCCAGGACACTTTAATTCGTAAATCCACAACTCATCTCGACGGCTTACTTAATGAACTCCTCACATGAGGCTCCCTACTATTGTAGTATTTGATAATATATATATATATATATAAGTTTTGATCTGAAAAGTTACATGTCCAATATTTGAATAAACTTAGGAAAGTTTACTTTTACATGAAGATTGTTATTAGAATGAGTTTCTTAAATCTTGTATGACAATTACTTGTAAGATCTCATGGTTTTTATGATGGAGTAGATCCAAATTGCATGTTTAAGTTATCGCTAACTCTTTAGTTCATGTTTTCGCCTAGGTAAGTTTATATGGTCTTTAGTCATGGCTTCGCCGTGACCTTGGTCATTGTTCCTTAGTCTTGAGACTCAACCTTGGCTTTAGCCATGGTTGTGGTCTTGGCTTTAGGTCATTAGACCTCTTGGTCTTAGTAAACCATAACTATTATATAGTAACTTTGGTATATATAAAATAGCTGTTAAGAAACTGAAGAAAATCTCATTCGTTATTGGTTTTCTGGATACGTGCTCCTGAGTTTTTAAAGAAAACGTGATTCCGGACAACTTTCGTGTTTTAACTCGGAATTTATTAATCGAATGGTAACTTTTCAATTGGTAAAACAAGTTATGGTATATATATGTTAACTTATGATATTTAAACAAGTAAACTAGCAACTTTTATGGAGAACCACGACAAAAATAGTATAACTATGATATTTGAAAGAAAGTATGTTAGGGTTTTGCTTACAACTTTAGGCTTTCTAAAGAAAGGAAGTTAAGAACTAGGATTAGGACTTTGATTGAGCAAGCTTCTCTTTTTTTGCAATCTTTGATAAACCGAGGTTATTTGAAGATTATAACGACACCTTCTTGAAAGTACGAAGCTATTTGAAGATTATAACTACGTCTTTTTGGAGACTTTAAAGTTATAACAACTTTTCTTAGAAAATTTCCAAGATTGAAGATCAAACACTAGTTTTCTTTCAAAAACTAGTTAACTTTCTTACAAAATATAAGAAAAGCGCCTTAGGTTTTTGGACTTGAAGGTTATAAGAAGGTGTGGTGCAAGTTTTCTATGTGTTTCTAGTTGGCTATTTATAGGATGAGAAAAATAGTTAACCATATATTGGGTTAGAATTTAACCATGGTTAAGTTTACACTTGTAAACATCCTAGAGATCAATGGTTAAGATTAAGCCATCTTTCATGGTGACTAGCCAAGAATGCCACCTAGGGCAATAGTAAGGAGGTTAAGAGTTCTAGTTTTCTATCTTGTCTTACGGAGTTAGTTTTGGTCCCGCTAATCGCTAACGGTAAGTCGCTAAGTCATGAAACTTAAAATCGGGTATTCTAAAAATATGAAACTTATAAAAATGTTAGAACTTATTAATATAACCTATCTTAGCATATTTAATGAGTGATGCGTTCCATCGGGTTGCTTAAATGCTGTTAAAACTGGAAACGCGGGTCTAAAACGCATAATTCGCGTAAAACGCTGAACTGGAAAACGTAAAATTCCAAAACTTTTGGAATTGTCGTAAAATGAGAGAAATTCATATTTCTATTGTTTATAGTGTTTTATGGACATATCAGGATGTTGGAATGACGTTTAAACCAAAAAGTAAATCTCGGACACGGTTTTGTGATTTTTGTAGAAATGATCCGACGAGTGTCAAACTCTCGGATTATCATTAAAATAGTTTAACTTACGAGAATATGAAAAAAAAATTTCGGGAGTGAATAGTGAATAGTGATAGTGAATAGTGAAAGTGAATAGTAATCCGAAAATGCGAATTGTTACACACAGCCTATTAGAGTTGTAAGGGTCTTTTCTAGGGTTTAACCTTTCGTTTATTATCCAGTTGTAATAGAGCCTAGACATAATATTCATGGGTGCTTTTAAGTCAATATATGTATGCTCTCTAGACATGTACCCAATCATCCAAGGGATTTTTATGTTCTTGAAGTTATGCCTCCTAATCCATGGTGTCTTTCTATATTTTGAGGGGCAAGGGTGTTGTAAAAGGAACCTATGGTAACTCAATTCATCCGGGGTTGGAGCGAAGTCCGTAAACTCAATTTTCATTTGGAGAGGCTTAATGAATTCCTTAAATGTGTTAACTTGTCTCTTTCTTCTTTTATTCGCTATAAGCCTCTTGCTAACTTCTAAATGGCAACTCTCTAAATCCATAAAGACCAAACTAGTACAAACAAAAACACGAAGAAATAAGATAGACTAAAGAGAACCTAAAAATAAAATAAAATCTTACTAGAAAGGAATCTAGCAAGTACACCTAGTAAAAAGAGATTCTAACCTAGACAATAACTATTCCCCGGCAGCGGCGCCAAAAACTTGATGCGTAGGGATTGCACCAGGCTTTACCTCTCGAGGGATCTCGAGAAGCTTACAACCCCCACCAGGCAGTGTACCTGATCGATGTAGTATAGTATAATGACAAGTACCGGAGGATTGATCGTTCAGCTAGGAATAGTGTCGCTAGGATTAGAAAACCTAAAGACTAGGTCTAGAGATGAGGGATGATTCTTTTTGTATTTTTTTAGTTTTTATAAAAGCAATTAAAAATCTCGGTTTTGAAGGAGTTGGGCGGAATTAGTTGCTAGTCAACTAACCCAATTACTAAGATGCAATCAAAATAAAATAATAAAAATAAAAATAAACTATATTAAACTAGTGGTGTGAGCAATATATGGGAGAATTGTGTTTACTTAGATTTCACTACTCCCTGGATATCTTTTACATGTTAATTACTTGTTACAGTTGCGTGGATGACGGATTGTATTCCTTAATACCATTCATGGGGTGGCGTACTTACTTCCCCAATCCTATAAGCGCCTACTTCAATTCTATGTCGAGCCGGCTAAGAAGCTCCTAACATGGGATCATTAGAATTTGCTCATGCATTAAATACAACTAATAAAACCTAGTACACATCGGTTCATGTTTCCTAAGACGTTCAAGCATGTTACACAATGGAGATCTGCCAGTTTTCTTAAGCCTAACATTGAAATCATTCATCCATTACAACTATAAACAAGTAATCAACACATAATTAACATCTAGGTTTCATTACATCTAAGCAAACACATGAAAGATCTAGCCTAGCATGTTGAAATCAAGACAAGCATAAGATATATTCAAACAACACATAGACATATTGAATGAATTAAGAGAAGACTTATCTCAATTGAACATGAAAGGTTTCAAGGGGTGAAAACCCTTGAAAATACAGTAAAAATGACCTAGGGTTATTAGGGTTCGGCCTTAGTATTCTCCACACAAGTTCCTCCTGAATGAATGAAAAATAGAAAACTATATTTAGATTCTGAAAGGTGACGGCATCAAGAACAAATCTCTGACGCTGTCATCTCGCCGCCAAATAATTTCTCGGACTGCCTAGATCTAGGTTTGACGCCGTCATGTGTACTCCTTATACAGGCCGTCACCATATTAACTCTTGACGCCCTTGTTGTGACGCCTTCAGGTTTTCACTGGGTCGTCACGGATTTTACTCTTGACGCCGTCAGGATTTTCTTCTTGACGCCGTCAGGTACTGATTCGTTGAAAAATCAAGTTATAGTATAAGTATAGTATTACTCAAGAGATCCGCAAAGAAATACGGATAACCCGAGGTCGTAGTCCGTGTGAAGGATGAATGGAATTTCGAATTCCCGATTCGTGAAACGTGTCGTGAAAGTGGTAAAAAGTGATTTGAATGAGATTATACTAATGAAATAGTAAATGAAGCACAAATAATCAACTAAACACGTAATTCAAGTAAGGCAACTAGAAACATAACGTAGAAATGAAAAACGTAAGCTAAAACGGAAAACAAATGTTAACGTACGAAATAAAACGCGACTTTTAAGCTACGCTACTCCTACGGACTTGAAAATAATTTTTAAAGGTTAAAAATGATAAAAGAAAATTTTGAAAAAAAAGAAAAATATTTTTTTGACTTTTTATTAATTTTTTTATGAATTAAAAACTAATTAATTAATTAAAAATTAAAAGAAAATGCAAATAAAGTGAGAAAAATAAAAAATTAATTTTGAAAATTATGAAATATCTAAAAAAAAATTTTAAAACTAAAAACTATTTTTTTTTTTTTTTTTTGCTTTTTGTGTAATTTTTGAGAATTAAAAACTATTTAATCTAATTGGAAATTCAAAATAAATTCAAAATAATTGAGAAAAATGCAAAATAAGTTTCTAAAATTCTAAAATAACTAAAAATAATTTTCTAATATTTTTTTGGATTTTTCTGGGGTTTTTCTGATTTTTTTGTATTTTTTAGTAATTAAAAAATAATTAAAAATGATTAAAAATGAAAATTAAATAGGAAAAATAGCAAATTAACTCAGAAAATATGAAAATTTCAGAGAAAATCTAAAATAATATTTAAAAGCTAGGAAAAATATAAAATTTGAAAAATAAGCATTGGAAAGTGCTGAATGGGCAAAAACAGCTTATTTAGAAGTGCTTATTGATAAGCACAGTTGACCAATTGACCTGAAACTTTGACCAAGTGATTTATGAACTTATTTAAGCTTGTTGGAATAATACTCAGACCTGAAAACACACAGAAACACAGATAAGCAGCAAATCAGGCTCAATAAGCAATATGGGATAAGCATAAGCTAAGCAGAATAAGCAGACGGCCAATGATCACTTGAAACAGATACAATAAGCTATAAAATGCTCAGATCATTCAGCAAACTCAGAGTATGACCAAAATTAAACACTAGCAGCCCTCAAATGAAATCAGACCTAAGGTTCAATCACCAAATTGATAAGCCAAATAAGTAAGTCTAATAAGCTTATGCAGGGTGGACTTATAGGAGCAAAATGTTATCCAACCTACTGAGCTTCTAAAAACTCCAAGCTATCAAACTCACAAGCTGATTAACTACCTTAATTGTTACCTACAACTTGAGCCAAAACTGTGGTGCAGGGGAGAAATAAGCCCAAACAATCAACTAAACGACAGTATTTCAATAAGCAAACAAAGTCCAAACAGAAATTTTCTTATTGATTATGATTCTCAAACTGCCAAAGTGTTCAAAACAACTTTCCAAATGAATTTTGAATCAAAATTGAGGTTTGTGCTCCTCTTTGAATAACTGACCAAACAGACAACCAATTTCTTTCTTGACTTTTTGATGAACACAAAACTTTGACCAAATCAGATTTTTAATCCTTAAATCTCACTGAAATTATATTATTATGCCAATAAATGATTAAAATAAGCTAATACTATGACTTATGCAACTATTTAAACTAATTATGCAAACTACTAAAGTTAACTGATATGCAGAAATGAAGAAACTAAAATGATTTTGACTTTTACTAAATACCTACCTAGTTTTATGATTTATTCTACTTAAATGCACTTAGTTAAATTTACTACAACCAATACTAATCTCTGAAACTCCTAGTAAACAGCTAATTGCAATTATCCAAACACCCTTCAATGACTGATCTATACAATTCACCACCATAGATCAGTCCAACTTAAATCCAAACCCACACTTATGACTCACAACTGAATATGATTCACTAAGACTAAACACAGATCTCAGATGTAAAGCAACTCAGAAGCCACAAATTACTCAGAAAAGAAACAGATCCAAAGATATGACAAATAATAAACTCAGAATTAACAATTATCACTAATCAACAAATATCAACCAACTTCAGACAAATAATAAGCAATAATGAGCAGAATTCAATACAATAAGAACAAATCTAAACTACTCTTACTAATAGATGAAACAGTAAACTAAATGGATTGAACTTACGACCAAAATTCCCCCTCAGCTCAAATAGAGGGGGATTCACTTAGCTTGCCTGTCTCTTAGACAGGCCTTTGGACACCTTAAGGTTGCCTCAACTCCAATATAATCTCAGCTTATTAATAAGCTGCTACAGTTGACCAGTGGTTGACTTTTGGATTTTTTGAGAGATGTTGAATTTTTGTGCCAAAGTAAGCTTCACAAAAGCTATAATAAGCTGATATGAAACTGATTAAACTAAACACAAGCTTATTGAAGCTTGTTGAATGAAGTGTTTTTTTTTTTTTTTTTTTTTTATAAACTGAAGACAATACTAAGTAACTTTAGATGAAAAGTAAAAACAGAAATAAGCTAAGTAATAATAATAAGAACAATAAGCTGAAAATAGATTATGAGTAGTAAGCAGTTTAATAAGAAATGAGTAAAGAACAAGTGAATTAACTCAAATAAACTTTCATTAATATTGAAAAAACATTACAAAAATAATTCTAACAGCATAACATTACAATAAAAAGGCACACTCAATGACTAAGGGGAGGGGGTATTTATACATGAAGTTGTGAGGTCCTTGGATCCTTCTAGTCTGCCACGTCAATGATCCACATGATGTTGTGTTTCTTTTGAGTCCCTCTAATCCGTTAGATAACACTTGGTCCCCAATCCACTCCTCTCAGCCGTTTGATTGATTGATGGACATGATTGATCCTCGTGATGCATTCCTATTGGTCCACGCACCCCTGACATGTGCCTGACATTCCTGACATGTGCCTGCTTCTTCTAGAAGACCCATTAGTGGGTAATTATTACTAAGAGTGGGGTAATTGTGGGTAATTGGAATGAACAGTAAATTAGGGTTCATCTGGGTAAAAGCATTTGGGGAAAAAAAGGGACGCGGGAATTTTGTTTGGGAAAGTTTTATTTATTTATTGTGTGGGTTGACCGGGTGAGGATAGGGTTGACTATGGGTATAAGTTGGGTGGATAGGGTACAAGCTAAGGGTGGATTGGGCTTAGCAATATTTTGGGCTTAAGGGCGTGTATGGATCCGGTTGTGTTTATGGAGTAGTATTACTAAAATATCACAAGGACCTATTGTGTAAATTTTGAAAATCCAGGGATCAATTTTGTAATTTTTTACCAAGGGTATTTTACGTCATTTGTGATTTCTTGAAGGGAAAACATTGACTTTTCTTCAAATATTCATTAAAAGACCATTTTTGTAATTATCTGAAACTACAGGGACTTAATTTGCCATTTCCTCAAAACTTTGTCCAGGGACTGAACTTGGTATTTTCTGAATCTCTGAGGTTGAATTTGACTTTTTGAGCTTGGACTTTGACCATTTGACTTCCTCGGCATCGGCTTTTGACACTTTCCATTCTCGTGCTCGTTTTTGTCGGTTTTGGCATCGATTTTGTTCATTTTTCACATATCCGTACCTGCACATACACAAATACAAAAACATGCATTCTCTTGGCATTTTTTGTTAGTATTTGGTATTTTTGGTCTGAAATAAGGCCTAAAAAGGATGAGTGATTAAGCACTCATCAAAAACCCCCAGACTAAGGTATTGCCATGCCCTCACGCAATGTCATCACCTCACGCTTAAGAGATAAATAATTTCAAAACCTCTTTTTACTGACGTTGTAAAGTAGCAATGATGTTCAAAAGAGATATCGAATTCATTTATTCTCAGAAACGCTCCGTTTTCCAATTTTCATGAATAATACTACAACTACTCTTTGTACTTTTTCATTTTTATATAAGTGACGGTTTGCCTTGACTTTCATTATCAATTCTTATCTGTTGATAATTTTCAGGGTCAACGAGTAGAAACACTTCTCACAGAGAAGAGATCGTACGGATAAAAATCGTCATCCTTGATTTTTCACAAGCTCCCAAACTAAGCGTAAAATCGAGATCATTGTTTATCCAGAAGTTAGATGCTAACACTTCCCACAAAAGTTACTTGTGTATTACCTCTTGTCCCCAGGTCCTAAGTTTTGTATCTCAAGATTTTAATTGTGAGAAATGAATTGCTTCATATTTTCTCGTTTTGACAGTTATTAGTCCGATAAGAGCACAAAATTTGAACGCTAAGTAGTTTCCAAACTTTCCCTCTAAAACCCCTGCATACAGAAATCGGGTCCACATGAAGGTCTCTGATTTAACACGATTTGTAGGGGCTCCCTTTTTATTTACGACCGAGACATACCATGTTTGATACCCGAAATGGAAGCTTTTTATTAGGGAAACCCCCGGAGTCGAAGCTTGGCATTTTTGCATAATCATAAGCACTTTAATAATACTTTGGTCCTTAGTCCTTTATTCTTTTACAGTCAACGGTTTATGAGCCGCCAAGATGTAAGAGCTTTATTATGACTTTGGATTTCTATCCGCTGCTTTTTTATAGCTTTGGATTCCTATGCCTTTTTATTTGGCTTTGGACTATTATTATTGATATTCATAATCATATGCCAAACCCTGAATCCTACGGTTTTTACTAAGATCACAACATCGGCTGCGAACCGGCAAGATGCAATAGTCTATTTTACCGTAACACTGGCAGTACCCCTATGTGTACCAAACCCCCATATGCAGAGATTTTGTTGGGAATGAGAAAAAACTAAGTATTGCCCAAACCGTATACCCTTAATTAATCCTAGACATCTATTATATATTGGTGTGTAAGCTTGTGGGAACAAGGAGGCCACAAGTACCTCTCGTGGGCTTTTTAAATCCCAGTAATGTGATCTGTGTATAGCACGAAACTTCTAAATAAACTCTATCATTCCTCGATCTCCGCAAATTTAAAATCCCAAATAATGAGATCCGCCGATGCTTAGCCATAATCTTTTGATTATTTTGGTTAAGGGAAACAAGCTAGGGCTCAACACGCCCGGTCAAGTCGGAACATTTATTTCTACTCTCGCCGGTAGGAAAGTCAAAACAAGGTGTCAAAACTTATTATTCATATCATATATTTTTTCATTTTCATTCATTTTTTTTTTTTTTTGATTATAAAGCGGTGACAAAAATTTAAATTTTTGGTGGAAAACGGAGTTGCATAAGTTAACAGCTTAGACGATGGTACAGGTCAAATCGAATCAAAGATTCACCCCCCCCCAGACTAAAGTGAAACATTGTCCTCAATGTTTTAAGGGTACGGGTAATCCTACATAAAATCTAAGGCCGTTTATTAAGTATGCCAAGAGATAAACGTTAGTCGATAAGATTTTGGATATGGTGAATTTCCGAAAGAGCAGCGAAGGATGAGACTCGAGTGGAGAGAACGACAAACCACGAGCACGAGAGTCCTCAAACTTCGTGGAAATTCCTGAACATAAATAAACAACCACGAAAAACACGAGTTTGGAAAGGGTCGCCCCCCTCACGTCACGTTATTAAGAAAATAGAAAATAGAGAAAATGAAAATGGATAAGCATGGGGTGCCTCCCACGAAGCGCTTGTTTTTTATTACCGAGTCACATGAGCTTGACTCGATACCCGAATTAAGTCGTCCATGGGGAGAGCAGATGGAACGGACACTCAGCATAAACGGAGATGCCTGGGTCAAAAACGGTATCCTCACTCCCGGTGGAGTAGAAAAGTGAAGAAATGAGGGGATAAGAAAAGTATGGTTGAAACACCCGGATGGTAAAAGCATAGTCGATTTCTGAACAACGGGTGGGTTGGGTGGGTAAAATATCAAGCACAGGAACATCTTGTTCAGAAATCTCGTCCACCACTCCAAAACTATCTTCATTCGTATTTGATCCAAAATTTACATCCGGTGGTTTCGCAGGTGGACGAGAAGAAGGTAAATCAAAGGTAGATGAATCAGCATCGGTAAGTACAGCATTATTATGTATTTCTTCAAGAATATTACTTCGAAGGCCATTATCGTCACTCTCAATACCCGGTGGTATCAAGTCATCCGCAGCAAGAAATCGATCAACATTCTCTAAAAGAGGGTCACGTGACGGATTATCAGAAATAAGCTCAAAATTAATTTCAAAATCAAAACGCTCATAATCCGGAAGAGAGAAAGCATGAGTAGTGGGACTGCCATTACTCGTCTCTTCAAATCGAAAAATTTCAAGCTCGGGTAAGAAATCACTATCCAAATCGGGGATAGGAGAAAAAAGTCGGAGGATCTTTCAATGCCTCGATCCTAGAAATAAGAAGATTAACATTCAATAATGTTTCACGAAGTACTTCATCTTGAATTTCCGTTTCAACTTCTTCATCATTCTATTCTTCTAAGCTGACGAGCTCAGAAGGTAATTCAACAACATATTCGATGTCTCCACAAGATATAGCATCGTCATTGTCAGAATCGGAGAAAATCTCATCAAGATCAATCGAATTTTCAATCGGGGATGACTCAATTTCTTCAGCCGTATCAAAAACATATTTCTCAAAATCGGGTAAAGAATCCTGGAGCTCGGGCTCCAAAGGATCTGACGACGTAACAATCTCAGTCGAAATAGAATCATTGTTATCAAGAAAAGTATTGTCTTTTTCAAAAACGGGATCACTTCCCTCAACCGGTGTGAGAGAAGGATGAGAAGATTCGGGATTAATTGATTCAAATCTCGAAAAACAACTTGAAGAATCTGGAGGTGGGACAAGTGGTGTGCTCTCAGAGCTAGGAATTTCCGCCACTTCCGTTATGGTCTCCAGTTCTTGTTCGTGAAGATTAGGTAAGTCGTTTCTTCTAAACACCGTTTTGAGCTCAACACGTTTGCTTGACGAACTCTTAACCGTAAATCGAGAAAGGTTTGGATCAAATCTTGACGGATTAGGAACAATTGATTCTTGGACAACCGTAGGTTGGACGTATTTAGCACTTCCATTGTTAATGGAAAGTACCTAGTCCTTTGTCACCTCGGTTTCTCGTTCCATTTCCCTCACTGGAGAGGGAGTAGGAACCGATGGTTCATCATAATCAACACGAATTTTTGCAATTTTTTATGAGACGTAAAGTTGTTTCATTTTTATTTTAAAAACCTTTCGTTTAAAGAAATCATTGTCGAGAGATGTCATAGAACAATCTTCAATACTTAAAGGTTCACAAGACGGAGTGGGATTAATCATAAAATTTTCTTCTTTATAAAGCTCGTTTTCATCACTCTCAATGGTGTTAACTTGTTCTCTTCTACGAATTTCCTCTTTAAAAAGTTTTATTGCAGTTAGACATTGCTCATTAAAGTCATTTTGAGCAGTCATCATTTTAAGGATCTCATTCTGAACTGTGAGAATTGCGTTATATTGTGGAGGTTGGTCATGATAATAATTGTCATTAGGAAACGGTTTCCTTGTTTGACAATCGGTGCTAAAGTGTGGACCTCCACAATACTCACAACCGTTTTGTGAAATCGGTGCATTTTGAAACGATTCATTATTGATGTACGGAACTTGCTCATATGAGTTGAACTCGTTGTGATAATAATTGGAAAAGTTCGGATCATAATCAGATGTGAATGTGGGTTCAGCTTTCGAAGCATAACACATACAAAATCCACGAGTAAACCGACATTCTTTGCAAAAACACCATTCACAAAGTACTCCTTCTCCGGAGGAATTTCCACAATTAAAACAAGTCGGATCCATAAGAATTATCGGTTTAGAGGGTTAAAGAAGAAGAATCAAATAATAAGAGGATAAGAAGGTTATTTTTGGTTTTTAATTATCATGAAATCAAATAAAAGGAAAATCAAAATGGAAAAGGAAAATCTTTTTGTGTTTTTATTTTTTTTGGAAAACAAAATTCAAAAACTTAAAACTTTTATTTTCTTTTGTTTTTTCAAACGTTACGGTAATCGTAAATCGTTTCCTTCAAATCTACTCACGACGGAACGGGAGAGAAGAATGGATCTCTCTTCAGCTTGCAATTTAATGTCAAAGCTTCCGTATTTTCCGCTTATTCGGTCGTAGAATCCAAAGTAATCTGATTAGCAACTAATTTCACGCGTTGTTATATTGGGAGACTTATTTGGTTTACAACGCTCTTCCTTTCGATCGAGACGAGGCTGTAACTTTATTATTTTTTTGGTATTTTTGAAAACACTTTAGGAAAAGTGTTTTTGATTTTTCAATTTTTTTGGTTTTTATAGAAAATATATACAAGGAAGGTTTTCAAAACACAATTTCGAAAAACGAAAACGAAAAATTCACTTCAACCTTCCCCGGCAGCGGCGCCAAAATTTGATTCGTTGAAAAATCAAGTTATAGTATAAGTATAGTATTACTCAAGAGATCCGCAAAGAAATACGGATAACCCGAGGTCGTAGTCCGTGTGAAGGATGAATGGAATTTCGAATTCCCGATTCGTGAAACGTGTCGTGAAAGTGGTAAAAAGTGATTTGAATGAGATTATACTAATGAAATAGTAAATGAAGCACAAATAATCAACTAAACACATAATTCAAGTAAGGCAACTAGAAACGTAACGTAGAAATGAAAAACGTAAGCTAAAACGGAAAACAAACGTTAATGTACGAAATAAAACGCGACTTTTAAGCTACGCTACTCCTACGGACTTGAAAATAATTTTTAAAGGTTAAAAATGATAAAAGAAAATTTTGAAAAAAAAGAAAAATATTTTTTTGACTTTTTATTAATTTTTTTATGAATTAAAAACTAATTAATTAATTAAAAATTAAAAGAAAATGCAAATAAAGTGAGAAAAATGAAAAATTAATTTTGAAAATTATGAAATATCAAAAAAGAAATTTTAAAACTAAAAACTATTTTTTTTTTGGCATTTTGTGTAATTTTTGAGAATTAAAAACTATTTAATCTAATTAGAAATTCCAAAAAAATTCAAAATAATTGAGAAAAATGCAAAATATGTTTCTAAAATTCTAAAATAACTAAAAATAATTTTCTAATATTTTTTTGGATTTTTCTGGGGTTTTTCTAATTTTTTTGTATTTTTTAGTAATTAAAAAGTAATTAAAAATGATTAAAAATGAAAATTAAATAGGAAAAATAGCAAATTAACTCAAAAAAATATGAAAATTTTAGGGAAAATCTAAAATAATATTTAAAAGCTAGGAAAAATATAAAATTTGAAAAATAAGCACTGGAAGTGCTGAATGGGCAAAAACAGCTTATTTAGAAGTGCTTATTGATAAGTACAGTTGACCAATTGACCTGAAACTTTGACCAAGTGATTTATGAACTTATTTAAGCTTGTTGGAATAATACTCAGACCAGAAAACACACAGAAACACATATAAGCAGCAAATCAGGCTCAATAAGCAATATGGGATAAGCACAAGCTAAGCAGAATAAGCAGACGGCCAATGATCACTTGAAACAGATACAATAAGCTATAAAATGCTCAGATCATTCAGCAAACTCAGAGTATGACCAAAATTAAACACTAGCAGCCCTCAAATGAAATCAGACCTAAGGTTCAATCACCAAATTGATAAGCCAAATAAGTAAGTCTAATAAGCTTATGCAGGGTGGACTTATAGTAGCAAAATGTTATCCAACCTACTGAGCTTCTAAAAACTCCAAGCTATCAAACTCACAAGCTGATTAACTACCTTAATTGTTACCTACAACTTGAGCCAAAACTGTGGTGCAGGGGAGAAATAAGCCCAAACAGTCAACTAAACGACAGTATTTCAATAAGCAAACAAAGTCCAAACAGAAATTTTCTTATTGATTATGATTCTCAAACTGCCAAAGTGTTCAAAACAACTTTCCAAATGAATTTTGAATCAAAATTGAGGTTTGTGCTCCTCTTTGAATAACTGACCAAACAGACAACCAATTTCTTTCTTGACTTTTTGATGAACACAAAACTTTGACCAAATCAGATTTTTAATCCTTATGACTCACAACTGAATATGATTCACTAATACTAAACACAGATATCAGATGTAAAGCAACTCAGAAGACACAAATTACTCAGAAAAGAAACAGATCCAAAGATATGACAAATAATAAACTCAGAATTAACAATTACCACTAATCAACAAATATCAACCAACTTCAGACAAATAATAAGCAATAATGAGCAGAATTCAATACAATAAGAACAAATCTAAACTACTCTTACTAATAGATGAAACAGTAAACTAAATGGATTGAACTTACGACCAAAATTCCCCCTCAGCTCAAATAGAGGGGGATTCACTTAGCTTGCCTGTCTCTTAGACTGGCCTTTGGACACCTTAAGGCTGCCTCAACTCCAATATAAGCTCAGCTTATTAATAAGCTGCTACAGTTGACCAGTGGTTGACTTTTGGATTTTTTGAGAGATTTTGAATTTTTGTGCCAAAGTAAGCTTCACAAAAGCTATAATAAGCTGATATGAAACTGATTAAACTAAACACAAGCTTATTGAAGCTTGTTGAATAAAGTGTTTTTTTCTTTTTTTTCTTTTTTTTTTTTTTTTTTTTTTTTTTTTAAACTGAAGACAATACTAAGTAACTTTAGATGAAAAGTAAAAACAGAAATAAGCTAAGTAATAATAATAAGAACAATAAGCTGAAAATAGATTATGAGTAGTAAGCAGTTTAATTAGAAATGAGTAAAGAACAAGTGAATTAACTCAAATAAACTTTCATTAATATTGAAAAAACATTAAAAAAATAATTCTAACAGCATAACATTACAATAAAAAGGCACACTCAATGACTAGGGGGAGGGGGGTATTTATACATAAAGCTGTGAGGTCCTTGGATCCTTCTAGTCTGCCACGTCAATGATCCACATGATGTTGTGTTTCTTTTGAGTCCCTCTAATCAGTTAGATAACACTTGGTCCCCAATCCACTCCTCTCAGCCGTTTGATTGATTGATGGATGTGATTGATCCTCGTGATGCATTCCTATTGGTCCACGTACCCCTGACATGTGCCTGACATTCCTGATATGTGCCTGCTTCTTCTAGAAGACCCATTAGTGGGTAATTATTACTAAGAGTGGGGTAATTGTGGGTAATTGGAATGAACAGTAAATTAGGGTTCATCTGGGTAAAAGTATTTGGGGAAAAAAAGGGACGCGGGAATTTTGTTTGGGAAAGTTTTATTTTTTTATTGTGTGGGTTGACCGGGTGAGGATAGGGTTGACTATGGGTATAAGTTGGGTGGATCGGGTACAGGCTAAGGGTGGATTGGGCTTAGCAATATTTTGGGCTTAAGGGAGTGTATGGATCCGGTTGTGTTTATGGAGTAGTATTACTAAAATATCACAAGGACCTATTGTGTAAATTCTGAAAATCCAGGGATCAATTTTGTAATTTTTTACCAAGGGTATTTTATGTCATTTCTGATTTCTTGAAGGGACAACATTGACTTTTCTTCAAATATTCATTAAAGGACCATTTTTGTAATTATCTGAAACTGCAGGGACTTAATTTTCCATTTCTTCAAAACTTTGTCCAGAGACTGAACTTCGTATTTTCTGAATCTCTGAGGTTGAATTTGACTTTTTGAGCTTGGACTTTGACCATTTGACTTCCCAGGCATCGGCTTTTGACACTTTCCATTCTCGTGCTCGTTTTTGTCGGTTTTGGCATCGTTTTTGTTCATTTTTCACATATCCGTAGCTGCACATACACAAATACAAAAACATGCATTCTCTTGGCATTTTTGGTTAGTATTTGGTATTTTTGGTCTGAAATAAGGCCTAAAAAGGATGAGTGATTAAGCACTCATCAGGTACTGTTCTTAGCATGGAAAATTATGTCTTTGCCGTTTTCTTCACTTTTATGCTCCAAAAATGTCCAAAATGCTTCCTTTTCCAGAATTCACTCCCAAAGTACCTAAAATCACAAAAGGAACGATTTAGGGCAATATTTGATCAAATAAATTCAATTCCGGGCTTAAATGACCCCCTAAAAGTGGTTCATTTTTTGCCTCATCATGGGTCATAGGCCGGGCGATTTTAGAAAAATCTTGAATAAACATACGATAGAAACCGGCATGACCCAAAAAGCTCCTAATACCCTTGACGGTAGTGGGATGCGGTAATTTTGCGATGACATCCACTTTGGCTTTGTCAACCTCAATCCCGTTCTTTGAAATTTTATGGCCGAGGACAATGCCCTCTTTGACCATAAGGTGACTCTTCTCCCAATTTAGACATAACCTTGTGTCTTCACAACGTTTGAGCTTGTTGTCTAAATGGGAGATACATGATTGAAATGAATCCCCAATGACCGAAAAATCGTCCATAAAGACCTCCATAGTTTTCCCGATCATGTCAAAAAATATGGCCATCATACATCTTTGAAACGTGCCCGGAGCATTACATAAACCAAATGGCATACGTTTATAAGCAAAAGTTCCTTAGGGGCACGTGAAAGTGGTCTTTTCCTGATCTTGCGGATCAATGGGAATCTGAAAGTAACCTGAGAAACCATCGAGGAAGCAATAGTACTCATTCCCCGCTAATCTCTCGAGCATCTGATCCATAAAGGGCAGAGGAAAATGGTCTTTGCGGGTGGCGTCATTTAACTTGCGATAGTCAATACAGACATGCCAACCCGTAACCAATTGAGTTGGAATCAACTCATTTTCCTCGTTTGTGACAACAGTAATGCCACCCTTTTTTGGAACACAATGTATTGGGCTAACCCAAGGACTGTCCGAGATAGGGTAAATCAATCCGGCATCAAGAAGTTTTAAAACTTCTTGTTTGATAACCTCATGAATTTTTGGATTCACCCTTCTTTGTTGTTGGACTGATGGTTTGAAGTCATCCTCCATTAAAATCTTGTGGGTACAAAATTCAGGGTCAATGCCCTTGATGTCGGAGAGTCGCCAAGCAATTGCTTGTTTATGTGACTTCAAAACCTTTATTAGAGCAGCCTTTTCCTCAAAACTTAAATCTTTACCAATTATGACGGGTAATTTATCATCACCCTCCAGAAATGCATATTCAAGATGAGGCGGCAAGTCCTTAAGTTCAACCTCAGGGAAGTCATCAGTTTTCTCAACATTTTTGACTTCCTCTTTATGAAGTGTTTGTGGTAGAACAGGAAGAGGAGAGGGATCTTCGTTTAATAATTTCTCAAGTAGGAGAATATCCCTCTCGGGGTCAATCTCTTGGTTATCGATTCCATCGGGAATCGAATCACTTTTGAGAAAGGCCTCAATTTCTTCTAAGACGAGGTCACTTCCCTCAAACGGAGTGAGGGAAGGAGAAGAATTGGCAATGATGGGATGAGAAGATTGAGTGAGGTTTTCACTCGAAGAATCATCAATGAAACCTAAAACCTCTTGAGCATACTCCTCAGCAGCAACATCGATGACATCTATTTGGTTCACCGATTCAGAGTCATAATTGGAGGAGTACCTCAAAGTTTGGTTTAGGTTGAAGGTGATGGCTTCCGTTCCAACACGCAATGTGATCTCTTGCTCAAATACATCGATCAGAGCACGCCCAGTTCTAAGGAAACCCCTTCCAAGAATGAGAGGGACCCTTGAATCGGCATCAAAGTCAACAATCACAAAATCTGCCGGAAAATGGAACTTTCCCACTCTAACGAACACGTCCTCGGCAATGCCAAGTGGACGAGAAATTGAACGATCGACAAGCTCTAAAGTCATGCACGTGGGAGTAAGTTCGGGAAGAAAGAGTTTCTTCCTCACAGAATATGGCATCAGGTTAATGCTAGCACCTAGATCAGCCAAGGCGAAGCATTCAACCATACCCGGAAAAGTACAAGGAATGAGAAATTTCCCGGGGTCTCCAAGCTTTTTGGGAAGCTTTTTCAAAAGAACTTCTGAGCAGTTCTCATTCAACAGAGTTCTAGCCATCTCGAAGAGTTTTTCCTTATTATTTAACAGATTTTTTATTGTTGATGCAAACTTGGGCATCAATAGAATAGCGTCCGCGAAGCTAATGTCAAAGTGCAAATCTTGGAAGATTTGGAAAAATTTATCCATTTGGTGATTAGCCTTTTCGCGGAGCTTTTGTTCATTGAGATGTGGTGGATAAGGAATAGAAGTTTTGGATTTAGGGTTGTCCACTGGAGTTTCTGGTGGTTCAAAGACAACTCCAGGCTTACATCTGGTTTCTGGAATAACCTGAGGATGGACGTGTGATGTACTTCATGAGCTAGTAGGTTGCACTTTGTCCTTTGTCACCTCAGGTTCACATTCCACTACATTTGGAGGAGAGGAAGAAGGGGTAGTAGGAATTGCGGGTTCATCATATGAAGCACCACTTCTTTTTGTGATCACCTTAGCATCGCCCCTCAGGTTAGCGATCGTGTTGCTCGGTAAAGTAGTACCTGAGGCCGAGGGTCGATCATTTAATGACTTCTTGATATCAGAAATCTGGCTGACCAACATCTTGTTCAACTCTTCTTGGGACTTCATGAATTGTTTTAATAACTCGTCAGATGAAGGCCCAGTTGGAACAATGGCTTGATTCGAATTAGGAAAATTTGGAGCTCGATTGTTCGGATTGGGACCTTGATTTTTAAAATTACCCTGATTAGGGTTCTTATTTCCATGAAAATATCCCGGATTGAAATTACCCTGACCTTGGTTTCAATTAAAGTTTCCTTGATGTTGGAAACCTTGATTTCGGAAACCTTGGTTTTGATTGTGAAAACCGTGACCCTGATTGAAGTTACCCTGGTTTTGAAAACCTTGGTTCACTCTATTTTGATTATGGCCATGGTTTTGGACATTTTGGTTTTGATTAAAACCGGGAGATCCAGGATAGTGGTGAGGACAATAGTTCGGGTCCATAGGAGGGCGGTATTGATTGCCTCCTTGATTTTGGGACCCGGCTACAGCATGAGCTTCATATGGAGTACCATCAGTAGCTGTGCAATTGTAGTAGGTATGCGGCCCACCACAAGTTACAGAGACTTCCACTTTTTTAACCACAGCAGGTGGAGGATGTTGTGGAAATGAAACTTTCTTTTGTTGGGCGAGAACCAAAGCTTGGATAGCTTCAGTGAGCTTCTCAATCTTAGCATCCGTGCTAGATTGACCCACAGAAGTTGAAGTGGAAGGACCCGCATTGATTTGGGAAACAATCGGCTTGCTTCATGTAGAGCGGACCTTGGACTTGTTTTCTATGATTTGCAAAGCTTCTTTTGTGGTTCTACTCAAGAAATTACCTCCCGCAGAGGAATTGAGAGAATCCTGATCAGCTTGGCTCACGCCATTGTAGAAAGTATCGAGTTGCATCAACTCTGAGAAACCATGATGTGGACACTTGCGAAGTAATTCTTTGAAACGATCTCATGCTTCACCAAAAGATTCATCATATTTCTTAGTGAACTTGGAGATTTTGTTCTTAAGACTCGTGGTCTTGGAAGGTGGGAAGAATTCATTCACAAATTTTTTCACAAGATCTTCCCATGTCTCAATAGATCGAGGAGGTTGTTTTTCAAGCCAAATTCGGGCTTGTCCCTCGAGGGAGAATGGGAAGAGAAGAAGTTTGATTGCTTCACAAGGGACATTCTTGTACTTGATGGTCGATGTGATTTTATTGAACCATCGAATGTGAGCATGAGGATCGTCCCTCTCAAAACCGTAGAATTGACTTGAGGTTACAAGATTGAGTAACCCGGTTTTGAGCTCAAAATTATCAGCCACGTTGGCTGGAACAACAATGGCATCTCCGTAACCCTCGATGGGTGCTTGGAGAAGCTCACACATGGGGCGGTCTTCCGCCATGGTGACAGTGGATGTGGCAACAGTACGGATCTCAGATCCGACTGTTGGTGTTGAACGTCTATGAGGTCTTCGAGGTTTCCTGACAAGCTCACGTAATGGGCTCGTAGACCTTGAAGAACGAGTGCACATGCACTAGAGATAAAAACCAATCAAAACAAAATCGAGGCAAATCCACAGTGAACTTAAACCAATAATCACAAGCAATTGGCTTCTTTAAGAAAGGTACACCACTCACAGGGATACAAAGGCAAGTTTTGATCTTATGTTTGGGAACTTATTATTTCCACACCCCCAGTTGGTAGGTGTTCTGTCTTGGTTTGCGACGGTTTATTTTTATGTATAATTATTCTTCACAAGAAAAAACGGATGTTTTTGGGTTTTTGTGTATGGCTTAAAAAACTTTTGGGCAATATTTTTGGTATCGTTTCGTTTACCAAAATCGTATCTCTTTAAGAATCACCTTAAAAGAAACACGATTCAGAAAACGTTACGATCTGTTTTGTTGTTTTTATATTTTTTTGGTGTTTTAACACTATAGGAAAAGTGTTGATGACTTTTTTATTTATTTATTTTTTATTTTTTATTTTTTTTGAGTTTTGATTTAAAATTTACAAAAGTGATGGTATTTGTACAGTGATGATGGTGAAATAACACTAATATCAAAAGACGCTACAGAAACGCGCACACCTCCCCGGCAGCAGCGCCAAAATTTGATTGGCACGAAAGCAGTCAACTAAAGTCAACCACAGGTGTGGTCAATATAGTCAAACTACCTAGACCAATGCTTCCGGGTAATATAGGGTATCACCAGGTCGTTATGTCCCGACGAGGTGTGAATTGTGCTTTAGCGTGCTTGTGATCAGGTGATTATTCACAGGAAAGGGTTGTGATAAGAATTATTTGAGAATTATGAAATGAAATAGCTTAGGAAAGTTATGTGATTGATTACGAGAATTAAGACTGGGAAGAAATGAGCTAAAACCTAAAAACGTACGTTTTAATTATAAACGTAAACTGACGTACGTAATAAAAAGTGAAACTGATTAACTAAAAAGGCTACAAGTGTGAAATTAATATTTTTACAATCCTAATGAATAAATAAAATTTTTAGAAAAAGAAAAATTATTTTTACACTATTTAATTATTTATTATTAATTAATTACAAATTACTTACTAATTAACTAATTATATTGATTTAAATTATTAAAAATACTAAATAGACTTAGATAATTAAGAAGAATTTTATTTAACCATCATAGGAATCTAAAAAATTATAAAAAGTTAGTTTTATGTATTTTTAAACTAATTTACTAATTATTATTCTAATTATTAATTAATTACCAATTAAACTAATTATATTCTAAAAAATAGAAAATGAACAGTAGAAATTCTTGAAAAATTCCTAAAAATATTTTAATTTATATAAAAGCTAGGAAAATTATAAAAACTAGATGTTACTTAAGGAAATCTAAATTTTCTATTTAATTCTTTAATATTAATTAATAATTAATTAAACTAATATTTATTCTAAAAATCACTAAATGACAAAGGAAAAATCTAGAAAAATTCTCAAAAATACTTTATACTACCAGGAACTGAGGAAAAATTTGAAAATGTATAAGTGCTTAGTAATAAGCTAAAAAGAAAAATGAAAAAGATAACTTCTATTAAATAGAAGCTATCACTATAAATAAATTTGCCTTTTTCTTGGGTTTTCTGTTTCAAAACTACTTATACACTGATATCTAACAACTTTTATGAAAATTCTTTGAATGGAACTCAGAAAATAAGCACTTTAAGTGCTTAATGCTTGACAGTTTGACTTTGTTTGACCAAGCCAAGAAATAAGCTTGAATGAGCTTATGTGGGGTCCACAAGGGTGGATTCTGGTTCAAGTAAGTAAAGTAGGCAGTAATAAGCTAGAAAAAGCAAATGGGGTCCACTAGATAAGCAAATAAGCCACAATAAGCAATTGCTTATTGGTGATCTGAGACAGAAATGGGACAAAGTTCAAGGCTGAAACAAGTGGGGTCCACAGGGTCTTAAGGGGTCAAACTTAGTTGCCATGGAATGGGGGCCAGCTTGGGAGTTCAAAGGTGCTAATAGGGGCCTTTGGGACCCACTGTGGTGTCCTGTGGGACCCACTAAAGACAGCTCAGTGATCTAATGTAACAGATGCACAGGGGACCTTCTTCTCCTGCAGGTCAGTTTGAGTGTCTGTAACTTGCATACAAAAAATCACAAAAATGTATGGGTTGTGGGATTCCAAAGTTCAGCTGGGTGACAATTACTCCTAAAAATTTTAGGGTCTGAATCTAAGTGGAAAAATCACAAGAATTCTTGGAGTTTTTGTATTTTTCCTGAAATTATGCTTTTTGACTTTTTGATTTTCTTGAAAACTTTGACTAAATCCAACTTTGAATGATCAAATCTTACTGTAATTGATATTATAAGCTTATTTGAAACTAGATTATGCTAACCTAACTACTTATGCAGCTAAATTAATGATTATGTTATCTAAATTATGACTAGTTAACTGCTTGTATGAAAATTAAAAGCATTTTGACTTTTGCCTAAAGAGACTGAGTTTTTAGACCTTAAATATCCTATATGAACCTATTAGAGTATCTCTAAACCGAAAACAACAATAGAAACTACCTGAAGCTCAGGTAACTCAAATGATCCAAACACCTCTATAATGCACTGATTTCAAGATTTTCAAAAGATATAGCAGACTTAGACTATGAATTTGATTTATCAGGTTATAACATGATGTGATGAGGTCATTTGAGCATAAGAATACAAGCTTAACCCAAAAATGATCAAAAACCACTAGAATGCTTATTGAGGCAGTCAAATTAGCACAAATAGAATTCAATGAGCAAAGACAAACTTTTAAGCAATAACCACACTAAGGGACAATTAGCAAACACAGAAAGTACAGATAAAAGCAAATTTAATCAAAGGAACAGTGAAAAGCTAAAATGGCACAAGAAACTCACAATGTGGCTTCCAAGCCAAACCAAGATCTAAGGATCTGCGATCACACTTAATGGCTTTCCACAAAGCCCCTAACCCAATTGCAATCCAAGTTTTCCTTTGCTCTAACCTTATTCACCATCTTCCATGATTTTTTATTTTTCAACTATATATATATATATATATATATATATATATATATATATATATATATATATATATATATATATATATATATATATATATATTTCAGTTAAAGAGCTTAAACTTATTGAGATGATCTGAAAGCTTTTAAAAGCTTATCAGTGAACCTTAGTGAGCTAAAAGGAACAATTAACAACCTTTTTTAACAACCTGCAAATTAAAACGTAATTTTAACTTGAAAATGGCACTTTATGAATTTTCACATAAAACTTGAACTTAGGATTAAATGAAGCTGAAACTACATTCAAAGTACCTGGTACAATCTTTAAAAACTACAGATTACAAGTGGAAATTAAAACTAAGAATTAATTCGACACTAAAATAAATATAAACTACACACTTCTACCCAATGCTTCTCTCTTCCTTTTGTAGGAGACTATTAGGGTTCCCGCATGCCTCTCAAATAAATCCCATCAAGTTTCTGAGCCCTTGGATCACTTAGCTTCAATCTTGGCCTTTGAATATCATTTTGGCGCCTTTTTTCTTTCTTGTTAGGCTGGGGTTGAGTGAGGGCAAGGGTGAGGTAATTAAAACTTCTTGGAACCTTGTTGATAGTCAAGGGACAGGGGATGGGTTGCTGAGGTGGAGGAGGGGGGATGAGCAGGTAGCAGGTTTACAAGTGGGAGAGGGGAGCTTGGTTTGACTTGTGTTGACCTGTGGTCTGATTATTTAAAACGGAGGGAGTAAATATATTAGTGGAGGTGGGTTGGGTGATTGAGATGGGCCAGAGGTAAGGAGTTTGGGCCATTGGAGTCATAAGGGGGCTGGGCTAGTTGTGTTTGTTTGTTAGACAAATATAACAAAGGGTCCGTTTGGTAGTAATTCCACCAAAGATAAGGAACTTAATTATAGCTCTCCCAAAGTATTACCAAGGACAAATATTGCCAAGCTTTCTTATTCCAAGGACCAAATTTCATTTTTTTTCATTTTCCAAAATTCCTAGGGACCATTTTTGTCAGATTTGAAATTTTGAGGGACCAAACATGTAATTTTTGAAACTTAAGACCCAAGTATTTTATTTTGTGATATTTGACTTTCAAAAGGCTTGGGTTGACTTTTCTTTCAAAATAAATGCATAGGGACTATTTTTGACAAGTTTTGAAACTTGGGGGACTGAAACTGCCAATATTGCAAACTTTGATCATTTTTTATTTATTTTTTGCTCATTTTGCATTTAAAACACATAAAACACAATCCCTGTGATAATTTCAGTATTTTGATGACTTTTTGATTGTTTTTGTATGTTTTGCAGTTCAGATTTGATCAAAAATGATGAGTGTTTGAGCACTCATCAATGCACTAATATTTAAGACTTAGGTATGACGGCAAAGTACCTATCGGGGTAACTCCACCGATTGATATTGGTACCCATTAACGTTTTGGTGTCATGAGCTTAGTGAATAATAATATCTGTTTTGTTTTCAAAACCATTGGTGTGAGTCTATAGCTCACACTACCAACATATTGTGTTCAACCATTTAATAAACTCTATGAAATTTACTCAACCTTTGTGTTGACAGTTTAAGCATGTATTTCAGGTCCATGATGTTAGAGGCTGACACGGAGGAGCACGGATATTCAAAAGGGCTATAAATTTTATTATCATTCGAAAACTCATCTAATGTAATTTGTAAACATGGAACCATCTGGGACCTCATTTTGTAATCTCTGATATTTATATAATTTGAATGACAAATCTTTTAAAACGACTCAATTAGAAATCATTTTCTATTATTATGACTGTTATGCCGTCGAGTAACACCCAGTTTGAATTCCACTGCATCATTGAATTGGGGGTGTTACAGATAAACCCTAGTCTCCCACTAAACCCACTTAGGTCATTTAGGTTACAAAACTAGGTCAAACATTCCCAAAACTTCCCATAGGTTACCCACACTTAGTATAAACCCTTTAGGTCTTAGGATTAGTCATTATATATACTTAGGAACTTAATTTAGGCACTAAACCTTAGGTAAAACCTTAAACACATAGTAAGTAGAAACTAGGTCTAAACTTAACTAAAACTTAGTAAAACCTAAACATAAGCACCTTAAACACCTCAACCTAGCACCCTAACACCTTAGTCATACCCAAGCACACACCCTAACACCTCTAAGCACACACACAAGTAGGTGCATCACTTACTTGGCTAATCCACCACTAATCACCACTAATCCACCCTAAACCTTCCCTAATCTACCACTAAACCACCCTTAATCACCCCTAATCACCCTAAACCACCCTTAAACCCACCAAGAAGCTTACAAGCACCTCCAAGCTACCAAGCAAGGTGGTGGATCACCTACTTGTAAGCTCCTTGTCACCCTCCTTCCCTAAACCGCCTCTACGGCTCAACCTCCACCACAACCGGCCTAGGCAGCCACCTAGCTACCTCCTAGCTCATCCTCATCACCACCTAGCCTCACCACGTCACCTACTAGTTCTGCTTGCTTAGCCCTCCCCCTCCGTGACAACTAGACAACCATTTCCACCCAAACCTCCCTATCGCGACCTATAGATACCCCCTTCCCATATCATTTCTTCGCCACACCTTTCCCCCTCCTTTCTACCTCACATTTCTGTAGTACTAAGTCATTAGGAGCTGTTAGGAACGAGTAGTTAGGCCTTGGTCAAGTCGTGTTGTGGTTTGAAGTCGTACGAGCCCTAGAAAACCCTAAATCTAGTTCTAACCCACGTAAACCCCCCCCCCCACCCCTAGCCAAGTAAGTCTTACTTTTAGTTAATATAGCTTTAATATAGTCTTAGGATAGATTTAGGATTCCTTAGATAGTTTAGATACCCTTGCATAAGCCTAGAACCATTCTACTTTCTAGTTAACGTTTTAAAACCCTAGATCGAGTCATATACTTGCATGCATGCTATAGTTAAATTAGGTCATACACTAGTTAAACATAACTTAGATAACTTAAAATGAGTAAAACATACGCTAGAAAACTTAAATACTAGATAAACTATATTAGGACTAGTTTTGCAATAGTTTACATGCATAAGGGTATATATCATAAATTCCTGAAATTATAAAGTCTAGGGACTGTTTTTAACCTTTCCTAGAAGTTATAGGTAGTAAGGATTAGTTTTGCATAATATTAAAACCCTAGGATAGATAATAACATAAGTATAAAATAAAAAGGACTAAAAACATAAATAGTATAAAGTTAAAGGTCTAAAAAGGTAAATATAGAAAACTTAGGAGTCTTAGGTTAATATAGAAGTCTAGGGATGTCACACCCCCAAAATCGGGTCCAGCGGAAGCATACATGTAGCTGGGGTGTAACTCAATTGATATCACAACACAAGTACAAAAAGGTTTTCACTTCAATCATTTAGAATAAAATTATTTAACCAAAATGTTGAATCTACATTGTTAAAAATAATGCGGAAGTAGGCCCTTAAAATAATTTAAAACGGTCCCCAAATGAATAATCAGAGTCTTCTATGACCATGCCATGCCCTGCCAAAACCTCCTGTAGCGTGCCATTGGTTAAAACCTGAAAATACATGCTAAAGTGTCAACACAATGGTCGGTGAGTTTATAGAGTCTTGTAAACAAGTATGCAATGTAAAACATTTGTATGAAGATTTCCCCAGCAAAGGCATCGTAAATCCACTCAGTTCCAAGTCCCGCCATAAGAGACTTGTAACCTGTGTGTTTACAACCCACTGCCAAATGTAATATGTTTGGTTTGTGTAAACAAAAGTAATAAGATTGATGCAAAGGCATCGTAATTCAGTAATAAGAAATCGGTAATTAGAAATCAGTAATAAGAAATCCGTAATAAGAAATCAGTAATAAGAAATCCGTAATAAGAAATCAGTAATAAGAAATCCGTAATAAGGTTTATAAAAACCATCAGTATTTAACTTTAATCGTATGTACAATAGCCACAAGTATAAAGTGAACCGACATAAATGTCAAAAACGCTACATTGTCTCTTAAGCTCATGACCCCGAAGCTAGACGATACTTGGCCCCAATGAGTGGTTACCTGACACTCTAATAATAAAGACATGAAATGCATCTATAATTCTGTTGGAGCAACCCAAACACAGATGGAGGAGTCACCCTCAATAGGTCTATTCACTCACTCTCGCTTGGAACTTAATTAACGGTCCATGAAATAATAAAGGGGACTTGTCCTGACGTGGTAAATAAGGCAACTTAAGCAATGTATGGAATTTGTAATACTTGGGCATGTACAAAAATAGTTGTTGCAATGTAGTCTCCCCCATGGGATTTGAAATCGTATAAAAGTATAACATGAGTATTTAAGCATGTATCTCCCCCAAAGAGTTTGTAAAGTAATTAAACCAGTAAAAGTGGGGCTATGACTCACCTGATATGATGGTACCATGAACATGTAATGAGCTGAAAAACAAGGCGCGCACACTAGCCGCAACCTAATATGAATGATGAACGATCTACTTTAGATCATGAAATGATGTTATGAATGTCCATGCACATGTTCCTATACCACTCTACTCTTTGAAAAATACTTGTTGTTATCAAAAATATACATTTCCAAGACTTAGGTAAAATATGGCTATTAGAAAAATAAAGCTAGTTGCAATATATATACTTATATATATATCGTATGTATCAATGTTCGTGTTGAAATCCTCGGGTTGAAATCCTTGAAATAACGCCTTGTAGTGATAAAAATATACTTGTAATAACTAATACTTCATTAGTTATAAAATTGGGTACTTGGTATTATTTTAGAAATCTAGAGTTACTTCGTAGTTTTGGCGTTAATATTTATAAAAGCTGTCAAAATGAAATGAGTTTTGCCGATATTCAAACGTGAATATCTTTGTCGTTATAAGTCCGTTTTATTTGTTCTTTATATCCACGGTTACGTCTTAGTATGTAGTAATATATTTTGGAAAGCTCGGCTCCTCCGGGTTACGTTTAAAGCCTCTTTCTGTCCGACGAAAAACGTCCAACAGCAACAATTTTCAGAAAATATACTTTTCGTCAATAAACTTGCAAAAATCATAACTTCTTCGTTATAAACTCTTTTTAATCCGTTCTTTCGCCTACGGATTCGTTTTTGAAAGTATTTTCTAAAATTTTTGCCAAAGTTTACTTTGTATTTACTGATTTTCCAGAATTTACCAAAATGGGACAGAATGTTTATAAACTTGTTACAAATCCATTTCCAAGGTTCAAAACTAGTTTCTACATCAACCAAAACTTTGGCAAACTCCACAAAACTATACTAATCCTACCATACACCTTCTTAGGGTGCCATGGGTTCCTAATGACTAGTAATCAAGTTAATTTTACAAAGGAACACCTAAATCACAATCTAGGGTTTGTATGTTCAAAAAGTATACAAAAATAAAGTGGTATAGCTAGTTTGTACATGAAATTAAGCATGGATACTATTAGATACATATGTTAATTAGATGAAAACATGAAAATAATTTTGAATACTCACTTTGAAATAATAGGTGATGAGATGATTAGAAACCTTGGATTACTTGTGTTTTTGGGTTATGATTCTTGATTAGAATGATGAAATGAACAACTTTGATGCTTTGTACTTTGAAAAATGATCACTTGATCATGTATATTGATATTGGGTCGTGGGTTTTGTTGTAGGGAGGAAGGAGATGAAAACTTTTTGATCTTATGAAAAGTGATGTTATGATTTTTGGAAAACTAGTTAAGTTTATGTTTTGAGGTTTATTGTATTATAAGTATACATTAATGCATGAGGTTAAATGGAAGCACATGGTGTCTAGGGGAGGGCATGTGGTTGGTTTTCAATGTTAAAAAGAGTAGCAAAGTCGGTTTTGATCACTTAGGAAATGTAGTGTAATAATAATTGTAGTTTACTGTAAGTATTAGTTATAATCGGGTACCGGGTTTGCTAAAAATAAATATTAAGGAAGTTAACCGGGACTTAATAAAGTCATAAAAATATTAAAAATATGTTGGGTACAAATACTGAGTGTTCGGGTGATTATTGTTTAGTTTTCCCGAAAACCGTCGTAATATTCATAAGCTTACGTTATAAATAAAAATAAATTTCCAAAATGCTGGGTAAATGAATGTTATAACTTTTATGATAATAAAATGGATATAAAAATATGTCGGAACCATTGTGGGAATATTTAGATATATTCGTCGTGTTTATAAACCGTGTGTTAACGTTTATTATAAATACTTATAAGAGAAACGTTAATTGTATCAAATATATAAATTTGAAAATCCTAAGAGTGGTATAACATGTAAATGACCTACTGATGATATGCAGACTGTCTCTAGTCCGTATGCAGTGTCCTTAACACTAATAAAATGAATTCGCACCGAAACCAATCTGGTTACGCGAATTTGAATACCCGTAAACTAAATTTACGATGAAATGAGTAATGCAAATGAATAGTGAAAACTTTTCTGACAATGAATAGTGTTCAATGAATAGTAAAATTTCTGAATGCTTCTCGGAATGTCAAACTGACAAAAAAAATGATGAATACTAAAACTAATGAATAGTGTTTTGATGAATAGTGTTTTTCCAAAGTTCGAGAAATGACCTGAAATGGTGAGTTGTGACATTCTTCCCCTCTAAAAGGAACTTCGTCCCGAAGTTTAGTTTGTGTTGGTTTCTGAAAACATATTGGTGAAAAGGTGATGATATTCGAGAATTCCAGCGAATTCTAACGATAGGAATTCGACTCGGCTTCAACTGTTTGACCTCACGGTCCATGATTTCTACTTGTTCTCCTGCAAGGTTTATGTTTGACTTTGGGTTGGATTCCTTTCCAAATGGGATTATGAATGACTAATCGGAAAAGATGATAATACATAGTTGTGTAATCCTGTTGTTCTCTAACAAGGCTCAAGTCTGACGGCCACTAGGCCTACTCTGTCTGAAATATTACATGGTCCAGTGTATATCGGGTTTAACTTTCCAAGTTTTCTGAATGATATCATGACTTTCCTAGGCAGAACTTCCAACATAATTCTGCCTACCAACTTGAAGTTTTAATGGTTTACAACTTTTTGAACTTGTAACTGATTCTTGACTTGTAGGAAATTTCTGGTTATTTCATGAATGCTTACTGGACTAGTGAGTTGGGTTTTTCCAAATTTCAATCCGTCAATGGATGTTGGCACTTCGACCATAGAGTGCCTCAATTGGTGTAGTCTCTATGCTCGTGCAGTAACTATGGTTGTAAAGGAATCCGATTTATGGCAAATGGTTAGTTCAACCATTTCTATAGGCAATCACTCTTGCTCTGAGCATATCACCCTATGTTTGAATCGTTCTCTAATTCTGACCATTGGTCTGCAGATGATAGGTGGTGTGGTTCCAAAGAAATCTTAATGTAATCGCTAGGTGTTTGAGGTGAATTAAATTCCTCTATTAGAAATAATTGAAATGGATATCATGAATCTTGTATAAAACTTACAAGGTTTAGTCCGTCAAAGGGGTGTTGTTGAAAATAATAGATTAGGATAAGGTGGTGATCCTCCGCAGGATGTCATGAATCGAGTCTCTCTCCACCTACGATGCTTAGTCTCCATTACTACGATTTTCCCCACGCTCTATGTCATTAAATCACCAAATCCTAAATGTATAAGTGATGTAATATAGTGATTGATTTTTCAAAGTTTGTTTTGAGATTTTTGTTTTGTTCATAAACCTTCCCCGAATAAATGAATCTACAAGTTTAAGTAAACGGCTTTCCATGTAACATTTTTCTTGATGTTTCAGAATTTAATAGTTATGCAAGATAGGACAGTTTTCAATATAAGGTGGATAATATGGTTTACCAAAGATCGATGTTTAAGATTTCCTAACAATTCAATAGTTTTGTAAAGGATTAACCAAAAGGAATTTGCTTATCAAAATAAGTGTCTTAGAAAAGTATTTCTTACAAGATATATGTTTTGTATAACGGTAGTTTGGAGAAAAATCCATTTAAAAGTGAAAGTATTAAGAGGATAAAATAGCCAGGTATATATGTCTGCACAAATGCATAGGTGTCTAACATGTTTGGATAAAGTCTATTGGTGAGGACATGTTCAATCTATAGTCTCGGTTAAGAGGTTGGATTTATCTCTATGGTGTTGCTTAGTGAGCACTCGTATCTAAACGAATCTTGTAATTCAGTCAAGCCAATACTTTCTAGATGATAGAATTTTGGTGATCAGGCCAGTGATAGTGGTTCGAATAGTTTTGTGATATCCTGAAATTTCTGTTGAGTTTTGAATGGTCTTAATGTATCGAGAGATTCTCCTTATAGATGGTATGGAAAGTCTTTCCTAGGGAGGTCATTGATAATATCCACTTATCAATATAGGGAGTAGTGTGCGATGAGTGGCATAGGAATCCATAAAGTGTCAGCTAATTCTATATATATATGGGGATGGGGAAAGGAAATGATAGTGATGGTGAGAAGGGAAGAGACTGTGACAACTGTGACAAAATGATATTGTGATAAAAGAAAATACTGTGATGTAAGTGTATTGTGCATAGACGTAAATGTTCATGAAATGAAATGACCAGTTGACGTGCTTCCAGGCGGCGGTTCACGAGGTGATGAAAAGTATGAATGTTCTGACAATGAGGGTGTACACACACATGCATGAAACATTTGGAAAATGAGTAAAGGATTCAATCCAGATAGAATTTTATTATAACCATTCTCAGTGTTGCAAAATTCATTTCCCAGTCAGACATAGGTGGTCAGCCTATATCTCACTATCCCGGGTCGAATATAAATGACCAGTCTATATTCTACCGAGGTTCCATGAAGTTTGAAATACTCAGCTCAGTTATACTAATACCATGTCCTTCACAAATACCAAGACGTTCTGCAAGACAAAAGCAAGTGACCAAACGCGAGGTCAAATGATGAAACTATGCAAGGAAAAACATAACGCGGTGACATATATGATACGTGAACATGCTTATATGAAAGACAATTATAGTAATCAACTGTAATAAATGAATATAATATATCAGATAATGAGACACAAATCTCATCACCTATGTCAGCAACTAACCACAAATGAGGCTTCAGCTTGGCAGGCAGGCACGTGACGATCATAGGGTTAAGTTTTCTTGAAAGTAGCTATAGTCTAGGTTTTAAAAACACTTAGTTCGCTATAGCCAAAGCTCTGATGCCAATCTGTCACACCCCCAAAATCGGGTCCAGCGGAAGCATACATGTAGCTGGGGTGTAACTCAATTGATATCACAACACAAGTACAAAAAGGTTTTCACTTCAATCATTTAGAATAAAATTATTTAACCAAAATGTTGAATCTACATTGTGAAAAATAATGCGGAAGTAGGCCCTTAAAATAATTTAAAACGGTCCCCAAATGAATAATCAGAGTCTTCTATGACCATGCCATGCTCTGCCAAAACCTCCTGTAGCGTGCCATTGGTTAAAACCTGAAAATACATGCTAAAGTGTCAACACAATGGTTGGTGAGTTCATAGAGTCTTGTAAACAAGTATGCAATGTAAAACATTTGTATGAAGATTTCCCCAGCAAAGGCATCGTAAATCCACTCAGTTCCAAGTCCCGCCATAAGAGACTTGTAACCTGTGTGTTTACAACCCACTGCCAAATGTAATATGTTTGGTTTGTGTAAACAAAAGTAATAAGATTGATGCAAAGGCATCGTAATTCAGTAATAAGAAATCCGTAATAAGGTTTATAAAAACCATCAGTATTTAACTTTAATCGTATGTACAATAGCCACAAGTATAAAGTGAACCGACATAAATGTCAAAAATGCTACATTGTCTCTTAAGCTCATGACCCCGAAGCTAGACGATACTTGGCCCCAATGAGTGGTTACCAGACACTCTAATAATAAAGACATGAAATGCATCTGTAATTCTGTTGGAGCAACCCAAACACAGATGGAGGAGTCACCCTCAATAGATCTATTCACTCACTCTCGCTTGGAACTTAATTAACGGTCCATGAAATAATAAAGGGGACTTGTCCTGACGTGGTAAATAAGGCAACTTAAGCAATGTATGGAATTTGTAATACTTGGGCATGTACAAAAATAGTTGTTGCAATGTATTCTCCCCCATGGGATTTGAAATCGTATAAAAGTATAACACGAGTATTTAAGCATGTATCTCCCCCAAAGAGTTTGTAAAGTAATTAAACCAGTAAAAGTGGGGCTATGACTCACCTGATATGATGGTACCATGAACATGTAATGAGCTGAAAAACAAGGCGCGCACACTAGCCGCAACCTAATATGAATGATGAACGATCTACTTTAGATCATGAAATGATGTTATGAATGTCCATGCACATGTTCCTATACCACTCTACTCTTTGAAAAATACTTGTTGTTATCAAAAATATACATTTCCAAGACTTAAGAAAAATATGGCTATTAGAAAAATAAAGCTAAATGCAATATATATACTTATATATATATCGTATGTATCAATGTTCGTGTTGAAATCCTCGGGTTGAAATCCTTGAAATAACGCCTTGTAGTGATAAAAATATACTTGTAATAACTAATACTTCATTAGTTATAAAATTGGGTACTTGGTATTATTTTAGAAATCTAGAGTTACTTCGTAGTTTTGGCGTTAATATTTATAAAAGCTGTCAAAATGAAATGAGTTTTGCCGATATTCAAACGTGAATATCTTTGTCGTTATAAGTCCGTTTTATTTGTTCTTTATATCCACGGTTACGTCTTAGTATGTAGTAATATATTTTGGAAAGCTCGGCTCCTCCGGGTTACGTTTAAAGCCTCTTTCTGTCCGACGAAAAACGTCCAACAGCAACAATTTTCAGAAAATATACTTTTCGTCAATAAACTTGCAAAAATCATAACTTCTTCGTTATAAACTCTTTTTAATCCGTTCTTTCGCCTACGGATTCGTTTTTGAAAGTATTTTCTAAAATTTTTGCCAAAGTTTACTTTGTATTTACTGATTTTCCAGAATTTACCAAAATGGGACAGAATGTTTATAAACTTGTTACAAATCCATTTCCAAGGTTCAAAACTAGTTTCTACATCAACCAAAACTTTGGCAAACTCCACAAAACTATACTAATCCTACCATACACCTTCTTAGGGTGCCATGGGTTCCTAATGACTAGTAATCAAGTTAATTTTACAAAGGAACACCTAAATCACAATCTAGGGTTTGTATGTTCAAAAAGTATACAAAAATAAAGTAGTATAGCTAGTTTGTACATGAAATTAAGCATGGATACTATTAGATACATATGTTAATTAGATGAAAACATGAAAATAATTTTGAATACTCACTTTGAAATAATAGGTGATGAGATGATTAGAAACCTTGGATTACTTGTGTTTTTGGGTTATGATTCTTGATTAGAATGATGAAATGAACAACTTTGATGCTTTGTACTTTAAAAAATGATCACTTGATCATGTATATTGATATTGGGTCGTGGGTTTTGTTGTAGGGAGGAAGGAGATGAAAACTTTTTGATCTTATGAAAAGTGATGTTATGATTTTTGGAAAACTAGTTAAGTTTATGTTTTGAGGTTTATTGTATTATAAGTATACATTAATGCATGAGGTTAAATGGAAGCACATGGTGTCTAGGGGAGGGCATGTGGCCGGTTTTCAATGTTAAAAAGAGTAGCAAAGTCGGTTTTGATCACTTAGGAAATGTAGTGTAATAATAATTGTAGTTTAGTGTAAGTATTAGTTATAATCGGGTACCGGGTTTGCTAAAAATAAATATTAAGGAAGTTAACCGGGATTTAATAAAGTCATAAAAATGTTAAAAATATGTTGGGTACAAATACTGAGTGTTCGGGTGATTATTGTTTAGTTTTCACGAAAACTGTCGTAATATTCATAAGCTTACGTTATAAATAAAAATAAATTTCCAAAATGCTGGGTAAATGAATGTTATAACTTTTATGCTAATAAAATGGATATAAAAATATGTCGGAACCATTGTGGGAATATTTAGATATATTCGTCGTGTTTATAAACCGTGTGTTAACGTTTATTATAAATACTTATAAGAGAAACGTTAATTGTATCAAATATATAAATTTGAAAATCCTAAGAGTGGTATAACATGTAAATGACCTACTGATGATATGCAGACTGTCTCTAGTCAGTGTCCTTAACACTAATGAAATGAATTCGCACCTAAACCAATCTGGTTACGCGAATTTGAATACCCGTAAACTAAATTTACGATGAAATGAGTAATGCAAATGAATAGTGAAAACTTTTCTGACAATGAATAGTGTTCAATGAATAGTAAAATTTCTGAATGCTTCTCGGAATGGCAAACTGACACCAAAAATGATGAATAGTAAAACTGATGAATAGTGTTTTGATGAATAGTGTTTGATGAATAGTTCGGGAAATGACCTGAAATGGTGAGTTGTGACAAGGGACTAGTTATGTCAAGTATAGATAGTTATTAGTATAAGTAATATAAAACTTAGGGTAGAAAACGTAAATATATAAACTATAAGGGTAAAAACTGAAAATATCATATAAGTATAAAACCTATATAAAGTTAGAAGCATAACCCAATACTAGGGAGCTTCATGCGAGGAGTACTATGTGGATATTTCGTTTTTGACGAGTTTGTTAGGTTTACGAATTAAAGTGCCCTGACTCCTCGAACGATTATTGCACATACTTCTGAGATATGATGGCCCGAACGGTGATATGATTATAACTAAACTCTAATAACAACATAACTTAATAATAGGGAACTTTGTGTGAGGAGCATTAACTTCTGAATTATGATGGCCCGAACAGTATTATGTTGATAACATAATACAATAGTAGGGAGCTTCATGTGAGGAGTCATATACTTCTGAATTACAATGGCCTGAATGGTGTTATGTTATATCTAAAAACATTAACAAACCTAAAAACAATAACTTACGAAACATAAACATGATAACTAAAAGCTTGACATACATACAAAGCCAACAACAACACACTAGGATACGTGAGTAAGGCGGTCTAGTTCCCGAGTCACTATTTGCATTACTTAGATTACTCTACACACAGGTGAGTCTTCATAGCCTTACATCTTTTTAAACTTTCAATCTAAATGCTTTTATAAACCCTGTAAGGGGGATACATGCTAAATGCTTTACCTAAAACCGAATACAAGTCTTTTTCTTTGATTGTTTGCATGAGTAAACTAACTGCCACCACTATATAGCCAAAATTCATGAATCTAATCGTTTGGGAGGTTTTACCCAATCGAACGTAAATATAGTTGATAGATATATTGGAGTTTGACAACTCCCGTTGGTATTAACACCCCACTAGGTGGTACCAATAAGTACTATATTTGAATCCACTCAAGGTTTAACTTTGGAAAGTTATCCTTCTATCCCCTCATGTTGGGTCTGCAGCCCACATGACCCAGATCGTTAAGGTGTGATTCATGAGCTTAGTGCAACCTACTAAACTCCTGATAATTGTGCATGCATCACAATTATCACAAAAACTTGCATATTACCAGATAGGTGTAACAACTGAACCCAGGGAACTTGTATTCACTAACCCCTAAACCTATTATTCTCACTCAGCACCTAGTTTTGACTTTTTAAGCATGTATTCTAGGTTTCTTACTTCTATGGACCTATGGCGGAAGGAGATACTGAACTCGGAGGACTTTTTATGGTTATCATTCAAACACCACCAACCTAACTTTTAGATTTTTGGGACCTCAACAAAATAAAAGTATATCTTTTATAATTAAAACTTTGATAATTATGAATGATAACTAAATTTTCAAAACGTATCTTTTCAAGTCGTTTTCTATTACTGTATCTGTGATTCTATGAAGTAATACCCCAAACACTTTATCTGCTGCGATCAGTGAAAAATGGGGGTGTTACAGTTTATTATTTACTGGTTTCACAATTATTTATTAGTTTCATATGTATTATGTTTTACTTTAGGTCCGGTCCGAGTCTAATTTATTAAAGTCGTCGTGAGTCTAATATATTATACCGTCTAAAGTCCTATAGTCCAATACGTCCATTTGTCTAATGTTATAAATCCAATAATAATTGATTTTTGAAGACACATCCTAGCATTAGGTTTGATAAGTATTTTGCAAGTCTCAATTCATGTATCAATCCCCATGTAATGATCCAAGATGCCAGAACATACCAATGAGCATCAAAAATAAGTTGAAGTTAGTGTACACTTAATAAATATAAAGCAAGTGTGAATAGCTAAAACAATGAAATAACAAATCAAATAAACAAAACACACTCGTATTTTGTGTTTTGGGCCTCGGCCCAATTCTAACAAAACGCGCCATATTAAAATTTGATGGGCTTGCGAGCCCATGCTTATACAAACATACCCTTAACTTGACTTCATCCTTTGAGCCTGATACAAAAAGACACGCCCTTTTTGGGCCTTTGGCCTAATTGGTTTCATAACAACACACATGAACACACATTTTTTTAATACAATTTTACTTATAAAATCCTTTTGACACTTAACTCTAAAAAATCATTTGATGACTTATTATTTTAAATCGAGACAAACCACTCTCGACCTCTCGACACTATTCTAGTGTCTCGAGTTGAGCTAAGACGAGCTACGACACACCTTTGTGGTAGAGTTTAGTCGTGACTATAATGAATGTTATTCAAGTGGCAACCAAGCACCCTTCATGGGTGTGGCTGCGGACCGAGAGCAAGCACAAACGAGAACCCCTTGGTGTCTCATTATATGGTCAAAATGAAATGACCACATTTGTTATCTTTCCTTTGATTCAATTACCACAAAACAAAAACAAGCACCCCCGTGAATGTCTCGTTAACTAGCCAAACACGCTCATAATTGTGAGTCGGTTCACACATCAACAACAACAATGACTCAATCATATCAATATAACCAATGACTACAACAATCAAATAATCAAACCCACATGAAAAACTGATTCGTGTAGATTGCAACGCAAAAGTTTTACTTCTCAAGTGATCTTGAGAATCTTACAATCCCTGTCAGGCAAGTGTACCTGACCGATGTAGTATAGTGTAGTGGTAAGTATCGGGGGATTGATCGTTCTCCATAGGTAATAGTGCTCGTTAGGATCGAAAATGATCTAAACTAGGTCTAGGGGTGAGGGATGATTTTTTTTTATGTTTTTATATTTTGTGGAAAGCAAGTAAAATTCTCGAGTTTGGGAAGAATGGGTGGAATTAGTTGCTAGTCAACTAACCCAAATACAACAAATGCAAATAAAAATAAAATAATTGAAAATAAATGTGAGAGACTTCTAATATGGAGACAAACGTGTTTACTTAGGTTTCACTACTCCCTAGTTATATTTTACTAATTGATAGGTTTGTTACAATTGCATGGATGCCGAGTTGTATTCCTTAATACCATTCGTGGGGCTGTGTACGATCTTCCCCAACTCTATAAGCTCTTATCTCCTCCTAAGATGTCACGTTAAGTGCCCAATCCTAGGGATTATAAACAGTGGCTCATGCATTAAATACAACCAAATAACCGTAGTACACATCCGATTCATGTTTCTTCAGACGTTCAAGCATGTTACCATTGGAGTATTGCCAGTTTTCTTACGCCTAACATCGATAAACATCCACCGACAACAATTAATAACAAACCATTCAATAAATAATCAATAACTAGGTTTCATTAGACCTAAGCAAACACAAACAAACCTAGCATAACATGTTAAAAGAAAGACAAGCGTAAGATAAAATCAAACAACACATAGACATGTTGAATGATTGATAAATTACTTATCTTCAATTAATCAAGGAAGAAAAGAGGCTTTGAAACCTCAAAATAGCTGCAAAAATTGACTAGTGTTCGTACCCTAAGTTCCTACCAAAAGTCCTCCCTTATGAATGAAAAAAAGAAAAGTATATATAGATTTTACAACTTGATGGCGTCACCTTTTAGGATGTGACACCTTCATCTCGCCGTATTAGGGTTCCTTGATTGCCTAGATCTACTCTTGACGCGGTCTGGTTGGAAAGTGTTTTGGGCCTTCTCTCTTTAACTTAAAACGTGACCACCTTGGTAAAATAACACGTGATGCCGTCACGTATAAATGCCTCAAAATCTTTCTGGCCCATCAAGTGCAAAGTTAATATCCACCTCTTTATCAACAAGTGACGGCGTCACCTTGTAACTTTTGATACCGTCAGGTACTGTTCCAGCTTGAATTCTTGACTTTGTCGTTTTCTTCACTTTTATGCTCCAAAAACGTCCAAAATGCTATGTTTTCCAGAATTCCTCTCTAAAGTACCTACAATGACAAAAGGAATAATTTAAGATAATATTTGATCATATTATCGTGACTTAAGGCTTAAATGACCCCTTAAAAGCGTAACACTTTTCGTCTCATCAAATACCCTTACACTTGACATTTGCTTGTCCTCAAGCAAATGCGCTTTTATTCTAATCAAAATACAAGTTAGGGGTCATTTTGCATTAGTATAAAATTAATTACAACAAATGATCGTTCCACCTTAATCAAAATAAGCACGGAAATCATCCACTAACACCTCACAAATAGTGTTTGGATACTCTCATCTCTTGGGTGTTATAAACCTATATATAACTAATGGAAATGGAAAAATATCACTCACTACCTGTAATAGCAAATAGATTACCATAGGCTTGGTAAAGGAGCAAAAACCTCCTCCACTAGGTGTAAGCACCTAAGATAAACTATGAAAGAGGGATTTTCAAGGGTTATAAAGTTAGGTGTAGGGATATGGAAAACACGGTTTATTGGATAAAGGATATTTTACTGGTGGCAAGTTAATCATCTAGGTCAATTATATGTACAATGCGGCGTTCCTAAGCCAAGACTCAACTCGACTTAAGCTAATCATAAACATAAACATGAACATAAATAAAAGAAACGGGATGGTAGTCCGTATGTTTTTCTCTTTTCTTTTTCTAATTTTTTTTCATACACTCCTGCCCTATCATCCAAAATAATACATCATAGGGGCCTTGGTTCTCCCCTTACACTTGAACTTTTACATACTTTACATGTAACTATTCTAATTATTTGAATTAAGATAATTGAAACATTTGGAGTACTTTAAAAACA
This sequence comes from Artemisia argyi, assembly GCA_030686995.1. Lineage (NCBI taxonomy): Eukaryota > Viridiplantae > Streptophyta > Magnoliopsida > Asterales > Asteraceae > Artemisia > Artemisia argyi. Next base: position 68,719,110 of record CM060676.1, on the reverse strand, counting down.
TTTTGCACATATGGGGGTAATAATTGATGTCCTTCCCCACTAATCCATATCATTAGTATTTTACCCATGAGTCCCAATCGTCCCAAAACAATATGTAGAAGATATTACTCGACTTAGCAACCATGTAATCAATTAGTGTTAGTTTCGCTTTTTTTATAAAGATAACGTCACACAAGTGAAATGGACTAGATATGTATTAAGTCGCACCCATATGGACTACTTATGTTCATTAGGAAAACATGTAGTGTGATGAGCCTATAAATACCCCTCATGACTTTCCATGAGGGGTGTGGGAAATTGTGTGTGTAAACTTCATATTGTCATTTTAATATAAACCCTTTTTCTCCACCTTTCTCTCTCTACTTTCTCTCTCTAGAACCATTATGTATTTTGATCAACCGCGACCTCCCGAAGGGTGTTTCTTGATCATAACAAGTGGCATCAGAACTAACCAGGGGCGAATCGTGGTGTTTTGTGGTGAAAAATTGTGTTTTTTGTGATTTTTCTCGGAAAAAAGTACGGTTTTATCGAGTAAGACAAGGGTTTATGGAGTAAGGAAGCGGATTTCACGGGAATTATCGAGTAAGGATGAGGTTTTATCGAGTAAGGAATTTGTTCTATTGAGTAAGACACTGTAGTATCGAGTAAGCTCAGAGTTATCGAGTAAGGTTTCCTTTATGGCGAGTTAGCCCTCTCCTTATCGTTTACCGAGTAAGGTTTTATTGCATCTATCGAGTAAGGGGGAACTGTACTCCGTTGAATTCTTCTTAGCGAGTAGAGAAACCTAGTATCAAGTAAGCAGTAACCTTTATCGAGTAACCAAACCCCATCGAGTAAGTTCTATCGAGTAAGCCGTTTATCGAGTAACCATGTTTTCCGATAAACAAAACCTTACCAAGTTAGATACTATCGAGTTAGCATTATCGAGTAAGCACTATCTATCGAGTAAGGATTTTGTTCCGAGTAAGGAGTGATGTTTTAGAAATTCAAGGGCTTATTTACCATGCTTCAAGGAATGAAATTCTTTTGAGTTTCTCAAGGTTTCATTGAAAACCTTACAAACAAATTCTTTTGAGTTCGATCTGCGGAACAAGGGGTATCTAAAGAATTAGGGCATATCACAAACTTACCATCACACCGAAAACACATATGATATTATTGTTCTACATCTTATAGAACATGATTCATTTCATTGTTTCATTATCTTAGTACCAATTTATCTCACTTCAAAACACACCACGTATAGTCTAAAAGATCCTGATCAAGAATCACAATCAAGGCAGAATTGCATATATATCCCTCCCAAAGTGAATAATTGCATATATATCCTTTTTACAAGTTTTTGATGCACATAGTACAATGGTTTTTATGCATGCTTTGGATATATATGCAATTATGCATTTTCGAAAGGATATATATGCAAAAACCCCCACAATCAAATGACAACGGCTAGTATCGGATTTTTGTGACTATGGGATAATTCTTTATCACTTATCTGGATTTAAAGTTCATTTCAAGGGCATGTGTACTTATTTATCTCAAAGTCTAGGGGTGGATGGATGCATGACTTTCGAAGATACTTGTTTGTGCATTCACTGGTAATGATAGTGATTAAGACTTGGTTTATCTAGTTATACCCGATGTAAAGAGTTACATTGTAGTACTCACGGGTTATAGCTATCACTTTAAGGAGTTACATTGTAGTACTCAGTGTCACACGAAGTTGTGGATAGTACAAGAGGCAGATTTCATATACTGTTTGTTGGTTTGGGTATATGGCTCTACCTTTGCTTTAAGGAGTTACGTTGTAGTGCTTAGTATAGGTTCTTAGTCACACCATCGTACAAGATTAAGTCACATATCTAAGGGATGTTTACTTCATTTTTGGATTGGTTATATTGGGTTGTTTCTCTAGTCAGTGGTCATTTACTAGCTGGTTGGATTTTGAAGCGGTCGCTTGTAGGTTGAAGGGAAGAGATGAGATTGTAGAAAAAGAAAGTCATATCTTATCAACATATTCTCACAAAATTATGCTGTCATGGCTTATATATTGTATGAAAAGGGTAAATAAAATGTAATTTACGGTGTGTATACAATATTATGATGATTCCGATACTCGCAACCATTAGGAGGGAGAAGAACATGCCAAAAGAAGTAGTGTTTCATCTTCAGTAAGTTGGTTGATCGTGGGAACTATGCTTAATACCAAAGAAGTACCATGAGGTACCAAGTATGTGTACATCGGGGCTTATTACCAACTTTGATGCAATACTATGTGAGTTATGTTGTTATGATGCTCCCCGAACGACAACCACGGTTCTATAGTTTAGAGTCTACTTTATCCGCTGCGTGATAGAAGAAGGGTTGTTAGTTCAGGAGGGAGCAGAAGTAAGAAAAAGGCTCACTAGTTAGGAGGGAGTAATAACCTAACTAGACCATTACAGTTGAAGATTAGAGCTACGTAAATCAGTGCCGTCAGTGCCAAAGATCAAATGCCGAGATCGTCGGATGAGAGAACTTCAAGTCTGCCTCAGTATCTAGACTACAGAGACTCTGCGCTTCAACAACGTCAACATAGTTTACTATTGTTGTAATTTACATTGTTTATGTATTTATTGGTCTCATTGTAACCATTCAAGTGTGACGATATCTTGGAGGGAGATTGTTAGCCTCGCTTTTTTTATAAAGATAACATCACACAAGTGAAATGGACTAGATATGTAGTAAGTCACACCGATAGGGACTACTTATGTACATTAGGCAAACATGTAGTGTGATGAGCCTATAAATACCCCTCATCACTCTCCATGAGGGGTGTGGGAAATTGTGTGTGTAAACATCATATTGTCATTTTAATATAAACTCTTTTTCTCCACATTTCTCTCTCTACTTTCTCTCTCTAGAACCATGATGTATTTTTATCAACTGCGACCTCCGGAAGGGTGTTTCTTGATCATAACAATTAGATAATTAACTAAGGGTTTAAACAAATGTTGTAACAATAATGCACTAATGATGAGTGCATACAAGGAAGGCTAAGGCGATTTGAGTGTACATTTGGGGGTGGATTGTAAACAAATTCTATCTTTAAGTAAAATGCTTAAAGTTAGAAACAAAAAAGATAGGCTCTGAGGGGTGTACTAGGGGTATCATATACTAAAAATGAGTACATCGCAAAGGTGTGGGAGAATTACTTAACCAATGAAGTCAATGTAATTATATACACACAAGTGTAAAAATATGGGTTATCCTAATGCCTCTTATCATGTAGTAAATCTAACTACACGAATGTAGTCTCACTTGTGGCCTCGGAGTGAATCACTAACATAAGTTCTAGAATCTAAGTACTATCGGTACACTCATAAGCACTAAGGCTTTTCCTAACAAATCTAGGGGCGAACCTCACATATTTGGGGTGGAAAATTTTTTGAGTGGTACGGTTTTTGTGCTAGTCATATAACTCCTATCCATGAGATGCTTATTAAGACTAAAGTTTCACTCTTATATGTTGCAAAAAAATTTAGAATTGGTGCTAAAATTACCCTAACAAATATTTCTCTCGGTTTTATTTAGGGGTGACCAGGAACCGCTCCGCAAACCCAAAAAAAACCGCAAAACCCACACCGCAAAAACCAAAACCGCAACAAAAACCGCGGTGCGGTTCCTAAAAATAAAAAAACCACATTTTGCGTTGCGGTTTCGGTTTCTACCGAAAAACCGCACCACAATAACCGCACAGCACCGCAAATCATATTTAAATATATATATATATATATTTTCTTTTCAAAATAAACCAACTAAAATTTTTAATTTTTGTATGATAAAATGTTTTGGTTTATACTTTCATAATTAGTTATTTCAAATGCATTGAATAGTTTAATTATTGATTGAGTTTTTAGGTTATATAATTTTATTTTTCTATCAATTTATCATGGAAGTTTTTAAAATTATTCGCCTCATTAGACTTTTAGTATTGTCTAGATTTATAATTTCATACTAATACACAACATTTTGCAGATATGTTTCAACTCATCATGTAATCTTATAATATATTTATTCTATAGTAAATATATACAAAAATATGATTTAAGAAAAAAAAAACCCCTTTAAAAACCACAAAACCAATCCGCAAAATCGCAAAAACCGTAAAACTGCGCGGTTGCGGATTCTCACTTTTTAAAAACCGCAATTGCGGATGCGGTTCTGTTTTTACGAAAACCCGCACCAACCCGCACCATGCTTGCCCCTAGTTTTATTACACATCTACTATTAAACAAACAAAAATCAGGTGCCATTGTATTCTCTAAGGTATCTTCATTTACCCCCCCCCCCCCTTACACTTAAGCCGAACATTGTCCCCAATGTTCAATTAAAAGATGTAAAAATAAAGAAAATGAAAGAAAGAAACAAATACTCCCCTGATTCGTTTGGTGTGGATGATGCGGTAACATGGTTAAATCCTCTTCCAAGAGAATGTAACAACTTCATGATTAAAGCAACGCCAAAAACTTGAAACTTGATGCCCAAAAACTTGACCATCCATGTACATCTTCTTGTCCAATATAAACTGTTAAACCTGAGAAAAAAAAAAAGAAAACCTAACATAAAATCGGCGGTAAAATCCACATAAAATTAAATTCTAAAAATCAAATAAAGATATAATGCTTGTGGAATGAATGGTTACAGATTCCTAGAGTTTATAAGTTAAAGATTTAACAAAACTTTACAATTCCGGCAGAAAAATAAAACTTGCAAAATTTTCAGAAAATTTGTACCTGACATCGTCAGGTTTTAATTTCTAACGCCGTTAGAATTGATCTGACTGAAATTTTACGTTTAGTTTCCGGAAAATTTCTAGAAAAACCTATGCCTTAATTCCTGGAATTCCTGCAAAATATCATTATGACTCGATACAAGCATTTGACTCAAACAAGTACTAACAAGTATGTTTATATTTCATTGTTATCGTTCATGTTCAATTCGTTCTTTGAAAACAAATTTGGATTTCCCTTACACTTATCTTTTGCAAAATACTTTTATATGTAATTAAAATGAAGTTAAAAACAAAATAAAGTATTTTCACAATTTTACTTGAAACATGAATCATAAACAATAGAAATAAGAACACATATACATAAGCAAATAAAACAAATAAACAAAAAACCAAGCAAACAAAAGCTTGGGTTGCCTCCCAAGAAGCGCTTTTCTTTATTAACGAGTCTTGTAGCTAGACTCAAAGTCATGCCCTATTACGTGACCTCATCATTGGTCACGGTTTCTAGGTCATCCTCTATTTTAGTTTTGTATTCCGGACCTAGTTGTGGGCCTTCTGGATAAAACCCAAATATTTTCCTCATTACATGGTCTACTCATCTATGTCTATCCTCATCATTCCTAAAGTGGACTGCTTGCTTATGCTCCTTCTCAAGGTTCGATAAAAGTCGGTATTGCTCTATCTTATATGGCATTTGGTAGGCTATCTCATCGATTTCTTCCTTGAACCTAACTATCCCTAGAGACGGGTTATAGTTCATTTTAGAGACTTCAACAAATGGCTTTCCAAGCACTACTTGAGTTAGGCAATTATCTATTACCGAACGAATATCCTATACAATCATAAAGTTGGTAACATACGTGAAATTTCCTACAAGAACATGCAATCCCTTTACTCTTCTACAAAGTTACTCATCCAACCCGTGTTGGAAAATATCCTAGGTCCGAGTTGCTTTTTCATTATCCAATTGTAATGGATCCTGGTCATAATGTTTATGGGGGATTTAAGATCGATGTAGGCCTTCCACACATGCACATTCCCAATGTTGCATGGTATATTTATATTAGATGGATTGCTCGCTTTGATGATTGGTGAACCTAGGACGTATGGTGTCTCAGGGTCATCGAATAAATCCTTATGTTATGCACGTTCTTTCCTTGTAGGTAACCTATCGAAGTATTTCTCTACATTCTCTACTTCATCTACCTTCTCTTCCTTATTATCCTTAACTTCCTTGACCTCATTCTTAGATTCACTATCCATTCCAACTTTATCTTTATCATCTTCTTCCCTATTTTTAGCGATTGGCTTAATAGTGACAACATTGACAAAGTGGACATGTTTGGATGATGAGGGGTCCTTAATTTGGGTTCCGCTACTAGTGTTTCTAGTGTCCTTATTTGGTGTCGTCAACACTTGGTTGTTGAGAGCTTTCAACAAGTTGTCAATTTTATTGGTCATCTCCGTTTGTTGTTGATTGAATTCAGATTCAAACTTAGCCATACAAGCTTTTTGAGATGCCATAAATTTGGACATTAATCCTTCAAAATTGTTGGTACTACCATAGTTGTTGGAAGGATTGTTGTTGAAAGTACGATTTGAGGATGAACCGTTTGATTGAAAATGATTAGGTGGATTGGAAGAATTGTTTTGGGATGTGTTTAGTTTTGTTTCCACCTAAAGTTTGGGTGATTTTTCCAAGAGGGGTTGTATGAATCACAGTAAGGGTTTGGCTCAGGTTTGAAAGTGTACTACTTGTCTCCCGCTCCATCGGTACGTGAGGATGCGTAGTCCGCAAAAGCTGGTTCGGGGAGTTCCATTCAATCACAAGTGTCATGGGGACCACTAAAATATTCACATTAAAAAGTGATTTTGTTCACTTGGCTTGAAGGTTTAGGAGCCTTCTAGGATTTCATGAGAAACTTGACTTGGTCTTCAAGTTCCATGATCCTACGGTCGGGAGTGCTAGAATCATTCAAAGGAAAATATATTGCATGGCCTTGACCATTTTGTTCAAATCACGGGGATGATTCCACCTTTCGTTGTCATAGAGAGCAAGATCTTCTATGAGTTCCCATGATTCTTCTGCACTTCGATCACGTAGCCTACCACCGGCCGCTTGGTCAATGGTTTGCCTCGTGGGGAGATTGATGTGGTCATAGAAGATTTGGACTTGAAGCCAATGTTGGATCGATATACTCTGACCAAACTACTTTGTAGCTTGTAAAGGTTTAATAATATTAAGTAAAGTCAACACTATTAATATTGAAACACTGTTTGACCTTGTAAAGTATGCAGAATCTACTAACACAAAGCTTAAGAAGAACTTTTATATTAAACCAAACTTGAACCTGCTTTGTTACACAAATTCACTAACAATCCTTAACTATTATCGACTTTAAACAACTCTAAAACATATATCGACTAATATCTCTTAAGGCTCCTTTTATAGATAGCCTTAAGTCGGTTTACATCATCTAACTTGAACGACAAGTAATTATCCCTAACTAATTCTAGAATATTCATACAATGTTACACATTAATCCCTTAACTAATATTGCACTTAAGTCCTTGTATCCTTCGATGTACTTGAACAATCTTCAATAAACAGCAGTACTTTGACTTTTATATTCAAGCAGTACTTTGACTTTACTCTTCATGCAGTAGTACTTTGACATACAGAAGTACCTTGATCTTTTATATCCCAACAATCCTCCCCTAACTTGAACTCCACTTGCTTGATTTCAAGTTTCTATGTTATCTTTAATCTTCAAAATCTTTAATCATTCAGAAAGATTGTTTCTTTATCTCTTTATCTTTTATCTATCATTAGTCAAAGTACTCTTTATCAGCATCTTCTCTGTAATAAATCTCCTCAGCTACTCAGCAACATTTTGGTACAATAGTCATCAAATCTTATGAAGTTTCATACTATTCTCATCACTTCCAGGTGTGTAAACTCCTGTGAGAGGTGAATCATTGAAAATTAATGGATTTTGATGTCTCTTTACCAAAGCCATTAACTCTGGAGTAGCCAATGTTTAGGTTAGAACAACCATGGTACATTGATAACCATATGATTTTTAGCAAATCATCAGCTATCAACGGATTTGAGTAGTCTTTACCAAGAGCCATTTGCTTTTGGACTAATTAGTTCTTTGATTTCAACCATGGTGAACTAATTACCAAAAATGGATTTTCCACAGCCTTTACCACAAGCCATTTTTCCTTGTGGGCTAGCCAACTCCTCACTTTGACAGATATGGTGAGTTGAAACCATACAATTTTTAGTAAATTGTCAACTAAAAATGGATTTGATTATCACATCAGACCCGTACCCTCATGATGAGTCAAACTCTTTCTTGTTTGTTAAACATGGTGAGTTGATTACCATTTGCTGTGCAGTATAAATACTAACACCATGTGTTTCTTTTCAAATCCTTTTATTTACTTCACTTTTAAACATCAAAAACCTTTTATTTTATTTTACAAAGGACTTATACTGGTTTAATTCAGTAAGCAGTACTTTGATAAAGTACTGTTTGTCTTTGCAGTACTTTGAAAAAAATACTTATTATACAAAACAATTCATACCAGTATTTTGCAATATCATTCTTCAGACTTAGTCCATCTGATAAATAGCTTAATAACATCCAAAGCTACATCAGATTCATCTTCAAGTTCCATTCCATGATCCAACATTCTGAGCATAATTTCTCTAATCATTGGATATCTTCTCACAGCAAGCATGTGAATCATGGTACCATCTTCCATCTCAAGTGCATGAACTCTTGATGACTCAAAGAATCTCCATCTTGTGATTTCCCAATTTTCTTGATCATTCCACAGAGGATCAACACTTGTTTCTTCAGTTTCCCAGATGGTAATTAAGTCTCCAAGCAAAATTAATCGCACTCCTGATGCTTCAATCTCTTCATAATATGTCTGCAATTGCATGTATAAGTCATAGAGATCTTCTCTGGTAATAAAATGCAGAACATCCCATAACATGTTGAATACTGTAAAGCTTTCATCTTCTCTGTTGAACATAAGACAGTTCCCTTCTTTTGATTCAACCACAGAGAATGAGATTATCTTGGACTTCTTTCCAGAGTCTTCAGTCTTCTTATTCTCAAAATCAACTACTCTGAAATAGTTTCTAAGTTCATCAACTGTATCTTCATGTATCATCTTTAATCTTTTTGACCATTGATCATCTTGAACAGCTTTCTTTCTTTTCAATTTTCTTTGCTCAGCCTGTTCTTTCTTTACTTCTTCTAACTTTTTCTCCTTATCAGTATGCATGGGTACAATACTTTCTACTTCTTTCCTGATAGACTCTTGTACTTGTTCCCATAGAGCTTTCACTTCTAGCTACCTCATTCTTTGCAAATTCTTGTATCCTCTTCCTTTCAAGAAACTTATCATCCAATTTCTTTCTTGAGCAATTGTCATAGGCTTTTTAGTAATTGGCCTATTTATTTCTGCAAAATACTCTGCATCATACTCAGCTTGTTGCTTTCTAGCAACCTCTGCATCCTCTGCTATAAGAGTTTCTCTGATCTGTGCAAGAGTATATTTCTTCTTTTTCTTCTTAATATCTTTCTGCTTCATGATCCCTTTCCCTTTGTCTTTGGGATCTAACTCTTCAGATTCAGAAGTACTTTCAGAAACTTGTTGTGCAGGCTCAAAAATATGTATACCTCCTGCAGATCTATTCAAATTCATCATAATCTGAGCAATTGTTTCATCATCACTTGCAGTATGCACCTTAGCTTCTTCTTGCTGTACTAAAGTAGAAGGACCAGCTTCATCTTCAAAATTTATTGTAGAAAGTCCAGCAGCAGAAGTTCCACTTTCATCAATATTCATAGCAGCAGTACCTTGCTCAGCAGTACCTTGCAGACCTGTGTTTTCAGCAACAGTACTGTGAACACCAGTACTTTGAGTTTGAGTGCTTTGAATATTTTGTACATCAGCATCTTTCTCAACATCTTCTTGCTCAACAGCTTCTTGCTCAATATTCACATCCTCTTCAACTTGTTTTTCTGGCACAAAAGTCTTTGGACTTTCTGGATATTGCCAAAGGTGAGCATCTTCTAAATATTTAATCTCAGCATCATCTCTATCCAAATTATCATCTTGATTCCTCCCCAATTTGATAGATGATGACTTCCTATGCCTCCTCTTGGATTTAGAAGTCTTTTTGGAAGATTTAGACTTTTGCTTCTGAGACTTTTTCTTTTCCTTCACATAAAGCCTAAAGTTTTGAACAAGAGGCCAGACAAACTTCTTTAACCTTTTGCACTTCTTCCTTAACTTCTTGATTTCTGCAGCCTGATCATCCATAGTTTTCTTCATCCTCTCCAACTCTCTAGTCAAAGCATAATTATTCATAGCCCCTCCAACTCCCTCTTCTCCTCCAGGTGTTTGAATCCCACCTGTGGGAGTATAATCATTGGGAGAAGGTACTGGTGTATGCTTTGAAGCAGTACCTTGAGAAGAAGTACTTTGTGTAGAAGTACCTTCAACAGAGGTTTTTCCAAGGAAGCTGGCACTGAGGGAGTTCTTTCACTTAAATCATCATGCTGAGGTGAAACAATAGGTGGTGTAGGTGTATGTGCTGATGCAGAATGCTCAGAAGGATAAGGTTGATCAGCATCATCAGAATTAGCAGAACCACTATTGTCAATATCATCCCTGACAGCCTGTGCTACCTCTAACATGTAAGCATTGAGAGGTGTATTTCTACCCAAAAAATTGACTCCCTTGTGAGACATAAAGGTGAACAGTTTAGGTGGCATCCTAATTGTGGGTACATAATCCTAAGGTTTTGGTATCCCAACTTCAATGAACTTCATTTAATACCCTTATACATTTACCTTGCCTATAAAAGCAACTTTACCAGCAACAAATTTCATTCATCTCATATTCCATTATCATAACACAAAAACCCTAGTGAAAAACAATGAGTCACTTCCCTCTTGTGTACATCTCCTCTGACTCTGATGGCTCCACAGAATCAGAAATTAGCTACTACTCTGACTCTGAGTTTGAAGATCCAGGATGGATGGATTACTTTCCTCCAATTGTGTCATCCTCATCAAAGAGTGTAGCAAACTCTACCATAACTGATGCAGCAAGTACTACCAACCAAAAGCCCAAGAAGAAAAAGTCTGTCCCTGGTTCATCTCTGGCTAATGAGCTTCCACATGCTTTGACTCAAGCCCTGGAAACAGCAATACAGAACATGAAGTGGCCTGCTCCAAGAAAAGTGAAACCACCCAAGCAAGTTCTTGGCCTGGCTTGCCCAAGGAAGCAAGCTTCTTTTGATGACAAAAGAAAGACTGCTCAAAGGGGAAAGCAGAGCTGTGAGGGCAAGGGAAAAAGGCCTATGGAGTAGATTGTGTGGAGCTTGGTAGTAGGTTGTGTTGTGGTAGTTGTTTGTACGTCTTGTCAGTGTCTGTGTTGCAACTTTGTCTTTGTTATGATGATCTGTGGCTTGTGAAACTCTTTGATGTAACTTTATCTTGAATAATGAATGAAGTACTTTCTTTATTAATGATACATGTAGCCTCCCCTCAAATAATGACTAACTACTAATGCCTCCCCTCAAAAATAGCTTAATTATTAATCATGCCAATACTCACAACTAAAAAGGTAAATCTTGAAACATCAAAGCCTTTTGTGAGTAGGTCTGCTACATTATCATCAGTATGGACTTTAACCACATTGATAAGCCTATGCTCATAGAAATCTCTAATAAAATGATGTCTGATCTGAATGTGCTTGGTTTTTGAATGATAGACTGGATTCTTTACAATACAAATGGTACTCTCATTATTAATGTTGATAGGAGTATTCTTGACGTTGAATCCATAATCCAAAAGCTGATTTTGCAACCAAAGTACTTGTGCACAACAACTTGCAGCAGCTACATACTCTGCTTCTGTGGAAGATGTTGCTGCAATTGTTTGCTTTTTGCATTACCATGAGACTAATCTGCTGCCATGGTACTGACACCCTCCAGTTGTAGATCTTCTATCATAGTTATCTCCAGCATAATCACTATCTGAAAAGGCTTGTAGATGGAAAGGTGAATCCCTAGGATACCATAATCCTAGTTTAGGTTGTTGCCTAAGGTACCTAAAAATCCTTTTGATAGCATTCAAGTGTGAGACCTTGGGATGAACTTGATGTCTTGCACATAAACACACAGCAAAAGTAATATCAGGTCTAGATGCAGTTAAATACATGAGACATCCAATCATAGACCTGTATAATGTGACATCAACATCTTCTCCTTCTTCATCTTTTCCCAAAGGTTTGTTAGTATCCAGAGGTGTAGATGTAGGCTTGACAGTTGTGAAATTGAATCTCTTAAGAATATTTGCAACATACTTATCTTGACAAATATAGATTCCATTGCTTGATTGTTGCACTTGAAGTCCCAAGAAGAATGTTAATTCTCCCATTGAACTCATCTGAAACTCTTTTTGCATAAGATCTTCAAATTCCTTCACCATAGATTGCTTAGTAGCACCAAAAATAATATTATCTACATACACTTGGACATGCATGATATCCTTTTTATCTCTCTTAATGAACAAAGTCTTGTCAATAGCTCCTCTCCTATAACTATGTTGTAATAGAAAATTTGAGAGTCTTTCATACCATGCTCTTGGAGCTTGATGAAGGCCATACAAAGCCTTGATAACCTTGTACACTTTGTTTGGGTGAGCAGGATCTTCAAAACCAGGAGGCTGTTTGAAATAAACTTCTTCTGTAATTTTGCCATATAGAAAAGCACTTGTAACATCCATTTGGTGTACAGGAAATCCCATAAAAGATGCAAAAGCCAAAAATAGCCTTATGGCTTCAATCTTTGCAACATGAGCAAAGACTTCATCATAGTCAACTCCTTCTTCATGTCTATATCCTTGAGCCACTAACCTTGCTTTATTCTTAATAGCATTCCCTCTTTCATCTCTTTTCACCCTGAAGACCCATTTTGTTCCAATCAGTCTCTTACCATCAGGTAGATCACATAATACCCACAATTCTTGAAGTTTAAATTGTAAGAGTTCCTCTTGCATAGCTTCAACCCAACTCTCCTTGGTTAATGCTTGTTTGATATTCTTGGGCTCTTCTTGTGACAGAAAACAAGCAAATAAACACAACTTCTGATCCTTATGATTCACCCTATTTTGCTTATAAATAAAGCTAAGTAAAGAAGTATGTTGTTGAGACATATTCTTAGCTTTAGTTCTTGTGAGCACTCCTGAAGCTGAGGGTCCAATTATGTTGGTAACAGGATGAGTTTTGTGAATTCTTAGAGTAGGAGTTGGTGAGACTTCAAGATTATCTTCCAAATTAGTTAAATGAGGATCTTCATTAGAATCTGAGAAAATGCCTTCTTGATCCAATTCATCATTAGTGTCTTCTAAGGCAATCTTGTTTGGATCATTCAAATCATCAGTATCTTCTAAGTTAGGCATGTTAGAATCATTCACATCATCATTATTTATCCAATTTGAAGTATCTAAAGGTTGAAAAGTACTTTCAAATGGATCTGCAGTACTTTGGGGTAAAGTACTGTCAGTGCCTTTAGCCTTCTTCTTTTCAGCTTCATAAGCTCTCCTTTGATCATCTTCATAAGACTTAGCCATTGTTTCTTGAAAAAGCATCCTACTAAGTTCATCTTGAATGACTTGATCTTCATCAGATACTGTGATCTTTGGTGGAGCAGTACTTTGAGGATCAACAGTACTGTTAGGTTCAACAGTACCTTGAGGCTCAGAAGTACTCTTCTTCTCATCATTGACTTTATCATTAGGCTCATCTTCAGATCTTAAATTAACATCATGGACAATGTACTGTGCTTTTTCTTCGGTGGGAGCAACTTGATTTTCTTCCCTTACAGGTACATAATTCATAGATGAAGACATTAAATCAAGAAAAAACATCCAATCAGGACCTTTACCTTTAGAGTTTTCTTGCTCTTCTAGAAAATCAACATGAAGACATTCTTGAACCTTTTTGGTAGCCCTGTTGTACACTCTGAATCCTTTGATATTGGTACAATATCCCAATAAGTATCCTTCTTCTGACTTCCGATCAAATTTGCCCAAATTATCAGCAGTGTTCAAAATAGTCAGGGGACATCCAAAAGGTTTCATAAACTTGATGTTAGGCTTCTTTCCCATGAGTAACTCATAAGGTGTCTTCATTTGAGGTTTTGTCACTAATACTCTGTTCAACACATAACAAGCAGCACTTACAGCCTCAGCCCAGAATGGGACAGGTAATTGGGAGTCTGCAAGCATTGTCCTTGCTGCTTCTATTAGAGTTCTATTCTTTCTTTTAGCAACTCCATTTTGCTGAGGAGTTCTGGCAATACTGAACTCTCTTTTAATTCCTTTCTTGGCACAAAAGTCATCCATTAGCTGATTCTTAAACTCAGTCCCATTATCACATCTAATTCCTCTAACCTTGAATCTTAACTGATTTTCAAGTGCTATTATTAGATCATGAATAGCATCAAAAGTTTCATCCTTGAAGCATAAGAAAAAGACCCAACTAAATCTGCTACAGTCATCTGTCACAACCAAATAGTACTTCTTCTTGTTCAAACTAACAACTGAAACAGGTCCAAACAGATCCATGTGCAGCAATTCCATAGGCTCTCTAATGGTTTTCTCATCAATCTTCTTACATGAAGCCTTGTGCTATTTACCCTTCTTGCAAGCAAGACATGAGTGATCATTCTTGAATGTTTTAGAAGGTAAACCTCTAACGAAATTTCCTTTGACCAGCTTATTGATGTTCTTGAAATTGACATGCCCCAATCTTCTGTGCCATTGATGTGCTTCTTCCATTGTTGCTCTTGCAATCAAGCATGTTGCCCTTTCAGCAGAATTGATATTCTTCAAGTCTATGCTATACACATCATTAGTTCTTGGTGCTCTCAGCATCACCAAGTTTCTATCTTCTAATTTAAAATCAGGAGAAAGTATAAGACATTCTGTGTCAAAGAATAACACAGGGTACTTCGTATCACAAATCTGAGAGACTGACAAAAGATTGAATTTGAGCTCCTTCACATATCTAACATTCTCAAAATCAATGTTTCCTACCTTGATAGTTCCTTTGCCAGTAATTCTTCCTCCATCAGGATCATTTCTAAATGCAACTTTTCCTTCAAAATAAGCTTTAAAATATGACAAGAGCTCCTTTTCTCCTGTCATACTTCCAGAGCAACCACTATCTACAATAAGATGATCTTTAAGGTCCTCTTCTGGGTTGCCCTGCATACACATGAAAAAGGTTAGTTATTTTTAGGAACCCAAGCCATTACTGACTTTTGTTCCCTTTGTGGAATGACATACTCAAAATTTTTAAGTATGTAATCACCACTGTCTTTGAAAACATGATCAAGAATTAAGGTTTTTGTTTCCAAAACTTTTGGCTCATTATGATCAATTTTCCTTTTTTCACCCTTAACTTCTGAGAGTACTGGTTCTTCCCTAGCAGTACTTTCTTTCTTGACCCATTTAGTTGTAACTTTTGGAGTTGGGGTCTGTGTTCTAGCATCTTTTCTTATGTTGTAAGGCCTTCTAGGTTTGTAATAATTGAATCTCTTAGGTCTTACACTTGAATTTCTGCTAGCAGTACCTTGGTTATGAAACTTTCTATCAGTACTTTGAGAAGGTACCATGGGTTTGGAGAATGATCTTTTCTGATGAGGGTACCTATTGTTTTTTGAAAAATTACTATGATTAACCCTATTTATGTAATTCCAAACTGGTTTGTTATCTCTTGGCCTATTCTCCCTATGACTTGGATGTGCAGTTCTGGTCTTTGGATATTTGCTTAAGTATTCTTAGTGATAATCACAGTCCTTAATCAAATGATGAGGACTATAACATACATAATAGACTTTTGGACCAATATCCCCAAATCCCTTTCCAAAAGGTTTTCTAAAATTAGCAGTATTTTGAAAGTATTTTCTTAGAGGTACTACTGAGTGATCAGCAATACTTTGAAAAGTGTTTGAATGTATTGCTTGTTTTGAAAACTTTTTCTCATCATCCCTAGGTACTTCAACAGATGCTCCTAAAGTTTCAGGATTAGATTGACCTTTATGTTTTTTCCTAAACTCTAGATTATCTACCCCATAATAAGAGACATCTTTTCTAGGTGGTTGAAAACTACCTGGGGGATTAGGAACTGCATGGTATCCCTTGTCATTCTTATATTCAGGAGGTGTTGGACTAGGGGATTCCTCATCACTAGAAGTGTTTTCATCCAAACTTATGAATTCTTCATCACTAGTGGAGGTATCTACTGTAAGATTTAGTTCCTTACTTTTTAATGGAATACCTTCTTTGCTATCATTATCATAACCTAGGCCAGTTTTAATGTCTGATGTTCTTTGCTTTTCAACAAATTGAACATGTGACAGACCTGATTCATTCCAAACAGCAAGTTTTTCTAACAACTTATCTATCTCAGCAGTAACTTTCTCTAGTTCAGACACCTTACATCCTAGTTTCCATTCACTCAACTTTACTTGATACTCTTGTTGCTTATATGTTTCAACCCATGCTACTTCATTGTTTTCATGTGTAATTATTTTGGCCTCCATTGACTCTAAATCAATTGGTAGCCAGCTATCTCAGCCCTAGCCCTTTGAAATTTATCTCTTTCAGCTACATATTCACTAAGTAATTTTTGATACATATCATTGCACTTAGAGCATACCTCAGAGATAGTGGATGAACTTGGTGAAGTAGCTACCATAGCAAGCTGAATAAGATCTTCTTCAAATTCCATGCTCCAATCAAAGCTTCCTAGACCATCTCTTGACTCCAAAGCAGCATATCCAGGCTCTTCATCAAAAGTTGTGCTCCAATCTTCCAATGCAACCATTGAATAGGTTACAGGTTCATCATCAAACTCATTGGACCAATCAATCTCTGACAGATTCTCTTGAGCAACCAAAGCTTTTGGTTTTGGTTCAGTAATAGGAATCTCTTTTCTTTCAGGCTTGGGTTGTTCAATCACCTTGTTTGCTTGATACTTTGAAAATTTGCATTCTCTTGCAAAGTAACCAGTCCTTTGACAATTGAAGCATTCAATTTTGGACTTATCAAATGTTATTCCTTGTTTAGCTCTGAAATTGATGCCTTTTCCTGTCTTATTCACATACTTCTTGATCCTTGCAGTGAGTATGGCAACTTGCCATCTGATATCAATTTCTTCCAAAGCATCATCATCTATTTGCAAGACATCCTCTTGATAGGTTACAGGTAGAGATGCTTGTTGAGCAAAGAATGAACATAGAACATCATCTGAGGTGGGGGTGTTTGATGGTGATGAAGTGGTAGTGACCATAGTTGTACATGGAACCTGAGTTTCAGTCACAGTACTTTGGACAGGATAAGAAGTACCTTTATTGGAAGTACTGCTTCTGTTTTCAGAAGACACAAAAGCAATGTTTTGGGGTTTCTGATGTGTGCTTGAACCTGTAGTACCATTCATCTCATGCTCATACACCTTCAGATTGTTGTAGAGATCATCAAAGTCCATTGTGTCCAGCCTTGGTTGTCCTCTGATCATAGTAGCAACTACATGCCATGCTGATGGCAAGCTTCTCAAGAACTTCAAATTAGCATCTTCAATTGATGCCTCAGCATCATATAGTTCTAGCATACTCAGAAGATTTTGGAATCTTTCATAAGCAGAATCAAGACCTTCTCTTTCACCAATAGTGAAAGTTTCAAATTGTTGCTTCAACAAGTTCCTGTGCATCTTCTTGGAAGCATCATTACCTCCAAACTTCTTCTTAATTGCAGCCCATAGTTGTTTTGCATCCTTGGCATCATGAAACTTCAATAAGTGACCATCAGGAATAGCAGAGAGCAGTATGTTGGGAGCCTTGTCTTGATTTCTTTTGGTAGCAGCTGGTATGGTTGGCTTAGGTGGTGTTGGTTGTCCAGGGATCTCCACTGGTTCTTCAATTTGCATATTACCATTGACAATCACATCCCATAGTGCATGGTCTGTGATGGCAATGTACTGCCTCATCTTCATGGCCCATAAATCATATTCTCCCTTCTTAACAATAGGTATTCTAATAGCAGTAATTGATGGAGCAGTGCAGCTTCTTTCGACATCTTGAAGGGTTTGTTGTTGAATCGGTTTAAAGTTTTTCTTCTTAATCAGAGTTTCCAACCTGGCTCTGATACCACTTGTTGGATCGATGTACTCTGACCAAACTACTTTGTAGCTTGTAAAGGTTTAATAATATTAAGTAAACTCAACACTATTAATATTGAAACACTATTTGACCTTGTAAAGTATGCGGAATCTACTAACACAAAGCTTAAGAAGAACTTTTATATTAAACCAAACTTGAACCTGCTTTGTTACACAGATTCACTAACAATCCCTAACTATTATCGACTTTAAACAACTCTAAAACATATATCGACTAATACCTCTTAAGGCTCCTTTTATAGATAACCTTAAGTCGGTTTACATCATCTAACTTGAACGACAAGTAATTATCCCTAACTAATTCTAGAATATTCATACAATGTTACACATTAATCCTTTAACTAATATTGCACTTAAGTCCTTGTATCCTTCGAAGTACTTGAACAATCTTCAATAAACAGCAGTACTTTGAATTTTATCTTCAAGTAGTACTTTGACTTTACTCTTCATGCAGCAGTACTTTGACATACAGAAGTACCTTGATCTTTTATATCCCAACAACCAAAGATCTATGCCATGATGAGGGACTTTTTGAAGTAAGTCCTTCAAACGAGTCCATGATTCGTAAAGAGTTTCGCCTTGACGTTGTTGGAACATCAAGATGTCATTCCTTAACTTGGTGGTTCTTCCTGGTAGGAAAAATTGAGCAAGGAAACGAGAGGTGAGATCATCCCAAGATGTGATGGATCCCGCGGGTAAACGCTCAAGCCATTGACTATCTTGGTCACGTAGAGAGAATTGAAAGAGACGCAATCGGGTCGTCTCTCGAGTTTCAACATCAAGGTCTATGGAATCTACGATTTTAAGAAAATCCTTGAGGTCTTGATTTGGATCTTCAGAATGAAGTCCATGGAATGCACATCTGCTTTGCACCAACCAAATGGTGTTGGATCGCGAGGGAGACACATTGGCTCCTTGAGTGAGCTCAATGGTGTTTCGATAGCCTTGGTGGCTAGGACGGGAGTATTGTCCTAAAGTGCGGGCTGTAGGAGGTTGGTTTGGTTGTGGTGGGTTGGCGGGGTCAAAGATATTACCACCTTCCATGATGTCGGATGGTAACGGTTACAAACAAAGGAACAAAGAAAAAGATAGACTAAAGAAAACCTTTAAAAATCTCACTAGATAGGAATCTAATGAGCAGACCTAATAAAAATAAAATTCAACCTAAACAATAACTATTCCTCGACAACGGCGCCAAAAACTTTGATGTGTGTGGATTGCAATGCAAAAGTTTTACTTCTCAAGGGACCTTGAGAAGCTTACAATCCCCGCTAGGCAAGTGAACCTGACAGATGTAGTATAGTGTAGTGGTAAGTAGCGGGGGATTGATCGTTCTCCATAGGTAATAGTGTTCGTTAGGATTGAAAATGATCTAAACTAGGTCTAGGGGTGAGGGATGATTCTTTTTTGTGTTTTTATATTTTATGAAAAGCAAGTAAAATTCTTGGGTTTCGAAAGAATGGGCAGAATTAGTTGCTAGTCAACTAACCCAAATACTACAAATGTAAATAACAATAAAATGAATGAAAATAAATGTGAGAGACTTCTAATATGGAGACAAATGTGTTTACTTAGGTTTCACTACTCCCTAGTTATCTTTTACTGATTGATAGGTTTGTTACAATTGCAGGGATGCCGGGTTATATTCCTTAATACCATTCGTGGGGCTGTGTACGATCTTCCCCAAGTCTATAAGCTCTTATCTCCACCTAAGACGACATGTTAAGCGCCCAATCCTAGGGATTATAAACAGTGGCTCATGCATTAAATACAGCCAAATAACCGTTGTACACATTCGATTCATGTTACTTAAGACGTTCAAGCATGTTACCATTGGAGTATTGCTAGTTTTCTAAAGCCTAACATCAATAAACATCCACCCAGAACAATTAATAACAAACCATTCAATAAATAATCAATAACTTGGTTTCATTAGACCTAAGCAAACACAAACAAACCTAGCCTAGCATGTTAAAAGAAAGGCAAGCGTAAGATAAAATCAAACAACACATAGACATATTGAATGATTGATAAATTACTTATCTTCAATTAATCAAGGAAGAAAAGAGGCTTTGAAACCTCAAAATAGCTACAAAAGTCAACTAGGGTTCGTACCCTAAGTTCCTACCAAAAGTCCTCCCTCATGAATGAAAAACAGAAAAGTATATATAGATTTTACAACTTGACGGCGTCACCTTTTAGGATATGACACCGTCATCTCACCGTATTAGGGTTTCTTGATTGCCTAGATCTACTCTTGACGCCATCTGGTTGGAAAGTGTTTTGGGTCGTCTCTCTTTAACTTAAAACGTGACCACCTTGGTGAAATAACACGTGGCGCCGTCATGTCTAAATGCATCAAAATCTTTCTGGCCCGTCAAGTGCAAAGTAAATATCCACCTCTTTATCAACAAGTGACGGTGTCACCTTGTAACTTTTGACGCCGTCAGGTACTGTTCCAGCTTGAATTCCTAACTTTGTCATTTTCTTCAATTTTATGCTCCAAAAACGTCCAAAATGCTATGTTTTCCATAATTCTTCTTAAAAGTACCTAAAATGACAAAAGGAACGATTGAATGTAATATTTGATCATATTATCGCGACTTAAGGCTTAAATGACCCATTAAAAGCGTAACACTTTTCGTCTCATCAGAAACCAAGATTAAAAATGAGAACTAACAAACATAAGCTTAATAGGTGCCCCTTACGGGTCACGGCTAAAAACCCTAGTCGGGTCTTATCACAAAACCAAGTTTCAAGAAATCAAAACCACATCCCAATATTAAAACATCAATAAATCAAGGGTTTCAAGCTCAAATAAAATCGGGTCTACCCGGGTCGGGTTACTCGGCCTGTTTTTGTCTCGGTAACGCCACAAACAAACACCCTCTTTTATTCTTGTTTACCACCCACACTTGTGAAAATGATTTTTAATAAAACGGTTTAGTTATTATTTTAGATCCACAAAATTTTTCTTAAATTTTATATGGTTTTAAATAAATAAATAAAAGAAAGAAACTGAGGTGTGGATTTGCATACCAACGACGGCGAGAGGTGGAGATGGTGCTGGTGGTGCAATGTTGATGGTTGATGCGATTTGGATTGTTACGCAAAAAATTTTTACTTCTCAAGGGATCTTGAGAAGCTTACAATCCCCGCCAGACAAATGTATCTGACCAATGTAGTATAGTGTAGTGGTAAGTACCAGTGGATTGATCATTCTCCATAGGGAAGAGTGTTCGTTATGATTGAAAATGATCTAAACTAGGTCTAGAGGTGAGGGATGATTCTTTTTGTATTTTTTTATTTTTTTAGAAAGCAAGTAAAATATCGGTTTTGAAGGAGTGGGCTGAATTTGTTGCAGTCAACTAACCCAAATAACTACAAATGCAATAAAAATAAAATAACAAGAAAATAAATATGTGTGAGAATTCTAATATGCAGACAAACATGTTTACTTAGGTTTCACTACTCCCTAGCTATCTTTCATTGATTGATTAGTTTGTTACAATTGCGTGGATGACGGGTTGTATTCCTTAATACCATTCGTGGGGGCGTGTACGTCTTTCCCTAACTCTATACGATCCTATCTCTTCCTATGACGACACGTTAAGTATCCTATCATGGCCTCATTAATATTCTCTTATGCATTAAACACAACAAATTAATCGTAGTACACATCCGATTCATGTTTCTTAAGGCATCAAGCAAGATACCAATAGGAAATTAGCTAATTTTCTTAAGCCTAACATTGATATCATTCATCCAACAACAATTCATAACAAACTATCAATCAATAATCTAGCTAGGTTTCATTACATCTAAGCAAACACAAACAAACCTAGCCTAGCATGTTAATGTAAAGACAACTATAAGATAGAATCAAACAAAACATAGACATATTGAATGATTAATGGAAGACTTATCTTTAATTAAGCATGGATGAAATAAGGGTGAGAAACCTTTACAAAGAGTGTAAAATTCGACCTAGGGTTTATCCCTATCTTCGCCCAAAAGTTCTCCCTAAAGTTCCACACATAATGAATGAAAATTAGAAAAGTATATATATATTTCACAACTTGACGGCGTCACGTTATAGCCATTGACGCCGTCATCTCGTAGCCAAACTAACTCTTGGATTGCCTAGATCCATCTTTGACGCCGTCACCTTGTAAAGTCTTCTGGGCCGTCTCCTTTTACTTCAACACGTGATGGCCTGGGCATCACAAATGGTGACGCCGTCACTCTTTAACCTCCAAATTCTTTCTGGCGCGTCTTGTGTAAACTTTATATCCACCTCTTTGTCAACACATGACGCCGTCACCTAGTAAGGCGTGACGCCGTCAGGTACTCTTTCTAGCATAATTTGAGACTTTGTCTTATTCTTCACTTTCTCTCTCCAAAAACGTCTAAAACGCTTCCTTTTCCAGATTTCCTCTCAAAAATACCTAAAATGACAAAAGGAACGATTTAAGGTAATATTTGATCATATAATCACGATTTAAGGATTAAATGGCCCCTTAAAAGCGTACACTTTACGTCTCATCAATTGTGATAGCTGTGGAGACGGCTTCAAAACACACGGGCAAACAAACCCTATGCGAGCCTTCGCTCTAAACCCAACAAAACAATCCTCCTTGGTCTTTTCCTCGAGCAGCTGTGATGGTGATTCTCGAACCAAATCACGAGTAAAACACGGTGTTTTAAACACCACAAGCAAAACTATTGGTATCCCATCGTTAAGATCTAAATCAACTCATACACACGATCTCCTTTTCTTCCTTGCGTCTAAAATAGTGGCGGCGGTGTAGGGTGGTGGTGTGGCTACTGTGATGATGGCAATTGTGACGCGATGATGGTGATGACTGTGTTGTTGATGGTGATGGTGATGGTACTATGATATTGATGGTGGAAGTACATGGTGGAGAAGTGGCGGCCAGAGGTGATGGCCGAAGATGTGATGGCACCGAGAGTGGGAGAGGAGAGAGATGGTTATTTAGTGTTTGATATAAGAAAGTGAATGGTAACCTAGTTTTGTTCTTTATATACCCAAAAACCTTGAAAAATGAAATGCAAGGTTTAAAAAGATGAGGGGGTTCGTTTGTAATTATCACCACATGGCCCAATGTCATAACTTATGTAAACTTTTGTAATATTAGGGTTCGGGACTCATTAAGGCTCGATAACGATCGATTCAAGACACGAAATTTATGCCATTGTGTTAAACTAAATTTTCCAATAAAAACGAGTATTCGAACGACCAGTATTTCAATAATAGTATAATAATCAAATCAAATTAAATTATTTGTTAAGTGTATGGTTATGCCAGTACGCGTTCTGTACAGTTTCCATGTTTTACGAGATAACCTCTAGTTTTCAAGTCCAAATAAGTAAATGATTCGAAATTGAAAACTAATTAATAATATGTATAATTTGATATAAAAATATGTCTAAAAAATTACTAGATATCACACCGTCCGTGGATAGGATCTAGCTGTGGTTCCATATGTACAGTACCGGAGGATACCTGACGCATCCAACACAAGTGATTCTCTCGATAAACCATTCAGACAATTGATCAAGCATCAAAGACAAACAAGAAGGTAATTCCGTGCAGCTAGAAGATTACTTGCAGTTCAACGAAAACAGGAACGAGTAAGTGATTCTATAAACACCCTTTACACGTTTTTTTTCTTTTTTTTTTTTTTTTCATTCTTTTTTTTTGGGGGGGGGGGGGGGGGGGGGGGGGGGTTAGATCTCTTATTAAGAGATATCTTATTAGGCATTTGGTTTCCATGACCTTTTTATGTTTCTTTTATGTTGCACGTGTTATATAAGTCATGCGGGTGACCACTATTACCCTACATATTTTAGTAATATTGCTATTGAAATTTGATTCACGTTTTATATGTAGTATGGATACAAAGTTATCAATTGTATGCGTAATCAAAGCCTACATCAATTGCTTGTGTTAGGGAACTTGTTTATTATGTTAAGAACTATATATGTGAGTATGACCCCGCATAAAAAAATCAATTTATTTGAGAAATCAAATGTTATGTGTGGATGATTGATAACGCTCTAACTATACATATTTCTATATGCTATCTCAAAGTTAATATTTGTGAAGTGACAAAGGGAATTTGATACCTGTTAGAGCAAGCCGCGACAAAAATTGAAGAAATAAATAGATGAAATATTTGATGGAGGGCACGTGGAACAAGCTGCTGCTCATTTTGGCATTCGACAATTGAAATGAAGGGAAGCAATAAAAAGTTAAAAAGGCACATGAATATGCTTGTCTTTCATTTACTGGTATGCTACAATTCCAAATGAAGGAAATGATAAAAGGATATTTGTTCGAGAGCACGTGAACCCATCTTTCCAAAATAAAATTTCTTCAGCGCGTGGGCTTTCTCCCCTAAGCACTCGCTCCACTAATATTTCTCGCTGCCAACAAATCTTCGACACGTGTCCTGGCTTATGCAATAATCTGTCCAAATTCAGTGTATCATAGCTGTCGATGCAAGAATTTTCGAGAAGGTCCTAGATTGCCAATCATTTGGCTATAAATTGAGAGCACATGATCCGAGTCTCATTAGCCTTTTCATTAGGGCTGAGTTATAGCAACGGGGGCTATTGGTTAGATAAACCCCCTATATATATATATATATATATATATATATATATATATATATATATATTATATATATATATATATATATAGGGGCTTTATTTTCAGAACCCTGCTAATTGCAGGAACTGCGAGAACTCCAATTTTGCATTAGAAAACATGCATGTTCATATAAAACATGTATGTTTTCTTACATACACCTTAATACACATGCCTGCGTATTAAAGTGTATGTACGAAAACATACATGTTTTATATGAACATGCATGTTTTCTAATGCATAATTGGAGTTTTCGCAGTTCCCGCACTTAACATGGTTTTAAAAATAAAACCATTTTGCATTGATCTATTGCACTAAACAGGTTTTTATATGAATATATATGTTATGCATGTATGTGTATTAAGGTGTATGTAAGAAAACATACATGTTTTATATGAACATGCATGTTTTCTAATGCAAAATTGGAGTTCTCGCAGTT
Organism: Artemisia argyi; assembly: GCA_030686995.1. Lineage (NCBI taxonomy): Eukaryota > Viridiplantae > Streptophyta > Magnoliopsida > Asterales > Asteraceae > Artemisia > Artemisia argyi. The sequence continues at coordinate 68,693,943 of CM060676.1, read as the reverse complement.
CCCGCACTTAACAGGGTTCTGAAAATAAAGATACAATATATATATATATATATATATGTATATATATATATATATATATATATATATATATATATATATATATATATATATAATTTTTTTATATCAAAAAGCTATAAACCTGAAAGTGCGGAACAGAAAATATAAAGTTTAATAAGTCAAACGCTTAAAACTGTCAGAAATACGGAACAGAAACTGACAAAAACTGGGCTGAACTGGAAAAAAATAAGGGAGACAAGTGGGCCTGCCACCTTGTCCCCCCGTTTCCCTAACAGTCCCCTTTCATTATTATCACACACAGTTTCTTTTAGGAGTAGAATTTAGTAGAATAGGAGTAGTATTTTATTTTTAGTTTAGTAGTGATTTATTCTCATATAGCTTATGTCAAGTGCTTAATTTGTAAACTCTTTTGCTTATCAATGAAGATTATTATGTTTCCTACTTAGCTTATCTCTTCTTTTTATCTGTCTTTTATTTTTCTTTTACTTTTCTTATCTAATAAGTCATGAAAGCTTATTAGCTTTTTGTGGCTTATTTAGATCTAGCTTATTTAATAAGCACTCTTTTGCTACTTTATTTTAAATGCTTTATATACTTAGATCTACTATTTATTTTATAAATTACTTTATAAAAAACCAAAAAAATATTTGATTTTTATTAGTTTTACTTTTATTAAAAGACATATATTAGTTTATTATATTAGATCTAAATAGTTGTAATACTAATTTCTTAAAAAGTTTGCAAATTTATTAGTTTTTGTTATAAAATTAGCTTAATATCTTAGATCTATTAGGTTTTTATCATTAAGTTTAAAACTTTGAGCTTTTACTTAGTTTATATCTCTTAAAATTAGTACTTTCTAAACCAATAAGCTCTTCCATAGCTTATTTGGTCCATATTATTGCGTATTTGGTTCTAACCTTTTATAAAGTTTTGATTTTTATTAGTTTCTCATCATCTCTACCGTTAATGTCGGAGCATAAGGGTCTCATAAGCTTACGTATTACTTAAAGTTTATAGTTTTTATAGCTTTATAAGACTAATTAGTGAGTAAAGTCACAAGCTTTATAATCTATTTAGTAATATAAAAGTTTATAAGGAAATAAGCTTTAGTGTTTGATAAGTTTATGAGATCGGGTGGTTTAATTTGTCTCATTTTCGCGGATCGGGTTCTACTTTCTATTCCTTTTTACTTTTAGTTAATTAGAACGTTTATGTTTGTTGAAATATTTGTGGTTGTTAATTTAATTAAAATGAGTAGTGAGTAGATCGTTATTATGCTTGTTGAGTAGATTGTTATGTGAATTAAGTGTGGTTTTATAAAAGTTAGACAATATATTGATTAGTGATTCTAAGTTGTTTGGATTGAAATTTTGGTTATTTGAGCGGACAAAAGCCATGAAAATAATTGGGTTTTAATTTAGATATTGATATCTCTTTATGAAATTGTTTTCAAAATAAACCAACGTTGTGAGAAAACAATTATTTGTAAAAGATATTAATTCATCAATAGAGTACCAATTAAAATAATAAACCACACTCAAGGATCGTGATAATTTGCTTAATAAGTATATCTTTTTATCATTTATCTCTTATTTGCTTGATTAGCATAGTTTAGTTGGTAAATTTTAGCTTAATTTCCCATCATATCTCTTTTATCCCCATTCACTTCACAAATCACGAACCGAACCACGAATTCAATTCACACTTCGTTGGGACACAACCCACGGAAATACTTAATCTCTAAACTTGCACATAAATCAAATACAACTCGTTAAACTATTAATAAAATTAAAAAGATATATAACATTGGGGATACAAAAAGAATTTGTTCAAATCAAGACACTCAAAACTTCTATTGAACATCCTAACATTGATTAAAGTGTCGTTTTAAAAATATTCTATCAGGATGTTGTACCCCAACCCGAATCACCAACCCCAATAATTCTCGATCCTGGTGATCAACCAATGTGGGAAAGAACTAAGAGTGTGGCACCAACTCCTGCTTATGCCATTGTTCGACCCAATGTTGATGACAACTTTGTTATCATGTGTACCCACTTAAAAATGATTCAAGAAAGTAAATTCGATGGTTATCTGCAGTCCGATCCGCATGACCATATCCGTGAATTTCTATCAATCTGCAACATGTTTAAATATGGTGAAACTCAAAATGAAGCTGTGAGGCTTTTGATGTTTCCACTATCCTTGTGCGATGAAGCTAAATCCTGGTTTAATGAACTCAACGAATCATCAATAACATCATGGGAACAAATGAGAAGAGCTCTTATAAGCAGATTCTTTCCACCTTCGTTATTTGAAAGTCTTTTATTTGAAATCAGAAATTCACTCAAAGCGTATATGAAAGTCTAACCGAATCTTGGTTATGACTTAAGAACATGCTTCGAAATTGTCATTGACATGGTCTGACAAAGGGCAATATAATCAAAATCTTTTACCACGGTCTTGATGAATAAACTCAAGAATCTTTAAACGTTGCGGCCGGTGGTATATTCCTCTACAAAACTCCAAATCAAGCTTTTCACTTTTTTGAGGACAAAGTCCTTTTCCAACTCGATTGGTCGAACAAATCTCAAAACAAACATCATCGAGAATCCGTTGCTTTCGCCGATGGAAGTAACATCGATGATAATTCTCTATTGATGGAAAAATTGGAGGCTCTAGAACAAAAAATGGAATCTCATTTTCAGAGCCTAAAAGAACTCCAAGAAATGCGTAACATATGTGACCACGCTTCTAAAAAAGCACGAACGATGACACGCCAATGTGTTAAAGTCATGAAGTAAATTACATCCAACATGGAGGTTATAAAAACCAATACCAATCCCCTTAAACAACCTCAATCGAAAAGTGATTCTAAAAAAACGCTAACTGAATTAAACAACGATGTAAAAAGAGATTTGGATGATTTCATAAGATCCTACGGTAACATGAAAACTCCTCACGATAATATTTTTGAACATCCATTTTATAAACCCATCGACGTTCCACCACAAAAAGCTAAGTCTAAACCAAAACCTTTGTCTTCAAAGAAAACTGTCAAACAAGATCAACCTCAATTGTAAACCGATCTAGAAAAATCTTTAAATAAATTCTTGGACAGTCAACTAGTTTAAAACATGTTTGTCAAGAAAATAATCAATGAAATGAATCTAAAAATGAAGCAAAACGATAAAAATAACCAACCCATAATTAAAAACATGGAAAGAAAGATAGACGAGTGGTCAAAGTCTCAAAACCACGCCTCTGCAGAACAAAATGATAGGACTGACCCACCTCCTCTAACTCAAATTGAGTATGTGAATTCCGTATTCACCATGAGTGGAAAGTCCAATGACCCTCCGAAAACCCAAAAAGATCTACCACCTCATGTTATCGTTAACCATAAAACTGAAAGAGACCAACAATTTAAGACAACGAAAAGGGACTATTACGTAGTTAAATCAAAAGAATCTTCATCACTTGAGGAGTACGTACAAAAAATCCCATACCCTCAAAGTTTAAAAGTAAATATTTCCCATCTTAACCGTATTATAAAAGAATCTTAAATCAAGGAAGAGTCTAGCTAAAGACTCCAATATAAATTAAGCTTTTCTCAGGAGGCAACCCGTGATTTAAAAAATAATATATATATATATATATATATATATATATATATATATATATATATATATATATATATATATATATATATGTTTGTATCATAATAAAACCGCTGCACTTTATCTTGTGTGCGCCGTACTTTCTGTTTTCTAAAAAAAAATAAATAAAAATAAGTTATCTATTATAATAATCTATTTATAAAATAAAATAAAAACATGTTTTACTAACTTTGTGGGTGTGTTCGCTATAAACCCTCACGAGACTATAACTCGTCCACTCGGGACACCAAGGGGTTTAAAGGCTTGTTGCATATGCTAAATGCAATCGTGGTGCCTACGAAAGTGTGCTTTAGTATTTTACATTTATTCGTAGTTTCATTTATTTTGCAGGTTTAATAAATAAGTGGAGGATGGTAGGTTGATGGTAACTTATACTTGGGGAGCTGATGTTCATGGATCGGATTATTATATTTGGTTGAGTTCACACGCTTATGATGGCGTTCTGTTTGTGCCGTATCTTTTTAGAATTCAACCGATCACTTAAGAACCCGGGGAAGTTTCATTTCTCTTATATTTATTTTTCCCATTCATCCAGCTTTTAAGTTATTTTCTAATTACGCATATTGCTAAACTTAAGTGTGTGGGGAAATAACTTGAAAAATGAGACTCATTCTAAAAAAAATTTAAAAAATTTGTTTGCCCTTTTAGCTTATCTATTTTTATAAATTTTTTCACTTAGGGTAATATATTAGAATGAAACTTAGTAAATAAATAAATAAAGTTTTTGAAATCAGAGATGTGTCATGATTGATAGAGCAGATCCAACTCGGGATCGATGACATTACTTGCGCATTTATAACCATTACCACTAAAATGTGAGGATATTGAGCCTATATTGGCATATGTCTTTTATGCTTGATTTTTTTGTTTATGAGTGTGCCGGTGATTTATTGATTCTAGAACTTGTGCTTGAAATTATTACGAGACCACGGTGAGATCACATTCGTATGATATAGGTATTTATAAATGATAAAGAGGAAACTTAGGATTTAACCCAAATGGCCATTCCATTTAACATATCATTTTTCTTTTAATTTATCACACTGATTAGCTAACCACCTAATAAAACCCTTTTGTAGTACTCAATTTTAGTGCTAGATACCCCTAGTTTAACCTGTTGAGCCATTCTTTTCATTTCTTACATCCACTAAAATAAAAATACAAAAATATGTAACCTTTAGCCTATCCTTACCCCTTGTCGAAAGTCTAACGGTTGGTTGCTAGTTGCTTGGTATGTATGAATGATTTTTGATTAATAGTTTGTTCGCACTTTGTTATGAGTGTTGTACCATTTCAACAAAGATAGAGAGGGCCCGCTTCATATTTGTATTTTTTGTGGTGTATGCTTATATTAAGTGTGGGGGAATGGTTGATTGTGTAAATATAAAAAAAAATGTGAAAAAAAAGGAAAAGAAAAAATGATTATAAAAGAATGAATAAGAGTTGGCGTATTGATATATCATTCTAGTTCGAGTTAGATTGTAGAGGTTGAGAAGTTGGATAACGTCTCGGCTTTGTGGTATGTTTGGTAGCTAGCAACATTGGTTTCTTGGACTTTTTCGACATTTCATTTTTCTTTTAAAACCAATTGCAGTAAATATATCCCATGCCTAATCCATACCCTTATTAACCCTTGGCCTAACATTATAACCCGAATAAAAGATCTCTTTTGATATTTATACCTGGTGCTTACGCCATGTCGGTGTAGTTTTGTTTCTTGTACAAGCTTATGGTAATTTAATGAATTATGTCTGAGCAATTGAGTGTGATTTCCTTATATTCTCCATCATATAAATAATGAGTGTGAGTGAATTATAGTTTTATTATTCGTGAGGTGCTTAGTCATGTTATGCTAGCTTGAGAATCGTTATGCATCTCTGTTTTCACATATTAAAAAATCCAAAAATACTTTTTTATAATTCTAGTTTTGTTTTGTAAAGCTTATTTTTTTTTTCTTCTTTGCTTGAGGATAAGCAAACCCTTAAGTGTGGGGGTGCTTGCGCTTCTTGCGACTTTTTATAAAAAACCAAAAATATTTTTTGGTATTGATTGACGCTAAACCACCTAACTTATATTGACCAAGGAATGGTCAACAAAGTAAAATAGCCTAGATCAATGCTCCGCGGAATATAGTGGTTCCCCGGGTCGTTATGTCCCAACGAGGTGTGAATGACTAACAAACGGTTTCGTGATCGGGTGAATCTGAATGAAAAAGGGTTTGTGAGTGGTTTGAACTAAGGAATCTACAAGGAAATAGCTTAAACAAGCTATCTGAAGAATACGGGAAAGTAGGAAAAACCAGAAACGATTAAAACTTAAAAACGCGTATGTTACGTTTAAATAAAACGTAGACGTACGAAATAAAAAGTTAAAACGGAAATCTGAAAACACCCAGGGGGTGAAAATGACTTTTTTACAAACTAAAAGACAAAAGAAAATTTTTAGAAAAAGAAAATTAATTTTAACACTAATTAATTATTTAATATTAATTAAATACTAATTATTACTAATTATTAATATTTAAATTACTTAAGTACAATATAATATTAATTAAGCTCTAGAAAAATGAAAATAAAATTACTAAAATTATAAAATAACTAAAAACAAGTTTTAAAAATAAAAATAAGTATTTTTGTCTTTTTGTGATTTTTATATTAATTAATTACTAATTAATTACTAATTAACTAATTAAACTATTTTAAATTAAGAAAAATAGTAAATGAACAGTAAAAATTCTAATAAAATTTCTAAAATTATTCTATAACATATAAAAGCTATAAAATATAAAAACTAGGTTTTACTTAATAAAAACTAATTATGCTATTTAAAACTAATTATTAATTAATAATTAATATAAATAAGATTAATTCTAATAAATACTAAATGATAAAATAAAAATCTGAAAAAATTGTTATAAATACTTTATTATAATAGGTAATTAATAAAAATATAAAAATGACAAGTACTTAATTAAAATCTAAAAATGAAAAATAAAATTTAATTCACATTAAATAGAAACTATCACTTAAAAATTAAATTGATTTTTCTTGGTTTTTCTTTTACCAACCTATTTAATACATGAAAACTAACAACTTTTGTAAAAACAAGTTTTTAGAAAATCAAAAATAAGCCAGAATAAGCCAATAAGTTGTGACAGTTGACGAAAGTTGACCAAAGGGCAAAATAAGCTAAAATGGCCTCAAGTGGGACCCACAATGATTAATCCTGGTCTAAATAAGTTAATGAAACATGAATAAGCTGGAAAAAGCACAAATTGACCACAGAATAAGCAATAAGCTACAAAATAAGCTCTTGGAAACTTGTGAGAGCTCAGAAACTGGGACAGACATATGAGCTTGATTCAAGTGGGACCCAGGGGTTCCCAGGTCAAAGCTATGGTCAAAATGTGGTGTGTGGTAGGAGGAGGGTTGTAAGGAACCAAGGTTGGGTACTGGGACCCACAAGGGTGGCCAGAAAACCACCACCAAGTGGTGGTGGTGGCTGTGTAACTGATGTGCAGTGGAGCAGCTTGCCCTGCAAGCTACTTTAGGACAAGCTAGTGACTAGAAAAAAAATTGCAAAAATAAAAGGAGCTTAGAAACTTAAATTAGAGCTGGTAGAGTTTATATAGGAACAAGATTCACAATCTGAATCAATACACAAAAATCAAAACAATTGCTCAAACTTTTGGAAAAATCTGAAATGGGAACTTTGACTTTTTGATAAAACTTGGTATTGTTGACTAATATGAACTTATGATGATTCTAATGGACCAAATAAGTTGTAATATCTTAATTTAAAACCAAATTAAGGTTAATGCACAAGTTTTAAACCAAATGGGTGAGTTTTGGGCACCACAAATCCAACAGTGGACTGAGCAAAGGATTTTTAACTTGATTTTGACTTTTAAACAAATGATGCCTGGTTTTTGTGACTCAACTATCCTATCTAAACCTAAAGTGGTGTGTTTAAACCGAAAATACCAACTGAAACTTAGTCCACAGTAGCCAAATCCACTATTCCAAACACCCCTTTTTAAACTGAAAATGGAAATTAAGGAAGCAATCTCACATTCTAAACCATGAAACTGAGTAATTAAATTATACTAATATTAACTAAACCTAAATCAACTAAATTTAACAACAATTGAAGTCTATAAATACTAAATGCCAAAAAATTTGAAAGATGCTTACAATGGTAGTTGACTGAGGAACAAATCACCAAGGTAGAATCTATGAACCAAAGACCAACTGACCAACCTACAGCTTCCACAAAGCTCTATTTCCCTTAGCACACCATGATTCACCATACTCTTTGATTCCTTTTCCATGTCTACTGATTTTCTATTTTTTTACTTGTTTTCTTGGAATTTTTGAGATTTTTAAACAACAGTCTTCTAAATGCTTTGTAAGCTTGAAAAAGCTTTAGAATGAGCTTGAATAAGTTTACTAGAATAGGAAACAATACTTTTAACAAATTTGAAACCAAACTGAGATTTTCACTTAAAAACTGCAAATTCTAAATTCAGATAACAAGATTCAGAATTAAGATTAAATAAAGTTTTTATTACACTAATAATATTGATTACAACTGTTTTTAAACTATAAGATACAACTGGAAATGAAATTATGCTAAAAACGACATACAATATTAAGCTACAACTAAGTCTAGACTAATAATCTTCCTTCTCTCTTTTTTCTTGATATATATGGACCAGTGTGGGTCCCATACCTTTTCCCACTTCAATTTAGATCCTTTGGATGAGTTATATGCAATCTTGGCCTTCCAATTCCTTTTGGCGGGAAAATTGGACAAAGGCAGTTAGGGGTTGAGTGAAGGTTTTGTAAATAATAAATGGTGTTTGGAGGGTAGTGGTGAGGTGGAGGGACAAAGGCTGGTGAGAGTGAGTTGGAGTGATGGGGGGAGGTGGAGTGTGCAGTGGGTGTAGCAGGCAAGTGGTGGGGGAGAAGGAGAGGTCAAACATGGGTGTTGACCGGGGATTAAATAAAACAGTTTGTTTGTTTTATATTTTTGAAAAGGATTGGGCTAGGTGGGCTAGTGAGTGGGCTGGGATGGTAAAGAGTGTTGGATTGGATATTATTTTGTGTTTGTTTGTTTAGTTTGTAAAAAACCACAAGGACTAATATTGTAATTATCCGAAAATCCAGGGGTTAAAACTGTAATTTCCCCAAAGTTATCACAAGGGCCAAAGTTAACAATTCCAATAACCCAAGGACCCAAAATGTAATTTTTCACAAATAAATACCCAGGGACCATTTTTGCAAATTTCCAAACTTCGGGGACTTAAACTGCCATTTCACCAATCTTTCATTCCAAGGACTATTTTTGACACATTTTGACTTTCCAAGGACAAAAAATGATTTTCCTTTAAAAAATATCCCACCAGGGACCAAATCTGTCATTTTCTGAAACTCCAGGGACCTTTTATGCCAATTTTGGATTTTGAGGGACCAAATGTGTAATTTTCTCAAACTTTTTACCCAAGGATCATTTTTTCATAATTTTTGACTTTTCCGAGCCTTGGGTTGACTTTTCTTTCGTTTTAAACTTCCAGGGACTAGTTTTGTCAATTTTTGAAACTTGAGGGACTGAAACTGCCAATTGTGCAAACTTTGTTCATTTTTCATTTGTTTTTAAACATTTTGCATCTAAAACATATAAAACACACTTTTGGAATAAATTGTGTATTTTGATGCGTATTTGAGTGTTTTTAGATATTTTGGCAGTTCAGATACGATAAAAATGATGAGTATTTACACACTCATCAGGTATTTTCGAATTTTTCCAAATTTTAGACCATTTAAAATTTTCTTTTCTTTTGTTATTTAGGAACTTGTTTTTAATTTTTCTTTTCTTAGATTTGCTTGAGGGCAAGCAAAGGTTTAAGTGTGATGGAGTTGATAACGCTCTAACTATACATATTTCTATATGCGTTATCAATGCTTTTATGTATATATATTGATGAATTATATGAGCTTTCGATACATAATAGATTATATTTGATATTGTAGGTTGTTGTGGAAGAAATGGAAGAAAACACCAAGTAATGAAGGTTAAACGAAGAAACAAACTTAAATTAAAGGTTCCCGACACCTTTCCACCATTTTGGCCATAAGTTGAGCATACAGACTCCATTTTACCTCCCGGTCGCAGCCATGGAAAGCTAAGAGAATTATCTACAACTTTCATTCATATGTCAACAGCTGAAAAAGACCACAAGTACGCAAGTTTTGCAAATTAGTGCGCCGCACTTCCAAGTACGGAGCACAAATAATAAAGTGCGGAGCACTTCGCTCCTAATCAGTTATATTGCATTAAATTGAGTTCGAATCCGATAATTTACCCTACAACTTGGTCCTCAAGTGTTAGAAAGCCTATATATACCCCCAAAGTACAAAAAGAACAGGTTGCAATCGTCTATAACCAAGAATACCACTTGGGGAGGAAATCTTGAACAAAGGTGACGATTCCTTGTTCCAATCACCCTTTACACCATACCACCACCTTGAAGGATGAATTTGGCTCATTGTTTCTCATCTCCAAGAGGGTAGTGACAGTACCTAAAGGTTTTGGGACAGTAGGAGTTTGATATATTGGGTTTTGATTTATTTCTCAGCTTGTAAGCTTGACTATTTTACCATATTCAATCTTGTAAACAATCGTTACTCTTCTATTATCTTTTGATATGAAAGTTTCTAAATTTTATGAGTTTGATATGTGTTTTACTTGTGTGATTATGGAGTAGTAGGCTTATGTTTGTTTGGGCATCATGGGAAATATTATATAGTCTTGTATGTATTGTTATGCTTTTCATTGTTTATGCTCGTATGCTTGATATGTGATTGTATGGATCATTGTCTATCCTTTGGTTGATCATTAGCAATTGATATAGGTTGAAAGGGTCAATTGTTGTGGTTGGTTTTGAGACATTTTGGCCAAGCGAATCAATACTAGACTTGTTAGAAATTGGATAGTAAATTGCTAGACAACCCGTACGATTATGTGTTTAAGGCCTAATCTCATGTCTAACGAACTTGATTAGGAGAAGTATACTTGTATGAACATTGACCATAAACCTATCTTAATGTGCTTGATATGCTTAGAATCATAGGTCGAAAGGGTTTCTTTGCATATTCGGTAGATATACTTGTGTTGATAATTACCCGTTATTCACCACTTGTATGCTTTGTTTGTGGTTGCATTTCGTTATATTCATTTCTAGACTCATGTATCTCTAGCCTAAACAAACATGTTTTAATAATCTTGTTAATAATCTCAATCATTTCTAATGTTTGGTTAATTTGATATGTGACAATCATTTTAGCCTTAGCACATTTATAACATTCTGATAAAGCTAAAATTCCCTTGGAACGACCTAGTCTTACCTAAAACCTTTACTATAAACGAGGGTTATACTTTACCCATGTGTTTTCTGTATTCAGGAATCGGTAAAATTAGTATTATAAATTTAAAGCTTTCGAAACACATCAATGATCATATTTTCTATCTTTTGAGATAAAAAATAGTGCACATGAGTTAAACAAATATCCTTTTCACAATGTGGAAATAAAGAGATAATTAAAAATAGTATTAACGCAATTGCGATTCAATCTTTTCTGAGAACACCATTAAAAAGTTTAAATCAATTGCCAAACTAGGACTAGATACTATTGTCACCAAATCCATAACTTTCACATCGGCGTCACATCACCATTCACCTCATCAACAAACTCACCATCTTTTAGGTGCTATGGTCACCACCAAACCAATTTTTCTTTAACAATTTTTAATTGAAACCTAAATTAAACTTTTATTCATAATTAAAAATCATTACATTATGTAATTGTAGGACCTTAAATAACTCAACTTTATCACACCATTATAGAAGCAAAGACGAAGAAGAGATGAAAGATGGTGACTTGATATGTATTTATGTATTTCGTATATAAGAGAGAGAGAGAGATGGAAATGAGAGCTTTTATTAAAGAGAAACACACACAAATACACACACAAGCACACACCTCAAATGAGCCTTTGAGGTGTTTATATAGTACTTAACATAATGCCCTAAAAGGCTTTCCATGGGCTTGATCTAATGGGCTTGGTTTACATTTTCTAATAAAGGCTTACATGATATACTTAATAAGTACCAAGTCCATAGCCCAATATTCTTAACTATTACAATACTTGTTTACTCAGTAATGATCGTCACTTTTAATGCTAACAATCTCCCCCTAAGGGACGATCATTGAGATCTCCCTTTGATTAAATAAATGATCAACACTTCTAATGCTAACAATCTCCCCCTAAGGGTGATCATTGAGATCTCTCTTTTGTGACCTTGATCTTTGATCTTTGAAGCTTGTTTTCTTTGAATCTTTGAGTCTTGTTGTGTAATAGTTTTGCAAGTTCCTTTGTTCCAATTATGCTTTGTGATCTCTGAATAATTGTCGTTTGGTTGTTCTTGCCTTAGATCAACATCTTTACTCTGTTGTCTTTACGTCTTTTCCAACATGCTCATACTTTGTTTGACATTAAATCTTTGTGAAGTTCTCTTTTCTTTGACTTTAATCTTTGTTTCTTTAGTTTGTAGATTCTTTGACTTTGACTTAGAAACGTTCTGAACTTTGCTTAGCTTTGATCTTTGAAGAGAGCTTTGCAGGGTATGAGCATGTGGATATTTGAGTGAAGGTAACGGTCTTTCTCTAAGGAACATTCATGAGTACCTGCATAAAACAGTTAGCAATAAACAATTGGTACTTACAGGTAAAGAATTAGAGATCATCAACATCATAGTGTGAAGACTCCTTCTAACCCTTATTTGAGTGAAGACTCCTTCTAACCCTTAAGTGCATAATTTGGTTTCCTATGCGGAGACTAGGGAGAGGTCTCCTGCTTTAATATCAACCATCTCTAAGAGATAAGTTGATAGATTACAATGGTTCCCCGTGAGAATGAAACAAGCTCTTTTAAGAGAACTTGAGTGGCTTAGAAGGTTAAGTGCAGTGCATCACTGGGTCCATGACGTCTTTATCTTCAATACCGGCGTCACCTTAGTAACAACTAGTAGCATATGAGTTGAACCCGGTGTCTGCCCTAAGGTTGAACATATGGAGGGCTATTTCTTTTCACCCTTTTTCATAACTTTTCTTTTTAATTCTTCAACCCCTTCTTTCTCCTTTCTCATTTTCTCCTTTTTTCAATCATACCTAAGGACTTCTAATTCTAATCTATTGGATTTGTCCTTGGGTAGATCCCTCCGGCTCTGGCGTATCATAGGACGGTTTTTTCCAAACCTTAGTCACCTTATAACTCCATGACTATCCTATAATTGCCATGAAACCATTTTATCAAAAATCTCTCAAAGTGTTTATGATAAAAAAACATACTTTGTTAACACTTTGAGAGTTTTGCATTTCATTTGAAGGACTCCCCCTTCACATGTGCTCATGTATATTTTAGGAAATTTGCGCATGCGGGAGGAGTTTGCACTTTTGAATTGATCTACTTTGAATGAACACAACCGATTCGAGACACGCTTACATCACTAGTTATACCAGCTTGAAGTTATTACTCGGCCTGGTCAAGTCCACAGAAAGTTTCTCGAAATGGTACATTTCTACTAAGACAAATCCTTTTCGAGACACACTTATGTGGCTAATTAAAGAGTAACTAACTTGATGTTATTACCCGTCGAGGATAAGTCTTTTCGATTACTAACTTTTGTTGTTTCGTCAATTCTTGGGTCATTTCTGAGTCGAGCTTGCATGAGATTCAGCCACAATCTTAAACATATTGATCACATTTTAATCACGTCTTCTCCCCCTCAAAAATAGCATATCCATGGTATTTTTGATACCAATTGATTAAAACCTTTTCTTTTTGGATAGCATATGGGAGAAACGGATGTTTGTAAATTCCGAATTAGTTTCTTTTAAGCATGATCTTTTTTGGAACATCTTTTTATTACTCCCCCTAAAAAATAGAACATTTTGAGTAAATATTTGCTTGGAAGGATTTGAGGGAATAATATTTTGAAGAGTTTTGAAAACCTTTAGAAACATTTTTCAAAATTTTGCTCAAAAAAATTAAGAAGACTTTGATAAGCTTTTTGGTGAGAAGTCTTCTTATCTTTTAGGATTGTCGCACATAAATGTACAACAGGGTCCTTTCTTTGAAAATCACGGGTTATACACTGTTATGTGTGCATAAGCCATAATGTTTTTAGGATAAGTGCTCAAAAAATATTTAAAACCTTTGAATTAAATTAAGCGCTTTCCTTTCTTTGAAGAACGAGTCCTTAGCTAAAATACTAAGAAGTCATTATGTTGAAGTCCGAGTCCTTAGCAGAGATACTAAGAAGTCATCATTGAAGCCCGGGTTTCGTACTGAAGTATACGAAAGCCATAGTGAAGAAACTTTTGAGAAACGACATGTTTTAGAAAAACATTAAAAAGAACTCCCGCTCAAGCATCTGTACATGTCCGTATCATTGTTGAATGACATTTCTAGAAACGTACAGAATATTGATTTATACGAGAGACATGTCGTGAGAAGAATATTTTTGGATTTTTTGATTTTATATTGTTTTTGTATTTTTTGAAAATTTTATATTTTTGTATTTTGTTTTTGTTGGTTTTTCAAATTTTGTATTTTGTTTTTGTTTTTATAAAAGAAACTGGAAAATCAAAAATAGAAGATTGAAAGAATGATTTTATAGAATTTACAGAATTTGAGCCCTCTGATGAACTGGGTTCTGAGATAGTTGAAGCACCTACAACCGAAGACGAAGAGGTTTCACAAATAACAATGTTAGAAGTACATGAATCATCACTCTGCGGGTGTTGACTATCAATGGTTGTAATGGTTTCTACTTCCTTATCCTGATGATTATCACTATTATTTGTCTTGGTGCAACTATCAAAAATCTTCCCTGTGAGAATCCATCTAAGACCAACTGTTTTAAAAACTTTTCCCGTAGGAATCCACCTAAGGTACGATCTAGACGTAGTCTTCTTATCAGATGCAGCGGAAGTCTCAGTCTTGGAAAAACTACATCCTTTAGATATCCACCTATTAGGTTTCTTAACCTCATGCTTCTTATTAACGGGTTTGAATCGATTTAGTGTCTTAGTGGATTGTGTCTTGACACTTGACTTTCTTTTCTTGATAAATTGTGCAATACATGCATCATGGTTAGTTGAAAAAACACATTTTTGACATGTAGGACAGACAAATTCAACATTCTTGTTTAACACAGGAATTTTAACTTTGTCACTACAGTCATATGGAGATTTGTTGTTGTTCGATGAGACTTTGGAATTCTTTGTATTGCATTCTACGTTCCTAGCATTCTCTTTTGTGCCATTACTCTTAGATGCAAGCCAATCCCTAGTAATTTGTTGATTGTTTCTAGGTAATGGTTTACTACTACTAGCAGTGCTTTGGAATCTTGTAGAATTCATCACACTAGGTTTTGCACCTAAAATTCTGTCTTTTCGATGTTGTGCCTTTTTCCTAGCTTCTTCTAGATGGTGATTGTGGACAATATCATTAGAACCAACAGACTCTTTAACAGTTTTTGAAGTCACATTTGGTGTACTATTCCTAGAAGAGCCAGGTGCACTCACATTTGTGTTTCTTTCAACAACCACTATTTGTTTGTCAACAATCTTTTCAATTTCCTTTTTCTTGGGCAAGGGTTGTAGAGTGACTGGTTTTGTTAAATCCTTTTTCGCATCAACTTTTGGAGCAAACCGTGAAATTGATATTTTTCGTTTTTGAACCGTGTTTGAAACATTTGGTTTCTCCGAAGTCAATGGTTTTGTAAACTTAGTTTCCGCACCCTTCCCTTTTTGACTTTCAAGCTGAGTCTTCAAAAGATCATTTTGCTGTTTCATGTTCTTTAAGTTACGCTCATACGACAATTTGTCATACTTGCATTCTTCCTTTTTGCGATCAAGTTGTTTAAAATATGAGACATTTTCTTTTTCAAGCTTTATAAGAGCATTTTCATATTTAGAAACAATGTCGGAGGTCTCAGCTCTCAGTCTTTCATCATCTTGAACAGAATATGTTTGTAAAATGATGGACATAATATCAGTAGTCATAACAGCTTCGAATAGAGAATCATTTAGGTTTTCCAAAACATTGATTTGCTTAAAAGATTCATTAGCCTTCTTTATCAGGGATTTGTGATCCGTGACGAAGTCAGCTGTTTCTTTCAAAAATGCTTGTTCAAAATGAATTACACGAGCATGAACGTTATTAATTTGAGGAGCAAATTCATTTTCAAGAATCTTTTTAAGCTGTAAATGAACCGTGGAATTCCAGTTAATCTCATTAAGTCTCGTTTTAGATTCTAAAGTCGTTTTAAGTTGCCCAACTCTTGTTTTAAGATCATCAAGATATCCTCTCGCAGCACTTGTGTTAAAAGTGTTGTTTGAAGACATCTGTTCCATGTTTGAAAGCGATTCGGAAGCAACTACTTTTTTAGAAAACATTTTCGAGAATGGTCGTTTTATGAAAAACACAGATGGTTCTTTTTGTGGAACAAAAGTAATTCCCGAAAGTTTGTTTAATTTGTTGTAATCAATGGGTTTCAAATCCTTTTGTTTCATTTTAATAATGCTCTCTTCGACATGTTCTATCGTTTGCACAGAATCCCGAACACTACCATTATACAAAACATTCTGTTCTTCCTGAGCTTTCTTGAGATTACAAGGATTGTTGTTACAAAGAGCCATTTTGTGTTTCGTATGGTAAATCGGATTAGTTTGGTTTGAAATCATTTTCATTGTTTGACTTGACTGACCCGACTTAACCACTAATTCTTCTAGATGTGCAATCTTGTGTTCTGACTCTACGATTTTTTCCAAAAGTTTATCTTCTTTCTTTGCAAAGTCCTTTTTCAACTCATCCCGTTCTTTTTCAAGATTGGTATAAGCTGTTTTTTGTTTTGAAAGTTGGTTTGTTAATTCAGAAATTTCTTGTTTTAAAGAGTTAATGGTTTTTGTTGAACTTATTTCAAGATTAGCAAACTTGTTTTTCCATTCCCTATCTAACGAATTTCCACTTTATCACAACTTTTCTTGTAATAAAAACGAGAGAATTTCCACTTGTATTTGTATAAAAATGAGAGAAATTTCTTGTTTTAAAGAGTTAATGGTTTTTGTTAAAGAGTTAAGAATTTGTTTTAAAGAGTTAATGGTTTTTGTTGAACTATCGGTAAATTTCCACTTGTATTTGTATTCTAACGAGAGAATATTTATCCATTTTCCACGTATAATTTTTTGTTTCTTTAAGATTAAACACTATCAGTTTTTCTTATCACCACAACCAACTAATGTAATGTAACTCACATTCTTGATAAACTGTTCACATGTGAACCGACACCAATATGCCTAATGTTTATTTTTAATAAACATTCCCTATATGTCAAGTATAAAAGATTACAAAACTAAATTACCACTTTACGTTATTTCATTGACGTACGAATATTAAACGTTTAACCTAAACTTTACTTTATTTCCTGCTATAAACCCTAACTTGCAATTCTATGATTTTATGTGAATAAAATAACAAACCCTAGTCACTATATAAATTATCTTTATAACAAGTTTTACAAGCATATGTACAAGTCCTTAATGCATGAATACTAAATATAAATATAAATCTCAATATAAACCTAAGTATACACCTTTTAAAGCACACAATACAAGGTAATTGTGCACTAAACTTTACTCTTATAATTTTAGGATATTTAAACTAAAGTATACAAGTCCCTAAACCTATGGTACAAGTGTCTCGTGCATGAAAACCTAAATTCCATAATTATTTACTTTAACTCAACTAAAAAGACCTAAAACCTCTGTAAACATACTCAAAACCACAAAAATACATTTCCTATACTCCTAAACCTCAAGTACAACTCAATATAGCCCATGGTACTACAACCTAATGCACTATTCGAATATATTTCCGTTTCTCATAAAAATTCGACCTAAAACTAAATAAAATAAACCCTAGTTTTATTCTAACTACACTTCTCTCCAACTAAACCCTACCTTTAGTTTACTACACCTCCTAACCAAAGTACAACACCTTGAAGCCAATGTACAACCCCCTCAAGCATGGTTCGATCCAACTCCAACCATGTAGTTCGAAATGAACTAGAATTCAACCAAACTAGTTCCATGTGATCAAGCTTAACCTAGAAGACATTTCACCCACCCTACACTTGTCACTCTCATTTTCAATCCATGGTCAACAATGTCAAGCCCTCATGTGCCCTAACTCTTATAAACCCTTCTATACACCGAACTTAGACCATTTAGAGCATTTTAATCCCCGACATTCCTTGTACTAGTTTTCTTGTGTCTTTAAACTACCCTACAACACATAACAAGTGGCCTCTAAGCATTTAATGCAACCCTAGCCATGACCTCTATAAATAGTGAGCCCCTTATACATCTTTTGCTTCGTCCCACACTCAAAACAGCAACACACCCACTCAAGCACACCCATTACTGATCTTAGAAATACCCTAGAAGAAGTAGAAACAAGCTTGGTTTAAAAGGAAAGGAGTTTGGAGAGTTTGGTTCCCATTCGAAGTCCTTGAGTCAAATCCACTCTAAACTCAGTTATGTAAGTCCCAGATACACTTACTCTCTTTATTTCATGTTAACAACTCACATTTATAAGACTAGAACAAGATCTCAGTCAAATACATATACTTTCTTTCTTTTCTGTTTTGTCGAGAACAAACAAACACCATAATAACTTTCGACTTGTAATACAAATCAAGAAACCCTAAACCTTGTTTAAGGATAGCTCAAATATGTTTAATAACCTGTTACTAAACCCAGAAAACTGATTTGAAAGTTTAAAAAACAAAAACCAAATCGTTTTTCATAACAGTTTTATATCGAGCAAAGTTTCTGTGAGGTCTAATTTGGTCATTTATTTCACCTAACAAACGTTCATCAAAAATTACGAAACATGGTGGATTTAAAGGCCTCCCAGCATAGATCATCAAGGATCAAAAACATTTCCAAAACCTTCAAAGGCCACGTTTTTTTTATTTGATGGTTTTGAGGGCTGTTCGCCCACTATAACGGAAATAAAAACCAACAAACCTTTGGTAATATAACTTGATATCAGTTATGAAATACATTTATCAGTCACTTAAATGAGCATATATAAACTTAACAATCAGTTAGGAGAAATGAAAACGAGCTTCTATGCTTTTGAATCACCTAAAATGAGTACACGAGTCAAAAGATACGGCCAAATGAAATTACCAAAAACTTTGTCAAAAGCTGTCAACAACATTCTGTGACAGAATCTAAAACACACAAAACGAGGCATTTCTATTCCGATTCATCAAAAAGTTAAAACACAAAAGTTTTTCGGAACAATGTTTTCTTCAAAAACATAGGAGCACGGGTCCCAAAAACGCACGACAAGAGCTGTAGGTGCGGACTGTTTTTAAACCTGAGATTTGAATTTTCAAAAATCTTTTTTAAACGACCTAGTTCCCGAACTTCATAATTTACCAAACTTAACAAACTTCAATATTAACTTATAAGGGTCATAAAAATATTGCAAGGCCCCCTTTATATTTGACTTCCTTTTGGGCCTGTCACTCACTAAAACTGAAACTATTTATTTCTTTTATTAAGAGAACGACCCAACCCCTCCACTTTGAAAAACTATTTCAAGCAAACCACACAAGCTTAGGAAGTCTAGTTTGCACCATTAGAAAGACCACCTGGCAAATATTTGAAAGGATCAAGAACGTTGTAGAAACCTCGTAAGGCCTCGTCGAAAACTGAGCTTGTTTTTGCCTCGTTGACACAAACCAGACGTACCCTTTTAATTATTTCTTTGAAAACTGTAGGTTAATTTTTGTAGTTAATGAAAGATGGAGTTTTGTTGAGCCAAAATTTGTAAATACTTCAAAGTTATAAGTACAAGGGCTGTTTTTGCCAATAATCCATAGTCAAGGGTACAAAGTGTCATTTTTGAAACTGCAAGGGTAAAACTTGTCATTTTATTAACGTTGAATAGTATAAATTGTCATATTATGGAAATTGAGAGATACAAATTGTCATTTTTAAAAGTTCAAGGGTATAAACCGTCAATACTTGAAACTTCAAGGGTATAAAGTGTAACATTTTATATATATTATCTCGTGGATATATTTTAATACGTAACGATTCGGGATTTCGATAAAACTTACATAAGAAATATACTTAACATTAAAATGACTCGGGATTCTGATAAAACTTATATACGAAATATATATATATCGTTAAACGATCAAACGAAACCTAAAAAGGAAAATATGATAAATATTATCATCCACCAATTTTTGAGGGAACTTCATGTTGTCTTGTTCAACACTCAACCATCAACAAAACACTTACGAAACAAATATTAAAATCACGTATATTTGTATACGAATACTGAAACTTGACATATTCACCCAGGATACGTGTCAGAGCAGTGTATTCACAATACTTGATTTGTTTTCCATCCAGACTATTATACCACCAAGGTGAGTTCATAGTCCAACTTTTATATGTTTTTCAAACTTATGGGGAGATACATGCTACAAACCGAACGCAAGCATTTTTTTGTATTAAATCCTAATTGATATTGCCTAAGACACACTATTGCCACTACAAAGACCCTCATATCATGAACCATTAATCACTTGCAAGTGAACGCGAATATTGTGAATAGATCTATTGGAGGTTGATAGCCCATTTGGTTAGCCGGATAGATAGCCTTTGTGCTAGCCAGATTGATAGCCAAATGCACATTATTTGAGAACTACTAGGAAGTTGGCAAGCTCCTACTCGGGGGCATTCTTAATTACATCATCATTATGATGTCAGTAATTTATATCATTCTATGATATCACACACGTTAACGATTGAGTTCATGAGACTTAGAGCAATATACTGTACTACAATATTACTGTTTTACTATTATGCAACTTGTGTTCAACTATTCATTATACAAACACTATGGATTCACTCAACCTATGTGTTGACATTTTTAGCATGTTTATCTTAGGTCCATAATGAGCGAGGGTGGCATGGAGGAGCTCGGATACATCAAGAACGCTATCATTTGATAATTTATTTGACAAACTGTAAAACTACTGGAACCTCATTTTGTAAACTCTCATTTTTAAAACGACTAATTTAGAGACCATTTTCTATTATTATAACTGTTGTGCCATCGAGTAACACCCAGCTTAAATTCCGCTGCGTATCCTAAAATTAGGGGTGTTACACATTAACAAATTAAAACATCATGCATATTAAAATACCTAAAGTAAACTCCACGGGAAATGTGCTTAACCAAATTGGCATGGAGGTTTTGATGTGCATCTGCCTATTTGATCTGTCTTATAACTTGTAGCGTTTGTTCACGAGTTCATACAAGTTCTTCCTCACAATGTGCTTCCTCCATATGCCAGTCGGGAGATATCGTCTTCCCTTTGAGTTTATCATATTACATAAGGATGCATATATACATCTTATTGTTTATTTATTAATAGACATCTATCATGCGGGACTGGCTTATATAGCTCAATTTTTCTTGAGAACACTAAACATTCGTTCTACATCTTTCCTTGCTACTTCATGCATTCGCTTATACCATGTTCAGTTGTGCTCATTATCGTTTAGATGTGAAATCAAGTTAAGAAGTGTTACCCATTCCGGATATATCTTGTCAACAAGATAACATCCCAATCTGTAACTTAAGCCGTTAGCCAAAAACAGAACCTCTGATGCTTTTCCATATTTGAGATCGTTGAACTCGCATGTTTTTGTTTATTCTTAATACACAATGTCACTCTTTTTAAAAATGACAAGTTCATACTATTAACTTCTTTTTTCCATAAGTCTATGAACGTGTATGTTTCATAGTCCATTTGAAAAATGAGAAACGATAAACATTTTGTTTGAGTTGCATAGATATTGAGAAATATGATGTTTGAAGTTGTAAATAAAAATAATGAGGCATGGGCATAGTTATAGGTAAAATGATAAAATTTAAATAAAGTTTTATTTTTATTTAAAGCCACAGTGACTATCAGTGGGCTTTCTTTTACCAAACCACAAACATTTCAAGGTGATTTGGTTTGGTGATGATAACCACCAAACAACGTCCAAAAACATACTACTGCATGTGGTGGTTGGTGGTCTGAATAGAGTTCATGCATGGTGGAGGTCACCACCTGGTGGTGCTTCACGACTAGCCTAATTTAAAAAGTGCATATGTATTAAAACCCCTTAATTCTTTTTTTTTTTCAAGCCCACACATTTTTGGTCATATACCAACATATATTTCAAGAAGTGATATTACAAGTCTAATATTAGAGAGAAGTAATAATACACGTCTCAACATAAAAAAACATTATCTCTCATGTAAGTGACAAATTGGGACTATGTGTTTGACTAGAGTAATGGGTCTAATGTTTACACATCCGAAGATATAAACAAAACACATTGTTCTGTCTACTTTGATGTAGATCCCAAGAACACAGCACCTAGTGCAGTTTCGTACGGAGTGACCATCATGTCATCTCTTTCATCAATGAGTATGTCCCCAACCGCAGGTTCCTTAAAAAATATATGGGGTTCTGTGTGTGCGATGTCATAAAGCTGCTTACTAAACCTTTCCATAGGTGTCATAACAAACTTCTCGTGACTTGATCGTTTTTTCTTGGGAATGTTTTTAAAAGCTTGATCCAGTATCCCTACAAAGTAAAAATGAATAATTAATAAGGATCTAATTTTAAAGATAAAAAATATAACAATATTACAAATACATTTCTTAATTACTTGTAAAAGTAACCCATTAACGACCACAACACTTTAATTGCTTTATCCATATATTTGAAAATGGCCACTTTAGTTGACCAATGGGAGATCATGATCTTAAAATGAAGCCTTAGCCAAGATTGAATATGATTTGGTTAACATTACAATAAGGGAGGTGATTTGCACACTCTACAAAGTGATTGGGACACTCTAATTAATTGTGTTTAGACATTTCTACCCTCACATTGACCTTTACATATTCACCACTATGAGGGTACAAATGTCCAAACATAAATAATTAGAGTGTCCATATCACTTTATAGAATGTGCAAATCATCTCCCACACAATAAAGGGTTTTTCTAACATGTACCATAATTATTAAATGAAATCTTATCATATAAATCATAGTTTGCAACTATTACACATTAATAAAACTAAGAATTTGTTATAATTATATAAAATCTTCAATTGAATACACTAAAACTTGACTTCTTCACTCAACCACAAATCCATATCTAAAATATGATTTATGAGTATAGTAGGCACAAAATTTAAGTTTGTATCCATTACACTTGAATTGATTAGAGTTAGGAGTTATGCTTATATAAAAATATACTGATTGCCCATATGTTTTTTATAACATTTTCTTTCTCATTTACCTCCATTATAAGACACTATGTAAACTAGTAATAAGTAACTTATTTGTATTTTCATTCCATGTATTTTTATTACCAATGGTGGAGACCATCCCAAATTGCCCTCAAATTGATAGGAAAAATAGAAATTACATTGCAAGAGAAAAAAGTTACTAAACTTGATAATAAAACAAATATTATCTTAATGTTTTGATAGCGAGTATAGTTTCTGTTTCACTTCGTTGTGAGTTTATATAACTTTATACTATTTGTACATAGCAAGTAAAAATTTATGTATCCGGTTAAGTAAGTCTTTAAACTTAGAATTCTTAAATAATCTATACATTGTTGAATTAACAAATAGAAGTTATTATTAGCTTATAGTTGCTAAACGATACAAATGTATATTTAAAAGCCATACTAATTAAGTTTTAATCTTCATATTCAGATTTGAAGTATTCTTTATTTGAAATAGCTCATACGTTGTGGGTGGGTCTGAAAATTTGAATTTTTTGTGGGAATAAATAAAAATCGCAAATTTCTCAAACCTTACGATATTTTCAAAAAATACATAGTTTAGTATATTTTCTTAATTTTATTTGTAGATAAATGTTGAAAAAGCAGTATTTTCTTATAAACCGTGAAAAAACTAAAAGCATTTCAATATTGAGCTAATTTTAAGCAAAATTTAAATACCTTTCTATTGGTATAATTTATAAGAAAAAGTGTTGAATTTATGTATTTCTAAATTTGTGTTGATATGTGTCACAACTCGTAATTTCCGGTCATTTTCCAAACCTCGACAATTTACTATTCACAAGTTACTATTCATCATTTACTATTCATCGATCACTATTCATCATTTTCGAGGTCAATTTGACATTCTGAGAAGCGTTCAGAAATTTTACTATTCACTTGACACTATTCATTTTCGGAAGAAAATCACTATTCACGTGCATTATTCATGTCATCGTAAATTTAGTTTACGAGTGTTCAAATTCGCGTAACCGTATTGGTTCAGGAGCGAATTCATGCATTATTACCAGGGACATTTCATACGGACTAGAAATAGTCAGTATATCATCATTAGGGCACTTGCATACTATTCCACTCGTAGGATAATTAAATTTATACTCTTGGTACAATTAACGATTTACGTACGTTTATTTTAAATAAACGCTAATACACGAACTATAAATGTGTCTAACATATCCGACACTCCCGACTATGATCACTATACATTTTTATACTCATTTCCATAATATAAAAACTATAATATTAATTTACCCGGTATTTTGGAAATTTATTTATTACGTATCGTACGTTTAACTTAATAACGACGGTTTTCACCAAAATTAAACGATAATCACCCTAACTCTCCGTACTTATACCCGACATATTTTTACAATTTTTATAACTTTATTATGACCCGAATAACTTCAATAAAATTTATTTTTAGTTAACCCGGTACCCGACTAAACTTAAAACTAATAATACTACACTAAAACCACTAACTTTCTAAATTAAATCACAAAACATTCCCCCCCCCCTGTAACACCCCCAAAATACCGCAGCGGAAGACTGTGTCATTGGGGTGCTACTTCATAATACAAAGTACAAGTTATAGAAAACGAACTCTAAATGAGACGTTTTGAAAAGTTACCATTCGATTAATGAATTCAAAGTTACAAACATGAGATTCCAAAGTATGATACATAAATGTATACAAGTGTTTTGAATGGTAAATGATAAAAGCGTAAGTCTTCAGAATATGCAGCTTGACTCTAAGTTCCACGCACTAGCTATCGCCTTACTAACCTGAGATAAACATGCTAAAGTGTCAACACAATGGTTGGTGAGTTCATAGAGTTTGTCTTAAAACAGTTGAAAAAGCCTTAAAGAATGATCACACAGCAAAGGCATCGTGAATCCACTCAGTTACAAGTCCCGCCATAAGAGACTTGTAACCTGTGTGTTCACAACCCACTGCTACAATATATAGTATGATAAAGACATGTATAAGTTCATCAAGACAATTAAGCAATTAGTCGTGAGTCTACTCTTCATCTCCGAAGACCTCACGTTTATGATGTATCCAACATTCGCAAATGTTAGGATGTATCAAAGACAACTGGGAGTCAATTCCCAAAGACAACTGGGAGCCAATTCCCAAAGACAACTGGGAGCCACTTCCCAAAGATAAAAGACAGTCATGTATGTATGAAATCAAGTATAATGCCATCAAGTATAAGACAATCAAGTATAACACAGTCACGTATAAACGTTTTGAGTATTTGTACAAGTAAGCAAGTAGTTGAGCATGTATCCCCCCCAATAGTTAAAACAAGTACGAAAAGAGTAGGGGCTATGACTCACCTTAAGTCTATGTAATGAGAAATGAAAGTCGAATCGCGAAAGTCTCTAAGAGCAGCCTATAATAGAACGTTGCGACTTAGGTTTGGAGTAACGTCTAAGAATACGAAGAATTGCCCATATATGTCTTGCATAATGTTCATGATGTAGTACTTAGTATATAGTGTAAGTCTTTGAATATAAGTCGTTTATGAAACATGTATAGTTTGTACATCTCTTACTACCGTTCGGGCCGACATAATTCAGAAGTCATGGAGTAAACGTTCGAGGAGCCAGGACACTTTAACTCGTAAATCCACAACTCGTCTCGACGGCTTACTCAATGAACTCCTCACATGAGGCTCCCTACTATTGTAGTATTTGATAACATATATATATATAAGCTTTTTGATCTTTAATAGTTATATGGTCTTTAGCCATAGCTTTGCCGTGACCTTGGTCATTGTTACCATGGTCTTAAGACTCAACCTTGGCTTTAGCCATGGTTGTGGTCTTGGCTTTAGGTCGTTAGACCTCTTGGTCTCATCTAATTATAATGATTATATAGTAACTTTGGTCTAAAAATGGGCTGTTAAGAATTTGAAGAAATTTATCACTCAGAAAGCGTTTTCAGGGCTCGAGCTTCTTTATTCCTGAACGAAAACGTCGTTCCGGACAACTTTCGTGTTTTAACTTTTTGATGAATCGGACCAGAAGTGGGACTTTAAAAATCATAATTTGATCAGAATGCTATTTAGGCAGATTTGCCGTTTTGGTTTCGCTAACTTCAAATGGTCATAACTTTTGACTCGTGTACTCGTTTTGGGTGATTCAAATTGCTATGTTTTCCTTGTTAAGTCCTCTTTAACACTAAGTAAGTGTCAAATATCAAAGTTATACTATTGTGGTCGTGGTTTTCCATAAAAATCACTAGTTTGCTTGTTTGCTTGTCATAAGTTAACATATGTATACCAATACTTGTTTTATCCATTTTTAAACATCATGAACACAATACAAAGACCATATATAGCATGAAAGAAACATAATAAGCATGAAATGATATTGAGCAAGAAAGTGTATAAGGGTTTGCTTACAACTTTTGGCTTTCTAAAGAAAGGAAGTCAAGTATAGAACTAGGACACTAAACCTAAGCTTGTAAACCCTTCACCATAACTCTTGTAACCCTTGCTAGCCTTGATCTAACCCTTGATAAAATCCATTAACTTCAGCCCCTAATCACCTTGTGTAGCTCCTAATTCAACCATGGAATCACCAAACAAACTTAAGAACTAGGTAGAGAATACTAAGACCTTGAACTTTGTAGTGTAACTTGTATATTGAAGATCAAAGGATCATGGTGCTAGGTATTTATGTTGTGGCGTTTTTGTGGTGAAGAAAGGAAGAAGAATGAGCTTGTATTTATACTATGAATGAGGAGGTTAGGAAGGTGGCTAGGAAGGTGCTTAAACTTGGAGACAAAGTTGTAATTAAGTAAGATCTAATGGCTAAAGTCAAGATTTAACCACACATGGTGACTCCCCCACCTCCTAAGTCATTTTTCCAAGGATAAGGGTGACTAGATGAGTAGCCATGGTCTTTGGATGATAATATCCTAAGTATGTAGCTAGTTTTGACTCCGTAAATCGCTAACCGTAAGTTTTTAAGTCACGAAACGTAAAACCGGGTATCCTAAAAATATGAAACTTGAAAGTATTGTTAAACATGTCAATATAGTCCATAATAAAATATAAAATGAGTGGTAGGTTCTATCGGGTGCGAAAACCCTGCTAAAAACTGGAAACACGGGTCTAAAACGCGCAATTCGCGTAAAACGCTGAACTGAAAAACGTAAAATTCCGAAACTTTTGGAATTGTCCTAAAATGAGAGAAAATCATATTTCTATTGTTTATAATGTTTTATGGACATATCGGGATGCTAGAAGGACGTTTAAACCTAAAAGTAAATCTCGGACACGGCTTTGTGATTTTTGCAGAAATGATCCGACGAGCGTCAAACTCTCGGATTATCGTTAAAATAGTTTAACTTACGAGAATATGAAATAAAAATTTCTGAGATGAATAGTGAAAAGTTAATAGTAAAAAGTGAATAGTAAAAGTGAATAGTAAAAAGTGAATAGTGAAATTTTCGGGAATAAAAGTTAACCTGAAATTGCGAATTGTTACAGTCTGTACCCCTTAAGGAGAACTTCGTCCCGAAGTTCAGTTGATGTTAACTACTTACGATGTGTGTAAGAGAATTCGGGATCTCTAATATAGTGGTGTTCACTCTGATTTGTCTAAGGTTCTGGTTAAGGAGTTGTATCGGCTACAATTAAGCCCACTTATTTATAACACATTACTTACATAAAGAAGCGTCCAAATTTATGTAAGTAAGGTCTCATAAACTTATGGTTCGGTGATTTACAATTTCTTTATTTAACTGAAGAGGCGTCCCAATCCATTTAAATAAGGAGATTCTAAATCATCCTACTTAAGAATTTCCGACACAAAATCCGCCTTCTGAGGCCGATAGTAAGATAATCAAGTCATCAAATCCCTAAAACTAAGCAATAATATTATTTAACTCAAATCTTGTGTCTAATCAAACAAGAACTGTCACAAGATCAAGTTAACTAATTAGTTATTACTGAGCTCCATGTTTTTAATGACTCGACGAATCTCTGGGGCTCCTTATAATACTAAAGTCACATCATCTAACAGCGTGGAACTAAGCAAACCTCTAACCAAAAAGCATATGTGTCTGTATTGTGTGTAAGGCAAATAAAGAGGAAGGTCCCAACGTATATAGCAGTTATAGTCTAGGCACTAAATGCAACCTAGTTCTCTATAACCAAGGCTCTGGTACCAATCTGTAACACCCCCAAAATACCGCAGCGGAAGACTGTGTCATTGGGGTGCTACTTCATAATACAAAGTACAAGTTATAGAAAACGAACTCTAAATGAGACGTTTTGAAAAGTTACCATTCGATTAATGAATTCAAAGTTACAAACATGAGATTCCAAAGTATGATACATAAATGTATACAAGTGTTTTGAATGGTAAATGATAAAAGCGTAAGTCTTCAGAATATGCAGCTTGACTCTAAGTTCCACGCACTAGCTATCGCCTTACTAACCTGAGATAAACATGCTAAAGTGTCAACACAATGGTTGGTGAGTTCATAGAGTTTGTCTTAAAACAGTTGAAAAAGCCTTAAAGAATGATCACACAGCAAAGGCATCGTGAATCCACTCAGTTACAAGTCCCGCCATAAGAGACTTGTAACCTGTGTGTTCACAACCCACTGCTACAATATATAGTATGATAAAGACATGTATAAGTTCATCAAGACAATTAAGCAATTAGTCGTGAGTCTACTCTTCATCTCCGAAGACCTCACGTTTATGATGTATCCAACATTCGCAAATGTTAGGATGTATCAAAGACAACTGGGAGTCAATTCCCAAAGACAACTGGGAGCCAATTCCCAAAGACAACTGGGAGCCACTTCCCAAAGATAAAAGACAGTCATGTATGTATGAAATCAAGTATAATGCCATCAAGTATAAGACAATCAAGTATAACACAGTCACGTATAAACGTTTTGAGTATTTGTACAAGTAAGCAAGTAGTTGAGCATGTATCCCCCCCAATAGTTAAAACAAGTACGAAAAGAGTAGGGGCTATGACTCACCTTAAGTCTATGTAATGAGAAATGAAAGTCGAATCGCGAAAGTCTCTAAGAGCAGCCTATAATAGAACGTTGCGACTTAGGTTTGGAGTAACGTCTAAGAATACGAAGAATTGCCCATATATGTCTTGCATAATGTTCATGATGTAGTACTTAGTATATAGTGTAAGTCTTTGAATATAAGTCGTTTATGAAACATGTATAGTTTGTACATCTCTTACTACCGTTCGGGCCGACATAATTCAGAAGTCATGGAGTAAACGTTCGAGGAGCCAGGACACTTTAACTCGTAAATCCACAACTCGTCTCGACGGCTTACTCAATGAACTCCTCACATGAGGCTCCCTACTATTGTAGTATTTGATAACATATATATATATAAGCTTTTTGATCTTTAATAGTTATATGGTCTTTAGCCATAGCTTTGCCGTGACCTTGGTCATTGTTACCATGGTCTTAAGACTCAACCTTGGCTTTAGCCATGGTTGTGGTCTTGGCTTTAGGTCATTAGACCTCTTGGTCTCATCTAATTATAATGATTATATAGTAACTTTGGTCTAAAAATGGGCTGTTAAGAATTTGAAGAAATTTATCACTCAGAAAGCGTTTTCAGGGCTCGAGCTTCTTTATTCCTGAACGAAAACGTCGTTCCGGACAACTTTCGTGTTTTAACTTTTTGATGAATCGGACCAGAAGTGGGACTTTCAAAATCATAATTTGATCAGAATGCTATTTAGGCAGATTTGCCGTTTTGGTTTCGCTAACTTCAAATGGTCATAACTTTTGACTCGTGTACTCGTTTTGGGTGATTCAAATTGCTATGTTTTCCTTGTTAAGTCCTCTTTAACACTAAGTAAGTGTCAAATATCAAAGTTATACTATTGTGGTCGTGGTTTTCCATAAAAATCACTAGTTTGCTTGTTTGCTTGTCATAAGTTAACATATGTATACCAATACTTGTTTTATCCATTTTTAAACATCATGAACACAATACAAAGACCATATATAGCATGAAAGAAACATAATAAGCATGAAATGATATTGAGCAAGAAAGTGTATAAGGGTTTGCTTACAACTTTTGGCTTTCTAAAGAAAGAAAGTCAAGTATAGAACTAGGACACTAAACCTAAGCTTGTAAACCCTTCACCATAACTCTTGTAACCCTTGCTAGCCTTGATCTAACCCTTGATAAAATCCATTAACTTCAGCCCCTAATCACCTTGTGTAGCTCCTAATTCAACCATGGAATCACCAAACAAACTTAAGAACTAGGTAGAGAATACTAAGACCTTGAACTTTGTAGTGTAACTTGTATATTGAAGATCAAAGGATCATGGTGCTAGGTATTTATGTTGTGGCGTTTTTGTGGTGAAGAAAGGAAGAAGAATGAGCTTGTATTTATACTATGAATGAGGAGGTTAGGAAGGTGGCTAGGAAGGTGCTTAAACTTGGAGACAAAGTTGTAATTAAGTAAGATCTAATGGCTAAAGTCAAGATTTAACCACACATGGTGACTCCCCCACCTCCTAAGTCGTTTTTCCAAGGATAAGGGTGACTAGATGAGTAGTCATGGTCTTTGGATGATAATATCCTAAGTATGTAGCTAGTTTTGACTCCGTAAATCGCTAACCGTAAGTTTTTAAGTCACGAAACGTAAAACCGGGTATCCTAAAAATATGAAACTTGAAAGTATTGTTAAACATGTCAATATAGTCCATAATAAAATATAAAATGAGTGGTAGGTTCTATCGGGTGCGAAAACCCTGCTAAAAACTGGAAACACGGGTCTAAAACGCGCAATTCGCGTAAAACGCTGAACTGAAAAACGTAAAATTCCGAAACTTTTGGAATTGTCCTAAAATGAGAGAAAATCATATTTCTATTGTTTATAATGTTTTATGGACATATCGGGATGCTAGAAGGACGTTTAAACCTAAAAGTAAATCTCGGACACGGCTTTGTGATTTTTGCAGAAATGATCCGACGAGCGTCAAACTCTCGGATTATCGTTAAAATAGTTTAACTTACGAGAATATGAAATAAAAATTTCTGAGATGAATAGTGAAAAGTGAATAGTAAAAAGTGAATAGTAAAAGTGAATAGTAAAAAGTGAATAGTGAAATTTTCGGGAATAAAAGTTAACCTGAAATTGCGAATTGTTACACCCCCCCCCTTTCCTCCTTTTATGACCGGCCACCCCCCCCCCCCCCCCAAAGTCTTCCAACATTAAAAATCTCACCAACACTCTTAATTACTCACCAAACTTTTGTCCAAGTATATATTAAACTTTTCATCCATTTTTTCTACTAAAAATCACTTTTACAAGTTCAAGCAAACTTTTTCTCTCTTTTCTCTTGAAGTTGGTTCGAATTAGGGTGATCAAGGAGCAAGGAGGATAATTTTTACAAGATCTTGTCATAAACTAGTTAATATAATCATCCTTGTTAGAGTTTTGAAATAAAAACTCAAGGATTAGTAGGTTTTTCATCATCTAAACTCTCTAAACCATCAAGTAAGTTAACAAACTCATTTTTATGATTTTTACAAGTTATTATTATGTCTCTATATTTTTCTTACAAGATCTTACACATGCATCAACTTGTACCACTCCATTTTTGTATATATTAACTTTCAAGCCCTAGAAATGGACACATAAGAAACCCTTGTTAGACCTAGTGGATTGATGATGTTTAAGGACCCATGACACCCTAAGAAGGTGTATGGTAGGATTAGATTAGCTTTGTGGTGTTTGAAAGTGGATTGATGGAGGATGGAACTAGTTTGGAGACTTGAAAATGGTTTTTGAAACTTTTGATATACCTACTGTCCCTATTTTAATTTCGTGGGAAAATCAGTAGGTGGTGGACAAGTTTTGACCAAATATTTAGAAAATACATTCAAAAACGAAACTTTGGGCGAAAGAATGGACTAAAACAAGCTTATAACGAAGGAGATATGATTTTTGCAAATTTAACGACGAAAACTACTTTTACAAAAACTGCTTGCTGTTTGGCAGATTTCAATGGGTAAAAAGAGGCATTTAACGTAACCTAAAAGAGCCGAGTTATCAAAAATATACTAGTATACACAAAGACGAATCCGTGGACATAAAGAACAAGGAAAACGAGCCTAAAGCGACCGAGTTATACCCGTTTTAACATTGTCAAAACTATATATATATTTTTGGTCACAAATAAAAATAATAACGTACGTACTAAATGGTATATTTTCTAGAAACGTACTAATGACTATTTTCTTAACAAACGAATACGTACGACCCGAAGGAATATTTATACGACATGACGACGTCATTCTAAGGTTTTGATACTTGGAACATACCGCTAACTTTTTCGTACGAGTTAATATGACAAGTTATATACTTCTCTAAATGGACCTATTCTTCCTAAGTATGGAAACTATTTTTCTATGACGATAACTAGTATTTCCAAATTACGAGTGGTATGAGTATCATGTGCATGTGCATTCATTTCATTACGGCTTGATCTTAATTAGATCGCGATTATTCATTTAGGTTGCGGCTAGTGTTCGCGCCTCATTGTCCCGATTTCTTTACTATCGTTGTACCATCTTTGTACTATCACTCCAGGTGAGTTCTCATAGCCCCGTTTTAATTCTATATTTTGATTTCAAATCCCACGGGGGAGAATACATTGCATTACTTGTTTTATGTACATGCCTAAGTATAAAATTTCATACATTGCTTAAGTTGTCTTATTTACCACGTCTTGAAAAGTCCCCTTTTATTATCATGGACCGTTAATTTCTGGTACTAAGCGGGAGTGAGTGGATAGATCTATCGAGGGTGATGCCTCCATTCGTGTTTGGGTTGCTCCAAATGGAACGAATGCATTTCATGTCTTTATTATTAGAGTGTCTGGTAAACACTCATTGGGGCCAAGTATCGTCTAGCTTCGGGGTCATGAGCTTAAGAGCCAATGTATATATTTTCCGGACATCCTATTTCTTGGCATTACTTATGGCATATGTACACTAGAATTTACTTATAAACCTATGATTATTCACCAACTTTATGTTGACCGTTTTTCGCAATGTATTTCTCAGGTTATTAAGGTAGCTCATGTGCATACATTTGGACCTTCATGGAGTCGTGGAGTCGACGCGTCTCACTATATTTTCTGCACTTATGAAACGTTTGATCTTGTTGAACTTATTCTAACTATTTTGGCAAACTCTTTTGGGACCTAAGCTTGTAAACTCTGAATGTTTTAATGATCAAACGCTGTATTTTCTAAACGACACTTTAGGTCGTTCAATATAACTGTAAGTATGGTGCTATGACAGTCACCCCCAGGTATTCCATTCCGCTGCCATTCAGGTATTTTGGGGGTGTTACAGATTGGCATCAGAGCTAAGGTTATAGCGAACTAGGATGTATCTTGGACCCTAGACTATAACCACATCATCATAGCATCTCATCATTTCATCATAGGTGCATATTCACTATACATGTTGTTTTACACACACACTGTGCAAGTTATTCATACCCATACTCATATATATATATATGATTATATTGACCTGGTTCACAAGTGACATGTCTTCAGATACCCACGCTGTTATCCTTTCGTCGGATTCCGACATTGAAGATGCCTTGTCATCTTCCACTACCATTATACCACCAGTTACACGTATACCACCGTTAGCACTATTGATTTGTTATAGGAATAAGGTTTTCCTGTCATTCAGCCTATACATAGAATGCCGTTGGGTAGAATATTCAGACTTAATCTTAATGGACTTATTAGGATGCTTATTACAAGGGAGATAGCATGTTTTCTTTCCTTCACTAGTAGGACGCTTACTACTCAGGTACTACCACCACCGTCAGTTACTTATTTCACTATTGGTCGTCCCATAGTGCGTACTTCAACTTTACCTCTTGGATATCGCGAGATAGC
This sequence comes from Artemisia argyi, assembly GCA_030686995.1. Classification (NCBI taxonomy): domain Eukaryota; kingdom Viridiplantae; phylum Streptophyta; class Magnoliopsida; order Asterales; family Asteraceae; genus Artemisia; species Artemisia argyi. The sequence continues at coordinate 68,659,754 of CM060676.1, read as the reverse complement.
GCAAAAGAGGGTAGTATCCCATTCACTATTATCACCATTATCTCTTAACTCATCACTAGGATCTCATTGTCATCAATGTTATTCTCATCCTTTGGAATACCACTATTGTCATTTCCCTTTTCCATTTCCACTTGCCACGAATTAGATAACACCTTGTGGATAATACCAAGATTACGGACTCAACAGGAACATCTGCAGGTTCCTCAAGAATGGCTTAGAATCTACACTATCTAGGACTTGATCGATGCACAACTTCAGACACTACTTCAGGACTATCTCGACCTTATGATGCCATAAACCTGATTTCACTCAGAGGGACTACAGGAAATCTCTAGACTAGACTTATATCTTTACTAGCTTTTACTAATACCCTAGCCACGAGAGGTGTGGCATAGTTCAAAGAAACTTGTAGTATTTTGATTGTTGTACAAACGGAATCACCAAGTATTGACTCTACTATAGGGGAATGGTTGTGCTATCTATGATATTGGTCCATATAGACCGAAACCTTCATGTATTATATTCATGTGTTATGAATATGATGATTTTTATTACCTATAGATTCTCATGGACTCTTATGATTTGATGGAGATAGATTTAAGCAAACCACTCCAAGCATGACGCAAGCTGCTGTTGGACACTTCATTGCCAGGAATCTAACTACCGCCCTCACCAAGGAACTTACTCACGTGGAATTTATGGGTTGTAATCCCTCCTCCTTTAGCGGAAATATTGACACAAAAGAATTTTTCAAATGGTGCGAAGAATTAGAAACAATCTTTCAAAGTGGTGACTGCCGTAAGGAAGACAAAGTTAAGTTCGCCACTTGCACTTTTCAGAAGCATGCCCAGAAATGGTGGACTAAGTATGTCCAGGTAGTAGGTGTTGATGCTGCTTACTCACACTCTTGGGAGAAACTAAAAAGGATGATGAGTTTGAAGTTCTGTGTGAAAAGCGAATTACAAGCAATTGAACAAGAAACACTAACCCTTACCATGAAAGGAGATGATGTTGTCAAGTATACTGCTTATTTTTATGATTTTGATCGACTAGGCTCTGCAATGGATGAACCGGAAAGCAAGAGACTTGAAAGGTATGTCGGAGGACTTTCTCCTGAAATTCGTAGGATGGTCATCGCATGTGAACCCAATACCATGTCTGAAGCTATCCAGATGGCAATCGAAACAAAGGAACTCATAGTTCGCGACAAGACATCGGGAGACAATAATAACAACAAGAGAAAGTGGGTCGGTAATCTGGATGCTAATGCTTCTCAACAACCGTTTAAGATACAACAAGTGGTGGAGACCTGTGCTGTGGGGTCGAGCCAAAAGAAAAGGTATGTTGGTAATTTACCCGAGTGCGACAAGTGTCAGTTTCATCACAAAGGATCTTGCCCCTCTCAATGTAAGAACTGCCAAAAGCTTGGACATGAAACCAAGGATTGCAAGGCCCCCACCCTCGCAAAGCATCAGAAACTCTCGGTAACCTGCCGCGAGTGTGGAGTAGTGGGACACTACAGGAGTGAATGCCCGGAGTTGGGAAACCAGAATTGGAGGAAGAAGTTTATGTTTTAGTTATGTGAACCATAGTTTGAGCCCTCTAGGGTTGTACTTTCTTTTGGTACTTTCCATAAGTACGTCGGTGTAACCTAGTTGTATTAAGCACTTTCCTATCTAATGTAATGACTATCTTTTGTTACCTCTGTGATAACCGTAGCCTTTGTTTATTCCATTTTCTATTGCAATTGCGCAATTTTCAATCGTTTAGCAACATTATACCATTGTCTTATTAAGGATTTGACCGATTTCGTAATTGACGGATTAATAGATTATTACCAATCCATAGGATTTACCCATGTATCCGATAAACCATTCAACGAGTTTTATTTCAAACTATTTTACTACCTTATGGGGAAATTGTTTTTACCGAATTTCTAAAATAAGTCGTTTTGTTACCGTACTATAAACTGATTTTCCGATATTACGCCAAATATTTACTATTATTACGCGAAACAATTTTTATATTACTTTGAAAGGAAATGACTAAAATACCGTTCTTCGAAACAAAACGTTGAACACCATCTAAAGCTTTTGAGAAAAATAATATTATTTTGATTAAATCAAGCATCGCATCATTAGTCCTCAACTATACGTAGCCTGATCACCTATGTATACTTCAGGAAAGATTATGCCATGAAAGAAATAGTTACTTTATAAAGTATTGTTAATAACAATCTTCATCCAAAAGCGTTTTAAACAAATAAACTCTTTTATGAATATTTCTTTCTGACAAATTTTCTCTGGATACTTACCCCACCTGTCACACACTTAGTCATTAAGTTAGACTTTCCATTGACCTCTTTAGGAGAGACTTCCCATATTAAGTACTAGGAGGATTCCTCGATACAAGAAAAACAATAAAAGGATTACGGAACTATTATACCTAGACTGAGAAAAATTTATAACTCAACAACAATCTTAAGATACCAAGCGAACATCCGACTCACCATCTCTGACCTAGTTGTCCGATTTTATTATTCAAAGGTACTAGCTAGACTGAGCTACGGGATCAAACACATTGTGAAGGTACGCTAAGCAACACCATGGGAATACACCAAGCCTCCTAACCGATACTGTAAAGTGTTTGAGTTAACATGGTCTCATCCATACGCAAACTTCCCTGCAGTGAGTTTACGACAAGAATGATTGATTCGAATTATGGATATCGTTATTGATTCCCCTAAAGCATTATGTTCTTTAGAACTTCTGGATAACCTCACCTATACATCGAGAAAGGCATCAGACTCAAGAATATCTCCCCAGCTACATGTGAAGACAATACGGAAATTCATCGACATAGTAACAATTGAAACCCTCATATTGCCAACTTGATGGCAATTTCAACGATAAACCATCTCAAGACTTAAGTTGGTTGAATACCTAGGCTTGTAGTTTTGCCAGATAACCACCAATAGGTACCGTCCAATATCAGAAACCGAACGTTAGACATCTATGCATTATGTGAACATTGCCTATCCTACTATTTTATCCTTGTTAGTATTTTCACTTTATGTAAAGTCGATTTAAAATTTGTGTTTATACAAATCACATATCTTGTAGAAGATAATTTTTGAATTGCCTATTTTGAATAAATACGATCCTTTTTTTTAGTCAATATTTAGCAAAACCATTGTACAATGGGAAATTATAAACATCAAACTTTGGTAAACAGTCATATTCACAACCTATTTGAAAACCGCGTCACATTTCCTAACTATTGAATTTTGAATCATCAAGAAAGATATTATTTAGTAAACCATTTGCTCCATTTTCTAAATTCGTCTATTCAGAAAAAGATTTCGACCAAAAGCTCAAAAATCGCGAGATAAATTTTGAAAACCAATCACCATGCTACGTCGCTTATGCATTTAGGGCTTTGTGACTTGACAATAAGGAATATTGGAATATGTGATGAAGGAAACTAGGGGGAACACCATAGAACGATTACAAACGTCATTAATGGAAACCAAGCCTAGTAGGCAAAGAATGACACATGTCTTAGCAAGCCATTAGACCAAAACACAAGAAATCAAAGTTTGTTACCCATAGCCTATCCCCTTTATATGACGCTGAGTTCGAAGGACGTAACGTGGAGGAATTAGTCACAAGATTTATTGTACCTATTTCAATTGTTCCTGATGAAGGTGATCGAATCACCTCAGACTTCTAACAATCATTTTAAGATTTCCTTCGGAACCCCATTTAAATGTAAACACCGCCTACTATCCTCAGACCGATGGTCAGAACGAGAGAACGATTCAAACATAGGAAAGTCGTGCTCAAAGAGTGAGCAATTGACTTCGGAAATGGTTGGGCTAACCATTTGCCGTTAATCGAATTTTCCTATAACAACAGTTACCATTCGAGCATTAAGGTTGCACCATTCGAGGCACTTTATGGTCGTAAGTGTAGATCTCCAATTTGTTGGGCCGAAGTCGGTGAAGTACAATGTACTGGCCCGGAGATGGTACAAGAAACAACAGAAAAGATAATTCAGATTCGAGAGAGACTCGAAACTGCTAGAAGTCGACAGAAGGGCTACGCAGATGTTCGACGCAAACCATTGGAATTTCAGGTCGGGGACAAAGTTATGTTGAAAGTCTCGCCTTGGAAAGGCGAGATACGATTTAGAAAACACGGGAAATTGAACCCGAGATACATTGGGCCATTCAAGATCCTGGAGAGGATTGGTCCGGTTGCTTACAAGCTTGAACTTCCATCAGAACTTAGCAATGTACACAACACGTTTCATGTTTCGAACCTCAAGAAATGTCTTTCGGACGAGTCTGCCATTATACCATTAGAAGAAATACAACTTGATGACAAGCTTAACTTTGTGGAAGAACCAGATTACAAGCAACGAGAAACTGGTAGAAGTCAGGTTGGTACATGACGCACATCATACGGATTGGGTATCCGTGAAAGAACGAACTAAATTGGAAGCTTTGCCTTGGAGAGGCATGATACGATTTTAGTAACACGGGGGATTTAACCTCTAGTATATTGGATCATTTCAGATTCATGTTAGAATCGACCAGCTGACATATAAGATTTGAGTTCTGACAGAGTTCAGCAACATATATTACCTATATCACATTATAAACCTGAAGAAGCACTGATAATCTATTGACGAACCGAACTCGGAAAAAGCCAAACTCACTATTCCAGTAGGCATTCATGAAATAACCAGAAATTTCCTACAAGTCAAGGATCAATTACAAATTCTATAAGTTGTAAACCATTAAAAACTTCAAGTTGGTAGTCAGATTTCGTTGAAAGTTCTGCCTAGGAAAGGCATGATATTATTCGGAGATATTTGGAAAGTTAAAGCCGATATACACCAGACCACTTAATAGTTCGGACAGAGTAGGCCTAGTGGCCGTCAGACTTGAGCCGTGATTAAGGAACAGCCGGATTACACAACTATGTTTCACCTATTTGAATCTAGGAAATGACTTTCAGATTAGTCACTCATAATCCCAATTGGAAAGAATTCCAACCCAAAGACAAACGTAAACCTGGTAAGAGGATCAATAGAAATCATGGACTATTAGGTCGAACGATTGAAGCAAAGTCGAATTCCTATCGTGAAAGTTCGCTGGAATTCTTGAAGAGGACCCGAATTTACTTGGGAACGAGAAGACCAAATGCAACTCAAGTATCCACGTCTTTTTAACAAATGTACTCCAGAGACCAACCAAAACTGAACTTCGGGACGAAGTTCCTGTTAGTGGGGAAGACTGTCACAACTCGTAATTTCCGGTCATTTTCCAAACCTCGACAATTTACTATTCACAAGTTACTATTCATCATTTACTATTCATCGATCACTATTCATCGTTTTCAAGGTCAATTTGACATTCTGAGAAGCGTTCAGAAATTTTACTATTCACTTGACACTATTCATTTTTGGAAGAAAATCACTATTCACGTGCATTATTCATGTCATCGTAAATTTAGTTTACGAGTGTTCAAATTCGCGTAACCGTATTGGTTCAGGAGCGAATTCATGCATTATTACCAGGGACATTTCATACGGACTAGAAATAGTCAGCATATCATCATTAGGGCACTTGCATACTATTCCACTCGTAGGATAATTAAATTTATACTCTTGGTACAATTAACGATTTACGTACGTTTATTTTAAATAAACGCTAATACACGAACTATAAATGTGTCTAACATATCCGACACTCCCGACTATGATCACTATACATTTTTATACTCATTTCCATAATATAAAAACTATAATATTAATTTACCCGGTATTTTGGAAATTTATTTATTACGTATCGTACGTTTAACTTAATAACGACGGTTTTCACCAAAATTAAACGATAATCACCCTAACTCTCCGTACTTATACCCGACATATTTTTACAATTTTTATAACTTTATTATGACCCGAATAACTTCAATAAAATTTATTTTTAGTTAACCCGGTACCCGACTAAACTTAAAACTAATAATACTACACTAAAACCACTAACTTTCTAAATTAAATCACAAAACATTCCCCCCCCCCCCCCTTTCCTCCTTTTATGACCGGCCACCCCCCCCCCCCCAAAGTCTTCCAACATTAAAAATCTCACCAACACTCTTAATTACTCACCAAACTTTTGTCCAAGTATATATTAAACTTTTCATCCATTTTTTCTACTAAAAATCACTTTTACAAGTTCAAGCAAACTTTTTCTCTCTTTTCTCTTGAAGTTGGTTCGAATTAGGGTGATCAAGGAGCAAGGAGGATAATTTTTACAAGATCTTGTCATAAACTAGTTAATATAATCATCCTTGTTAGAGTTTTGAAATAAAAACTCAAGGATTAGTAGGTTTTTCATCATCTAAACTCTCTAAACCATCAAGTAAGTTAACAAACTCATTTTTATGATTTTTACAAGTTATTATTATGTCTCTATATTTTTCTTACAAGATCTTACACATGCATCAACTTGTACCACTCCATTTTTGTATATATTAACTTTCAAGCCCTAGAAATGGACACATAAGAAACCCTTGTTAGACCTAGTGGATTGATGATGTTTAAGGACCCATGACACCCTAAGAAGGTGTATGGTAGGATTAGATTAGCTTTGTGGTGTTTGAAAGTGGATTGATGGAGGATGGAACTAGTTTGGAGACTTGAAAATGGTTTTTGAAACTTTTGATATACCTACTGTCCCTATTTTAATTTCGTGGGAAAATCAGTAGGTGGTGGACAAGTTTTGACCAAATATTTAGAAAATAAATTCAAAAACGAAACTTTGGGCGAAAGAATGGACTAAAACAAGCTTATAACGAAGGAGATATGATTTTTGCAAATTTAACGACGAAAACTACTTTTACAAAAACTGCTTGCTGTTTGGCAGATTTCAATGGGTAAAAAGAGGCATTTAACGTAACCTAAAAGAGCCGAGTTATCAAAAATATACTAGTATACACAAAGACGAATCCGTGGACATAAAGAACAAGGAAAACGAGCCTAAAGCGACCGAGTTATACCCGTTTTAACATTGTCAAAACTATATATATATTTTTGGTCACAAATAAAAATAATAACGTACGTACTAAATGGTATATTTTCTAGAAACGTACTAATGACTATTTTCTTAACAAACGAATACGTACGACCCGAAGGAATATTTATACGACATGACGACGTCATTCTAAGGTTTTGATACTTGGAACATACCGCTAACTTTTTCGTACGAGTTAATATGACAAGTTATATACTTCTCTAAATGGACCTATTCTTCCTAAGTATGGAAACTATTTTTCTATGACGATAACTAGTATTTCCAAATTACGAGTGGTATGAGTATCATGTGCATGTGCATTCATTTCATTACGGCTTGATCTTAATTAGATCGCGATTATTCATTTAGGTTGCGGCTAGTGTTCGCGCCTCATTGTCCCGATTTCTTTACTATCGTTGTACCATCTTTGTACTATCACTCCAGGTGAGTTCTCATAGCCCCGTTTTAATTCTATATTTTGATTTCAAATCCCACGGGGGAGAATACATTGCATTACTTGTTTTATGTACATGCCTAAGTATAAAATTTCATACATTGCTTAAGTTGTCTTATTTACCACGTCTTGAAAAGTCCCCTTTTATTATCATGGACCGTTAATTTCTGGTACTAAGCGGGAGTGAGTGGATAGATCTATCGAGGGTGACGCCTCCATTCGTGTTTGGGTTGCTCCAAATGGAACGAATGCATTTCATGTCTTTATTATTAGAGTGTCTGGTAAACACTCATTGGGGCCAAGTATCGTCTAGCTTCGGGGTCATGAGCTTAAGAGCCAATGTATATATTTTCCGGACATCCTATTTCTTGGCATTACTTATGGCATATGTACACTAGAATTTACTTATAAACCTATGATTATTCACCAACTTTATGTTGACCGTTTTTCGCAATGTATTTCTCAGGTTATTAAGGTAGCTCATGTGCATACATTTGGACCTTCATGGAGTCGCGGAGTCGACGCGTCTCACTATATTTTCTGCACTTATGAAACGTTTGATCTTGTTGAACTTATTCTAACTATTTTGGCAAACTCTTTTGGGACCTAAGCTTGTAAACTCTGAATGTTTTAATGATCAAACGCTGTATTTTCTAAACGACACTTTAGGTCGTTCAATATAACTGTAAGTATGGTGCTATGACAGTCACCCCCAGGTATTCCATTCCGCTGCCATTCAGGTATTTTGGGGGTGTTACAATATGTTGTTAGTAAGGAATTAATCTTGTTACTATTGTTACTAAACCCAAAAAACAATATATCATAATACAAATGAATATAAAAAGGCACCAAGTGTTTTTCACCCTTAAAATTTGTACCATTTCAAATCCAACTTTCATAAAATTGTGTTTGTGCTTACATATTTTACAAATTTTCGTACTAAACCTACAGTGGATTTAGTTGTAGAAAATGAGGGTTATCGTTTAAGTTCTGTTATTAAATTTGACAAAATAGAAAATGGGTTGACTGAGTGTTTTCTAAAAAAAATGAAACCGAATTTTTTAAGTTGTAACTAAGCTTTAAAAGTGTGGAGTGTATATAATTCGCAAAATCCTTCCTACACTTTTCAATTTTTCTAATTGGGTTAATTTATATATACCTAATATAAATCTTAAAATTTCATATTTACTCAACTAAAAATCAAAATTCTATGTATACCCAATTCAAACATCATATTGATATCTACCCTTTTTATCATTTAATCAACTGAAAATAGTTCTATATCACTAAAACTACCATTCTACCATTGATAATGTAACTAAGCTATTTTTCATCTTTATTTACATATTTATCATTGACGCGACCCTAATTAACTAATTTCATCAAAGGTAAAACATTTCTTCGCGAAGCATAATACACTACCCAATGTACGAATAAGACATAACCAAAATAAAAATCCTATTGTTGAATTAATAATATAGTAGCATTTCTTATACAATAGTTTATGCATAATAAAAGGTATTGATACCTTGCGATGAATGTGAAAGATAAGTAAAACACAAATCCACTCTCTCATACTTATGTTAAAAACATATGTTTTGCATGGGTTTGAACTACTCGTAGCATAACAAGATAACTAAATAGGGATCTTCAAGCAAACAAATACAACAATTAAGACATATGTATGCAAAGATGAAACTTTATATTTATTATATTATCAAGGGTATAATGGTAATATTAATGGTGTAAATCTAATTTCAAATGATTTAAGTAATAAAATGAGAAAATATGATGTTTAAAATGGGTACATATGAGAATTTGATATTTAGTTAGGTAAATATTACATTTTAAGGTTTATATCACGTATATATATAATTAACCTTTTTTAATTTTAAAGTATAAATACATCCAAACACGTCTTTTTTCAATTCACCATTTTCCTGAACAAAAATGCTCTGTTTATTATAAGCAAATCATTATAAGGTTTCCATAAAAATTTCCACAAACAAAACACCATAATTAATTCGTTTAAAATATTTTCAAACCATTTAAAACTTTACTCTAGTTTACACTTTTCCAATCAACAATGCATGATGTTTATTGATAGATAAAAATATAATTAAAGTTAACACAAGATGGCAATTTAATCAATTTTTGTTGCTTGTTTATTTGATTTGTATAGTGCCTTCGTTTATTAGTTCAATTATTATAGAGTTATATTCTCCAATATCTTATAATTTTTTACTAGTTTAGATTAATTATTGCGAATTCTTTATGTTTCATGATTTGATATTCTACTAGTTCATTTTTTTTGTTAATGTAATATTCACTAAAACTTATAACCATTAACATAGCCAACTCGTATACTCGCTACCAATTTTAGCAATTAATGTAACTTTACAGTTTGATTTCGTTGTGTTACATAACCCTAGTTGTAAATAAAAATAGAGAGTAACTACTATAATTACCTTTTGTGTTAGGCTCTTCATTTGATGATGCAAAGTTGTCAGTTTCTTCAATCGTGACATTGTTTTCCTTGTTTTTTGGAACATAGAATGCTAAAGTCCCTTTAGTCCTCCAATGTGATCCACACGCATTGCATAACACTGGCTTCAATGGTGGACCTTTTCTCCACATTGGTGTATCTGTATGGCATGAAAATTGACTTTAGATCTTATATAAGCTAAACCACATATATCAAAAAATTTATGCATCAAATGTGTTTTAGTATGCTTCGAGAAGTTCTTGTATCAATATGGTGAACTATTAGCCTATTTTTATTATCATTTATTGTTTAAATTCATCACTAAATACATGTTTCACAATGTCTATAAGGAAATTTAGAATCTAGCATTGTGTTATATGGAAGTATGCAACCATTCCCTGACTCCGCGTCAGTTTATGAGGTTGCCTTCTTCAGTTGGTCTTCGACTTCCCTAAAGCAATTCAGGCTTTCTGAGCTTTATACCACACTTACTGATTTCTTTATCAGTGAGTCGTCTTCTGAATACTAATCAGAGAGACATGTTCTCTGATCACTTTAATAGTTATGAAGTGACATACTCTCTGCTCGTTTTGAGACTTGACGTTCACTGATCTTCAGAAGGTGAATAAGGCTATTTTATGTTTAAATACTTTTCGGAGACAACTCGGTTGAGTTATCAAACCCAAAAATTTGTGTCTTGGTTATATTTGATTTATTTATTGTTAAATTAATTTTGTTACTTAATTCGCCCTATTCGTCTTTCCAGTTTGGTATCTTTCAAAGTAATTGTTCGCATTTAAAATGTACATGTATTATACATGATTCTATTCATACAAATGCAACATCACATTAAGGTTAATATATACTACGGTCATTGACTATATTTTTTTTGTTCACATTAGTCTTTACTTATGAAACATGACATTTAGTTACTCAACTTATCAAATATATGTGTTCATGTCACTCCAATACCTCTGTGTATATTTAACTTTTGGGACAAAGAAAGTATAATTGTTTTTAAAAAAGTTAAGAGCATAATTCGATAACAAATATAAATGAAAGAAGTAGCTAACATTTATTGAAGAATTGTATTATGTCATTTAGACTATTTATTTCAACATAATACAAAATCAACCTTAAATTTGTTAGTAAGGTTAAAACGATCATTTACTTCTGTTTAGAGTCATCTATATCCATGTAAGCCTTGATAAAAAGCTATCAACATGTTCGGGATAGCGGCGGTATGTAATTTTGTTGAGCCACAGGTTCAAATTATTTTGACCGACTCACTAGTCAATGTGTTTATTTTTTTCCTCGAAATGTTTAAAAAGATTTTAATCAAATTGCTTGATTCGGGTTAGCCGTGTTCGAGTCAACCCGAATAAGAACTGTATAGCATAAAAATAACCAAAGAGGGCAAATTTTATAAAAAAAAACAAGGTAATATATCTTAATAAAAATTAAAATCCCTTATTCGGGTCAATGTGAAACTCAACCCGAATAAGGTTTCAACATGTATCAACCCGACGCGAATAAGGTTTTTGTTTCTTTGGGTTCAGGCCGAATTATTCGGGTTTAGGAATCTTTGACAACCCTATTTCTGGCATAGACAATGATTCACTAATAGCGTACATACGAAAAGTACCAAAAACTAAGTGTCATATAAATAATAATGAATCGCTCGTATGAAATTAAAAAGAGTAGCCTTACTTGTGACTTTGCAATGATCACAAGGCCCCCGTTTCACCATTCTGACTCTCACCATGCTGACTCCTTGGGTAACTTTTGACGCTATAACAATGATGTACACACAAAGAGCTTAGTTAATCTCACCAACATAACTATTGAGGAAAACATAAGTAACCCAAAAAATTATAGAAAGAACAAGGGTAAAACTTAAAAGTTCGAACTATCGTGGGTTACCTGTAAGCTTCTGATGTGCTTTCTTGAAAATGTTTTTCTTTTGCCTTTGCAAGTGTTCAATTTATAGATGGAATGATAGGTATATATATAACTATAAATGACGAATAGTAATAAATTTAGGAAAAGCCAAAAAGTATCATGAATGCTAGTTTTTGGAACAAAGGTAATTTCTTTTGTAATATCTTTCATAAAATCATGTCTTAGTCATATACATTCACTTTTCAAGGATTTTAAATGAATCTGCATTTAATGTCTAATTATCTTTTATATCTTTGAAAAAAAATTTATTTGTTTTGCTTAGAGGATAGAAAAAATAAAGCAACATGGAAGTACCTAGCCTGAAATTAATTAGACTTCTATATATAAGCGATAGACTTTGACTTACAAATTTTTTTCTATACATGAGCAATAGTTTTTGGAAAAACATTAATTTGTTTTGCAATACCTAGTTTTAGTCACGGTAGATAAAAATATATTTTTCATCATATTTTTTAACAAATATGGGTAGTGAAGTTTTGGGAATTATTTGTACTGCCAAGCCAAAAGATGAAACTGTTGAAGAATAACACTGGTGTGCTTATTCACACATCTTTTCCTGGACAAATTAAGACCAAACCAGACACAAACTAACCATAAATTCCAAAGATATTATATTTTTGTGTTTGTGATCATGCAGGTACGGATATTTCAGAAACAAGCATTGATCAGGCCAAAAAGGACAAAAACGAGCACGAGATTGGAAAACATGTCAAAAGCCAGAGCCGAGGAAGAAAATTACTATTTTTGAGCTCAGATTGTTAAAATGTACCTTCGGAAATCACAGAATGCCAGAAATAGTCCTTGGAGCAAAGTTTGAAGGATTGGCAGAAATGGTCCCTCAAGTTTCAAAATTGACAGAATTGGCCCTTGAGCATTTATTTTTGAAGAAAAGTCAACCAAGGTCCTTAGGAAATCAAAAGTTGTCAATAATAGTCCTTGGATGATAATTTTGAAGATTTGGTAGTCTCAGTCCTTCAAGTTTCAAAGTTGGAAGTTTTAGTCCCTAGTATTTCAATTTGGAAAATAAACATCAAGGGTCCTTGTATAATTGAAAATTGGCAATTTTAAACCTTGGAGTTACTTTGGAAACATGGCAAAACCCACCCTCAACTTTTGTCAAATTACAAAATTAGTCCTTGTGGTGTTTAAGCTTAAAAATCAAACGGGTCCCTTTTTATCTTAAACCCAAAATACAAATCCAACCCAAAACACAAACACAACCAAACACCAGACCACTCCACTCCCTTTTTTCTTTGGCAAGTCTCAAAAAAAGCCCAAACACCATCCTGGTTTAATACCAGGGTCAAACTCCAGTCAAACCCACAAAACCACCCTTCCTTTCCCCCAATACCACCCTGCAAAACCACCCCCACCATCACCACTTGCCCATCACCTCCACCCTCCAAACCATCACATCCAATCACTCCAAAACAACAGCATTAAATGCTGTTTCTCCCCCACATGCAAGCCAGTCCAAATTACAACCTCCATTTTTTGGCGGCAAAATTAATTCAAAGGCTAAGATCACTCCCAATGATCCAATGGTGGATATTATTGCTGGGAAAGTACAAGTGGAGCTAAAGGAACCCTAAATGATCAGTATAAAATGAAGAAGAAGCAGCAGAGACTAGCATGCAGTTTTTAGATTAAAATTTCAATGTCTTATTAGTTTAAATTCCATATTCAAATGTTCTTTTAGCTTTCAAACTTGTACTCTAAGTTTCTTAGTGTAACATTAAGCTTTATTAATAAAAGATTCCAAGTTCTTTTGCTCAATTCAGTTTTTACCTTAAATTTCTTTTGTTGGCTCAATAACTGTTTAAGGTTGTTATGTACTGTTCCATCAAGTTTATTTAAGTTATCTTCAAGCTTTTATAAGCTCAGTATAGTTTGAATAGGTCTTAGTTAACAATATTGTTGACATAAATAATGCCTAAAATATTGTTAATATGTTAAAAATATCTCTATGTTTTGATAATCACAAAACATAAACTCATTGAACTAAAATTTATGACGTAAACAAGTATTTAGTGATTAATATTTCTCTTTACATCCAAATCACTTAAGGTATGAATAAACAAAGTATTTATTGTAATCTATGATCAAAGGAAAAATTTTATAAGTCACTAGAACTTTTATAAAATGTCATAAACATTTTATATCTTTTATAAAATCACTTTTGGAATTAAAATAATATGTTTAATTCATTATAAATATATAATTTCAAATTTCCAACAAAAAATGGCAAATATTATCCAGAAAAACCTTCCCCACAAAAGGACAAACAATTCCAACGTTCTGGAGGGGGCGGCATTCGTGATCATCTCTTTGTTAGGACTTTCGATACAAGGAGAACTCATTCGGGAAATGAGGTTGATAAGGACCCTTATGGTATGGAACTCAACAAGCTTAAGCCTTAATTCAAGAAGTGGGAAGAAGTCCTTAGAGCAAATGTCATTAGCACCATAGGGAATAGGATCATATCAATGTTTGCCTTTGCTACATGCCTTACTCCGTGTCCATGCATCAACCTTTCAACTTGGCTTACTACATAGCCAAAAGGATAGCCGACATACCCGTGCAAGGTGTCACACCTCTCCAAGGCGGAAACGCGAGTGTAACTTCATGGATATCATCACAACACATGGTGTCTATGTAGAGAATTACTACTTTTTAATGTCACTCCTTCGCGTAGAAGTCAAAGGGAATATATAAATCAACTCTATCAGAAGGGCTAACCCTAATTCCACTTTCTAATCCACTTTTAACCTCAATACTTATACCCTAAATCTGTCCCGGTTTAATAGTTTTGACAATTTTTCTCGCAAAAATCATTAGACTGCCTTTCGGACCTCGAAATCGATCGTGGCCGGACTTTTTGTAAAGATATTTCACAGAAATACAATTTAGACTCAAAATTCATGATCTAACTCATCACCATCTATTAAATAACTTTGTATCTTTACAACCTTAAAAATCTATCAAAACCCTAACTCAATAACTAACATGTTTTACACTCAAATCTCTTCACCAATCATCATAATATAATTAATAATTGATCCCAATATGTTATTTATCATTAATTTTCAGAAGTAAACATAAACTCTAATCCGTCATATTCTTATTACATGAATTATAATAATTAATTGAACACATGTATTAAAAATTATACCTTGATCTTTGATTTTTGCTTCACTAGAAAAAACCCTAACTTTTCTCTTCTCTTTCTCCTTGGTCGACCGGTTTTCACAAAAAAGAGGGGTGAGGGACTTTTATTTTGTATTTATAATAATTATGGATAACCCTTATTGCTAAGAATTGTATTTGAAATAAAATTTGGTTTCCTTTTCCCCTTGTTTACGCCTAATCGCCCCCGCCCCCTATCCGATATATTATTTTTATTTTATTTATTTATTAAATTTAATTACTACACTCAAAACCTTATACTTTTGATATTTTATAACAACCCATAACGATATCTAACGTCTTACGCGTTAACCTTTCATTTTTATGACGACTCGAAAAATAATCATTTTAAAAATAAAGTTTCCAAAAATAGAGTCTCACACAAAAATATAAATAAAACTCACAATCCGAACTCTACGTAACTTACTAACGCCTAAATGATTGAACGAAGACTTGTTACGCAAAACCTCAAAACACTAAAACCACACAAGTCATTTTCACACCACAATGGCAACCAAAATGAACTTATCCCAATATCAAAATTACTCACTCACACAATAACAACACCATGCAAAGGAATTTAGAGCTAAAACTTACCTATATCACACATAACACATAATTCTCACCAAGTAAAAGTTAAATAGGTCAAGACTATTAGTCAAACTGTGTTGGGAATTATAGATTTGAAGATTTGAAGATTACAAAACCTACAAGCAAGAATAAAGAAAGAAGAAACAATAAGGGCCTAATATATAATAGTTAGATAGCTTTCATAGGAAGCTAGGGTTTGTAACCTCCCTCTATTATATAAAGAGGGTAGGCGTCTAGGTTACAGATCATTCATTCATAGCTAGTCTCTCCAATGAGAGTCTAGAAACGCATAGAGCGTTTGTATTAGATTAGTAGTAGTAGTTTTATTTTATATTCAATAAAAGAAAACTTTATTAGTAATGTTGATTGTGTTCTTGTTTCCGCTGTGTTTCAATCAATATTATTCATACCCTAGTTGTGTCCAGATCTTGGATTCTACAAGTGGTATCACAGCCTCGTGGCTCTCGATCTAGGGTTTATAAGGTTTTCGTTGTTACAAGCAGTTTCGGTGAAGAGCAGATCTGGTTTGAAGAAGGAGCAGATGTGGTAAAAGTTGTCGAAGCAAGCAGATCGTAGAAGAAGCAGATTTGAAAAAGATTATACGGTATCTTTTACTTCTTTATTATATGTGGTCAATCGGTTTGTTTAAATCTGGTATTATTGTTTAATGATTGATTGATCTCATAAATAAATACCTCGTACAAATTAATGATCACATGGCTAGTGTCTCTGTTATAATATGGATCTAATTAAAAATGATATGATTGGTTGAGATCTTATAACATGGGTCGGTGCAGTAAATAAGATGGTTATATTCAAGAATCAATATGTGAGGTGCGTATTGTTTTAATTGTGAGGTCTGTGACGCATGTTGCTGCTGCTGTTAAATTGGTGAGATTATTGAGATTCAATTGGTTGGTAATAGTAATATTGAATGGAGTCAATGGTCTCATTATGGTATGTGTTTATGGCATTAATTATCTCATACTAATTTTGTATCATGGGTCGATGTGTGATGTATTCTCGTACTTTGTTATTGGTGGAAGAATAATTAAATGGGTCGGATAATGACATCATTGATTGGTAGAGGGTCGGTATTTAATGAATTCATATGGGACGAATTCTGCTGTTATGTAACTGGTTTGTCGATTAGTACATAAGTGGACAATTGATATGTCGCTTTATCTGCACATGGGGTCAATTATTTTTGTATTGTTGCTGCTGTTCACTCTTTGGTAATATGATGATTCTAATCATTGATTGGCTGCTCTACAAACCTTGTACCATTATTATTAGAATTGGGGGATTCGATGGTATTGATTGTGAGGGATATTTGGTTTGTCGAGATGTATTGATGAATGGATGTTGGTACTGCTACTGTTGTCGTACTATGATGGTTAGTCAAAGCAGAGAAGTAATATTTAATTTGTGATTCACTTTTGGACTCTGTTTGGAAAGTGCTGCTGATTTTTGATGTGTTCACATGGGATTGTCAAAATGTGTACTGCTCAAGCAACTTTGTGTTTTGCTGCTGGCCTCACATGGATTCTGCTGCTAAGTTGCTACTGGTACTCTTATTTGTTTCTGCTGATGGCGTCTGGTTTCTGCTGATCAGTTCCTGCTGATCGGTTCCTGCTGCTCGGATTCTGCTGCTGTGTTAAAAAAAAACTTGTTGAGCTATTAGACCTTGATAGATCTTCTTGAGCACTCTAGAATCGTTAGTAATGTCACTGTAATCAATAACACACTAATAGACAATCTCTGCAACTTGTATTTATAAAGCGGAAACAAAACACAAGCTTGATACTAAGAACTTTTGATCCTCTATGGATCTTTTTAATTATAATCAAAGAATTCACTAAAAGTTATTCAATACATAAACCTTGTGTTCCTTTTATACTCAAGGAACCCTAAACCGTTTCTCAAGAAACGTATATTCTAAGACTTCTAAAAGATATGCATTATCACTTCCTAAATAAACTCATGCATATCCAAACTACATTACATAAAATACGGAAATACTATATCCGCAGAAACTAATAATGCTGAAACTAGTCTTCAGCAGATATAATGCTTCAGCAGAAACCAACTCTTCAGCAGGAATCATCAGCAGAAACAGCAACAGAATTCTTACTTCACAGAATTCCCAACAATAAAATTATTTGGTTATAGGTCCGAAGATGCCCTTGGATTTTGAACAATGAAGATGTGTATAGTTCGTTTTGGAGATTCAATTCGTGGTATAATTCTTGACTGGAACAGTTACACGCGCATTTACAAATATTTTGGGGGGCATATGATACCATACAGTTCATGATATGGTTACACAAAATTAGATAATCATAAGCATCGAGTGGTTTCTGGTTGATCCGTCTGCGCTCACTGAGACTATCGGCCATTGCATGAATCGCCATGCATATATTGACTACAAGAATTATCCAAAGACATTTTATGATGTCTTTCTCACTGAAGGATGAGATGATCTATGCTACTGAGTTCTTGATTCAAGCAGATGGTTCGTATATTTTTAAGGGGAAGCTTATTGTTCAAAAATACTTAACCATCTACATGCATCACTTGAGGGGAAGCGTTTATGGAGTTGCACAAGACCCTATTGGATGATTACAAAAAGGGGAAGAAGATTTATGATGTGCAGCTTATTATTTGTGATGACATGTTTTAGCATTGTTTCTTCATGCAAATTGTTTTGTAATATCAAATAGGGGAAGATTGTTGGGAATTATAGATTTGAAGATTTGAAGATTACAAAACCTACAAGCAAGAATGAAGAAAGAAGAAACAATAAGGGCCTAATATGTAATAGTTAGATAGCTTTCATAGGAAGCTAGGGTTTGTAACCTCCCTCTATTATATAAAGAGGGTAGGCGTCTAGGTTACAGATCATTCATTCATAGCTAGTCTCTCCAATGAGAGTCTAGAAACGCATAGAGCGTTTGTATTAGATTGGTAGTAGTAGTTTTATTTTATATTCAATAAAAGAAAACCTTATTAGTAATGTTGATTGTGTTCTTGTTTCCGCTGTGTTTCAATCAATATTATTCATACCCTAGTTGAGTCCAGATCTTGGATTCTACAAACTAACCTGCTAAAATTATGGTTGTTACATCATCCCCCACTTAGGGAAATCACGTCCGGAGATTTTAACTACTCGTCTCACCAATATCCTCAGCAAACAATTTCGGATACTTAGACCTCATTTGATCCTCGCATTCCCATGTAAACTCAGGACCACGCTTTGAGTTCCAACGTACCTTCACCAATGTTATCTTACTACGCTTTATACTCTTGGCCTCTCGGTCCATAGTCTCAACAGGCTCCTCAACAAAATGAAGGGTCATGTTAACCTTAATTTCATCCAATGGCACATGAAAACTAGCATCCACCAAACATTTCTTCAGATTAGATACGTGAAACATATCATGCACACTACTTAACTCCTCAGGCAATTTCAACCGATATGCCACAAGTCCAATCCTTTCCATAATCTCAAACAACCCTACATATCTAGGTGCTAACTTGCCTTTCTTACCGAAATACACAACACCTTTCCAAGGAGATACTTTTAACATCACAAAATCACCAACATTAAACTCTAACGGCTTACTGCGATTATCCGCATAACTCTTTTGGCAATCTCTCGCTGCCTTAAGTCTTTCCTTAATCTGGAAAACCATATCCATAGTCTCTTGCACCAGTTCAGGACTAATTAGTTGGCTAGTCCCAACTTCTGCCCATAGAACAGGTGATCTACATTTCCTCCCATACAACATTTCAAATGGTGCACACCTAATACTGGAATGGTAGTTGTTATTATAGGAAAACTCAGCTAAAGGAAGATGAGTATCCTAGCTTCCTCCAAAATCAATAGCACACGCTCTAAGTAAATCTTCTAAAGTCTGAATCGTTTTCTCACTTTGGCCATCCGTTTTTGGATGATAAGCAGTGCTTATATCCAAACGTGTATCCAAAGCCTTTTACAATGAGTGCCAAAACCGCAAGGTAAACCTACTATCTCGATCTCAGATAATCGATACAGGTACCCTATGTCGCGCCACAATCTCATTGATATAAATCCTTGCCAGCTTTTCCATCTTATAGTCCTCATGAATGGCCAGAAAATGTGCAGACTTTGTCAGTCTATCCACAATGACCCATATCGTGTCATGCCCATTACTTGTTCGAGGAAACTTAGTAATAAAATCCATCATTATATTCTCCCACTTCCATTCAGGAATCGGGGGTTGCTGTAGTAATCTAGAGGGTTTCTGATGTTCAGCCTTAACTTTCAAACAAGTTAGACATTTACTAACATACTCAGCTATATCCCTCTTCATACCTGGCCACCAATACGCATCTCTAAGATCATAATACATTTTGTCAGATCCTGGATGAATTGAGTATCTTGTCTTATGAGCATCATCCATGATCAACTTTCTTACATCTCCCACCAATGGAACCCATATTCTATCCAAGAAATATAATCCACCGTCCTCCTTTTTCTCCAATTGTTGGTCTAACCCACGCAGCATCTCAGCTATCACGTTTTCATCCTTGAGAGCTTCCTCTTGCGCTGCCAATATCTTACTCTTAATACCTGATTGCAATGTCATGCTCATAGCTCGCACACGCTTAGGCTTAATCCTTTCCTTTCTACTCAACGCATCTGCCACCACATTCGCTTTTTCAGGATGATAGCGAATCTCACAATTATAATCGCTAAAAAATTCTATCCATCTTCTCTGTCGCATATTCAGATCCTTCTGAGTAAAAATATGCCAGAGACTCTTATGATCCATGTAGACAACACTCTTTGTGCCATAGAGATAGTGCCCCCAACTCTTGAGAGCAAACACCACCGCTCCAAGCTCTAAATCATGAGTAGTAAAATTCTTCTCATGGATCTTGAGTTGTCGGGAAGCATAGGCTATCACCTTCCCTTGCTACATTAGTACACACCCAAAACCTTGATTCGACGCATCACAATACACAACAAAATCATCTAGCCCATCAGGTAACGTCAGAATAGGTGCATTACACAAACTATCCTTTAGCGACTGAAAAGCCAACTCCAGTTCTTCTCCCTAAACATACTTCTTGTTCTTCTGAGTCAACAAAGTGAGGGGCTTAGCAATTTTCTTCGCTATAAATCTTCTGTAGTACCTAGCCAATCCTACGAAAGAGCGTATCTCAGACGGTGTCATAGGAGCCTTCCAATTCTTGACCGCTTCTATCTTACTAGGATCTACATGTATTCCCCACCATTTACCACATGTCTAAGAAAATGTACTTCTTCAAGCCAAAACTCACATTTTGAGAACTTGACGTAGAACTTCTCCTTCTCTAGTAATTCAAGGATCAACTTCAGATGTTCTCCATGCTCCTCCTTCGTCTTAGATTAAATTAAAATATCATCTATGAACACAATCACGAACTTATCCAAATAAGGCTTGCAAATATGATTCATCAAAACCATGAATACCGTGGGTGCATTAGTCAACCCAAATGGCATCACCGTAAATTCATAGTGTCCATAACGGGTCCTAAAAGCAGTCTTCAGAATATCCTCTTCATACACTCTTAGCTGATGATAACCAGAACGTAGATCTATCTTTGAATAGTAACGTGAGCCTTGCAGCTGATCAAAGAGATCATAGATTCTAGGAAGAGGATACCGATTCTTGACAGTTAACTAATTCAATTCTCGATAATCAATACACATCCAGAACGAACCATCCTTCTTCTTAACAAACAACACAGGTGCTCCCCACGGAGAGTGACTAGGATGAATAAACCCCTTATCTTGCAGCTCTTGAAACTGTGTAGATAACTCCTGCATCTCAGAGGGTTCTAAACGATATGGGAATTTCGCTACAGGTGCCGCTCCAGGAATCAACGCAATACGGAATTCAACTTGACAGATTGGAGGTAACCCAGACAAGTCTTCAGGAAAAACGCTAGGAAATTCACGCACTACAGGGATATCTCCTATCTTAAGTTCTTTGGATTTCGCATTCTTAAAGGATTTTGAGTCATTCCTTAAACTTTCTCCTTGTACCCGAAGTATATAGCCATTCTCTAAAGGAATTCGTATTACCTTTTCATGGCATACAACTTTGGCCTTATGCTTAGACTACCAATTCATCCCTATCACCACATCAAAACTTCCATGTCCAAAGGGTATCAAATCAATCATAAAAGAAATAACCTCTAACACTATAGTTCACCCACGAATAACCTTATCAACCTCTACTTCTCTACCACTAGCTATTTCAATCACAATACTAGATCTAAGTTCACTAGGCTAAACATTCAATAATCTAGAAAATTCAATGGACACAAAATAGTAATCCGCGCCCGTATCAAATAAAGTAGTAGCATAATGACCGTTAAGAGAAAATGTACCAGTAACAACGTTCGGGTCCTGTAGCGCCTCATTCACATTCATGGTGAACGCCTTTCCTCTAGATGCATCTCGGTTATACCCTTACCCTTGGCCTCCTTCAATGGTCAAACGATTCCCTACCTGACCAGGTGCCCTATTCAGCTTGGGACATACATTACAGAGATGATCCGTACTTCCACACCCGTAACACGCCCTACGGTTAAACCCTGCACCAACCGAGTTGATTGGGGTCGCCTGAGTAATCACCGCATGACATTCTCTAGCAAAGTGCCGAGGTTTGTTACACCTGAAACACGTACGTCACACCGCCTGCTCATGATGATTATAACGACCTGAAATACGAAGCAACTTTTGAACTTTTTAATACGAATATAACCTTAAGTGAACTATACGTTATGAATTTAAACCTACTATTATATGAAATAACTATAACCGAAGCATCTATATATGTTTGGCACACTCCTTTTGAATTGAATATTACACGTATACAAGTTCCAAAATAGGTCTGAATATATTTGATACTTTGTACACAACAATATCACTTGGAAAATATGACTAAATACTTTTGAAATTTGAAAAAGGAAATAGTCTTCATAACCTCCCTAAGGACTCGGCATTTCCAACCCATTTTATTCATTCATTTCTCATTAACCAACCGTACTTCACATTTTTCTTTCACACTCTAAACCCCAAAAATAAATCACAAGTGTCGGTATATATTCCTTCTCCAAGAAAGCAAGAAGGTACGAAGGAGGTTTGAAGGGGTTTGATCAAATGTAGTTTTGGTTTTGAAAGGGTTTCAATTCATGGTTTCTTTTGGGTTCTTTTAGTCTCGATATTCTGCCTTGAAGGTATCATTCACCTTTTCTGTTTTGAACTGCATTTGACACCTTATATTCAATAGTAAAACATGTAATGTGAACTACATAATCATGCCTTTATACCATTTATTGCCTACGTCAAAACTGAGTACGAATACCACAAGAAAAAGGCCACATAAAATCATGAACTATGAAACATATATGTGACAATCTTTATTTTTGTTTTTGGAGCTTCGAATACATTTGATAAATACATCTATGATTTGATTATCTAAGATTATAATATGATCTTTATTATAGGAACAACACATGGATTTAAACATAAGTAATAAAGATAGAACATGGATGTCTATAACGTGGGTTAAAGGTTTAGTCATGTATGGGTCTAAAACCTGTGTAAAACATGCATGCTAAATGTGATATAAACATATTAAAAAGAGAGTGCGTTATCAGATTTGATACGGTTTTCTGCAGGTTGTTTAATTTTGACTTCGTATCCAATGGTCTAGTCTCGTTAAATTGTATGATTGTGTATCGTGAGTGTAGGACTCATAAGGGCTGCTAAAAACATGTTTTTATGTCGAACTAAACCCATAAAAGTATGCCCGTTAACCAAGTCTAAAAAGGGGTAGAGTGAGGGGTGTGTTTTGCCTCGCAATCCAAGTGTGTGACTCGTTACTTGGGTTGTCGAATGGTGTAGTTGTACATGGGTTATGGGGTGATCTAATGTGGTCGTTAAACAGGTTACAAAACTGAAAAGAGTTGTGTCTCGTTAAGGTTTGGTAAATGTTTTGTGCATGTGTGATTGTGTGTCAATCTTATGGGCTGTTTTGGTGTGTCGTGGGTGCGAGTCAAAATCTGTTTAAAGCATGTATACTATATGTTAAATTGAATATATATATATATATATATATATATATATATATATATATATATATATATATATATATATATATATATATATTGTAACACCCCCATTTTTCACTGATAGCAGCGGATAAAGTGTTTGGGGTATTACTTCATAGAATCACAGATACAGTAATAGAAAATGACTCGAACAGAGATGTTTTTGAAATTTAGTTATCATTCATAATTATCAAAGTTTTAATTATAAAAGATATACTTTTATTTTTGATGAGGTCCCAAAAATCTAAGAGTTAGGTTGTGTTTGAATGATAACCATGAAAAGTCCTCCGAGTTCAGTACCTCCTTCTGCCATGGATCCATAGAAGTAATATACCTAGAATACATGCTTAAAAAGTCAACACTAGGTGTTGAGTGAGAATCATAGGTTTAGGGATTAGTGAATACAAGTTCCCTGGGTTCAGTTGTTACACCCATCTGAGAAAATGTAGGTTTTGTGATAATTGTGATGCATGCATAATTATCAGGAGTGTAGTATGTTGCACTAAGCTCATGAATCACACCTTAACGATCCAGGTCATGTGGGCTGCAGACCTAACATGAGGGGATAGAAGGATAACTTGCCAAAGTTATTCCTTGAGTGGATTCAAATATAGTACTTATTGGTACCACCTAGTGGGATGTTAATACCAACGGGAGTTGTCAAAATCCAATAGATCTATCAACTATATTCGCGTTCGCATGGGTAAAATATCCCAAAATGATTAGATTCATGAATTTTGGTTATGTAGTGGTGGCAGTTAGTTTACTCGTGCAACAACCAAAGAAAAAGACTTGTATTCGGTTTTAAGTAAAGCATTTAGCATGTATCCCCCTCACAGGGTTTATAAAACATTTAGAGAGAAAGCATTTTAAAAAGTATGAGGCTATGAACTCACCTGGGTTTAGAGTAATCTAAGTGACGCAAATAGGGACTCAAAAACTAGACCGCCTTACTCACGTATCCTAGTGTGTTGTTGGTTTTGGATGTATGTCAAGCTTTAGTTATCATCTTTTATGTTTCTGAAGTTATTGTTTTTAGCTTTGTTAATGTTTTATATATAACATAACACCGTTCAGGCCATTGTAATTCAGAAGTATATGACTCCTCACATGAAGCTCCCTACTATTGTATTATGTTATCAACATAATACCGTTCGGGCCATCATAATTCAGAAGTTAATACTCCTCACACAAGCTTCCTATTATTGAGTTATATTGTTATTAGGGTTTAGTTATAATCATATCACCGTTCGGGCCATCATATCTCAGAAGTATATGCAATAATCGTTCGAGCAGTCAGGGCACTTTAATTCGTAAACCCAACAAACTCGTCAAAACAAAATATCCACATAGTACTTCTCACATGAAGCTCCCTAGTATTGTGTTATGCTTCTAACTTTATCTAGGTTTTATATTTATACGATATTCTCACTTTTTACCCTTATAGTATTTATATTTACATTTTCTACTCTAAATTTATATTACTTGTTGATATAAATAATGCCTAAAAACATTATTAACATTTATCGATATCTCTATGTTTTGATAATCACAAAACGTAAAGCCATTGAGCGAAAAATTATGACGTAAACAAGTATTTAGTGATAAATATTTACTTTACATCCAAATCACTTAAGGTATGAATAAACAAAGTGTTTATTGCATTCTATGATCAAAGGAACATTTTTCCTAAACACTAGACTTTTTGTAAAATGTCATAAAACATTTTATATCTTTTACAAAATTGTTTTTGGAAATAAAAGAATATGTTTAAATCATTATAAATATATGAATTCAAATTTTTAACCAAAAATGGTAAAAATGTTCCAGAAAAACCTTCCCCAGTAAAAGACAAATTTTATGGCCGTTTTGGGAGGGCGGCCCCCTTAATAATTAAGGGGACCGGCCCCTAATTAAGGGGACCGGCCACGCTCCCAAACAATATTTTTCCCCCTATAAATACTGGCTCAAATCTGGCATTTTTGCTCACCTTTTGCACTATAAACTTTCTGATCTAAATCTTCTATACCATTCTCCTAAACCCTTTGATCATATAATCATAAGCTTTTGTTTCCAAGTGATCCAAGCTTCAACCTTTCAAGTGCAAGAGAAGAATACTTCAATCCTTCAAGACAAGAAGTATTACAACTTGTTGTGACCTCCACATCCAAGTTGTTTGTGCATCATCACTTGTATAGTATTCATCCATTTGTGTATTAGTTGTGAACATTGGTTAGATAGAAGTGAACATAAGGAGTTAGGCTAGTAAGGTGTGTAGGTAGAGAAGTTGTGAATTGATTGTGGTGTGCAAGTAGTATAGGTGTGAAGAAGAAGTAGTGTGTGGAAAACTAGAAGGGGGGTTGAATAGTTTTACGTCTTTAATTTGTTATAAAAGGTTGTTTGATTGTTTTCTTTATTTTCAAAATTTTAGATTCGAAAATATGTTATCTCAAGTCTTGCACAATATAAGCAGCAATAAATATGTATGATATAGCAATAATAATGAGAGTAAACAAATAAATGAGAGATGGAAAGATCGAACCGCGAGACAAGAGATTTATAGTGGTTCGGCTACAAGGACACCTTCTTTGCCCTACTCCACTCCCTGAGCACCTAACTCGAGAATTTTCTTCACTATGTCAACAAGCTCCCTTATGGCGGAGAAAACCTTACACACCAATGTACACACCACAACTTCGTCAAAACAAGATCACACCTTATTCACAACTACTTCACACCTATCTATCTTCACACCTATCTACTTCACAATTATCTTCTTCACACCTATTTTCTTCACAACTATCTACTCCCAATAATCTTCTTCACACCTATTTTCTTCACAACTATCTACTCTCCAACTATCTACTTCACAACAATCTTCTAAACAATCACTTAATCTACACACTAAGCTAATCTATCTTCTACCAAATATTCACAACAAATAACACAAAGAAATATGTGTAATGAATGATGCTCTAACAACTTGGATGTGGAGGTCACAACAATTTGTAATACTTCTTGTCTTGGAGGATAGAAGTATTCTTCTCTTGCACTTGAGAGGTTGATGTTTGGATCACTTTGAAATAAAGATTTATGAATGTAATAGAAATGGAGATCTAGAACAGAAAGTTTAGGAGTGCAAAAGGTGAGAAAAATCTGTGGAATGAACCAGTATTTATAGGGGAACAAACTACTGTTCTGGAGCGTGGTCGGTCCCCTTAATTAGGGGCCGGTCCCCTTAATTATTAAGGGGGCCGCCCCCTCCAAAACGTTGGAGTTGTTTGTCCTTTTGTGGGGAAGGTATTTCTAGATAATATTTGCCATTTTTGGTTGGAAATTTGAAATCATATATTTATAATGAATTAAACATATTCTTTTAATTCCAAAAATGATTTTGTAAAAGATATAAAATATTTATGACATTTTATAAAAGTTCTAGTGACTTAGAAAATTTTTCCTTTGATCATAGATTACAATAAACACTTTGTTTATTCATAACTTAAGTGATTTAGATGTAAAAAGAAATATTAATCACTAAATACTTGTTTACGTCGTAAAATTTTAGTTCAATGAGTTTATGTTTTGTAATTATCAAAACATAGAGATATAGTTAATATGTTAACAATGTTTTTAGGTATTATTTATGTCAACAATCTCCCCCTTTTTTATAATTACAAAACCTTAAACTCATTAGGTCTAAAAATTAATTTTTAGACAAGTATTTTAGAGTTTAATATTCTCTTCTCCCCCTTTTAGTAAAATCAAAAAGGTTAAACCGATTAAGCTTCATAAAAGAAGTTGAACGGGTAGAAAGCTCCCCCATGATGTATGCTCCCCCTCATTTGAGAGCACCAAGGAGACGAGCTATGGAAAGCATGGCTACAAAAAATATGTGAGGAGAACAAGACATATATATGCAAAGTAACAATGATGCAAATAAAAATAGATTCATTCAAGCATATATGAGATGATCATAGAAATGATCATCATTACAACATTCAATATGCTTGAAGCATATTGACTACAATAAAACAAAAGATACAACATAGTCCTAAATTGCCGAAGAGAGCACTTGGACTTGCTTGCAACCCATGGTTGAGTGTTTTATTTGCTTGAGTGGAACATAAGCATAGAGCTTAGTTGTTTGATGGAGAGGGATATGGAGTGGGGTATGGAGCGGAAGAGGTGGATCTCACGATGTTGTATCGTGTTAAGGGTGGTATTGGATGAGGACGAGTGAGAAGATATTCAATCCAAGAAACATCTTCACTCAAGTAGAGTGAGGTAGGCAATTTACATAGGGTGATGATGGAGGTTGCCCTTTGTTGCGTTGTGCAAGATGCATAGCATGGAGATCACTAAGATCATGGATTTGGTTTATTTCATCACGGAACTTTTGCTTTTTCGTGGCAATGTGGAGAGAATCATTGTGTTGATACGGATGAATTAGGTTTGTGTAGTTGGAATTGAAATTGTTGGAAGTGTAGTTTGATGGTTGATCAAACTTGTATGGTTCATTATAAGTGGTTGGTGGTTGAGATGTGTAGTTTGGCATAAAAGAAGATGTTTGGCCAATGTTTTATGGTTTTAAAAGAGGATCAAATGAATGTCCTTGTGGGTTTTGTGTAAAGTTTGGGAAGTACGTAGTTGGAGGTGTTGAGTGATTTTCAACTTCACTGGTTATGATGGATTTATTTCGAGGGCTTTTTCTTCGCCAAACGGGTTTTTTTTGTCATCCTTGCTAGCCTTGAGGCTTTTGGTTTTGGTTTGTTTGGAGAGGTCATGATGGGATGAATGGAGAGTTTTGAAGATTGGGGATATTTATAGTGTAAGATTTGTGTGTTTATGGATGGCTAAAGTTCGTTTGGGAGATTAGGACAAAATATGTTGGTGAAAATAGGGAAATGTAGGTTGAAATGGGCTAAAAAGCAGAAAAGATTTTGTAAACCCGACCATCAGATGGCCGGTCCCCTTAATTAGGGGGTGGTCCCCTTAATGATTAAGGGGGCCGCCTTACATAATTAAGGGGGCCGCCCATCTGGTGATTTCCAGATTGCCAGAATTGGGTTTTTGGCAGAAAGGTTGTGTTTTTGGATTTGGATTCAAGCAAGTTCAACTCTTTGAGGCAATATAGCATCTAATCTAATCATAATATAGCATGCATGCAAAAACACTTAAGTAAACAAACAAGTAATTAATAAAAATCTAGAAGAGATAAGCAAAGGCAAGGGCACTTAATCTTCCTAGAGCAACTATATTAGATCAAAGGCAAAGTTAACTAGTGAGTGAAAAACTAGTGATGGAACAAGATGACAACGTTGTTAGTGATTTGTCCTAGTGTCTGCCTATATGCAACAAATGTGGAGTTGTGATTGTTTCGACTCCTAAATGCAAATAAGAAAACTTCCTAAGAAACAATCCGAAATCTCCTTGATTCGATTTTTGCTCGATTCATGAATGTCAATGTTATATATTAGATTATATATTTAGACGATTCATGTGAGATTTTATGCATGATTTAAGAGAAAGTTTTTAGCATTTGTCAACAATGCAAGGAAAATGGTTTTCATGTATTTCCTAGATGTGAGAGTATTTTTAAAGAAAATTTGATTGGGTTTTACAAGAATATATATGCAATAAAAATGAGGTTTCCCAATCTTTAATTTTGTGTGAAATAGATTCCTAGACTCAGATATGAATAGGTGGGAGAAGAATAAGTTTTATGCAAGTAATAAGTAGTTTAAATGCAATAAGATTTCGTCAACTTGTTCCATCATTCCTAATCCTAAACGCAAGTGGTTGAATAATTCACGCTTAAGGGGTTTAGTGAATATATCCGCAATGTTATCTTCTGATGCAACCTTTTCTATAAATATGCTTCCTTTTTGTACATTATCCCTAAGGAAATGGTGACGTATTTCTATATGTTTAGTCCTAGAGAGTTGAACCGGATTTTTACTTAAATCTATTGCACCTTTGTTATCGCACATAATAGGAACATTTTCTAACCTAATGCCATAGTCTATGAGAGCTTGTTTCATCCATAGTGCTTGTTGACATGCCTTTCCAGCACTTACATATTCGGCTTCGGTGGTAGAAATAGCAAGAGCGGTTTGCTTCTTTGAAAACCAAGATGTTAGACAACATCCCATAAAAGTGCAAACACCGCTAGTGCTCTTTCTATCTACGTAGTCTCCCGCATGATCCAAATCCGCATAGACAATGGTTTCTATGCCGGATCCTTTAGGATACCATAATCCTAAGTGTATAGTGCCTTTAATGTATCGGAAGATACACTTAACCGCTTCTAGGTGAGAGGTTTTGGGATCCTCTTGAAAGCGGGCTGTTGGGATATGAAATATCAAAGTACTTATGGATGTCAAAGTACTGCTGCATGAAGAATAAAGTCAAAGTGCTGCTGAAGAATAAAGTTAAAGTACCGCTGTTATTGAAGAATGTTTAAAGTACTTCGAAGGAAACAAGGACTAATATGCAATATTAGATAAGGATTAATGTGTAATATTAAACGAATATTCTAGAATTAGTTAGGGATAATTACTTGTCGTTCAAGGATTACATGTTGTAAACCGACTTAAGGTTATCTATATAAAGAGCCTTAAGAGGTATTGGTCGATATAAGTTTTACAAGTCTTAGATACGTTTAGAAGTCGATCAAAGTTAATAGTTAGGGATTGTTAGTGAATGGGTGAAGTCTGAATATACGTAACAAACTTTTTGAAATTAACCAATATACGTAACATACTTATTTTATTCCAAAGATACGTAATATACTTTTAAATACTTACCAATGTACGTAATATTGACGATTACCATTTTAAAAAGTTACAGTTTTGGTCCCTGTTGTTTGCGTTGACTTTCACCGTTAATCCTTTGACATTTTTTTACTTAGAAAAGTTACAATAATGGTCCCTTAACATTTTGTTAACTTCCATTGTTAGTCCTTTGACATTTTAATAATCTTTCGTTCGTTTTTCTTTACGTTTTTATCCGTCTTAAGCCGTTTTCTTACGTTTTTATATAATTCTGTCCGTTTTGTCTTACGTTTTTATCATTTTTAGTCTGTTTTAATCCGTTTTCTTTCGTTTTTATATGCTTTCGTCCATTTTGCTTACGTTTTCATATGTTTATCCGTTTTTATTTGTTTTTATACGCTTTCGTCCTTTTTTCTTAAGTTTTCTTACATTTTTATCCGTTTTAGACGTTTTTGTCCGGTTTTATATGTTTTTATACGCTATCGTCCGTTTCCTAACATTTTTATCCGTTTTTGTCCATTTTCATCCGCTTTTATACGCTTTCGTCCGTTTTTCTTTCATTTTTATCCGTTTTTAAACGTTTTTATCTGTTTTTACCTGACTTTATCTGTTTTCATCTGTTTTTATATGCTTTCGTCCAATTTTCTTACGTTTTTATCCGTCTTCATCTGTTTTTATATGCTTTCGTTCTTTTTTCGCACATTTTTATTCGTTTTTAGTCGTTTTCGTCCATTTTTATATGCTTTCATTCATTTTTCTTACGTTTTCATATGTTTTTATCCGTCTTCATCCATTTTTATAGCTTTTGTCTGTTTTTCTTACGTTTTTATACGTTTTAATCTGTGTTTGTTCGTATTCATTCATTTTTATAAGCTTTCGTCCATTTTTTTTTTACGTTTTTTTCTTATAAAAATGGATGAAAACGGATAAAAACATATGAAGACGTAAGAAAAATGGATGAAAGCGTTAAAAATGGATAAAATCGTATAAAAATGGATAAAAATGTATAAAACGGATAAAATCGTATGAAAACATAAGAAAAACAGACGAAAGCGTATAAAAACGGATGAAACGGATAAAAACGTATGAAAACCTAAGAAAAATGGACGAAAGCGTACAAAAATGGATGAAAACATTTAAAAATGGACAAAAAGGGATAAAAATGTAAGAAAGACGGATGAAAGCATATAAAAACGGATAAAAGTGTACAAAATAGATAAAAACGTAAGAAAAATGGACGAACGCCTATAAAAACAAATGAAAACAGATAAAAATGGACAAAAAATGATAAAAACATAAGAAAAACGGACGAAATCGTATAAAAACGGAGGAAAACGGCTTAAGACAGATAAAAACGTAAAGAAAAACGGACAAAAGATTATTAAAATGTCAAAGGACTAACAATGGAAGTGAACAAAATGTCAGGGGACCATTACTGTAACTTTTCTAAGTAAAAAAATGTCAAAGGACTAACGGTGAAAGTCAACGCAAACGACAGGGACTAAAACTGTAACTTTTTAAAATGATAATCGTCAATGTTACGTACATTAGTAAGTATTTAAAAGTATATTACGTATATTTGGAATAAAATAAGTATGTTACGTATATCGGTTAATTTCAGAAAGTTTGTTACGTATATTCAGACTTCACCCTTAGTGAATATGTGTAACAAAGCAGGTTCAAAGTTTGGTTAATATAAAAGTTCTTCTTAAGCTTTGTGTTAGTAAATTCCGCATACTTTACAAAGTAAAACAGTGTTTCAATATTAATAGTGTTGAGTTTACTCAATATTGTTAAACCCTTACAAGCTATAAAGTAGTTTGGTCAGAGTATATCGATCCAACAAGTGGTATCAGAGCTTGTGTTGGAAACTCTGATTAAGAAGACAAACCTTTAAAACCGACTTCACTACAAACCCTTCAAGATGTTGACAGATGCTGCACCTGCTCCCTCAATCACTCCTGTTAGAATCCCTATTGTTAAGAAGGGAGAATATAACCTATGGGCCATGAAGATGAGGCAGTACATTGCCATCACAGACCATGCTTTGTGGGATGTGATTGTCAATGGTAACATACAAATTGATGAACTAGTAGAGGTACCTGGACAACCAACACCACCAAAAATAATTGTACCTGCTGCTACCAAAAGAAATCAAGACAAAGCTCTCAACATACTACTCTCTGCTATTCCTGATGGTCACCTATTAAAGTTTCATGATGCTAAGGAAGCCAAACAACTATGGGCTGCAATAAAGAAGAAGTTTGGAGGTAATGATGCTTCCAAGAAGATGCATAGGAATTTGCTGAAGCAACAATTTGAAACTTTCACTGTTGGTGAAAGAGAATGTCTTGATTCTGCTTATGAAAGATTTCAACATCTTTTGAGTATGCTAGAACTATATGATGCTGAGGCATCAGTTGAAGATGCTAATTTAAAGTTTCTAAGGAGTTTTCCATCAGCATGGCATGTAGTTGCTACTATGATCAAAGGACAATCAGGGCTGGATACTATGGACTTTGATGATCTTTACAACAATCTGAAGGTGTATGAGCATGAGATGAATGGTACTACAGGTTCAAGCACACAACAGAACATTGCTTTTATCTCTTCTGAAAAAAGAAGCAGTACTTCTAACAAAGGTACTGCTTACCCTATTCAAAGTACTGTGACTGAAACACAGGTTCCATGCACAACAATGGTCACCACCAATTCATCACAATCACTTACTCCCACCTCAGATGATGTTCTATGTTCATTCTTTGCTCAACAAGCATCTCTGCCTGTGACCTATCAAGAAAATGTATTGCAAATAGATGATGATGCTTTAGAAGAAATTGATATCAGATGGCAAGTTGCTATGCTAACTGCAAGGATCAAGAAGTATGTAAACATGACAGGAAAAGGCATCAACTTCAGAGCTAAACAAGGAATAACATTTGACAAGTCCAAGATTGAGTGTTTCAACTGTCAAAGGACTGGTCACTTTGCAAGAGAGTGCAAGTTTGCAAAGTATCAAGCAAACAAGATGATTGAACCACCAAAGCCTGAAAGAAAAGAGATTCCAATTACTGAACCAAAACCAAAAGCTTTGGTTGCTCAAGAGAATCTGTTAGAGATTGATTGGTCCAATGAGTTTGATGATGAACCTGTAACCTATTCAATGGTTGCATTGGAAGATTGGAGCACATCATTTGATGAAGAGCCTGGATATGCTGCTTTGGAGTCAAGAGATGAGTTAGGAAGCTTTGATTGGAGCATGGAGTTTGAAGAAGCACCTGTTCAGCTTGCTATGGTAGCTGCTTCACCAAGTTCATTCACTAACTCTGAGGTATGCTCTAAGTGTAATGATATGTATCAAAAGTTACTTACTGAGTATGTAGCTGAAAGAGATAAATTTCAAAAAGCTAGGGCTGAGATAACTGGTTATCAATTAACTTTAGAGTCAATGGAAGCCAAAATTCTTACACATGAAAACAATGAAGTAGCATGGCTTGAAACATATAAACAACAGGATTACCTAGTTAAGTTGAATGAATGGAAACTAGGTTGCAAGGTGTCTGAACTAGAAAAAGTGACTGCTGAAAGGGATAAGTTGTTAGAAAAACTTGCTGTATGGAATAAGGCAGGTGTGTCACATGTTCAATTTGTTGAAAAGCAAAGAACATCCAATATTAAGACAGGCCTAGGTTATGATAGCAATGAAGGTATTCCATTTAAGAGCAAGGAACTAAATCTTACAGTTGATACCTCCACTAGTGATGAAGAGTTCATAAGTCTAGATGAAAACACTTCTAGTGATGAGGAATCCCCTTGTCCAACACCTCCTGTATTTCAGAAAGAAAAGGGTTATAATGCAGTTCCTCACCCCCCAGATAGCTTTCAACCACCTAGAAAAGATGTTGATTGTTATGGTGTAGATAATCTAGAGTTTAGGAAAAAGCTTAAAAGTAAATTTAATCCTGAAACTTTAGAAAAATCTGTTGAAGCACCTAAGGTAGAAGAGACCAAGTTTTCAAAACAAGGAGTACCTTCAAACTCTTTTCGAAGTACTGCTGATCACTCAGCAGTACCTAAAAGAAAATTCTTTCAAAATACTGCTAATTTTAGAAACACTTATGGAAGGGGATTTGGGGATATTGGTCCAAAGGTCTGTTATGTTTGTTACAGTCCTCATCATTTGATTAAAGACTGTGATTATCATTCAGACTACCTAAGTAAATATCCAAAGACCAGAACTGCACAACCAAGTTATAGGGAGAACAAGCCAAGGGATAACAAACCAGTTTGGAACTATACAAATAGGGTCAACAATAGTAATTTCTCAAAAGACTATAGGTACCCTCATCAGAAAAGGTCATACTCCAAACCCTCAGTACCTTCACAAAGTACTGATAGAAAGTTCCCTAATGTTTCTAGCAAACAGTCAAATGTAAGATCTAGGAGGCACAATCATTACAACCCTAGAAAGCCTTACAACACAAGAAAAGATGCTAGGACACAGAACCCAACTCCTAAAGTTACAACTAAATGGGTTAAGAAAGAAAGTACTGCTGGGGAAAAACCAATACTTTCAGAAGTTAAGGGTGAAAAGGGGACAAGTGATCTTGAAAAATCAACAATTTTGGAAACAAAAACCTTAATTCTTGATCACACTTTCAAAAACAGTGGTGATTACATACTCAAAAATTTTGAGTATGTCACTCCACAAGGGGAACACAAGTCAGTAATGGCTTGGGTTCCTAAAAATAACTAACCTTTTCATGTAAATGCAGGGCAACCCAGAGGAGGAGCTTAAAGATCATCTTATTGTAGATAGTGGTTGCTCTGATAGTATGACAGGAGAAAAGGAGCTCTTGTCAGATTTTAAAGCTTATTATGGAGGAAAAGTTGCATTTGGGAATGATCCTGATGGAGGAAGAATAACTGGCAAAGGAACTATCAAGGCAGGAAACAATGATTTTGAAGACGTTAGATATGTGAAGGAGCTCAAATTCAATCTTTTGTCAGTCTCTCAGATTTGTGATAAAAAGTACCCTGTGTTATTCTTTGACACAGAATGTCTTATACTTTCTCCTGATTTCAAGTTAGAAGATAGAAGCTTGGTGTTACTGAGAGCACCAAGAACTAATGATGTGTACAGCATAGACTTGAAGAATGTAAATTCTGCTGAAAGAGCAACATGTTTGATTGCAAGAGCATCTATGGAGGAAGCACATCAATGGCACAGATGACTGGGACATGTTAATTTCAAGAATATCAATAAGCTGGTCAGAGGTAATTTAGTTAGAGGTTTACCTTCTAAGACATTCAAGAATGATCACACATATCTTGCTTGTAAGAAGGGTAAATAGCACAAGGCCTCTTGTAAGAAGATTGATGAGAAGACTATTAGAGATCCTTTGGAATTGCTGCACATGGATCTGTTTGGACCTGTTTCAGTTGTCAGTCTGAACAAGAAGAAGTACTGTTTGGTTGTAACAGATGACTATAGCAGATTTAGTTGGGTCTTTTTCTTATGCTTTAAAGATGAAACTTTTGATGCTATTCATGACCTAATTATAGCACTTGAAAATCAGTTAAGTCTTAAGGTTAGAAGAATTAGATGTGATAATGGGACTGAGTTTAAGAATCAGCTTATGGATGAATTTTGTGCCAAGAAAGGAATTAAAAGAGAGTTCAGTATTGCTAGAACTCCTCAACAAAATGGAGTTGCAGAAAGAAAGAATAGAACTCTTATAGAAGCAGCAAGAACAATGCTTGCAGACTCTCAACTACCTGTTCCATTCTGGGCTGAAGCTGTCAGTGCTGCTTGCTATGTATTGAATAGAGTATCAGTGACTAAACCTCAAATGAAGACACCTTATGAGTTACTCATGGGAAAGAAGCCAAGCATCAAGTTTATGAAACCTTTTGGATGTCCCCTAACCATCTTAAATACTGTTGATAATTTGGGCAAATTTGATGGGAAGTCAGATGAAGGATATTTTTTGGGATATTGTACAAATAGCAAAGGATTCAGAGTGTACAATAGGGCTACCAAGAAGGTTCAAGAATGTCTTCATGTTGATTTTTTAGAAGAACAAGAGAATTCTAAAGGTAAAGGTCCTGATTGGATGTTTGATCTTGATTTAATGTCTTCATCAATGAATTATGTACCTGTAAGGGAAGAAAATCAAGTTGCTCCCACTGAAGAAGAAGCATAGTACATTGTTCATGATGTTAATTTAAGATCTGAAGATGAGCCAAAAGATAATGCCAATGATGAGAAGAAAGGTACTTCTCAACCTAACAGTACTGTTGATACTCAAAGTACTGTTCCACCATAAATACCAGTATCTGCAGAAGATCAAGCCATTCAAGATGAACTTTCTAGGATGCTTTTTCAAGACACAACGGCTAAGTTGTATGATGATGAACAAAGGAGAGCTTATGAAGCAGAAAAGAAGAAGGCAAAAGAGACAGCCAGTACTTTACCCCAAAGTACTGCTAATCCATTTGACAGTACTTTTCAACCATTGAATACTTCAAATTGGATAAATACTGATATTGTTCATGATCCTAATATGCCTGACTTAGAAGATAATGCTGATGTAATCCCCCGTAAATTTCCCTATAAATAGTAAAAGTAAATCAAAGACTAATATATCATTACGTAAATTAATAACGTTTTTACCAATAACAATTTTTTTTTTATTTAATTTGTATCAAATATGCTATGTTACTTGAAAATCATTACAATATTTATGATCCCTGTTTGCTTGGAACGATGCTCACACATGTACCACTATAGTCTAAAATCGCGAGAATATTAAAAATTTTTTATTCGTTACAAACCTGCATTTTCCGACATTTTTCAAAATTACTATTCATCGGTTACTATTCACAAAACACTATTCATCATTTCACTATTCATCATTTTTGGAGTCGGTTAGCGATATTGAGATGTTTTTCAAAAAATTTACTATTCACAAAACACTATTCACTATCGGACTCACGCAAACGTCTCATAAATAAATTTCTAAACTTATCACTAATCACAATTAATTAATTACTAATCCTAATTTACTTCTAAACCGAACCCTTAATTACCCTAAGCCCAACTATGCTCGGCCTGTTACTATTCCTAAGCCCAAAACCAACTCAAGCCCAACTTCCATTTTCTTTTGTTTTTCACTTCCACACGACTAGGACAACTAGAAACGAGCTTAGTATGCTCAAATCTTACACACGACACACATTTATTTTTACAC
Source organism: Artemisia argyi (assembly GCA_030686995.1). Taxonomy (NCBI): domain Eukaryota; kingdom Viridiplantae; phylum Streptophyta; class Magnoliopsida; order Asterales; family Asteraceae; genus Artemisia; species Artemisia argyi. The sequence continues at coordinate 68,621,818 of CM060676.1, read as the reverse complement.
ATACTCATTACTCCCCTAGCCAACAATTAGAGTGTCGACTTTTAGTTTCTCACATCGAGTCTAGATACGTTTTTACTAGGCAAAGCTTTTGTCCCAAAAACGATTTTATACGATTTTCAACTAATCTAAAACTCAACCATTTTAAACCATGTTTGTTTCTATAACTTCCTAAAATCATTTCTAAACACAAACTAGTGTCTAAATATTTCAAAGTTATCAAAATCTCAAGTCACAACCGATTTACAAATCGGTTCAATAAAAGAAATGGAAGTCGACATGCTTGTTACAAACAAAACTTGTACTTCCCTAAATCAAGCACACTCAACCATTTCTTTATTCCCTAGAGAAGTACCAAAATCATTTTTATAACATATATCAGGTACCATGTCATTTTCAAAATCAAAACCCACGTTTCTTTTGGACTAGAATATATGTCGACACATAAGAAAACAAAAAGAGTTGTGTGACTTGTTTACTTGTACAAACCTTAGGACTTTTTGGATGCAAGTAACCATCACCTCACATAAATGTTAGATACTATCATACTCTAGGTACCATATATAAATAGCCATGCATACATGCTTCGTTTCTCATTTCTATGCAAACTAAAACTCCACCAAATATATTTAAGTAGTAAACTAGGCATTTAGGTCGAAGCTTTGGGTAGGAAATTAAGAGATTCGTGTGGGTTTAGGAGAAACAAATTATTGTTTGTGAACCTTGGTCGAGCACACATACACACTACGTACTCATCTCACTCACTTCTCGATTCTACGTCTTGTTTTAACCAACAATTTGGTGTCGTAAGTCCTAACAAAACTCTTTTCAATATTTATATAAAACTTTCAATTGCATTATTTTTATACGCGACACACACAATTGCATCTCTTTATTCAAAAACTAAATAAACAACATATATATATTTTACGTTTGTCTATATATTTCACACCTTAACAAATAAACTATTTAGAGTTTTGAAACTAAAAAGCTACGTACAACCTATTTTAGAATACATTTCTAACATATACAAACAAGTATCGAAAACTATTAAAATTTTCTAAGTCTTTGTTTTTATAAAAACTCGTCCCATGCTAGCCCAAAACGCACGTACATCTTTAAATTTTACTTAACAAGCATGCCATTTTATTTCACAAACTAATTTTCCTCATGACAAACAATCATTTTCGTATAAAAACTTTATAATAAAAATCGCGTTTTGAACCTATAAAAGTCACCAAGCAAATCGACTTGGAAACTAGTTTTGGAAAAATTAATTAGTATAGACTGGGCCTTAAGGCCCAATCATTTCAAAATAAGCCGATCAAATAAGCTATGGCTATAAGCAGTTTGGCAACATTTTTAATATCCTAGCCTTAGCCCAAAACAAAGCCCAAAAACCCCGTAGGCCCATTGGATTTAAAAACACTAACGGGCCTTAGTTTTCGTTAAAAAGCCCATAAGCTATCAAACTCATTTTTTTCGAACTAATAAGCTATTAGAATAAGCTCAATAAGCTGTTTTGAAACTATTTAAGAAATAAAAACATTAAGTTTTGAAAATTGTGAATTTTGGACTAAAATTGCAAATTTTTTGAAAATTGGGTTAAAAGTGTCAACTTTTCAAAGTTTCGGTATAAAATGTCATCTCGTAAATTAAAGGGTGAAAAATGATTTTTATAAACTCTAGGGTGAAAGGTGTAAGAAATATAAAGTTTTGGACGTAAAATGTAAATATATTTAATTTTGGACTAACGGCGTAACGCTAACGCCGTTAGGGTAAAAAGTGTAAATTTTTAAAGAATACAAGGGCCATATATATAAAATTAATATTTTTATTTTTACTTTTCATTTTTACAATTTCACGTAGAGACGTTACGTTTATTTTCAAACAATTATTTTTATTACTATTTTTATTATTAAACGTTACGTTTATTTTCAAACTATTATTACTATTACTATTTTTATTATTAAACGTTACATTATTTTCAAACTATTATTACTATTACTATTTTTATTATTAAACGTTACGTTTATTTTCAAATTATTATTATTATTACTATTATTACTATTAAACGTTACGTTATTTTCAAACTATTATTATTATTACTATTATTAAACATTACGTTTTATTTCAAACTATCGTTATTATTATTATAAAACCTTACAAACAATATACGATAAAAACCAAAAGTCTTACTAACATTAAATTAACAAATCATGCATTTAAAAACTACTCGCGATTAAAACACTAAGACTATCAAACTTGCCATACCTTATCTAGGTCGTGTGTGGAGCCGTTCCCATTTTGCAAACTGAGTATCGATTATTTTTATTCACTAAATCTCTAAGGTGAGTTCATAGCCTCGCCTTTACTTGTTTAAATGTTTTATAAACCCTGTGAGGGGGATACATGCTAGTTTTTACAAACTGAACACAAGTATTTTCTTGTTATGCTTTACCTGATCTCGTTATTGCTTAAGTACCTTTCCTTGCTAAAAGTCCCTCATATCATGAGCCTTAGTCACCCAGGAGGTGAACGTAAATAATTGTGGATAGATCTATTAGGGATTGACAATCCCCGTTTGCGAGTTCGAGAAAACAACCGAACGCACTTTATTTGAAATCTAATAGGTTACTGGCAAGAACCTATCCCGAGGGCCCCCTGTTACTATAATCCATCATTCGTGATGAGATCTGTTAATCGGCTGAGCGTCATGAGCTTAATGCAATAACAACTGTTTTTAACTTATAATTGTATGACGGTGCAATTATCACTTATAACTTGTGTTCAATCTTTTAAACTTAAACCTATGAATATCACTCAACTTTTGTTGACTTTTAGTATGTTTATCTCAGGACTAGAAGGAGCAAGGACGGGACGGAAGAGCACGAAATTCTCACAAAGGATATAAAATTTTATTATCATTCGAAAACCTATTTAACAAATTTTAAAAACCACTGGGACCTCATTTTGAAAACTCTGTTATTTATAAAAATTCGGATGATAAATATTTTTAGAAAATCATTTTCTACTGAAAAACTATGAGCTGTGAAGTAACACCCAATCTTTATTCCGCTGCAAATATTTCAAAATTGGGGGTGTTACAGATTGGCATCAGAGCTTTGGTTATAGCGAAACAGATCTATTTTAGATCTGAACTATAACCGTTTTTACAAACAAAACATTTTATAGCCCTACACTCTTCGTGCTTTCCGTGCCTGCATACTACCTTGCTCAGTACATTACTTGTTAAGATTAGTCTGCATGTTTAGAAATTGCGCTTACATAATTTTTAGTTTATCCGTACTATTATATCTATAACGTAAAAGTAACTTATAAAATACTATTCCCGGTTACTACAGTAACATGTCTCCAAAAACTTCCTTGAACGCCAAAACTACTCTCCGTAATACTAATACATCCCCCGTCAATCAAAATTCTCCGAACACTGAAGATCCCTACGTACAAATATCACAGCCCCAACTTAATATAGGAATCACTCATAGATCACTTCCATCGTCACCTATTTCTTCACCTCTACGTCAAAAACCTAGGAGAGCTATTGAATCATATGAAGATATGATTGGTGGTCAGGCAACATTCGAAGTTGGACAAAGTTCACGACAAGAGAGGCCGTGGACGAATGTTGAGCCAAATTCTCCATTACCCTACACTTTAGATTCCCCAATACCAGATATCCCAAATACCTTATCCTCACCTAGTTCCCCCAACTACAATATAAGCAGCAAAACTTGAACTTGAGAAAGAGATTAGATATTTACGTCAGAGGCGTAACTAATCTTAAGTTTACAAGTATCCCTGCTGCATCTACTAAACCAGACAGACTTGGTTAATATTTCATGTAATGTTCAATAAACCTGAACCCTTCAGAACTTGAAATCAAATCTATAATAACCTCCTCTTCCGTTACATCTCTCCGTTATAAATCAATCGTTTTCTTTCGTATCAAGCATGCATACTATGAATCCTCAGAATTTCATGCAAAACTCTCATCATTTGTACCTCCCTTGGTATACAAATGACTCCACGTAGATACATGACATATTAATAAGAGACCTTGTACTAATCGTTTTACAAAGATGATTAGTCAAGTTATTAATATTATGATGACTTCTACAATACTATTCAAATCTACCGTAAGATTTCTTACAATTGTAAGAAATTCTTAAATATACTATAATTAAATTTTCAAGAGAGAGAAAATTTATTTTAATGGACGAATCGTTTTGTCCCTTAGTAATCTCATACCAAGAGTTGATTATCTATCTATGATACAACACAGACATATCTTGAAATTAGAGTACAGTAAGGAGTCAATTCAGTCTATCATCAATGAAATAATTAGCTTCATTTGAATTATTCTGACATCAGAAGGATTCTAAGTTGAGTTTCATTAATGATTTCAGAAGATGGACAACGTAAACAATACATGTACTCCATCTTCATCAAAAACCACCATGACTACTGAAACCGTCAGGAAATTGGTAACCAACATCATGTCAGTAGTACTTAAAGGAGTCACCATAGTTTATCCAAGAGGAGAGTCGGATATTCCTGACAAGCAGGAAAACTACATGGAATATAGGCCAACCCACTTTAGAACGCCAGAAGGAATGGCTAACCCTACCACCACCCATAACCAAGGAATTAGGCAAAGAGTTATACCTAATGGAAATAAACAAAAGCAAAAACTCTTAGAAATGAGGAACCTTTAAAGACTTTCGCTAAAAAAAAAAAAAAAAAAAAAAAAAAAAAAAAAAAAAAAAACTCTACAAGGACGTCGGTGGTATCAAGGGAATGATTACTAGATTTATGCAGATGAATAAATTCCTGTTGAGAATAAATAAACTCTAGTTCAAAAATTTCCTGATTGTACCTCTTCCTTGTATTTTACTTTAAGTTACGATGGATGTAACCTAAAGTATAACAATTATCCTTCTACCGTATCGAAAAATCTACCTCGTAATATTTCCAAAATAATTATAATCTACGTCAATTTCAATTCCTATCCCATTTACCAAATAACAGCATACTGTTATTTCCATAGAAATTTCTGACTCATTATATATATATATATATACACAAAATAAATAAATAAATCAATGAATAAAGTTCCTACTTTATTCTTAAAAGAAATTACGTATTTTAATAACAAAACGTTGAACACCATCTAAAACAACTTAAAGAAAACTACCACTGTGACTGAGCCAAACATCACATCGTTTAGTCCTCAATTATACATAGCCTGATCAACTATGTCTAATTTAGGAAGAATCATGTCATGATGGAACAATCATAATGCCAAAATTTCTAAATAACAATCCTCATTTAAAAGCAACAAATATAGATAAATATTACAAACTACCATAAATACCTATCTTATTCCCTCATCATTAGGACGAGAAACCAACAAAAGTACAAATAGAAAAACCCCCACCAACAAAACCATAGCAAGGACCACCATAGGATGGATTACTCTGATTATTCTAAAAGATAAGTATAAGTACACCATTAGAAACAATAGCAAGACTAGTTTTTAAACATAAGGACAAATAAGTCTTATTTCACATTTATTGAGGATTACATAGAAACATAACATATTGAGGATTACAATGTAACATAACATATTGAGGATTACATAGAAACACGACAAGGAATTAAGATAAAACAACCCTAGCTCAAGACTAGTGCCTCCATGCCTTATCAACCGCATACGATAGAACCGTGAGTGGTATTAGGAACCCCAACATCCCGACCACAACTCCATAATCTTCATCCGTAACAAAAGTCAAATAGGTGATGACAACAACGATATATACCATTGCGATAATAGTAATTAAGCTTGGCATTTTTCGGAAGTATTTTAGGAAATATGAAATGATAGGAAAATGGTTGATGTAAGAAAATGAAAATTTGAAAGGAGTATTTGTAGGTGGAAAAACTAGCCGTTAGACACTATTCACGACCGTTGGATTCACTATTCACGACTGTTGGGTACGGTATACCTAGTCGTTATTTTACTATTCAAAACCATTACCTTCAATATTCACAACCCTTAAGTACACCAGTTACTAGATCCTGTCTAGCACAAATAAGTCTAAATAAACCGCGTCTCCTAAATCTTAATCTCCCGACAACCATCTGATCGAAATTTCCTAATACCAGAATTTAGTTAAACTTGAATTCCGGGACGGAATTCAGAATGAGGGGTAGGTACTGTAATCCCCCGTAAATTTCCCTATAAATAGTAAAAGTAAATCAAAGACTAATATATCATTACGTAAATTAATAACGTTTTTACCAATAACAATTTTTTTTTTATTTGTATCAAATATGCTATGTTACTTGAAAATTATTACAATATTTATGATCCCTGTTTGCTTGAAACGATGCTCACACATGTACCACTATAGTCTAAAATCGCGAGAATATTAAAAATTTCTTTTATTCGTTACAAACCTGCATTTTCCGACATTTTTCAAAATTACTATTCATCGGTACTATTCAGAAACACTATTCATCATTTCACTATTCATCATTTTTGGAGTCGGTTAGCGATATTGAGATGTTTTTCAAAAAATTTACTATTCACGAAACACTATTCACTGTCGGACTCACGCAAACGTCTCATAAATAAATTTCTAAACTTAACACTAATCACAATTAATTAATTACTAATCCTAATTTACTTCTAAACCGGACCCTTAATTACCCTAAGCCCAACTATGCTCAGCCTGTTACTATTCCTAAGCCCAAAACCAACTCAAGCCCAACTTCCATTTTATTTTGTTTTCACTTCCACACGACTAGGACAACTAGAAACGAGCTTAGTATGCTCAAATCTTACACACGACACGCATTTATTTTTACACATACTCATTACTCCCCTAGCCAACAATTAGAGTGTCGACTTTTAGTTTCTCACATCGAGTCTAGATACGTTTTTACTAGGCAAAGTTTTTGTCCCGAAAACGATTTTATACGATTTTCAACTAATTCAAAACTCAACCATTTTAAACCACGTTTGTTTCTATAACTTCCTAAAATCATTTCTAAACACAAACTAGTGTCTAAATATTTCAAAGTTATCAAAATCTCAAGTCACAACCAATTTACAAATCGGTTCACTAAAAGAAATGGAAGTCGACATGCTTGTTACAAACAAAACTTGTACTTCCCTAAATCAAGCACACTCAACCATTTCTTTATTCCCTAGAGAAGTACCAAAATCATTTTTATAACATATATCAGGTACCATGTCATTTTCAAAATCAAAACCCACGTTTCTTTTGGACTAGAATATATGTCGACACATAAGAAAACAAAAAGAGTTGAGTGACTTTTTTACTTGTACAAACTTTAGGACTTTTTGGATGCAAGTAACCATCACCTCACATAAATGTTAGATACTATCATACTTTAGGTACCATATATAAATAGCCATGCATACATGCTTCGTTTCTCATTTCCATGCAAACTAAAACTCCACCAAATATTTTTAAGTAGTAAACTAGGCATTTAGGTCGAAGCTTTCGGTAGGAAATTAAGAGATTCGTGTGGGTTTAGGAGAAACAAATTATTGTTTGTGAACCTTGGTCGAGCACACATACACACTACGTACTCATCTCACTCACTTCTCGATTCTACGTCTTGTTTTAACCAACAATTTGGTGTCGTAAGTCCTAACAAAACTCTTTTCAATATTTATATAAAACTTTCAATTGCATTATTTTTATATGTGACACACACAATTGCATCTCTTTATTCAAAGACTAAATAAACAACATATATATATTTTACGTTCGTCTATATATTTCACACCTTAACAAATAAACTATTTAGAGTTTTGAAACTAAAAAGCTACGTACAACCTATTTTAGAATACATTTCTAACATATACAAACAAGTATCGAAAACTATTAAAATTTTCTAAGTCTTTGTTTTTATAAAAACTCGTCCCATGCTAGCCCAAAACGCACGTACATCTTTAAATTTTACTTAACAAGCATGCTATTTTATTTCACAAACTAATTGTCCTCATGACAAACAATCATTTTCGTATAAAAACTTTATAATAAAAATCGCGTTTTGAACCTATAAAAGTCACCAAGCAAATCGACTTGGAAACTAGTTTTGGAAAAATTAATTAGTATCGACTGGGCCTTAAGGCCCAATCATTTAAAAATAAGTCGATCAAATAAGCTATGGCTATAAGCAGTTTGGCAACATTTTTAATATCCTAGCCTTAGCCCAAAACAAAGCCCAAAAACCCCGTAGGCCCATTGGATTTAAAAACACTAACGGGCCTTAGTTTTCGTTAAAAAGCCTATAAGCTATCAAACTCATTTTTTTCGAACTAATAAGCTGTTAGAATAAGCTCAATAAGCTGTTTTGAAACTATTTAAGAAATAAAAACATTAAGTTTTGAAAATTATGAATTTTGGACTAAAATTGCAAATTTTATGAAAATCGGGTTAAAAGTGTCAACTTTTCAAAGTTTTGGTATAAAATGTCATCTCGTAAATTAAAGGGCGAAAAATGATTTTTATAAACTCTAGGGTGAAAGGTGTAAGAAATATAAAGTTTTGGACGTAAAATGTAAACATATTTAATTTTGGACTAACGGCGTAACGCTAACGCCGTTAGGGTAAAAAGTGTAAATTTTTAGAGGATACAAGGGCCATATATATAAAATTAATATTTTTATTTTTACTTTTCATTTTTACAATTTCACGTAGAGACGTTACGTTTATTGTCAAACTATTATTTTTATTATTAAACGTTACGTTTATTTTCAAACTATTATTACTATTACTATTTTTATTATTAAACGTTACGTTATTTTCAAACTATTATTACTATTACTATTTTTATTATTAAACATTACGTTATTTTCAAACTATTATTACTATTACTATTTTTATTATTAAACGTTACGTTTATTTTCAAACTATTATTATTATTACTATTATTACTATTAAACGTTACGTTATTTTCAAACTATTATTATTATTACTATTATTAAACATTACGTTTTATTTCAAACTATCGTTATTATTATTATAAAACCTTACAAACAATATACTATAAAAACCAAAAGTCTTACTAACATTAAATTAACAAATCATGCATTTAGAAACTACTCGCGATTAAAACACTAAGACTATCAAACTTGCCATACCTTATCTAGGTCGTGTGTGGAGCCGTTCCCATTTTGCAAACTGAGTATCGATTAATTTTATTCACTAAATCTCTAAGGTGAGTTCATAGCCTCGCCTTTACTTGTTTAAATGTTTTATAAACCCTGTGAGGGGGATACATGCTAGTTTTTACAAACTGAACACAAGTATTTTCTTGTTATGCTTTACCTAATCTCGTTACTGCTTAAGTACCTTTCCTTGCTAAAAGTCCCTCATATCATGAGCCTTAGTCACCCAGGAGGTGAATGTAAATAATTGTGGATAGATCTATTAGGGATTGACAATTCCCGTTTGGGAGTTCGAGAAAACAACCAAACGTACTTTATTTGAAATCTAATAGGTTACTGGCAAGAACCTATCCCGAGGGCCCCCTGTTACTATAATCCATCATTCGTAATGAGATCTGTTAATCGGCAGAGCGTCATGAGCTTAATGCAATAACAACTCTTTTTAACTTATAATTGTATGACGGTGCAATTATCACTTATAACTTGTGTTCAATCTTTTAAACTTAAACCTATGAATATCACTCAACTTTTGTTGACTTTTAGTATGTTTATCTCAGGACTAGAAGGAGCAAGGGCGGGACGGAAGAGCACGAAATTCTCACAAAGGCTATAAAATTTTATTATCATTCGAAAACCTATTTAACAAATTTTAAAAACCACTGGGACCTCATTTTGAAAACTCTGATATTTATAAAAATTCGGATGATAAATATTTTTAGAAAATCATTTTCTACTGAAAAACTATGAGCTGTGAAGTAACACCCAATCTTTATTCCGCTGCAAATATTTCAAAATTGGGGGTGTTACAGCTGATCCAAACACAATTACTTTAGAAGACACTGATGATGAATTGGATCAAGAAGGCATTTTCTCAGATTCTAATGAAGATCCTGATATAACTAATTTGGAAGATAATCTTGAAGTCTCACCAACTCCTACTCTCAGAATTCATAAAACTCATCCTGTTACCAATATTATTGGACCCTCATCATCAGGGGTGCTCACAAGGACTAAGGCTAAGAATATGTCTCAACAACATACTTCTTTACTTAGTTTTATCTACAAGCAAAACAGGGTGAATCACAAGGATCAGAAGTTGTGTTTATTTGCTTGTTTTTTATCTCAGGAAGAGGCCAAGAATATCAAACAAGCATTAGCCAAGGTTAGTTGGGTGGAAGCTATGCAAGAAGAACTTCTACAGTTTAAACTTCAAGAAGTTTGGGTATTATGTGATTTACCTGATGGAAAGAAACTTATTGGAACTAAATGGGTTTTCAGAGTAAAAAGCGATGAAAGAGGGAATGTTATTAAGAACAAGGCAAGGTTAGTGGCTCAAGGATATAGACAGGAAGAAGGAGTAGACTATGATGAAGTTTTTGCTCCTGTGGCAAGGCTTGAAGCCATCAGGCTATTTTTGGCTTTTGCATCTTATATGGGATTCCCTATATATCAAATGGATGTTAAAAGTGCTTTTCTATATGACAAAATCACAGAAGAAGTTTATGTCAAACAACCTCCTGGTTTTGAAGATCCTGCACACCCAAACAAAGTCTACAAGGTAATAAAAGCTCTTTATGGTCTTCATCAAGCTCCAAAAGCTTGGTATGAAAGGCTTTCCAATTTTCTATTGCAACATGGTTATAGAAGAGGAGCTATTGACAAGACTTTGTTTATCAAGAGAGATAAGAAGGATATTATGCTTGTTCAAGTATATGTAGATAATATTATTTTTGGTGCTACCAAGCAATCTATGGTGAAGGAATTTGAAGATCTTATGCAGAAAGAATTTCAGATGAGTTCCATGGGAGAATTAACATTTTTCTTAGGCCTTCAAGTGCAACAGTCAAGCAGTGGGATTTATATTTGTCAAGATAAGTATGTTGCAGATATTCTTAAGAGATTCACTTTTACAACTATTAGGCCTACATCTACACCAGTGGATACTAACAAACCTTTGGGAAAAGATGAAGATGGAGAAGATGTTGATGTCACTCTATACAGGTCTATGATTGGATGTCTTATGTATTTAACTGCATCAAGACCTGATATTACTTTTGCTGTGAGCTTATGCGTAAGACATCAGGTTAATCAAAAAGTATCTCATTTGAATGCTGTCAAGAGGATTTTCAGGTATCTTAGGCAACAACCTAAGCTAGGATTATGGTATCCTAGGGATTCACCTTTCCATCTCCATGCCTTCTCAGATAGTGATTATGCTGGAGATAACTATGACAGAAGGTCCACAACTGGAGGATGCCAGTACCTTGGAAGCAGATTAGTGTCATGGCAATGTAAGAAGCAAACAATTGCAGCAACTTCTTCCACAGAAGCAGGGTATGTAGCTGCTGCAAGCTGTTGTGCACAAGTACTTTGGTTGCAGAATCAGCTTTTGGATTATGGATTCAATTTTAAGAATACTCCTATCAACATTGATAATGAGAGTACCATCTGTATTGTTAAGAATCCAGTCAATCATTCCAAGACCAAGCAGATTCAGATTAGACATCACTTTATCAGAGATTGCTATGAACCAAGGCTTATCAATGTGGTTAAAGTTCATACTGATGATAATGTAGCAGATCTACTCACAAAGGGCTTTGATGTTTCAAGATTTACTTTCTTAGTTGTGAGTATTGGCATGATTAATATGTAAGCTATTTTTGAGGGGAGGCATAAGTAGTTATTAGTTAGTCATTATTTAAGGGGATGCTACATGTATCATTCCAAAGAAAGGATTTTATTCATTCATGTTTTTACAACTACCATTCAGAAGTACAACACCATTCTTGTTTTCAAGTACTAGACACAGACACAACAAAGACAACAAAAACACAAGACTCCATCAACCTACTACCAAGCTCCACATACCTACTCCATAGGCCCTTTACCCTTGCCCTCATAGCTTTGCTTTCCATTTTGAGCAGTCCTTCTCTTGTCATCAAAAGAAGTCTGTTTTCTTGGGCAAGCCAGGCCAAGAACCTGTTTGGGAGGTCTTTCTTTTCTTGGAGCAGGCCACTTCATATTCTGGATAGCTGTTTCCAGGGCCTGAGTCAATGCATGTGGAAGCTCTTTAGACAAAGTTGAACCACTTTCTTTTTGGGCTTTTTGCTGGAAGCACTGCCTGCATCAATTATGGTAGAGTTGGCTGCACTCATTGTTGATGAAGCTTCTTGGTGTCCCATCCATTGAACATGAGGAAGAAAACAGTCTAACCATCTTGGATCTTCAAACTCAGAATCAGAGTAGTATCTTATCTCTGAGTCTGTGGTACCTTCTGAGTCTGAAGAGATGTTCACAATTGGTATGTGACTCATTTTGCTTACTTGTTTTTGTTAAGAGAAATTATGGTGTTTGCAAAGTATTGGTGAACTTGCTTTTATAAGCAAGGTAAAGGTAAATGGGCATTTAATGAAGTGTATTGAAGTTCACTTACCCTGGTTGTTTTGGGATTTAATTTGGTGCTAGTCATTAATGAGGGTTGACTTTCTAAGATATTTTGGTCAAATGGTCAATATTCAAGATTTTTAGTGGGAAAGTACTTTGGTCAATCTACTGTTTGAGCTTATGGTGGAGAGTACTGCTCCATTCTTTATGGAAAGTACTGCTTGGTGTTATTAAAAGGGTTAGCTGACGTGTCAGATACTGTTCCAACGGTCAGATTTGCGGCTAACAACCTTTCGAAAGATATAGGATCTTTACTTCCAAAAATAACGGTAAAATCATTAATTAACCGTGATTTTTTTGTAATTTTATCCTTATACACACCTCATATCTTTTCCTTTTATTCACCTTATTCGTCCATATAAACTCATACCTACTTTGCATCGATCATCACTTTTCTTACTCTAACCCTAATCATCATGGCTAATCGATGTACCAACACCAAACACAACATGATTGCAAACCTTGAGAAAACCCAAGCAAACCTTGATTTTCATGGAATTATTGATTTTCTCACTGGTACCAACATCTGTTACTCCATCCTTGTCAACCCTGAGATTATCGGACCCTGGATTCAAGCTTTTTGGGATACAGCCAGGTCACATGTTGAAGATGGAGAGGATATCATTACTGCTACAGTTGCTGGAAGAGCTATACGTGTTACAGAGGCTTCAATTAGAGAGGTTTTGTTATTTGATGATGAAGGAGGCTCTGTTTTATTGGGAAACAAGAGGTTTAGAATACACTCAGAGATATTGGGTATGAAGGTTCTTTGACTAAGCTTACTTTTCAGAAGGCTATGGTTAGTCCTCATTGGAAATTTCTTATTCATGTTTTGCTACATTGTTTGAGTCCAAAGAGTACTGCTTGGGATCAATTTAGTCATTCGATAGCTTCTGCTTTTGTTGGTCTTATTACCAATCAGCCTTTTAACTTTTCATATATGATTCTTGAGGGTATGCTTACTCATATTCAGGCTGGCAAACCTTTTCTTATGTATCCTAGGTTTGTTCAATTGCTTTTAGAAAATCCACTAGATGGTATACCCAAACCTCAGGATTATGTACCTACCATTAGAATGCCATCTAAAGTTTTCACTTTTATGTCCAATAAGGGAGTTAATTTTTCGGGTAGGAATACACCTCTTAATGCTTATATGTTAGAGGTAGCTCAAGCTGTTAGGGATGTAGAAGACAATAGTGGTTCTGCACATTCTAATAATGCTGCTCAATCTGATTCTGCTGAGCATTCTGCTTCAGTACATACCCCCACACTACCTATTGTTTCTCCTCAGCATGTTGTTTCAGGTGAAAGGACTCCCTCAATCACAGCCTCTTTGGATAAATATGTTTCTGCTCAAGGTACTTCTCCATAAAGTACTGATCCTCAAGGTACTACTTCAGAGGATTCACAAGTACCTAATCCCAATGATTATACTTCCACAGGTGGGGTTCAAACACCTGGAGGAGATGAGGGAATTAAAGGTACTGAGAGTAATTCTTATTTGGCTAAGGAATTGGAGAAGCTGAAGTCAACTGTTACTTCTCAAGCTGCAGAAATCAAAAGGCTAAGAAAGAAGTTCAGAAGATTGAAGAAATTTGTCTGGCGTCTTGTTCAGAATTTTAGGCTTTATGTAAAAGAAAAGAAGCAGTCTCAGAAGCCACAATCTAAAAAGAAGAAGTCTAAGTCTAAGAGGAGGCATAGGAAATCATCATCTATCAAATTGGGGAGGAATCAGGATGATAATTTGGATAGATTTGATGATATGGTTCAATTTTCAGTGAACAAGAATGATCAAGATGAAAATGTTGCTCAAATCAGTACTGAAAGAAAAAGTGGTGAGACAGAGCAAATTAATCTTGAAGTTGAGCAAGAGAATGTAAAAAGTGAGGATACAGAGGAAATTGATTTAGAAGGAAATAATGCTCAAAGTACTTTTGTTGAAAATATTGTTGTGCAAGGTACTGCTGAACAAGATATTGCTGGTCCTTCTATAAAGTATCATGAAGATGAAGCTGGTCCTTCCACTTTTATAAAGCAAGAAGAAGAAAGAGTACATACTGCTAGTGATGATGAAACAATTGCTAAGGTTATGATGAATTTAAGAAGACCTACTGGAGGAATACATATATCTGAGACTGCACAAAAAAGATGATGAAAGTACTTCTGAATCAGAAAAACTAGATCCAAAAGATAAAGGGAAAGGAATAATGGTTCAGAAAGATACTAAGAAGAAGAAGAAGAAATTTTCTATTGCTCAGATTAGAGAATTTGAGACTGCAGATGATTTAGAGCTTGCTAGAAAGCAGCAAGCTGAATATGATGCTGAGTATTTGGAAGAAGTTAGCAGGCCAATTACAAAGAAGTCAATGACCAAAGCTCAGGAAAGGAATTGGATGATGCAATTCTTAAGAAAGAAGGGATACAAGAATTTACATAAACAAAGGTATCCAGAAATAAAAGCTTTATGGGACAAAGTACAAGAAGATATCAGAAGAGAGATAGAAAGCTTTGTACCCATGGAAGTTGTTAGAAAGAAGAAATTAGAAGATATAAGAAAGGAAGAAGCTAAGCAAAGGAGATTGAAAAGAAAGAAATTAGCTGAAGATGATCAACTGACAAAAAGGCTGAAGTTAGTTCATGAAGATACAGTTGATGAACTCAGAAATTATGTCAGAATTGTTGATTTTGAAAATAAAAAGATTGAAGATTCTGGAAAGAAGTCCAAGATAATCTCATTTTCTGTGGTTGAATCTAAAGAGGGAAATTATTTTATGATCCACAGAGAAGATGAAAGCTTCACAACATTTTATATGTTATGGGATTTGTTGCACTGTATCACAAGGACAGATCTTTATGAGTTATATGTGCAAGTGCAGACTTATTATACAGAGAATGAAGCTTCAGAAGTGGGATTAGTTTTGCTTGGAGACTTATTTACCATCTGGGATACTGAAGAAACAAGTGTTGATCCTCTCTGGAATGATCAAGAGAATTGGGAAATAACAAGATGGAGATTCTTTGAGTCATCAGGAGTTCATACACTAGAGATGGAAGATGGTACCATGATTCACATGTTGGCTGAGAGGAGATATCCATTGATCAGAGAAATAATGCTCAGAATGCTGGATCATGGAATGGAACTTGAAGATGAATCTGAAGTAGCTTTGGATGTTATCAAGCTTTTTATCAGATGGGTCAAGTATGAAGAGTAATATTGCATAATACTGGTATGATCTGTTTTGTAAAATTAAAGTATTTTTCAAAGTACTGCAAAAATAAACAGTACTTTATCAAAGTACTGCTTGCTGATATAAACCAGTATAAGTTCTTTAAAATAAAAATAAATGTTTTGATGTTTAAAAGAAAAGGAAAAAGGATTTGAAAAGAAACACATGGTGTTAGTATTTATACTACACAACAAATGGTAATCAACTCACCATGTTTAACAAACAAGAAAGAGTTTGACTCATCATGAGGGTACGGCTCTGATGTGATAATCAAATCCGTTGATGGTTGATAGTTCACCAAAAACTAGGTTATCAACTCACCATACATCCAAGTGATCAAGAGTTGGCTAGTCCATAGCAAACGGCTCATGGTAAAGACATATCAAATCCGTTGATAGCTGATGATTTGCAAAAAATCATAATTTTCAATGATTCACCTCTCACATGAGTTAATACAACTGGAAGTGATGAGAATAGTATGAAACTTTTAAGATTTGATGATTTTTGTACCAAAACGTTGCTGAGTTGCTGAGAAGATACTATGGAAGATATGATGCTGATGAAGAGTGCTTTGACAGATGACAGATAGAAGAAAAAGAATAAAGAAACAACCTCACTGCATAATTAAAGATTTGAAGATTAAAGGTAACAAAGAAACTTGAAATCAAGCAAGTAGAGTTCAAGTTAGGGGAGGATTGTTGGGATATGAAATATCAAAGTACTTCTGGATGTCAAAGTACTGCTGCATGAAGAATAAAGTCAAAGTGCTGCTGAAGAATAAAGTTAAAGTACTGCTGTTATTGAAGAATGTTTAAAGTACTTCGAAGGAAACAAGGACTAATATGCAATATTAGATAAGGATTAATGTGTAATATTAAACGAATATTCTAGAATTAGTTAGGGATAATTACTTGTCGTTCAAGGATTACATGTTGTAAACTGACTTAAGGTTATCTATATAAAGAGCCTTAAGAGGTATTGGTCGATATAAGTTTTACAAGTCTTAGATACGTTTAGAAGTCGATCAAAGTTAATAGTTAGGGATTGTTAGTGAATCTGTGTAACAAAGCAGGTTCAAAGTTTGGTTAATATAAAAGTTCTTCTTAAGCTTTGTGTTAGAAGATTCCGCATACTTTACAAAGTAAAACAGTGTTTCAATATTAATAGTGTTGAGTTTACTCAATATTGTTAAACCCTTACAAGCTATAAAGTAGTTTGGTCAGAGTATATCGATCCAACACGGGCACAAAGGCAGACACTAAACATGATATCAGGTCTACTTGCCGTTAAGTATAGTAAACTACCTATCATTCCTCTATACTTAGTGTTATCTATGGACTCGCCTTCATCATCCTTTGTGAGTTTCACTTCCGTAGACATGGGAGTTTTCATGGGTTTTGAGTCTTCTAGGTCAAATTTCATAAGCATTTCCTTAATGTACTTAGATTGGTTAAAGAATATTCCATCTTCTAATTGTTTTATTTATAATCCTAGGAAGAAGTTTAGTTCACCCATCATACTCATCTCAAACTCATCATGCATGATTTTGGCAAATTCATCACACATTTCTTGACAAGTCGATCCAAATATAATGTTGTCAACATATATTTGAACAATGATGAGATTTGGGTCTTTCTTTTTAGTTAAAAGAGTGTTATCTACCATTCCCATGGAATAATTATGTTTAATAAGGAAAGCTTTTAATCGATCATACCAAGCTTTGGGAGCTTATTTGAGTCCGTATAAAGCTTTCTTTAACTTCTAAACATAATCAGGTTTTGTGAAGTCAATGAATCCTCGAGGTTGTGCCACATAAACCTCCTCATTGATAAAACCGTTGAGGAATGCACTTTTCACGTCCATTTGGAATAATTTAAAGTCTAGGGCGCATGCATAGGCAAGTAATATCCTAATAGATTCTAGTCTAGCTACGGGAGCATAAGTTTCGTCATAATCAATTCCTTCTTGTTGATTATAACCTTGGGCAACTAGTCTAGCTTTATTCCTAGTTACTATTCCATTTTCATCTAACTTATTCCTATATACCCATTTAGTTCCTATGATGGTCATATTCATTGGATTTGGGACTAATTCCCAAACATCATTTACCTTAAATTGGTTTAATTCTTCTTGCATAGCTGTAACCCAACTTTCATCTTTTAATGCTTCATTAATATTCTTAGGTTCTATTGTTGAGAGGAAACAAAAGAAGTTATTTTTATCTTGGGGTTGTGACCTAAGGATTCTTTGATTAAGATGTACTATTATATTATCTAAGGGATTTAATCTAGATTCTTTAATACTTACAAGTTCGTTATTTTTTAAGTCAATGTCTTCATTATCATTTCCTACAGGTTTTGTTTTACTAACCTCAATAGCTTCATCTTCGACTAAGTCATCATCTTCTACAGGTAATGTTTTAGGAGGTGGTGGTGTTTCATCAAATGTTACATTTAATGATTCTTCTAGTTTCATACAGTGTTTGTTTAGTATTATATATGCTTTACTATTTTGTGAGTACCCTAAAAATATTCCTTCATATGATTTTGGGTCAAACTTAGTAAGGTAATCTTTAGTGTCTAAAATATAACATTTACTTCCAAATACCCTAAAGTATCTTAAGTTAGGTTTTCTACCTCTTAGTAACTCATAAGGAGTTTTTCCAAAAATTCTCCTAATTGATACCCTATTAATAATATATGTTGATGTATCTACAGCGTGACACCAAAATTTTTGTGGGATGGATTGTTCATTTAACATTGTTCTACTCATTTTTTGAAGTGACCTATTTTTTCTTTCTACTACGCCATTTGATTGAGGAGTACGAGGAGCGGAGAAACTGTGAGATATTCCATTTAAATCACAATATTTTCCGAATTGTACTTCGTTGTCAAATTCCCTACCATGGTCCGTCCTAATGGCTACTATTGTGCATCCTAATTTATTTTGAATCATTTTACTAAATATTTCAAATTTTTCAAAGGCTTGGGTTTTGTCACTTAAGAACCTAGTCCACGTGTATCGTGAATAGTCATCTACTATTACTAAGGTATACTTGTTTCCTCCATAGCTCCGCACAGCGGATGGACCAAAAAGATCCACATGTAATAATTCTAGGCACCTACTAGTGGATACTGTTGGGTCACTGAATTCCCCAATCTTCTTCTAACAAGGACTTGAACGTAAAATAACCTAAGTGTAAACAAGTCACTGATTGAACAGTAACTCAGTGAGTCATCTTCAGGATGCTTAGACCGAGCCAAAGAAGAAAGGTTCTCCATTCAGTGAGGCGGAACTCAGTGAGTGAGATATAAGCCAAGAAGAAGGTGATGGGTTCAGTGAGGATGACAATAACTCACTGAACCCCAAGACTCCTCAACAACTATCATGGTACTGAAGACTGATGACTTAAAGACTGAATTTTTGGTGGGACTAGGCGGGAAAGTTTGAACTGTTTCACTAAAGTGCTTTATCACTTTAAGGTCAAACTTTCCCCAAATGGTTAAAACCAGGCTGTCATCAGAAAATGCTTTTTGGACTTAACCCAAAGAAGTTTCCCTTGCCAAAGAATAAAATCTATCAATATTTTATTAAGGAACACTTAGGTCCATTGTATAATAGAGTTGTTCATATTTGTGTATAAATAGGAAGCATAAGTTAGGAGTAAAAGTTGACAACTTTGTGCAATTAATGCTAAGCATTCAAAAACCACTTTTACTACTCCAAAGAACAACGTAGCCCCTGAGATAGCTCAGTGGGTCCTTAAGTTGTCACTCAACATTGTTTGAGTTTAGAGAGGAGTATACCACACTTGTCATTTTCAATCCCAAGTGTTATTCCGCAAACACTTGGGTACGATTCTTTTGATTAACTTCTAATAAAGAATAAACGTTGAAAGTTATGTCTCTTATGCTTATGTTGCTTTATTGTTAATCATTTATACATCTTTGTTAAAAGTCATACAACTTGGTTACATTAGCTTTTTAGTTACTGTTAACTAAGTAAAAGGGATCAACAAGTGGTATCAGAGCCTCTGATTTGTAAAACTTAAACCTGTTTTCAAAACTTAAGAGTGCTCAAGTTTTTAAAATCAAGATCCCACTATGACTTACATAGATGTTCCCCAACTTGTCGACAAAAAGGGTGGAAGTTATTCAGCAACTGCCCCTCGACTTGAAGTTGGCAAATTTAATAAGTGGAAAAAGCGATTGCTTTGCTACTTAACTGGAATGGAACCATATTACATTAAGTTGATTAATGATGGTCCATGTGTCCCAACAACAGCCCAAGGTTTAATCAAACCTGAAGCTAAGTGGACCCCAGATGAAAGGAGGGTGGTCAATCAAGACCAGCGCCTGAAAAGCATCATTATATCATGCCTTCCTGATGATATAATGGAATCAGTGATCAATTGTCCCACTACCCAGCAGACATGGACTGACCTGGTTCATAGCTATGAAGGGCCTTCTGATACCAAAGAGAATAGAATCATGGACCTAAAGTTTGAATTCAATACCTTCAGCGCCAAGGATTCTGAAAGTCTCTCTGAGACTTATACTCGGTATAAGACCCTCCTGAATGAGCTGACCAATGATGGTGTTATTCTGTCAAAGCATCAGATCAATGTTGGCTTCGTCAACAGTCTCCCCGAGAAGTGGTTAAACTTCTCTCAGGGATTGATAAATGCAAACCACATTCAGAATCTTGAGCTCCCTGCTATTTATGGGAAGTTTGTCTATGAAGACAATCATATCACCAGGAGATACCTTGGTAATGCTCAGGAGACCAAAAAGCCCTTGACAATTTCACCCATATCAACTATTCTCTATTCCAAAGGTGTTGTGCAGGATTTTCAAGATGGATCTGATGATGAGGTTGACCAAAGAACCAGTGAGGAGTACCTAAATGATCTTCAAATTGAATTTCATGAAAGGGCACTCCTTGCTAATTCAAAAAGGTTTTTTAAGAAAAACAAATTCCCTTCAAAGGCAAATGAAAACACTGAATGTTTTAAATGTGGTAAAATGGGCCATTTTGCTAAAGATTGTTTTTCAAAAACAACCTCAGAACCATCATTAAAATTTTCAGGAAATAATTCTTTTTCAGGCCCCAACAAATTTCAACCAAAAATGCTTCAATCTAGTCAAAGATTTGAAAAAGTCCCTCAAATTGACTTTGAAGCCAAGTACAGAAAGGCAAAAGCTAAACTTGCCCTTCTTGAATCATCCTCAACAGTCTCTCAGCCTCCTCAGGCTCCAAAGCCTTCTCAAGCCAAGAACAAAGGGCTTGTTGCTGAAACATATGACTGGGATGAGGTTGAAGTGTCCTCTGATGATGATGAAGTCCACATCAGTACCCTGATGGCCCTATCAGATGACAACAAGATTGCTGTGGAGAAGAGTCATGCAAGAAATGGTAAATGGGTTAACATCATTACGAGGAAGGTAAACCTTTTACTTTCTATGGATGATAATAATGATTGGAAATCTTACTTAGATTATATTAATGTTGATCTTAAGTATGTTGAAGAGCAAAGACTTAATTTGTTTTCAAAATTTAACAAACTGAGTTTTGAATTAAATCATAGCAGAGATGAACTACTTGCTTTAAAACAAGCCAAGCTTGAAAGTGTTACACTTCAAATTCAAAACTCCGAACTTGTAAAACAAAATCAAGCTCTTCAGGAAGAACTTAAGAAAGAAAAGGATGTTATTTGGAAATTGACTCAGAAAAACCCCAAACTTTATGAAACACTGAGTCTCACACCCAGCTCCAAAAAGGCTGGTATGGGTGATGATCAACTTACTGAAGTTTCTAGGGAGAGTAGTCATTCAACAACTTTTCTGTCAGCCAACATACTTTCTAGCAAAGAACTTGCTCCTAAACCCAGTGATTGGATTGAAAGAAACAATCCTGGCAGTAAAATGCCAAATTTTAACACTGGAAGAATCCTGGAGCCTGAAAGTCTGGCTATCAAGTAGCTGCTAGGAGTCACTGATGAACTTAGTTCTACTGAGTCCATCACTGAGTCTAAGTATGATTCACCACTCCCTCCACTGAAAGAACTTCAGGGAGCTGAACCCAATTCTGACCTTGCACCATTAGTCTATCAACCCCATTCTCCCAAGGAGAAATCAGGGTTAGGAAAGACTATTATGAAAAGACCTACTCCTGCACCTACTGAACACCAAAAACCTTCAGTACCCACTGAAGTGAAACCTGAAAGCACTGAATCAAAGGTTGATCAGCTTGCTGAACTTGTCAGGATGCTGAGTGAGAAAATTGAGTCCACTGAAAAACCTTCAGACTCAAAATCTAATAGGCCCTCAGTATCCTCAAGTTCTTCCAAACCAAAAACCACACCCAGACCTTCAAGGAGATGTGAACTGTGCAATTATCCAAATCACAGCACTGATAAATGCTACAGAGTCCTGTTTTGCATGATATGCAAACAAGAGGACCACAGAACTTGTGATCACATCCCCCACACTGCTTCTTTAAAAGCAAGAGGTCTATACAAAACTCAAAGCTATCAGTATGCCACACCTTCCAAACAAAGACTGAAGGCTAAGCCTTTCTTGCCATGTCCTCACTGTGGTTTCAATGATCATCTTCCTGATGATTGTATGATGAAAAATTGTTGTGACATCTATGGAGATCCCTCCCATGAAACCAAGGGACATGACAAAGTCATTCAGTCTAGAAGGAAAAACCTCACCAACACTTCTCAGTCACTTGAGGCATCAACCTCCACAAAATGTAAAACATGTGGAAGCTCAGGTCACACAACTTCAGACCATGATTCATTAGCTGAGTTCAAAAGGTCCCTGAGGACTAAGCCCACTAGAAAGTGGGTCAACAAGAAAAACTAACCCAGTTTACTGTTTGTGCATAAACACATCAAGGATCCTACTTGGCATCTAGACAGTGGATGCTCCAGAAGTATGACTGGTGTGAAAAGTTATCTGCACAAATATGTGGAAGAACGAGGACCCAAAGTAGTATTTGGGGATAACTCATCAGCTCCCACTGAAGGTTATGGTTCAGTAAACTGCAATGGTATAGTTTTTACAAGAATAACTTACGTTAATGGTCTCAAGTACAACCTGATAAGTGTTTCACAACTATGTGATGCCAAGTACATAGTTCAGTTTCATGACAAGAGAGGGACCATCTTTAATGCCAATAAGGAAGTTGTGTTGATTACCCCCAGGAGGGATGATGTATATGTTCTAGACATGTCATCCCTGACTCAAAATGGGACTTGTCTATTCTCAAGGGCAAGTGAGACAATCAACTGGCTATGGCATAGGAGACTCTCTCATCTCAACTTCAAGAGCATTAACAACCTGGCCAAACAGAACAAAGTTTTGGGCCTTCCATCCCTGGTGTATACCAAAGACAAGCCTTGTTCTGCTTGTGAAAAAGGAAAACACCACAGGGCATCATTCAAAACCAAAAAAACCTTTTCCATCTAAAGCTTTCTACATCTTCTTCATATAGACCTTTTTGGACCTGTCAGTCCAATGTCCATTCACCATGAGAAGTATACTCTGGTCATAGTGGATGAATACTCAAGATATAATTGGGTTTACTTCCTGACCAAAAAGAGTCAAGCAGCTGAAACCATCAAGTCATTTGTCAGGAACATTGAAAATCAAAATGATGTCAAAGTTAAACAGATCAGGACTGATAATAGCACTGAGTTCAAAAACCAAGACCTTAAGTGTTTTTGTGATGGGAAAGGAATTTCTCAAAATTTCACCTCTCCCTATACTCCTGAACAAAATCGAGTAGCTGAAATGAGAAATAGAACACTCATTGAGGCAGCAAGAACAATGTTAAATGGATCAGTCCTTTCAAAACATTTTTGGACTGAGGCAGTTAAAACATCTTGCTACACTCAAAATAGGTCAATCATTGTGAAAAGGCACAATAAGACTCCTTATGAAATATTCAAAAGAAGGATCCCTGACATCAGCTACTTTCATGTATTTGGGTGTCCTGTGTTTATTCATAATCACAAGGATCACTTGGGTAAATTTGATGCCAAAGATGATGATGGATACTTCCTGGGATATTCTCTGGTTTCTAAAGCCTTCAGGGTGTTTAACACAAGGAGACAACAAACTGAGGAAAATTATCACATTACTGTTGAT
This sequence comes from Artemisia argyi, assembly GCA_030686995.1. Taxonomy (NCBI): domain Eukaryota; kingdom Viridiplantae; phylum Streptophyta; class Magnoliopsida; order Asterales; family Asteraceae; genus Artemisia; species Artemisia argyi. Next base: position 68,597,759 of record CM060676.1, on the reverse strand, counting down.
GAGAGCATTGAATCCATCAGGTTCTCAAATTCCTCAGTTGAAGAAATTGGTATTGATGACTCATCAAGGTATCCTCCTGATGAGTATCATCCTGAGAACAACCCCTCAACCCAATACCAAGCTGATGCTGACGTCTCCTATTACATCATCCCTCACAACCTACCCCAACCAACCATCAGTGAGTTCATTGAAACTCAGCATGTCTCCAATGAGACTGCACCCACTGAACAAATTATTCAGGAACCCTCAGGACAAGTTGTTCCCACAAATGTCACTGAAGCACATAGAGATGAGTCACCTCATGTTCCTGAGTCTGAACCTAATCAGGCTCCTTCAAGCTCAAATTCCTATCCCAAACCTCAGGATAGCTGGCCAAGATCCAAAATCATTGAGCTTGTGAACATCATAGTTGAACCCACTGAAGGCATGCTCACAAGAAGCAAGGCTACTAAACTCAAGGCCGCCTCTGCCAATATATGTCTTTATGTTGACTATCTCTCTGAAATAGAGCCTAAAAACATCAAAGAAGCCCTAACTTATGAAAGTTGGGTTTAGGCCATGAGAGATGAATTGGAACAATTTGACATAAATGATGTCATGACCCTTGTTGAATGCCCGCAGAGTGTTCTATGTCACACCCCCAAAATACTTGAATGGCAGCGGAATGGAATACCTGGGGGTGACTGCCATAGCATCACAGTTACAGTCATATTGAACGACCTAAAGTGTCGTTTAGAAAATACAGCGTTTGATCATTAAAACATTCAGAGTTTACAAAACATAGGTCCCAAGAGGTGTTGCAAGTTTATGAAAAACAAGTCATACTAGATCAAACGTTTCATAAGTGCCGAAAATATAGTAAGACGCGTCGACTCCGCGACACCATGAAGATCTAAATGCATGCAACATGAGCTACCTTAATAACCTGAAAATACATTGCTAAAACGTCAACACGAATGTTGGTGAGAAGTCATAGGTTTATGAGTTAAATCGTATGTACAATAGCCAAAAGTAAAAAGTAAAGCAATAAGATTTCAGAAATAATAATACATTGGCTCTTAAGCTTATGACCCCCAAGCTAGACGTTACTTGGCCCCAAAAAAGTGTTTACCAGACACTCTAAATATATTAGACATGAAATGCATCCGTTTTCCCGTTGGAGCAACCCAAACACGGATGGAGGAGTCACCCTCAATAGATCTATTCACTCACTCTCGCTTGTAGATTAATTAACGGTCCATGATAATAAAGGGGACTTGTCATGACGTGGTAATAAGGCAACTTAAGCAATGTAAGGAATTTAGTACTTTGGCATGCACAAAAAAATAAACGATGCAATGTATTCTCCCCCGTAGGATTTGAAATCAAAATATTGAATTAAAATGGGGCTATGAAAACTCACCTGAAACCATGATACTATGACGTGAAATGATAGGGACAACAAGGCGCGAATATAGCCGCATCCTAATATAAGTAATGACGATCTACTTTAGATCATGACGTGATGTAATGAATGCACATGCACATGATGCCTATACCACTCGTAACTTGAAAATACTAGTTATTGTCCAAGTAAAATATTTTCCATACTTAGGAAAAATAATTCTAACTAGACTTATAAAAACTAGTCGTAATATATCATATATAAAATGTTAGTGTTATATCCATCGCTTTGAAATCCTTAAAATAACGCCAATTAGTCGTATAAATAAGCTTTGGGTCATACGTAATTCATTGGTTAAAAATATAGCTCTTTAACAATATATCTAGAAAATATAGTACTTAGTACGTAGTTTATTATTTCTATTAGTGACTACTAAAATAAGTAGAGTTTTGACGATTTTGAAAAGTGTATATCTTTGTCGTTATAAGTTCGTTTTCCTCGTTCTTTATATCCACGGATTTATTTTAACGTATACTAATATATTTTTGATGATTCGGCTCCTTTAGGTTACATCTAACGCCTCTCTTTGTCCGTCGAAAATCGTCCAACAGCACTTATAATTTTCAGAAAATAGTTTTCGTCGTTAAACTTGCAAAAATCATATCTCCTTCGTTATAAGCTTGTTTTTATCCGTTCTTTCGCCCACGGCTTCGTTTTTGAAAGTATTCTCTAAATCTTTGGTCCAAATTTTCCCACAACCCACTGAGTTTCCCACCTTTTTAAAATAAAGACAGTAGGTATATATATAGTTTCAAAAATCATTTTCCTAGTTTCAAACTTGTTTCAAATCTAACCAAATCACTTTCAATCACCACCAAACTAATTTATTCTTACCATACACCTTCTTAAGGTGTCATGGGTTCCTAAACATCATCCACCAAGTTAATCTACCAAGGATCTACCTATTTTCCATATCTAAGGCTTAAAAGATATAAAAGTTTAAATAGAGTGGTATAAACTAGCATATGCATGTAGATCTTGTATAAAAATCATATGAACATAATTAAAACTTGGAAAAATCATGAAAAATAGCTTGACATACTCACTTTGATGGATTAGTGAGTTTTGATGATGAAAACCTATAAAACCTTGAGTTTTTATTTCAAAACCCTAACAAGGATTACTAAATAAGCTTGAATATGACTTGAACATGGAAAATCAATGGATTTGGCTTGTGATTTGATCCATGGCCGAGCACCAAGAGAGGAGAGGAAGAAAAAATGAATTTTGCTTGTTAAAGTGATAAGTCTTGAAGTTTTAGGTAAATATCTTGATCTTGATAGTATAATGGTAAATAATAGATCAATTTAAAGTAACCATATGTATTTGTAGTTAAAGGGGGGGGGGGGAGCACATGTAATTAAGGAAGAGTGTATGGGAAGCTTAGGGTTAAAATATAGATATTATGTGTTTTAGTTTTAGTTATTTTGTTATCGGGTACCGAGTTAACTAAAAATAAATCGTGACGAGTTGAAATAAAATATGACGAAGTTAATCGGGACATAATAAAGTCATAAAAGTTGTGAAAATATATTGGGTACAAGTCTTGGGTGTTTGAATGATTATTGTTTAGTTTCTACGAAAATCGTCGTAATTATATTAAACTTACGATATAAATTAAATAAATTTCCAAAATACCGGGTAAGTGAATTTTAAAATCTTTGTGATGTTGTAAGGGGTGTAAAAATATATCGGGACCATTGTGGAGATTGTCGGATATGTTAGTCACTTTTATCGATCGCGTGTTAATGTTTATTAAAAAATAAACATACGTAAAACGTCAAATATACAAAAAATATTAATTTGAATATCCTACGAGTGGTATAGTATGCAAATGCTAATGTGATGATATGCAGACTATTTCTAGTCCATATGAAATGTCCCTACTGATAATACATGAATTTGCACCTGAACCAATTCGGTTACGCGAATTTAAATATCCGTAAACTAAATTTATGATGAAATGAGTAATGCACATGAATAGTGTTTTTCTTCCGGAAATAAATAGTGTCATGTGAATAGTAAAATTTCTGAACTCTTCTCAGAATCTCAAACTGACTCTAGAAATGATGAATAGTAAAATGATGAATAGTGATCGGTGAATAGTAACTGATGAATAGTAAATTATCGAAGTTCGGAAAATGACCTGAAATGGTGAGTTGTGACAGTCGCCCACCCAAAAAGAAATCCAGTCCCTGAATTCAGATGGTGTTGGTCTCGGAAATAGACTTGGTCAAAAGATGTGGATACTTGAGTCGCCTTTGGTCTTCCCGCTCCCAAGTAAACTCGGGACCTCTTCGAGAATTCCAGCGAATTTTCACGATAGGAATTCGACTTTGCTTCAACCGTTCGACCTCACGGTCCATGATTTCTACTGGTTCTCCTACCAGGTATAGGTTGGTCATTGGGTTGGATTCCTTTCAATGGAATCATGAGTCACTAATCTGAAAGTCATTTCTCGGGATTTGAAATTGTGAAACATGTTTGTGTAATCTTGCTACTTTCCAACAAGGCTCAAGTCTGAGGGTTACTGGGCTACTCTGTCTGAAATATTAAATGGTCCAGTGTACATCGAGTTTAACTTCCCGGATTTTTCTGAATGGTATCATGCCTTTCCTAGGCAGAACTTTTAACGTGACCCTACTATCAATTTTAAATTCTAAGGGTTTACAACTTATCGACTTGTAACTGATTCTAGATTTGCAGGAAATTCCTGGTTATTTCATGAGTGCTTACAGGAATAGTGAGTTTGGCTTTTTCCGCGTTCGGTCCGTCAATAGATGATCAGCGCTTCTTAAGGTTTACAATGTGATATGGGCAATATATGTTGCTGAACTCTGCCAGAACTCAAATTTGTATGTCAGCTGGTCGATTCTAAAATGAATCTTAAAAGATCCAATATACTAGATGTTCAATCTCTCGTGTTACCAAAATTGTATCATGCCTCCCCAAGGCAAAGCTTTCAACTTAGTTCGTTCTCCCACTTGAATCTAGATGGTTTGTTGTTTCGGGATACCCAATCCGCATGATGTGCGTCATGCACCAACCTAACTTTTACCTGTTTCTCGTTGCTTGTAACTGGTTCTTAACTTGTGAAGTTTCCTTTGTTGTTCCATAGTTTAGTTCTAGACCAGTGAATTTAACTTTTTGATTTCAGTCTGTAAATGGGTAATTGGTACTTCGACCATAGAGTGCCTCAAATGGTGTAGTCTCTACGCTCGTGCGATAACTATCGTTGGAAACGAATCGGATTTATGATATATGGTTAGTCCAACCATTTCTAGAGTCAATCGCTCACTCTCTGAGCATATCTTTCCTATGTTTGAATTGTCCTCTCGATCTGACCATTGGTCTGAGAATGATAGGCGGTGTTTACATCTAAATGGGGTTCCCGAAGGAAATCAGAAAATGATTGCTAGAAGTCTGAGGTGATTCGATCACCTTTATCAGGAATAATTGAAATGGTTACAATGAATCTGGTGACTAATTCTACACGTTATGCCTTTCGAAAAAATGTAGTATGGTGATTTGTTTTCAAAATTTATCTCATGATTTTGAGTTTTTGGTCGAAATCTCTTTCTGAATAAACAAATTTAGGAAATGGAACAAATGGTTTACTAAATAATATATTTCTTGATGATTCGAAATTCAATAGTTACGAAATGTGACGCGGTTTTTAAAGATGTTGTGAGTAGGACTGTTTACTAAAGTTTGATGTTTAAATATTTCTCATTGTACAATGGTTCTGCTAAATATTGACTAAAAAGGATCGTATTTATTCAAAATAGGCAATTCAAAATTATTTTCTACGAGATATGTGATTTGTATAAACACAATTTTTGAAATCAACTTCATTTAAAAGTAAAAATACTAACAAGGATAAAATAGTAGGATAGGTAATATTCACATAAATGCATAGATGTCTAACATTCGGTTCCTGATATTGGAAGATGCCTATTGGCGGGTATCAGGCAAAACTACAAGCCTAGGTATTCAACCAACTTAAGTCCTGAAATGGTTTATCGTTGAAATTGTCGTCGTGTTGGCAAAATGAGGGTGTCCATTGATACTATGTCGATGAATGTCTATTTTATTTCCACATGAAGCTGGGGAGATATGCTTGGGCCTGATACCTCTCTTGATGTATAGGTGAGGTTACCTAGAATTTCTTGAGGACACACCGCTTTAGGGGAATCTATATCGATATCCCTAATTTGAATCAGTTATTCTTTGCGTAAACTCACTGCAGGGAAGTTTGTGTATGGATGAGGCCATGTTTAATTGACATGCTTTACAGTATCGGTTAAGAGGATTGGTTTATTTCTATAATGTTGCTTAGCGTACCTTCATAGTGTGTTCGATCCTGCAACTCAATCTAGCTAGTACTTTTGAATGATAGAGCTGGACAACTAGGTCGGAGATGGTGGTTCGAATGGTCTTGTGATATCTTAGAATTGTTGTTGAGTCATGAATTGTCTTACTGTATACTTCTAGTCTAGGTTAGTAGTTCTGTAATCCTTTTATTGCTTTTCTTGTATCGAGGAATCCTCCTTGTAATTGATTTAGAAGTCTCTCCTTGAGAAGTCAATGGAAAAATCTGACTTAATGGCTACGTGAGTGACAGGTGGGGTAAGTATCCAGGGAGGGTTTGTCAAAAAGAGATGTCTATGAAAGAGTTTATTTGTTTAAAATGCTTTTGGATGAAGATTGTTATTAATAATCCTTTAAAAAAATTATTTTCTTCATGGCATAATCCTTCCTGAATTATACATAGGTGATCAGGCTATGTTTAATTTAGGACCAATGATGCGATGCTTGATTTAGTCAAAATAGCATTATTTTTCTCAAAAGTTTTAGATGGTGTTCAACGTTTTGTTACGAAAAATGGTATTCTAGATATTTCCTTTCAAGTAACATGAAAATTGTTTCGTATAATAATAGTAAATATTTGACGTAATGACGGAAAAATCAATTCATAGGGTGGTAATAAAAAAGTTTCTTTTAATAATTCCGTAAAACAATTTCCCCATATGGTAGTAAAATAGCTTGTAGTAAAATTCGTTGAATGGTTTATTGGATACATGGGTGAATCTTATGGAATGGTAATAGTCTACTAATCCACTTATTTAAAGAATGTAAACATCTTAGTTCATAACAGCGCAGTGGTTTATGATTATGAACTGGTCGAGAATATGGTAGTGATATTGAGAGTGTGAAGGATGAACGTGTCGTTAAGGCATCTACAGTCAACTAAATATGATAGTCTATGTGTTAAAGGATATAGGGCAGAAATTGGTGCCAATGATGTGAAGTATTCAAGAATTTATACTAGGTAAAGATCACAGGTTCAAATGGTTAATCCCTCTAGGCATGACTAAAATGTATAAAGAATGGAAATTGTTGTACGGGTGATCTGAGTCAAGTAGGTACCACATCGAATGATGTTTGATTTTCCATGAATGCAAGCTAAATGCCTTATGGTCAGGTGAAACTTCTCGATATCCTTTCATGAAAATGAGGTCTTATAATATGGAATGAGCGAAAAAGTCGTAATTTGAAGTAGTGGTGTTAAGGCATGGTGTATCAATATTGACAACCTCTGGTAGGGGGGTTTCTTTCGCATCTAAGGTCAAATAGTAAGTAGGTATAGTGGTTGCTTTCGAGATTCGTTCATGAGTTATGCGTGTTCCTTTTGGAGATATGGTTTCTAAAATTAACAACATTTATTTTAGTGAAACATTGTGAAATATTGATCATAAATGTATTTTGAAGTGACTTTATTTGAAGTTTGTAATGAATATCGTTATGTAAAAGATGTGACTACGAAATATTTTGTATTTTGATAAAAACGATATCTCATATATATATATATATATATATATATATATATGTATATATATGTATATATATATATATATATATATATATATATATATATAGGGGAGGGTTATTGTGAGATCAACCTTAAAATTGTAAAAGTAAGAACTAATCACAACCATTGAATTTACTAATTGGCATTAAATGAGATTAACAATTGACTATTGGCATTATTGTAAATAAATAGAGTTTGAAGGGTATTTTGAGAATTGAAATTAGAATTTGGTCAACCATTTTTTGTGCTTTTTTTTTCTACGTACATTCGATTTTTTTCCTCTTTCAGTAGTTTCCTTGATACATTTTTTTAACTAGTTTATTTTTTATTGTATATTTCAAAGTTCAATACGTATACATAAACTTAAACTGATAAACTTGATATAAACAAATCGCATAAACTGATACAATGATACATCTGTCAAAAACAAACATACTCCATAACCACATGATATAAACAAGGCATTATATTATATCTCAATATACACAAAATATAAACAATGCCACTTTACAAATATTAGCATAACATCACTAGATAATGGTACACGTCGAGCCATTATCCCCATATAATAATTGATAGTACATAAAATTGATACACGTGTTGCAAATCCTATCCCTTAAGCACAACAATTACGTCATTCATTTGTACACAAAAACTTATTAAAAGATATTTAAACCAACCAACTGTAACATCAATTAAAAACCATCTCATCTTTCTCGATTCACGGACGATGATCCTTGCGGTAAAATCCAAAAGTTGTCACCTTGTATCAATGATACATGTTCAAACGGCCATGATAGCATGTATCGTCTTGAAGGTGGTTTCTGCATGACAGCGACGAATCGGGTTATGATCTGAAACACATGTTGACGGTGAATAGTGTTCTGATCTTGAAACCCGGTCTGGAGCCGACGCTGGAAACGAGGGTGGTGTACCAGGTCTGCCGATGAACACGTTTGTTTTCGTACACAAACCCATCTCGTACACAATAATAATACTAGTGTATCACTGATAAACGTTCAAACAGCCTCCCGGAAAAAGTACTTGGGGATGATGAAGCCTCCTGTGAAAAACGAAGGGTTTTGTGGTGGTTCATCAAACATCCGGAGGGTTAATGAAGCTTCGCCGGAAAAAAAAACGAATCTTTGCCTGAAAAAAGAAGCTTCGATGGTGGTTATCGAAATATCTGTGACACTTAGGGTTTTGTGGTTTTTTACCCAACATCCGGTGGGAAAAACAAAGCTTTGCCTAAAAAAGAAGCATCGCTGAAAAAAGTATGAGATATCAGATCTGTGACTCAGTTGCAATTAGGGTTTTTGTGGAATTATACCCAACATCTGGCGGGATTTGGTAGTGGTAGTGGTTTCTGTGACACTGGAGGGGATGTGATATGATTGTGGTTATGGCCTATCGGGATTTGGTAGTGCTGACGGGGAGGATGAGAGAATTTTTAGAGTGAGAAAGATGGAGGCTCGTATATTAGTTTTTAGGTTTGGAGGTTACATTGGGTTTTTATTCAAATACCTATACTACCCTTTTGAACATTTACTTATTTTTCAGTTTTTTTAATATTCAAATTCCACTTGTTATAATCCTATTGGCAAGTTAATGAATCTTACTTTTAGAACTTTAAACATGATCTTATATGATCCCAATTCTATATATATATATATATATATATATGTCTTTGGAAAAAGGAAATTCAAGAAGATTGTTGCTAAAATAAAAAAAATTGAGTTTTAATCAAACCATTGAAAATCAATAATCTGTCGTACTTCGTAAGGTTTGTAAGAAATCTTTTTGTTTGTACAAAAATTTAATTTGGCTTTGACTTACTTGCATTGTTATTATCTCCGAAACACGAAAACTAGGGTAGTCACTTTTATCTTGGTCAACATGACCATTTAATCGTAAAGACATCTTCATATTTATTAATCCTATTGTCTTACTTGCATCTTCCCAAAGTTGTAATTATATGTTAAAATATAACACCCCCATTTTATTAACGCAGCGGAATACAACATGGGATGCTATTTGGTCAAATAGTACAAGTATAGTAAATAACTTTAAAACAAAGTCATTTTTAAAACCTCACATTCGATAATTTATCAGAGTTAACAAGGTCCCAAATGTTTTTAACATAGTTAAAAGATACATAAGTTTTGAAAGTTTAGAACATTATCGAATGAAAACTTTTATTTAAACACGAGCCATCATGTAGATATCCATTTCTTGCGCCACCCATCCAAGCCGAAAGTCACTTACGGACCTGAGATAAAACATGCTAAAAGTCAACACAAAGGTTGAGTGAATTCATAGAGTTTAATAAGTAAGCAGTTGAATACAAGATAAATCAGTTTAAAATACGATGGGCTACGTTGTTATACGCCCATAATTAAGTTGACATGTAACAAATACAAGTCGGGTAATAAAGATTTATAGCATTGAGCTCATGAAACCGAACCTTGACCTAGTTTAATAGTGCCCTGAAAAGGTAAGATTTGCCATTTACCACGTAATCTCTCAATATTATGTGACCGTTGATGTATGAGCGCTACTCACCAGGCCAGGCCAAATATGCATATTCATAATACTAGCGTTTCCTACGGAATTAACGGTTCATGATGGGGACTTAATTGGCAAGAAATACTCAATGTCAGATGTCTATAAATCATGTAATCGGGTCCAACATACCAAAAACCTACTTGTATTCAGTTTGTAAAACTAGCATGTATCCCCCTCGCGAGGTTTATAAAACATTTAAATAAGTAAAGGCGAGGCTATGAACTCACCGTGAACAAAGGAGGTAATATGAAACGAGCAAGCAAGCGAAGAAAGATAGCCGCGTAGCTCTACGAAGAACCTAAACATATATACGTTGTCTTAGGTTTTGAAAATAAACATTGATGCAACTTAGCTATATATATAAGTTATTAACTTACCTATGCTTGGTACATAATTCCTAATTATATCAAGTGTTCAAAATTAAGTTTTAGAGATATAGTCATATGAGTTTTCGAATCCTCTACACTTTAAAAGTCAAAGCTGTTAACATTTTTATAATTTGTACATCTTAGAAAATCCGTTACTATTAAACCGTATGTCGAAAAATTAAGTTTCTTATATCCCCGGAAATGTATTTGTCTGTAGTAACAAGTTTTGTGGGTCCCACTAGACCAAAAATTACTTAACAGTAGAAAAATAATCCATTTACCCATAGTATTCAGCCCAACAGTTTTCAATATCACAACAGTCCCACGGAAAATGTGATATCTAGAGTTCTACAAGTCCAATAATTCCCCGTTTGCGGCCGTGTTTAAGTTAAGATGTTACCTACATTTCATAAAACTGGGCCAAGTAGTGAAAATGAACATATCACTGAGATTTTTACCATTTAAATCTGTAACTCAGAATCTGGCATGTTTCACGAAAATATTTCTAGTTTATTCATCGTAACGAGTTATTCGATGAAATACCCGTCAAAATGACCACAAGACATAGGGCTACAACTAAATATTTTTAGTTTAGGTCCAATGTTTACTGATTAAATCAGTTTATTCCGTTTTTACCCCTGAATCAGATTCACAGTTTGCATGTCTAGTCCTTTAGGGTTTTTAGTGTTTCCTAACTATGTACCAAGCCTAACCAAGCAACATAACTTATATAATATACAAATACATCAAGATATATAACTTTTACAGAAGTGAAAATAGAAATAAAATGAAAAGAGAGTGTTGAGTTTCCTTACAAAAGTGATGAACAAGAAAATCAAGAACAATGGACCACAAAACCTATGATTTTACCAATAACCCTTGCACCATTTTCTTTCAATCTTTTACCCAACTTTTTATACCCTTGTTAACCTTGAAACTACTCTAATATACCAGCCCTTAAACCATCTTGATCAACACTTGAAACAACTTCCCAAAGAAACCAAGAAATAATGAGATTTGATGATGTTTTGAGTGTAATAAACCAAGAACAAGACTAGGCCTTCAAGATCTTTAATTTATGATCAATAATTTAGTAAAAGGATTGATGAAATATGTGTATCTTAGCTGTTTTGGGTCGTTGATATCAAGAGAGGAAGGAAGAGAGGGAAATTTTTGCATGGGTGATATGATCTATGTGTTAGTTACTAGTGATTATGCAAAAGATATAACATGTGTGGACACTTGTTATCTTTTATGTATGGACACCACAATGGTGTGACACATAGGAGGGGGAAGAGTTAGTGGAGGTTTAGATGCAGAATTTTTAGATTAAAATGAGTTATTAGTAGAACTTTGTAGTTTATTTAGCTCCCGGTAATTAAAACGTAGGGTTTTTGAAACGCGTAATGTAATATCGGGTAGGAATAAATTGTTAAAATTTCAAAAATATTAAAACTTGTTATCATGAACTATTTGAGTAGTTTAGATGAGTGGTGAATTCATCGGAGGGTTTAAACATCGTTAAAGTTGAAACCGTGAGTTGAAAACGCGTTTGGTGACACCAGTTCTTGATAAAAGTGATGTAAACTATAAACATGAAACGACAAGTATAAAACTCACTTGTCAACATGAAAATAGGTTAAAATGCATAAAATATAAAAAAAATTATTATAGTCTAGGGTTGGTTCACGTTGTTAATACCTTAAAACATAAATTTAAATCGCGTAAAATGTAAAAGGTGCAAGGTTTACCTAAAATTGTAAAATGTAAATTATGAATTTTAAAATAGGATTGTAAGGAAACAATGGTGCATAGAAAATGAAGAATAGACATAGTCTAGATGCGGTTGAATTAATTGAACGTGTTATGACGTACGCGGATAACTTCCGACGATGTTAATTATAAAAAAAATAGGATAGTCAAACAATAAAATATTAAAATTAATGACATGAAAATTTTGAAATATCACAGTACGTACCCCTTAAGAGAGCGCCGTCCCGGAGCTCAACTCGCTTTATCTCTAAACGGTTCACTTGTGAAAGAAACAAAAAATGAGGATACTCATAAGGAATGAATTCTAGAATAACTAACGACGTGGTTCGATTCACGTCGTCCAGAAATACGGTGCGGAGTAAGGTTGACAATACGTGAAAAAGATAGAGTGAGGATTTGTTTAGTTGTTTTGCTCGATCATATAAATACCGCTGAATTGTTATACTCACATAAAAATTTTGTGATTCTCGAAGATCAAGTAGAAGATCAATTAGACATAACCCATATATAACTATTCTTAGTATTTGAAAAATCTAAGTCGAACATAGGTAGTCAGACTATGTTCCACTGTCCCAAGGTTAAATATAGGTGACTAGACTATATTTAATCGAGGTTCGATAAAATTTTCAAATACTTAACTTAGTTATACTCGTGATATGTCCATTGTTGGACAAGTATGGAGTTTGCATAAGTATCTTATATACAAAGAGTGATATAAGTTTGTATATACGTAAGAATCAATCATAAGTAAGTAAATGAGTGTGTAACATAAGCAAATAAGGAAAATGAGCGTAGAAAATGAAGTTTTAAGCAGTTCTAAATCAGTTCACATCGGGCCAGAAACACGGACCTTTAACAATGAAGGTTTCAAAAGAGAACTTGATGGATGTAGAGAAAGTTACTGAACTTCAGCTTTTGTATGATGAATCCGTTTATAAGAATTATTGCAGAATGACGAACAATAAAATAATAACAAAATAGTTCATGAGGCAATAATAAATCATGGTTTTAGTTAATAAAACAAGGTCGAGTAATTGATAAGATAATAACAAAATCGTTTATAAGGTGGTGAAAATTTTGGTAAAAGGTAAATGACATAACGATTTCTAATATAACAAAATAGTTTATTCAAAACTAGTCCAAACAGTTTATTTAATAGTAGTACATCAGTGGATAAGTTTATAAGATGGTGGTAAAGTAGTTTGTAAGAGAGTGGCAAGGAGTGTATTAATATTGTAGTGAAAATGGTTTAGAAGATAGTAGTAAACTAGTTTTACAAGGTAATTGACCAAATGATTTGTAAAGAGGTGAAAAAAACTAAATTTTGAACGAGTTCGAGCAGTTTATGAAATAGTAGTGAATAAGGTTATTAGTTTATAAGGTAATAATGGGGTAATTCTTTGGGGAATGGTAAATTCGTTTGTAATATAATGAAAGATAGTTTATATGACAATAAAGGAGTTGTTTATAAAATGGTAGTGAATTTCCAAGGTAAATAAATAGAAATGTGATGGGTTTCATATAAAACACCGTTGTGTAAGGTTATGAAAAGATTTTTAAAGATTATAGCATTACTCACGGGTTTTTTTTTTTTTTTTTTGGAAAATAAATGAGACCACTGTGTCACCCACAATGTATGAGAAAGTTTTAGGGGATCATCCAAATGAATAAATACATATTTACTTGTTTAGTAATTCGGTGAAACATATATAATTAGGAGATGTAGGGTTTGACATGATGCTTTAGAAAATAAACAAGAAATGCTTGGAAAACATGAGTTTACAGGGAGTAAGACAACCAATAGAAATTGATAAATTGTAACAGGTTTCGATGTTATATGAAATGATATAACATATGGTTATGAAAGAGTTTAGAGACCACTGTAATCGCATACAATGTTTGATAAATAAGAGAGACCATTGTAATCGCATACAATGTCTGAGAGAGACCATCGTGTAACTCACAATGGTTAGAAGAGTTTAGTATTCACGTGAGAACTTTATATAGAAATATACCAATGTTTCAGGATCAAGCAAGATAGTCGAGAGAGAGAAGAAAAAAAAATATCTTAAGTACATATAGTAATATTCCCTATATGTATACGTATAGTAATTGTGCACTCGAAGATGTATATAAATTTCCGGATGGAAATTCACAATGCACATGAATAGCATAAAATACAACAAGGAAGTTTAGTGCACAAAAGGTTATATATATAAGAGAGATACTTTCGCGGATTATCGGACGAGTTAAGAAATAATTATAGTGCTCCTATAATCATCCTTAATATAGTATGATTAAGATATATATACGAGGGAGAAATAGGAAGCTCAGGAGTAGGCGCGCATGGATATCGGACAAGATGATGGAAGCTCATGATTTTGAAAAAAAATAAATGATTATAGTCTAGGTTTTTAAAAACAAAAAGACCTAGTTCACTATAATTTGTGCTCTGGTACCATTCTATAACACCCCCATTTTATGAACGCAGCGGAATACAACATGGGATGCTATTTGGTCAAATAGTACAAGTATAGTAAATAACTTTAAAACAAAGTCATTTTTAAAACCTCACATTCGATAATTTATCAGAGTTAACAAGGTCCCAAATGTTTTTAACATAGTTAAAAGATACATAAGTTTTGAAAGTTTAGAACATTATCGAATGAAATCTTTTATTTAAACATGAGCCATCATGTAGATATCCATTTCTTGCGCCACCCATCCAAGCCGAAAGTCACTTACGGACCTGAGATAAAACATGCTAAAAGTCAACACAAAGGTTGAGTGAATTCATAGAGTTTAATAAGTAAGCAGTTGAATACAAGATAAATCAGTTTAAAATACGATGGGCTACGTTGTTATACGCCCATAATTAAGTTGACATGTAACAAATACAAGTCGGGTAATAAAGATTTATAGCATTGAGCTCATGAAACCGAACCTTGACCTAGTTTAATAGTGCCCTGAAAAGGTAAGATTTGCCATTTACCACGTAATCTCTCAATATTATGTGACCGTTGATGTATGAGCGCTACTCACCCGGCCAGGCCCGCCAGGCCAAATATGCATATTCATAATACTAGCGTTTCCTACGGAATTAACGGTTCATGATGCGGACTTAATTGGCAAGAAATACTCAATGTCAGATGTCTATAAATCATGTAATCGGGTCCAACATACCAAAAACCTACTTGTATTCAGTTTGTAAAACTAGCATGTATCCCCCTCGTGAGGTTTATAAAACATTTAAATAAGTAAAGGCGAGGCTATGAACTCACCGTGAACAAAGGAGGTAATAAGAAACGAGCAAGCAAGCGAAGAAAGATAGCCGCGTAGCTCTACGAAGAACCTAAACATATATACGTTGTCTTAGGTTTTGAAAATAAACATTGATGCAACTTAGCTATATATATAAGTTATTAACTTACCTATGCTTGGTACATAATTCCTAATTATATCAAGTGTTCAAAATTAAGTTTTAGAGATATAGTCATATGAGTTTTCGAATCCTCTACACTTTAAAAGTCAAAGCTGTTAACATTTTTATAATTTGTACATCTTAGAAAATCCGTTACTATTAAACCGTATGTCAAAAAATTAAGTTTCTTATATCCCCGGAAAGGTATTTGTCTGTACTAAAAAGTTTTGTGGGTCCCACTAGACCAAAAATTACTTAACAGTAGAAAAATAATCCATTTACCCATAGTATTCAGCCCAACAGTTTTCAATATCACAACAGTCCCACGAAACATACGATATCTTGAGTTCTACAAGTCCAATTAATTCCCCGTTTGCGGCCATGTTTAAGTTAAGATGTTACCTACATTTCATAAAACTGGGCCAAGTAGTGAAAATGAACATATCACTGAGATTTTTACCATTTAAATCTGTAACTCAGAATCTGGCATGTTTCACGAAAATATTTCTAGTTTAATCATCGTAATGAGTTATTCGAGGAAATACCCGTCAAAATGACCACAAGACATAGGGCTACAACTACATATTTTTAGTTTAGGTCCAATGTTTATTGATTAAATCAGTTTATTCCGTTTTTACCCCTGAATCAGATTCACAGTTTGCATGTCTAGTCCTTTAGGGTTTTTGGTGTTTCCTAACTATGTACCAAGCCTAACCAAGCAACATAACTTATATAATATACAAATACATCAAGATATATAACTTTTACAGAAGTGAAAATAGAAATAAAATGAAAAGAGAGTGTTGAGTTTCCTTACAAAAGTGATGAACAAGAAAATCAAGAACAATGGACCACAAAACCTATGATTTTACCAATAACCCTTGCACCATTTTCTTTCAATCTTTTACCCAACTTTTTATACCCTTGTTAACCTTGAAACTACTCTAATATACCAGCCCTTAAACCATCTTGATCAACACTTGAAACAACTTCCCAAAGAAACCAAGAAATAATGAGATTTGATGATGTTTTGAGTGTAATAAACCAAGAACAAGACTAGGCCTTCAAGATCTTTAATTTATGATCAATAATTTAGTAAAAGGATTGATGAAATATGTGTATCTTAGCTGTTTTGGGTCGTCGATATCAAGAGAGGAAGGAAGAGAGGGAAATTTTTGCATGGGTGATATGATCTATGTGTTAGTTACTAGTGATTATGCAAAAGATATAACATGTGTGGACACTTGTTATCTTTTATGTATGGACACCACAATGGTGTGACACATAGGAGGGGGAAGAGTTAGTGGAGGTTTAGATGCAGAATTTTTAGATTAAAATGAGTTATTAGTAGAACTTTGTAGTTTATTTAGCTCCCGGTAATTAAAACGTAGGGTTTTTGAAACGCGTAATGTAATATCGGGTAGGAATAAATTGTTAAACTTTCAAAAATATTAAAACTTGTTATCATGAACTATTTGAGTAGTTTAGATGAGTGGTGAATTCATCGGAGGGTTTAAACATCGTTAAAGTTGAAACCGTGAGTTGAAAACGTGTTTGGTGACACCAGTTCTTGATAAAAGTGATGTAAACTATAAACATGAAACGACAAGTATAAAACTCACTTGTCAACATGAAAATAGGTTAAAATGCATAAAATATAAAAAAAATTATTATAGTCTAGGGTTGGTTCACGTTGTTAATACCTTAAAACATAAATTTAAATCGCGTAAAATGTAAAAGGTGCAAGGTTTACCTAAAATTGTAAAATGTAAATTATGACTTTTAAAATAGGACTGTAAGGAAACAATGGTGCATAGAAAATGAAGAATAGACATAGTCTAGATGCGGTTGAATTAATTGAACGTGTTATGACGTACGCGGATAACTTCCGACGATGTTAATTATAAAAAAAATAGGATAGTCAAACAATAAAATATTAAAATTAATGACATGAAAATTTTGAAATGTCACAGTACGTACCCCTTAAGAGAGCGCCGTCCCGGAGCTCAACTCGCTTTATCTCTAAACGGTTCACTTGTGAAAGAAACAAAAAATGAGGATACTCATAAGGAATGAATTCTAGAATAACTAACGACGCGGTTCGATTCACGTCGTCCAGAAATACGGTGCGGAGTAAGGTTGACAATACGTGAAAAAGATAGAGTGAGGATTTGTTTAGTTGTTTTGCTCGATCATATAAATACCGCTGAATTGTTATACTCACATAAAAATTTTGTGATTCTCAAAGATCAAGTAGAAGATCAATTAGACATAACCCATATATAACTATTCTTAGTATTTGAAAAATCTAAGTCGAACATAGGTAGTCAGACTATGTTCCACTGTCCCAAGGTTAAATATAGGTGACTAGACTATATTTAATCGAGGTTCGATAAAATTTTCAAATACTTAACTTAGTTATACTCGTGATATGTCCATTGTTGGACAAGTATGGAGTTTGCATAAGTATCTTATATACAAAGAGTGATATAAGTTTGTATATACGTAAGAATCAATCATAAGTAAGTAAATGAGTGTGTAACATAAGCAAATAAGGAAAATGAGCGTAGAAAATGAAGTTTTAAGCAGTTCTAAATCAGTTCACATCGGGCCAGAAACACGGACCTTTAACAATGAAGGTTTCAAAAGAGAACTTGATGGATGTAGAGAAAGTTACTGAACTTCAGCTTTTGTATGATGAATCCGTTTATAAGAATTATTGCAGAATGACGAACAATAAAATAATAACAAAATAGTTCATGAGGCAATAATAAATCATGGTTTTAGTTAATAAAACAAGGTCGAGTAATTGATAAGATAATAACAAAATCGTTTATAAGGTGGTGAAAATTTTGGTAAAAGATAAATGACATAACGATTTCTAATATAACAAAATAGTTTATTCAAAACTAGTCCAAACAGTTTATTTAATAGTAGTACATCAGTGGATAAGTTTATAAGATGGTGGTAAAGTAGTTTGTAAGAGAGTGGCAAGGAGTGTATTAATATTGTAGTGAAAATGGTTTAGAAGATAGTAGTAAACTAGTTTTACAAGGTAATTGACCAAATGATTTGTAAAGAGGTGACAAAAACTAAATTTTGAACGAGTTCGAGCAGTTTATGAAATAGTAGTGAATAAGGTTATTAGTTTATAAGGTAATAATGGGGTAATTCTTTGGGGAATGGTAAATTCGTTTGTAATATAATGAAAGATAGTTTATATGACAATAAAGGAGTTGTTTATAAAATGGTAGTGAATTTCCAAGGTAAATAAATAGAAATGTGATGGGTTTCATATAAAACACCGTTGTGCAAGGTTATGAAAAGATTTTTAAAGATTATAGCATTACTCACGGGTTTTTTTTTTTTTTTTGGAAAATAAATGAGACCACTGTGTCACCCACAATGTATGAGAAAGTTTTAGGGGATCATCAAAATGAATAAATACATATTTACTTGTTTAGTAATTCGGTGAAACATATATAATTAGGAGATGTAGGGTTTGACATGATGCTTTAGAAAATAAACAAGAAATGCTTGGAAAACATGAGTTTACGGGGAGTAAGACAACCAATAGAAATTGATAAATTGTAACAGGTTTCGATGTTATATGAAATGATATAACATATGGTTATGAAAGAGTTTAGAGACCATTGTAATCGCATACAATGTTTGATAAATAAGAGAGACCATTGTAATCGCATACAATGTCTGAGAGAGACCATCGTGTAACTCACAATGGTTAGAAGAGTTTAGTATTCATGTGAGAACTTTATATAGAAATATACCAATGTTTCAGGATCAAGCAAGATAGTCGAGAGAGAGAAGAAAAAAAATATCTTAAGTACATATAGTAATATTCACTATATGTATACGTATAGTAATTGTGCACTCGAAGATGTATATAAATTTCCGGATGGAAATTCACAATGCACATGAATAGCATAAAATACAACAAGGAAGTTTAGTGCACAAAAGGTTATATATATAGGAGAGATACTTTCGCGGATTATCGGACGAGTTAAGAAATAATTATAGTGCTCCTATAATCATCCTTAATATAGTATGATTAAGATATATATACGAGGGAGAAATAGGAAGCTCAGGAGTAGGCGCGCATGGATATCGGACAAGATGATGGAAGCTCATGATTTTGAAAAAAAATAAATGATTATAGTCTAGGTTTTTAAAAACAAAAAGACCTAGTTCACTATAATTTGTGATCTGGTACCATTCTATAACACCCCCATTTTATGAACGCAGCGGAATACAACATGGGATGCTATTTGGTCAAATAGTACAAGTATAGTAAATAACTTTAAAACAAAGTCATTTTTAAAACCTCACATTCGATAATTTATCAGAGTTAACAAGGTCCCAAATGTTTTTAACATAGTTAAAAGATACATAAGTTTTGAAAGTTTAGAACATTATCGAATGAAAACTTTTATTTAAACATGAGCCATCATGTAGATATCCATTTCTTGCGCCACCCATCCAAGCCGAAAGTCACTTACGGACCTGAGATAAAACATGCTAAAAGTCAACACAAAGGTTGAGTGAATTCATAGAGTTTAATAAGTAAGCAGTTGAATACAAGATAAATCAGTTTAAAATACGATGGGCTACGTTGTTATACGCCCATAATTAAGTTGACATGTAACAAATACAAGTCGGGTAATAAAGATTTATAGCATTGAGCTCATGAAACCGAACCTTGACCTAGTTTAATAGTGCCCTGAAAAGGTAAGATTTGCCATTTACCACGTAATCTCTCAATATTATGTGACCGTTGATGTATGAGCGCTACTCACCCGGCCAGGCCCGCCAGGCCAAATATGCATATTCATAATACTAGCGTTTCCTACGGAATTAACGGTTCATGATGCGGACTTAATTGGCAAGAAATACTCAATGTCAGATGTCTATAAATCATGTAATCGGGTCCAACATACCAAAAACCTACTTGTATTCAGTTTGTAAAACTAGCATGTATCCCCCTCGCGAGGTTTATAAAACATTTAAATAAGTACAGGCGAGGCTATGAACTCACCGTGAACAAAGGAGGTAATAAGAAACGAGCAAGCAAGCGAAGAAAGATAGCCGCGTAGCTCTACGAAGAACCTAAACATATATACGTTGTCTTAGGTTTTGAAAATAAACATTGATGCAACTTAGCTATATATATAAGTTATTAACTTACCTATGCTTGGTACATAATTCCTAATTATATCAAGTGTTCAAAATTAAGTTTTAGAGATATAGTCATATGAGTTTTCGAATCCTCTACACTTTAAAAGTCAAAGCTGTTAACATTTTTATAATTTGTACATCTTAGAAAATCCGTTACTATTAAACCGTATGTCAAAAAATTAAGTTTCTTATATCCCCGGAAAGGTATTTGTCTGTACTAAAAAGTTTTGTGGGTCCCACTAGACCAAAAATTACTTAACAGTAGAAAAATAATCCATTTACCCATAGTATTCAGCCCAACAGTTTTCAATATCACAACAGTCCCACGAAAAATACGATATCTTGAGTTCTACAAGTCCAATTAATTCCCCGTTTGCGGCCATGTTTAAGTTAAGATGTTACCTACATTTCATAAAACTGGGCCAAGTAGTGAAAATGAACATATCACTGAGATTTTTACCATTTAAATCTGTAACTCAGAATCTGGCATGTTTCACGAAAATATTTCTAGTTTAATCATCGTAATGAGTTATTCGATGAAATACCCGTCAAAATGACCACAAGACATAGGGCTACAACTACATATTTTTAGTTTAGGTCCAATGTTTACTGATTAAATCAGTTTATTCCTTTTTTACCCCTGAATCTGATTCACAGTTTGCATGTCTAGTCCTTTAGGGTTTTTGGTGTTTCCTAACTATGTACCAAGCCTAACCAAGCAACATAACTTATATAATATACAAATACATCGAGATATATAACTTTTACAGAAGTGAAAATAGAAATAAAATGAAAAGAGAGTGTTGAGTTTCCTTACAAAAGTGATGAACAAGAAAATCAAGAACAATGGACCACAAAACCTATGATTTTACCAATAACCCTTGCACCATTTTCTTTCAATCTTTTACCCAACTTTTTATACCCTTGTTAACCTTGAAACTACTCTAATATACCAGCCCTTAAACCATCTTGATCAACACTTGAAACAACTTCCCAAAGAAACCAAGAAATAATGAGATTTGATGATGTTTTTAGTGTAATAAACCAAGAACAAGACTAGGCCTTCAAGATCTTTAATTTATGATCAATAATTTAGTAAAAGGATTGATGAAATATGTGTATCTTAGCTGTTTTGGGTCGTTGATATCAAGAGAGGAAGGAAGAGAGGGAAATTTTTGCATGGGTGATATGATCTATGTGTTAGTTACTAGTGATTATGCAAAAGATATAACATGTGTGGACACTTGTTATCTTTTATGTATGGACACCACAATGGTGTGACACATAGGAGGGGGAAGAGTTAGTGGAGGTTTAGATGCAGAATTTTTAGATTAAAATGAGTTATTAGTAGAACTTTGTAGTTTATTTAGCTCCCGGTAATTAAAACGTAGGGTTTTTGAAACGCGTAATGTAATATCGGGTAGGAATAAATTGTTAAACTTTCAAAAATATTAAAACTTGTTATCATGAACTATTTGAGTAGTTTAGATGAGTGGTGAATTCATCGGAGGGTTTAAACATCGTTAAAGTTGAAACCGTGAGTTGAAAACGTGTTTGGTGACACCAGTTCTTGATAAAAGTGATGTAAACTATAAACATGAAACGACAAGTATAAAACTCACTTGTCAACATGAAAATAGGTTAAAATGCATAAAATATAAAAAAAATTATTATAGTCTAGGGTTGGTTCACGTTGTTAATACCTTAAAACATAAATTTAAATCGCGTAAAATGTAAAAGGTGCAAGGTTTACCTAAAATTGTAAAATGTAAATTATGACTTTTAAAATAGGATTGTAAGGAAACAATGGTGCATAGAAAATGAAGAATAGACATAGTCTAGATGCGGTTGAATTAATTGAACGTGTTATGACGTACGCGGATAACTTCCGACGATGTTAATTATAAAAAAAATAGGATAGTCAAACAATAAAATATTAAAATTAATGACATGAAAATTTTGAAATGTCACAGTACGTACCCCTTAAGAGAGCGCCGTCCCGGAGCTCAACTCGCTTTATCTCTAAACGGTTCACTTGTGAAAGAAACAAAAAATGAGGATACTCATAAGGAATGAATTCTAGAATAACTAACGACGCGGTTCGATTCACGTCGTCCAGAAATACGGTGCGGAGTAAGGTTGACAATACGTGAAAAAGATAGAGTGAGGATTTGTTTAGTTGTTTTGCTCGATCATATAAATACCGCTGAATTGTTATACTCACATAAAAATTTTGTGATTCTCGAAGATCAAGTAGAAGATCAATTAGACATAACCCATATATAACTATTCTTAGTATTTGAAAAATCTAAGTCGAACATAGGTAGTCAGACTATGTTCCACTGTCCCAAGGTTAAATATAGGTGACTAGACTATATTTAATCGAGGTTCGATAAAATTTTCAAATACTTAACTTAGTTATACTCGTGATATGTCCATTGTTGGACAAGTATGGAGTTTGCATAAGTATCTTATATACAAAGAGTGATATAAGTTTGTATATACGTAAGAATCAATCATAAGTAAGTAAGTGAGTGTGTAACATAAGCAAATAAGGAAAATGAGCGTAGAAAATGAAGTTTTAAGCAGTTCTAAATCAGTTCACATCGGGCCAGAAACACGGACCTTTAACAATGAAGGTTTCAAAAGAGAACTTGATGGATGTAGAGAAAGTTACTGAACTTCAGCTTTTGTATGATGAATCCGTTTATAAGAATTATTGCAGAATGACGAACAATAAAATAATAACAAAATAGTTCATGAGGCAATAATAAATCATGGTTTTAGTTAATAAAACAAGGTCGAGTAATTGATAAGATAATAACAAAATCGTTTATAAGGTGGTGAAAATTTTAGTAAAAGGTAAATGACATAACGATTTCTAATATAACAAAATAGTTTATTCAAAACTAGTCCAAACAGTTTATTTAATAGTAGTACATCAGTGGATAAGTTTATAAGATGGTGGTAAAGTAGTTTGTAAGAGAGTGGCAAGGAGTGTATTAATATTGTAGTGAAAATGGTTTAAAAGAAAGTAGTAAACTAGTTTTACAAGGTAATTGACCAAATGATTTGTAAAGAGGTGACAAAAACTAAATTTTGAACGAATTCGAGCAGTTTATGAAATAGTAGTGAATAAGGTTATTAGTTTATAAGGTAATAATGGGGTGATTCTTTGGGGAATGGTAAATTCGTTTGTAATATAATGAAAGATAGTTTATATGACAATAAAGGAGTTGTTTATAAAATGGTAGTGAATTTCCAAGGTAAATAAATAGAAATGTGATGGGTTTCATATAAAACATCGTTGTGTAAGGTTATGAAAAGATTTTTAAAGATTATAGCATTACTCACGGTTTTTTTTTTTTTTTTTTTTTTTTTTTTTTTGGAAAATAAATGAGACCACTGTGTCACGCACAATGTATGAGAAAGTTTTAGGGGATCATCAAAACGAATAAATACATATTTACTTGTTTAGTAATTCGGTGAAACATATATAATTAGGAGATGTAGGGTTTGACATGATGCTTTAGAAAATAAACAAGAAATGCTTGGAAAACATGAGTTTACGGGGAGTAAGACAACCAATAGAAATTGATAAATTGTAACAGGTTTCGATGTTATATGAAATGATATAACATATGGTTATGAAAGAGTTTAGAGACCATTGTAATCGCATACAATGTTTGATAAATAAGAGAGACCATTGTAATCGCATACAATGTCTGAGAGAGACCATCGTGTAACTCACAATGGTTAGAAGAGTTTAGTATTCATGTGAGAACTTTATATAGAAATATACCAATGTTTCAGGATCAAGCAAGATAGTCGAGAGAGAGAAGAAAAAAAAATATCTTAAGTACATATAGTAATATTCACTATATGTATACGTATAGTAATTGTGCACTCGAAGATGTATATAAATTTCCGGATGGAAATTCACAATGCACATGAATAGCATAAAATACAACAAGGAAGTTTAGTGCACAAAAGGTTATATATATAAGAGAGATACTTTCGCGGATTATCGGACGAGTTAAGAAATAATTATAGTGCTCCTATAATCATCCTTAATATAGTATGATTAAGATATATATACGAGGGAGAAATAGGAAGCTCAGGAGTAGGCGCGCATGGATATCGGACAAGATGATGGAAGCTCATGATTTTGAAAAAAAATAAATGATTATAGTCTAGGTTTTTAAAAACAAAAAGACCTAGTTCACTATAATTTGTGCTCTGATACCATTCTATAACACCCCCATTTTATGAACGCAGCGGAATACAACATGGGATGCTATTTGGTCAAATAGTACAAGTATAGTAAATAACTTTAAAACAAAGTCATTTTTAAAACCTCACATTCGATAATTTATCAGAGTTAACAAGGTCCCAAATGTTTTTAACATAGTTAAAAGATACATAAGTTTTGAAAGTTTAGAACATTATCGAATGAAAACTTTTATTTAAACATGAGCCATCATGTAGATATCCATTTCTTGCGCCACCCATCCATGCCGAAAGTCACTTACGGACCTGAGATAAAACATGCTAAAAGTCAACACAAAGGTTGAGTGAATTCATAGAGTTTAATAAGTAAGCAGTTGAATACAAGATAAATCAGTTTAAAATACGATGGGCTACGTTGTTATACGCCCATAATTAAGTTGACATGTAACAAATACAAGTCGGGTAATAAAGATTTATAGCATTGAGCTCATGAAACCGAACCTTGACCTAGTTTAATAGTGCCCTGAAAAGGTAAGATTTGCCATTTACCACGTAATCTCTCAATATTATGTGACCGTTGATGTATGAGCGCTACTCACCCGGCCAGGCCCGCCAGGCCAAATATGCATATTCATAATACTAGCGTTTCCTACGGAATTAACGGTTCATGATGCGGACTTAATTGGCAAGAAATACTCAATGTCAGATGTCTATAAATCATATAATCGGGTCCAACATACCAAAAACCTACCTGTATTCAGTTTGTAAAACTAGCATGTATCCCCCTCGCGAGGTTTATAAAACATTTAAATAAGTAAAGGCGAGGCTATGAACTCACCGTGAACAAAGGAGGTAATAAGAAACGAGCAAGCAAGCGAAGAAAGATAGCCGCGTAGCTCTACGAAGAACCTAAACATATATACGTTGTCTTAGGTTTTGAAAATAAACATTGATGCAACTTAGCTATATATATAAGTTATTAACTTACCTATGCTTGGTACATAATTCCTAATTATATCAAGTGTTCAAAATTAAGTTTTAGAGATATAGTCATATGAGTTTTCGAATCCTCTACACTTTAAAAGTCAAAGCTGTTAACATTTTTATAATTTGTACATCTTAGAAAATCCGTTACGATTAAACCGTATGTCGAAAAATTAAGTTTCTTATATCCCCGGAAAGGTATTTGTCTGTACTAAAAAGTTTTGTGGGTCCCACTAGACCAAAAATTACTTAACAGTAGAAAAATAATCCATTTACCCATAGTATTCAGCCCAACAGTTTTCAATATCACAACAGTCCCACGAAAAATACGATATCTTGAGTTCTACAAGTCCAATTAATTCCCCGTTTGCGGCCATGTTTAAGTTAAGATGTTACCTACATTTCATAAAACTGGGCCAAGTAGTGAAAATGAACATATCACTGAGATTTTTACCATTTAAATCTGTAACTCAGAATCTGGCATGTTTCACGAAAATATTTCTAGTTTAATCATCGTAATGAGTTATTCGATGAAATACCCGTCAAAATGACCACAAGACATAGGGCTACAACTACATATTTTTAGTTTAGGTCCAATGTTTACTGATTAAATCAGTTTATTCCGTTTTTACCCCTGAATCAGATTCACAGTTTGCATGTCTAGTCCTTTAGGGTTTTTGGTGTTTCCTAACTATGTACCAAGCCTAACCAAGCAACATAACTTATATAATATACAAATACATCAAGATATATAACTTTTACAGAAGTGAAAATAGAAATAAAATGAAAAGAGAGTGTTGAGTTTCCTTACAAAAGTGAGGAACAAGAAAATCAAGAACAATGGACCACAAAACCTATGATTTTACCAATAACCCTTGCACCATTTTCTTTCAATCTTTTACCCAACTTTTTATACCCTTGTTAACCTTGAAACTACTCTAATATACCAGCCCTTAAACCATCTTGATCAACACTTGAAACAACTTCCCAAAGAAACCAAGAAATAATGAGATTTGATGATGTTTTGAGTGTAATAAACCAAGAACAAGACTAGGCCTTCAAGATCTTTAATTTATGATCAATAATTTAGTAAAAGGATTGATGAAATATGTGTATCTTAGCTGTTTTGGGTCGTTGATATCAAGAGAGGAAGGAAGAGAGGGAAATTTTTGCATGGGTGATATGATCTATGTGTTAGTTACTAGTGATTATGCAAAAGATATAACATGTGTGGACACTTGTTATCTTTTATGTATGGACACCACAATGGTGTGACACATAGGAGGGGGAAGAGTTAGTGGAGGTTTAGATGCAGAATTTTTAGATTAAAATGAGTTATTAGTAGAACTTTGTAGTTTATTTAGCTCCCGATAATTAAAACGTAGGGTTTTTGAAACGCGTAATGTAATATCGGGTAGGAATAAATTGTAAAACTTTCAAAAATATTAAAACTTGATATCATGAACTATTTGAGTAGTTTAGATGAGTGGTGAATTCATCGGAGGGTTTAAACATCGTTAAAGTTGAAACCGTGAGTTGAAAACGCGTTTGGTGACACCAGTTCTTGATAAAAGTGATGTAAACTATAAAAATGAAACGACAAGTATAAAACTCACTTGTCAACATGAAAATAGGTTAAAATGCATAAAATATAAAAAAAAATATTATAGTCTAGGGTTGGTTCACGTTGTTAATACCTTAAAACATAAATTTAAATCGCGTAAAATGTAAAAGGTGCAAGGTTTACCTAAAATTGTAAAATGTAAATTATGACTTTTAAAATAGGATTATAAGGAAACAATGGTGCATAGAAAGTGTAGAATAGACATAGTCTAGATGCGGTTGAATTAATTGAACGTGTTATGACGTACGCGGATAACTTCCGACGAAGTTAATTATAAAAAAAAAAATAGAATAGTCAAACAATAAAATATTAAAATTAATGACATGAAAATTTTGAAATGTCACATAAAACTACTAATGTTACCACATTGGTCGGTGGAGTGTTGCTAGAGTGACTAATGATGTGATTATCGACTTAGAATGTGGTGTAATCAAACTTGATTATGAAGGGAGAGTTGTGATGAGTTCCATTATGATGGTATAATACCGTTCAAAGCATTTTGTTGGTTTATTGTGTTATAGAGGAAGGACTCTCTCTCCAAAAAATTCAGATGTACACAAAATGATGCATGGTTTACAACACTTTAAAGCAAGCAATTTTTATAATTACAACAACCAAAGCATTGTGTACAACAAAAACTAGCATGAATCGAAATTCAGACCACTTTCTTTAGAATTCTACAGTAATAACATTAAAAACACCCCTACACTCAATATTACAATTATTTAAACACAATGTACAACCATCATTCTACATTAATAGCACTAAAAACACCCCTACACCCAATATTACAATCATTTAAACACAATGTACAACCCTCATTCTATATTAATAGCATTAAAAACATCCCTACACCCAATATTATAATCATTTAAACACAATGTACAACCCTCATACTTACTTTGATGGATTAGTGAGTTTTGATGATGAAAACCTATAAAACCATGAGTTTTTATTTCAAAACCCTAACAAGGATTACTAAATAAGCTTGAATATGACTTGAACTTGAAGAATCAATGAATTTGGCTTGTGATTTGATCCATGGCCGAGCACCAAGAGAGGAGAGGAAGAAAAAATGAATTTTGCTTGTTAAAGTGATAAGTCTTGAAGTTTTAGGTAAATATCTTGATCTTGATGGCATAATGGTAAATAATAGATCAATTTAAGGTAACCATATGTATTTGTAGTTAAAGGGGGGGGGGGGGGCACATGTAATTAAGGAAGAGTGTATAGGAAGCTTGGGGTTAAAATGTAGATGATATTATGTGTTTTAGTTTTAGTTATTTTGTTATCGGGTACCGAGTTAACTAAAAATAAATCGTGACGAGTTGAAATAAAATATGACGAAGTTAATCGGGATATAATAAATTCATAAAAGTTGTGAAAATATATTGGGTACAAGTATTGGGTGTTTGAATGATTATTGTTTAGTTTCTACGAAAACCATCGTAATTATATTAAACTTACGATATAAATTAAATCAATTTCCAAAATACCGGGTAAGTGAATTTTAAAATCTTTGTGATGTTGTAAGGGGTGTAAAAATATATCGGGACCATTGTGGAGATTGTTGGATATGTTAGTCACTTTTATCGATCGCGTGTTAACGTTTATTTAAAAATAAACATACATAAAACGTCAAATATACCAAAACTATTAATTTGAATATCCTACGAGTGGTATAGTATGCAAATGCTATTGTGATGATATGCAGACTATTTCTAGTCCATATGAAATATCCCTACTGATAATACATGAATTCGCACCTGAACCAATTCGGTTACGTGAATTTAAATATCCGTAAACTAAATTTACGATGAAATGAATAATGCACATGAATAGTGTTTTCCTTCCGGAAATAAATAGTGTCATGTGAATAGTAAAATTTCTGAACTCTTCTCAGAATCTCAAACTGACTCCAGAAATGATGAATAGTAAAATGATGAATAGTGATCGATGAATAGTAACTGATGAATAGTAAATTGTCGAAGTTCAGAAAATGACCTGAAATGGTGAGTTGTGACATTCTAATCATTGGTATGAAATGGGTCTTTAAAAACAAGACTGATGTGAATGGCACAGTCATCAAAAACAAAGCAAGACTGGTTGCCAAAGGATATAATCAACTGGAAGGTATAGACTATGAGGAAACCTTTGCACCTGTTGCTAGAATGGAAGCCATCAGGATCTTCCTTGCCTATGCAACTTACATGAACTTTAAAGTTTACCAAATGGATGTTAAAAGTGCATTCCTAAATGGTAACATCAAAGAAGATGTTTATGTGCATCAGCCTCCTGGCTTTGAAAGTAGTGAATATCCCAACCATGTCTACAAGCTTAACAAGGCCCTTTATGGACTGAAACAAGCTCCCAGGGTATGGTATGAAACTCTTTCAGCCTTCCTGATCCAAAACAAGTTTGTCAGAGGAAAGATTGACAACACACTATTCATCTACAGAACAAAGAGTGATGTCATTGTTGTCCAAGTGTATGTTGATGACATCATCTTCGGCTCAACAAGCTATAAATTTTGCAAACAGTTTGAGAAACTAATGACCACAAAGTTTGAAATGAGCATGATGGGTGAACTCACATACTTTCTTGGACTCCAAATCAAACAAACTGAAAAAGGAATATCCATTTTCCAAGAAAAATACCTGAGGAACCTACTGAAGAAGTATGAGCTCAGTGATTGCTCTTCAGTGAAGACTCATATGGTTCCTCCAAACAACCTTGGCCCTGATCTCACAGGAAAATCAGTGAATCAAACCCAATACAGAGGAATGATAGGCTCCCTGATGTACTTACTTGCCTCAAGGCCTGATATCCAATTCTCAGTCTGCCTGTGTGCAAGATACCAGGCTGATCCTAAAGAATCACATCTCACTGCTGTCAAGAGAATCATCAGATACCTGAAGGGTACTCTAAAGCTTGGTTTGTATTACCCAAAATATTCAGGATTTGATCTCAAAGGGTACACTGACTCTGACTATGCAGGATGTAACATGGATAGGAAAAGTACTTCAGGATCCTGCCAATTTCTTGGTGGTAAACTTATGTGTTGGAGTACAAAGAAACAAAAATCAGTGGCCATGTCCTCAGCTGAAGCTGAATATATGGGTGCTGCAGGACGTTGTGCAAATGTACTATGGATGAAGAGCCAACTAAGTGACTATGGCATTCAGTATAAGATGGTACTTATCTTTTGTGATAATACAAGTGCCATAGCCATCTCAAAGAATCCAGTACTTCATCAAAGAACCAAACACATTGACATCAGATACCATTTCATCAGGGACCACATCACAAATGGAGAAATTGAACTACATTTCATCCCCACTGAGTATCAGCTAGCTGATATCTTCACAAAACCCTTGGATGAACCCACTTTCACAAGATTGAAAGCTGAATTGGGCATGTTGGACATAGAATCAGGAAACTGATCAAAAGTGTTCCAACCTAATGTAAATTCTCTAGGTCCCTGATCACACCCTTCCTAAAACACATTTTTTTAATAAAAAAAATCATTCATGGGGCTCATGATGAAAAATGGCATTTAATACCCTAACTAAATGCTCTAAGTACTTAGTTAGTAAATGTCCCAGGTAGGTAACTGATTCCTATTAAATATAGGAATATATGTCACTTACACAACTGGCATCCACCTCTTGGGCCCCCACATCTCTCTCACCAAACACCACTGAGCATTAAATGCTCCCTCACACACAATAGTTGTGAAGATTTTTCTCTGCAAAAGTGCATTATTTGCAGAACCTCACAACTGTTCACCCCATGATGTGAGAGAAAATAGGGGCAATGGGAATCGTGATATTTAATGCGGATATCAAACCCATATTATTATGCCGCTTCGGTTGAATAATATAAACCGTTGGTATCCGCAGCATCACTACCCTAATTCCCACCCTATAAATACCCCCACAAAGAAGAACACACACGCTTTAATATCTTAACAAAACTCTTGCAAAATTATTTCAAGAATCATTTTGTTTTCAAAAACTTTGTGTGCTTCTTCTTTGTTCAAAACCAGACCTTTTATCAAACAAAAATGGCATCTTCAAAGGTCATATAATACGCACCCAATGTGGATTTACAAATGGAAAGCGTAGACCTCACCAAAAACAATGTGGTGGGGAACTTTGCCTACCCTGAAGGGTTTCCTGAATACATGAATGTGGTAAAGTTCCTACAAAACTGTTTTCTCACCACCACTTTCACAAAGACCCCCTCAGTCATCTATCATGACTACCTGAGGGAATTTTGGTGCATAGCGGTGGTTGAAAACCCTGATGCGCCAAAGGAGGCCAAAATCAGGTTCTTAGTGAAGAATGGAACTAAGTTCCTAACTCTTGACTACAAAACCTTTGTCAAAGCCACTGGCCTTGACTACACTGAGACCTTTGTAGCCCCACCAACTGAAGAGGAAGTTAGACAACTCCTCTTGGAACTTGGGCCCTATGATAAACATCATCCTGATGTTGCTCCTGGGGCCCTACTGTCTAAAGCCCCCATAATCAAAACATGGTTCCCTGCCCCCTGGAGGATCCTGATGACATTTGTAATTCAGGTCCTTGGGGGGAATAAATCCTCAACTTAGCAACTAAACACTACTCAATCAATGATAGTGTACTGTCTCATTGAGGGTAAAAAGATTGACCTTGGAGAAATTATCTTCAGGGACCTCATAGCCAAATTGGGTGGGAAGTCTAGGCAAAAACACATGTCTTACCCTAGATTTATTTCCTGTACCCTGAATGACTTATTAGGGTCTGAGTATATCAAGCCTGACAGTGTCGGCTTTGAACCTGATGTCTTACATAAGGAAAATTATTCACGTGACCCTATTGAGGTTACACCTATCGCCCTGACCACATATATGCTGACTACTATCCAGGGTGACAACATCATATCACCAATTCCCTCTCCCATCAAAAAGGTGAAGAGGAAGAAGGGACATGGGTCCAGGAAGGTGGCTCAACCCAAGTCACTCGCCACTGAGACCTCTGCCCCTAAGCCTGACAAAAGGGGGCAACAACAACAACAGACCCTGACTGCTGACACCCTCAGGATCATTAGCCAATCTTTGGCCCCAAAAAAAAGGCCAACGGAGGGCACTGAGACATCACACTCAGTGTCCTCGGGCGAACCTGTTCCCAAAGGCTCTGCTGACATAAACAAGTCAGTGGAGTTGGAACCAACCAAACCTTCACATCCTGCTAAAAACTCTCGCAAATCATAACCAAAGTATCAGGGAGTAAGGGGTCCTAAACCCTCGGTGGGGCAGCACTACTCCACTGAGAAGGGGATCCACAAACAATCACATCCTGCCAAAGGCTCGAGTAAATCACAACCCAAGCAACAGGGAGTTCTTGCCCCTAAATCTTCAACAGGCCAGTACAAGCCTGTTGGATTGGGGGGTAAAACCACTCAGGTGCCTGATGAGGACATTCGCAAATCAAAGCTTTTGTCTGAGGGCACAAAAACTCATCCCAAAGACTCAGAGGGAAACATACAACCCGCTGATAGGGACACAACATTCACGGCTCCTCATGATGGCACTGAGAAACACCCATCAGTGTCTGAAGGGGCACGAGGGACAAAGATTCAGAGGGACAAATGCCACCCGCTGATATGGAACCCACAACCACCCCAGAAGGTGCCCATAACTCGGGAACTGACCTTGAGGACCAGGTAGATAAAACCCAATCTACCGGATTTGAGGGTTCAGGACCTGGCCAAAACGAAGGCAAGTCTTCTTATGAAGAGGAGCCGGATAACCTTCTTTTGCAGATTCAGTCCCTAGCTGATGCTCAGGCAGTTTTGTATTCTGATGATGAATTTGACAGTGATGAGGAAGTTTTTAAGGCCGGAGATGATATGGAGCTTGAGGAGATAGTCCCTGAACCAATTCCTCAGTCTCCTCAATCTTCTAACCATGAAGTACCTGACACACATTCCAAGCCAGAGTCTTCAGGAGATGATCAAGCTCCTCTTACTGTGAAAGCCTTCACCAAATTCATCAAAAAGATTACTAACATTTTGTACAGGGGGATCACTGATGAGGTCTTTGACATGCACACTGAACAGGCGGTTCATTATCATGATCTCAAAGATGTTGTCGAAGACTTCAATGATGATGTCAGGGAACAGAATGCCTCAGTTAACCACTCCCTAACACAGATGATCACTCACCTGAATCAGTTTTTGATATCCCTTAACCAGCTGAATGTAAGGGTTCAGTCTGTTCAAGAATCGGTCAAGGATGATCCTGAACACACCAGGAAGCTTCTTCAGGCATCTGAGACGTATCAGGTAAATTCAGTGGCCCTCACTGAGTTAATTGACTTGCTAAAGGGATCGAATGTTAAGGGTCTCACCACAATTGTGGAGTCTCTTAAATCTTCCTTCATCAAAATGGAAGAATCAGTGGCAGCTCAATCCCAAAGGTCCACTTCTCTGGCATGGACTCTGGGATCCAGGATGACAGCTCTTGAACAAGCTCAAGCTACACTTGACTCCAAAGTGTCCATCATTCAACAGGATACTCAGGAGATCAAGTCTATGATGACTGAAATCTTTCATGCCTTCAAGGGTACATCTGCTTCGTCAGTTCCTCCAACACTTGCCATCACTGCTGTTCCGGCAAATATTGGGGGGGGGGGAATGTTCCTGAAACCCTTGTTACTGACGAACAAGAAGCTGGACAGCCCTCTCACAATGAGGGGGAGCATGTCACTGAGGCCACTCCAATCACTGAAGTTCTACCACAGGAGGAACCAGTCTCCTCCACTCTCAGGCAGGACAGAGGAAAAAGTATTGCTACCACCTCTAAACCTGAAATTGTGCTCAAGCCCGTCTCAACCATAGTCAGATATGACCCTGATGAACCTATTAGAGTCTCGTTTGAAATCAATGGAGTAGTACATCATCTTACCAATGCCGAAATTCAAGCTCACATGGAAAGGATTGATATACTACAAAAGGTGGCTGAAGAGGAGAGAATGAGTAAGCCTGCTCTTATTCAGGTTGTTCATGAGGAAGCTGAAAAGATTGGTTTGGATTCTGAGGCACTAGCAACTGAGCAAGCTAGTGCAGCCTTTAAAAAGGCTCAGGAAGAAGAGTTAAGTGCTCTCAAAAGGGAAAGGGAAAATAAGCTTAGGAAGGATGCTCAAATCAGAAAACACAGGGTCGAAAAGTATACTTGGGTGATGAAAGAAAGGCTAAGACCTGAAACCATCACTGACATTCAAATCCACAGAAACACCAATCCTGCAGTGGTCACGGTCTTCAGGGGATGTGATCAAAGAGTATTTGACGTCCATAAGCCATTCAGGTTTACTGATTTTGGCATCACTGAACTGGATGAGCTTCGTCCTATCATTTCCAAGAAGAACAATGCTGTAGTCCCCAACCTTCTCAAGTCACTGAAGGAAAGGTACGACAGACTAAAAGCAATTCCTAAAGCTCTTAACATTCCCTCACTTCTTCTTGCCTCAACAAAAGAGACTACTCCATCTAAGGCTTCCAAGAGGAAAAGGAAGCATATTGAGATGGAGCCTGATATCAAAGTACCAGGGCTAGATTGTGACAGGTCGCTTCCTGAAGGGATCACTTTCGTGAACAATGTGGTCCTTGAAGCTCCTGAAAGAGGCTTATGTTTTACTGATGAGTATGGAAACTTTGCTTTCCAAAGATGGTCTAATATGGATTAGGCAGGAGTCAAAGCAATGCTCATGTACCTCATGTTGGCGTCCCCCATCAAGAGTACTGAGAACAAAAGATTCTGCCAGGACTTGGAAGCAATGATTAATGAACATCCTGAAAGACATCTACTCAGAACAAAGAAAGCAAAGCTTGAAGCCCTTGGATACCACCTGAATATCTAATCTGCAACAACAACTATCTTTTTTATTTTTGTAATTTGTAGGACTTGTAATAACTATTAATAAACTTTGATGTTTTGTTAAATTATGTGTCCTACTTAAAATTACATCAACATTCAGTAAGAGATGAAGACCCCTGCCAACTCTCACTGAATCAAGAAACACTTAGCCTATTTGTATGTTCAAATAGGGGGAGATTGTTGGGTCACTAAATTCCCCAATCTTCTTCTAACAAGGATTTGAACGTAAAATAACCTAAGTATAAACAAGTCACTGAGTGAACAGTAACTCAATGAGTCATCTTCAGGATGCTTAGACTGAGCCTAAGAAGAAAGGTTCTCCATTCAGTGAGGCGGAACTCAGTGAGTGAGATCTAAGCCAAGAAGAAGGTGATGGGTTCAGTGAGGATGACAATAACTCACTGAACCCCAAGACTCCTCAACAACTATCATGGTACTGAAGACTGATGACTTAAAGATTGAAGTTTTGGCGGGACTGGGCGGGAAAGTTGAATTGTTTCACTAAAGTGCTTTATCACTTTAAGGTCAAACTTTCCCCAAATGGTTAAAACCAGGCTGTCATTAGAAAGTGCCTTTTGGACTTAACCCAAAGAAGTTTCCCTTGCCAGAGAATAAAATCTATCAAGATTTTATTAAGGAACACTTAGGTCCATTGTATAATAGAGTTGTTCATATTTGTGTATAAATAGGAAGCATAAGTGAGGAGTAAAAGTTGACAAGTTTGTGCAATTAATGCTAAGCATTCACAAACCACTTTTACTCCTCCAGAGAACAACATGGCCCCTGAGATAGCTCAGTAGGTCCTTAAGTTGTCACTCAACATTGTTTGAGTTTAGAGAGGAGTATACCACACTTGTCATTTTCAATCCCAAGTGTTATTCCGCAAACATTTGGGTACGATTCTTTTGATTAACTTCTAATAAAGAATTAAACGTTGAAAAATATTGTCTCTTATGATTACGTTGCTTTATTGTTAATCATTTATACATCTTTGTTAAAAGTCATACAACTTGGTTACATTAGCTTTTTAGTTACTGTTAACTAAGTAAAAATGACCAACAGATACTATATTCTTAGATTTGTGACTAGCATGAACTTGTTTTCCAATTTTACATGCATCACAAAAATGCTTGTCATATTTTAGGTTAGGCAAGTTTCTAACTAGTTCTTTAGAGGCCAAAAATTGTATTTGTTGCACGTTTGCATGTCCTAATCTCCTATGCCACAATGTGGAGTTTTCGTCTAGGGTTTTTAGGCATATCCTATCTTCAGGTTTGTTTCCTAGTTTCATAACATATATGCCTCCTTTCCTAATTCCTCTACCTATAATCTTTCCATTCTTAACTATTTCGCTATCCTCTTCGGTAAAGGTAACTCTACATTTATTATCGCATATTTAGCCTATATTAAGCAAGTTATATGTTAAATTATCTACATGCTCAAAATTTTTAATAGTAAGTGAATCTTGAGAAATCGTACCTTTGCAAATGATTTTTCCGCGCAAGTCACTACCGAAAATAACGTTACCTCCATTGTATGCCTTATACGTAGAAAATAGCTTGCGGTTCCCCGTCATATGCCTCGAACATCCGCTATCCTTGATCCATTCGTCAGGCTCCAAGTCAATTCCTAAACATATTTCGTCAGTTGCTTTTGCCACAAAACATTTTACGTCTCTTGGTTTTTCCACTTCTTCTTTGTCACTATCACTCCATGTTCCCCTAACAAAGGCGCCTTGATTTTCATAACCCGACGGCTTTAGACATTCACCAATGAGATGATTTGGACTTCTAAATCTAAAGCACTTTCTTTTCCCGTAGTTATCACTTCTATTTCTTTGGAACGACTTTCTTTCGTCTCGTGGTGATCTAGTGAATCTTCCTAGTCTTTTGAAGAATTTCTTGAATTCTCTTACGGCCATTGCATATTCTTCGTCTTCACTCTCGTCACTTGAGTCATCATCGTCACTAGGTTCCTTTTTTGCTTTTAGAGCAATGGATTTGGTTTGTTCTTTCTTGACTTTGACCGTTTCCGAATCTGTTCATATAATTTCTTCTTGGACCTTCAAGTTGCCAATAAGTTCATCAAGTTATAACGTCATCAAATTCTTTGATTCTTCAATTGCCATGACCTTATCTCACCATTTTGGATGCAACGCCCTAAGAAATTTCCTAACACAATTTTTACTAGAAAATGTCTCATCAAGTGCTTTTAAACTTGTGATAATAGTGTTAAATTTAGCAAAAGCATTATCAATTGATTCCTCTTCCGAAATTGTAAATTGTTCATATTGTTGTACAAGAAGATCTATTTTATTATCTTTGACTTGACTATTACCTTGGTCAGTAATAAGTAGTGATTCCCAAATTTCTTTGGTGGTTTTACACATGAAAATTCTTTCATATTCTTTACGCGGTAACGCATTATAAATTACCATTTTAGCTTCATTATTTTTAGCTAGTTTCTTTTTCAAATCATCATTTTGTTTTTCAAAAGGTACAATTTCATCCTTTTTAGTTTCTGGATTTTGTTGAGTGGGAGGAAAATCACCAAAGGTAATAACATGCCAAAGATCAAGATCTTTAGATTTCACATAAGTTTCGAATCTATTTTTCCAATATAAAAATCCATCACTTTTAAATAGTGGTGGTCTTTGGATAGATTGCCCTTCTAAATATTTTTCAGATTCCATAGATCGTTACAAGTTTTAAAATACAATATATTTTAAAAATCTTGCTAGACGTGGCTCTTGATACCAATTATGGAAAACTAGAATGGGGGTTGAATAGTTTTACATCTTTTTAATTTGTTATAAAAGGTTGTTTGATTGTTTTCTTTATTTTCAAAAATTTAGATTCAAAAATATGTGATCTCAAGTCTTGCACAATATAACCAACAGTAAATATGTATGATATAGCAATAATAATGTAAGTAAAGAAATAAATGAGAGATGGAAAGATCGAACCACGAGACAAGAGATTTATAGTGGTTCGGCTACAAGGACACCTTCCTTACCCTACTCCACTCCCCAAGCACCTAACTCGAGAGTTTTCTTCACTTTGTCAACAAGCTCCCTTATGGCGGAGAAAACCTTACACACCAATGTACACACCACAACTTTGTCACAAAATATCACACCTTATTCACAACTACTTCACACCTATCTATCTTCACACCTATCTACTTCACAACTATCTTCTTCACACCTATTTTCTTCACAACTATCTACTCCCAACAATCTTCTTCACACCTATTTTCTTCACAACTATCTACTCTCCAACTATCTACTTCACAACAATCTTCTAAACAATCACTTAATCTACACACTAAGCTAATCTATCTTCTACCAAATATTCACAACAAATAACACAAAGAAATATGTGTAATGAATGATGCTCTAACAACTTGGATGTGGAGGTCATAACAAGTTGTAATACTTATTGTCTTGGAGGATAGAAGTATTCTTCTCTTGCACTTGAGAGGTTGATGTTTGGATCACTTTGAAACAAAGATTTATGAATGTATGATCAAAGGATTTAGAGAATAGAAATGGAGATCTAGAACAGAAAGTTTAGGAGTGTAAAAGGTGAGAAAAATCTGTGGAATGAACCAGTATTTATAGGGGAACAAACTACTGTTCTTGAGCGTGGCCGGTCCCCTTAATTAGGGGTCGGTCCCCTTAATTATTAAGGGGGCCGCCCCCTCCAGAACGTTGGAGTTGTTTGTCCTTTTGTGGGGAAGTTTTTTCTGGATAATATTTGCCATTTTTTGTTGGAAATTTGAAATCATATACATATAATGAATTAAACATATTCTTTTATTTCCAAAAATAATTTTGTAAAAGATATAAAATGTTTATGACATTTTATAAAAGTTCTAGTGACTTAGAAAAATTTTCCTTTGATCATAGATTGCAATAAACACTTTGTTTATTCATACCTTAAGTGATTTAGATGTAAAAAGAAATATTAACCACTAAATACTTGTTTACATCATAAAATTTTAGTTCAATGAGTTTATGTTTTGTAATTATCAAAACATAGAGATATTGTTAATATGTTATCAATGTTTTTAGGCATTATTTATGTCAACATAGTGCTTAGGTGTGAAGAAGTTGTGAACTAGTTGTGAAGAAGTTGTGAAGTAGTTGTGTAGAAGTTGTGAAAAAGGTGTGACGAAGTTGTGGTGTGATAATTGGTGTGTAAGGTTTTCTCCGCCATAAGGGAGCTTGTTGACATAGTGAAGAAAACTCTCGAGTTAGGTGCTCGGGGAGTGGAGTAGGGTAAGGAAGGTGTCCTTGTAGCCGAACCACTATAAATCTCTTGTCTCGCGGTTAGATCTTTCCATCTCTTACTTATTATCTTGCTTATATCGTTATTACTTTTGTACACGTAGACGTATATATACTATTGCTCATATAGTGCTAGTGTTGATTTCACTTAAAGATCAAACAAAAGTTTCATTCACAAAACAAAGTTTTTACAATCAAACTAAAAAGGTAACATACATATAATTGATCATTTCGATAAAGTATAGTTTTCATATATAATATAATCAAGGATTGCAAAATAAATATTTACTTACTTATCTCTCGTATATAGCTATAATTGTTTATATTATGCATGTATTGATTTCACATACTTAGCTTACATTATTATTATTGTTTATACTTAGATATAGTTGTTCATATTGTACAAAATTTGAATTCACATAAGATCGAATCAAAGTTTTTAAAAGTAAACAAGGTTTTAAAACTAAACTACGTTTTCATAATAAAATAAAATAAAAAGACGTAAAACTATTCAACCCCCCTTCTAGTTTTCCGCAATTGGTACCAAAGCCAGTTCTAACTAGATCTTTAAAATATATTGTATTTTAAAACTTGTAACGATCAATGGAATCTGAAAAATATTTAGAAGGGCAATCTATGCAAAGACCACCACTATTTGAAAGTGATGGATTTTTATATTGGAAAAATCGATTCGAAACTTATATGAAATCAAATGATCTAGATCTTTGGCATGTTATTACTAATGGTGATTTTTTACCTACTCAGAATAATCCCGAAACAAATAAATATGAAATAGTACCTTTTGAAAAACAAAATGATGATTTAAAAAGAAAACTTTCCAAAAATAATGAAGCGAAAATGGTTATTTACAATGCGTTACCACGTAAAGAATACGAAAGGATATTTATGTGTGAAACCACAAAAGAAATTTGGAATTATTTACTAATAACTCACCAAGGTAATAGTCAAGTCAAGGATAACAAAATAGATCTACTTGTGCAACAATATGAGCAATTTACAATTCCGGAAGAGGAATTGATTGATAATGCTTTTGCTAGGTTTAACACTATCATCACAAGTCTAAAAGCACTTGATGAGAATTTTTCTAGTAAGAATCTTGTCAGGAAATATCTTAGGGCTCTTCATCCAAAATGGCGAGCTAAAGTCACGGCTATTGAAGAATCAAAGAATTTGTCAACTCTACAACTTGACGAATTAATTGGGAACTTGAAAGTACACGAGGTCATAATAAAGAAGGACTCCGAAATAATCAAAGGAAAAAGAGAACAAAGCAAATCCATTGCTTTGAAAGCTAGGAGGGAATCTAGTGACGACAAAAGCTCAACCTCCGAAAGTGATGATGAAGAATACGCTATGGCCGTAAGAGATTTGAAGAAATTTTTCAAAAGATAAGGAAGATTCGTTAGACAACCGCATGATGAAATGAAAGTATCTCAAAGAGGTAAAGATGACAAGAATGGGAAGAATGAAATGAAGTGTTTTAAATGTGGTGATCCAAATCATCTCATCGGAAAGTGTCCAATGATGTCAATAGATCAAAATCAAAAGGCGTTCATTGGAGGTACTTGGAGTGATAGTGATTAGGACAAGAAAGAAACCACAAAGGAGGAAAAGTGTCTTATGGCTAAGACGTTAAAAGAGGTACATTCCAAAACCGAATTATTTAGTGATGAAAATTTATCATTAGATGAGAAAGGCCTAGATAATGAATATAATAGATTATGCAAATTAGGTCAAAAAGTAATGGTTAAAAATAAAACACTAAAATGCATAAATACTCAACTAGAAAATGAAATACTTGAATTGAAAGCTAAAATAAACCACTTAGAAAAGGGTAAGAAAATTTTTGAGGAATGTAAATCATGTCATGATCTCGAAAATGAAAATGAAAAACTTAAGGAAGAAATTTATAAACTTGATAAATTTGAAAATAGTAGTCACTCACTTAGGAAAATAATAAGTATTCAAAGAGCATCCGGAGATAAAACCGGTTTAGGATTTAACTCAACCGAAGCTTCAACAAGTGAAACTAGAAATGTTAAATTTGAAAGTGAACTTAATGAACTAAAACCTTTAGAATCAAATCCTAAATATATACTTATTAATGATAGAAAAATACCTCTTGCCAACGATGAAGAAGTAAAAACCTTTTATAAACCATCCTTAAAAACCGAAGTAGGATCATCTAAACCCAAATTAAGATCTAAAACTCCACCACCAAGAAAACCTAACAATCATCATCCAAGATCTAAAACACCTCAACCTATAAGAAATAAAAATAGACAAAATTACAATAGCACTAGAAATCAAATGTGAAATTATCAACCAAGTTACAATCCTTGGGGAATATTACCACCATACATGCATCCTAGCCAAATGTTAAATATGTTTGGACCAAACAACTTTGGACCAATGAGACAATGGGAACCAAGTGGCTAAGTTGTCATTCTTCGAAGAAGTTGGAATCTCATCAACATAGTCACTTAAAGTGCTTGAAGAAGATCCATTGAAGACTAAAAGGTACGCGTTTCTTTAAGTTCATCACTAAAATTTGCATGCTTAGATAAATGATTAGTTAGATTAATGCTTAGCTATACATATATATTGTTTGTAACACTTTTACATATATACGTACATAATAGCTTATATACTTATAACCTAGAAACATCATTAGTTGACTTTCCTAGGAATAAAATGAAATTGTTCATTGTCGATCAAAATAGAAAATGGAAATCTTCTATATCCACTATTAGCAAACTCATGGTGATGAAGTGAAATGAGTTAAGTGGATCAATCGTTAATATAGAAGTAGGATTAGATCTCTCGCGTAAGAAAACTATGGATGAAACAAACTCTCGTAGACTATGGCATTAAGTTATATAAGCGTGCGATAACAAAGGAAATATAGATGTTAGGTTATACCCCATTCAACACTCTCGCATCTAACATATAAATTTTCTTCATCACTTCCTTTAGGATCATAGGATATGTAGAAACGATAGCATGAGATAATAATAGGCTTAACCTATCCTCTTGAGCATGAGATCTCTAACAAATATCTTTTAAAACATATGATTAATGATATTTGTTGTCAAAAGTCTAATATCTATAAAAATATGC
The DNA here is from genome assembly GCA_030686995.1 of Artemisia argyi. Taxonomy (NCBI): domain Eukaryota; kingdom Viridiplantae; phylum Streptophyta; class Magnoliopsida; order Asterales; family Asteraceae; genus Artemisia; species Artemisia argyi. The sequence goes on along the minus strand of CM060676.1, from coordinate 68,554,932 downwards.
AAAAACCTCACATTTTGGAAAATAGTTTTTCAAATGACTATCCCACTTTTCAATAACATGTTTTCACTATCAATATTCACAATTTTGTTTTGATCAAAACCAAAGATTGGGAAAATTTTATTTACCTTTCATTAACACATTTTGAAGTAAAACCCAATCTATTTTATTCAAATAACTCTCACATCTACATGAAAACCTACTTTCAAACATTGTTGAATAATGCTAAAAACGTCTCCTTAAATCATGCATGGTGATCTCATATTTGTCATCTATATTTATATAAATGACACTTATAAGTGAACTAAATCAAATCAAGAAGACCATGGTTTGTCTATTAAAACTTTGTTTGTAACAAGTCTAGAAATCCATGCTATCATAACTACCCACTTATTGCACATTGATACACATTAGGATTAATCCTCCTAGTTATGTAGTTATGAAATACTTGATGTTGCTTATTGTTTCCTAGCACTTATATTTTACTTGCTTGATGAGAATGTTTGCATGCTAGATGAAATTGCTTGTTTACTTAATCTCTTTGGTTAACATGCTTTGGCTACATAATTGCCTACATAATTAGTATATGCTTAATTGCCTCAAAGAGTTGGACTAGTTTGAAACCAAAAACACAACCTTTCTGCAATTCACTACCAGAAACCCTTTTCTGGCAATTTGGGAATCACCAGATGGGCGGCCCCCTTAATTATTAAAGGGACCGGCCTCCAATTAAGGGGACCGGCCATTTGATGGTCGAAGGTGGCGTTTCCTTTTTAGCCCATTTCATCCTATACTTCCTGTAACACCCCCTAAATTTCAACTAGAGTAGCGGAAGACTTTGTGGGGTATTACTTAGAGGATCGAAGTCAAGTCATAGAAAACGACTCGAAGAGACGTTTTAAAATTATGTTTATCATTCATTTAAAAGCAAGTTTTCAAAATACAAAGTGGTTCGATTTGTTTTAACATATCATAGAAGATATGAGTTATTAAAAGCGAATGACAAAACATTTTATTTAACACCCTTATAAGGGTTAATGCCCTCTCCATGCCTCGAGCTCCTTCGCATTAATTTCCTGAGATAAACATGCTAAAAGTCAACAAAAGTTGAGTGATATTCATAGGTTTAAGTTTAGTAGTTTGAACACAAGCGATAGTGATAATTGCATCGAATTACAATTATAAGTTTAAAATCATTTATTATTGCATTAAGGTCATGATGCTCAGCCGATTAACAGATCTCATCATAATGATGGATTAAAGTAACAGGTGCCCTCCGGATAGGTCCTTGCCAGTAACCTATTAGATTTCAAATAAAGTGCGTTCGGTTGTTTTCTCGAACTCCCAAACGGGGATTGTCAATCCCTAATAGATCTATCCACAATTATTTACGTTCACCTCCTGGGTGACTAAGGCTCATGATATGAGGGGCTTTTGGCAAAAAGGGACTTAAGCAATAACAATTTCAGGCATAATATAAGAAAATACTTGTGTTCAGGTTTTTAAGCATGTATCTCCCCACGAAAACAGTTTTATAAAAGTGGGCTATGAACACACCTTAGTGGTTTAGTGAATAAAAATATCGATACTCAGTTTGTAAAATGGGAACGGCTCCACACACGACCTAGATAATATTTGGCAATTTTTCAGTGTTTGATAGTCTTAAATCTTTTAATCGCGAGTAGTTTTTAAATGCATGATTTGTGAATTTATCTTTATTAATGCTTTTGGTTTTATAGTATGTCGTACGTTTGGTTTAGTTATGTATATATATAATTATCACGTAAAATAGTAATGATGGTTTAAAATAATGCTTAATGTTTAATAATAATAATAATAATAGTAATAATAATAATAATTTTGAAAATAGACGTGACGTTTAATAATAATAAGTGTAATAATAATATTAGTTTGAAAATAGACGTACGTTTAATAATAATAATAATAATAATAATAATAATAATAATAATAATAATAATAATACTAGTTTGAAAATAAATGTAACGTCGTGACGGGAACTCGTAAAATAAAAATAAAAATAAAAATATCAATTTTAGTATATGGCCCTTATATTTTCAAAAGTTTACACTTTTTACCCTAACGGCGTTAGCGTTACGCCGTTAGTCCAAAAGTTAATATAATTTCATTTTAAGTCCAAAACTTTATTTTTCTTACACTTTCCACCCTAAAGTTTATAAAAATCCATTTTATCCTAAAGTTTACAAAATGACACATTTTTCCGAAACTTTGAAATACTGACACTTTTGACCCGAAATTCATAACTTGCAAATCTAGTCCAAAATTAATATTTTCAAAACTTAATGTTTTCTTTTTCTAAATAGTTTCGAATCAGCTTATTAAGCTTAATTCGACAGCTTATTAGTTCGAAAAGACTCATGTTTAGCTTATGGGCTTATTAACGAAAAGTTAAGGCCCGTTAGTACTTTTAGGTCCAATGGACTTACGGGGTTTTTGGGCTTGGCTTTGGGCTAAGATTTGGATCGTGAATAAGCTGTCCAAAAGCTCATACCCTCAGCTTATTCCCTTAGCTTATTGTTAAAGGATTGGGCCTTAAGGCCCAATCGATATTAATTAACTTTTCAAAAATTGTTTCTTGGTCGATTGCTTTGGCTCGATTACTAATTCTTAACGTGATTTTCATCACAAAGTTTCTATACGAAATTAATTGTGTGACACGAGGTCTATTGGTTTGTGAAAATATACGCGTGTTTTGGACTAGCCTTGGACGACTTTTAGTAAATAAAAGACTTAGAAAATATTTGAGTTTTTCAAAAGGTTCGGAGTACGTTAGAAACGTACTTAAAAATAGTTCATACGTTGTGTTTTAGTTTCAAATCTTTACGTATCTCATTTCTTAGGGTGCCAAATATATAGAAGGTCGTATAATATATATAGGTCGTTTAACTAAATTTCAATTAATAAGGTGCGTTTGAGTGTGTCGTGTAACAATGCAATGCAACTAATTATATGTAAAAAAAATGGAAATGAGTCTATAGAGACTTACGACACCAAATGGTGGGGAAAGAATGACGTAGTGTCGAGAACTAAGGGAGATGTGTACGTAGTATGTTAGTTTGCTCGACCAAGATTCATAACCAACCCAAAGCTTCTCCTAAACCCACTCGAATCTCCTTTTATCCTACCCAAAGCTTCGACCTATCTCCTAGTTCTTTACTTAGAATTATTTTGTGAAGTTTTTAGTTTGTATGGGTGTAGAAAATGTAGCATGCATGCATGCGTATATATATAAGGTTCTAAGGGTGTTGTAGTATCCAAATTTTAATGTGATTGGAAGGTTACGTATTTTCAAAAGTCCAACTTGTAAGGGTGGTACTAACACTCAATGTTTTTGGTTTCTTGTGTCGATTTCCACCAAATTTCAAAGTGAGCGTGGGCTTGAAAATCATTCACACGAAATGTACTAAGAAAGTATAGTATAAAAGGACCAAGATTCTTTTACTATGGAGTAAAGTAAGGAAATGTGTATGCTTAAATCAAGGGTGTACTTGTTTTGTTTGGAAATATATGTCGACTACACATTTTTCTAGTGAACCGGTTTGTACCTTGGTTGTGGCTTGTGGGATTTTGGAAATTTGACAAACTTAGTTCTTAATTTGAGTTTAAAATAATTTTAGGAGGTTTTAGAAGAAATCGTGGGTCAAAATGGTTTAGTTTTGCATAAGTTGACATTTTATAAAATCGGTTTAGGGACATTTACTTTGCCTCTTAAAAACGTGCCTAGACTCAACGTGAAAAGCTAAAACTCGACATCCTAATTGTTGGCTAGGAGAGGAATGAGTACGTGCAAAAATATGGGGGTGTCGTGTGGAGGGTTTGAGCGTACCATGCTCGTTTCTATAAGTCCTAGTCGAGTGAAAAACAAAATAAAATGGAAGTTGGGCTTGTTTTGGTTTTGGGCTTAGGAATAGTAGCAGGCCGAGCATATGATTGGGCTTAGGGTAATTAAGAATCCGGTTTAGTGTTAAGTATAATTAGTAAAAATTATTAATTGTAATTAGTAATTAGTCTAGTATTTAATTAGTGAGACTTTTACGTTGTCGGACGCGTTTTGATAAAAATATGTTACGTAAGTTTTTAAGTGGTAAAATTTAATACTCTCGCGATTATTAGACTATAGTGGTACGTGTGTGAGCATTGTTCCGAAGAGAAAAGGTTTTTAAGTATCATAGTGATCATAGCATATTTAAATAAATAATAAAAAAAAATGTTATCGGTAAAAACGTTATAAATTAACGTAATGATATATTAGTTTTTGATTAACTTTACTATTCATAGGGAAATTTTACGGGTGATCACAGTACCTACCCCTCATTCTGAATTCCGTCCCGAAATTCTAGTCTAAGATGGTCGTCAGGGGTGTCTAAGAAAATAGATGGGGATATTTGGCACAAATTTGGTCCTCGCGTTCCCAAGTGTATTCTGGTCCTCGCTTAGAGTTCCATCTAACCTTGACTATGGGAATACGGTTTTGTTTTAATCGTTTGACTTCCCTATCCATAATTTCTACTGGTTCTTCCGTAAAGACAAGTTTATCGTCGAGTTGAATCTCTTTGAGTGGGATCACTAGAGATTCATCGGATAAACACTTCTTAAGGTTTGACACGTGGAAGGTAGGGTGTACTCGGCTAAGTTCTTCTGGCAATTCTAACTTATATGCCACTGGTCCAATCCGTTCTAGGATGCTAAATGGCCCGATGTACCTAGGGTTTAACTTTCCACGCTTTCCAAAGCATATCATTCCTTTCCAAGGAGAAACTTTCAACATTACCCTATCTCCAACCTGAAATTCCATAGGTTTTCGTCTTATGTTGGCATAGCTTTTCTGCCTATCTCTTGCAGCTTGCAGCCATTGTTTTATCTTAACTATTTTCTCCGTTGTCTCATGAATGAGTTTGGGCCCGGTGAGTTGTACGTCACCTACTTCGGCCCAACAAACGGGTGATCGGCACTTTCTTCCATACAGTGCTTCGAATAAGGCTGCCTTAATACTAGTGTGGTAACTATTGTTGTAGGAGAATTCTACCAATGGTAAGTGTTTGTCCCAACCTTTTCCAAAGTCGATCACACATGCTCGGAGCATGTCTTCTAAGGTTTGGATGGTTCTCTCACTTTGACCATCGGTCTGTGGGTGGTATGCTGTGCTCATGTCTAACTTAGTACCTAAGGCTTTCTGCAAAGATTTCCAGAAATGAGACGTGAATCGACTATCTCGATCAGAGATGATTGAGATAGGCACTCCATGTCGAGTAACAATCTCTTTCAAGTACAATTGTGAAAGTGTATTCATTTCGTAGGCAGAAAGTGAGCGGATTTGGTGAGACGATCAACGATGACCCATATGGTATCATATCCTATTGATGTCTTGGGTAGTTTGGTGATGAAGTCCATTGTAATCCGTTCCCATTTCCACATGGGAAGTTTGGGTTGAACCAACAATCCTGATGGTTTCTGATACTCTGCTTTCACTCTCGCACACATCAAACATTTTCCGACATACTCTGCTATGTCGGCTTTCATGTTTGGCCACCAATAGAATTCCTTAAGATCCTGGTACATCTTGTCGGAACCTGGGTGGATGGAGTACTTTGATTTGTGCGACTCATGCATGATGAGGTCACGTAATCCTCCATAGAGTGGAACCCAACTTCTATCCTTAAAGCAGAGCATTCCGTTCGAACTCTTCACAAAACCATTTGAATTCTCTGGCATGCCGTAGATTCTCTCATTTGGTCTGTTCTCTTCTCGAAGAGCTTCGGATTGTGCTTGAAGTATTTGCGATGGAAGAGGCGAATAAACCGTCATTCCCAATGACCTAACCCTAAGAGGTTTTATTCGTTCTTTCCTGCTTAAAGCGTCTGCCACGACGTTCGCTTTTCCCGGATGGTAGCGAATCTCACAGTCATAGTCGCTAAGCAATTCTAACCATCGACGTTGCCTCATATTCAACTCCTTTTGATCTAGGATATGTTGAAGACTCTTGTGATCTGTGTATACCGTGCACTTGGTACCGTACAGATAGTGTCTCCATATCTTAAAAGCGAATACTACCGCTCCTAATTCTAAATCATGAGTTGTATAGTTTACTTCATGCGTCTTAAGTTGTCGTGATTCATAGGCTATCACTTTCTCTCTCTGCATCAGTACCGCTCCTAAACCATGGTACGACGCATCGCAGTACACTACGAAGTCTTCACTTCCTTCCGGTAGTGCTAAAATCGGTGCTTCACAGAGTTTCTTCTTTAACAACTGAAAAGCCGATTCCTGCTTCTCCTCCCAACTGTACCTCTTATTCTTTTGTGTTAACTCAGTCAAAGGCTTGGCGATTTTTGAAAAACCTTCAATGAATCGCCTGTAGTAACCGGCAAGACCTAAGAATTGGCGTATTTTCGTAGGGTTGGTAGGAGCTGCCCAATCCTTAACGGCCTCAATCTTTGCCGGATCTATGTGGATGCCTTGACTGTCGATAACATGACCCAGAAATTGTACAGTCCTAATCTAGAAATCACACTTAGAGAACTTCGCATACAGCTCTTCTCTCTTGAGCAGCTCTAAGATGATCCTCCAGTGTTTCGCATGTTCTTTCTCGTTGCGAGAATAGATTAAGATGTCATCTATGAATACAATCACAAATTTATCTAAGTATGGTTTACATACTTGATTCATCAAATCCATAAACACTGCGGGCGCATTGGTTAACCAAATGGCATCACTTGGAATTCGAAGTATCCGTATCGAGTCCTAAAAACTGTTTTGGGAATATCTTCCTCCTTAACTCTTAGTTGATGGTACCCTGACCTCAAGTCGATCTTCGAATAGACACTCGATCCTTGTAGTTGATCAAACAAATCATCAATCTTGGGTAGAGGATACCGATTCTTCACGGTTAATTTGTTTAATTCTTGGTAGTCTATACACATTCGGAAAGTTCCGTCTTTCTTCTTAACGAATAAGACTGGAGCTCCCCAAGGTGATGAACTTGGTCGGATGAAACCCTTATCGGACAACTCTTCTAGTTGTTCGGCCAATTCCTTCATCTCGGACGGGGCTAACCTATAAGGTGCTCTTGCCACCGGTCCTGCTCCAGGCACGAGATCTATCTGGAATTCTACTTGGCGGGTAGGTGGAAGGCCGTGTAAATCATCAGGAAAAACTTTTGGAAACTCCTTGACGACGGGAACGTCCTTCAGTCGTTTTTCCTTTGATTTATCTTCCGTTACTCGAACCATGAATACTTGACACCCTTGATTCAAGTATTTCACCGTTCGAATGTACGAGATGATACCGTGTCGTGGTTTACTCTTATCGCCTTGGATAACTAGAGTTTCACCGTTAAATGGAATATGGACTGCTCTCTCATCACAGATGATTCTAGCATGGTTTTTGGATAACCAATCCATTCCGACGATGACATCAAAACTACCTAGTTGTGTTGGTAGAAGGTTGGTGGGAAAGGTTTCGTTTTCTAAGGTTATGGTGCAATTCTGAATTGCGGTGTCTATGCCTATTAAATCTCCGTTGGCCATTTCTATATCATAGGCGGTATCTAACTTAGAGGGTGCTATGTTAAGTAAGGGGGCAAAGGTAGTAGACACAAAACTCTTATCGGCTCCGGAGTCAAATAATACTCTAGCACTATGATGATTGAGTAGGAACGTACCCGTGACTACGTCTGGGTTCTGTGACGTATTTCCTTCTCCCATCACATAGGCTCTCCCACGAGCGTTGTTTGCCTGACCACTTCCTTTGGTGTATTGGCTCCTGTAATGGCCAATTTCTCCACAAGTGTAGCATGTTGGGGTCACAGGTTGCAGATTGCTCCCGGTAGCGGGGATCTTGCACTCCTTAGCTTGGTGGCCCACCTTCTGACACTTGGTACACTTAATGGTGCACTGCCCATAGTGGTGTAACTTGCACCTGTGGCATTGGGGTTTTGGACCCGCATATCCACCGCTTCCAATGGCGGTGTATGCTTTGGCAGTCTCTTGCCGGGGGTTCTGTTGACTGTTGCGGTGGTTGTTGTTATGGCGGTTCTGATTGTTGTTCCTAGAGTTGTGGTTGGAGTTGTTGTGGTAGTGGTTGCTACTGTTGGTGTGTGTAGTCCTTTTATCATCAAGCTTTCGCTTGAGTTCCTTATTACACTTGACCTCTCGGTCCAACAGCTTCTGAGCAAGGGTCATTGCCACTTCCAGAGTTGGTGGGTTTGACGAGGTAACATCTCCTTCGATGCTCCGAGGAAGGCCCTCAACATATTTCTCCAGGGTTCTTTCGAAATCCGGCACCATCGTGGGGCATAGTGCTGATAGTTCTTGGAACCTCCTGCTATATGTTTTGAGATCAATTCCTTTCACCGTTAACTCGTGAAACTCATCTTCCAACTTCCTTATCTCAGCACGGGGGCAGTACTTCCTCAGTATTTTTGCTTTGAACTCTGTCCAGGTGAGTTGGAATGCTTCAGCCATTCCCATGGTCTGAGTGATAGAATTCCACCAAGACAGAGCATCTTGCAAAAGGGTTCCGGTAGCAAAGGTACCTTTGCAGTCCTCCGAACAGCCACTCCTCTGAAAGACTGTTTCGGTTCGCTCGAACCACTGAGTAAGTCCAGTCACTCCTTCTGTACCCTTGTAAAAAGTTGGCTGACAACCTATAAAATCTTTATAGGTACACTTGCGGGGTATAGGGGTTCCACTTCCTCCTAGTGGTAAACTGGTGCCACTATTTCGCGCATTTGCTTCAATCCCAGCGGCTACACCGTCAGCAATTGCTTTCTCGATATCAGCTGGAGTCATAGTCGGTGTGGATGTTTCGGTTACAGGGGTTGCGGTTTCGGGTGTTGTAGTCGCAGTTGCTCTCCTAGTCCTAGCCATGGCTCTATCAATATCACATATATAACTACGTTATGTTGAGAAATTATCGCGTAAAATTTATAACATTATAAATAATCAACACGACATGTTTGGATAATTCACAACACACAATAGAAGTATAAATGCTTGGTTTGGTTTGTATAGACTGACATGCCTTGTGACAACATAGATATAAGAACACAACAACGCATAAAGATACAACTACAGAAAACATAGATAAACATCAATATATTACAAAGTAACTGACAACATAAGATTAATAATGTCTCGTTCATTCGTTTTACAAGAAAACATAACTACACAAGATTTATTTATTAATACCACATTGGCAGGCTAAGGTAGTCCTTAGCTATAATGCTATGTCCCAGATCTATGGATTCCCTGGTGCACCTCTGACTCTGCGCTAAAGGTCTTCAATCATAGCCATCATGGTCTCTATAGTCAAGTCTCTGGCTCTCTCGCTGGCCTGGGTGTCCCTAATCATACTCCTCAGGTTTAGGACCTGGATGCTCATCCTGTCGATCTCGTCATCCTGCGAATCGATCTCTCCCTGCATCATGATAGCAATACCTCCTAAGGTACGTATCGTCTCGATGGCCCCCTCCAGATGGGTGCTCATCAACTCAAAGCTCTCCTCCATAGCCAACTGATCAATCTCAAGGTTTCCTACATCTTCTCATATAGCCTCAATCTGCTCTAGTAGGAAATCATCGATAACTCTAACAATGTCATCCAAACGATCCTCATGGCGGGCTATCCTAGCGGCTAGTAAGGGTATGGTATGGTGGATGGGTTCTCCGGTAACTGGAAGAATCCTAGAGGCAGCTGAGGATGAACTCTCTCCTAGTTCCCTAGCACTAGGAGCACCTTCCTGAGATCTCCAGTACTGAAGGATCAGAAGCAAGAAAGACCATTTTCGAGCATCGACCCTCCTACGGGTTTTAGGACGGGAGGTAGTTTCGGTTACGGTTTATTCACAGGGGTCGGATAGGGATGAAACTACAATGCGTGGCCTCCTACGGGGTGGAGCGGATAGTGAGGTAATGGTTGGTGATTCAGGTGTTGGTAAGGGTACGGTGGTAGTTTGTCGGTAATGGACGGTGTTTGGTGGAACTGGGGATAGTCGGATAGTCCTAGGGTGCTCAAGGGATGAGGATGGTGATGACCTAATTCCAGTCATAGGCGAGGTGGGAAATATCACTAGGGGTGGTGATACGAGTGGAGTAGGTAGAGGTGGAGATGGTGGTAGTATACGTGGAGTAAGCGTCGCATTCACTTGTTTCCTAGGGGTGTGTTTACAGACAGGACCTCCTCCATATCGTTTGAAAGGTTTACCAAATGGTTCTGGCTCGTAAATCTGGAGTTGACGGACATACCTATGCCTACGGTTTTGGGCAGGTGATGGGGGTGGTGGTATTGGAAGAGAAGTTTCTGAGTCTGAGTCAGATGAGAGGGTGATAGGATAAGAAGATGACGACATGGTACAGTATAAAATCCCGAATAGTAAAGCAAGTCATTAATATAATCATAAACTACGTGAACATTATAAAAAGTGCATATGATAAATAACATTTTCTAACCGTTGATGGAGCTGCGAAGGCACGGAGGGCGTAACATGACTTTTGTAAAAATAAAATTTTTGGTCCGTTTAAAAAGCGTAGTTATAGTCCAGTGTTTTAAAATACACCTGGTTCTCTATAACCTTGGCTCTGATGCCAATCTGTAACACCCCCTAAATTTCAACTAGAGCAGCGGAAGACTTTGTGGGGTATTACTTAGAGGATCGAAGTCAAGTCATAGAAAATGACTCGAAGAGACGTTTTAAAATTATGTTTATCATTCATTTAAAAGCAAGTTTTCAAAATACAAAGTGGTTCCATTTGTTTTAACATGTCATAGAAGATATGAGTTATTAAAAGCGAATGAGAAAACATTTTATTTAACACCCTTATAAGGGTTAATGCCCTCTCCATGCCTCAAGCTCCTTCGCATTAATTTCCTGAGATAAACATGCTAAAAGTCAACAAAAGTTGAGTGATATTCATAGGTTTAAGTTTAGTAGTTTGAACACAAGCGATAGTGATAATTGCATCGAATTACAATTATAAGTTTAAAATCATTTATTATTGCATTAAGCTCATGACGCTCAGCCGATTAATAGATCTCATTATAATGATGGATTAAAGTAACAGGTGCCCTCGGGATAGGTCCTTGCCAGTAACCTATTAGATTTCAAATAAAGTGCGGTCGGTTGTTTTCTCGAACTCCCAAACGGGGATTGTCAATCCCTAATAGATCTATCCACAATTATTTACGTTCACCTCCTGGGTGACTAAGGCTCATGATATGAGGGGCTTTTGGCAAAAAGGGACTTAAGCAATAACAATTTCAGGCATAATATAAGAAAATACTTGTGTTCAGGTTTTTAAGCATGTATCTCCCCACGAAAATAGTTTTATAAAAGTGGGCTATGAACTCACCTTAGTGGTTTAGTGAATAAAAATATCGATACTCAGTTTGTAAAATGGGAACGGCTCCACACACGACCTAGATAATATTTGGCAATTTTTCAGTGTTTGATAGTCTTAAATCTTTTAATCGCGAGTAGTTTTTAAATGCATGATTTGTGAATTTATCTTTATTAATGCTTTTGGTTTTATAGTATGTCGTACGTTTGGTTTAGTTATGTATATATATAATTATCACGTAAAATAGTAATGATGGTTTAAAATAATGCTTAATGTTTAATAATAATAACAATAGTAATAATAATAATACTTTTGAAAATAGACGTGACGTTTAATAATAATAATAGTAATAATAATATTAGTTTGAAAATAGACGTACGTTTAATAATAATAATAATAATAATAATAATAATAATAATAATAATAATAATAATAATAATACTAGTTTGAAAATAAATGTAACGTCGTGACGGGAACTCGTAAAATGAAAATATCAATTTTAGTATATGGCCCTTGTATTTTCAAAAGTTTACACTTTTTACCCTAACGGCGTTAGCGTTACGCCATTAGTCCAAAAGTTAATATAATTTCATTTTAAGTCCAAAACTTTATTTTTCTTACACTTTCCACCCTAAAGTTTTTAAAAATCCATTTTATCCTAAAGTTTACAAAATGACACATTTTTCCAAAACTTTGAAATATTGACACTTTTGACCCGAAATTCATAACTTACAAATCTAGTCCAAAATTAATATTTTCAAAACTTAATGTTTTCTTTTTCTAAATAGTTTCGAATCAGCTTATTAAGCTTAATTCGACAGCTTATTAGTTCGAAAAGACTCATGTTTAGCTTATGGGCTTATTAACGAAAAGTTAAGGCCCGTTAGTACTTTTAGGTCCAATGGACTTACGGGGTTTTTGGGCTTGGCTTTGGGCTAAGATTTGGATCGTGAATAAGCTGTCCAAAAGCTCATACCCTCAGGTTATTCCCTTAGCTTATTGTGAAAGGATTGGGCCTTAAGGCCCAATCGATATTAATTAACTTTTCAAAAATTGTTTCTTGGTCGATTGCTTTGGCTCGATTACTAATTCTTAACGTGATTTTCATCACAAAGTTTCTATACGAAATTAATTGTGTGACACGAGGTCTATTGGTTTGTGAAAATATACGCGTGTTTTGGACTAGCCTTGGACGACTTTTAGTAAATAAAAGACTTAGAAAATATTTGAGTTTTTCAAAAGGTTTGGAGTACGTTAGAAACGTACTTAAAAATAGTTCATACGTTGTGTTTTAGTTTCAAATCTTTACGTATCTCATTTCTTAGGGTGCCAAATATATAGAAGGTCGTATAATATATATAGGTCGTTTAACTAGATTTCAATTAATAAGGTGCGTTTGAGTGTGTCATGTAACAATGCAATGCAACTAATTATATGTAAAAAATATTGAAATGAGTCTATAGAGACTTACGACACCAAATGGTGGGGAAAGAATGACGTAGTGTCGAGAACTAAGGGAGATGTGTACGTAGTATGTTAGTTTGCTCGACCAAGATTCATAACCAACCCAAAGCTTCTCCTAAACCCACTCGAATCTCCTTTTATCCTACCCAAAGCTTCGACCTATCTCCTAGTTCTTTACTTAGAATTGTTTTGTGAAGTTTTTAGTTTGCATGGGTGTAGAAAACGTAGCATGCATGCATGCATATATATATAAGGTTCTAAGGGTGTTGTAGTATCCAAATTTTAATGTGATTGGAAGGTTACGTGTTTTCAAAAGTCCAACTTGTAAGGGTGGTACTGATTGAGCCCGAACCACCTAACTTAAATTAACCAAAGAATGGTCAACTAAGTCAAATAGCCTAGATCAATACTCCGGGTAATATAATGTATCACTGGGTCGTTAAATCCCGTTGAGGTGTGAAATGTGACTTTAGCGTATTCGTAATCGGGTGTTATTCACAGAAAAGGGTTATGATCAAAATTATTTGGAAATTATTAACAAATATAGCTTAGGAAAGCTATGTGATTGATTACGGGAATTTGGATTACGAAGATTTGAGCTAAAACCTAAAAACGTACGTTTTAATTAAAAGCGTATACAGACGAACAAAACAAAAAGTACAACTGAAGGACTGGAAGGGTTAAAAGTGTAAAATTAATATTTTTACAATTCTAATAATTAAAGAAAATTTTAAGAAAAATAAAAACTATTTTTACACTATTTAATTATTTATTATTAATTAATTACTAATTATCTATTTATTACTAATTAAATTAATTAGAATTACTAAAAATACTAAAAAGGCTTAGAAAATTAAGAAAAATTTTACAAATCTAATTAACCATGATACGTATCCTAAAAAATTATAAAAAGTTTATTTTATGTATTTTTAAACTAATTTACTAATTATTAACCTAATTACTTATTAATTTCTAATTAAACTAATTATATTATAAAAAATAGAAAATGAACAGTAAAAATTCTAGAAAAATTTATAAAAATGTTTTAACTAAAATAGAAGCTAGAAAAATTATAAAAACTATGTTATACAATATAAAATCTAATTATGCTATTTAATTGATTAATATTAATTAAAACTAAAGTAAACTAAAATTAATTAGAAAAACTACTAAAAGACAAAATAAAAATCTGGAAAAATTTATAAAATTATTTTAACCTAAAATAGAATTTCTAAAAATATAAAAGTGATATATTACTTAGAAATAAATTAAAAAGAAAAATAAATTGATAAATCCTATTAAATAGAAGCTATCACTAATATTAAAGTTGTTTTTTTGGGTTTTTTTCTTTTTCTAAACTGATTATAAACTAATAATAAGAACTTTTAACAAAAACACTTTTTCTACACCCCAAGAAATAAGCACTTGAAGTGCTTATTAATCCCACAGTTGACTTTTGTTGACTGTGGAGGTTTTTTAGCTCAAATGGAAGATGTGGGGTCCACAATGACAAATATTGGTTTCTCTGAGTTTGTTACACTAGAATAAGCAAGAATAAGCCAAATTGATGGCTTCAATAAGCCAAAAAGCACAAATAAGCTGTTTGCTCAACTTGTTTCTGAGACAGTTATGGGACAAACTTTTGGGGTCAAACAAAGTGGGTCCACTGGTCTATAGGTCAAATAAAAGGTCAACCCTTGATCCTGGGTAGGAGGGGGGTTGTATGGAACCAAGAATGAAGTGTGGGACCCACTGGGTCAGTCACAAAGTACCACCAAAGTTGGGTGGATGGTTTGGGTCTGCTGAGACACAAGCTACCCATAGGATCTTAAACTTCTACTGACAAACTATTACCACAACAAATTTCATAGATTAATATCAAACACAAAAATCTAGAAAATTCATTGCATTTTTGGTTTTTCTGAGGTAATGAACTTTTGACTTTTAACAAAACTTGAGCTTTGACTTATATGAACTTATATAGCTGATTTAATGACCTGAAATGATATGTTAAGTTGTATGAAAGATAAATTAAGTAACAAACCCAACTTGTGAAATGGTTTTATGGATTTGGACTTCAAAACTCACCACAGTTGACTGTGGTGAGCATTAACTTGTGATTTTGACTTTGGGTGAGTTTTGGAACAAGTAAAAGGTTCCCCTGAGCCTTTATACATCCACACAACTAGTTTAAGCACAGAATTGCACAAATGCACTAGTAGAACAAAGCAAACACCCTAGAACCAAACACCCCTATAACAGACACATATGATGAAAACTAGGTTCAAACAAGTGTTCCACACAATCTATTGTACACAACTACTATATTAATCAATAATTCAAGTAAATAAAGCAGTAACATACAACCAAACTACATAAGAGAGTAAAAATGAAGAGAAGGGCTCACATAAGCCTTCCAAGCAACTGATAAGGACCAAGGAACCAAGTTAACCAAGCCTAATGCCCTCCCATGAGGTACCTAACCCACAGCCATCCTTGATTCACTGTGCTCCATGCTCATTCAGTATGTGATCACCATTTTTTTTATTTATTTTTGATTTTTCTTAGTTTTTTTTAGTAAATATTTAAAACTGAGTTAAGAGTTGTTCACACAAGTTTGTCAAGGTATTAAAACCTTGTTTCTGAGTTTGTTATAGCTTGTGAATATACTAAACTCAAATTAGAAGCTTTTAATTAGAACTTGCAATCTGAAATGGAACTTTGAAAAGTGAAAATGAGAAGTAAACTTTAAACTAGACTTTCATTGATAAAAAGAGTTACAATACATTAAAATTAAACTGAAAATACATAAAAACTAAGAAATTACACACTCTCAGCTCCTCTATGCTAAAACTATATATAACGAGCTACAATAATCCCTAAATCATCCCACATGAGCTCCTTTTGAATTCTGAGGGTCCCACATGTCTTCTCTTTGACCTCTGACCAAATCCCAGCTGTTGAATTAGCTTTTGATCAATCCACACCCTCGATTAAAGATTTGGCGCCAAAACTTATATGGGGCAATTTTGAGTGGTTCTGGTAGGTGTTGGTGAGGGATATTAATGGTGGTGGGTTTGTTTGGTGAGGGGAATTTATTGTGGGGGGTTGAGTTGGTGAAAAGGTGAGGAGGGGGGATATATGCCCTGGTTTTGTGGGATTTGGTTGGGGGGGGGGGGGAAGAAGATGGTCAGCGGGGTTGTTTGACCGGCTAATTTTATTAATAAAATGGGAGTGGGCCGGGTCATGTGGTGGGCTGGGTGTTCTTTGGGCTTGGGGATTGGATTTGGTTTGGTTTTGGATTAAATAAAAAGGGTCCGGTTTGCTATTAGTTATCACAAGGACCACTTTTGTAATTTTGGAAAAGATGAGGGACTGAAATGGTAGTTTCTCCAAAGTACCCAATAGGACCAATGTTGCCAATAACCATAACTCCAAGAATCATTTTTGTAATTTTCCAATTTTCAAAATTCCAAAACTTCCCAGGGACCACTTTTGCTATTTTTTGGATTTTTCAGGGACTAAATATGTAATTTTGGAAAACTTGCAACCCAAATGTAATATTTTGTGAAATTGACTTTCAAAACTTTGGGTTGACTTTTTCTTTCAAAATAGATGCTTAGGGACTAAATTTGACAAGTTTTGAAACTTGGGGGACTGAAACTGCCAATACTGCAAACTTTGTACGTTTTTTCTTTGTTTTTGCACATTTTGCTTTTAAAACACATAAAACACAATCCCTGGGATAATTTAAGTATTTTGATATCTTTTTGATTGTTTTTGTGCGTTTTGGCAGTTTAAATATATCAAAAACGATGAGTGTTTGAGCACTCATGAATCCCCCACACTGAACTATTGCTAGTCTCTAGCAATCTTTTTAGAAAACTTGATGGATTTTAAACTCTTTACCAAAAGCCATCACTTCTGGAGTAGCCAGGTGTAAGAACTGTGGCACACCTGATAACCGTGTGATTTTGAGCAAACCACCAGCTTTCAACGGATTTGTTAAGTCTTTACCAAGAGCCGTTTGCTCCTGGACTAGCTAGCATCTTGATGGACCTAGTCAACATCTTGGTGAGCTGATTACCAATTATGGATTTTCCACGGCCTTTACCACAAGCCAAAATCTTGCGGGCTAGCCAACTCATTTGTTTTCGGGGAGTTGAGGAACCATACAATTTTGGGCAAATTGCCAGCCGTCAACGGATTTGATTTATCTTTACCAAGAGCCGTTTGCTCCTGGATTAGCCAATCCCTTTGTCGGTTAGACCTGGCGGACTGATTACCACAAAAAAAATTAAAATAAAGTAAAAAAATTTTTTGAAAATTTTGGCCAAAAACGGGGGTACTTGGAAGATATTTTGATAAAATTCGTTAGAATTCCCCCCCCCCCCCCCCCCCCCCACACTTAGAAATGAATATTGTCCTCAATATTCAAAGTCCCGGCTTTTATGCCGAAGCTATGAACGTAAAAAGCCAAGATTCGAATCTAACTGTGGACATACCAATTTTCACTTTATTTCTATATATATACAACTCTTTTTTTTTTTTTTTTTTGAGAGCTTTATATACATATATACATTTTTTTTTTCAAACAGCGGGGGGTTGGCCATTCCCCCACACTCGGTGGTAGAAAATAGAAAGAATCAGAGATACGGGTGAAAACCCGTATTGTTGCTAGTTTTTGCTCATCGAGTCGCTAGCTTGACTCTATCCCCAAATTCAATTGTCCTTGGGGAAGGTTTGGAGATCCGGGACGACCATGGATGGTACGTCCTCTCCAAAGTAGTGCTTTAACCGATGTCCATTCACTTTGAAGTTAGGTCCGTCATTTTGAGATAATTCGACGGTACCATAAGGATAAACTTTTGTGATAGTGAATGGACCAGTCCATCGGGTTTTGAGCTTTCCTGAGAAGATCTTGAGTCTAGAGTTGAAAAGAAGGACTCGATCACCAACGTTAAAAACGTGGTTTTTGATTTTTGAGTCATGAATTTTCTTTATCTTTTGTTTATAGATCAAAGAGTTCTCGTAAGCTTGATCATGAAGTTCGTTTAGTTCATTTAGTTGAACTTTTCTGTGATCACCCGCCATTCTGAGGTCGAAATTGGCATGCTTGAGGGCCCAATAGGCTTTATGCTCAAGCTCGATCGGAAGATGGCACGCTTTCCCGTACACAAGTTTATAAGGCGTATACCCAATGGGTGTTTTGTAAGCCGTACGGAAAGCCCAAAGTGCATCATCTAATTTGTCCGACCACGATGCACGATTCTCACCTACAGTTCTTTCCAAGATTCTTTTAATGCCCCGATTGGACACTTCGACTTGTCCACTCATTTGAGGGTGGTACGCAGTAGAAAGACGGTGAGTCACACCGTACTTTTGCATGACTTTGTCAAATTTGTCAATACAGAAGTGCGTACCACGATCACTAATAATAGCACGTGGAGTTCCGAATCGGGCAAAAAGAGCTTTTAAAAATTTCACAACTACTCGGGCATCATTTGTGGGTAAAGCTTTCGCTTCAACCCATTTTGACAAGTAGTCAACTGCCACGAGTATGTATTTGTTTCCGTGAGAAGATGGAAATGGCCCCATAAAGTTGATGCCCCAGATATCAAAGATTTCACAAACTTGAATTGCATTCTGAGGCATTTCATTCTTTTGTGAAATATTCCCGTGACGTTGACAAGCGTCACAGGACTTGACCATACACACACCGCTGGATGACTTGATAAAAGCCGGAATCAAACACCTTTTTGGCGGTGTAGTTGGGATTGTGGTGGCCCCCCGTGGGACCAGCATGGCAAGCCTTTAAAATTTCAGTGGCTTCCTGACCATACACACACCGCCGGATGACTTGATCCGCGCATATCTTGAACAAGTAGGGGTCGTCCCAAAAGTAATGTTTGACGTATTTGAAAATTTTATTTTTTTGTTGGGACGACATCCCTTTCACAATGAAGTTACCCGCAAGATAGTTTGCAAAGTCGGAAAACCATGGGGTAATCGAGTCTCCACGAAATGAAACCACATTGAGGGTTTCGAGAGGAAATGTTTCATTTATTTCCTTTTTCTCGAAAGCATTTTGGTGAGGGTTTTCAAGATGGGAGAGATGATCAGCAGCTAGGTTCTCAGCTCCTTTTTTATCACGAATTATGATATCAAATTCCTGAAGGAGGAGAACCCATTGGAGGAGTCTCGGCTTTGCATCTTGTTTTGCAAATAGATACTTCAAAGCCAAATGATCCGTATACACTATGCTTTTAGTCAGAATCAAGTATGGCCGGAATTTTTCAAAAGCATACACCACAGCTAATAATTCTTTTTCAGTGGTGGTGTAATGACTTTGAGCCTCGGTCATAGTCTTGCTGGCATAGTGTATAGGCTAAAAATGTTTTGTTTTGCGTTGCCCCAAGACTGCCCCTATCGCATAATCACTAGCATCACACATGAGCTCGAAGGGCAAGTCCCAATCGGGGGTAACAAGAATCGGTGCCTCGGCAAGCCTTTTCTTTAATGTTTCAAAGGCTTCGATGCACTCAGGGGAGAAGATAAAAGGAGCATCCTTCTCGAGGAGATGGGTCATAGGCCGGGCAATTTTAGAAAAATCTTGAATAAACCTACGGTAAAAACCGGCGTGACCCAAAAAGCTCCTAACACCTTTCACAGTCGTGAGATGAGGCAATTTTTCAATGAAGTCCACTTTGGCACGGTCAACCTCCATCCCATTTTTTGAAATTTTATGGCCGAGGACATTGCCCTCTTTGACCATAATGGTGGGGAAAGAATGACGTAGTGTCGAGAACTAAGGGAGATGTGTACGTAGTATGTTAGTTTGCTCGACCAAGATTCATAACCAACCCAAAGCTTCTCCTAAACCCACTCGAATCTCCTTTTATCCTACCCAAAGCTTTGACCTATCTCCTAGTTCTTTACTTAGAATTATTTTGTGAAGTTTTTAGTTTGTATGGGTGTAGAAAATGTAGCATGCATGCATGCGTATATATATAAGGTTCTAAGGGTGTTGTAGTATCCAAATTTTAATGTGATTGGAAGGTTACGTATTTTCAAAAGTCCAACTTGTAAGGGTGGTACTAACACTCAATGTTTTTGGTTTCTTGCGTCGATTTCCACCAAATTTCAAAGTGAGCGTGGGCTTGAAAATCATTCACATGAAATGTAAAAGGACCAAGATTCTTTTACTATGGAGTAAAGTAAGGAAATGTGTATGCTTAAATCAAGGGTGTACTTGTTTTGTTTGGAAATATATGTCGACTACACATTTTTCTAGTGAACCGGTTTGTACCTTGGTCGTGGCTTGTGGGATTTTGGAAATTTGACAAACTTAGATCTTAATTTGAGTTTAAAATAAGTTTAGGAGGTTTTAGAAGAAATCGTGGGTCAAAATGGTTTAGTTTTGCATAAGTTGACATTTTATAAAATCGGTTTAGGGACATTTACTTTGCCTCTTAAAAACATGCCTAGACTCAACGTGAAAAGCTAAAACTCGACATCCTAATTGTTGGCTAGGTGAGGAATGAGTACGTGCAAAAATATGGGGGTGTCGTGTGGAGGGTTTGAGCGTACCATGCTCGTTTCTATAAGTCCTAGTCGAGTGAAAAACAAAATAAAATGGAAGTTGGGCTTGTTTTGGTTTTGGGATTAGGAATAGTAGTAGGCCGAGCATATGATTGGGCTTAGGGTAATTAAGAATCCGGTTTAGTGTTAAGTATAATTAGTAAAAATTATTAATTGTAATTAGTAATTAGTCTAGTATTTAATTAGTGAGACTTTTACGTTGTCGGACGCGTTTTGATAAAAATATGTTACGTAAGTTTGTAAGTAGTAAAATTTAATACTCTCGCGATTATTAGACTATAGTGGTGCGTGTGTGAGCATTGTTCCGAAGAGAAAAGGTTTTTAAGTATCGTAGTGATCATAGCATATTTAAATAAATAATAAAAAAAATTTGTTATCGGTAAAAACGTTATAAATTAACGTAATGATATATTAGTTTTTGATTAACTTTACTATTCATAGGGAAATTTTACGGGTGATCACACTTCCCAATATTCACAAGCCTATTTTATCCTAAACCTTCTATCAAAGTTTATACAACCGTAATCCCACCAATCCTGCATTATAAAAACTCTCATTCCTCTTAATCTCCACTCACCTCATCATGTCCTCTCCCATTAAACCAAAACCACCAAGAAACTGGTTTAGAGAAGAAAGCCTAATTTCCATTAAAAGCCCGTCAAACCAAATGATGTTGTCAAACAACCAACGCCAAATTCCTCCTATGTCTTCAACATTACATACCTAACACCTCACTCTCCTTCCCACCAACATTACATATCAACAACCTTTACTCACCCATATTCTTCTACATTACACTCAAATCTCATAATCTTTACACCCTCAAACCTCATATCCTTCTACCTTACAGTCAAACCTCAAAACCTTTACACACTCAAACCTCATAACCCTTACTTACCTCAACCTCAAATTTCATTTCCTAGTGCACCTAATGCACCATCTATAACACCCTCCTACAAAGAAATCCCTTCCAAGAACATCGCTCTTTCACTCTCATCAATCACATCACTTGATACTCATTTCCCATCTTCACCAATAACTCCACCTAGTCATCCTCACAAAAAGATTCAACCATATAACCATTCCCTACACTCTACAAAGTATGTCATCACCACTACAACTTAACCCATGAAGGTCAAACCATATTTCATGATACCCAAACCTCATGCTCAATCAAATGAACCCTTTCACAAACCTCATCATAACAACCAAACATCCATCCTTGTTCCCAAAAATACACCTTCCTCTCACCCACATAAGCCATATGAAGAGCATGTTCAATCTCAAAACAATAATCCCAATCTCATTCCTAACACCTGACATTTTGTTCAACCTACCAATCCACCATCCAAAACATCCTCTACTCATGAAACATCATATTCTTCCACAACTTCATTCTCATCCATTCATGATTACCCAAACTCACGAATATCTCCACCACCAAGAGTATCACCACCACCTCCTACCAACACACATGTTATCCCTATGTTGCATGTCCAATCATCTATCCCTAAATAACAACCACACTCCACCATCATCACCTTCCTCTGAACACTTGAAGTTCATTGAAGAACTCAAGGAAGCCCATGAGCTTTGTGCTCTTCTTGCCTTACACCACAACTTGAAACAAGTTGCAAAACATGTCAACAATTTTCCTTATTGCATCTTTCTCCAAAACAACTCATTTCATTGAATGAACACTTCACTTGGATTGAGTATCTTCTCACTAGATCTCATCCAAAACCCTCGCTTGAACAACATCCGGACTCTCAATCAACCTCTTCTGCTCCTAACTCTACACCTCTAAACTCTCCATCACCAAACTCTCCAACACTAATGCACCCAAACATATACCTCCATTAATCCAACAATCTTACCCTAACTTAACCATTTTCATTCCAAACACTCAATCATCAACCATCTAAGCATAATATATGCTTATGATTTTCACTTTCAAATAAGAATCAACCAACCTTTTGTTACAAGCAAGTCTGATGGCTCCCTTTGGCAAATTAGGATCTTTAACATAATCACTTTGAATTAATTGTTATGTATCCTTAATATTTGTTTGCTATGCTTGATATTTGTATATTGCATATTTTTCTATGTATGCTTGTGCTTCTAATATTTTTGCAGCCAAGATTCCCATTGCTCGATTCCTTGGTGCCCTCGAACGAGGGGGAGCACACATCAAGGGGGAGCTTTCATCCCATCTAACTTCATTTACGAAGCTAGTCGGCATAACCTTTTTGATTCTACAAAAAGGGGGAGAAGTGAATGTAAACTCACTAAATACATGTCTAAAAATTAATTTTTAGACTTGATGAGTTTAGGTTTTGTAATCATCAAAAAGGGAGAGATTGTTGATATAAATAGTGCCTAAAAACATTATTAACATTTATCGATATCTCTATGTTTTGATAATCACAAAACGTAAACCCATTGAGCTAAAAATTATGATGTAAACAAGTATTTAGTGATAAATATTTACTTTACATCCAAATCACTTAAGGTATGAATAAACAAAATTTTTATTGCATTCTATGATCAAAGGAACATTTTTCTTAAACACTAGACTTTTTGTAAAATGTCACAAAACATTTTATATCTTTTACAAAATCATTTTTGGAAATAAAAGAATATATTTAAATCATTATAAATATATGAATTCAAATTTTTAACCAAAAATGGTAAAAATGTTCCAGAAAAACCTTCCCCAGTAAAAGACAAATTTTATGGCTGATTGAGCCCAAACGATCAACCTAAATTGATCAGGGAATGGTCAACAAGGTCAAACTGCCTAGAGTCAATGCTCCGCGGAAGTATAGTGTTTCCCCGGGTCGTTATGTCCCGACGAGGTGTGGATGGTTAACAAACGGTTATGTGATCGGGTGAATTTGGATGAAAAGGGGTTTAAGATTGGTTAAACTAAGGAATCTACAATGAAATAGCTTAAACAAGCTATATGAATAAGACGGGAAAGTAGGAAAAACCAGAAACGTTTAAAACTTAAAACGCGTACGTTCACGTTTAAATAAAACGTAGACGTACGAAATAAAAAGTAAAAACTGAAATCTGAAAACACCCAGGGGTGAAAATGACTTTTTTACAAACTAAAAGACAAAAGAAAATTTTTAAAAAATGAAAATTAATTTTAACACTAATTAATTATTTAATATTAATTAAATACTAATTATTACTAATTATTAATATTTAAACAACTTAAATATAATACAATATTAATTAAATACTTAAAAGGTGAAAATAAAATTTCTAAAATTATAAAATAACTAAAAACAAGTTTTAACAACTAAAAATAAGTATTTTTGTCTTTTTTTGAATTTTCTATTAATTAATTACTAATTAATTATTAATTATCTAATTAAACTATTTTAAATTAAGAAAAATAGAAAATGAACAGTAAAAATTATAAGAAAATTTCTAAAATTATTTTATAACATATAAAAGCTATAAAAATATAAAAACTAGGTTTTACTTAATAAATACTAATTATGCTATTTAAAACTAATTATTAATTAATTATTAATAAAACTAAGATTAATTCTAATAAATACTAAATGATAAAGTAAAAATCTGAAAAAATTATTATAAATACTTTAATATAAGAGGTAACTAATAAAAATATAAAAATGACAAGTACTTAATTAAAATCTAAAAATGAAAAATAAAATTTAAATAAAATTAAATAGAAACTATCACTTAAAAATTACTTTGACTTTTCTGGATTTTCTTTTTGGAAACTTGTTTTACAACTAAAAATGAAAGATTTTTATAAAAACAAACTTTTTAAACCTTAATAATAAGCTGTTTGAGAGCTTATTAGTGAGACAGTTGACCACAGTTGACCAAGGATGAAAAGTAGCTCAAACCAGCTTGTGTGGGACCCACAATGGGTAATTCAGGTGTGAATAAGCTACTTGTACTAAAATAAGCTAGAAAAAGCAAGCTGGGTCCACAGATTAAGCAAAAAGCACAAAAATAAGCTCTCAACTTATTGTTTCTTAACTGAAAACTAGGACAAGCTTGAGGTGTGGTTTCAGGTGGGGTCCACCAGTGGTGAGGTCAAACTAAGGGTCAATCTTTCAAGCCTACCAGGGGGGGGGGGGTTGAAAGGAACAACTTTTAGCTCATGGGACCCACTGAGGTGGTCATAAAACCACCACCAAGGTGGTGATGTGAGATTATATCTGCTGATGCAGAACAGCCCCTATGCCCTGCAAGTGTCTTTGGGGCCTTGTGGGGCCCAAGAGAAAATTCACAAAAATAAAAGAGATCAAGGATCTTAAAGTAGAGCTGATACACTTTAACTAGAAACAAGTTTCACCGTCTAAATCATTGCACAAAATTTATTAAAATTCCTTGAAGTTTTGTAAAATTCTGAAAGATGCAACTTTGACTTTTGAATGAAACTTAAACTCTTGACTTTTATGAACTTCTGATGATCCAAAGTGACTGATTATGTAATATTAGGATTATATGAGACTAATTCAAGCAATTATAACAACTAATGCAGCTAAATGTTCCATAATGAAACTTAAAGAAGAAACAGTAAATGATGAACCAAGAATCCAAGTGGATTTTGACTTTTAACTAGTAAACTACCAATTTAAAGTTTGAGTTGGACTTATTTGAGCATAAGGGTGATGGCCAGGGGGATTTAGGTCAATGGAAACAACAACAACTCAGAAGAGCAAGCAATTCCAAACACCTCTATAGAAACAGATTATGAAAATATATGAGGTAACTTGCAAATTTAAACTATGAAACTGAAATTGAAAGGTATACTGAGCTATTGTAAACACAAATAAACCAACATGAACAATAGTTAACCACTAAAACTGAAAATCACAATATATTAAAAGGTTTGACACTTAAACTGAAATGCAAACTTACAGTGAACCCTTTTCGCTCAAAACCAAACACAGATCATGTAACCTACTCCTAATGTCTCCCTGAGACTCTAAACCAGCTTCCAATTCCTTCTCCCCTCTTTTTTTTTTTTTTTGCTTTTTCACAGTTTCACTAAGAACCTTGAGTCTATATTTTTTTCTATTCAATTTTGGATGAAACTAAGTGGAAATGGATCCTAAAGCTTCAGGAATTTAATCTGAGCTTATAAGTAAGCTAAAATGATCTTAAACCAACACTGAGTTACAGAATTCAATACATAAGTAAGAACTTTAAATTTGTACTTAAAGATTGCAAACTTGGAATTTTAAAACTGAAACTTGATTTGATGATTTAAATTAAGTCTTTATTACACTGAGAAAGATGAACATTGAACTTTTAAGCTACAAATTACAATGAAAAATAGATAATTAGACTGATTCGACATTAACTACACTACAACTATTCTAAAAACTAAAACTAATAAATCTTTCTCTCTTTTTCTTTTCTTTTTATAGTCCTTGGAGACCTTCTCTGACTTCCCATTTGCTTCTGACCCTTGGATGACTTGAATTAATCCCAACCATTCAAAACTTGTTTTGGCGCCAAATTAGTAAAAGGCAGGTTGAGTGTTTCTGGTGAGGTAATTAATGAGGGTAGGAGGGGGGTTGAATGTAGGTGAGGGTATTTATGATAGTTGGTAAGGTTGGTGAGAAGTTGGGAGGAGGGGGGAGACAGGAACCTGGTAATTAGGGGGGAAATGGGAGGTTAGGGATGATGGTTGACTACTCGTTTGATCCTGGTGTTGACTGTTTGACCTGGTTGTTATTATTAAATGGGGTGGGCTTTGGATGGGCTTAGGGGTGGATCAAAGGTGTATAGGATTAGTTGGGTGGGCTTTTGAATTGGCAGGTTTGGTTTTTTTTTGGGTTTAGTAATAACAAGGTCCATTTGGTATATTTAGATTTCACAAGGACCATATTTGTCATTTGCTGAAAATTAAGGGACCAATCTTGCCAACTTTCTAAAATATTCCAAGGGGTCAATATGGACAAGTTTGAAAATTATAAGGAACAAAATTACAATTTTCCAAAATAAAACACCCCGGGGACCAAAATTGCAAATTTCCAAACTCCGGGGACCAAAAGTGTAAATTCTTAAAACTTTTTACCCAAGGACTATTTTTGATGAATTTTGACTTTTAAAGGACTTGGGTTGATTTTTCTTGCAAAATAAATACTCAGGGACTAGTTTTGTCAATTTTTGAAAGTTGGGGGACTGAAACTGCCAATTTTGCAAACTTTGTGCGTTTTTCATTTGTTTTTGCTCATTTTGCATCTAAAACATATAAACACAATTTTGAAATAGTTTTAGTATTTTGATGCATTTCTGAGTGTTTTTGTATGTTTTGCAGTTCAGATTAGACCAAAAATGGTGAGTGTTTGAGCACTCATCAATCCCCCACACTAAACTATTGCTAGTCCCTAGCAATACTGTTTTGAAAACTTGATGGATTTGAAAAACTCTTTACCAAAAGCTATCACTTCTGGAGTAGCCAGGTGTAAGAACTGTGGCACACCTGATAACCGTGTGATTTTGAGCAAACCACCAGCTGTCAACGGATTTGATTAGTCTTTACCAGAAGCCATTTGCTTCTGGACTAGCCAACTCTTGATGGACCTAGTCAACATCTTGGTGAGCTGATTACCAATTATGGATTTTCCACTGCCTTTACCACAAGCCATAATCTTGCGGGCTAGCCAACTCATTCGCTTTATGGGATATGGCGAGTTGAGGTACCATACAATTTTGGGCAAATCGCAAGCCGTAAACGGATTTGAGATGTCTTTACCAAGAGCCGTTTGCTCCTGGACTAGCCACTCCCTTCTGCCGGTTAGACAAGGTGGACTGATTATCACAAAAATTTTGAAGCACCAGTGAAAATTTTTTAAAATTTTTGAAATTTTGGCCAAAACGGGGGTATTATATGGTAAAATGTGATAAAATTCGCTAGAATAGCGAATACCCCCTCCCCCCCCCCCCCCCCCCCACACTTAGCATGAATATTGTCCTCAATATTCAAAATCCCGGCTATTATGCCGACATTTTGAACGTAAAAGGGCAACATTACAAGCTAAGCGTGGAAAACGCCATTTTGTTTTTCACTTTTGTAATCATAGCATGGGGGACTCCCCCACACTTAGGTTGAAAACCCTATAAGCATGCTACTGTTTTTGTTTACCGAGTCGCTAGCTTGACTCGACCCCGAATTCATTTGTCCTTGGGGAAGCATGATGTGGAAGAAACAATCTCAATCGGACTTTCATTCAAGATGTTTGGACAAACATTTGAAGCACGTGAAAGTTCCACATCGATGAGATTAATATCCGGCACAAGATAATGATACATGAGAATGCCAGGATCAAAGATGGTGTCCTCACTCCCGAAGGAGTGAAGAAGAGAAGAAGTCACCTTATAGGTGAAGAAAAGGAAGAAAGTCATGATGAAAATCATAATTTGATCTTCTTCCTCAAGAGGAGGCTCAATAGGCTGAGTTTGGATTTCAAAGGTTAAGCTCGTAAACAACCCGGGAGGATGGGTGGGAATTTGCAAATTCTCATAATTGAGAGCATCTCCCCCCGGGCTATCAGAAATGCATCAAAATTGCAAAACATACAAAAACACTCAGAAATGCATCAAAATACTAAAAATATTTCAAAATTGTGTTTTATATGTTTTAGATGCAAAATGAGCAAAAACAAATGAAAAACACACAAAGTTTGCAAAATTGGCAGTTTCAGTCTCCCAACTTTCAAAAATTGACAAAACTAGTCCCTGAGTATTTATTTTGCAAGAAAAATCAACCCAAGTCCTTTAAAAGTCAAAATTCATCAAAAATAGTCCTTGGGTAAAAAGTTTTGAGAATTTACACTTTTGGTCCCCGAAGTTTGGAAATTTGCAATTTTGGTCCCCGGGGTGTTTTATTTTGGAAAATTGTAATTTTGTTCCTTATAATTTTCAAACTTGTCCATATTGACCCCTTGGAATATTTTAGAAAGTTGGCAAGATTGGTCCTTTAATTTTCAGCAAATGACAAATATGGTCCTTGTGAAATCTAAATATACCAAATGGACCTTGTTATTACTAAACCCAAAAAAAACCAAACCTGCCAATTCAAAAGCCCACCCAACTAATCCTATACACCTTTGATCCACCCCTAAGCCCATCCAAAGCCCACCCCATTTAATAATAACAACCAGGTCAAATAGTCAACACCAGGGTCAAAGGAGCAGTCAACCATCATCCCTAACCTCCCATTTCCCCCCTAATTACCAGGTTCCTGTCTCCCCCCTCCTCCCAACTTCTCACCAACCTTACCAACTATCATAAATACCCTCACCTACATTCAACCCCCTTCCTACCCTCATTAATTACCTCACCAGAAACACTCAACCTGCCTTTTACTAATTTGGCGCCAAAACAAGTTTTGAACGGTTGGGATTAATTCAAGTCATCCAAGGGTTAGAAGAAAATGGGAAGTCAGAGAAGGTCTCCAAGGACTATAAAAAGAAAAGAAAAAGAGAGAAAGATTTATTAGTTTTAGTTTTTAGAATAGTTGTAGTGTAGTTAATGTCGAATCAGTCTAATTATCTATTTTTCATTGTAATTTATAGCTTAAAAGTTCAATGTTCATCTTTCTCAGTGTAATAGAGACTTAATTTAAATAATCAAATCAAGTTTCTTCCTCAAGAGGAGGCTCAATAGTCTGAGTTTGGATTTCAAAGGTTAAGCTCGTAAACAACCCGGGAGGGTGGGTGGGAATTTGCAAATTCTCATAATTGAGAGCATCTCCCCCCGGGCTATCAAACTCCGGAGGAGTCATGATATGATGAGTGAGTTCACCGGAGAACTCCTCATGAAGAGAATCATTCACAAGATGTGAATTTGTGAACTCATGTTCCATTGTGGACTCATCACAATCCTCGTCAAAGATTGGATTGTTAGAAATCATAGTGAATTCAGATTCGAATTCAAATAGAGGATTGGTGAGAGTCGTATTGAATGTTTCGGGAACAAAGAGATTAACATTCTCTATTGGACTGTTAGGATCAGAAGTAAGTGACGGATCATGAGATAGGAGACTTTCAATTTCTCCCGGATCGGCTTCAAAGTCGAGGAGACCATCATCACCTTCCAATGAAAATGGATTGATGTGAGCAAGTTCATCAGCGAACTTGATGAGGCGAAAAATGATCCGTTTTTAGGGGGTCATTTAAGCCCGAATTCGAATTTATTTGATCAAATATTGCCCTAAATCGTTCCTTTTGTGATTTTAGGTACTTTGGGAGAGAAATCTGGAAAAGGAAGCAATTCGGACGTTTTTGGAGCATAAAAGTGAAGAAAACGCCAAAGTCCTAATTTTCCATGCTGGGAACAGTAGGTGACGGCGTCAAGAGTAATTCCCTGACGGCGTCAAGAGCAGAAGTCCATGACGACCCAGTACAGATTTGACAGTGTCACGAAGGTAGGGCGTCAAGAGTAAAAGTCATGACGGCCTGGAAATGATTAAGTCTTGACGGCGTCAAACGTGGATCAAGGCAGTCCGAGAATATTTTGGCGGCGAGGTGATGGCGTCACAAGGTTGGTCTTGACGCCGTCAGACCCATTTTTCTATATATAGTTTTCTAATTTTCGTATTAAAAGAGAGAGAAGTTTTGGAGAAACCCTAAGTACGATTTTGGTGAAACTTTTACAGGTTTTTCAAGGGTTCCAAACCCTTGATACCTTTCATTGTAATTGAGATAAGTGTTCTTTTAATTCAATCAATATGTCTATGTGTTGGTTGTCTACATCTTGTTCTTATCTTAATTCCATCATGCTAGGCTAGATCTATCTTGTGTTTGCTTAGATCTAATGAAACCTAGATGTTAATTATGTGTTGATTACTTGTTTATTCTTGTCTTGGATGAATGATTTATATGTTAGGCTTAAGAAAACTGGCAGATCTCCAATTGGTAACATGCTTGAACGTCTTAAGAAACATGAACCGACGCGCACTAGGTCTTTATTGGTTGTATTTAATGCATGAGCCACTGTTTACAATCCCTATAGTTGTGCTGGGCATGGTGTAGGAGGAGATAAGAGCTCATAGAATTGGGGAGTTAAGTGTGCCACCCCATGAATGGTATTAAGGAATACGATCCGTCATCCATGCAATTATAACAAGTAATTAACGTGTAAAAGATGTCTAGGGAGTAGTGAAATCTAAGTAAACACATTTTCTCCACTTATCGCTCACAACTTTAGTATAATTTAGTTTATTTTCTTTTCTAGTATTTTATTTTGATTGCATCTTTAGTATTGGGTTAGTTGATTAGCAACTAATTCCGCTCAAATCCTTCAAACCCGAGATATTTACTTGCTTTCTAAAAAATATAAAAATACAAAAATAATCATCCCTCACCTTTAGAACTAGTATTTAGGCTTTCTAATCCTAGCGACACTATTCCAAAGCTGAACGATCAATCCCCCGGTACTTGTCACTATACTATACTACAACGATCAGGTACACTGCCTGGTGGGGGTTGTAAGCTTCTCAGGATCCCTTGAGAGGTAAAGCCTGGTGCAATTCCCACGCATCAAGTTTTTGGCGCGGCTGCCGGGGAATAGTTATTGTCTAGGTTAGAATTTCTTTTTATTAGGTCTACTTGCTAGATTCCTTTCTAGTAAGATTTTATTTTTATTTTTAGGTTCTCTTTAGTCTATCTTATTTCTTTGTGCCTTTGTTCGTAACCACCCGACATCATGGACAACGGGAACATCTTTGAACCCGTCATCCCACCACAACAAAACCCACCATTAGAACCCCTTAGGCCCCAAACCTTAGGAGAGTATTCCCGACCTAGCCACCAAGGCTACCGAAACACCATTGAGCTCACCGGAGCCAATGTGACCCCCTTGCGATCCGACACCATCCGGTTGGTGCAAAGCGGATGTGCATTCCATGGACTTCGTTCCGAAGATCCAAACCAACATCTTAAGGACTTCCTCAAAATCGTAGATTCCATAGACCTAGATGTTGCAACTAGAGAGACAACCCGATTACGCCTATTCCAATTCTCTCTACGGGATCAAGCTAGTCAATGGCTTGAGCGTTTACCCGCGGGATCCATCACCACATGGGATAATCTCGCCAATCGCTTCCTTACCCAATTCTTCCCACCGGAGAAGACTGCAATGCTTAGAAGGGACATTTTGATGTTTGAACAACAGCAGGGTGAAACTTTCTACGAGGCTTGGGCCCGTTTTAAGGATCTCCTCCACAAGGTCCCTCATCATGGTATAAACCTTTGGTTATTAGTCCAGATTTTCTACGACCATGTTGACTATCACACTAAGCGCACAATCGACAGGGCCGCGGGAGGTAAATTGCGTGATAAGAACGCCGAGGAGTCTTGGGCAATTATCGAAGAGCTCGCTGTTGATAATCATGAGATGTGGGAATTTAATCATACGATAAAAGTGGCCATCAATGCAGTCTCGACATCTAGAGGGACCACCAAAATCCCCGATGAACTCCTATGCAAACTCGAGGCAAAAGTTGACTATTTTGAGGAAAGGCAAAGGAGACCTTTAAGTCGTAGACGGGCTACTGTCAATTCTGTCTCAAAACCAACTTCGGCACCATTATTAGAGTCACCTTCTAGAGAAAATGTCAAGACTTTTCAGAACTATGCCCCACCTTGTTCCCCTCCCAAGGAGCTTAGCTCGGAGTTTGAAGCTAGGATGAGAGAATATATGGCAACTCACTCAGATCGGCTTGCTAGATTCGAGGAAGCAGTTTATAAGCAAAAAGAGGAGATGCAGGAGAAAATGAATGAGATGATGAGTTTATTAGAAGAGTATGCCAACCAGAGAATCCCCGAAAGAATACTACTAAGGAAAGAAAGCGCCACTCCCACCACCCAATTTGTTAACTCCATCACCATTGTCCAAAAGGATAACGAGAAGGTAGAAACTCCTGCTAAACAGACCTTATAAAAACCACCAGAATCCCAACCTTTGAGTTACTACCTGAAACATGATATAAACGAAAACACCATAACAAATTGGATTAAGGGTGATGGGCGTAACCAACCCTCCAAACAGGGTTATGAGAAAGAGGAAGAAGTGTAAGATGAGTATGATACGCTACCGGGAGGATCAATATTCGAGAGGCTATTGGTACAAAAAGTGGCTACTAAGCAGATAGCATGTGGAAACTTTGAGATACCAACTAGCATCGGGGACTTGAAACATCTTAGTGCTTTCGCCGACCAAGGATTCGAAGTAAATCTTATACCCCTAACTATTTACATCCAACTAACGTCAAAAATGCCAGCCCCTACTCGTGTTAGGTTATCTCTCGTTGGACACTCGTACGTATACCCCCTAGGAATCGCAGAAGATGTATTAGTCAATGTCGCAGGATTCATGTACCCCGTTGATTTTATGATCATCGATGATAAAGGGGATGGATGCATGCCAATAATCCTTGGGTCACCATTCCTCACCACCGCTAGGGCTGTCATTAAGTATGAAGGTAGGAAGATTGAACTTAAATCTGGAATAAGAAAGATTAGCTTCCCCATGACCCCGCGAAGTGGGCATGAGAATTTGAGTTGGAGAAAGATCAAAAACAACATTGACACGACACCCATTCGTGTTCAGAATAAAATTCTTGCATGGGAGGCAAGAATCAAAAGCTATAAGGAAGCCAAAAATGAAAGAAGCAAAAACAATAAGGTTCAGGTCGAATTCGAACATACTCAACCCGTAGAAAATCATATACCATTTGAGGAAGGGAACTTGGTACTCTTGAGACACTTGGAAACAACAATACCACCCGATAAACCAAGTCCTTGGTGGTATGGGCCATTCACAATCGAAGGTGTGAGCCAAGATGGGGTAGCTAACTTGAGAAGTAAAGTAGGTCGAATGGTAATTGCGAGTATCGACAGATTGAGACACTACCACCATAATAGTAATGATCGCAACTACATGGGGTATATCATTTCAAGGGATGAAATCACGTAGTAACCCATGACCTTGAGTCTAGCTACAAGACTCGTAAATAAAGAAAAGCGCTTCTTGGGAGGCAACCCATGTTTTGTGTGATTTTATGTTTGTTTGTTTGTTATTTGCTTCCGTATGCATGTTTAATTTTTATTGTTGGTAGATCATGTTTCTAAACTAAATAGTGGAAATACTTTACTTTGTTGTTTTGGCCTAGTCTTAACTCCACCTAAAGGTATTTTTGCAAAAAGATAAGTGTAAGGGGAAACCCTAAATATGTTTTTAAGAAACAAATCGATCATGATTCTCCAAAATATTAAATGAACATGTGTATTCGTATTTGTTAGAGTCAAATGCTTGTATTGAGTCATAATGAAGTTTTGCAGGATTTTCCAGGAAGTAGGACCAAGTTTTTCCAGAAATTTTCCGGAAACTTAACACAAGAATTTCTGCAGGTCACTTCTGACGGCGTCATGAGTTTACTCTTGACGGCGTCAAGTGTAAAAATCTGGAAATTTTACCGGTTTTGTTTTTCTAATGGAGTCTTATGGTTTTTGTGAATTATTAAGTTTTATAATCTCCAGGAGATCTGCAAACTTCATTCCACAAGCATTATATCTTATCTTGTTTTCTAGGATTTAGTAACTTATATAGGATGCCGCCGATTTTACGCGAGGTTGTCTTGTCTACTTTATCAAGTTTTACAGGTTATGTATGACAAGAAGATGATTTATATTCTGGAAGGGAAGCTTTGATTGTTCATTTTCTTGGAAGAAGATTTAACCTGGCCACCCTATTATCCATACCGAGCGAATCAGGGGAGTATTTGATTTCATTCTCTTTACTTTTTCACTTTTACATTCTTTACTTGAACATTGGGGACAATGTTCATCTTAAGTGTAAGGGGAGGGTAAAAAGATGATACCTTACATATGCACTTTCGCTTGAGTTTGTTTTGTTTAATGGTAGATGTGTAATAAAACTATGAGAAATACTTGTTAGTGCAATTTTAGCGCCAAATTTAAAATTTTTTACAACATTTAGGAGTGAAACTTTAGCCATAGCAAGCGTCTCATGGATAGGAGATTGTATGACTAGCACATAACCGTATATTCCGAAAAAATTTCCACCCAAATATGTGAGGTTCGCCTTTAGATTTGATAGGAAAAGCATTTATTATTAGTGCTTATGAGTGTACCGATAGCATTTAGATTCTAGAACTTGCGTTAGTGATGCATCCCGAGACCACTAGTGAGACTACATTCGTGTAGTAGGATTTACTACATGATAAGAGGCATTAGGATCACCCTTGTGTTAAACCCGTATTATAATTACTTGACCATTTATGTCATATTACTTGGCTAGTTAAGTCAACTAATTTTTCCCACACCTTAGCGTTGTACTCATTTTTAGTACACGAAACCCCTAGTACACCCCTCCGAGCCTATCTTTTCGTTTCTAAGTTTAAGCATTTTACTTAAAGGAAGAATTTGTTACACCCCACTTAAATGTACAACCAAATCGCCTTAGCCTTCCGTGTATGCGCTCATTTTTAGTGCATTATTGTTATTTGTTAAACCCTAAGTTAACTATCTAATTGATTACATGGTTGCTAAGTCGAGTCATATCCTTGTACATATTGTTTTGGGACGATTGGGACTCATGGGTAAGTACTTATTTTATGGAGTAATGGGGAAGAACATCATTTATTACCCCCATATGTACGTTAATCTTAAAAGTGCTCCAAGTGTTTTGATTTTCTTAATTCGAGTCATTAGTTTAGTTAATTGTAAAGTATGTAAAAATTCAAGTGTAAGGGAAATGTTCATTCCCTATGATGTATTATTTTGGATGGTAGGGTAAGAGTGTATGCAAAAAAAAAAAAAAAAAAAAAAAAAAAAAAAAAAAAAAAAAAATCGAAAAAAAAAACAGAAAAAAGAAAAAGAGAAAAAAACATACAGACTACCATCCCTTTTTATTCTATGTTCATTTTATGTTTTTTGTTATTTTTCATTTATTAGCTTAAGTCGAGTCTAGTCTTGGCTTAGCAACGCCATATTGTACATGTAATTAACCAAGATTGTTAACTCGCCACCAGTAAAACTTCCTTTATCCAACAAAACCGTGTATTTCATATCCCTACACCTAACGTTACAACCCTTTAAAAGACCTCTTTGATAGTTAATCCTAGGTGCTTACGCCATGTGGTGGAGGTTTGATCCTTTCCCAAGCCTATGGTAATCTATTTTGCTATGACAGGTAGTAAGAGATATCTTCCGTTTTCATATTGTAATTTATACTTTATTACACCCGAGAGATGTGAGTATCTAAACACTATTTGTGAGGTGCTAGTGTATGACCTCCGTGCTTGTCTATTGGTCTTTAGTGGAACGATTATTTGTTGTAATTACTTTTATATTAGTGTTAAATGACCCCTAACTTGTCTTTTGACTAGAATAAAGCGCATTTGCTTGAGGACAAGCAAATCTCAAGTGTAAGGGTATATGATGAGGCGAAAAATGATCCGTTTTTAGGGGGTCATTTAAGCCCGAATTCGAATTTATTTGATCAAATATTGCCCTAAATCGTTCCTTTTGTGATTTTAGGTACTTTGGGAGAGAAATCTGGAAAAGGAAGCAATTCGGACGTTTTTGGAGCATAAAAGTGAAGAAAACGCCAAAGTCTTAATTTTCCATGCTGGGAACAGTAGGTGACGGCGTCAAGAGTAATTCCCTGACGGCGTCAAGAGCAGAAGTCCATGACGACCCAGTACAGATTTGACGGCGTCACGAAGGTAGGGCGTCAAGAGTAAAAGTCATGACGGCCTGGAAATGATTAAGTCTTGACGACGTCAAATGTAGATCAAGGCAATCCGAGAATAGTTTTGGCGGCGAGGTGACGGCGTCACAAGGTTGGTCTTGACGCCGTCAGACCCATTTTTCTATATATAGTTTTCTAATTTTCACATTAAAAAAGAGAGAAGTTTTGGAGAAACCCTAAGTACGATTTTGGTGCAACTTTTACAGGCTTTTCAAGGGTTCCAAACCCTTGATACCTTTCATTGTAATTGACATAAGTGTTCTTTTAATTCAATCAATATGTCTATGTGTTGGTTGTCTACATCTTATTCTTATCTTAATTCCATCATGCTAGGCTAGATCTATCTTGTGTTTGCTTAGATCTAATGAAACCTAGATGTTAATTATGTGTTAATTACTTGTTTATTCTTGTCTTGGATGAATGATTTATATGTTAGGCTTAAGAAAACTGGCAGATCTCCAATTGGTAACATGCTTGAACGTCTTAAGAAACATGAACCGACGCGCACTAGGTCTTTATTGGTTGTATTTAATGCATGAGCCACTGTTTACAATCCCTATAGTTGTGCTGGGCATGGTGTAGGAGGAGATAAGAGCTCATAGAATTGGGGAGTTAAGTGTGCCACCCCATGAATGGTATTAAGGAATACGATCCGTCATCCATGCAATTATAACAAGTAATTAACGTGTAAAAGATGTCTAGGGAGTAGTGAAATCTAAGTAAACACATTTTCTCCACTTATCGCTCACAACTTTAGTATAATTTAGTTTATTTTCTTTTCTAGTATTTTATTTTGATTGCATCTTTAGTATTGGGTTAGTTGATTAGCAACTAATTCCGCTCAAATCCTTCAAACCCGAGATATTTACTTGCTTTCTAAAAAATATAAAAATACAAAAATAATCATCCCTCACCTTTAGAACTAGTATTTAGGCTTTCTAATCCTAGCGACACTATTCCAAAGCTGAACGATCAATCCCCCGGTACTTGTCACTATACTATACTACAACGATTAGGTACACTGCCTGGTGGGGGTTGTAAGCTTCTCAGGATCCCTTGAGAGGTAAAGCCTGGTGCAATTCCCACGCATCAGAACTCCTCAAGAAGATGATCAGCATCAGAATGTGAAACTGACGCCTCAACATACTCGATGTCTCCGTAAGATGTACAATCATCGCTAAAATCTGAGAAAGTCTCAAATTGATCTTTTGGACACTCAATGGGGGAAGGAATATCACACATATCATCCAAAGTTCCCTGTGACTCTCTCGGGATTGGGACAAGGATCTCAACACTAGACTTTATTAATTCGTCCGATTCCTTATTAGGAATAGTGCTAAGATGCTCACCCCCCATAATCAAAGAGCGAGTGTGAACTTCGGGTGTGATAACAGACTGAGGGAGTGGAGAGGAGCTAGCATTCATGGATTGTACGAGTTCCATTTGATCCTTTGCTAGAGATTTCTCCGTCTTATGATTTTCTCCCTGATTTTCCATGGAAGGAATTGCTATAGATGAAATTGATGAACCCTTACAGTATTGAGAAAAATCAAGGGTGACTTCATCATCACGATCATCATCGTAAAGAGCAGCATTACGAAATATGGCACATGTTTTAGCTGCTTGTTCTAATACTAGCAATTCTTCCTTGCTCAATTCGTTTCTAGCTGCTCGTTCTTCCGCAAGTAATTCTGCCATAGATTTCTCACGAGAGCTTTGAATCGATGAAGTAGCTAACTCCTCCTTAAGTTCTTTCAATATCTTAAGAGCCTCTATTAAAATGTCTTGCTCAGTAACAAGAGGAGTTGCTTGGGTTATTTGGTACTGTGGAGGTGGGTCTGAAAACGAATAGTCGTAATTGTTACAAGGAAACGGATTCCCTGTTTGACAATCAGAGCTAGTGTGTGGACCTCCACAGTAATCACAACAGTAAAACTGATGTGGCTGTGAGTCGTATGTGCTAGAGTCATAATCGTTATTGGGAAACTGCTCATAGACAAGCGTGCTTCCCGATTGACAATCAGAACTGTAGTGTGAACCACCACAGTACTCACAACAGTAAAACTGCTGAGAATCATGGTGTGATAGCTGGTGGAATAAATCAGTCGTGTCATGGTAGGAATAAGGATCTTGGTTATAGACAGACCCGTTTCCTGACTCTACCATGCCACAACCGGGGCAATTACCACCATTGTAAGAACTATCACACCACTGGCAAACCAGAAAGTGTGGATGAGACATAGAAAGAATCAAAAGGTTTGGGAGGGGTAAGAATGAAGAATCAAATATGTGAGAGGGTAAAGGTGAATATTTTTGGCTTTTTGGATAAACATTTTATACAAATGATAAAGAAAATGTTTTTGTGTTTTTGTGTTCGTTGAAAACTGAGTTTAAAAAGTTTTCGGGAACGGTTTTGTTTTGATAAATAGAAAATATGAACAAAAGATGGATAAATGTACAATGGAACGAATTCCAAAATCACTAATCAGAAAAACCGTTTAGAATAGCACGCACGCCTCCCCAGCAGCAGCGCCAAAAATTGATTGAGCCCAAACGGTCAACCTAAATTGATCAGGGAATGGTCAACAAGGTCAAACTGCCTAGAGTCAATGCTCCGCGGAAGTATAGTGTTTCCCCGAGTCGTTATGTCCCGACGAGGTGTGGATGGTTAACAAACGGTTATGTGATCGGGTGAATTTGGATGAAAAGGGATTTGAGATTGGTTAAACTAAGGAATCTACAATGAAATAGCTTAAACAAGCTATATGAATAAGACGGGAAAGTAGGAAAAACCAGAAACGTTTAAAACTTAAAACGCGTACGTTCACGTTTAAATAAAACGTAGACGTACGAAATAAAAAGTAAAAACTGAAATCTGAAAACACCCAGGGGGTGAAAATGACTTTTTTACATACTAAAAGACAAAAGAAAATTTTTAGAAAAAGAAAATTAATTTTAACACTAATTAATTATTTAATATTAATTAAATACTAATTATTACTAATTATTAATATTTAAACAACTTAAAATAATACAATATTAATTAAATACTTAAAAGGTGAAAATAAAATTTCTAAAATTATAAAATAACTAAAAACAAGTTTTAAAAATTAAAAATAAGTATTTTTGTCTTTTTGTGAATTTTCTATTAATTAATTACTAATTAATTATTAATTATCTAATTAAACTATTTTAAATTAAGAAAAATAGAAAATGAATAGTAAAAATTATAAGAAAATTTCTAAAATTATTTTATAACATATAAAAGCTATAAAAAATATAAAAACTAGGTTTTACTTAATAAATACTAATTATGCTATTTAAAACTAATTATTACTTAATTATTAATAAAACTAAGATTAATTCTAATAAATACTAAATGATAAAGTAAAAATCTGAAAAAATTATTATAAATACTTTAATATAAGAGGTAATTAATAAAAATATAAAAATGACAAGTACTTAATTAAAATCTAAAAATGAAAAATAAAATTTAAATAAAATTAAATAGAAACTATCACTTAAAAATTACTTTGACTTTTCTGGATTTTCTTTTTGGAAACTTGTTTTACAACTAAAAATGAAAGATTTTTATAAAAACAAACTTTTTAAAACTTAATAATAAGCTGTTTGAGAGCTTATTAGTGAGACAGTTGACCACAGTTGACCAAGGATGAAAAGTAGCTCAAACCAGCTTGTGTGGGACCCACAATGGGTAATTCAGGTGTGAATAAGCTACTTGTACTAAAATAAGCTAGAAAAAGAAAGTTGGGTCCACAGATTAAGCAAAAAGCACCAAAATAAGCACTCAACTTATTGTTTCTTAACTGAAAACTGGGACAAGCTTGAGGTGTGGTTTCAGGTGGGGTCCACAAGTGGTGAGGTCAAACTAAGGGTCAATCTTTCAAGCCTACCAGGGGGGGGTTGAAAGGAACAACTTTTAGCTCATGGGACCCACTGAGGTGGTCATAAAACCACCACCAAGGTGGTGGTGTGAGATTATATCTGCTGATGCAGAACAGCCCCCATGCCCTGCAAGTGTCTTTGGGGCCTTGTGGGGCCCAGGAGAAAATTCACAAAAATAAAAGAGATCAAGGATCTTAAAGTAGAGCTGATACACTTTAACTAGAAACAAGTTTCACCCTCTAAATCATTGCACAAAATTTATTAAAATTCCTTGAAGTTTTGTAAAATTCTGAAAGATGCAACTTTGACTTTTGAATGAAACTTAAACTCTTGACTTTTATGAACTTCTGATGATCCAAAGTGACTGATTATGTAATATTAGGATTATATGAGACTAATTCAAGCAATTATAACAACTAATGCAGCTAAATGTTCCATAATGAAACTTAAAGAAGAAACAGTAAATGCTGAACCAAGAATCCAAGTGGATTTTGACTTTTAACTAGTAAATTACCAATTTAAAGTTTGAGCTGGACTTATTTGAGCATAAGGGTGATGGCCAGGGGGATTTAGGTCAATGGAAACAACAACAACTCAGAAGAGCAAGCAATTCCAAACACCTCTATAGAAACAGATTATGAAAATATATGAGGTAACTTGCAAATTTAAACTATGAAACTGAAATTGAAAGGTATACTGAGCTATTGTAAACACAAATAAACCAAAATGAACAATAGTTAACCATTAAAACTGAAAATCACAATATATTAAAAGGTTTGACACTTAAACTGAAATGCAAACTTACAGTGAACCCTTTTCGCTCAAAACCAAACACAGATCATGTAACCTACTCCTAATGTCTCCCTGAGACTC
The DNA here is from genome assembly GCA_030686995.1 of Artemisia argyi. Taxonomy (NCBI): domain Eukaryota; kingdom Viridiplantae; phylum Streptophyta; class Magnoliopsida; order Asterales; family Asteraceae; genus Artemisia; species Artemisia argyi. The sequence goes on along the minus strand of CM060676.1, from coordinate 68,513,933 downwards.
TAAACCAGCTTCTAATTCCTTCTCCCCTATTTTATTTTTTGCTTTTTCACTGTTTCACTAAGAACCTTGAGTCTATATTTTTTTCTTTTCAATTTTGTATGAAACTAAGTGGAAATGGATTCTAAAGCTTCAGGAATTTAATCTGATCTTATAAGTAAGCTAAAATGATCTTAAACCAACACTGAGTTACAGAATTCAATACATAAGTAAGAACTTTAAATTTGTACTTAAAGATTGCAAACTTGGAATTTTAAAACTGAAACTTGATTTGATGATTTAAATTAAGTCTCTATTACACTGAGAAAGATGAACATTGAACTTTTAAGCTACAAATTACAATGAAAAATAGATAATTAGACTGATTCGACATTAACTACACTACAACTATTCTAAAAACTAAAACTAATAAATCTTTCTCTCTTTTTCTTTTCTTTTTATAGTCCTTGGAGACCTTCTCTGACTTCCCATTTGCTTCTGACCCTTGGATGACTTGAATTAATCCCAACCGTTCAAAACTTGTTTTGGCGCCAAATTAGTAAAAGGCAGGTTGAGTGTTTCTGGTGAGGTAATTAATGAGGGTATGAGGGGGGTTGAATGTAGGTGAGGGTATTTATGATAGTTGGTAAGGTTGGTGAGAAGTTGGGAGGAGGGGGAGACAGGAACCTGGTAATTAGGGGGGAAATGGGAGGTTAGGGATGATGGTTGACTGCTCGTTTGACCCTGGTGTGTACTGTTTGACCTGGTTGTTATTATTAAATGGGGTGGGCTTTGGATGGGCTTAGGGGTGGATCAAAGGTGTATATGATTAGTTGGGTGGGCTTTTGAATTGGCAGGTTTGGTTTTTTTTTTTTTTTTGGGTTTAGTAATAACAAGGTCCATTTGGTATATTTAGATTTCACAAGGACCATATTTGTCATTTGCTGAAAATTAAGGGACCAATCTTGCCAACTTTCTAAAATATTCCAAGGGGTCAATATGGACAAGTTTGAAAATTATAAGGAACAAAATTACAATTTTCCAAAATAAAATACCCCGGGGACCAAAATTGCAAATTTCCAAACTCCGGGGACCAAAAGTGTAAATTCTCAAAACTTTTTACCCAAGGACTATTTTTGATGAATTTTGACTTTTAAAGGACTTGGGTTGATTTTTCTTGCAAAATAAATACTCAAGGACTAGTTTTGTCAATTTTTGAAAGTTGGGGGACTGAAACTGCCAATTTTACAAACTTTGTGCGTTTTTCATTTGTTTTTGCTCATTTTGCATCTAAAACATATAAAACACAATTTTGAAATATTTTTAGTATTTTGATGCATTTCTGAGTGTTTTTGTATGTTTTGCAGTTCAGATTAGACTAAAAATGATGAGTGTTTGAGCACTCAACAATGGCCGTTTTGGGAGGGCGGCCCCCTTAATAATTAAGGAGACCGGCCCCTAATTAAGGGGACCGGCAACGCTCCCAAACAGTATTTTTTCCCCTATAAATACTGGCTCAAATCTGGCATTTTTCCTCACCTTTTGCACTATAAACTTTATGATCTAAATCTTCTATATCATTCTCTTAAACCCTTTGATCATATAATAATAAGCTTTTGTTTCTAAGTGATCCAAGCTTCAACCTTTCAAGTGCAAGAGAAGAATACTTCAATCCTTCAAGACAAGAAGTATTACAACTTGTTATGACCTCCACATCCAAGTTGTTTGTGCATCATCACTTGTATAGTATTCATCCATTTGTGTATTAGTTGTGAACATTGGTTAGATAGAATTGAACATAAGGAGTTAGGCTAGTAAGGTGTGCAGGTAGAGAAGTTGTGAATTGATTGTGGTATGCAAGTAGTATAGGTGTGAAGAAGAAGTAGTGTGATTAGGTAGTGCTTAGATGTGAAGAAGTTGTGAAGTAGTTGTGAAAAAGTTGTGAAGTAGTTGTGTAGAAGTTGTGAAAATGGTGTGATGAAGTTGTGGTGTGATAATTGGTGTGTAAGGTTTTCTCTGCCATAAGGGAGCTTGTTGACATAGTGAAGAAAACTCTCGAGTTAGGTGCTCGGGGAGTGGAGTAGGGCAAGGAAGGTGTCCTTGTAGCCGAACCACTATAAATCTCTTGTCTCGCGGTTAGATATTTCCATCTCTTACTTATTATCTTGCTTATATCGTTATTACTTTTGTAGACGTAGACGTATATATATTGTTGCTCATATAGTCCTAGTGTTGATTTCACTTAAAGATCAAACAAAAGTTTCATTCACAAATCAAAGTTTTTACAATCAAACTAAAAAGGTAACATACATATAATTGATCATTTCGATCAAGTATAGTTTTCACACAAAATATAATTAAGGATTACAAAATAAACATTTACTTACTTATCTCTCGTATATAGCTATAATTGTTTATATTATGCATGTATTGATTTCACATACTTAGCTTACATCATTATTATTGTTCATACTTAGATATAGTTGTTCATATTGTTCAAAATTTGAATTCACATAAGATCGAATCAAAGTTTTTAAAAGTAAACAAGGTTTTAAAACTAAACTACATTTTCATAATAAAATAAAATAAAAAGACGTAAAACTATTCAACCCCCCTTCTAGTTTTCCACATTACTTATATTACTTATACTAATAACTATCTATACTTGACACAACTAGTCCCTAGACTTCTATATTTTAAGTAACTAACTTAAGACTCTTAAGTTTTCTATATTTACCATTTAGACCTTTAACTTTTTAATATTTATGTTTTTAGTCCTTTTTAATTTATACTTATTTTAATACCTATCCTAGGGTTTTAATATTATGCAAAGGTAGTCCTTACACTTATAACTTCTAGGAAATGTCAAAAACAGTCCCTAGACTTTATAATTTCAGGAATTTATGATATATACCCTTATGCATGTAAAGTTTTGCAAAACTAGTCCTAATATGCATGTAACTTATATTTTATCTAGCAACTAAGTTTTCTAGCTTATGTTGTTCTTACTTTAACTTATCTAGGTTATTTATAACTAGTCCTTACACTTATAACTTCTAGGAAATGTCAAAAACAGTCCCTAGACTTTATAATTTCAGGAATTTATGATATATACCCTTATGCATGTAAAGTTTTGCAAAACTAGTCCTAATATGCATGTAACTTATATTTTATCTAGCAACTAAGTTTTCTAGCTTATGTTGTACCTATTTTAACTTATCTAGGTTATTTATAACTAGTGTATGACTTAAATAAGTGACTTATAGCATGCATGCAAGTATACAACTCGATCTAGGGTTTTAAAATGTAAACTAGTAAATGAAATGGTTCAAGGCTCATGCAAGGGTTCCTAAGTTATCTAAGGCATCCTAAATCTATCTTAAGACTAACTAAAGCTAAATGTAAGACTTACATGGTTAGGGGAGGGTTTACGTGGGTTAAAACTAGGGTTAGGGTTTTCTAGGGCTCGTATCAACTCAAACAACAACACAACTTAACCAAGGCTTTGCTACTTGACTCCAAGGTCTTCTAAGGACTTATTACTACTGTACTAATGTAAGGTGAAGAGAAGAAAGGGTGTGGTTTGGAAGTGAGGGTATACGAAGGGTATTTATACACTCGTTAAGGCGGTTAAGGGTGGAAATGGGGTATTAGGTGTCGAGCAGGGGAAGGGAGGAGTAAGCAAAGCTAGTGGTGGTTGTGGAGGGTTTAGAGATGACAGGGACGCGCTATAGTGGTAGCCAGGGGGCGGAGTAGGACGGTAGTGGTGGTGGTTTAGCCGTGGAGGCGGTTTGGTGTAAGTAGCTTACAAGGAGGTGATGCACCTCCTTGCTTGGGTGCTTGGAGGTGCTTCTAAGCTGCTTAGGGTTTTTAGGGATGGTTTAGGGAGATTAGAGGTGGATTAGTGGTGGTTTTGTGGAGGTTTAGTGGTGGTTTAGGGTAGATTAGTGGTGGATTAGACAAGTAGGTGATGCACCTACTTGTGTGGGTGCTTAGAGGTGTTAGGGTGTGTGCTTGGGTATGACTAAGGTGTTAGGGTGCTAGGTTGAGGTGTTTAAGGTGCTTATGTTTAGGTTTTACTTGTTTTAGTTAAGTTTAGACGTATTTCTACTTATTATGTGTTTAAGGTTTTACCTAAGGTTTAGTGCCTAAGTTAAGTTCCTAAGGGTGTCTAGTGACTAATCCTAAGTCCTAAAGGGTTTATTCTAAGTGAGGGTAACTTATGGGCAAAGTTTGGGAAGGTTTGACCTAGTTTTGTAACCTAAATGACCTAAGTGTGTTTAGTGAGAGACTAGGGTTTATCCTATGGTTTAGTACCTAGACTAGTGTCATATGAGTGTCTAATAACTATTCCAAAGTTCTAAGAGGCTTATACTAAGTGGTAGTGACCTATGGGGAAGTTTTTGGGATGGTTTAGACCTAATTCTAGTTAATTATGACCTAGTTATGGTTTTGGGCTTATGGGGTTTGTATCTAAGTTCTAAAGGGTTTATTCTATAGTCTAATGGTCCTAAGATATCCTAATATTCCTAAGGAAACTCATACTTAAGCCTTGGACACATTCATACTAGTTAAACAAAGCATATAGGTTCAAATAAGCACATAATCCTACTTAAGTTTTAGTTAGTGTTTATTAGGGTTTTGTGTTATGTTTAGTGTTTTAGATTGGTGAATTACTTATTATGGTGTTATTATGATTTTATGCTTGACATACCTGGGGTTTATAGGATGTGAGTGTTGAGTTATTTGGCTTGTGTATATACGTGAGCATGTCTAGTGAGTCATGCAAGTAATAATGCATATAAAAAGCAAAATAATTTACCTGTGAAATACCTACTATAGGTACTTGTAATGGGAATGATAGTAAATGGTGTTTGTGGGTTGTTATAGTCTTACCCCCTTAGAGAAAATCTTGTCCCAAGATTTAGACGATTATAGGAGTAGGGGAAAGAATAAGTCGAGAAAATAGAGGAAGAAGAGGATTATCTTCTGATACCTTGAAAAAAGATGTGAAAAGAAAGAAGATTTTGCACAAGCGGAGTATGAATTGCTTGTACAGATACCAGATACTTACGTTTTTATATCTCATTATTTGTAAATAAAGGCGTCCCAATATTTGAAAACAAGAGCGTATAAACTCTTAACCTATTTGATTTATAACTTTCTCATTAAAATGCAGGAACATCCTAATTCATTTTAAGAGGATAGTCATCATAAATCATCCTTAAGTAGTATTGGTGGAAAATGAAGATAGTTTTACCATATTTAAGGATATATGGTAAGGGAATATTTTAGAGACAAGTTTCTACCGAGATGACAACTAGTTTTCATCATGGTGGAGACAAGTTCTAGATACGGTAGAGGAATATTCTAGTCAAGGTAGAGACAAGTTCTAGTCATGATAGAGACAAGTTCTAGTCATGATAGAGACAAGTTCTAGAGTTCTCCGGTTTAGCAGCTTGTCACATGGTAGGTTCCCATGTTAAGACTAGAATGACGGACGTAGAAGATCTCATTTTTTTGCAATTTCTTGCAAAGCGAGATTTAATATCATAGTCGAACATAATGAGGATTAAAGTTCGATGTAGATATTCTTACAAGTTCTAACTAATAGAAACTTGTGGTATGACGAGAAATACAAGTTCTAGTTAATAGAACATTGCAGCATGAGGTAGGGAGAGAATATAGAGAAAAGAAAATAGAGTGTAAATGACGGAGAAATAAAAATAAAGGGAAATGGTGTGAAGGATTTATTGGAGTGGAGTGGAGTGAGAAAGGAAGAAGGATGAAATGGCAGAGTAGGGGAAAATGGAAAAGTATGGTTTTATTTGTGGAGTGGGGGAAAAGTATAGAGGTGGAGAAAATGGGATTTTAAACGAAGAGTATGAAGAAGTGGGAGGAGAAGATTTAAACGGTATACAGAGAGAAATGAAAAGATGAGATTAAACGGAAGAGTAAGAGTATAGGATACCTGAAGGAGAATATCCTAACGGAGTTTTAGATTTACTAGATTTCTTCCCAGAGTTTTGTTTTCCCCCTAAGGTTCTTCTAGTTTTTCCTAACTAATCCTAATTTCTAAAGGTGAGGTGTTTGGTTCCATTGAGGTAGAGGGTTCTAAAGAGGGATTAGGTTTAAGTGTTTTCTTTCCTAAGGGTTGACTAGGTATATCCTTATTCTTAGGGGTAGTTTCAGGTTTTCTCTTTTGTTTTAGGTTGTCTATTATTACCATTATTACTATTATTATGAGTATTACTATTCCTGGGAATTTGAAACCAGCTAGGGCACTATCCATAGTATCTCCTAAGTGAAATTTCCTAATGGGTATTCTAAAAATTGTCAAATCGTAAGGTATAATCTAAAATCCTCAAGTGTATAGGTATGGGTATCCTAAAGGCTATGTATGGGTAATCTATGACCTAAATCTACTTATTCCTATAGGGTAGAAGTTTGCTAATGTGTCTATCCTAAACTAGGTGTCTAAAGGCTTAGGGTGAGGGTTATCTAATCCTAGGTTTTTCCTAATCTATTTTCTAATACTAATGTTTTCCTACTAAATCTTATCCTATAAGGGTATTTTTCTATCTATTGGGGTAGGGGTTTTGGTTTCTAATCCTAATGATCTAAGGTTTTCTATTCCTAAGTTTATGTTTTCTACGGTTACCCTAATGTTATTTCTAACCTCAAGTATGGAAATCCTAACTAAGGTTTTGGGGTTTACTAAAGGGGATTGGGGAAAACTAGCTCGGGAATCATAGTAATCTAGGGGAATAAATGGTAGGAATATGCTTATATATCAGAATCATATATTTGCATATGGGATAGTTAGGGGTAGAATCTCTAACTAGAAAGAAGATAGCTTAAGAAAGCTAAGGAAAGAAGTGAAGGTTTAGAGATCGGAGGAAAAAGAATTCATATCTCTATGGTGAAGAATGAGGATTCTCACCATCGGTAAGGGGAAAAAAAGTGTTTTGAAAAGGTTAGGGTAAGGGAAATTTAAAACAGTTTAGAGATTCTATATACCTAAGACATCGGGGTAGGTTTCCTAAGATTCTAAGGGTAAGGGTTAAGGGTAGGTTATAACAAGTACCCAACTTGTTATGTTTTATGGGTTATACCTAATTTTCCTAAGGGTTTACTATTGGGTTAAGGGTGTCCTAAGGTGAAAGGCATTCCTAAGTCTAGTTATCTAATCTATCCTAATTGAGGGGTACCAGGTAGTTTCTAAATCCTAACTTGTTTTATTTATTTTCTATTCTACTTATCCTATAGGCACTAACTATTCTAAGGCATATCTCCTAAGGTTATTTATTTACTTAGTGTTTTCTAAAGTTTCCTAATTTCCTAATTCCATGAGTTAGTGTTTTCTAAGTTTTCCTCATCATTATCTATTATCTTTTCTAAAGTACAAATCCTAAAGCGGGCAAAGGCTATTTTATTGTGATGTTTCATTTGGTTTTTCTGTATTTTAGCTATTTTAAAACGGTTTCTTGTAAATTTTTTCTTAAACTACTATAGTCAGGTTGATTATCTAAGTTATTATTATTATGACCTTTTTCTATCTTCTCAAGGAGATCAAGAAAAATTTCATCTAAGTTATTTAAAATCTCCTCTAATTGGTTTTCCTCATCTTCTAGAGTTAACCTAGAGGGTTTTTCTCCAATTTCATCTTTCCAAGATGGAATGGGAGGGTTTATTAAGTAAGGGGTAGGGTTTAAGGTATAGGGTTGCCTAAGGTCATATCTAGGGGTATAGGTAGGGATAGGGTGTTTAACTATATATGGTTCTCTCGGAAGAAAGAAACCATGGGGTTCTGTTCTAGAGGTAGGAAAAAGTGGATGTATAATAGGGTTTAGGGGAGGTAGGGGTGATGTCTTAGCATAGAAATCTCTTATGTGTTTTAAATGAGGGTTATCTAAAGAAGGGGTATATCCTAAGGGTGAAGGTTTATCTAAACTATTCCTAGAATCTTCTAAATTATAGGGTTTAGGGGAATAATCTAGTACATTCGGAGAGCAAAGATCATTCTCCGGATGTAGACTAGATGAGACAGGGGTAGAGTAGTGGGGAGTAGACATAACTATATAATAAAGAAAATACTGTAAATCATTTAGCAGTTAAGCAGGCAATTATTATACTTACCTTAGCACGTATGGTTATGGAGGATGGCAGAGGTACTGAGGACTTTCTCGGGTTTAGGAAAAATAGTTGTAGTTTAGGTTTTGACCTTGTTCTCTACAACTGAAGCTATGATAGCAATCTATAACACCCCCATTTTTCACTGATCGCAGCGGATAAAGTGTTTGGGGTATTACTTCATAGAATCACATATACAGTAATAGAAAACGACTCGAAAAGAGACGTTTTGGAAATTTAGTTATCATTCATAATTATCGGAGTTTTAATTATAAAAGATATACTTTTATTTTTGATGGGGTCCCAAAAATCTAAGAGTTAGGTTGTGTTTGAATGATAACCATGAAAAGTCCTCCGAGTTCAGTACCTCCTTCTGCCATGGATCCATAGAAGTAATATACCTAGAATACATGCTAAAAAAGTCAACACTAGGTGTTGAGTGAGAATCATAGGTTTAGGGGTTAGTGAATACAAGTTCCCTAGGTTCAGTTGTTACACCCATCTGGGAAAATATAGGTTTTGTGATAATTGTGATGCATGCACAATTATCAGGAGTGTAGTATGTTGCACTAAGCTCATGAATCACACCTTAACGATCCGGGTCATGTGGGCTGCAGACCCAACATGAGGGGATAGAAGGATAACTTGCCAAAGTTATTCCTTGAGTGGATTCAAATATAGTACTTATTGGTACTACCTAGTGGGGTGTTAATACCAACGGGAGTTGTCAAACTCCAATAGATCTATCAACTATATTCGCGTTCGCGTGGGTAAAATATCCCAAACGATTAGATTCATGAATTTTGGTTATGTAGTGGTGGCAGTTAATTTACTCGTGCAACAACCAAAGAAAAAGACTTGTATTCGGTTTTCAGTAAAGCATTTAGCATATATCCCCCTCACAGGGTTTATAAAACATTTAGAGTAAAAGCATTTTAAAAAGTATGAGGCTATGAACTCACCTGGGTTTAGAGTAATCTAAGTGATGTAAATAGGAACTCGGAAACTAGACCGCCTTACTCACATATCCTAGTGTGTTGTTGGTTTTGGATGTATGTCAAGCTTTAGTTATCATGTTTTATGTTTCTAAAGTTATTGTTTTTAGGTTTGTTAATGTTTTATATATAACATAACACCGTTCAGGCCATTGTAATTTAGAAGTATATGACTCCTCACATGAAGCTCCCTACTATTGTATTATGTTATCAACATAATACCGTTCGGGCCATCATAATTCAGAAGTTAATACTCCTCACACAAAGCTCCCTATTATTGAGTTATGTTGTTATTAGGGTTTAATTATAATCATATCACCATTTGGGCCATCATATCTCAGAAGTATATGCAATAATCGTTCGAGGAGTCAGGGCACTTTACTTCGTAAACCCAACAAACGAGTCAAAATGAAATATCCACATAGTGGTCCTCGCATGAAGCTCCCTAGTATTGTGTTATGCTTCTAACTTTATCTAGGTTTTATATTTATACGATATTTTCACTTTTTACCCTTATAGTATTTATATTTACGTTTTCTATCCTAAATTTATTTTACTTATATTACTTATAATAATAACTATCAATACTTGACACAACTAGTCCCTAGACTTCTATATTTTAAGTAACTAACTTAAGACTCTTAAGTTTTCTATATTTACCATTTAGACCTTTAACTTTATAATATTTACGTTTTTAGTCCTTTTTAGTTTATACTTATTTTAATATCTATCCTAGGGTTTTAATATTATGCAAAGCTAGTCCTTACACTTATAACTTCTAGGAAATGTCAAAAACAGTCCCTAGACTTTATAACATTGTTCTAAAAGGCGCGCCAAGGCGCCGCCAAGGCGTCGCCAAGGCGCGAGACGTGGCCTCGCCGCCACGAAATAGACCATGGCGGCTGCTCTAGGCGTGGCGTGGGAAAAGGCGTGACAAGGCGTGAAAAGGCGCGCCTTTTGGTAAGGCGTGGCGCGCCTTTTTGAAACAGTTTTGGTTTTTTTGTTTTTTTTTTTTAATTATTATTATTATTTTAATAACTATTTGAACGATCATTTGAAATTTGGGCTATTTGTTATTTGGGTCTGATAATTATATAATAAGTAGTAGTTAAATGTCTAATATAGTAGTTCAAATGTATATGAAATATGATATTATAACATAAATGATAAATATATAAATATTTTTTCGCCGCCTTAGTCACGCCGCAAAAAACGCCATGGCTTCGCCATGGCGCGTAAGGCTTGAGGCGTGGCCTTGCCGCCACGCCACGCCTTACGCCATTTATAACATTGCTTTATAATTTCAGGAATTTATGATATATACCCTTATGCATGTAAAGTTTTGCAAAACTAGTCCTAATATGCATGTAACTTATATTTTATCTAGCAACTAAGTTTTCTAGCTTATGTTGTACTTATTTTAACTTATCTAGGTTATTTATAACTAGTGTATGACTTTAAGAAGTGACTTATAGCATGCATGCAAGTATACAACTCGATCTAGGGTTTTAAAACGTAAACTAGTAAATGAAATGGTTCAAGGCTCATCCAAGGGTTCCTAAGTTATCTAAGGCATCCTAAATCTATCCTAAGACTAAACTAAAGCTAAATTTAAGACTTACTTGGTTAGGGGAGGGTTTACGTGGGTTAAAACTAGGGTTAGGGTTTTCTAGGACTCGTATCAACTCAAACCATAACACAACTCGACCAAGGCATTGCTACTCGACTCCAAGGTCTTCTAAGGACTTAATACTACTGTACTAATGTAAGGTGAAGAGAAGAAAGGGTGTGGTTTGGAAGTGAGGGTATACGAGGGGTATTTATACACCCGTTAAGGCGGTTAACGGTGGAAATGGGGTATTAGGTGTCGAGCAGGGGAGGGGAGGAGTAAGCAAAGCTAGTGGTGGTTGTGGAGGGTCTAGAGATGACAGGTACGAGCTATAGTGGAAGCTAGGGGCGGAGTAGGACGGTATTGGTGGTGGTTTAGCCGTGGAAGCGGTTTGGTGTAAGTAGCTTACAAGGAGGTGATGCACCTCCTTGCTTGGGTGCTTGGAGGTGCTTGTAAGCTGCTTAGGGTGTTTAGGGATGGTTTAGGGTGATTAGAGATGGATTAGTGGTGGTTTTGTGGAGGTTTAGTTGTGGTTTAGGGTGGATTAGTGGTGGATTAGACAAGTAGGTGATGCACCTACTTGTGTGGGTGCTTAGAGGTGTTAGGGTGTGTGCTTGGGTATGACTAAGGTGTTAGGGTGCTAGGTTGAGGTGTTTGAGGTGCTTATGTTTAGGTTTTACTTGTTTTAGTTAAGTTTAGACGTATTTCTACTTATTATGTGTTTAAGGTTTTACCTAAGGTTTAGTGCCTAAGTTAAGTTCCTAAGGGTGTCTAGTGACTAATCCTAAGTCCTAAAGGGTTTATTCAAAGTGAGGGTAACGTATGGGGAAAGTTTAGGAAGGTTTGACCTAGTTTTGTAACATAAATGACCTAAGTGTGTTTAGTGAGAGACTAGGGTTTATCTTATGGTTTAGTGCCTATACTAGTTTCCTATGAGTGTCTAATAACTATTCCAAAGTTCTAAGAGGCTTATACTAAGTGGTAGTGAGAATGTACATGTGTGTTCAAAAGTGTGTTGTAGTTCTCAGAGTAAGGGTAGAGTCATGAATGAGTACGCGTGTGTTTTATGAGTATGTCGATTAGAGTGTGTTGTTTTGAGATTAAATTCTGTCAAATATATGTTTAACATGGTTTCTTATTTGTGTAAGTCTTAATTTGGTCTTTATGAAATTAATTTACAATATAAACCCTAAACACTAAACATTTGACATATTTAAACCTTAAACTTTGATAATTTACACTTATTACCATAAACTTTAATAAATTGACATATTCAACCCTAAACTATTATATTGGACATTTTAACCCTTAAATATTATTTAATTATCAATTATAACCTTAAAGTAGAAAGTTACGAATTCGGGAAAGTTACTATATTTGGCAATTTACTAAAAATGGAAAGTTTCTAAAAATGAAAAAAAAAACCTCAAATGAGTAACCTGATTAAAGTGAGCTTATAAGTAATGAGAAGATCTTTAATTCATGTAGATTCGTTGAAAAAGGAGTAACTTCTGACCCTTGTGTTTTCTGTTATGATTCATTTGTAGTTTGAGGTACAAATATTCTATCCCTTCTTAGTAGGGATTTCTCATGAATTTTCGATCCTTGACTTTGATTTGTTAGCTATGATATGATTCATTTGATATGAGCCTTTGCTACGATCCCGTTGATATGATTCCTTGATATGATTCGTTTGATATTATCATTTGATATGATTCTGTTTGCTATCCATTCTGTTATGATGATCGGATTACTATCTCTTTGATATGAGATTCTGTTCTGTTATGCTCTAGGAGCTTTGTTATGATTATGGATAACTTTTCTTTGTTTGCTCTGATATGTTCCGTTCTGATATCTGAGTTTTTAGTCTACTCATTGACGTACCATGGGCATGTCATTGATGGCACCAATGGCATGACACTTTCTGTGGAGGTATGATTGATCCACGGCATCCCCTTCTATTCTGATATGATATGTGATCACTTGGCCATCATGATATGTGTATATACCTGTCATGTGAGCAGGTGTATATATATGATTTGTTTTGCAGGGGGCGTATGGATGCATCCTAGGTTCTATTTTGATTTGAGAAGACAGTGATTGGGCTGTGCGTGCCTTGCACCCTCTCACTTCTGGGAGCTAGCTACTCCAATTGGTACTTAGAGGTCTCCCCTCTTTGTGCACTTTGATTTGAAGATATATGGATATGTGATTAAGTGATTTGAGACCTATTTGAGTATCTCGTTAGGTCCGCTCATGGATTTCCTATGTTTCTTTGTGTCTATTCGAGTATCTCGTTAGACAAGCCTTTGTTCTAGCTGCTCATGTAATTCTGGTTACTATATGATTCGTATTGTTCTCTATTCATTTGACTTATGATATTTGTTCAGTTGATCGTTGATCTCTTATTCATTTGACAAATGATATTCATTTCAGCAGGAGTTTATGATTTCCTTTCCTTATACTTATATACGTTTTGATTATTCATTTTGTTATATAACTGTTCACTGGGCTTTTTAAGTTCAGCCGCATTTCTTTTCTTCCGTGACAGGTTTTAGGTTGGAAGCTGGGTTTGAATGAAGAGTGCGTAAGAGCTCTTAGTGGACTAACCTGATGGTTAGACAACCATTTGCTCTGGATTAGACTTGGATTTGGATTCAGTTAGATTTAGTTAGAATTGTATTTCAGTTTTGGATTTCATCTTGTATAGAGTTAGCATTTCATTTGTTATCCTAGATTATCATGTAACTTTATGTTTATAAGTCTTCCGTTTGCGTTTGTATGTTCTGATTTGGCACCATAATGTGACATTTTGACCCATGTCGAGTTGGGGTGTTACGATTATGGTATCAGAGCCCAGGCTGCGACTTGTAGTACATAAGTTATTGCCTGTGAAAATTTGGACCCTTAGGTTTGCACTTTAGGAGCTCATGGAATTACCTTGGAAGGATTTGCTTTAGGTTTCTCCCCTTAGGAACTTTAGTTATGACCGGTGAGGATTGGGTAGATTATATAATAAGACGTTTGTTAGTTATCTTTCTTCCACATCACTCTGATGTATGCCTCTGCTTCCGGTTGAGCTCTTATAAGATCATTCGTTCCGAAGATTTAGAAGATTTATCAGGATAAGTAACATAAGTTTAGAATGCTTTGAGACGTTGTAGTAATGCATTATAAGTTTCACTTTCTGAGTATTATCACTTTTTTTCGAACTTCGACCTTTGATTCATTTAGATGCCTTTCGTTTGTTCATAGAATTCGTGTATGTATGAATTCGAAGTGTTAGACACATTTTGTGGCTTCTCTTGCTTTCGATAAGCATATGAAGGTTGCTCCTACATTATAAGTTTTTCCCAACCTATTATATATCTATGAGAAATCTTATGATTATCCATCACGAGTATCCAAATTGTTCGATGCGTTTTGAAGATATTTGAAAAAGAGGAGTTCATTCTGTTAATCTGTTTCCTTTAGGAATGTTTGATTCGATATTATTCTGGATATGGATTTATTGACTGAGCATCGAGATGCTGACAACTGTCATATTATATTTGTCATCTTTGGCGATTTGAGAAACTCGAAATTCTGTACCATGATTCCCAACCTGGTAAACGAATATGATCACCTTTGTTTTGAAAACTCTTACGTTAATACCTCGCGGTTGTGAAGATACCTCATTTGATGAAACTCGCCTCGAGAGTTATTCGGTTGTTGATATGTTCATGGCGTATTCTTTGATGAACTACTAGATTATCATCCGAATGTGAAGTTGTTTTGATCTAGTTATGAGAAATTGTTTAGTCACGACTCGAGGTAGAATATGATTGCAATAAAGGCATGTGTATATGATGCAAGTATTATGACGCCTGGCCAATGTGATAATAGTTACATCATTTAACTTAAACTTATTAGAACCATAGGATATTTTGAGTAGTGCCTGAGAACAGTAAGTTGGTTGATTCAGGAACTTTATCCATATAAGAGTGACACTTGCTTAATTCTGAAACTCCGTTGTGAATGACAGCAGTGGAACGGAAAGAATTGAAGAGCGAGATTCTAGGAAGTGGTTTCATCTATGCAAGTATGTATCTTTGATGTGCTTCTGTTTTATTCGGGGAGAAGAATGATGATATCATGAAGTTGTGGATTGATTTCTTGAAGCTAAATCGTGACATGTTTCGCGTAAAGGGGTGAGATGTTCCTAGAATTTCTTTTCCTATTCATTTTGATCTTTATGAGCATGGTGATGCCAATTGTATTGGCTACTGCCTTGACTGTTCCTATAGAATTGATAAATCATGTCTTTCTTGAATACTTGGACAAATTGTCATAGTATGTCATATTGGTATGTTCTGAGACGAAAGAGAAACACGAGGAACATCTTCATATTTTATGTAGACATTTCTATGTCAGAAGAAGCTCTATGTGATATTTTCGAAGAGTAACTTTTGGTTGGAATGGAGAACGAGAGGAGAATTTGGAAGAGCTGGAAAAAGATTTGTTTCTACTTTAGGAAAAGGATATGTTATGTCCTTATGCAACACGGGAACATTTTTGGTTATGAATGTTAGAAGATTCTATGTCACAACGGTAGAAGATTAGCTATGTTAGAAGACGGAAGGAAGCAGTTTTGATTGAAGTACCTAGTTCTATCGACTCTATTCATCTTAGTTGTACTAATATGTATGGAGGCTTGAAGTAGGAGATGGACGAGATGGTATGAAGACGGTGGTGACTACATTAGTGATTCTCGTGCACAGACAGGAATGACAACACCAGTGGAGTTATAGTAGAGCATTAACTAGGACGGCTTGCTTGGAAGGTGGACAGAGATTTCTTTCAACAAAAAATCATTCAAGCTACATGGCACACCTGCAGTGATCGTGACAGAGAATCGCATTTCGCAGTACACTTCAGAAGAGGTACAGAAGACTATGGGGATTTGACTTGGGACGTTAATACGGCTTCTCATCTTTAGATGGATGGACAGACAGGATGACTATTTGAACTTGGAAGATGTGTTGAGCGGGAAATTCGACAAGTGTTTAGCTTGGTTGTGTTGATCACTAAGGAAGATGGCATGCAAGTGACAAGAGGTTCTTCTAGGAGTTGTATGAATGAAGATGTGGAATACCTTTTGGTTGGAATAAGGTCGAAGAACTACTTACTGAAGGTTTAGAATCGATTACAACAACTAATGGATGAGTTATTATTGTGGAAGAGGAAATTGAAACTTTGAATGGGAGTTGTGTGTTCTGTATGATTATTCTACACAGAAGAGTTAGACGTTTTGGGCATTTGAGGAAGTTTTAGTTTGTGATACGTTAGTTCTTGGATTTGTTCTCATCCATGTGATTATTCTGTTATGCTTTCTGATATGTTTTGATGCTCTGATTGGCGATTTGTTGATCATCAGTAAGAATATATTGCCGATCTCTTTATGAGACTTTTGATACGATGTTGATGATTCGATTTGTACTTCGCTGATTTTTAGCAAGTTCCTTGGTTCGTTCAGAATTTGGTAGGAATTGATAAAGTTTTATCGTTTAGTACTATCTCTGTGCTTGCCTCGTAGGTATATGTATTTCATGTATCTCTTTGTGAGATTACAACTATCATCTGTCATCTGTCACGTATATGTTTCGTATTCGTTGGATCAAATTTGTGATGATTTATGTTCAGTAGATATCCTGGGGCTATCCGAGTTGTCGGGATCGAGTCATGAGAAATATTCTATTTGTGAAGATTCTTATGGAAGAACCTCCCAGAGCATGAGGTTATGTGTAGTCGTTTCTTTTGTGATTCGCTACGTCTTTGTTTTATTTTTGTGACTTCAATTTCGCGGATGAAATTTTTCTTTTTAGAGAGGAAGAATTATAACGACCTAAAATACTAAGCAACTTTTGAACTTTCGAATACGAATATAACCTTAAGTGAACTATACGTTATGAATTTAAACCTACTGTTATATGAAATAACTATAACCTAAGCATATATATATGTTTGGCACACTCCTTTTTAATTGAATATCACACGTGTACAAGTTCCAAAATAGGTCTGAATATATTTTATACTTTGTACACAACAATATCACTTGGAAAATATGACTAAATACTTCTGAAATTTGAAAAAGGAAATAGTCTTCATAACCTCCCTAAGGACTCGGCATTTCCAGCCCAATTTATTCATTCGTTTCTCATTAACCAACTGTACTTCACATTTTTCTTTCACACTCTAAACCCTAAAAATAAATCACAAGTGTCGGCATATATTCCTTCTCCAAGAAAGCAAGAAGGTGCGAAGGAGGTTTGAAGGGGTTTGATCGAGTGTAGTTTTGGGTTCGAAAGGGTTTCGATTCATGGTTTATTTTTAGTTCTTTTGGTCTCGATATTCTGCCTTGAAGGTATCATTCACCTTTTCTGTTTTGAAACGCATTTGACACCTTATATTCAGTAGTAAAACATGTAATGTGAACTACATAATCATGCCTTTATACCATTTGTTGGCTACGTCAAAACTGAGTACGAATACCACAAGAAAAAGGACACATAAAATCATGAACTATGAAACATATATGTGACAATCTTTATTTCTGCTTTTGGAGCTTCGAATATGTTTGATAAATACATCTATGATCTGATTATCTAAGATTATAATATGATCTTTATTATGGGAACAACACTTGGATTTAAACATAAGTAATAAAGATAGAACATGCATGACTTATGTCTATAACGTGGGTTAAAGGTTTAGTCATGTGTGGGTCTAAAACCTGTGTAAAACATGCATGCTAAATGTGATATAAACATATTAAAAAGAGAGTGGGTTATCAGATTTGATACGATTATCTGCAGGTTGTTTTGACTTCGTATCCAATGGTCTTGTCTCATTAAATTGTATGATTGTGTATCGTGGGTGTGGGACTCATAAGGGCTGCTAAAAACATGTTTTTATATCGAACTAAACCCATAAAAGTATTCCCGTTAACCAGGTCTAAAAAGGGGTAGAGTGAGGGGTGTGTTTTGCCTCACAATCAAGGTGTGTGACTCGTTACTTGGGCTGTCGAATGGTGTAGTTGTACGTGGGTTATGAGGTTATCTAATGTGGTCGTTAAACAGGTTACAAAACTGAAAAGAGTTGTATCTTGTTAAGGTTTGGTAAATGTGTTTTGCATGTGTGATTGTGTGTCAATCTTATAGGCTGTTTTGGTGTGTCGTGGGTGTGAGTCAAAATATGTTTAAAGCATGTATATTATATGTTAAATTGAATATATATATATATATATATATATATATATATATATATATATATATATATATATATATAGAGTGTGTTGTGCGTGAGTTTATGTGAATTAAATCTACAAAGAGGTGTGTGCCCGGGGCTGTTTTGTGTTGTATGAATTGGATATGTTTGTGTCATGTGTAATATTGTAATCTGTTTGAGTTCATTAAATATATATAAGTGGGTGTATTCATGGGATCATGTAGGATGGGGATATACATAGAGCTGGTTTAAAACTCAAATAAAGAAGGCATGGGGCTTGTATAATGTTATGATATTGAATAATCTGTTTCACTAATTTAATATGGTGGGGTGCGTAACATGTGTGGGTCTCGTTAATTAATAGGTTGGTGTCGAAGGAGTGTTATGGTAGGAATGTTTAGTATGCATTGTGTCCTGTTAAGTTAGGGGTTGAAGGGTGTGTTTGTCGCATGGTTTAAAGTAGTCATTGAACATATGTGTGTATAAAGGTTTGAATATGTATGTGTGTGAATGAGAATGTACATGTGTGTTCAAAAGTGTGTTGTAGTTCTCGGAGTAAGGGTAGAGTCGTGAATGAGTACGCGTGTGTGCTATGAGTATGTCGATTAGAGTGTGTTGTTTTTAGATTGAATTCCGTCGAATATATGTTTAACATGGTTTCCTATTTGTGTAAGTGTTAGTTTGGTCTTTATGAAATTAATTTACAATATAAACCCGAAACGCTAAACATTTGACATATTTAAACCTTAAACTTTGATAATCTACACTTATTACCTTAAACTTTAATAAATTGGCATATTCAACCCTAAACTATTATATTGGTCATCTTAACCCTTAAATATTATTTAATTGTCAATTATAACCTTAAAGTAGAAAGTTACAAATTCGGGAAAGTTACTATATGTGGCAAGTTACTAAAACTGGAAAAGAAACAACAAATGAGTAACCTGATTAAAGTGAGCTTATAAATAATAAGACGATCATTAATTCGTGTAGATTTGCTAAAAAAGGAGTAACTTCCAACCCTTGTGTTTTCTGATTCATTTGCAGTTAGAGGTACATATATTCTATCCTTTCTCAGTAGGGATTTCTCATGACTTTTCGATCATTGACTTTGATTCGTTTGCTATTATAAAATTCGTTTGATATGAGCCTTTGCTATGATCCCTTTGATATGATTTCTTGATATGATTCATTTGATATTATCATTTGATATGATTCTGTTTGCTATCCATTCTGTTATGATGATCGGATTACTATCTCTTTGATATGAGATTCTGTTATGTTATGCTCTAGGAGCTTTGTTATGATTATGGATAGCTTTGCTTTGTTTGCTCTGATATGTTCCGTTTTGATGCCTGAGTTTTTAGTCTGCTCATGGAGGTACCATGGGCATGTCATTGATGGCACCAATGGCATGACACTTTCTATGGAGGTGTGATTGATCCACAGCATCCCCTTCTGTTCTGATATGATATGTGATCACTTGGCCATTATGATATGTGTATATACCTGTGATGCAAGCAGGTGTATATATATCATTTGTTTTGCAGGGGGCATATGGATGTATCCTAGGTTCTGTTTTGATTTGAGAAGACAGTGATTGGGTTGTTCGTGCCTTGCGCCCCCTCACTTCTGGGAGCTAGCTACTCCATTTGGTACTTAGAGGTCTCTCCTCTTTGTGCACTTTGATTTGAAGATATATGGATTTCTGATTATGTGATTTGAGACCTATTCGAGTATCTCGCTAGTTCGGCTCATGGCTTTCCTATGTTTCTTTGTGTCTATTCGAGTATCTCGTTAGACAAGCCTTTGTTCTAGCTCCTCATGTAATTCTGGTTACTATATGATTCGTATTGTTCTTTATTCATTTGACTTATGATATTTTTTCAGTTGATCGTTGATCTCTTATTCATTTGACAGATGATATTCATTTCAGAAAGAGTTTATGATTTCCATTCCTTATACTTTTATACGTTTTGATTATTCGTTTAGCTATATATCTGTTCACTGGGCTTTTTAAGCTCAACCGCATTTCTTTTCTTCCGCGGCAGGTTTTAGGTTGGAAGCTGGGTTTGAGTGAAGAGTGTATAGGAGCTCTTAGTGGACTACCCTGATGGTTATACAACCATTTGCTCTAGATTAGACTTGGATTTGGATTCAGTTAGATTTAGTTGGACTTGTATTTTAGTTTTGGATTTCATCCTGTATAGAGTTAGCATTTCATTTGTTATCTTAGATTATCATGTAACTTTATGTTTATAAGTCCTCCGCTTGCATTTGTATGTCCTGATTTGGTACTATAATGTGATATTTTGACCCATGTCGGGTTGGGGTGTTACAATGATAACCATTGCATTTAGCACATTTGGGAGTGTTACCAGCATCCCCCCTTCTATCTGCATTTCCTGTCGCAACCGGAATGGCTGCCATTGCAGGACTTGCTGCCACCACAGGATTCGTTGCTACAAACCCTTTCCCATTCCTTGCTCTCTTTTGATCAGTACTAGAACCAACCTGCTTACCCGCTTCAGTCTCCTCCTTTTTCTTCTCACTTGTGTTTGCGAGCACCCCACTCCTCACTGCTTCATCGGTTAATGCCCCGGCTTTCTGAATAGCACTTAGAAGTGTAGTCGGCTCCGTAGTGTACTTGTCGATACGCTTTGTCTCAGGAGTTACTAGGTGAGGGACCATCCTAGCTAACTCATGGAACCTGTCAGTATACCTTGCGTGATTAGCTCCAACCATCGCATGGTTCCAAAACTCCTCCTCTAATTTTTGCATTTCATTCCTTGGGCAAAACTCCTCCACCATCAAAGCGTTGAAGTCTTCCCAAGCCATCCCCATCGCAGCCACTCTTCCCCTAGCTTGGACTTGCGTGTTCCACCAAGTCAAAGATTTATTAATCAAAGAACTTGCCGCATACTTAACCTTCTGGCCCTCAACACAGCCACTAATATCCATTACTGATTCCATTTTCTCCATCCATCGAGTGAGCACTATCACACCACCCTTACCATCTAATTCTTTGGGCTTACAAGCCACAAACTCTTTGTTGGAGCATTCATTGTTACCACTTCCTCCGCTTCCAGCACTATCAGGGTGAGCACCATTACCCAATTGCGCGCTCACATGACTTACAAGTTCGAGTAATAGAGTTTCCAACTGTTGATTGATCAGCTGCTGGAAGATGGGGTTACTCTCCCCAATAAAGGGTTCCGGCTTTGACTTCTTCGGAGTCTTGAATGCTCCATTCATTGGTGACTTAGTAATAGGGCGTCTTGGTCTTTTTGGTGCCATTTCTGAACACGCATGACATTAGAACCATTAGACGTCATTCACAATACCCACGATTACATACTCATACTTAACACAATTACTCCCATCAAATGGGACAATTAACACCACATCAAGATTAACCCTACTACACATAAGCATGTTATCATTGGTCAGCATACCATTGGCTATAAGTCCACATGTGTCGTGATACATTTATAATTATGTTGGCCACCCATAATTATAGATGTATCCTTTCTGTTAGCATTAAAAATATGTATTAAAAAGTGATGGTCATTCTCATACGTGTAACTTTGTAATATGTCCTAGATTACAATAGAATGGTCAATGGGCTTATGGTTTGGGCTAAGCTAATAGGTTAATATTTATATTAAGCTAGTCCATTTATGTTAAGAAGATATGTATGTAAAAAGCCCAATCCATCTCCAAGCCCATGGAAAGCCTTTAGGGCATTATGTAACCAACTATATAAGCACCTCAATGGCTCATTTGAGGTGTGTGCTTGTGTGTGTTTTCTTTGAATAAAAGCTCTCATATTTCTTATCTCTCTCTATACATTCGAAATACATATATACATATATCAAATCACCATCTTTCATCTCTACTTCATCTTTGCTTCTATAGTGTTGTGATAAAGTTGTGATATTTAAGGTCCTACAAGTGGTATCAATTTCCTAACAATGATTTAGGAGGGTTAAGAGTTTGTGTGTTTCGTGTTTTTAAGCTTGTTATCACGTTATTTTCATAAAAAATTCTTACTTTTCATGTTTTTCTTGGCTTTTAACACTTTCTTTATTACAAACTAGTGTTATAAACCTTCTCTAACAAGAAAGTTTCAATCTTTTTGAAAATTTCTAGCTTAAAAATTCGATATTGGTTTTTGTACTTGTTTTCTAGAACACGAAAAAGTTTCATAAAAATCATCAAGTTTGCAACTTTCTTCAAGTTTTGGTGTTTTTAAGCCTAGAAGTACAAGAATCTTGGATTACAAACTTCATTTGGGAGTGCTTTTTGCTAAATCAAAAATCTGCCAAAGTTTCGTAATCACCTCTCCAAGTTTCGAAATCTCTCTTGACTGTTTTTCGAGAACACAAGAAAAGGTTTCGTTCGTGCTCACAGTTGGATACTCGGTATTGTCTCTCTTGTATAAGAAAGAAAATACTTTGATTTTTGGCTAAATTTTGAAATTGTATAATTTCGAAATTTCTTTGTGTGATTGGGTTTTCGAAAAATTGCACCTTTTCGAAAACACTCTTTTCGAAAAATTTCTAAGATCTCGAAATTTTTCACCTTTTCGAAAACTGTTTCTAAGTCTTCGAAATTACAAATCTTTCGAGAACACACTTTTTTCGCAATCAAAATGTTTCGCAATCCCAAAGTTTCGAGAACACAGCAAAAGTTTCGAGAATTTTTGACATAAGTGAGGTTTTTGACGATCGAACTTCAAAAGGCCATAACTTTTGAACCGTAACTCCGTTTTCGACAAATCAGCTGTCAAATCGAACGTGAGACCGAGGAGAACGACACGCTGAATGATTTATCGATTCAGGCGAAGTTTCGAGGCCTACAAATGCTCCGAGAAGAAGTTATTGAAGTTTTAAGGTTTTAGGTCAAAATTTTCACCATAAAAACTTGCATCAACTTACTCTAAACACAACTCCTATTTCGTTGGAACGATCCAAGAATCAACTTTATCCATCTACACTTCATCAATGGCAACTCAGCAAGACATTCATACAGCCGGTGCAGAAAACTGACCTCCAATGCTTGAAAAAGGTGGATATCTCCCATGGCAAGCCGCATGCTTCGTTACATCAAAACAAAGACTGACGGTCACCTTATGATCAAATCCATAGAAAAAGGTCCATTTCAGCCAAGACAAGTTCAAATTCAAGGTAATCCAAATACAACACCTCCTACTGAACCATTCGTGCGTATACAGACAGAAGCAGATTACACTGATGAAGACAAGACGCAGATCAAAGCTGATGATATGGCAATGCATTTAATCCAACTTGGATTACCACGGGAGATCTTTGCTGCGGTCGACAGCTGTGAAACTGCTTATGCTATGTGGGAACGTGTTAGAAGGATATGTCATGGAACAGAGATTGGACAACAAGACGTTGAGAACAAACTTCTTACTGAATGGGAGAATTTCACATCCACTAAAGGTAAACAGATTGAATCTTACTACACAAGGTTTTGCACTTTGATGAATGAGTTAATCAGAAACAAGTTGACACCACGACCAATTGCAACAAACATCAAATTCCTCAATAACCTTCCAGAAGAATGGGGTCGTTATGTTACAATTGTCAATCAAACAAAGGATTTACATAATGTGAATTATGATCAACTCTATGATTTTTAGAACCAAAACTAAGCTGAGGCTAATGAAGTAAGGAAAGAAAGATTGGCAAAGAATCATGATCCTCTCGCATTAATTGCTAATACACCAACACCATTACCAGTTAACACTCAACAACCATCATCATCTTCCATTCACAACTACATGCAACCATCATGTATTCAACAACCAACACCGGTCTACCAACAACAGTTCTACCCACAGCAACAACAACATGTTATTCCACAACAGCAATACCCACAATTCCAAGAACCAGAATTCACTGAAAATGATGAAGCTAGTGCAGCATTGACCCAAGCGTTTGCTTTTCTGTCTAAGGCATTCCAAGGACGCTATTCTACACCAACAAACAACAACCAAAGGATTTCATCGAACACTCGCAACAGGCAGATCGCTCAGCCGAGTTTCAATATGGGCAACGGAGGCCAAATGGTTGGAGTTTATGGGAATCAGCAAGGATATGCTACTGGATTTAACATGGGTAATCAGTATATGCAGAATCAGAATGCAGGTCAATATGCAGGGAATCAGATGGGTCAGTTTGTTGGAAATCAGAGGGGTCAGAATGTTGGTAATCAGGCAATGGGTAATCAGAATAGAAATGTTGCAGCTCCAGTAGTTGGGAATTTGGGAAATGTGAATCAGGGTAATCCGGTAAAGTGTTTCAACTGTCAGGGTGTAGGTCACATGGCAAGGAACTATCCTACTAAGCCGAACAAGAAAGATCTAGAGTACTTGCAGAAAGCAGTGATGTTGGCACAAAAGGTAAAGGCAGGGTTTCAGTTGAACGCAGAGGAGAATGATTTTATGGCTCTTATGGATGACATGGAATATAGAGAGGATATCGATGCGAAGTGCATATTCATGGCGAATCTTCAGGAAGCTAAGTATGACACGGATTCTGACACACTTCCTGTTTATGACACCAATGCACCATCTGAGGTATCAAATTTCAACACATGTCATAATAATGATATATTTGATATGTCTCCTCATGAGGAACAGCATTTTGAGAAGCAAGCATCCACTTATGATACATACCTAGACACGCCAAGTAGTAGCAATACTCCTTCAGCGACTCCAGATGTGAATCATAATGGAGGCTTCGTTTCACAGCATGCTGAGAATGATAAGGAAACACGTGCTTTATTTGAATCATTATTAAATAATTGTCGTATTGAAATTGAGAATGTACAAAAGGTCAATCGCGATGTTAAGGCAACGAATGTTAAACTGACCGCTGAGCTTGAGAGTTACAAAGAAAACGTTAAAGCCTTTGAATTTCATAACAAAAGATTGTCTGAATTAGAAACTGGCTATCAAAATTCCGTTTCAAGGGAACAACAATTGCAACTCAAGTTTGATACACTTGATGTTAATTCTTTCAAAAAGATAAAACCTTTAAATGCGGAAATTTCTGATTTACAAACCAACTTTCTAAACAAAAAATAGCTTACACCAATCTTGAAAAAGAAAGGGATGAGTTGTAAAAGGACTTTGCAAAGAAAGAAGACAAACTTTTAGAAGAAATCGTAGAGTCAGAACACATGATTGCTTATTTAGAAGAATTAGTGGTTAAGTCGGGTCAGTCGAGTCAAACAATGAAAATATTTTCAAATCAAACTAATCCGATTTACCATACGAAACATAAAATGGCTCTTGGTAACAACACCCCTTGTAATCTCAAGAAAGCTCAGCAAGAACAGAATGTTTTGTACAATGGTAATGTGATTTACACCAAACATGATCCTCCCGTCATTCGGGATTCTGTGCAAACGATAGAATATGTCGAAGAGAGCATAAATAAAATGAAACAAAAGGATTTGAAACCCATTGATTACAACAAATTGAACAAACTTTCGGGCATTACTTTTGTTCCACAAAAAGAACCATCTGTGTTTTCCATAAAATGACCATTCTCAAAAATGTTTTCTAAGAAAGTAATTGCTTCCAAATCTCTTTCAAAAATAGAACAAATGTCTTCTAACAACACTTTTAATACAAGTGAGGCTAGAGACATTCTGGATGACGTTAAAAAGAGAATTCAAGAACTTCAAAATATTGTTGCTTCTAAAACTACAATCAATATTAACAACTGGCATTCCAGTTTTCATATTGAGCAGAAAAAAGTTTTTGAAAACGAAATTACTATCCCACTGAATAACATCAGTGCGAGGGTAATCCATTTTGAACAAGCTTTCTTAAAAGAAACAGCCGACTTTGTCAAGGACCACAAATCCCTGGTAAACGAAGCTAATGATACTCATGAAAATATGAATGTTTTGGAAAACCTAAATGATTCTCTCTTCGAAGCTGTTATGACCACTGACATTATGTCCATCATTTTACAAACATATTCTGTTCAAAACGATGAACGACTAAGAGCTGAGACCTCCGCAATTGTTTCAAAATATGAAAATGCTCTTATAAAGCTTGAAAAAGAAAATGTGTCATATTTTAAACAACATGATCGAAAAAAGGAAGAATGCAAGTATGACAAATTGTCGTATGAGCGTGACTTAAAGAACATGAAAGAGCAAAATGATCTTTTGAGGGCTCAGCTTGAAAGTCAAAAGGGAAAAGGTGAGGATACTAAGTTTGCAAAACCATTGACTTCGGAGAAACCAAATGTTTCAAACACGGTTCAAAAACCAAAAATGTCAATTTCACGGTTTGCTCCAAAAGTCGATGAGAAAAAGGATTTGACAAAACCAATCACTCCAACACCCTTGGCTAAGAAAAGTGAAAATGTAAAGATTGTTGATAAAGGAAAAGCGGTTATCGAAACACCAAAAGTGATAGCACCTAGCCTTTTTAGGATTAGTCCCACTAGTGCGTCTGCCTCAACATCTAAGACAAATGATAAGTGCATAAAGGCTAATTCTAAAGAATATAGGGATGCTAAAAAGGACAACAATATAAATCCTAATGTGTGTGCCTTACCTTCTACAGGATTAGAAAGCACCTCTAGGAGCAGCAGACTAAAGCCTAGGAGCAATACAAGGAACAATAGAGTCTCGCCTGTCTCTGTCACACCCCCAAAATACCTGAATGGCAGCGGAATGGAATACCTGGGGTGACTGTCATAGCACCATACTTACAGTTATATTGAACGACCTAAAGTGTCATTTAGAAAATACAGCGTTTGATCATTAAAACATTCAGAGTTTACAAAGCTTAGGTCCCAAAAGAGTTTGCCAAAACAGTTAGAATAAGTTCAACAAGATCAAACGTTTCATAAGTGCAGAAAATATAGTGAGACGCGTCGACTCCGCGACTCCATGAAGGTCCAAATGTATGCACATGAGCTACCTTAACAACCTGAGAAATACATTGCGAAAAACGGTCAACATAAAGTTGGTGAATAATCATAGATTTATAAGTAAAATCTAGTGTACATATGCCATAAGTAAAGCCAAGAAATAGGATGTCCGGAAAATATATACATTGGCTCTTAAGCTCATGACCCCGAAGCTAGACGATACTTGGCCCCAATGAGTGTTTACCAGACACTCTAATAATAAAGACATGAAATGCATTCGTTCCATTTGGAGCAACCCAAACACGAATGGAGGCGTCACCCTCGATAGATCTATCCACTCACTCCCGCTTAGTACCAGAAATTAACGGTCCATGATAATAATGGGGACTTTTCAAGACGTGGTAAATAAGACAACTTAAGCAATGTATGAAATTTTATACTTAGGCATGTACACAAAACAAGTAATGCAATGTATTCTCCCCCGTGGGATTTGAAATCAAAATATAGAATTAAAACGGGGCTATGAGAACTCACCTCGAAGTGATGGTACAAAGATGGTGCAATGAGGTAAAAGTAGTCAGGACAATGAGGCGCGAGTACTAGCCGCAACCTAAATGAATAACCATGATCTAACTTAGATCAAGTCGAATTGAAATGAATGCACATGCACATGATACTCATACCACTCGTAATTTGAAAATACTAGTTATCGTCGTAGTAAAATAGATTCCATACTTAGGAAAATATATCCATATATAAGAGTATATAACTTGTCGTTCTATCTCGTTAAAAAGTGTTAGCGTTAAATTCCTTGTATTGAAAACCTTGAAATACGTCGTTAAGTCGTATAAGTATTCTCTCGGGTCATACGTATTCGTTTGATAAGAAAATAGTCCTTAGTAATATTTACTAGAAAATATACCGTTTAGCGCGTACGTTATTATTTTTATTTGTGTCCATATATATATATATATATATATATATATATATATATATATATATATATATATATATATATATATATATATATATATATATATATAGTTTGACGATGTTAGAATGGGTATAACTTTGTCGTTTTAGGCTCGTTTTCCTTGTTCTTTATGTCCACGGATTCGTCTTTGTATATACTAGTATATTTTAGATAACTCGGCTCTTTTAGGTTACGTTTAATGCTTCAAAATACCCGTCGTATTCTGCCAATCAGCAAGCAGTTTTTGGAAAAGTAGTTTTCGTCGTTAAATTTGCAAAAATCATATCTCCTTCGTTATAAACTCGTTTTAATCCGTTCTTTCGCCTAAAGTTTCGTTTTTGAATATATTTTCTAAATCTTTGGTCAAAACTTAGTCACCATCTACTGATTTTCCCATGAATTTAAAATAGGGACAGTAGGTATATCAAAAGTTTCAAAAACCATTTTCAAGTCTCTAAACTAGTTCCATCATCCATCAATCCACTTTCAAACACCACAAGGCTAATCTAATCCTACCATACACCTTCTTAGGGTGTCATGGGTCCTTAAACATCATCACCCCACTAGGTCTAACAAGGGTTTCATATGTTTCCATTTCTAGGGCTTCAAAGTTAATATATACAAAAATGGAGTGGTACAAGTTGATGTATGTATAAGATCTTGTAAGAAAATTATATGAACATAATAATAACTTGTTAAAATCATAAAAATGAGTTTGTTTACTTACTTGATGGTTTAGAGAGTTTAGATGATAAAAAGCCTACTAATCCTTGAGTTTTTATTTCAAAACTCTAACAAGGATGATTATATTAACTAGTTTATGATATGATCTTGTAAAAATTATCCTCCTTGCTCCTTGATCACCCTAATTCGAACCAACATCAAGAAAAAAGAGAGAAAAAGTTTGCTTGTGTTTAGTAAAAATGATTTCTAGTAACAAAAATGGATGAAAAGTTTATTATATACTTGGGACAAAAGTTTGGTGTACATTTAAGAGTGTTGGTGAGATTTTTAATGTTTGAAGACTTTAGGGGGGGGGGGGTGGCCGGTTCTAGGGGAGGGAAATGGGGGGATATGTTTTGTGATTAATTAGAAAAATTAGTATTAGTAGTTAAGTGTAGTTAGGTTAGGTTTAGGTTTAAGGTTTAATCGGGTACCGGGTTTGTTAGAAATAAGTTTTGTTGAAGTTATTCGGGACGTAATAGAGTTATAAAAATTGTAAAAATAAGTCGGGTACAAGTACGGAGAGTTAGGGTGATTATCGTTTAATTTTGGTGAAAACCGTCGTTATTAAGTTAGACGTACGATACGTAATAAATAAGTTTCCAAAATACCAGGTAAATTAATATTATAATTTTTATATTATTAAAATGAATATAAAAATATATTGGGATAATAGTCGGAAGTGTCGGACGTGTTAGTTTCATTTATAGTTCGCGTATTAGTGTTTATTTAAAATAAACATACGTAAATCGTTAATTGTACCAAAAGTATTAATTTAGTTATCCTACGAGTGGAATAGTATGCAAGTGCCCTAATAATGATATGTCGACTATTTCTAGTCCGTATGAAATGTCCCTGACAAAAATGCATGAATTCGCTCCTGAACCAATACGGTTACGCGAATTTGAACACTCGTAAACTAAATTTACGATGACATGAATAATGCACGTGAATAGTGATTTTCTTCCGGAAATGAATAGTGTCAAGTGAATAGTAAAATTTCTGAACGCTTCTCAGAATATCAAATTGACCTCGAAAACGATGAATAGTGATTGATGAATAGTAAATGATGAATAGTAACTTGTGAATAGTAAATTGTCGAGGTTTGGAAAATGACCGGAAATTACGAGTTGTGACAGTCTTCCCTTCTAACAGGAACTTCGTCCCGAAGTTCAGTTTTGGTTGGTCTCTGAAGTATATTTAGTAAAAAGACGTGGATACTTAAGTTGCATTTGGTCTTCCCGTTCCCAAGTAAATTCGGGATCTATTCAAGAATTCCAGCGACCTTTCACGATAGGAATTCGACTTTGCTTCAACCGTTCGACCTCACGGTCCATGCTTTCTACTGGTTCTCTTACCCAGTTTACGTTTGTCTCAAGGTTGGATTCCCTTCCAAATGGGATTATGATTGACTAATCTGAAAGTCATTTCCTGGATTTGATTAGGTGAAACATAGTTGTGTAATCCGGCTGTTCTTTAACAAGGCTCAAGTCTGAAGGCTACTAGGCCTACTCTGTCTGAATTATTACATGGTCTAGTGTATATCGGTTTTAACTTTCCAAATCTTTCCGAATAATATCATGCCTTTCCTAGGCAGAACTTTCAACGTGATCTGGCTACCAACTTGAAGTTTTAAGGGTTTACAACTTATAGAATTTGTAGTTGATTTTCGACTTGTAGGAAATTTCTGGTTATTTCATGAATGCCTATTGGAATAGTGGGTTTGGCTTTTTCAGGTTTATAGATGATCAGTGTCTCTTCAGGTTTATAATGTAATATGGGTAATATATGTTGCTGAACTCTGTCAGAACTCAAATCTTATATGTCAGCTGGTCGATTCTATCATGAATCTGAAATGGTCCAATATACTTAAAAGTTCAATCTCTCGTGTTACCAAAATCGTATCATGCCTCTCCAAGGCAAAGCTTTCAATTTAGTTCGTTCTTTCACGTGAATCTAGTAAATTTGCTTGTTCAAGGATACCCAATCCGTATGATGTGCGTCATGTACCAACATAACTCCTACCAGTTTCTCGTTGCTTGTAACCGATTCTTGTCTTGTGAAATTTCCTTTGTTGTTCCATGGTTTAGTTCTAGACCAGTGAATTTTTTTAACTTTCCGATTTCAGTTTGTAAACGGGTAATTGGTACTTCGACCATAAAGTGCCTCAAATGGTGTAGTCTCTATGCTCGCGCGATAACTATGGTTGTAAAAGAATCCAATTTATGGTAAATGGTTAGTCCAACCATTTCTAGAGTCAATCACTCATATTCTGAGTATAGCTTTCCTATGTTTGAATCGTTCTCCCGTTATGACCATCGATCTGAGGATGATAGGTGGTGTTCACATCTTTATGAGGTTCCGAAGGAAATCTTAAAATGATTGCTAGAAGTCCAAGGTGATTCAATCACCTTTATCAGGAATAATTGGAACGGTACGATAAATCTTGTGACTAATTCCACAACGTTACGTCTCTCGAACACGGCGTTATACGAAGAAGATAGAATACGGTTAACAATATTTGATTCTTTGGGTTTTGATCTAATGGATTGCTAAGACATGTGTCATTCTTTGCCTACTGTGCTTGGTCTCCATTACTGACGTTTGTAATCGTTCTATGATGTTCCTCCTAATTTCCTTCATCACCTATTCCAATATTCCTTATTGTCAAGTCACAAAGCCCTAAATGCACAAGCGATATAGTATGGTGATTTGTTTCCAAATTTATCTCGCGATTTTCGAGTTTTTGGTCGAAATCTTTTTCTGAATAAACAATTTTAGAAAATGGAACAAATGGTATACTCAATATTAGCTTTATTGATGATTCAAAATTTAATAGTTATGAAATGTGACGCGGTTTTCAAACATGTTGTGAATAGAACTATTTACCAAAGTTTGATGTTTAAACATTTCTCATTGTATAATGGTTCAAGTAAATACTGGCTAAAAAGGGTCGTATTTATTCAAAATAGGCAATTCAAAATTATTTTCCACGAGATATGTGATTTGTGTGGACAAAATTTTGAAATCCACTTCATTTAAAAGTAAAAATACTAACAAGGATAAAATAGTAGGATCAGAAATATTCGCATAAATGCATAGGTGTCTAACATTCGGTTCCTGACATTAGAAAATGCCTATTGGCGATTATTCGACAAAACTACAAGTCTAGGTATTCAACCAACTTAAGTCCTGAGATGGTTTGTCGTTGAAATTGTTATCATGTTGGCAATATGAGGGTTTCAATTGATACCATGTCGATGAATTTCCGTATTGTCTTCACATGTAGCTGAGGAGATATTCTTGAGTCTGATGCCTTTCTCGATGTATAGGTGAGGTTATCCAGAAGTTCTAAAGAACATAATGCTTTAGGGGAATCTATATCGATATCCATAATTCGAATCAATCATTCTTGTCGTAAACTCACTGCAGGGAAGTTTGCGTATGGATGAGACCATGTTAACTCAAAACACTTTACAGTATCGGTTAGGAGGCTTGGTTTATTCCCATGGTGTTACTTAGCGTACCTTCACAATGTGTTTGATCCCGTAGCTCAGTCTAGCTAGTACCTTTGAATAATAAAATCGGACAACTAGGTCAGAGATGGTGGGTCGGATGGTCCAGTGGCATCTTAGAACTGTTATTGAGCTATAAATTGCCTTGGTGTATACTTCTATTCTAGGTTAGTAGTTTTCGTAACCCTTTTATTGTTTTTCTTGTATCAAGGAATCCTCCTAGTACTTAATATGGGAAGTCTCTCCTAAAGAAGTCAATGGAAAGTCTAACTTAATGACTAAGTGTGTGACAGGTGGGGTAAGTATCCAGAGAAAATTTGTCAGAAAGAAATATTCATAAAAGAGTTTATTTGTTTAAAACGCTTTTGGATGAAGATTGTTATTAACAATACTTTATAAAGTAACTATTTCCTTCATGGCATAATCTTTCCTGAAGTATACATAGGTGATCAGGCTATGTATAGTTGAGGACTAATGATGCGATGCTTGATTTAATCAAAATAATATTATTTTTCTCAAAAGCTTTAGATGGTGTTCAACGCGTTGTTATTAAAATGGTATACTAAATATTCCCTTTCAAAGTAATATAAAAATTGTTTCGCGTAATAATAGTAAATATTTGGCGTAGTATCGGAAAATCAGTTTATAGTATGGTAACAAAACGGCTTATTTTAGAAATTTGATAAAAACAATTTCTCCATAAGGTAGTAAAATAGTTTGAAATAAAACTCGTGGAATGGTTTATTGGATACATGGGTAAATACTACGGAATGGTAATAATCTACTAGTCCGTCAAATACTAAGTCGGCCTAATCTCTAATAAGGCAATGACATAATGTTACGAAACGATTGAAAATTGAACGATTGGGATAGAAAGCGGAGTAAACGAAAGTTATGGTTATCATAGAGGTAACAAAAGATAGTCATTACATTGGATAGGAAAGTGCTTAATACAACTAGGTTACATCAACGTACTTATGGAAAGTACCAAAAGAAAGTACAACCCTAGAGGGCTCGAACTATGGTTTTAAAACATGAACTGCCTCCTCCAGTTCCGGTCTCTCAACACCGGGCATTCACTCTTGAAGTGTCCCACTACTCCACATTCACGGCAGATTACCGTGAGTTCCTGATGCTTTGTGAGGGTGGGAGTCTTGCAATCCTTGGCTTTGTGTCCGATCTTCTTACAGTTGCCACATGGTTCCGGGCAACGTCCTTTGTGATGAAACTGACACCCGTTGCACTCGGGTAATTTACCTACATATCCTTTCTTTTGGCTTGACCCAGCAGTAAAGGTCTCCACCACTTGTTGTATCTTAAATGGTCGTTGAGTAGCATTAGCATCCTGATTACCGACCCATTTTCTCTTGTTGTTATTATTGTCTCCCGATGTCTTGTCGCGAACTATGAGTTCCTTTGTTTCGATTGCCATCTGGATAGCTTCAGACATGGTATTGGGTTTACATGCGATGACCATCCTACGAATTTCAGGAGAAAGTCCTCCGATGTACCTTTCGAGTTTCTTGCTTTCCGGTTCATCCATTGCAGAGCCTAGTCGAGCAAAATCATAAAAATAAGCAGTATACTTGACAACATCATCTCCTTCCATGGTAAGGTTTAGTGTTTCTTGTTCAATTGCTTGTAATTCGCTTTTCACACAGAACTTCAAACTCATCATCCTTTTTAGTTTCTCCCAAGAGTGTGAGTAAGCAGCATCAACTCCTACTACCTGGACATACTTAGTCCACCATTTCTGGGCATGCTTCTGAAAAGTGCAAGTGGCGAACTTAACCTTGTCTTCCTTACGACAGTCACCACTTTGAAAGATTGTTTCTAATTCTTTGAACCATTTGAGAAATTCTTTTGTGTCTACATTTCCGCTAAAGAAGGGGGGATTACAACCCATAAATTCCACGTGAGTAAGTTCCTTGGTGAGGGCGGTAGTTGCGTTCCTGGCAATGAATTGTCCAACAGCGGCTTGCGTCATGCTTGGAGTGGTTTGCTTAAATCTATTTCCATCAAATCATGAGAGTCCATGAGAATTTATCGGTAATAACAATCATCATATTCATAACACATGAATATAATACATGAAGGTTTCGGTCTATATGGGCCAATATCATAGATAGCACAACCATTCCCCTATAGTAGAGTCAATACTTGGTGATTCCGTTCGTACATCAATCAAAATACTACAAGTTTCTTCGAACTATGCCACACCTCTCGTGGCTAAGAAAATAGTAACAGCTAGTAAAGATATAAGTCTAGTCTAAAGACTTCCTGTAGTCCTTCTAGGTGAAATCAGGTTTATGGCATCATAAGGTCGAGATAGTCCTGAAGTAGTGTCTGAAGTTGCGCATCGATCAAGTCCTAGATAGTGTAGATTCTAAGCCATTCTTGAGGGACCTGCAGATGTTCCTGTTGAGTCCGTAATCTTGGTATTATCCACAAGGTGTTATCTAATTCATGGCAAGTGAAATGGAAAAGGAAACTGACAATGGTGGTATTCTAAAGGATGAGGATAACATTGATGACAATGAGATCCTAGTGATGAGTTAGGAGATAATGGTGATAATAGTGAATGGGATACTACCCTCTTTCGCGCTATCTCGCGATATCCAAGAGGTAAAGTTGAAGTACGCACTATGGGACGACCAATAGTGTAATAAGTAACCCACTGTGGTGGTAGTACCTAAGTAGTAAGCGTCCTACTAGTGAAGGAAATAAAACATGCTATCTCCCTTGTAATAAGCATCCAAATAAGTCCATTAAAATTAAGTCTGAATACTCTACCAAACGGCATTCTATGTATAGGCTGAATGAGAACCTCGCTCTTATGACAATTCAATAGTGCTAACGGTGGTGTGAGTACAGCTGGTGGTATAATGGTAGTGGAAGATGACAAGGCATCTTCAACGTCGGAGTCCGACGAAAGGATAACGGCGTGGGTATCTGAAGACATGTCACTTGTGAACCAGGTCAATATAATCATATATATATATATGAGTATGGGTATGAATAACTCGTACAGTGTGTGCGTAAAGCAACATGTATAGTGAATATGCACCTATGATGAAATGATGAGATGCTATGATGATGTGGTTATAGTCTAGGGTCCAAGATACATCCTAGTTCGCTATAACCTTAGCTCTGATGCCAATCTGTCACACCCCCAAAATACCTGAATGGCAGCGGAATGGAATACCTGGGGTGACTGTCATAGCACCATACTTACAGTTATATTGAACAACCTAAAGTGTCGTTTAGAAAATACAGCGTTTGATCATTAAAACATTCAGAGTTTACAAAGCTTAGGTCCCAAAAGAGTTTGCCAAAACAGTTAGAATAAGTTCAACAAGATCAAACGTTTCATAAGTGCAGAAAATATAGTGAGACGCGTCGACTCCGCGACTCCATGAAGGTCCAAATGTATGCACATGAGCTACCTTAACAACCTGAGAAATACATTGCGAAAAATGGTCAACATAAAGTTGGTGAATAATCATAGATTTATAAGTAAAATCTAGTGTACATATGCCATAAGTAAAGCCAAGAAATAGGATGTCCGGAAAATATATACATTGGCTCTTAAGCTCATGACCCCGAAGCTAGACGATACTTGGCCCCAATGAGTGTTTACCAGACACTCTAATAATAAAGACATGAAATGCATTCGTTCCATTTGGAGCAACCCAAACACGAATGGAGGCGTCACCCTCGATAGATCTATCCACTCACTCCCGCTTAGTACCAGAAATTAACGGTCCATGATAATAATGGGGACTTTTCAAGACGTGGTAAATAAGACAACTTAAGCAATGTATGAAATTTTATACTTAGGCATGTACACAAAACAAGTAATGCAATGTATTCTCCCCCGTGGGATTTGAAATCAAAATATAGAATTAAAACGGGGCTATGAGAACTCACCTCGAAGTGATGGTACAAAGATGGTGCAATGAGGTAAAAGTAGTCAGGACAATGAGGCGCGAGTACTAGCCGCAACCTAAATGAATAACCATGATCTAACTTAGATCAAGCCGAATTGAAATGAATGCACATGCACATGATACTCATACCACTCGTAATTTGAAAATACTAGTTATCGTCGTAGTAAAATAGATTCCATACTTAGGAAAATATATCCATATATAAGAGTATATAACTTGTCGTTCTATCTCGTTAAAAAGTGTTAGCGTTAAATTCCTTGTATTGAAAACCTTGAAATACGTCGTTAAGTCGTATAAGTATTCTCTCGGGTCATACGTATTCGTTTGATAAGAAAATAGTCCTTAGTAATATTTACTAGAAAATATACCGTTTAGCGCGTATGTTATTATTTTTATTTGTGTCCATATATATATATATATATATATATATATATATATATATATATAGTTTGACGATGTTAGAATGGGTATAACTTTGTCGTTTTAGGCTCGTTTTCCTTGTTCTTTATGTCCACGGATTCGTCTTTGTATATACTAGTATATTTTAGATAACTCGGCTCTTTTAGGTTACGTTTAATGCTTCAAAATACCCGTCGTATTCTGCCAATCAGCAAGCAGTTTTTGGAAAAGTAGTTTTCGTCGTTAAATTTGCAAAAATCATATCTCCTTCGTTATAAACTCGTTTTAATCCGTTCTTTCGCCTAAAGTTTCGTTTTTGAATATATTTTCTAAATCTTTGGTCAAAACTTAGTCACCATCTACTGATTTTCCCACGAATTTAAAAT
This sequence comes from Artemisia argyi, assembly GCA_030686995.1. Classification (NCBI taxonomy): domain Eukaryota; kingdom Viridiplantae; phylum Streptophyta; class Magnoliopsida; order Asterales; family Asteraceae; genus Artemisia; species Artemisia argyi. The sequence goes on along the minus strand of CM060676.1, from coordinate 68,477,078 downwards.
AGGGACAGTAGGTATATCAAAAGTTTCAAAAACCATTTTCAAGTCTCTAAACTAGTTCCATCATCCATCAATCCACTTTCAAACACCACAAGGCTAATCTAATCCTACCATACACCTTCTTAGGGTGTCATGGGTCCTTAAACATCATCACCCCACTAGGTCTAACAAGGGTTTCATATGTTTCCATTTCTAGGGCTTCAAAGTTAATATATACAAAAATGGAGTGGTACAAGTTGATGCATGTATAAGATCTTGTAAGAAAATTATATGAACATAATAATAACTTGTAAAAATCATAAAAATGAGTTTGTTTACTTACTTGATGGTTTAGAGAGTTTAGATGATAAAAAGCCTACTAATCCTTGAGTTTTTATTTCAAAACTCTAACAAGGATGATTATATTAACTAGTTTATGATATGATCTTGTAAAAATTATCCTCCTTGCTCCTTGATCACCCTAATTCGAACCAACATCAAGAGAAAAGAGAGAAAAAGTTTGCTTGTGTTTAGTAAAAATGATTTCTAGTAACAAAAATGGATGAAAAGTTTATTATATACTTGGGACAAAAGTTTGGTGTACATTTAAGAGTGTTGGTGAGATTTTTAATGTTTGAAGACTTTAGGGGGGGGGGGGGGGGGGGTGGCCGGTTCTAGGGGAGGGAAATGGGGGGATATGTTTTGTGATTAATTAGAAAAATTAGTATTAGTAGTTAAGTGTAGTTAGGTTAGGTTTAGGTTTAAGGTTTAATCGGGTACCGGGTTTGTTAGAAATAAGTTTTGTTGAAGTTATTCGGGACGTAATAGAGTTATAAAAATTGTAAAAATAAGTCGGGTACAAGTACGGAGAGTTAGGGTGATTATCGTTTAATTTTGGTGAAAACCGTCGTTATTAAGTTAGACGTACGATACGTAATAAATAAGTTTCCAAAATACCGGGTAAATTAATATTATAATTTTTATATTATTAAAATGAATATAAAAATATATTGGGATAATAGTCGGAAGTGTCGGACGTGTTAGTTTCATTTATAGTTCGCGTATTAGTGTTTATTTAAAATAAACATACGTAAATCGTTAATTGTACCAAAAGTATTAATTTAGTTATCCTACGAGTGGAATAGTATGCAAGTGCCCTAATAATGATATGTCGACTATTTCTAGTCCGTATGAAATGTCCCTGACAAAAATGCATGAATTCGCTCCTGAACCAATACGGTTACGCGAATTTGAACACTCGTAAACTAAATTTACGATGACATGAATAATGCACGTGAATAGTGATTTTCTTCCGGAAATGAATAGTGTCAAGTGAATAGTAAAATTTCTGAACGCTTCTCAGAATATCAAATTGACCTCGAAAACGATGAATAGTGATCGATGAATAGTAAATGATGAATAGTAACTTGTGAATAGTAAATTGTCGAGGTTTGGAAAATGACCGGAAATTACGAGTTGTGACAGTCTCTAAGAGTAGTAGCAAGAATAAAGTTGAAGAAGTAGAAGAACACCCTAGGAATTTATCGCTTTGTAATAAGAGACATGTTTCATCTGAATGTAATGTCGAAAGTACTGTTTCTATTGCATGTAATGACTCTGTTTGTTTAATATGCAAGAAATGTTTAATTAATGATGTTCATGATGAATGTGTTTCTAAGAATGTGAATGTTACGCCTGAACAGAAGAATGTTCCAAAAAGACCTAGTGCTAGATCCAGATCTATAGAACGATTAGTTGCACGATTTAGGACTACCACTATTAGTCGAATGCCTAGGAACTATCTTAAGTTTTGTATGTGGATTGCAACGGGTAGAGAGTTCACTCTTAAGAACGGCAAATTAGAAATAACTCAAGCTAAACAAGTAGCAACTATCTATGAGTGTGATTCTGCTTTTACTCCTAACCCCATGGAACCAAATTTAACACGGTTTCCAAATACAAACTCTTTTGTTCTTGGCAGGTTATCGAAATATGTCTTTGGATCGTCGACTCAGGTTGCTCCAAGCACATGACCGGGAATTTAAAGCTGCTGATCAATTTTTTCTGGAAATTCATGGGAACTGTACGCTTTGGAAATGATCATGTAGCAGCTATTCAGGGTTACAGAGATCTTCGGTTTAGGAATTTTTTAATCACTCGGGTTTACTACGTCGAAGGATTAGGAGACAACTTGTTTTCAGTTGGGCAGTTTTGTGATGCAGATTTAGAAGTGGCATTCAGGAGAAACAAGGTTTTTATTAGAAATTTGGTTAGTGATGATCTCTTAACTGGTAATCGTGGTACAAATTTGTATACTATCGACATCAACCAAATGGCTTCTAGATCACCAATTTGTCTTATGACAAGGGCAACCGAAACTAAGTCCTGGCTGTGGCATAGACGTTTATCCCATCTCAATTTCGACACCAACAACAAGTTAACCAAAGACAACATCGTCACCGGACTTCCTAAGTTCAAATACACCAAGGAACACCTATGCCCATCATGCGAACAAGGAAAAAGTAAAAGAGCATCATATAAACCTAAAACCGTACCTAGTTCGGAAGCAAGGTTACATATGTTGCACATGGACTTATGTGGCCCAATGAGAGTTGAAAGCATTAATGGGAAGAAGTATATTCTTGTTATTGTTGATGATTATTCAAGATATACTTGGGTAAAGTTTTTGAGATCAAAAGACGAAGCACCAGGCATCATCATCACCTTTCTGAAGCGTATTCAAGTTCTACTTCAAGCTCCAGTAAGGATTATAAGAACAGACAATGGCATAGAATTTACAAACCAGGAGTTAAGAACTTACCTTGAAGATGTTGGAATCACACACCAAACATCAGTTGTTAGAACTCCACAGCAGAATGGGGTAGTTGAAAGAAGAAATAGAACTCTTGTGGAAGCTGCTCGCACAATGCTGATTTTTTCTAGTGCACCACTATTCTTATGGGCTGATGCTGTAGCCACTGCTTGTTTTACGCAAAACCGATCCCTAGTCCATCCAAGATTCAATAAAACCCCATATGAGCTAGTGAACAACCGTAAACTTGACATCTCTTACCTTCACGTGTTTGGCGCTCTGTGCTATCCAACGAATGACAGAGAAGATCTAGGGAAGTTAAAAGCTAAGGGTGATATTGGAATCTTCATTGGATATTCAGAAAACTCGAGGGCATTCAGGGTGTATAATAGAAGAACAAAAAGGATAATGGAGACGATGAATGTGAAGTTTGACAAGATTTCACAAATGGCTTCTGAGAGACTCGCTCTAGAACCCGCGCTTAATCCAATGGCTTCTAATCAAAACGGATTAGGACACGCAACAAACCAGCAGACTTCTGGACACATCAGTTCAGGACTCGTACCTCAAGGAGCTCATTTAACAAACATGGATAAACTTTCAGAAAAAGAACTGGAAAAGTTCTTTGAGTTAATGTTTGATGAATACTATGGTGGAACTTCGACAAATGCATCTCAACAACATTCCGCTGCACCCGCTCACAACCATCAACCACCACCACCACAGGATGCATCTACCAGAATCGAAGCTGAAGCACCAACTACATCAACATCATCTACATCTACTCAAGCAACTCCAGTACTTGAAACTGTTCTACCAAGAGTTGTTGAGCAAAACCAAAACACAAATTTTCAATAAGAAACAACAAATAATTCAAACGATGTTACGTTAGAAGAAGAAGAAGAAGTATTTGAAAACCCATTTGCAACAGTCTCTGCTGAATCTTCTTCAAGGTTACAAGAACCATCTAACACACATTTGTTACACCCAAGGTACCCTTCTACGTTTCAATGGACAAAAGACCATCCAATAGAACATGTTATTGGTGAACCTTCAAAGCCAGTTCAGACAAGGAGATAACTTGCCACCGATCTCGAATTGTGCATTTACATTTGCTCAATCAGCCTCAAAGAACCAATGAACATTCGGGAAGCAATGGCAGAAAACCCTTGGATTGAAGCGATGCAGGAGGAATTTCTTCATTACCTGTTACATGATAGTTGGGAACTTGTTGAACGACCACTTGATAAATGTGTTCTTGATCTCAAGTGGTTGTGGAAGAACAAACTGGATGAGGAAATGACTGTCATTTGCAACAAAGCTCGTCTCGTTGCTAAAGGTTATCCATAAGAAGAAGGGATAGATTTCGAGGAATCATTCGCGCCTGTAGCTAGACTTGAAGCAGTCCGGATTTTCTTAGCCTATGCAGCTCACAAAAACATCACAGTCTATCAGATGGACATTAAGACTGCTTTCTTAAATGGAACTCTGAAAAAAGAAGTGTATGTGAGTCAGCCAGAGGGATTCATCGACAAAGATCATCCAGACTACGTCTACAAACTTAAGAAAGCAATTTATGGTCTAAAACAAGCTCCAAGAGCGTGGTATGACGAACTATCATCTTTCTTGCTCAAAAACAATTTCACAAAAGGAACGCTTGATGACACCTTGTTTATCAAAAAATTCAAAAATGACATTTTGATCGTTCAAATTTACGTAGACGACATTATTTTTGGATCAACCAATCCTAACCATTCAAAACATTTTGAAAATCTCATGAAAAGCAAATTCGAAATGTCCATGATGGGGGAACTAAAATTCTTTCTTGGTTTACAAATACATCAATCCCCTCGTGGTATTTTTATCAATCAAGCTAAATATATAATAGAGATTTTGAAAAAACATGGAATGGAAAACTGTGATTCTGTTGGTACACCAATGGTCACTTCACCAAAAATAGGTGCTGATTTGTTTGGGAAACCCATCGATCCGAAAAAATATCGGAGCATGATCGGTTCTCTCATGTACCTGACTGCTAGTCGACCCGATATTCAATTTGCTGTGTGTTTATTAGCATGGTTTCAGGCAAAGCCTACCGAACTTCACCTCAAAGAGGTTAAACGGATCTTTCGGTACCTACGAAGCACCATTAACATGGGACTTTGGTATCCGAAGGATTCGGGGTTTAATCTTACAGCATTTTCAGATGCAGACCATGCTGGTGATCAAGTTACAGCAAAGAGTACATCAGATGGAGCACAATTTTTGGGTGAAAAGCTAGTAAGCTGGTCGTCAAAGAAACAGGATTGTACTGCACTATCAACCGCCAAAGCCGAGTATGTGTCTCTATCTGCGTGTTGTGCCCAAGTTCTTTGGATGTGGACACAGCTCACAGATTATGGCTTTACATTTGACAGAATACCTATGTATTGTGACTCAAAAAGTGCCATAGCCATCTCGTGCAATCTCGTACATCACTCTAAGACGAAGCATATCAAAGTCCGCTACCATTTCATCAAAGAACATGTAGAAGAGGGTATTGTTGAATTATTTTTCGTTAAGACAGATTACCAACTCGCCGATCTATTTACTGAAGCCCTTCCAAAAGAATGGTTTGACTATTTAGTTCGACGAATTGGCATGCGAAGCCTAACTCCTGAGGAGCTAGAACGTCTTCTCGAATCTTCTTGAAAAATGTTTTCAAAATTGCTTCGCTGTAAATATTTTTGAAAAAACAAAATACAAAATTTGAAAAACCAACAAAAACAAAATACAAAAATATAAAATTTTCAAAAAATACAAAAACAATATAAAATCAAAAAATCCAAAAATATTCTTCTCACGACATGTCTCTCGTATAAATCAATATTATGTACGTTTCTAGAAATGTCATTCAACAATGATACGGACATGTACAGATGCTTGAACGGGAGTTCTTTTAAATGTTTTTCTAAAACATGTCGTTTCTCAAAAGTTTCTTCATGATGGCTTTCGTATACCTCAGTACGAAACCCGGACTAAAATGATGACTTCTTATTATTTTCAAATCAAGAACTCGTACGTTCAAAAATGAAATCATTTTCAAAAGTTCGAGTATAAACAAACGAAAAGGATTTCAAACAAAAACTCGTTTTCAAAACTGAATTCTTGAGCACTTTTTCAAGATTGTTCAAAACATTTCTCAAAATCTATCAAATGAGTGCTCAAGATAACTCCCTCTAAACCCTTAATTGATTTTAAAATGTGCTATCATTAAGGGGGAGTACAAAAACAAAAATGATCCGTATTCATGCAAAATGAAATCTGTCTTTCTCTCCAAAAAAGTTTTTTTTACTCAGTTGATATCAAAAATATCACAATATGCTATTTTCGAGGTGGAGAACACATGATTAAAATGTGGTCAAAGATGTTTAAAGATTGTGACTAAATCTCGAAAGAGCTTGACTCGGTAAGTACCTATGAATTGACGAAGCTTAAAATGTCAGTAATCGAAAGGACTTGTCCTGGACGGGTAATAATTTCAAGCTAGTCTAACTAGTGATGTAAGCATGTCTCGAATAGGACTTGTCTGAGTAGAATGTACCATATCGAGAGACTTTCTTTGGACTTGACCAGGACGGGTAATAATTTCAAGCTAGTCTAACTAGTGATGTAAGTGTGTCTCGAATAGGTCATGTTCACTGAAAGTGGATCAATTCAAAAAGTGCAAACTCCTCACGCATGTGCAAATTTCTTAAAAATTCATGAGCACATGTGAAGGGGGAGTCCTTCAAAAGAAATGCAAAACTCTCAAAGTGTCAACAATGTGTTTTATTATCATAAACACTTTGAGAGATTTTTCATAAATGGTTTCATGGCAATTATAGGATAGTCATGGAGTTATAAGGTGACTAAGGTTAGGAAAACCCGTCCTATGATCCGCCAGAGCCGGAGGGATCTACCCAAGGAAAAATCCAATAGATTAGAATTAGAAGTCCTTAGGTATGATTGAAAAAAGGAGAAAATGAGAAAGGAGAAAGAAGAGGTTGAAGAATTAAAAAGAAAAGTTATGAAAAAGGGTGAAAAGAAATGGCCCTCCAAATGTTCAACCTTAGGGCAGACATCGGGTTCAATTCGTATGCTACTGGTCATTACTAAGGTGACACCGGTATTGAAGATAAAGACGTCATGGACCCAGTTACGCACTGCACTTAACCTTCTAGCCACTCAAGTTCTCTTAAAAGAGCTTGTTTCATTCTCACGGGGAACCGGCGTAATCTATCGACCCATCTCTTAGAGATGGTTGATATTGAAGCAGGAGACCTCTCCCTAATCTCCGCATAGGAAACCATATGTGCACTTATCGAGTCTAGAGCCCCGAGATTCATCAAAAGATCTCATAGGAACACATGATATTTCTACACTGGTTGTTCAACATTAAGGACGCCAGATGTGAACTTTAGAGTCCTACGCAGATCTTAGCAATCTGCCAGAACATTTATGAGAGGATTCACTTTTGTGATTCTCAATGATTGAATGGTAATTCCTGCCAGGGTCAACATCAAGCAGCCCTGACAGCAGGTCACTTCGGTAATTTTTTATGGGTTACGCTTAGTGTTCACGGTGGTTTCAAACGGTCTACAGTCGTGGAGTGATCCCCAGCGACTCACCCAGTCATTGAGCTACTTAGTAGGTCTTGTAAGCTCTCTCGAGAGTATCTGACATGGGAACGGCCTTGGTAAGGATTAGAAGGAGTCTTCACACTATGCTGTTGATGATCTCTAATTCCCTATATGTAAGTACCGGTTGATTTATTGCTAACTGTTTACCTGCAGCTATACATCATCTCCATGGCGAAGGATTCCACATGCTCATACATGCATCACAAAATCAAAGGAAAGTTCTCACAAAGATCAAAGCAAAGTAAGGTTCAAAGAAAGATTCTACGCATTGTGAAAGAATCTACAGAAGTAAAGTGACAAAGATCGGTGTGAAAGAACGGGAATAACAAATGCATGTATCACAAAGACTAAAGACGTATGAGCATGTTGGAATGGCGGACAACCACCACAGACACAGAAGTGACAAAAGGCAAATTGCTCCACATCACAAAAGAACAAAGAACGAAGAAAAGTCAGTCATCAAAGATCACAAAGCATGAAGGAACAAAGACTAATGACTATTCTACTACGACACACAAAGGTCAACAACAAAGAACAAAGAAGACCTAATCACATGGAGCATCATTCGAATGACCACCCCTTAGGGGGAGATTGTTAGCATTAAAAATATGTATTAAAAAGTGATGGTCATTCTCATACGTGTAACTTTGTAATGTGTCATAGATTACAATAGAATGGTCAATGGGCTTATGGTTTGGGCTAAGCTAATAGGTTAATATTTATATTAAGCTAGTCCATTTATGTTAAGAAGATATGTATGTAAAAAGCCTAATCCATCTCCAAGCCCATGGAAAGCCTTTAGGGCATTATGTAACCAACTATATAAGCACCTCAATGGCTCATTTGAGGTGTGTGCTTGTGTGTGTTTTCTTTGAATAAAGTTCTCATATTTCTTATCTCTCTCTATACATTCGAAATACATATATACATATATCAAGTCACCATCTTTCATCTCTACTTCATCTTTGCTTTTATAGTGTTGTGATAAAGTTGTGATATTTAAGGTCCTACACTTTCACATATGTACTCGCTTCCAACACCACGCCTAACAATAATAACACCTCACAATATAATCATACATAATCCAAGAAAACAATATCAAATAACACCAAGCAATCACAATCCCCACTCATAATATATATTCAAAACCCGCTCAAACCTTATTATTAAAACTTGGGAAAAAAACTCCCATAATTCAATACAAAACGCGCTCCAACACAACGTCAAACAACAAAAGACAATCAAAACAAAAAACTACGGAAAAATGTTGCACATGGTTCGAGCTATATCCTAACGCTTAAATCGTGTTACTCGCAGTGGACTCTAGATCTGAATCTACCTCTTCTTCCTCACTTAGCCATCCATTCTTACCTCCCTCAAACTGTGATAGAGGATGACTTGCAAAACCATCCCTACGATTCCTTAACTCCTCATCCATACGATCCGCGAACTCATACGGATCACATGGTCTACCCCAACCTTCACCATCATTTTCTGAGAGTCAAGGACACTTATGAAAGAACGTAATGGTATAGCCATCCTTACTAATCATTTTCATCTCGTAATTTTTCATCTCTTCTCCATTCACGTTCTCAAGGGTTAACTTCTCCTCAATCGCACATGGAAGCATGCTAGCAGGAACCAAGATCCTTCTGTTGGTCCTCTTCATCCTACCAACTCTCTTGCAACCCGTAGCAACAACAGTGGTCCATCGAAGCATCTTTCGCGCAAGTGGTTCCATACTATAAATGACACACGATACTAAGTATGGGGTTCGATAGAAGTCCAAAACTCGACAAAACATCTCATAAATTTAAGAAAATAACCATATAAAATACCATACTTACAATTAGGCCCTATATATAACTATATGAGGGACTCCTAGGTTACAGTCTAGGTTCAACCACCTACTTCTCTATAACCAAGGCTCTGATACCAAACATGTCACAGCTCGCCAAGGCGGAAACGCGAGTGTAACTTCATGGATATCATCACAACACACGGTGTCTATATAGAGAATTACTACATGCAAACAAATAGAGCAATGTACAGACACAAAGTGTCGTAACAATACCCCAAAAAAATAACCAAAAACAATATCCCAAAAAGGTATCTTCAATAGAATGTAAAGTACTAATTGAAAGACATTAAAGTGTCCCAATCAAAATCAAACATATTCAAATCCAAACATAAAGATAAATTGTTCTCAAATGCAATTAAGTCTCGTCTAGTCGCTTCTCTCAACCTTAGCCTTAGAATGCTCACCTGAAAATGATGCTTAAAAACGTCAATGTAATGTTGGTGAGATTCATAGGTTTAAGATACACAATATCACACAAGGCAACTAGTTCGCTGTGATTATAAAACATAGCATGACAGTAAGACTAGTTATTATACAATCTAGCATGCAATCTCAATCAATCAACCAATAAACGGGACGGAACGTGCCCGCGATCCAAATTCAATATCAAGCCTCAATTGGGACGGAACGTGCCCACGATCTAAGTTCACAATAATGGGTATTTATTACCCTCCGATCGGACCACACATAATAATAGTGAGTAGGAATACTACTCTCCAATTGGATTGCTCATTTGAACAATGGGAGCATAGCTACCCTCCAATTGAACCACACAGAATAATCACCATCATAATACCATAGCATACATACACATATAATAACACTTACTAGACTATGCATTTAATAAACCACATAATCACAGTAACTTAAAAAGTATTTCAACACAAACATCATTCCCATTCCAAGTTTAAAACAAAGTAAAAATGGGACTATGAACTTACCTCAGTCTTTGCAGCTTCCAAATAAACAATCACAAATTTAAACAACAAAATAAACCCACATTACACGCGACCAAGCTAAAAGCTATAGTCCATGTAACACACATATGATGGATGTCTAAAGGTCATATAAACTACTATGGTTCACCTAGACTCCATACCAAACCCTACAATCACTTACACTCACTAAATCCCTTGCACAAATTATATCAGAAAACATAGAATTTTGGGGTACATTTACCCACATAAAGTCACAGTAAGATAAGATCCACAACTCACACCAAAAATCCAACATGGTTTCTTATGAACATAAAAGATATTCCCAGAAGTCCGTGTTCTAAAAGCATACACAAGTACTCTTAATAAAATCAAACTGGAAAACTATCCATATTCGGATCTGAACGCACACCAAAATGTTTTGGCCTAACAATCATATTTGTACAACTTTTTAACGTACCTCGTTCACGTAGAAGTCAAAGAGAATATAGAACTCAACTTTACCAAAAAGGCTAACCCTAATTCCACTTTCTAATCCACTTTTAACCTCAATACTTTTACCATAAATCTATCCCGGTTTAATAGCTTTGACACCTTTTCTTGCAAAAATCATTAGACTGCCTTCCAGACCTCGAAATCGATCGTGGCCGGACTTTTTGGAAACCTATTTCACTGAACTACAATTTAGACTCAAAATTTATGATCTAACTCATCACCATCTATTAAATAACTTCGTATCTTTACAGCCTTACAAATCTGTCAAAACCTTAACTCAATAACTAACATATTTTACACTCAAATCTCTTCACCAATCATCATAATATAATTAACAATTGATCCAAACATGTTATTTATCATTAGTTTACAGAAGTAAACATAAACCCTAATCCATCATATTCTTGTTACATGAATTATAATAATTAATTGAACACACGCATATTAAAAATTATACATTGATCTTTGATTTTTGCTTCACTAGAAAAACCCTAACTTTTCTCTTCTCTTTCTCCTTGGTTGACCGGTTTTCACAAAAAAGAGGGGTGAGGGACTTTTATTTTGTATTTATAATAACTATGGATAACTCTTATTGCTAAGAATTGTATTTGGAATAAAATTTGGTTTCCTTTTCCTCTTGTTTACCCCTAATCGGCCGCCCCCTATCCCATATATATATACATATATATATATATATATATATATATATATATATATATATATATATATATATATATATATATATATATATATATATATATATATATATATATATATATATATATATATATATATTTAATTATTACAATCAAAACCTTATACTTTTGATATTTTATAAGAACCCATAACGATACCTAACGTCTTACACATTAACCCTTCATTTTTACGACGACTCAGAAAATAATCATTTTCAAAATAAAGTTTCCAAAAATAGAATTTCACACAAAAATATAAATATAACTCACAAATCCAAACTCAACGTAACTTACTAACGCCCAAATGATTGAACGAAGACTTGTTACGCAAAACCTCAAAACACCAAAACCACACAAGTCATTTCCACACCACTAAGGCGACCAAAATGAACTTAACCCAATATCAACATTACTCACTCACACAATAACAACACCACGCAAAGGGATTTAGTGCTAAAACTTACCTATATCACACATAACACATAATTCTTACAAAGTAAAAGTTAAATAGGTCGGGACTATTAGTCAAACTAACCTGCTAAAAGTACGGTTGTTACACAAAGCACCACCGCTCTTCCATATGGAATGCTCTTAACTTGTCTCTATAGACAATTTGATCCCATTCCTCCTACCACTCGAGGTCTTCGCCTAGACTTCTCTCTCGTGCCACATATCTTTGTTCCATTGAGTGATATGAGATTTGCTAAGGCTCAAGGGAAACGCCCTCATCCTCCTAATTCCTCATGATCATCATCCATGAGTGAAGATGACGGTTTACCTAACTCTAGGCTACCACCTCTCGAGAAGCTCCAACAACTTCCAAGGTTGCCAAATGAGTCGGAGGAGTTCAAACAATCAAAGGGTATGTGGAAATGCTTCGAAAGGTACCTTGGCAAGCTCAATAAGAAGATTGATCACCAATGAGAGTGATATTAAAGGGTGTTTGCCACTACGTGTCATTTGAACAATTTGGTTGTTTAACATTATGTTTTATGGATTTATGTACTTGTAGGGATATTTGGTAATGTTTATAGCATGTATGTACTAACGGATATGCAGGTCGACAACATTTGAGGTGTTGTCAAATTTCACCATTTTCAAAATTTTCACTAAGTATAGTGAAATTCGCCAGCCCCCGTTCAAACTCCATCGGTATGCATGTTTCTACCTGCATTTTGTCATTTCCCAATTAGTTTTTAATGTTTTCATATGTTTTAGGAGTTTTTGGAAATTTTAAAAATCGTTACGCCAGTCGAAAATAGGGTCTGTCTCGAAATTTGGCCTGGCGGATCCGGCGGAACCAAATTTTGGGTTCCGCCCGTGTATTTTCTGTGTATGCCCAGTTTGGGCCCAACAGACCCCGCGAAACCCAATTTAGGGTTTCGCCTGTGTTGTCGGTTGGTTCCGCCAGAACCTGCAAAAACATTTCCAAATTTTCAAAATTTCGACTTTCTCATAACACCAAACCATTCCTTTTAGTTAGAACACATTTCTTATCAGTAGTTAAGTTCATTATGACCATTTTTAGCTTCCAGAACCAATAGGAAACCACTTCCCGCCAAAAATCAAATTTAGCCATAACTAACCCAAGGAACCCTTCTACATAAAGCAAGGAACCCTCAAATTGGTTCCTTGAAATCCGTGGAACATCTGATCCAAATCATTTGATATGACCACATATCATTTAGTGCATATCTTGGTCTTCTTACTCTACCAATTCACATTGGATTGACTTCCAATGATTTGACAACCTTTATAAACCTTCCAAATCATTAGAAACCTCAAAATTTGTATAGAAGAACATCAAATCCAAACACTCCTTTCAACATTTCTTCAACTCTTTAAATTTGACCATCTTAGAACACTTCCAAATCACACCATCACCCTCACAATCTCTGATCATTAGCTTCTAAACCACCATATTTGACAATGTCAAAGTCAAGTAACTCCTCTCCACCATCAAGACCCATTAGGAGAACCGCCCGTATTAGTATCAAACCATGTTGTTTCAACACCACAATCAACTTAAGCTCCTCATCTTCGGATGAATCACCACTCATAATCTCTTCACCCATCAAAGATGAAAACTATCTCAACCTTGCCACTCCTACACCATCACCAAGGCTTCAAAATGTGATCACCACTCCACCACCAACAATAACACCTAGTGATCAAACTCCACCACAAGCTCCAACTCAACCATCCAAATCTTCATCACCACCTAAATCACCAAAGCTTGAACCAATGGAACTCTTTGGCACTCCACTAACATCACCACATCCTTTCTTGTGAGACTTAGATGATCTTCCACCTAGATCAACCAATCCACCACCATTGCCTTTGTTTGGCTCAATTGAGCGAATGGCAAAGCATCAACTAAGGGAGTTATTTAAGCCTAATGAGCCTTTTGAACAAGAACCACCACCACAACAAGAACCATCCCAACCAAAACCATTGTTGTTTCACCCCATCTTCAAAGACATCCATCGCCCTCTCTATGGAGAAGCCAACTTCCAACACCATGATCCACCACCATCTCAAGCATCTCAACCACAACCCTAATCACAATCCCAACACTTTGAGTCTTTCTTTCCTTCTTATGAGGAAATAGAGGCTTTATTATGGAACAACCCTCCAAACACCCACGAGGAGATCAATGATCGCCTCGACAACTTGTACGCTTTCAAAAGCATGGTTGATACACACCTCCATCAAGCAATGAAGTTTCAAACTACCTTGATCTCTTCCATTGCTAACCCAACCTCAACTCAACAAACCACCAATGTTCCACCACCACCACCACCATCAAACCATGACCCTATCCTACCCAATCCTCACCATGGTTGCTCACAATGTGAGCGAGTGGCGAAAATAAGTGAAAGCATAAAAATCATGCTTCACTAAGTACAAGATGAAACCCATTTTGCTCTCCAACACATTCTTGATCATCTAGATGCTCTTTCTCACCCGAACCAATCTTTGAACGTGCATTCGGAGGCTATGCCCCATTTAGGACTATGTTGGGTGCTTTCCTTTTATAAATGTAGGATTTTATTTTCTTTTATTCTTCCTTTTTACATTTTCTTTATTTTCTTAGAAGTAGGATGTTGACATTTACATTTCTTTTCTTTGCTTTGACTTTTGTCAAAGTCAAATTTTACTAGAAATGATATTGGTTCTACTATATTGTGTGCATTGTTGGTTGATCATTTATTTGTTGTGATTGTGATATGGTTCATTATCTTCTCATAACTTGTTGTGGTTGCCTTATATTTACTTGTCATTTTTTACAACTAACTTTTATTTTGTAGGTTCAAAATCCATGTATCCTTACTTGGCACCCTAACTAGGGGGTATTGTCCAAGGGGGAGCATTTGGCTTGCACCATTCCGCTACACAACTCTTCTTTTTGTTTCGAAAAAAGGGGGAGAAAATATATTTAAACTTGAACTATTTTTCATCATGCTAATAAAACAAGTTTAAATATAGATTTTTAAAAACTTAACATTATAATTTGTGATTTGCTTAAAAATAAAGTTTATGTTTTGTCCTCAACAAAAAGGGGGAGATTGTTAATACAAATATCGCTTAAAAATGTTATTTATATTTTATGATCTTTGCTAAATTTTGTTAACGACAAAGTGTAAACTTTAATTTTTAGCAAAACATAAATATAGCTTAAGTCTTTCTTAATTAGATTTTATTTCAACTAAACATTATATTAGCTACATTTACATTTCACATTAAACATAACATTCTCATATTTCTAAAAATAGAAAATGTTGTGTGACATCATGGCATGCATCATGTACAATCTTAGAAAGATTTTCAAAATCTCTAAGTTGACTCTGTGAGATCTCATGCACATTTTGGAAAGATCTTGATTAGAATTGTCATTGATATGGAAAGATTTCTTGAAAACTTGACTGTCAGACCTGGCGAAACCCTGTATTTAGTTTCGCCATATCCGCCAGTCTGCTGTCTTGTTTTGGCTATAATAGCAAGCCACTTCCAAGAAATCCTTTATCACTTACAATCATAGCTTGCATATACTCTCTCATTTCATTCATTTAACTCAGTAACGTTTCATTTGTGTGAGATCTTTTGTAGCAAAGAAGATCACAAGTTCATCCGAAAATTACAAGTCTCAACATAACGTCGCAAGTCTTGTTAGCTTAGAATTGTGTAAACTCGTATAGTTTACACTTCATTTGATTGTGTAATTTTAGTAGTGATCGGTTAGTATTTTAGTCCTTAAAATACATAGAGTGACGGGAGTGGTTGTACCTTTGTAAAAGAACTCGACATTTAGCTTTGTGTCGGTAATCTTGTGTAAGCGACGTGTAAGGTTTTCTCCACCGGTGAAAGGATCTTGTTGACATAGTAAAGAAAACTCTCGAGTTGGATACTCGAGGCGTGGAGTAGGGCAAGGAAAAAGAGTCCTTGTAGTCGAACCACTGTAAACATCCATGTTGTGGTTTGATCGTTTCTTTCTTTACTTTTGCATATTACATATTGTCTAATTAGTTTCAATTGTCGATTTCACGTAAAGCTTTCAAAGATAATTTAATTTAAAACCGGTAAACTATTCAACCCCCTTCTAGTTTTTCACACCATCATTGTCCATGAACCATGTAGTCTCATCATATACATTCTCAGCATCCTCCTCATCAGAATCTAGATTCTCAAAGGCATCACTCTTACTCATTCTTTCATACAGATTTCCTATTACCCTCATTGACATATTGATTCGTTCCTGTAGAATTCTCATAATTGTAACATGTATGGTTATTGTGATTATATGGATCAAATACTAGAAGAGTTTTAGAGAGAGAAAGAAGCTGGGAGTTTTCTAGAGAGAGAATATGAGAGAAAATGTAGAATATTAGATTAGATGAATGAAAAGCTCCAACCCTCTCCACATGTAGAGAGGGGTATTTATACTTACAACGTAAACGCCCACTCCCGGGCTGTGGATCAGGTATACAGTGGGTAAAGACCCGTCCTTCCTCCACGGTGTTACTTAATCTAAACTAATATATAATTAACTAACTAGAAGCTAACTTAAATGCTATTACATCAATTAGGTGACCGAGTCTTCTATAGGAATATTTGTATTCCTAACAATCTCCCTCTAAGTGAGGTCACCTTTGGAAATTAAGATCTTTATTCTTCAAGCATTCTTTTGAATTTGTAGCTCGTAGGTTCTGACTCTCCACTTTTGAGCTCACTTTGTACATCAAGCAATGATCTTGTGATTTGTGTTCCTTTGGAATGTGTGATCTTTGAGCTTTCTTTGAGATCATCAGCCACAGTAAATCTCCAAGCTCATCCTTAGTTGTTTCGCCTTCATGTGATGTAGTGACTTTAGGACCATCATGCTCACACTCTTCTAGATTAGGAGACTATTCATCAGAGTTGTGGAGGCGTTGTTGTTAGTCTCTTTAACATTCATTATTGCAAGTCTCTAAACAGATATGATCTTCATTTAGAATGAGTAGGCAGTGTGAGCATGAGGTATGGAATGACACGATTCAGCTGGAGTTGGGAATCACCATCGCCATCTTTATATGTTCCTGAAATAAAACAGTTAGCAATAAAGATAGAGAACGAATATGGCTTTGTCATTCGTTATGCAAGGACAGACTACCCTCCGGTTCGGTGAGAACCGACCTGTGATCAGGTAGAGTCTCTTTTAAAGAAGGCTCTCCTTGATAGGAATTTCCAGCTTGTAGTAATGAATCTTCCAAAGAATTCACTTCGGAATCTTCATACCAAGCATGTTCTCATACCGGAACGTCTCAAAGCAGATAGCACGATAGGGTGAATCGGTGAATTGATATTCACTGATTGATGAGATATTGATTTATAGAAATCACTCGCGTGTCATATAATAAACACTTTGAGACACGACGAGAGTTTTATACTTTGAATCACATTTCCATCAAAAATTCTTATTTTGAAAGATTATACACAATCAATGTGCTCAAAAGTTAGTTTGAGAGCACATTGAAAAGTATTTGCAAAAGTATTCGTCAATCCATTTCCTGGAACAAGTTTGAATCAATGTTGAATCTCACCATCGTTGCTTTCCAGTTGTCACTTGATCATTGATCCAAGATGGATCTCACATGTCACCTACCAAGAGCTTGAGAAATGTTCGCTCTAGAAGGATTTCCATCTTCATTGTGAATATTTTCATATCACTCGGATGTTCTGGCAATACCACAAGGATAATGCGTAGGACTCGAAATATTTTATCTTACTTTCCACATTGTGTGAAACAGTAAGCATATTATAAGTGTGTCCTAGTGGGATTTATGGATGATCTCTTTGGCTCTAGACTCAATAGTGCGTTTTGGTCCGCTCTTGGAGACTGGGGAGGTGTCTCCTGTTTTAGGTATCAACATAGCTCGCAATGAGCGGTCGATACATTGCACAGGGTTCCCCATGAGAATGAAACAAGCTCTTTTAAGAGAACTTGAGTGGTTGGGAAGTTTAGTGCAGTGCGTCACTGGGTCTATGACGTCTTGTCTTCAATACCGGTGTTACCTTAGTAACTAACAGTAGCTTATGAATTGAACCCGGTTTCTGCCCTAAGGTTGAATATATGGAGGGCTATTTCTTTTCACCCTTTCTCATTTCATTTCTTTTTCATTCTTCAACCCCTTCAGTGCTTACCGAGACTTCATCACTAGAACCTTGTTGGGTTTGTTCCAGTCCTAGCTCTATCTCAGTCGGCACTCTTCCCTATCTCACTTTTCTCCTTTTTTCAATCATTCCTAAGGACTTCTAATCTATCTAGAGGATTGTCCCTGGGAAGATCCTTCCGGTTCTGGTGGATCATGGGAACTCATACCTAACCTTAACCATCCTTATAACTTCGTGCATAAAGATAAATGGTCGGTCTTTGGTATTATTCCACAAATGCCCTTTGCTCCCCCTCAATATGTGCATCGATATTCGAAAGAGTTTAGCACATATGTGGGAGCCTATTATTGAGTCCAAAAGGTCACGTTTGCTTATCAAATTTCATATTTAAATCACATTCTCTCCCCCGATCAAAAATTTCAAACCTTTCGAGATTTTGGATCTCAATTGATTTAAATAAGTTAGAAAACATTTGGGAGAGAAATGTGGTCAGTTTTAATATTTTCTGATAAAAGGAACCTTTTTCTGCTCCCCCTCAATCTTTGAGGGAGGTTGTTATGTGTCAGAATTGATGAGTTTACAAAAGATTTGAAGTTTTTAGCGAAAAACTCTTTGAAAAATTCTCATACTGACACATAACCATCACAAAATGTATTATTGCTTATTATGTACAAAGTGGAGAGTTTTGATGATACATAAAATTTTGAGAAATCACTCTACCCCTCAATCAATGACGGATGTTAAAACTGAAATAATTGATGTCATTGATTGAGTGAAAAATTTTATAAAAATGTAGATTTAATTTGATTTTCAACCAAAATTTCGTGGTACCACCAAGTTTTTCACAAATACTTTCCAGAAAAATCATAGAAGGGAAAGTATTGGTGATAAAAAGAAGATTTCTCTTCTTATACAAGAAATGATGCATTGAAGCGTACATCAAATTGAGGGTGCATGAATGTAAAGTAATTCACGCTCGGATGAACGGCACCCTTTGCTAGGAACAACCGTCTTTTTGGCGACGTGTTTTCCTAATTTTGAAAACCGGGTTGCTATCTGAAGTAATAGCAAGCCATAGTTTTGAAGTCCGGGTTACAGCCTGAAATGACTGTAAGCCATAATTTTAAGTCTGGGTTACAGTCTGAAATGACTGCAAGCCATTTAGGCATGTTTTGAAAAAACATTTTGAACTTCTGTTCGAACTTCATTTAAAGACCCGTGTCATTATTGAATGACATTTCTAGGACCGTAAATGTCATCGATGCCAGAAGACATGCCTTAAAAAACTATTTTTGGTATTTTTCTAATTTTCTGATTTTTATGGGTTTTGTTGGTTTTATATACCTATATACATTTTGGTATAATATATGTACAAAGGATACTAATCAGTTTAAGAAGATGTTGACATGAGTACCAAAATGAGAGTATCGTTCAGCTCGTTGTAGAAATCAGTAGTCAACATCTCTTAAACTTTCACCACCAAAGTTTTTGAGGCTCCTGAATAATCGTCTGAAGCGGTAGATGCCATGATATAATCTTAAACGGGATATTACCACTCTTATGACTTAAACCGAGGGTTTGAATCTTTCCCTGGATCTTACTAAAGTCAACAAAAGAAACCGAAAGATGTAATATGCGAGTTAGACTTAGAGTGAGATCCTGGATAAGTCACAATTAGCACTAAGTGTCAAGTCACGACAAGTCAAGTTACAATAGATCCGATCGTAATAAGTCAAGTCGTAAAGATTAACTCACAACGTCAAATTACCATCAGACAAATCAAAACGACTTAAGTCACAACAATTCACCAAACACAAGTAGTTAACAAATCACTAGAATCTCACAACTGAGTTAATCGCTAGACACCACCAAATTGCTCAATTTTAGCCTCATCAATGTAAAGCTTTGGTAGCTTCCCCCCAAACCGACAATCATCTTCATGAGACCACTTCCCCAAGTAGTTGAAATGATGCAAAAAGTCTCATTGTATGATGCTCAAAGACCCAAAGAAAATGATAGCACCAAAGTAACAAGGTGAACCACGGATCATCTCTGTGGTTATTAATCCCGAAATGTATGATGAAGCCCGATCACATGACCCTGTTGTACATCCCCAATGCACACATTACTTTATGGTTTGGAGCAGTTGTCTATTCAGGGGAATAAGATATCAACATCTTCATTTCACCAAATGCTTTCCAGTTAACTTACGCATACCAACTCAATCCATATTGTACGCATGTATCCAACACAAGAAGAAAACGATGACACCAAAGTAACAGGTTGAAGCACTGACCCTCTCTGCGGATATCAACTCCGGAGTAAGTGGTTAAGCCCGGTCACGTGAAGCTGTTGTACGCCCCTGATGTACACTTATCTCTCCCCTGATGGTTGCGATCTCATCGGAATCAGCATAACATTGTGTACATGAAGCACTAACCAGAAGCACTTTACCATAAACCATATTAGCTCGTATGAAGATGTCAATAAGCAATATCATCTCACGCACCAACTGTTCTTCTCATATTTCTTCCCACTGAAAGCAGAAGTAATACCTACCACAAGTATTAGAAACCCACTTCCCCCACGTAGTTGGAATGATACACCAAACGCAACGAGTTAATACACTAATATTCTCTGCGGTTATGACATTTGTCTTCTCGGGATAACTTCAATTAAGAAGAAGAATTAAGTTCATCACATGTACTCATTATGCATTTAGATGTATGTCTCCTTCCCCCTTGCTGGTTTTGATACCTCAGAATCAGTAACACATTTTCTTGAAATCTTGTGAGAAGAACACAAATTTGCTTAAATGGATTTGGTGAGAATCAACTGCTACAAGAAAAACTCTCTCTGACTATCTTTACCACCCCTTATGTAGGCTATTTGAAGTGACCACTGATGAAGTAAACCTAATTAACCAAACTTGAAACTGAAGTAGGATTCCCCATTCTTGTGACTTAAGCTTGCACTAGTGTGTGACTAAGAGCGGTGTAGAGAGTTTGTACAACATCGAATCCCTAAGTACTTTATACTCTTCAACCAACCAACCATCAAGTATAAGACGTACATTATCTCTTAACTACCGACAATTTCGTGTAAGTTGTGACACTCCTTAAAGTGATAGTTATTTTGTGGTAATAAAATACCAAAATAACTAGATATCCAAGTCTTCGTCATTGTAAAGGTAAAAGCTCAAGCAAGGATCTCGAAGAATCTTCATCCAACCAACCCCGACTTCAAGATAAAATAAGATCACGCCTTTGTGAAAGTCAACTTCAATCTCAAATAAGTGATACCAAATAAACTCCGTGATTACTTGACATTCCATGTCCAAATTCCTAGCCGTTTTGACGTTATGATCGACATTTTCCATTATGTTCTTGTGGTTGATTTACAAAGTGCACATTTGGAGGAACAACAATCCGTGATGAAATAGAACAAGAGGACGGATCATTAATCATGTGTGCAACTTCACAATCATGGTAGTCATCATCAACACCTTGAGGATTAACTGGAGATTGGGTTACATGAGTAATCTGAGTAATACTTCTAAATGGTGCATCTTGATCAATGTAGATTGAGGAAGGTGAACCAGTTGAGTTAGCAAGAACCGGAGCAAGAGCTTCAGGAACTAGATGATCAACATTCGTTGAAGCTTGGAAGTATTCATCAACCATAAATCCCAATCATCCTTAGTTAATGGAACATTAGATGTTGGAGGAGGAGATTCGTAAGACCATTCTTCAAGCATCAATCAACATGTGGTATATTCACACTTCTCCCCCTCAAAAATTGCAAGCGAGGTTTGCCATTTTTGATTGAGCAACTGAATAAGAATACAATCAATCATGTATTTTATTCACACTTCTCCCCCTCAAAAATTGCATACGAGGTTGCCATTTTTGATTGAGCATGTGAATAAGAATACACTCAATCATGTAGTTTATTCACTCTTCTCCCCCTCAAAAATTGCATACGAAGTTTTCCATTTTTGATTGATCATGTGAATATGAATTCAAGCAAAGATGAGTAGATCCACTTGATGACTGAACGAACATGGAGGAAGCATGAACCGTATTGTTGAGAATGGTCAAAACTAAGAAGATTTCTGTTCTTCCGAAGATAAGGCGCACTGAATCATACACCTTTCTTTTCTTTGATGAACGGGGCCTGAAGTGTTGACAGCAGACGCCATAATGATGACATTGAGGACCGAGGCTTGAACTGAGGTATTCAAACGTCATAGTCGTTGAAGAACGAGGCCTGAACTGAAGTGAACAGACGTAATAATGCACACATACATCAACATTGACTTTCCAGATCTCCTGAAGTAGGAGATATGCTTGCTTTAGGCCTCCAGACTTTAAGTCTTCTCATGTAGTGAATGATCGATGTACCTGCAACTGAGTAAGGACTACCTGCACTAACATTACAAACTTGATTGCATATATATGGGTTAGTGACATTAGTATTCAAACCCTTGGGGGTTTCACGGTCAACCATGGCATTGCCATCAGTAAGCACCTTTCCGGTAGGTACCACTTAAGTCCAACATTCTTAAAAGTCCTACCAGTTGGAATCCACTTATGGCAAGGTCTATGATTACTAAGCTTCATATGCATAGCGGAAGGCTTATCGATATTCCTAGTCTCCAAAGATTTAGCAGTTTGAATCCACCTAGGAGAAGTTATAGGTTTGTTTTGCTTCTTATGCATTGTAGATGACTTACTGTAAATCCTAGACTTAACAGGTTGAACCTTAGCATTGTTCCTCAATATCCTAGGAGGGATCATACAAGGTTGAGAACCTAAGATTCCATTCTTATGAAGTAGTGCCCTTTTCCTAGCCTTTTCTAGATCATAGTTCTTGTACAAGTCATTTATATCATAAGTGTTTTGAACCTTAATGCTAGGTTTCGACACTGTTTTCGAACTAATCCTAGAGGAGCTGGGTGTAGGAGTAACTACTTCTTGAGGCTTAGGAGAACTAGAAGCAATAATCATATGCAAATAATGTGTAGTGACTGGTTTTGTCAAAACGTGTTCCGCATCAACTTGGGAGGCAAACCGTGTTTTTGAAAGTTTTGGTCGTTCAGATCTAAACGCAGTCGGTTGCCTAACAACGGATTAGTTTCTATTTGATTGAGAAACTGGTTTCCCCAAGATTGATGGTTTTGCAAACTTAGTGTTCACACTATTTCCTGTTGCTTTTCTTAGCTCGTTCTTTAATGTTGTTATTGTGAAACCCTTTTCCTAAAATTGAGCTTTGAATTCATCATTTTTGGTAATCAAAGAAGTTGTTTGCTCAATATTCTTAGTTTTCGTTTCTTTGATTAAATCACACAGTTCTTTGCACTGAATTTTCAGACTCATTTTCATCAAGTAATTTTGCCACTTTTTGATTCAATTCCATGTTTCTAGTTGCAATGACCTCACAGTCACGATTAGACTTAACTTCATTACACATATCGCACATCACAGAGATACGATTTTTCAGGTTGATGATAGTTAAGTTTTTTGTGTCTAGCTGAGCTTTCAAGTCATTAATCATAAAGAATTCACGGAAATCAGGAAGTTCCGGATTTTTACATGGTTGATTTGTTTGAAAACTTTCTTCCTTTTGTTGCATTGCGATTTCAAAAGAAATACAATGTTTTTCATGTTGTAGAAGTCTGTTTGAAAGTTCATTAACATATCTTTATCAACTATATTATTAGATGTGAAAGACTCAACCGTAAACAAAGAACTTGATACATCAATATGTTCAGCATACTAATCACTTTCTCCCCCTTTATGACTCATATTTGTTGAATTAGAAATGGTATTGCTATCAATCTTTTCCAACAAATTTGTGTCATAAGTGGGCTTAATTTGATCAGTATGCTGCCATTCACTATCAAGCATTTTATGTTGATCAGTTAAGGGTACCTCAGCACATGAAACCTGTTCATTTACCGGTCTGAAGTCTGCATCCATATCATGTGTAACAAGAATTATTGAACTGCTGGTAGTGTCAAGCTTATTTGTCTCTGATCCTTTGCCTTCAGTGACAACTGACCCAACATCCGATGCTTTACCCAAATCAACAATACCATCACCTGATTTCACCCGACATGCCATCACCTTGTCATCATACATAAGTTTGTGATGTGATTTTTCCTCAATGAACTCCTTGACATTACCCATGAGTTGGAGGAGTGTATCTCTGAACGTGTCAACCTCGATTCCAGTGTGATCAGCAAAACACTTTAATGTCATCTGACTCTCATAGTCATAATCCATATTGAATTTCGAATTGATGAACACTCGAAGTTGTTTGTTGAGTACACAAAGGGCAGCTATGGATCCAATTTTGGAAGATTCCCCTTGGTCAAGTTGTTGTTGCAACTGATCTAAGTTAAGAATCATTGTATATGTGAAATTCTGAACATTGTGAGCAAAGAGTGTTGCAAATGCACGTTCGAATCCCATCTTGAATCTAGTCCCCTCTAAAAGTACCGAGAGGTGTAAATGAAGTTGTCGAAAACATTCAATGCAACTGTCCTTTGCATTATCGGGCAATCTAAGTGGCTGGAGAAAGTCTCTCTCATGAGAATTCGAGCACGATGATTCCATTATAACGTTATCAGACTCAAACACGTTTACATGTTGTACATAGTTGGAAATCTTATGATCATCGTTCATGTCATATAATTTGAGTATCTTAGATATGACGGAATCCGAAGAATATGACATGATAAGAATGTGCATGGGATTGTACAATTATGTGATTTAAACCGAGAAATAGAATCTTTCGCGGGATTTTACAAAATCAAGGAAAAACCATGAGACACCGACAAATAGATTTAAACGTGTTGGGATAACTGTTGGATCGATACAATGATTGGAGATTGTATGTTGAGAGTGAAGAGCGTTTGAAAGACAAGGTGATATGTTGTTAAGTTGTGCTTTGGCTTGGTTGAAATGAGTTCAAGTGAGGAAGTGGACAAATCACAGTGAATTTCAGACAATGTTCGAGTTGTGAAATCCAAATAAACTCCGTAGTTATATCCAATAATCCCGAAAATTCAATCCCAAAGTAATTTTCAATCACGAATGCTTGAGGCTCACTCAAAATCGTGGCTACAATAATATCCCAAAGAAAACTTCACCACAGAATACCAAATTATAAATAAAAGTCGAACTAGCACTTAGGTTTATGGAATAAACCACGAAACTCCAATATTAAACTACAAGTCCAATTCCTGTCTAAACAACTACAAATCGTCCTTTGTAGAAATAATCAGCCCAAGGAAAACATGAAGCCCGACAGCCCACTTAGAATGCACTAATCACCCACTAATAACCCTAAATGTCGAGTATAAAGCTTCACTAATCACCCACTCTTTCAAACCCTAATCACTGTTATCCCAAATAATACGCAGCCACAAAAATCTCTCAACCTATTATATCACAAATCAAACGCAGCTAGAAAAGTCTACCCTTCTGATTCTTTAACAAACCGAACACCACATCACCTTCTTGCAGTAAATTCGTTCCTTTGGTGATTCTCACATCAATCTGAACACAAACAAATAAAACCCTTATCCCTGTTAATTCCAAGCCACATGAACACACGAAGTTTTAGTCATGGGTAAGTGATGAAATCGTTGTATTTGTTTTGAATATGTTTAGTTTTAGTTCAAACCGAATGAAAGATAAGGATGAAACACGTTTGTTTTTGTCCAATCTTTTTAGTTTCGGATATTGACAAGTTACAGATCTATGATGTTATAAAGTTCACTCCAATAAGATCTTATAAAGATTGGTACGAGAGTGACGAAACTGAGATCTTGTTTGCCTTATCTTGTTTATGTTTTCTTTAAAACTGAATGAAAGATTGAATGAAAACCGTTTGGTTTTTGTTCCTTCTTTATAAGATTCGAAAAATGAGACAGAAACAAATCTCCCGCGGATCAATGATGATAACTTTTTCTTGTTGGCTTGTTTATGAACGAGTCTGATTTAACAAAACGAGATAGACTGAGATCCTTTTCCTTTTCCTTTCTTGCGTTGTTTGGTTGTTTTGATTATTGTACCGAAATAGAGGATATGTTGAAACAGAATTCTTTGATCTTTTCTTGTGCTATTCGAACATTAAACGAGTGTTTAGCTTCAATATAGGTCGATGATGGCTGATGGTTCCACAGTTAAAGTCTTGAAAGAATTTATGAAAATGAACCAACTGAGATCTTGTGATATAACACTTTTAATATCGTTAGTTTCTTTCTTAATAGTATTACGATTTTTGATTGTTTTACTAGCTAATCTCTACCAAGAGGAAGTTTGGGCAGCGATTAGTTTAGACAACACACAAAAAGGTAATCGCTACTTAACTGAGCTAACCGCTATAATGAGCTAAACGCAATACTTAAGCTAACCGCTACCAGAAGGTGACCGCTGACAATATTAATTTTTGAAAGTTGAACGCTAATATGAGATAAACGCTGGACCCAGAAGAGAACAAACAGGTCGCTATTGTCCTTTATCGTCTTTATACCCTTTTTGGACAAAACATCAAAATGTACTGCTAAAACTGGCAAAACTGGGCAAGGACACAATAACTAACCGCTAACAAGAATAAAACTAAACGCTAACAAAAAAAAACATGACATGGACATAATACGCAACAAGGAAAATAAGCCAAATGTCAACCAAATCTCTACCTTAAATCAACCTAAACACATAAATGAGCCTATGGTGAAAACTATGAATACTATTCGAATGTTTACCAACTTAAAGTGAATCAATCCACAAACAAAATCAACCTATGGTGAAAACTATGAATACTATTCAAACCATAAATGAGCACAAAACCATATACAAATCCGAGTATGCCAAGTCCTAAGATGAAACCATGGCTCTGATACCATTTGTAGAATTCTCATAATTGTAACATGTATGGTTATTGTGATTATACGGATCAAATACTAGAAGAGTTTTAGAGAGAGAAAGAAGTTAGGAGTTTTCTAGAGAGAGAAGATGAGAGAAAATGTAGAATATTAGATTAGATGAATGAAAAGCTCCAACCCTGTTGATATAAATAATTGACTAAAAATATTATTCATATCTTTCGATATCTCTATGTTTTGATAATCACAAAACTTAAACTCATCAAACCAAATATTATGACGTAAACAAGTATTTAGCGGTAAATAATCACTTTCACCAACTAATCACTTAAGGTATGAATAAACAAAGTGTTTAGTGCAATTTATGATCAAAAGGGTATTTAATTAACTAATACAAAGTTTATTTAATTATATAAACATATTATATATTTTTGAAAAACACTTTTGGTAATAAAGAAAAATGTTTTATTCATACTAAATATATGAATTCAAATTTTTAACCAAAATCAGTTAGTTTTTCACCAAATAAACTTTCCCCACTAAAAGACAAAGAATCTGGCCGTTTCAGCTGGGCGGCCCCCTTAATTATAAAGGGTGGTCCCCTTAACTTTAAGGGGGCCGACCATGATTTAAGGGGACCGGCCACGCTCCTCTGTCAGATTCTGTTGCCTATAAATACCACCTTAAACCTGGATTTTTTCCTCACCTTTTTGCACATAAACTTTCTGATTCAAATCTCCATTTCAATCCTAAAAATCCTTTGATCATACAATTCATAAGCCTTTATTTCCAAGTGATCCAAAGCCTCATTCTTTCAAGTGTAAAGAGAAGAATACTCCTACTCATCAAGATTAGGAGTATTACAACTTAGTATCATCTTGCTATCTAAGTTGTTTATTTAGTTCATCTTGTATATCAATTTCTTTCTTGTGAACATTGTGTATACATTGGTTAGATAGATTTAGATATAGGATCTAGATCTATTGAAGGTGTGAAGTTGTACTAGTAGTGAAGAGGTAGAAGTGGATAGGATTAGTGATAGAAGAAATAAGTTGTGGTAGTTCATTGAAGTGGAGATAGTTGTGAAGACAAAGTAGTTGAAGCTTTGAAGTTGAAAAGACCTTGAAGCCTAGTAGTTGTGAAGTAGTGTATATCTTGAAGTAGTGCATAGGACTTAGTAGTGAAGGTGTGAAGTAACAAGTGGCATGAAGATAAAGGGTTAGGAAGTATTAAGTTGTGAAGAAGCTAGGAGCAAAGTAGAAAGTTGTGAAGAAATTTGAAGTGTAGAAGATTGGTGTGTAGAAGATAGGTGTGAAGAAGATTGACGTGAAGAAGTTGTGTTGAAGTTGTGATTGTGGTGTGACATTGTTGTGGTGTGCTAATTGGTGTGTAAGGTTTTCTCCGCCATAAAGGAGGTTTTTGATCTAGTGAAGAAAACTCTCGAGTAGGTGACTCGGGGAGTGGAGTAGGGCAAGGAAGGTGTCCTTGTAGCCGAACCACTATAAATCCTTTGTCTCTTGGTTTGATCTTTCCATCTCTTACTCTTTGATTAATTACTTACTTGCATATCATTCATAGTTATAATTGCTTGTGTTGTACACATATTGATTTCACATAAAGATCAAACTAAAACTCATTCATAATATTAGTCTTTTAAAAACAAATCAAGTACACAAACTTATATTAAAACACTTATACATACATACATACATACATATATATATATATATATATATATATATATATATATATATATATATATATATATATATATATATATATATATATATATATATGATATGCGACATTATAAACTCTTTCCAAACATCAAACTTAAGTAGTATTTATATAAAATCGTAAATACACTAGTATCGCCATTCTCGCATTAAAGAGTTTTGAAATTGTGCATTATACATAAGTGGTGTTTAGACGAAATTGTAAATAAACTTGTATCTATATTTCCGCATTAAAGATTTGAAACTTTCATCTAAACTTTAGAAGCTATCTTTTACAAAACTAATAAAACAAGGCGTAAAACTATTCAACCCCCCCTTCTAGTTTTCCACAATTGGTATCAAGAGCCACGTCTAGCAAGATTTTTAAAATATATTGTATTTTAAAACTTGTAACGATCTATGGAATTTGAAAAATATCTAGAAGAGGAATTTACGCAAAAACCACCATTATTTGAAAATGATCATTTTCTTGAATGGAAGACTAAATTTGAAAATTATGTGAAATCAATAGATCTTGATCTTTGGCATATCATTTCAATTGGTGATCTTAAAACAACCAAAATGGATTTTGAAAATCAATATAATAATCTTCAAACTAATATTGATAAAAACACTAAAGCCAAATTACTTATTCTCCAAACTCTACCAAAAGTTAAATATGAAAGATTATTTCGTTGTAAAACGGCAAATGATATTTGGAAATGTCTTTTAAAGATTCACCAAGAGAAATGTAAAACCAAAGATGATAAACGTGATATTGCACAAGAAATTGACAATCTAGAAAATTTAGTAAATAAATATTTAGTTGAATTAAACACATGTACTACTAGTTCAAATGTGATTATTGAAGGTATCTACAACGAAGAATACATGAGCCAAATCCGAAGAAAGAGTGTGAATAAATCATGGTGCAACAAGTGCAAAGAAAACGATGATAATACGGCTTATGAGAATATTCAAACAAATGAGAACACAAGTATTGATGGCAAGAACTACATGTTTCTTGATTCAAGTGGAACCACAAACAAAACATGGAGCGACATGGAATATGGAATTGATCACCGTATAGCATGTCAAGAATGTACAACTACAAAGAAGGTACAATCCAAAACTAAACATTTTTGCTATGATCAATTTATATTAGAATTTTTTAAAATAGAAAACAACTTCAAACATTTTTGCAACATTGATTCAAAAATTATTTTTAAGAACGAATTTTCAACATCCGCTGAAAACAACTTTGAAAAAGAAACCATTTTAGAAGATAAAATGTCTAGACTTGAAAGTAATATTGAAATCGATCTTGAATGTAAAAAATGTCGAGACTACAAACATGAAATTAAAATGGAAAAGGAAAAGGCAAAAACATTGGCAAAATTCGAAAATAGTTCTAAATCTTTAAAATATCTTCTCGACATTCAAAAGCCATTTTATGATAAAACCGGGTTAGGATTTATCGTAAATGATTCTTCAACAAATGTATCAAAACAAATAAAATTTGTTAAAACTAGTGAGTAAATTTAGGACTAATACTATTAACATTCATTACTTATTATTCTAGTCAAGAAAATCATTGTTTGTTAATTAAAACAAACTATTGATGAATTCTTGTACTTATCAACAACATCCCATCATGTGCATTCAAATGCAATGGATGTTCTCATCTAACTATCTAGGACCCATGAGAATCTGGGTACCAAGCTGTTTATCATGTTTAGGTAATTATCGAATGAAGAGTCTATTACGTGTTGATCTACTCATCTCGTTCTATTACCGTTGACGGATATTGGTTTCTATCACGTTGTTTCACATTCTGCAAATGTTTCGCCTATGACGTTGTTGCGGGAATATTCTTGTCTCGGCATTTTGCTCTCCACTCTTGGTGTATTGGATATTACTTGGCTACTTCGACGTGTTGTGGTCTAACTCTTATGATTTCCTCTATCACCGTCATGCCCACTCTTTTTGAAAAGCTGGACCTGAGATAAGTTTTCTCTTCAAAAACTTGTCAATGTTACATTATATTTTAGATTGTTTTAATTAGTGTGTAAATACAATTTAACTGATAAATTGCCATGTTTTTAGATTATCAACACTAATATATGCATGTATGATTTTAGCATTATTAACCTTCTTGTTGTTTAGTCTATTATCACTTTTCTTAATCTTCTATGATCTAGAGTAGAACCCTTCCAATTATGCTACATGATCTTACTAGTTGCATAAATAGATGCATTATAATTGATATTTGTTTGCAACTTGATATTATGATGTTCTTTGTATATATATATATATATATATATATATATATATATATATATATATATATATATATATATATATATAGGTCTATCTTGTATCCATGAACTATTTACATTGCTACTTCCTATCCCATTGTGTTTAGATCATAAGTATCTATCATTTCACTTTAATATCTTTAGGTGTCATTAAGTGTAACAATTCGCATTTTCAGATTAATTACTATTCCCGGAAAATTTTACTATTCACTTTTTACTATTCATCTCAGAATTTTTTATTTCATATTCTCGTAAGTTAAACTATTTTAACGATAATCCGAGAGTTTGACGCTCGTCGGATCATTTCTGCAAAAATCACAAAGCCGTGTCCGAGATTTACTTTTAGGTTTAAACGTCCTTCCAGCATCCCGATATATCCATAAAACATTATAAACAATAGAAATATGATTTTCTATCATTTTATGACAATTCCAAAAGTTTTGGAATTTTACGTTTTTCAGTTCAGCGTTTTACGCGAATTACGCGTTTTAGACCCGTGTTTCCAGTTTTTAGCAGGGTTTTCGCACCCGATAGAACCTACCACTCATTTTATATTTTATTATGGACTATATTGACATGTTTCACAATACTTTCAAGTTTCATATTTTTACGATACCCGGTTTTACGTTTTGAGGCTTAATCATTTACGGTTAGCTTTTTACGGAGTCAAAATGCACAAACTAAGCAAGATAACACCAAGACTCATCATCTAGTCATCTTATCTCCTTTGAACCGCCATTGTGGGGGGGGAGTCACCATTTTGTGGTTAAATCTTGACCATTGATCTCTAGGATGTTTACAAGTGTCTAAATTAACCATGGTTACATTCTAACCCAATATATAGTTAACTATTTTTCCTACCCTATAAATACCAAGCTAAAAACACATATAAATCTTGCACCACACCTTCTTATAACCTTTAAGTCCTAAAACCTAAGGCACTTTTCTTATATTTTGTAAGAAAGTTAACTAGTTTTTGAAAGAAAACTAGTGTTTGATCTTCAATCTTGGAAATTTTCTAAGAAAAGTTGTTATAACTTTAAAGTCTCCAAAAAGACGTCGTTATAATCTTCAAATAGCTTTGGACTTCAAGAAGGCGTCGTTATAATCTTCAAATAACCTCGGTTTATCATAGGTTGCAAAGGAAGAAAGCTTATTCAATCAAAGTCCTAGTTCTTGTCCTAGTTTCCCTTTTCATTAAGGCCAAAAGTTGTAAGCAAACCCTAACACATTTTCTTGCTTAATTATCATTTACATGCTCTTTGTGTTCCTTTCATGCTATATATGTTCTTGTTATTGTGTTCATGATGTTTAAAAATGGATAACACAAGTATTAGTATACATATGTTAACTTATGACAAGTAAACAAGCAAACTAGTGATTTTTATGGAGAACCACGACCAAAATAGTATAACTTTGATATTTGACACTTACTTAATGTTAAAGAGGACTTAACAAGGAAAACATAGCAATTTGAATCACCCAAAACGAGTACCCGAGTCAAAAGTTATGGCCATAAGAAGTTAGCGAAACCAAAACGGCAAAACTGCCTAAATAGCATTCTGATCAAATTTAGCTTTTTAAAGTCACCTTTCTGGTCCGATTCATCAAAAAGTTAAAACACTAAAGTTGTCCGGAACGACGTTTTCGTTCAGGAACAAAGAAGCTCGAGCCCTGAAAATGCTTTCCGAGTGATAAATTTCTTCAAAATCTTAACAGCCCATTTTAGACCAAAGTCACTATATTATAGTTATCATTTACTAAGACCAAGAGGTCTAATGACCTAAAGCCAAGACCACAACCATGGCTAAAGCCAAGGTTGAGTCTCAAGACCATGGAAAAATGACCAAGGTCACGGCGAAGCCATGACTAAATGACCATATAAGCTTACTTAGGCGTAAACATGAAACAAGGAATTAGGCGATAACTTGAACAAACAATTTGGATCTACTTCACTTCAAAAGGAACCATGAGATATTACAAAGAGAAAATGGTCATATAAGACTTATGAAACTACCCCTAATAACAATCTTCATGTACTAATAAACTTTTCTAAGTTTATTCAAATATTGGACATGTAACTTTTCGGATTAAAACTTATGCATTTGTTATCAAACACTACAATAGTAGGGAGCCTCATGTAGGGAGTTCATTAAGTAAGCCGTCGAGATGAGTTGTGGATTTACGAGTTAAAGTGTCCTGGCTCCTCGAACGTTTACTCCATGACTTCTGAATTATGTCGGCCCGAACGGTAGTAAGAGATATACAACTTATACATGTTTCATAAACCATTTATATTCAAAGACTTACGCTATATACTAAGTACTACATCATGAACATTATGCAAGACATATATGGGCAATTCTTCGTATTCTTAGACGTTACTCCAAACCTAAGTCGCAACGTTCTATTATAGGCTGCTCTTAGTGACTTTCACGATTTGACTACCACTTTGATTTCACATCACTTAAGCTTAAGGTGAGTCATAGCCCCTACTCTTTTCGTACTTGTTTTAACTTTTGGGGGAGACACATGCTCAACTACTTGTTTACTTGTACAAATACTCAAAACGTCTATACTTGACTGTGTTATACTTGATTGCTTACATACATGACTGCGTTATACTTAATTGTGTTATTCTATTTATTGACTAGTAGTTGTCTTTGGGAATTGACTCCCAGTTGTCTTTGGGAAGTGGCTCCCAGTTGTCTTTGGGAATTGACTCCCAGTTGTCTTTGATACATCCTAACATTTGCGAATGTTGGATACATCATAAAAGTGAGGTCTTCGGAGATGAAGTAGAGACTCACTTCTAATTGCTTAAATTGTCTTGATGAACTTATACATGTCTTATTCATACTATATATGTTAGCAGTGGGTTGTGAACACACAGGTTGCAAGTCTCTTATGGCGGGAATTGCAACTGAGTGGATTCACGATGCCTTTGCTGTGCGAACATTCTCTTAAGGCTTTTCAATTATTTTAAGACAAACTCTATGAACTCACCAACCATTGTGTTGACACTTTAGCATGTTTGTCTCAGGTCTGTAAGATGATAAGCTGTTGCATGGAGCATAGAGTCGCTTGGCATGTTTTGAAGACTTATGCTTTTATCTTTACCATTCGATATGTCTTAAAACTCTTATGTATTGTATTATGGAACTCAAGTTTGTATCTTGGAATTTATTAATCGAATGGTAACTTTTCAAAACGTCTCATTTAGAGTTCGTTTTCTATACCTTGTTCTTTGTATTATGAAGTAGCACCCCTATGACACAGTCTTCCGCTGCGGTATTTTGGGGGTGTTACAGATTGGT
Organism: Artemisia argyi; assembly: GCA_030686995.1. Taxonomy (NCBI): domain Eukaryota; kingdom Viridiplantae; phylum Streptophyta; class Magnoliopsida; order Asterales; family Asteraceae; genus Artemisia; species Artemisia argyi. Next base: position 68,442,746 of record CM060676.1, on the reverse strand, counting down.
ACCAGAGCCTTGGTTATAGAGAACTAGGTTGCATTTAGTGCCTAGACTATAACTGATATGAACATTAAGACTCTTCTCTTTATTTTGCCTTACACACACTTCATGTGCATATGCTTATTGCTAATTGTTTGTTTAGGAGAAACCCCAGACATTAGTCAAGTCATCAAAAATTTAGAGCTAAGTAATAATTGTTTAATTAACTTAATCTTGTGACAGTTCTTGTTTGATAAGACATAAGATTAAGTTAAATAAAGGTTATTAGTTTCCTGTAGAGATTTGATGATTTGCCTTATACTTACTTTATATGATTCTAATACCTAGAAGTGGTTCATATGTCCTAGTACGACACTCAAACCTTTCTACAAGCGCGACTAGTCCATTTCGTCATATCACCTTCTCTAGATACCCAGACTATGTTACCCTTTCACAACTTAAGAGCAGATGATAGAAAGTCTACCCAATTATGTAGTACCAATTGTTGAGTTATGTGTGCCTGGTAAATATGTATACGTGCGAAAGGAAGCAATTATAATTATGGTGGCCAACATAATTATAAATGCGTCACGACTCACGTAGACATATGTGACCATGCTTACATTAATCGACGATTGACTCAAAATTGACAAGATTTATGACTAAGTAGTCTAGGAATATCACCTCAAATCTGACGTCGACAAAATATCCCTCGTTGTAGATATCATGGCACCAAAGAGAGTAACTCGTAGCACTAGCCGAGGTGGAGCAACACCAAGAGGTGGAAGAACTGGTGGTCGTGGAGGTAGAGGAGCTGCTCACGACACTAGTAACCCTAGTAATGATAGTGGAAAAACTGGTGGACGTGGAGGTAGAGGAGATGCTCACGACACTAGTAACCCTAGTAACGCTGGTGGAAATCCAGATGTCTCCACCATTATTGCCCAACAACTACAAAACCTACTTCCCACTATAGTCACACAAGTTGGCAATCACATGAACAATTCGGGAAACCACGGAAGCATAAATGACGCTACAAATGATGGAGGAAGGAATAACAACAACAACAACAACAACAACAACAACAACCATAGGACTGGATGTACGTATAAGGAATTTACGTCATGCAAACCAATTGAGTTTAATGGCAAAGGAGGTGCATTGGCATATACACGATGGGTCGAGAAGATGGAGTCAGTGATTGACATCAGTAACTGTGCAATCCACCAGAGAGTGAAATATTCTGCATGCTTACTATCAGAAAAGGCATTGACATGGTGGAACATGCAGATTCAAGCAAGGACTAGAGAAGCAGCTGTAGGCATGACATGGGACAACTTTAAAGGACTACTGAAGGAAGAATACTGCCCAGTTAATGAAATGCAAAAACTAGAAGACGAGTTTTGGCATCACTCTATGGTAGGGGCTGGTCATGCAACCTACACAGATCGGTTTCATGAACTAGCAAAACTAGTTCCTCATCTGGTTACCCCTGAATCCAAGAGGATTGAGAGGTACATCTATGGCCTTGTTCCCGAGATTCGTGGGATGGTGAAAACAACCGAACCTTCCACAATTCAAAGTGCAATACTAAGAGCAGGGACCCTAACAGATGAGATGGTTAGGAATGGAACTTTGAAGATTAGTGATAAAAGGAAGGGAGCAGGTGAATCAAGCGAGCAAAAGGGTACAATGGTTGATAATAAGAGAGTAAGAGGATTTGCAGCAACAGTTTATGATCAGAAAAAGTATGAGGGTCCACATCCTAAGTGTACTAAATGCACTTATCATCATCAAAGGTCTGAACCATGCCCTGTGTGTTATAATTGCAAGAAGTCTGGCCACTTTGCAAGTCAGTGTAAATCAATTACAAGGCAGGCGAATGCGGACAATATAGGAAACAACCAAAAGACATGCCATGAGTGCAACAGCCCAAACCACTTCCGAAATACTTGTCCTAAGTTGAATAGGGCACAGGGACAAGTACTGGATAACCCGACTCTAGCAGTAATGCTTGAAGCAAATAACCCAAAGCGTGAATACAATGATAGTCCACCTCGGGGTCGAGCATACTATTTGGGTGCTAAGGAAGCCCGCAATGCGTAACGGGTACGTACTTTATCCTACCATATTATTCCATCCTAGTTCAAAAACTTAGCTTTATTATGCCGCTATTAAGATAAGAGACCTAGACACACTAAACTTCGGGACGAAGTTTCCTGAAGGGGTAGAGACTGTAACAATTCGCATTTTCAGATTAATTACTATTCCCGGAAAATTTTACTATTCACTTTTTACTATTCATCTCAGAATTTTTTATTTCATATTCTCGTAAGTTAAACTATTTTAACGATAATCCGAGAGTTTGACGCTCGTCGGATCATTTCTGCAAAAATCACAAAGCCGTGTCCGAGATTTACTTTTAGGTTTAAACGTCCTTCCAGCATCCCGATATATCCATAAAACATTATAAACAATAGAAATATGATTTTCTATCATTTTATGACAATTCCAAAAGTTTTGGAATTTTACGTTTTTCAGTTCAGCGTTTTACGCGAATTACGCGTTTTAGACCCGTGTTTCCAGTTTTTAGCAGGGTTTTCGCACCCGATAGAACCTACCACTCATTTTATATTTTATTATGGACTATATTGACATGTTTCACAATACTTTCAAGTTTCATATTTTTACGATACCCGGTTTTACGTTTTGAGGCTTAATCATTTACGGTTAGCTTTTTACGGAGTCAAAATGCACAAACTAAGCAAGATAACACCAAGACTCATCATCTAGTCATCTTATCTCCTTTGAACCGCCATTGTGGGGGGGGAGTCACCATTTTGTGGTTAAATCTTGACCATTGATCTCTAGGATGTTTACAAGTGTCTAAATTAACCATGGTTACATTCTAACCCAATATATAGTTAACTATTTTTCCTACCCTATAAATACCAAGCTAAAAACACATATAAATCTTGCACCACACCTTCTTATAACCTTTAAGTCCCAAAACCTAAGGCACTTTTCTTATATTTTGTAAGAAAGTTAACTAGTTTTTGAAAGAAAACTAGTGTTTGATCTTCAATCTTGGAAATTTTCTAAGAAAAGTTGTTATAACTTTAAAGTCTCCAAAAAGACGTCGTTATAATCTTCAAATAGCTTTGGACTTCAAGAAGGCGTCGTTATAATCTTCAAATAACCTCGGTTTATCATAGGTTGCAAAGGAAGAAAGCTTATTCAATCAAAGTCCTAGTTCTTGTCCTAGTTTCCCTTTTCATTAAGGCCAAAAGTTGTAAGCAAACCCTAACACATTTTCTTGCTTAATTATCATTTACATGCTTTTTGTGTTCCTTTCATGCTATATATGTTCTTGTTATTGTGTTCATGATGTTTAAAAATGGATAACACAAGTATTAGTATACATATGTTAACTTATGACAAGTAAACAAGCAAACTAGTGATTTTTATGGAGAACCACGACCAAAATAGTATAACTTTGATATTTGACACTTACTTAATGTTAAAGAGGACTTAACAAGGAAAACATAGCAATTTGAATCACCCAAAACGAGTACCCGAGTCAAAAGTTATGGCCATAAGAAGTTAGCGAAACCAAAACGGCAAAACTGCCTAAATAGCATTCTGATCAAATTTAGCTTTTTAAAGTCACCTTTCTGGTCCGATTCATCAAAAAGTTAAAACACGAAAGTTGTCCGGAACGACGTTTTCGTTCAGGAACAAAGAAGCTCGAGCCCTGAAAATGCTTTCCGAGTGATAAATTTCTTCAAAATCTTAACAGCCCATTTTAGACCAAAGTCACTATATTATAGTTATCATTTACTAAGACCAAGAGGTCTAATGACCTAAAGCCAAGACCACAACCATGGCTAAAGCCAAGGTTGAGTCTCAAGACCATGGAAAAATGACCAAGGTCACGGCGAAGCCATGACTAAATGACCATATAAGCTTACTTAGGCGTAAACATGAAACAAGGAATTAGGCGATAACTTGAACAAACAATTTGGATCTACTTCACTTCAAAAGGAACCATGAGATATTACAAAGAGAAAATGGTCATATAAGACTTATGAAACTACCCCTAATAACAATCTTCATGTACTAATAAACTTTTCTAAGTTTATTCAAATATTGGACATGTAACTTTTCGGATTAAAACTTATGCATTTGTTATCAAACACTACAATAGTAGGGAGCCTCATGTGAGGAGTTCATTAAGTAAGCCGTCGAGATGAGTTGTGGATTTACGAGTTAAAGTGTCCTGGCTCCTCGAACGTTTACTCCATGACTTCTGAATTATGTTGGCCCGAACGGTAGTAAGAGATATACAACTTATACATGTTTCATAAACCATTTATATTCAAAGACTTACGCTATATACTAAGTACTACATCATGAACATTATGCAAGACATATATGGGCAATTCTTCGTATTCTTAAACGTTACTCCAAACCTAAGTCGCAACGTTCTATTATAGGCTGCTCTTAGTGACTTTCACGATTTGACTACCACTTTGATTTCACATCACTTAAGCTTAAGGTGAGTCATAGCCCCTACTCTTTTCGTACTTGTTTTAACTTTTGGGGGAGACACATGCTCAACTACTTGTTTACTTGTACAAATACTCAAAACGTCTATACTTGACTGTGTTATACTTGATTGCTTACATACATGACTGCGTTATACTTAATTGTGTTATTCTATTTATTGACTAGTAGTTGTCTTTGGGAATTGACTCCCAGTTGTCTTTGGGAAGTGGCTCCCAGTTGTCTTTGGGAATTGACTCCCAGTTGTCTTTGATACATCCTAACATTTGCGAATGTTGGATACATCATAAAAGTGAGGTCTTCGGAGATGAAGTAGAGACTCACTTCTAATTGCTTAAATTGTCTTGATGAACTTATACATGTCTTATTCATACTATATATGTTAGCAGTGGGTTGTGAACACACAGGTTGCAAGTCTCTTATGGCGGGAATTGCAACTGAGTGGATTCACGATGCCTTTGCTGTGCGAACATTCTCTTAAGGCTTTTCAATTATTTTAAGACAAACTCTATGAACTCACCAACCATTGTGTTGACACTTTAGCATGTTTGTCTCAGGTCTGTAAGATGATAAGCTGTTGCATGGAGCATAGAGTCGCTTGACATGTTTTGAAGACTTATGCTTTTATCTTTACCATTCGATATGTCTTAAAACTCTTATGTATTGTATTATGGAACTCAAGTTTGTATCTTGGAATTTATTAATCGAATGGTAACTTTTCAAAACGTCTCATTTAGAGTTCGTTTTCTATACCTTGTTCTTTGTATTATGAAGTAGCACCCCTATGACACAGTCTTCCGCTGCGGTATTTTGGGGGTGTTACATTAAGGATGATTATGTGTGACAATGGGCTTAAGTGATTCTCTTGAAGCATGACAAGCTTCCATTTCAAATCCTTCACTTGCAACTTCTTGATTATCATGATCAAAACATCATGTTTAAAACTTCTCTCTTTTTGAATGAAATATTTCTCTTAACTAAAACCTCTTTCATAACCATTACTTTAATCAAAAACGAGATTGAAATTTTCTTTTTATCTTATTTTTCTTCACATTATGAAACAAAACTCAATCTACGTTACTGTAATGCACACTTGAATTTACTTCAAAACATTGTTGAATAAAACTAAAAATGTTTTGCTTAAAACACATTTAACTTTCTCACATGTGTCATACACCTCTATTGGAAATGACATTCACAATTTAATCAAATTATTTCATGAGAATCATGACTTGCCCATATAGATCTTGTTTGTAACAAGTCTTGAAGTCCATATAATTATATCCACCCATTTGTTACTTGTTAACAACCATCAATATGTTTACTCTAGGCTAAATGTTATTATTTTCATATAGTTGCACATTTAGCTTATTTGCCTTATTGCCTTCTTAATTGCATATCTTAATTGATAAATAAATAAATAGCATGATTATTAGAAATTTATTGCTTATTTCAATTATTTCTATATCACTCTCTACATTCATGAATAGTATGTCCTATATTGCCTCAAAGAGTTGAACTTTCTTGAATCCAAATCCAAAAACACAACCTTTTTGAAGATTTTCTGCCAAAAACCCATTTCTGGCATTCTGGGAATCACCAGATGGGCGGCCCCCTTAATTATATAAGGCGGCCCCCTTAAAATTAAGGGGACCGGCCATCTGATGGTCGGGGATACTGTTTTCTTTATCACTTTTTGACCCACTTCAGCCTATACTTCCCAAAATTCACAAACATATTTTGTCCCATGTTATCCCTCAAAATTTACCTTCCTAAACCACATTTCTCATACACTATAAATACCCTATTCCCATCATTAATGCCATCACACCCAAACATGTCATCTCCCAACAACCAAAAACCTAAGATTTCAAGAACCGCAAGGATCTCCGTCAAACCCGTTTGGAGGAGGAAACTTGATTCTTGTCATAACTCAAGTGATGTTGTTCCAAGTCAACCAACTACTAAACCTCAAACCCACAATATTGATTCATCTCACAACCTATCACCCACTCATTCCCTCATTCATGCTTCTTCTTATGATGAGCATGCTCAATCCCAAAACAACAATCCCAACCTCTCAATCAACACCTCACATGTTGCTCATTCAACAAAAACATCATCATCTCATGAAGAACCTCTTCCACCCATATCATGCTTTCATGATTACCCAAGCTCAATCATGTCTCCACCACCAAGAGTACCACCTCCACATCCTACAACCTCACATGCCACTCCCATGTTGCATGTGCAAACTTTCACCCAAGACAACTATCAAACTCCACCACCATCACCTTCCTCCGAACACTTGAAGTTCGTTGAGGAGCTAAAAGAGGCACATGAGCTTAGTGCTCTTATAGCATTACATCTTGCTCAACGCAATTTGGATCCACCACAATCAAGCTCACCATCATCACCACATAACAAAAACCAAATTGAGAAGCATGTCAACAATTGCCCTTGTTGCATCTTCCTTCAACAACAAACCATTGCATTGAATGAGCACTTTACTTGGATTGAGTATCTTCTTACTAGATCTCAACAAACACCATCACTTGAACAACATCAAAACCCTCAATCAACAAACCCATCCTCAAGTTCACCACCTACAAGCTCCACATCTCCAATCCCAACAACATCCATGCAACCAAATGTTTACCTCCACTAAACCACCAAGCATTTTACATGCTTATGTTTCTCATTTTCAAATAAAACTCCTCAACCATTTTGGGATTCAAGAAAGTTTGGTGACACTCCTTGTTGGCACATTAGGATATTCTACGTTGTTTGTAATTCTATTTTTATGGCTTTGTAACAATGATTGTGGATTGACATAATCATTTTCTAATTATTGAATGATTTGATATATGTTTCGAATTATCCTTGCCATGCTTACTAGTTGTTGATGTTATGATATATGTGTTTGTTTGTGCCATGCTTGTGCTTCTAATATTTTTCTTGCAAGAATCCTATTTCTCGAACCCTTGGTGCCCTCAAACGAGGGGGAGATTACATCAAGGGGGAGTTTTCTACCTATTGGCTTAAACCTTTTTGATTCTACAAAAAGGGGGAGAAGTGAATGTAAACTTACTAAATACTTGTCTAAAATTAACTTTTGGATTTAATAAGTTTAGGTTTTGTAATCATCAAAAAGGGGGAGATTGTTGATATAAATAATTGACTAAAAACATTATTCATATCTTTCGATATCTCTATGTTTTGATAATCACAAAACTTAAACTCATCAAACCAAATATTATGACGTAAACAAGTATTTAGCGGTAAATAATCACTTTCACCAACTAATCACTTAAGGTATGAATAAACAAAGTGTTTAGTGCAATTTATGATCAAAGGGGTATTTAATTAACTAATACAAAGTTTATTTAATTATATAAACATATTGTATATTTTTGAAAAACACTTTTGGTAATAAAGAAAAATGTTTTATTCATACTAAATATATGAATTCAAATTTTTAACCAAAATCAGTTAGTTTTTCACCAAATAAACTTTCCCCACTAAAAGACAAAGAATCTGGCCGTTTCAGCTGGGCGGCCCCCTTAATTATAAAGGGCGGTCCCCTTAATTTTAAGGGGGCCGGCCATGATTTAAGGGGACCGGCCACGCTCCTCTGTCAGATTCTGTTGCCTATAAATACCACCTTAAACCTGGATTTTTTCCTCACCTTTTTGCACATAAACTTTCTGATTCAAATCTCCATTTCAATCCTAAAAATCCTTTGATCATACAATTCATAAGCCTTTGTTTCCAAGTGATCCAAAGCCTCATTCTTTCAAGTGCAAAGAGAAGAATACTCCTACTCATCAAGATTAGGAGTATTATAACTTAGTATCATCTTGCTATCTAAGTTGTTTATTTAGTTCATCTTGTATATCAATTTCTTTCTTGTGAACATTGTGTATACATTGGTTAGATAGATTTAGATATAGGATCTAGATCTATTGAAGGTGTGAAGTTATACTAGTAGTGAAGAGGTAGAAGTGGATAGGATTAGTGATAGAAGAAATAAGTTGTGGTAGTTCATTGAATTGGAGATAGTTGTGAAGACAAAGTAGTTGAAGCTTTGAAGTTGAAAAGACCTTGAAGCCTAGTAGTTGTGAAGTAGTGTATATCTTGGAGTAGTGCATAGGACTTAGTAGTGAAGGTGTGAAGTAATAAGTGGCGTGAAGATAAAGGGTTAGGAAGTATTAAGTTGTGAAGAAGCTAGGAGCAAAGTAGAAAGTTGTGAAGAAATTTGAAGTGTAGAAGATTGGTGTGTAGAAGATAGGTGTGAAGAAGATTGGCGTGAAGAAGTTGTGTTGAAGTTGTGATTGTGGTGTGACATTGTTGTGGTGTGCTAATTGGTGTGTAAGGTTTTCTCCGCCATAAAGGAGGTTTTTGATCTAGTGAAGAAAACTCTCGAGTAGGTGACTCGGGGAGTGGAGTAGGGCAAGGAAGGTGTCCTTGTAGCCGAACCACTATAAATCCTTTGTCTCTCGGTTTGATCTTTCCATCTCTTACTCTTTGATTAATTACTTACTTGCATATCATTCATAGTTATAATTGCTTGTGTTGTACACATATTGATTTCACATAAAGATCAAACTAAAACTCATTCATAATATTAGTCTTTTAAAAACAAACCAAGTACACAAACTTATATTAAAACACTTATACATATATATATACTTATATATGGTATGCGACATTATAAACTCTTTCCAAACATCAAACTTAAGTAGTGTTTATATAAAATCGTAAATACACTAGTATCGCCATTCTCGCATTAAAGAGTTTTGAAATTGTGCATTATACATAAGTGGTGTTTAGATGAAATTGTAAATAAACTTGTATCTATATTTCCGCATTAAAGATTTGAAACTTTCATCTAAACTTTAGAAGCTATCTTTTACAAAACTAATAAAACGAAAAAGGCGTAAAACTATTCAACCCCCCCCCCCCCCCCTTCTAGTTTTCCACAAACCCTCTCCACATGTGGAGAGGGGTATTTATACTTACAACATAAACGCCCACTCCCGGGCTGTGGATCAGGTATACAGTGGGTAAAGACCCGTCCTTCCTCCACGGTGTTACTTAATCTAAACTAATATATAATTAACTAACTACGAGCTAACTTAAATGCTATTACATCAATTAGGTGACCGAGTCTTCTATAGGAATATTTGTATTCCTAACAGTTCCCATAGATTTCCACTGCTCCATATTATTTATCTAGGATAAATATTATACTTCAGGTAGGCAAGTACCGTTAAACCCTTTAATGAAAATAACGTCGTATTTTCATTTTCTTATATCTTTCATTTCATTTCGTAACCCGTTTCTTATTTCCGCTTGTATTGTCTCATTTAGTGTGTACTGGTGTGACCCATCGGCATTTTGGTGAAGGCAAGTGTGAAAGACGCTGTGTTGTTGCACACAAACCTTCCACCCTCAACCTCCCCTCCCCATATCTGTTCTTCAAAAAATCAAAAATGAAAACAACTTTTTGGCAATAACAAATATTGCAAAATAGAGAGGGCATATTCCACATGCAAAAGATATCAGTACATGGAAGTAAACAGAACGGATATTCCACACGCAAAAGAAATGAGTTGTACATATAATACAAAATTCGACGGTACAATAATACTAAGAAACCAAAACCACATGTAACATCAACACATTAAATAAGTCGAAACACATTAAATGAGTTTAAATCAACTATATTAAATAAGTTCAAGTACATTAAAGAAGTTCAAATCAACTATGCCTCAATCCGTACGTGAGCATGAGCAAACATGCTATGGCAACGCATTAGATAAGTTAAAACCGAACAATCTAAAACTCACATTCTTTAAAGACAATAATCTAAGGTAACACAAAATCCAAAGTTGCGCAAGATCCCCCAAGTAAGTACAAACCGACGTGCCAGAAAAACCTATAATATTTCGAAAAACGTACGTTACAATATAGAAGCAAATTAAAAAAAAAATGTAAACAGGCAAAAGACGCTCGAAGTTAGCCCAATGTCAAAACGACATGTTCGGGCGTCGTTTTTATACGGCCTTTAGTATCTATACTACATTATAATGCATTTGAGACTATTCTATAATTAGAAAGGCTTAAAATTCAGACTTTTTTCTTGCTTATTATTGAAAGATTTCAAAATTAATTTGTTAAGAAGCAAGTTGGTTAGAAAGTTTGTTAGAAAGCGGTTGGTTGTTAAAACTAAAATAATTTGGCTTAACCATCTCTAATATCTTTACTTATAAAACATGAAGACAACTAAACGTGTAACCAAATAACGCCAAAATATAATCACACGGTAACCGTCGCCGTATTTCACGGATACCGATCTAGTATAGTACTATAATTTACACACCAATGACCCTAAAATAGCAAAATGCTATATGACAATGTGAAATAAATCCAATTGGCCCAAGCCCATCTCGACCCAACAACATCCCATTAAACCCCCTCCCATGTTTCCCTCCGATTTCCCAAACCAAAAAAAACCCCCAAAATTTCACACCAACAAATCAAAACCCTAATCCCAAATTTCAAAATCCAATCAAATGGGCAAAGACGACGAAGACATGAGAGGCGAAATGGAGGAGCGTCTGATAAACGAAGAATACAAAATCTGGAAGAAAAACACACCCTTTTTATACGACTTGATAATAACACACGCCCTCGAATGGCCCTCGTTGACAGTGGAGTGGCTGCCTGATAGAGATGAGCCAGCTGGGAAAGACTATTCTGTTCAGAAGATCATATTGGGGACCCACACATCTGAAAATGAGCCTAATTATTTGATGTTGGCTCAGGTTATGCTGCCTTTGGAGGATAGTGAGTATGATGCTAGGCATTATGATGATGACAGGTCTGATTTTGGTGGGTTTGGTGGGAATAGCGGCAAGGTATTGTTTTTTATTTTTAAATTTGTTTGATTTGTGCAAATTGATGTGTTTTTTTGTTGTTGATTTGAAATTTGAGGGGTTTATTTGGAATTGGTTGTTTGAATATGATGATTTCTGTAATTTGATGTTTTTTTAGTGGAACTGTAATTTTGTGAATGTGTTTTTTATATAAACTTTGATTAAAATGGATGTCTGATTTATGTTTTAAAGCAAAATCATGTTTTATCGAAGTTTTTGGATTTTTGATAATTGGGGTGTTTGATTTGTCCAAATTGATGTTTTTCTTGGGGGTTTAGAACAAATTGTGGGATTAATGTTGTTAATTTGGGAAATTAGTTGGCAACAGTGGCAAGGTTTGAAATTTGTGTGATTTTTGGGTCAATTATTGTAATTGACCGGTGAATATTCGATGATTGTGTTGATTTTATATTGTTCGGGTTTTAGGGTTGAATCTAGCCCTTATTTTGTTTACTTTATTGATAATCGAGCTGTTTGATTTGTGTGATATGATGTTTTAAGGGGTTTATGTTAACGTGTGGCTTTCATTTTGTTAATGTTTTGTTTGATTGAAATTGATGATTGACATATGTTAATTGAGCTGTTTGATTTGTGTACTTAGATGTTTTTTTTAGGATTTTAGGTAAAATGTAGCCTTATTTTTGTGATCTGGTTGCTTTTTTGGTTCTGATTGACAAATGATGATTTAGATGTTAAATTTTGTTTCAAGTGGATAAATTTTTGCTTTTTTTTTTTTTTTTTTTTTGTGACGTGCAACTTTAATTTTGTTTATGAGAATATATCTTTTAATTGAAATTAATGTTTCATTGAGTTTGGGAGGATTGTGATACTTATGAAACTATTACAAGTTCCTGTTTAACTTATGGCGTGCTAATCATGTGATATTTTAGAAATTCAAAAAGTTTAGAGTCTGTCTGCTAGTTCTTGAAGTCGGTTTTTCTTTTTCAGCTTTAGAGTCTATTTTGCAACTTCTAGAAAAATTATCGGCTACATCCCACCTCCACCATACCCCGCCCCGGCGGGATTGGGTATGTTGTTGTTGTTGCTGTTGTAGAAAACTTATCGGCTGTTTTGCTGTTTTCGGTCTTACTCACAATTTTATAAGCCTCCTGTGCATAGATTGCTTCCGCTTTTCTCAAGATGCTTGATTTTGTATGATTTTCTACGAGTACATTTGGCTCCCTTTTTTTCAAGATGCTTGATGTTATATAATTTTCGTTTGCAGGTACAAATAATTCAGCAAATAAACCACGATGGGGAGGTGAACAGGGCTCGTTATATGCCCCAAAACTCTTTCATAATTGCTACAAAAACAGTCAGTGCAGAAGTGTATGTATTTGATTATAGCAAACACCCGTCAAAACCTCCTCTCGATGGAGCATGCAGCCCTGATTTGAGATTGCGTGGCCACAATACTGAAGGTTATGGTTTATCATGGAGTAAGTTCAAGCAGGGTCATTTGCTGAGCGGTTCAGATGATGCACAAATTTGCTTATGGGACATTAATGGAACCCCCAAAAACAAATCACTGGATGCTATGCAAATATATAAGGTAAATTTATTAATTGTAGAATACTGGTTTTCTTGTCATAAAATGAGTTATATATGGTATTAAAGTCGAGAATCGAGTTTTCATTTTACCGTTTACCCCCATAAGATTCTGTGTATCTTATTTTTTGGCCAAACACTTCATCACAGTTGGGTTCATCAAATAATTAACTTTTATAAGAAGACAAGCATGACCTACTTTTTCATTTTATACATACAAGAATTTGGTTAATTCTCATGAGATTTTTTGTGCTTAATAGGTACATGAAGGTGTTGTAGAAGATGTAGCATGGCATTTGAGGCATGAATATTTATTTGGTTCATGCGGAGATGACCAGTACTTGCACATATGGGATATTCGGTCTCCGTCAGTTACTAAGCCTGCCCAAAGTGTAATGGCTCACCAGGGTGAGGTACGTACAAGATTTTGTCATTATGCTTTTCTATATTTATCAATCCTAGAGCGATAACTAATACTCCTAGTCAATGATTGTGCATGGGTGTTAAATCTTAAGCAGGTTTCAACATAGTTTATGCCCCATGCCTATTGAACTGTAAACATATATACGTATGTATGAGGTCTTTGGATCTGTGTTATGAAAGTGATTTTTTAATTTAAACAGTCAGAATTAGATAATTTCGCAGCAATAAAACTGGCTGTTGAGGATAGTGTTTGTGTGTGATTTTGCTGTTTGAATTTGTAATACTAACCTAGTTAAGAGTATGAAATATTCTGTTAATTTGTGAAGATAGTACATAAAATGACCACAGGATATTTTTGTAAAAAAGGAAGTACGTTTTGTGCGATGAAAAAGGATAGGTAATACAGTATTATAACCCGTTTATGTGCTGCAGCAAATATGAAACTAATTATCCAAAACTTGACTGATAAGTAGAAACATAATATGCACATACAAATATTATAATCTGATTATTGTGACTTTAACTAGCCACAGTTAAATAATCAGATAATCAGTGTAAAAACACAAATTCAAAAATCGCCCAAGTCTCATAGGTGATGAGAAGAGACTTTCTTTCTAGAGAACAAAAATCAAGTTTTTCTCGTTCGACAAGTTTACTGCATACTTTTACAAGAATTTATTAATATTTTTTCATGTTTATGGGGGTAGGTTAACTGCTTAGCATTCAATCCCTCTAATGAGTGGGTTGTGGCTACTGGTTCAACTGACAAGACTGTGAAGTTATTTGATTTACGAAAAATCACTTCTGCTGTCCACACCTTTGATAATCACAAGTAAGAATTCTTACATACCTTTGATTTGTAATGTCTTAAATCTTTTTCGTTTCTTGCGCCAATTAAATTGTTTTATTATGTTACAACAGGGAGGAAGTGTTTCAAGTTGGATGGAATCCACAGAATGAGACAATATTAGCTTCTTGCTGTCTTGGCAGACGACTAATGGTTTGGGATCTCAGCAGGTAAGCACTTGAATTCTTCATTAGTACTGTGTTTTGGTTTTGTCTTTATTTTTATATGGTGGCTTCTTGATACTGCTGCTTAATTTTCTGTCGCTTTGCAACCACATAGATGATAGTTACTTTTCTTAGATCAAGTGACATGAAAGTGAAGCTCAGTAGGTTAATGTTACCTTTCTCAGATTAAGTGCTAAAGTTTTCCAATTTTTTAAAAGTCTGATGGTGTGATAAATCTGATTATAGAAGTTAGTAACTAAGATAATATAGTGTCTTGAATAAAATGATCTGCAGGGTCTTACATAAGTAATACATTATGGGTGAGTGGACCAATCCGACCTGTAAATCGACCCATTTATAAATGTGCAAGTAATACAATGGTTATTGCTTTGTTTGAGGTGTGGTGGTAAGTTCACATTTCAATACAAAAAAGTCATCTTGCTATTGTATGAGCTGTGATTAGTCCTGATGCGTTCATATTTTTATAGTTGAAGTATAGGGAAATGAGTACATTGTGATTTGAACTTCTTGATTTCGGGTTTCATATAATTCCAGTTATTAAAGGTGGCAAATTGGGCAGGTTGGGTGGGTTAACAGGTCCTTGTAGATTGTGATATTTTTGGTACGAGTCGAAGTCAGTAGTGTTTGGTTGGTTTAACTCGAAACATCTTTCTCCAAAAGCTTTTTGTCTATCATAAGGTATAGTATTTCACAAAAAAAAAATTACTTTTTTTAACATCATTTTGATGTATTTTGCATAAAAATGCAGTAGCAACTTTTGACTCCTACGACACAATTGGCTTGTTTTCTTTAGCCTTTTTTTTTTTTTTTTTTTGAGTAAATTGCAAAAATCGTCCCTAAAGTTTGACCAATTTGCATGTTTCGTCCTACAAATTTCGAAACTGCAAGGATCGTCCCTAAAGTTTCGCCCGTGTGCATGTGTCGTCCCTAAAGTTTTGTCCGTGTGCATGTATCGTCCCTAAAGTTTGACCAATTTGGGACGATATATGCCCCAAAAGGACGATATTTGCCCCAAAAGTTTGCCACAGGGACGATTTTTGCAGTTTCAACAGTTCTGGGACGAAACATGCAAATTGGCCAAAGTTTAGGGACGATTTTTGCAATTCCCTCTTTTTTTTTTTTTAATAATTCTAAATTTGACGTCACAGCTAAACCACAAGTTGAAGTTTCCACAACTCTATCAGCATGCAATCAGCTTTCCATGGCGTGACTCATCTTTCAATCATAATGAAAATCTTTAAATTTGGATCTAAGTTCTTTTTTTTTACAAGAAGCTGATGTTTTGTCCCGCTTAACACTTTTTGCTAGGAATACCCTTATTTACTTATCACACTATTTTATGTTCAAAACGCAGGATTGACATGGAACAGACACCAGAGGATGCTGAAGATGGCCCACCAGAGTTGCTATTTATTCATGGTGGACATACAAGCAAAGTTTCAGACTTCTCATGGAACCCATGTGAAGATTGGGTTGTTGCTAGTGTTGCTGAAGATAATATCCTTCAAATCTGGCAAATGGCTGAAAACATTTACCATGATGAAGATGACTTGCCTGCTGAGGAATCCCGTGGTGCCTAAATGTGAAAAAGTTATCTCCAACTCATCTGCATAACTATATGAACGAGCATGACCTGTTTTTTCCTTTACATTCTAGACATGTTTTAGCTTCCTTTCTGATGATGGTTTTATGTTGTTTAAGTATGTTGTGTTATAACAATACCGTAATTAGTTATTAAATTTGAGTTGTTTTTTGTTCTGTTTTATGCATTCTGAAATCATTCAGAGTTTGTTTGAAAAAGTGAACTGCAACCTTTATGTGATCTAGGAAAATTAAGCTTCACTAGCTTGGTTTTGTTCATATATGACATTATATGAGTATCTTATTGGCTTATTGATCTAGGGTATGTGCTTGTTGAGCAAGTGATTCAGAACTTGATGGCTTGGGACAAGTATTCAGTTCTTTTGATATTCAGGATATTTTGCTTAGTTTAATCGTCATTCTAGATGGTTTCCATTATTAGATTAATATTCCTTTACTTAGGAATTATCTTTTAGTTAAGGTTAAGATAATATGCTTCCTCTGTAGGGGTGTAGAAAAACAAAAAACCAAACATAAACTGAAAAAAACCCGAGAAACCAAAACCAAAAAATTTAAACCGATGGTTCGGTTTTTGTAGTTTATAAAATTCAAAGTTTATGGTTCGGTTTGGTTTTAACAAAGTACATATAATCTTAAAAACTCATGTTTCAATTGCTTCTTGAATATGTCATTTATAACACATAAAAAAGTATCATTTAGAATTATTTTGGTGATTAATTTTTATTATCATTGTTTTGTCATTTTATGAAGCATAAACAATTCTTTTATATATATATATATATATATATATATATATATATATATATATATATATATATATATATATATATATATATATATATATTATGATTAATAGTTTTTTATTGCATTATTTGGTTTTAACAAAATACATATAATCTTAAAAACTCATGTTTCAATTGCTTCTTGAATATGTCATTTATAACACATAAAAAAGTATCATTTAGAATTATTTTGGTGATTAATTTTTATTATCATTGTTTTGTCACTTTATGAAGCATAAACAATTCTTATATATATATATATATATATATATATATATATATATATATATATATATATATATATATATATATATATATATATATATATATATATATATATATATATCTTAACTACTTATAATGGAAAAAGAGTTAAAGTGAAAAGTGAAATCTTAACTTTTGGTCAATCCTCATAATACCCTTCTAAAAATTATTATCTTTATCTTTACTACATAAAATAGAAAAATGGTCAAACTTGAATTGTTAAATGGTTGATCTAATTTGAATGTTTAATGCAAATACGTATGAAATATTGAATTGTTTCAAAATGTTGAATATTTTGGCTGGCATCTCTAATTAGCACGATTTAGTAATTAATGTGAAAGAAATTAAGCATTTATGTGTTTTAGAATATAGGCAATAACGTGTGTTATAATTTAGGCATTACGTGTATTTGAACGAAATTTATATCTTTGGCAAATCATATATTGTGCATTAATGTTTTACTCAAACTCAGTGGATCAATTTTTATTTTCAATCATATATAATGAGCATCTCATCATCAGTCACCACTTTACTTTTCTGTCTAATGTTTCATTTGATTTTAATAATTGGTTTGTAGATATTTTTTATGTTATTTATTTATTTGTTTTGCAGAAACAAGGGTGGGATCAACTAATTGAGTTACGCTTTCATTGTTCAATAATCAGGTAATTGTTTCATTCAAACTTTTTTGACAATGTGATCGTGGCACTATTTGACTTGGCCATGTGAGTCTTACAAACTTAATATGTTAGGCCGTGGATTTTCTGTACACTTGTTAAGTATTTTATGAAGTGCTTGAATGAAATCAATTATGACTTGCGGACAAGAAACATATGCGATGTTAATGCAAGATATATTAACATCAAATATGTTACTGGGTTATAAGTGTAATTATGGCATGTTCAAAAAGTAATGAGATTAAGCTTTTTCTTCTTCTCTTAATTAGCCGTTTTAGTAAGTCTCACTAGCATTTTGGCACCGTCACTAATTGCTTCAATTGTTTGTCAACCGTTTGTTGTTTTGATAGTTGTTTACCACAGGTGTTCACTTAATTGAATTCGGTTTCGAGTATTATAGATGTTTTTTCTGCATGTGTTATGAATCTTAATGTTTAAACATTATATGCAGTGATCCACTATCACTCCAAAATATGTATTTTGTGACTCCTAAGAAATTAAATGCCAAAAAAAAAAAAAAAAAAAAAAAAAAAAAAAAAAAAAAAAAAAAAAAATCGCTACAAAGTACTCTGGTGTCTAGACATACGATAACAACGAAACACTTTTGTAAAAAAAAATAATAATAAATAAAAAAAAATACAGAGTGAAACCAATTCATTTTGTAAGGCAACTGGTCACGTATTATAGTTTCGTACTACTTCGTCGGTTTAACTTCTTTGTAAGTAGCATGTTAGACTATTAATTTTTAAGAAGATTATAAGAGCTTTGCGTTGTTTATTCTTCTCATGACTTTTGGGACTTGGTTTCAAATATTTAATTTTTATCCTTGAAAAAGTAACAAGCCGAGTTTAGTGACAAGTTTACTCATACTCCTAAACCTTAAATTATATGGAATGTTCTAATCTACTATATAATTGAACCTTTCAACAGGTTTTGATCTCTTCAAAAGATGGTTCATCATCCCATTCACTTTTTGCTTTAGTGGTTAGTATCACATGCATCTTCATCTCTGTTAAACTAACGTGCATATATTTGGTCTCCACTGTAGTGAAGAATGACAATTGGAATTCCTCAGTTCGTCACCACACGATTTAGTCATTGAATTTTCAGTTCCTCTAGGTTTGTTTATTCATGGTTTTTAGTTCCTCTAGGTTTGGCATCTTCTATATTTTAGTTAATGTTTAAAGTTCTTAGATGGTTTATTCCGTTGAAATCCTAACAAATTGTATATCTTAATTTAAATCATCAACTCAAGCAATCTTTACTATATATAAAAAGAAAAAATGGTCAAACTTGAATTCTTTACTTTGTTGAATTGTTCAATTATTGAAAAATGGGAAAGGAAAGTATTGAATGTTTAATGCAATTAATGCAATATATGAAATGTTGAATTTTTCCAAAATGTTTAATGGGTAATATACAAAACCAATTTTAGGGAAAAATATATTTTATTAATTTTCAGGAAAAATATACAAAACCAATTTCGGGTTTAACCTGGTTTCGAAAATATAAAAACCGGTTTTAGTTGACCCGTTTTTCGATCGGAATCAGGTCAATCCGTGGAACCGGCCGGGTCGAACCGGGTTTCAAAACTTTGTGTTTAATCCCTAAATCCTCAAACTTTTATTATTTTTCGTTTATAAACCATATTTTTTTTTCGCTACAACTATCTGCCGCTATAAAATCTCGTTGCTATGCACGGGTACTCGTCTAGTATATATATATATATATATATATATATATATATATATATATATATATATATATATATATATATATATATATATATATATATTATGATTAATAGTTTTTTATTGCATTATTTTGTGTTTCTTTGTTATTGAAACTTGAAAAACTTATTCTATGTTGCGTTCACTCAAAGACCGAACAACAATAACCGAAATAAAAACCGAAAAAATCAAAAAAATAAACCTAGAATGAATTGAAACAGAAGGGTTTCTAAAAAGCAAAAAACCGCGCCTTTTCGGTTTAGTTTTGATTTTAGCCAAAAATCGAGCCAAACCGAACCATGCTCACCCCGTTTTTTCAGGATGTCCCAATTTAATTTTTCACTATTAAACATAGATAGAAAAGTTGATTGAGTTACCATATTATCTTTACTTGAAATTATTATTACAAAGTTTAAATAAGACATTATGCCCGTTTGGTCAACACTTTTTGCTTTTGGATTTGGCTTTAAAATGTTTGTTTGATTCAAAACCTAAGTTTTAAAATTGGCTATCATGCCTCGTGGGCTCACACTTTCTCAATTCATATATGTTAGTCGGGTTTTAATATTTTTGTTAGTCCAACCATCATATTCTCCCTATCTCTCTTTTGTAAACTTTTTTTTGTTTTTTTTTTTGTTTTTTTTTTAGGATAATAAAACAATTATTTAACATTTTAATATAATACTTTCTCTTTTTTTCATTTATTTTCATTAAATCCAAATTTAAAATCAAATTCAAATCCAAATCTTAATCATAAACCCATCTACAAACCAAACGGACCCTTAGTTAGAGATCCTTTTAATCATTTTTTTACCTTTACTACTATACATAAATGAACTATATTTACGAAAAATAATTTTACCTCAGATTTTCTTTTACTTTTACTACTGTACATAAATCAGTCAATGAAATGATAATATCATAGTTATACAAAAAATACTCATATAATGCTACGCTTATTAATCTAGAATGATCAGAAATAGACTGATCTAATAACACTTTACTCTCCTTTGCAACAACATACTACAGGGCTGGTACGAATCCCTCCACCCTCATCTTAGCATAGCGCATCGCACTATGAAGGACTACACTGGCCACTCGGAAAATTGAAGCATCCCTTTATTGTCAGGCTCAATCTTCGTATGATATTGGGTTGATTAGGTATTACAGCTAATGTGATAATCATGACCATCACCAACGAAACTTCGAAAGCTTTTTTAACTTTCATTCATAACGATTTGAAAGCTTTGCTAACTTCCAATCTTCGTATGGTATTGGGTTGATCAAGTATTACAACCAATGTGATTATATACCGTTACATATATTCTGAAATGTCAGTTTTGGAACACATATAAAAGTTTTTCAAAAATGATAGATATTTGAATACTCGTATATATAAAGCTGTTATCCAAAATTTTGTATCTCCGAGTTGAAAAAATTTAGCTTAAATAATGGGTCTAACATAAAACCATCGTCGAAAATTTCAGATATCCATATTTGTGATATAACTAGTTATTGACAAGTCCTTTAAATAATTTAAATTAACAACAAAAAATTATAGTCGAAAATGTCTCATTTCATATTTTCTCTTTAATCCTCAAAAAATCATGATACAACTATGATAATGTTGCCCATGCATCATGATTTATATATAGATTGCTTGACAACCCCTAGTTATGCTAAGTTAAGAGAAACAACGGATAAGTAAATGGGGTTAGACAAAGCCTTGTTTTGTTCATAATGGTCCTAATGACATGTTCAAGTATCTACATTGGCATTAAGACCCCAACCTAATAAGCTCTTATTATCCAACCCGACCCCAAACTTAAAAGGCACAATAATGGGATGCATTCCATGGCCAAGTGGGTGTAATCCTTCATGGTGCAATGTGAAAGTCATGATGAGGGTGGAGTCAGTAGCGGATCCAGAAATTTTATGGATGTGTGGCACAATTTTTTTTGTTTACCTCAACTTCTAACTTATACAAAATTAAAAGCAAAATTAACACACGACTAACTACTTGAACTACATATATTTTTCTTGGCAAATTAAGTAGGTTTCGTTTATTAATGGGCTTTTAAACAGTGACAAACCCATAACCAAATCTTAGATGGTTTCTTACTTTGGTCGAGATAGGAAATCAATATGTCAATAAGTCTATTTTTCATGCCAGATGAGGTTGGGTAGGGTTCGAACAATGTTAAAACGTAAAAAAAATATACTAGGATCATGTCGGTTCAAATGCTATTCGAATAATTGAAACGAGAATGTATTCGCTACATTTTTTAGCAATATAACAGTTTACTTTCAAATGGTCTCTATGCACACAATAAACTAAAACATAATATTAACAAAGAAAATTTAGTTAGATAATATAAAATCAAAACATATTGAAAGTCAAAGAAGTGCATTTGAAAAACTAAAACACTACCACACCACCTATAGTTACTTCAACCAATACCTTATACACTAAAGTTACTTCAAGTCTTTAACCAAACCTAAATATTGCTACGTCCGAAAAGACAAACCCTTCTTGACTGCACATTTCTTCATTGTCTTCTTTAACTCCGGTAAACTCCGGCATTAATATCCGGTTAGATTTATTTTCTCTTTCTCTTTTCTTCTTTTTTTCCTTTCAATTTACATGTAGCACACAACAAACAATTATGAAACCATAGAATCTATAGAATCAAACTACTTCACCTGGCCAACCCATATGTGGCACGTGCCACAGGTAGCTGGTGTGTGCTTATTCACACACCTTTTTCTGGCCAAATTAAGATCAAAACAGACACAAACTAACCATAATTGTCAAAGATATTGTATTTTTGTGTTTGTGATCGTGCAGGAACGGATATTTCAGAAATTGGCATAAATAAGGCCAAAAAGGACAAAAACGAGCACGCATTTGGAAAACGTGCCAAAAGCCAAAGCCGGGGAAGCAAATTACCATTTTTGAGCTCAGATTGTCAAAACACACCTTGGGGAATCACAAAATACCAAAATAGTCCTTGGAGCAAAAGTTTACAAAATTGGCAGAAATGGTCCCTCAAGTTTGGAAATTGACAGAATTGGCCCCTGAGCATTGGATTTGGAAGATAAGTCAACAAAGGTTCTTGGGAATTCAAAAATTGACACAATTGGTCCTTTGGAGGAAAGTTTGAAGAATTTGTAGTTTTAGTCCCTCAAGTTTCAAAAGTGATAATTTTGGTCCTCGGATGTTTCATTTTGGAAACTATTCATTATTGACCCTTGGATAATTGAAAAATGACAAGAATAACCCTTGGATTAATTTTGGAAATTTGGCAAATCCAGTCCCTAAGTTTCAGGAAATTACAAAATTAGTCCTTGTAATTTATTCCTAATCCTAAACACTTAACTAAACCCTTTAACTAATTTACCCAACCCAAAAATAAACCCAACACCCTTTCACTGATTTCCCTGGCCCAACCAATCCTCAAGCCCAATATTGAATAACCCAAAATCCTACACCCCCGTTATTTGACCCTGGTCAATACCACCCAACTCCCTCTTTCCCTCCTATACCACTCAATTGCAAATACCACCCAGGTATTCTTGCCACCCCTTGCACCACTTGCTCTGCTTCCACCGCCCACCTGTCTCACCAACTCACCAATAAACCAAGAAGCATTTATTTCTTCTTCTCTGCTACACTCAACCCACAAATATCAGGCAAGACTTTTTGGCTCCAATTTGCAATTTGAAGGTCAGGATCACTTTGACCCATCCAATGGTCAATAAAAGAAGTGGAAAGACCCAGAACCCTACATTGGTCTTTATAAGTGAAGAAAAAAAGGAAGAAAGAATATATAGTAAGTATTTTTAGTTTAGTTTAATAATGTCGTTTTAGCTTGGGGCCGTTTGGTTTGATGATAGGAATCACAATCGGTATGAATTTGATAGTTGTGGTGGGCCCTTAACTATGATAGACTCATTCCTAGGTCCCTTGCCACCTTTAATGTATGGAAAATATAAGGATATGACCATACCGATTATCATGAAACAAACAAAATATATCATTCCCATAGTCATTCATTTATTCCCATAGGTACAAACCAAACGCACCCTTAATTTCTTTTCTCAGTTAAAAACAGTTGTAATCAGTATTTTTAGTGTAATACAAGCATCCTTTAATCTTGAATTCAAGTCTTGTCATTAAATTCAAAGTTTGCAATATTTAGTGAAAATCTCAAATTTCATTTGAAGTTGTTATAAGTTGTTGTTTATTAATCCACTAAGCTCATATAAGTTATTTATGAGCTTTTATAAGCTTTCTTTAGCATTCTAATCAGTTTCTAGTTCAATAATCAAAATACTCAAAAATAGAAAATAAATAGTTGAAAATTCAAAAATATGAAAAATGAAGAATGAAGCTTGGAGCAGCGTGTATAATGGATTGCCTTGGGTTAGTAGCTTCTTTGGAAGCTTTAGGATAAATGGAATTGGCATGGTCACTTGGGTCTGCTCAGGATCATTTGTAAGCTTAATTTATCATTTTTAGCAAATTACTGTTCAAGCCCTTATCTAAGGCTTATTTCTGCTGTTTTATGCTTATTTAGAGTAAATGAGATGGTTTGATGCCATTGGGTACCTAGTTGTTCACTAGTTTTCATTATTGCTCAATATTGCTTTAAACTGCCAATAATTGCATATCTATGATTCCTAAAGATTTGTTGTTTAGAATGGAGTTTTTGTGCTTAAATATGCTTAGTACATCATTAAATAACCTTGAGTATGAGTCTTATGAGCTAAATCAATATTAAACCTTGAATATCACAAATCAGCCTCATTAAGGGGGTGTTTGCTTCAGGGTTGTTTAAAGAGTCCCATTGTGTTTTAGTGTAAGTCTTTGGTTCAAACAGGTCACATAAGGTTCTATTAGAGTAATCTAAGCATAAAAATCCAGTGTTCTTTGGAAAAAATCAAATCTCACTTTTAATCTTGTCTTATAAGTCACTATTAAGATTTTGGAGTCCATGATCTTCCATATTAGTTCAAAAGTGTATTTTAATGCTTAATATCATCTCATTTTAGCTTATTACTACTTTTTCAATCATCTAGGATCAATCAAAGTTCATAAAAGTAAATATTTTCAAAAACAAGAAAAAGTCAAAAAAGTTCCAAACAACATTTTTAGTCTTTTATTTTTCATTTCTTCAATTTTCAACAAAATCTCACAAAATTTATGGATAATGTACTCTAATAGATTGTTCACTTAGTGGTATTCTTATGTTAATTTTAGATTTTTTTACAGGGCTTAATCACCCATTTTTGGGCTGCAAAAACACGTTTTCAACAGCAGAAGTGTTTTTTGATTTTTCATTTCTTCATTCTAGGCCCTTTTTACCTGAAATTTGGTTTGCAAGTTAATTTGATGGTAATCTAGTTTCTAATATTTTTTTTGATTCTTTTTAAAAATTTTCTTAGCAGTTTTTTAGCCCCTTTTGGCCTTTTTTTGCACTTTTATAACAGCCCTTAGTGTAGGATTTTTAGTTTCTTCTATATTAGATTCTAAGCTCTGAAAATTGGTCCATAGCTTGTTTGCCATCTTGTTAATATGCTACTATTTTTAGATTATTTTTAGGAAATTTTCTTAAGTACTATCTAGTGGCCTGATTGCTCATTCATCGGCCCTGCACCCAAACTTTTGCCCCACTGACCCATTTTCTCATGACCATAATTTTTGGGTTTAGAACTTGAAATTTGGTGTTTTGGATAGCCAGTACTACTGTTTCTTGGAACCTAGTCTTTGTTGGGACTTAGTAGCTTATTCTCTTAGCTATTTTTTTAGCCTAAAAATTGCCTTATACCCCTCAGTTTCTGCTGACTAGATCAGAAGCAACTGAGCTTGTGATCTTTGTGATTCTGCTTATCCAAGGTTGTTAATTGTTGACATTAGTTTGTTTGGTGTTGTTTGTGATTGTACTTGTTTGTGGTTGCCTTCGGATTGCGCTCATGTGCTTATTTAGTTGACTGCTTATTTAAAAAAAGCCCACTTAAGTCAAAACATCACCACTGTTGGATTTTTAAGCTTGCATCAAGCTTATTAAAGCTTTCAGAAAACTCCCATTCACAAAATTTTGTTATTTTTATTGTTAAAGTGTTTGTGCAAAAAAAAAAAAGAAAAATAATAAAAAAAAAAATTGCAAAAAGTGCAAGAGGTGGGATTCAAACCCTGGACCTCCTGCACCCTAAGTCTCACACACCACTCTGCTACCACACGTGCCCTTGGGTCTTTTGCAATATTCCTTGCACCATCAATGTACTTAACTCATTTTGAGGCCTTTTGCTTATTTACCCTTTTTAGCTTATTCATCTGCTTATTTGTGTTGTGTCCCCCCTCCTCTTATTTTTCTTAGGTCCCTAGTTAAGTAAAGTATTTGTAGAATAATTTTCAGAATTTGCTCTTTTCATTTAGTATTTTTTTATAATTAATATTAATTAAATTAGTTTTAATAAAAAAATTCAAAAATAAAATCATTTACTGCTTATTTATAAGCACTAGTATCTTTTTATATTTTTCCTAGGTTTCTATTATAATAAAGTATTTTTAGAAAAAAATTTCATAATTTTTACTGTCCATTTGCTTTTTTATAATTAAATTAGTTTAAACAGGGTTTAATTAATAATTAAGTAAATAATTTATAAAATAGCTTATTTATAATTTCTATAAACTTTTTATAATTTTATAGGATTCCTGTGATGGTTAATTAGTTTTAGAAAAAAATTCATAATTTTCCAAGTCATTTTAGTATTTGTTTTTTTAATTTAAATTAGTTTAAATTAATTATTAAATAGCTTTTAATTAATATTAGATAATTAAAAAAAAATTTAAAATTTTATTTTAATACTAAGTTTGTAAAAAAGTCATTTTCACCCCCTTAAGATTATTTATGTGTTATTTTCCTTTTTTCCAGTACGCAGTTACGTTTATTTTAATTTTAATTTACTTTTAGGTTTAATCGCGTATCTAATTTACTGTAATTGTTAATACTATTACTTTAGCTTAATCTCAATCAAATCTGATTAGTATAATCCATCCAAATCATTGTCTGGATACTTTCCCAATCACTGAATTCCTTGAACGTTTTCCTAAATAAAATTTTAACCTCGTCGGGACATAACGACCCGGGAACACACTGTGCTTACACCGGATCATAAATTGATCACTCCTCCTACTCCCTCATTGACTTATTGACCATACCTGGTTGACTAGTTGGTTTGGGAGGAGTCAGTAGCCAGGCCATAGATCCGCCCCTAGGAGGAGTATGTACGAATATTGTAGAGTGTTGTTGCAATTGGAACTAAAGTTACCTTCAAGGATTTCTTGATTTAGATTTTGGGTGTTCAAAGTATTCGTATTCGGATATCCAAAAAGTTGATCAGATTGTATTAAAAAGTTGGGTTTTATGAAATGTCAGTTTTGAAACACATATAAAAGTTTTCCAAAAGTTGTAGATATTTGGATATTCGGATATATAAAAATGTTATCCAAAACTTCGGATGTCCGAATTGAAAATTTTAGCTAAAATAATGGATTTAACATAAAACCATCATCGCAAATTTTGAATACCCAAATTTGCCATATAACTAGTTATTGACAAGTCCCATAAATTATTTAAATTAAAAAAAATTGTTGTCGAAAATGTCTCATTTCACATTTTTGCTTTAATCCTCAAAAAATCATGAGGCAACTCTCATACCAACATAATGTTGCCCATGCATCATGCATTATACATAGATTACTTGACAACTCTTGGTTATGCTCAAGTAAAGAGAAGCAAGGGATAAATAAATGTGGTTAGACAAAGCCTTCAATGTTTTGTTCATGATGTTCCTAATCATCATGTATTCAATATCTACATTGGCATTAAGACCTCAACCCAATGAGCTCTTATTATCCAACCTGGCCATATCAAGAATGAACCCTAAACTTAAAAAATAATAATGGGATGCGGGTGTAATCCTTCGTGGTGAAATGTGGATGCCATGATAAGGGTGGAAGAGTGTGTACGAATCCTGTAGAGTGTTGTTGCAACTCGTGAAATGTGTTTTGTCTTCTATGCAATTTTACTAGGCATCGGTGTTTATCCTTTCAACATGTATTATCTATGATATGGAGCAGCTCATGAATGGATTTTTATGGTGCCAAGGAGATATGAAATGTGGGAAGGTTAAAGTCGCTTGGGATGATGTATGTTTGCCAAAGTATGAAGAAGGTCTAGGGGTGCGAAAACTTGAATCTTTTAACAATGCTTTGATGTCTACTCATATTTGGAAGATTATAACACATAAAGAATCCATGTAGGTTAAATGGATACATGCGTACAGATTGAAACATTGTAGCTTTTGGGATGTGCCGTTATTAGCTAATGTAAGTTGGGGATGGCGCAAGCTTCTCCAAATCCGCAATAGTGTTCGGCCTTATGTGTGGTATAAGCTAGGTAATTTAGGCAAAGCTTCAGTGTGGTATGACACATGGGATGAATTATGTCCTTTGATGAATCATGTGACACATAGGGCGGTTAGTAATGCGGGGTATAATAAATGAGAAAAGGTAGTTGATGTCGTGAATGGACGGTTCATGAAGCTGGCCCCATATGTGGTATAATCATTTTCCTGCTTTGAGCCAAATTAACGTCCCCAATCTAAGACCAGATCAACCTGATTCTCTTGTTTGTAAGTATAATGGAGGGTTCTATGAATTCTCTGTAAAGCATACTTGGCATGTTATGCGTGAGCGTGGTGTGGAAGTAGATTGGGCGTATCTTGTATGGTCGACGTACTCTATTCCAAGACACACAAATCATCTTTGGCTTGTGATGAGGAAAGGGCTACTTACCCAAGATAGGATGAGGCAATGGCATGTTGGGAATGATACTGATTTAGCTTCACTTCATTGCCCTCTATGTAAAACTCAACTAGATTCACATGAGCACCTCTTCTTTGAATGTCCGTTTTCAATTAACGTGTAGAAGTCCATGGTGGAAGCGGCTGGTTTGAGGGGTATATCCTTGAAATGGAGTGACATTGTTGCATGGTTACTTCCGGTCTCCAAAGAAAATAAGGTAACTACAATTTTTGGTCGATTACTCGTGGTTGCCTCTACTTATTTCGTGTGGTAGGAGTGCAACAACCGAATCCATGGGAAGGGTGGAAGACAACCTGATGGAGTTTCACAAGTTATTCTTGATATGGTTAGGTTAAAGTTGGCTTCTATTCGGTTCAAGAAGAGTATTCGAGTGGATCAAATGAAGAGAACGTAGAAGATTGTAGATGTTCAAGTCGACATAGGCTAGTCTTGGTTCGGTGTAGAGGTTGCGCAGTCACTGTTTATATTCATTAATAGCCTCTATTTCGTTTCTTAGGCGTTGAATGTTATGTTTTGAGTATGTGCAAAACACATTGTTTTGAGTTTAGGTTGGCTCATTATCATTCTTTTTTTGTTCCGAACCTTTATTATTTTTTAATATTTTCACCGGGTATAAACCCTTTACTCAAAAATAGAGTGGTGTTGCAATTGGAACTAAAGTTACCTCCAAGGATTTCTTTATTTAGGTTTTGGGTATTCATAAAACATAAGTTTTGGGTGTTCATAAAATATTCGTATACGGATATGAAATGTGAGTTTTGGAACACATATAAAATTTTTTCCAAAAATTATAGATGTTTGGATATTCAAATATGTAAAATTGTTATTCAAAATTTCGGATATCTGAACTGAAAATATTTAGCTAAAATAATGGGTGTAATAATTTGTATAAGTAGTGGCTTATTTTGGTATTAGGTGCAAGTGTTAACTGTAATTTTAGTGGCTTAATAGCAAACCTTTGTCATTATATATTCTTCTTCTTGTTCACATTGGCTTGTAGGTTAAGAATGGAAAAAGCTTTTAAGGTTCTCTTGATGCTCATGATAATCGCATTGGCTGTGATACCTGGTCAAACAGCCCTGTCATAAAGGGATGCTTCTCGTTTCAGGATGGCCGGTGTAAACCGTCACAATGCGATATAGACGAGGGTGGAGGCGTTTGTACAAGTCCTATATTATGCTGTTGCAGAGGGGATTGAAGTTGATACGTGGCTGAAGAGCTAGAAGACCAAGTCTCTCCATTATTTCTTTTTGTTCCTCATGCTCCTAATGCACGTTTGAATATTTCATGCACATTGGGATTTTGTAGCTAGTCTTATGCATAGTGGCTACCCACTGACTTTGTCTTCTCATGTTTTGTTTATGAAAAATACTAGATCCACTTACACTTTACAAAAATTTTCCCACACGCTGACGTGGCGGAATGTTGATTGGTTGGTTTTCTGTGGGCCACAGAAAACCAACCAATCAACACTCCGCCACGTCAGCGTGTGGGAAAAATTTTGTAAAGTTTAGGTGGGTGTAGCACACCTCTTTGTTTATTTCCTTAAATTTAGCACATGCATTATGTAGTTGGTTACTTGGTTTCCTATTTAAAATGTACTTCAGTTTCATGGAAATAAGAAGAGAAAAGTCACTGATTGCCCAAAATTATTTTTCGTAAATATAGTTCACTTATGTACAGTACTGGTAAAAGTAAAAGAAAATTTGAGGTAAAAAATGATTAAAAGTTGGTATGTAGGGTTTATTTGAGTTTGGGATTTAATAAATGCAAATCATATGTTTGTTTGTATTTATGAGATTTAGGTTTAGAGTTGTATACTAATGTTAAGAGATGTAGAAAAGATGAGTAGTTTAGTGGGTTTTATGACACATGTAAGACTATGTATTCTTTCATCCATATATTTTTTTATTGTCTTTTCTTTTTTATTTTATACTATTATAAAACAAAAAACTTTTTCTCTCTTTTTATTATTAATAGACAAAAATACACAGTTGGTCGTTAAACTTTTCATGAAACATCACAAGGCACATTGACTTTTTTTTTTAGTCGCCATGCGTTCAAACAGTGAGATATTGAGGCTGAATGCGTCTCTCCACCATTATTTGTTGTTTTGTTTTATTTTTAGTAAAGGGCATAACGGTCATTTCATATATTTGGTTCAAAACGCTGATTGCATACTCATAAATTTTCAATTTTTGTGAGAACCTATTTGTTTATTTGTTTGTTCATTTTGTGTATTACTCTTAGATTGGTCGGTGCACACGACTCGTGGCATCGACCTTCACTCGACCCTGTCCAATACCCAACACTTGTTTGTCGAATGCTCTATTACTCAGAATTTATGGACATGGATCTTGAATTGGTTGGACATTGCTCATCGCCAAACACATGTTGAGCTGCTTGCTTAACTTTTAATTAAAAAGGCTAGGCTGTTGCGAAGCGCTACAAATAGTAGATGTCGGCATGTTGCTATGGTTTTCATATAGCAACGATAACTCACCAATGTCACGGGGTATTTCTCCATCTTTCAATCCACCGAGATTCAACTTTCTTAACAAACGTGGCAGCTGAGAAGGACCAGCAGGTGGTAAAGTATTCGACTTCCTCAGGTCGAAACAATACAAGGATCCATTTAGAAACGTACCCATAACACTCTTATACATATAAGAATCGGGTTGACAATACATATAAGAATCGGGTCTATTGATTATGTGTCAGTTTAGTATTGACACAGCTCATTGACAAGCAATTTGTTGCTGTCTTTTGATCATGCCACATTTTTTACAATTCTGTTTTACTAGCAAAATCTCGATGATCTAATATTTAAGTTATGTATCACCATTTGTAGAAAACTAAGCCTCATAGGCTGTTAAACTACATTTTGGACTTGCATGGGGATATCATATTCGTGCCCCTTCACTGCTTATACAGATTTAGAGACCACTTCAAAGTCCACCAGTT
The DNA here is from genome assembly GCA_030686995.1 of Artemisia argyi. Classification (NCBI taxonomy): domain Eukaryota; kingdom Viridiplantae; phylum Streptophyta; class Magnoliopsida; order Asterales; family Asteraceae; genus Artemisia; species Artemisia argyi. The sequence continues at coordinate 68,411,351 of CM060676.1, read as the reverse complement.
TCGTGAATGATGAAGTAAAAGACTCTGAAGAAACACAATTAGATTACGCCAAAATGAAGGAAATGTGCACTAAATTTCCAGAATTCGACAATGTGATCAATGAATTCACACAATCATCTATTTTTGATCTAGGCAGCCCCGAACACGAAGCAGCCATAAAGTTACAGAAAGTTTATAAAAGTTTTCGAACGAGAAGAAAGCTGGCTGATTGTGCAGTCCAAATTGAACAAAGCTTGTATGTGTTTTATATAATTCGATTCTATTATTTATAATTTTCATTTTGGTTGTTTTTCCTAACAAAACTTTGTGTATCTATTATAGGTGGAAGCTTCTTGATTTTGCAGAACTAAAACAAAGTTCTATATCATTTTTCAATATCAACAAACAAGAGACAGCCATTTCACGTTGGTCCAGAGCAAGAACAAGGGCTGCAAAGGTTGGAAAAGGTTTATCAAAGAACAGTAAAGCCCAAAAGCTTGCTTTGCAACACTGGCTCGAGGCGGTAAGTGAATCGCCCTATAATTATTTTGCTCAATACTTGATGTTACACTATACAAGTTCTGAGTTTGGATAATTTTTTTTAACAGATTGACCCAAGACATCGTTATGGGCACAATCTTCACTTCTATTATGGAAAATGGCCGCTTTCTCAAAGCAAAGAACGCTTCTTTTACTGGTAAATACATGTCAAAAGCTGTAATTATTAGCAAGATTAATGCTTCACATGTGACGAATTTTTTTTTCACACGTGACAAAAAATTTCGTGAAAATTTCCAAATTTTTTTCACATGTGATGAAAAAAAATTTCAGAGAAAAAAAATTCGGAAAAAAAATTTCGAAAAAACTTTTTTCGGAAAAAAAATTCGGAAAATTTTTTTTCCGAAAGAATTTTTTGAATTTTTTTTTTTCGGAAAAAAAAATTTTGGAAAAAAAAAAAAATTTTTTTCTAAAAAAAAATTTCGAAAAAAAAAATTCGAAAAAATAATTTTTCGAAAAAAAAATTTTTGAAAAAAAAAATTCGAAATTTTTTTTCGACAATTATTTCGAAATTTTTTTTTTCGAATTTTTTTTGAAAATTTTCGAAATTTTTTTTTAAAATTTTCAAAATTTTTTAAGAAATTTTCAAAAAGTTGATTAACTAATATTAGCAATTAAATTAAAGTTATAGGAGGATAAAATGAGTGTTAGGATTGCTTCTCGCGTTCTCACAAAATTTAGGCTTCTCATTTGAACGTTTCACTATATTAATGGCCCGCTTGGTTCAAAGTGGGGAAAATAAAAGAGAAAATGAATGCAAATGATTGAGTGAGGTGGGTAATAAATCACTTACCCCTCAATTTACTCTATAATGGTTCATTAACCACTACGGAGTAATCAATCCCTTAACCCCACTAACCAAGCACATTTAATGAATATTACCCATTCCTCACCCCCTTAACCCCCCACCAAACACCCCTTAAAATCCAAATTCGAGTCCTAAACTAAATTCAAATCAAAATCCAAAACATAAACCCATCTATAAACTAAATTCAAATCAAAATCCAAAACATAAACCCATCTACAAACCAAACGGACCCTTAATTAATTAGTTATGGGTAAGTAAAACTGTCATTCTGTCCACTATAAGAAGACGAATTATCACATGCTTACTCTCAATCGCTTGCCGACCATGTAAATTTTGTCAATATCGCGAAATAGTGAATTTCCTGATTCCAGTTAGAATATTTTTCTAGCATTTAGGGTGGTGGTTGCTCAAACTTTGATGTTTATCTGGACCTCTTTCCCAGCTTAATCTGTTAAAATGCAAAACATGAAAGTTACAGAACACCCGGTATTCCTTGAGATCTTTTATATAATAAAATAAAACTCTTATTTGAAATTTTCCATTTCAAAAAAATTAATTCATACCTTATTTAGTAATATTTTAATTATTATCATTATTTTTTTTCTAAAGGTATTTAATAATAACCCCTAAATATTTCTTTATTTAAAAAAAAAATTATTAAAATTCCAAAACCGTGTGAATTAGATTAAAAAACGTTTAAAAGTATATGTGTCAAAACTGAGAAAAATAAAACTTACAAAAGGCGGGGTGAATTAAATAAGTTATGGGGTTGTTAATGTTAATTCTAAAACTTCAGTGGATGACTGTAAAGTTAAGAAAAGCTAAAAACAAAAAAACGCACATATCCTTCTTCAATGATAGCCCATCCCAAACCATATTCCCTTTATTCTCCCACCACCCAATCGTATGAGAGAAAAACCGAAAAATTTCACATCCCCAAAGTGGAATATCAAACATCCAATTAAAGCCCAAAATCATCATTAACTATCATAATTGCGATCGAAGTTCTATCATTGCTTGATTTGTTTACAGGTAATGTTTTAATGATTTATATGGAATTAATTAGTTCCAGTAATCATGGTCAAATTCAGCTTTCGTTAGTATAGCTAATCGACCTACTTCGTTTCAAGTTGATGGTGCCTTTTGTATGACATAATTATTCTTTCCCAATCAATTCTATCAAACTTATGTTCAATAAATTAATTGTGGGCAAAACTTAAGAAAAATAAAACCTTCACGCAGGTATGAATTAATTCTTATATTTAAGGATGCAATTGATGTACGTTATTTGTGTGTTATTTCAGTTAAAAGATGTGGTTACTAATAGGATTTTCTTTTAAGTTTTGTTTTCTTAATAAACAGTAGTTTTTTATTTGCTTACTTTGTTTATGTGGTTACTTTTAAGTATTCTGAAGTCCGACCCACTTTTTAGGCTGCACCGTTTTCAAAAACATAAACTTATAGAGAACTTTCTACAGGTGTCCAAATGTTATGCGGCTTATAAAGGTGTTGTGCAGCTTATAATTCAAGTATTGGCCAGCACAAGCCCAGAATGAGCAGAAACTTACTACCATTGATGTATTGACATATTTGAAGGATGTTTGTGACACTTTTGGGAAGAACACAAATCAGTATCACGTTTTCGTATATGCTAAATGATTTTAAAGATCAAAGGTAAATAAATGCCATTTGAAGGTCAGCATTTGATAGATAGTAGTTATATTGAAATTAATGTTACCTAATGAGAACTTCGCTAATGCAGAGTTGATATTGTTGGTATTGTAGCAAGTGTGAAAAGATTGGTTTAAAGTTCACTATGATTTACTTGCTGGGTTTAAAGCAACCCTCGCTGAGATTGTTGATGAAGGTCCGAAAGAAAATTGACATATAACTGCTACTAATTATATGTGGAACTTATTGTTAGTGTGTAACTAAATTTATGATCCTGTTCAGGTCAATTATTCACGGATGTTGCAGGAAGCCCGTGCTATGTTGCACCTGAGGTGCTTTTGAAGCAATATGGCCCACAAGAATATGAATGTTGTTTCTACATTTGTGAATCATGTTATCCGTAGTTAGATTGCCTTATGTTTTTATCTTTAATCTAAAATGAATACAACAGCAAGAAAAAGACGTAACCGCCAGTTTAAAGAACTTAGGGGTAAGCTTTGCTTTGCTCTTTTGGTTTTTTTCGTGCAGAATCTTCTCAGAGATGGGTTATCATTAGAGTACAAAGTGGGCACCATGACCCAGAATCTTTGGGATCCTCTTATTTCTGATAAGGTATAAAACCTTTAATATTTGTCACCACTTCCGCTTCATGCAGAATCTCATATCTTAAAATTGCAGATTGCAACAGATGCTGAGTTCTTTTCATTTGGAACAAACGATCTCACACAAATGGCGTTTGGGTACAATTTAGATGACGTTGGTTATGATAAATTCTTTTGTTTAAATGATAGATAATGTACAATTTTTTTTTTTTTTTTTTTTTTTTTTTTTTTTTTTTTTTTTGTTACTTTAACTTCCAATGCATCGAGGTAGCTTATTACATTACTTTTTAATGATATGTGCAAGTTGTTTTAGTAACGACGTTTGATTTCTTCAATACATGTCACTTATGGAAGCTAAAGGAAATACAGGAGACAATAGAACAAGGAGATCCTTTTCAATATCTATAATACTTGGTTTATGTTGCTCCTATTTGACTCAGTGCATGGCAAATGAGCGGGATTGCTAAGGGAGACAACATAGCTCAAGAGGTAACTAAAAGTACTGATTGATGTGATCTTTCTAATCTAAATGTATATTTCGAGCTCAACAGCCAATGTAGATAGGTATATAACATTTAACCTCTAAAAGAGATTTTAAAGAAACGAGTACTGTTTGGATTAAGTCATATAAGTGAAGAACTATAAAAGAAATTGGCGAGCTATTCACCTTGGCAGGCTTTCGACCTATGGTGTAACTAGCTGAACTTTTATTATGGGTACATTATTGTTGTGTTTGACCCATAAGAGATAAACATAGAATGGTTTATATGACTATTTGAGTGTTTGGAAAGTTATCAGTAGCCTTTCAGGGGATATTGTTTATGTTATTTCTTATATATGCCGTCCCATTGTCTGTGATTCTATTGATGTATATGTATGCGTGCTGAAAAGGGAATGAAGGTAGTCAGATAAGGAAATAACCTCTTATAAGTTGGGGCTTTTTGGGATAAGAGAAATGAATGTACCATGACAATTAGCTCTTGGGAAAATAAATGTCTAGCATTTATACTCTTTGACAATAAACATGATCAGCTATTGACTTTTCGTGAAAGACTAAAGCATTATAATTTGTTAGACAACAGACACATGGAAACATGGTTTTTTGTGTCGTTATTGCCGATTTATATCATATTTTTTCGAGCTTTTATGTGTTGTTGTTGTTGTTTTTTTATTTTTTATTTATTTTTTTTACAACATAAATTATGCTTGGACAGGTTTATAATGGAGCCGTTACATATTTGTTTGGACACAAAGTTTCTATATAGGTTTTTACAGTGTTTGGACAATAAAAATATGGGTGTTTGGACATGGGGATTTCTTTACGTAAGAAACTGCTACAAGTCTTTTTTTTTTCCTTCTTCATTTTAGTCTGTAAATAAGAAATTCATTAAATTTTATTCGATGGAATGCCTTCACAGTTGGTGGTTACTACATTTTCTATATAGCAATTACGACAAAATGCATACTTGGCTTCATCATCGGTTATAGATGGTAGTTTAAAGATATTTAGTTATATGTTTCATTTGCAGATGTGGTATCTCAAATTGTATTGTAAGCTAATCCTAAATGGATATTTTAATTAGATTAGTAGACTTATATACTTGATGAATCAAGTGTGAAGTTAAATCTAAGGAGTTGTTTAAGGACTAATATTAAGTGTTTAGTATAGTAGTTATTGCTTTGGAAGGCTTTTATGTTTAGTGAGCAAAGGAGTATGCCGAATATATTAAGGTATTATATGTTGGGAATGATTTGGGTTGTTTTAAATTTTACGTGTATATTTACTTGATAGATGCTTATTTATGTGTTTATGTTATATTTTGTTTTATAAGTTATGCAAAAGTTTACAAACTTTTGGTTTATTGGAACTTGCAAACTGATGCGTTTACATGATTTCATGTTGTAGCGGAACCGTTGGTGGGCATGTTTTTTAATGCTATGAGTAACTGATCTATGAATTCAGTAGGTTGTATTATTTTTTCTTTCACATCTATGTCTTAGAATTCAGCTTATTTTCTGTTTGATATGAGCCGGGGGTAGCTTGGATTTTGTGATAATATTCGTGATTATGTGAATATGATAAGAATTAGAGGCTATTTGTGATTACTTATAACTATGTTGATGATAATTACCACTCTGCATAGTGTTATAAGTGACTAAATGTCGTTAATGGAAGATAAGGTATCCAACATTAGTGGTGCAAAGTTAGTGATTTATATTATTTGGTTTCAGGTTGGTGTGATCTTGCTACGTACTCTCAAAGTTACGGGTCAAAACATGAATTTTCTCATTTTGGGTCAGGCTATTCGGACCAGATTGTGTAAACCAACAAATTTACTCATTTTTATTACAATATTTTTTTTGTATCCAATAATCATAGTGGTAATGTTAAACTGAATGAATCTTTGAAGAGAATGAAATTTCATGTGGATAAAGGAATTATTGGTGTCAGTTATTCTGAGTCTCATAAGGTTGCAACATATTATTAAGGCTATGCCCAAGTCTTTCTTTCTGTTTGACGTATACAACAGTTGTCGGTGGGCGAAACAGAAAGACCAACTCATCTAATTAAACAACCTGTTAAATCTATCGTGTGTTTGACTTATATTTGTGTTATTTGTTAATATGTAACAGATTAAATAGGGTTACAGAAGGAGCTACATTTATGGATTAGTCATTGAAATATTGACATACTAAAGTTAAAGTTCAAGGTGAGGTTATTGAGCAATCTTTTGGTGAAGAACATCTGTGTTTTAGAACACTTCAAAGTTTTTATGCAGCTACACTTGAGAATGGGATGAACCCTCCAATCTCACCACAACCCCAGTGGCGGGCACTTTGGATAAGATAGCAGTTCATGCTACTGAACCGTACCGTGATATTGTGTTCAAAGAACCACATTTTGCCGAATATTTCCAACTGGTTAGTATCATTATCATTAGTTCTGTGATACACTGTATTTTATTTTTATTTTGTCATATAACATAATTGTCTTCTTTAATCTGACTTTTATCTCTCGATATGCTTACAGGCCACACACCAGAACTTGAATATGGATGGATGAACATAGGGAGTCGTCCATCAAAACAAAAACCATGTGGTGGAATAGAATCACTCAGAGCCATTCCATGGATCTTCGCATGGACTCAAACCAGGTTCCATCTTCCGGTTTGGCTTGGATTTAGTGCAGCATTTATATGCTACAAGAAATGTACAAAACATATTCTTTAGAGTCGCCATTCATTTAATTGAAATGGTGTTTGCTAAGGGTGATCCTGGTATCGCTGCTTTGAACGATAAGCTTCTTGCTTCTTGAGACTTTCGTTGTTTGGCGAATCTTTAAGAGCCAACTATGAGGAAACCAAGAATCTTGTCCTTAAGGTATGGCGCACAAACACCCAAATCCATCAAATATCCACTTACCAATTGGATTTTTAACAAAAATGTAAAAAAAAATATATATATGTTTTCATAATTTATGCCTACTTTTTTTGGCGAAGTAAGTTCTTTTCATGAGACTTTTTTCCAATTTAGCATAAACTAAAAAAAGTCAAACTCGAGAAATAAAGTAAAAAACGTCCAAAGCGCTTATTTTGCAAATAATATTTGTGAAATTGGTGAGTCATCTTGGTGTATAAGTTTGTATGACATTTGTAGAAAAACCCCATTTCTAATATGTCTATTTTGAAGACCCACAACTCCATCATCATTGCTACCCTTGAGTTTGTTTCCCCTAATTAGATAGCATGCATGAAAAGTTATTTCCAAAGTTGTTTTGAATGTGGTATTAGTTTCAAAAGTACATTTGTCAAACCAACCTCAAGTCATAGTTTAATGCATATGATATCACATTTTTGCTTAAATTTCTATTCTAGCCAAATGCCTATAATCTTATTTAGTTTTGTATTCAAACGTCAAAGCTTTATGTTGTTGAACCACCTGATCTTTTAAGTTATATTTGTCTTATGGGTTTCTAACCCCACTTAGTTGTATAACCAAGAATGATATGCTCAAAAAATGATTGTTTGATTATTATGTGAATCATAAGTTGTATGTTAAAACATGGTTCCTAACACCCCTTTAGTTTAGTTTGCTTATATGTCACTTTTTTACATTTTATTATAGTAGCATGTATGTATATGTACCTTTTGATGGTTTTGTTTATGTTTGCAGAAGTTGTCATAACTTCTAATGATTTTGAAATAGTAAAATGTGAAGCTCTGTATTTCAAGTTCTTAGTGGTTGGCTGCTACAATAATAAATTTCAAACATGGTTTGCTTTTAACTAACAATTGCGATGGTGAAGTTTTTGTACTCGGATATGCAGTAGAAGGGAGAGACATTTAGCATTGTTGTCTTTGTTGCAATTTGATGCACTGAAGTGCCAAATTTCTTATCTGATCATTGACACTCATAAGTATTTGTTATTATTCTCATTTCAATTATAGGAACTTATTTCTCATGCAAATCAGCACGTGGATCAACTCTGGCTCATGAAGTGGTTGTTGCAACTCAGGTAATGATTTTTTTTGTGCTTACCCTTCTTTTATAGCATGCTGTTGACTAAGGCTGAACACAAATTATTTTAGTTCAGAACTCGTGAATGAGTCGTATCTTTGGAGTCCAGAAAATAGAGACAAAAAAAATCCACGAGCATTTTGATTTAGTGTGATCTGGGTTAAAAAATTTAGGGATATTAGGATGCCTAAACATGGTCACGATGGGTTTTTTTTTTCCTCGTGTCATCTATCTGAAAGAAGGGCTACAAAACTATAAAATCCCTTGAAGATGCAATGTCTCAGCTGCCGACCCATGTTTCTCAGTTTTCTAATGTACGTATATGAAAGCGCTAGACAATAGAAGCTTATTAGAAAGCGTAATAAATAAGCTCAAAGAAGAAGCTGCACACTATGAGCATAAGCTCTTGGATGCGTTTTCAAACATCAAATCATTAAATGACACAATTTTGAAGGCAGAAAACACTTTCTTTTGACTAAGTTGCAGACCATATGACAAATGGTTGGTGGAATTGAGTAGGATATGGAGTTATTGGACTCGAAGAGAATTTTGACCAAGCTACACAGCTATCTTTAGTAGACCTATCTTTAGTAGAGGTGGTCCATAATAAATAAATAGTAGGTAGGGAATGTTGTGTACATGTTAAACGGGGAAAAGTGAGTATTTTTTTTTGGTGCGGGCTACCTGACAGCGCTCTGTACAACAAACATCTAGGTTCCATTAAAACTATAGGTGTTTTTTATATTTAACTTTCCATTTAACTCTTTATGGCAACTGTTCTTTATAGGAAAATTATTAGATCTCAGCTCTAATACCTGCTGGCTTTGACAATGTTTTGAACACAAAAACAAGTGATGAGAATGTAGCCGATGCCAAGGACATTGTTTCATATGCTGGAAGAAGTTTGGAAAATTTGAAGATGATAAACTAGATTCTTGCTGATGAATTTGGCCGAATCTCAACATTCATCGATGAGCTGACCACAACTTTAAAGAATTGCAGAATGAACTAGACATAGCCACGTCAATGTATGACAAAGCCAAAGAAGAAAACCACATTTTACAGAGCAGCGTTTTAAAGTTGGAGGTGAATTGGAAGCATCTCAAAACTTGCGCGACAGAATGAGCATTAAATTGGAAGATAACCTAGCAAATGAGGATGTGTGGAATAAAAGAGAAGCATAGTTATTCAAGTAAATTGATGCATTAATGAAAGATCGTGGTAACATTTTCTTCGTATATTTAATGAATATCTAAGTTATATTAACAGTGGTGGCAACTTTAACCCATTTTCTTTTGTATGGGTCGATATGGGTTAGTATAAGTAAATGGGTCAAACTGGTTAAAAGTCACCTAAAGTAGACATTTTAATCCATACAACCATATTTCTTTGGAATCAGACAACATGTTAATCTGATCCAGCAATTTAATTACTTTTTCAACTATATAAAAGAGCTTTTGTGAAGGGTGTGAATCATGAGCCTCTGTTTCTCAGAAATGGAAGTGCAATCCCTTTAATCTTATGATACAAGGATCTTACTTCGGACGCAACAAAATATCATTTTCAGCCTCCGAAAAATAAATAGGACAGATTTAAGTATCCATGTAACATAAAATGGTAATGCACGGTGCATCATGCATGTCATAGACTTTTATTGTCACAGAATTAGAGATGGTATGATGGGCGGCCCAGGAAGGTTGGCTAACGGTTCGTAAAATATAAGAGTTTGATAGAAATCATAGAATACATCTTTTTGGCTCTTGCTATATCTTGCGAACAAAATTAAAAATTTAATCGATAAAAATCCATTATTCAAAAATTTAGAAAAAACCCCGTGCGTGCACGGGTATTATAACTAGTTTTCTAATAACAACAAAAGCTGATCGAACAAACACAATATGGTCAGAATACTGGCAAGATATAACGCAGGGGATAATAAATTCAGTTTTTTGTTCTAGTCCCATTTACCTCATCATTGTCTCTTCATACGTTTTCATGCCAGCAAAGATGTAAAAATAGCCTGTAAATGCAGTATAACTCCACTGAGTCGAGAACTATCAAATCCCTCAAACAAGAACGACGTATAGATACTTAGTTCTGCCTTAAAATATGTTTCCGTGTCCTTACACAGTTCAAAGCTACACTGTGACGTACATTACATATCTTGTTTATTTTAACGACATATATAACTTGTTTAACATGAATTTTTACGTCTTAAGCCATATGTTGTGGTGGCAAGCCATCTAAAACTACTACGGATTCTCCAAAGATTATCAGCTGTAATATACTTATTCAGTTTGTAGGTGGCAAGTCAAATGCACTTTGGGCAGTTCGTACAAAAAATATCACATGATGTGTATCGACTAATTATGGGATGTGCCAACTATTCGGAAGATCAGGTAATGCAAAAATCAATATATCCTGTCCAGATGAAAAAGCGTGGCTTGACCCATTACAACAAGGACCAATTTATAAAACCCATCACAAACAAGATTACTCTTCATCACTACTGTCGTACTGTTGACATAAAGATTGTAGTCCAGTACTTGTAACATTGACCTTGTTTTCTTCTTTTGTTTGTGGTTTCCCCTCAGATGACTTCTTCACAACCGAAAACTTTATCGTCGAAGACGGGAGAACAATGCGCCCCCTTGAACCATCTGCAATAACGATGCATATAAACAAACATCAGCACTATGGTGTTTATAACATTGAAATCTTAATTAGCAAACTATTAAAACAGAGTTACAGGAAAGAAAAGAAAAAACACATCAATTGACCTTTTTTATTGTTAGTCTTGTCATCCGTGCTGGTCTTTGTTAAGTAATCTGTTGGGCTATCAGAAACCTTTCTTTTCTGCAATACAAATATACTAAAGTTTAATATAAAATGATCCACTGATTAAAATTTCAACCCATATGAGTATAAGATCATACCTTTGAGCCAGCATTTGAAGTTTCACCACTGTTGAGACCAGACAGAATTCTATCATTGTCATCATCAAGCTCGTCATCGTTAATTCTGCGGATAACCTCCTTAGATCCCTGAGTTAAATTCAATAACAGATTATCATGTAAATTAGCATAACTCATAACAAAGTAGAAACATAGCATAATTATAGAAATCACACTAACCTGGAAGATGGATTTGATCAGGGCTTCATCATCCTCTTCAAGCTTATCCTCTTGCTGCAGAAAAATCCAGAATCGATGTAAACATAACAGATACACACCCAATAGTAATCATAGAAATCTATAAACAGGCACGCAGTGTCAATTTAGTCCTAGCAATGGGCCACGTCTTGATCAAAATCTTAACATTCACAAGACCTAGCGGTTGTAAAGATGAATCAACAATCGATCCATCAGTTGAGGGATGTTTAAGCGAGCTTATAAAAAAGAACAATATACAAATGGGTTTATATGCGTCGTGATCCATTGAATTGTGAGTCGGATCATGATCCATGATTAGGTTTTGGACCCACTGATAGTGTGACACTACTGTAATGTTTGTATAGGTGCAAGCACAAGGTTTAACTAGATGCAAGAACTATAAACTTTCCATACCTGTACTGGAGCAGATCGCTGCAAGGCTTCAAGCATTGAATCCACGCTTACATGTGCATGCCTTGACTGCAAAATAACAACAATTTGTACGTTAAAATCTAAAGTAAACATATGACAGTAGGAAACAACAAAGATTTAAGAAAATCAATCCGGGAATACAGCTGAAAATCAATGTAAAATCAACATGCATATATATGGACAGTAAACTAGATACGAACCTTCATAGACTTCATTTCATCCAGAGCAGAAAGGATGTCCATCTCTCTTTTTGAATCAAGTGTTCTATTCTCCAAGCTTTTCATGGCATCACCCATCTCCTCTGCCTCTCGTTTCCGTTGCTCTTCCTCACCTACCTGAAACAATGCATATTTTCATTTCAGTTAGTAACAAAATGCTTATTAGAACATGCTACACGGCAGAGGTGACAATATGGATGCGTCAGGTAACAGAATCAACATGAAACTGTTCATTTTAAGCGTGGGTCAAAACAAGCCAGGCCAGGTCAGGTTCGGTTGACCCCCAAATACCTCTTTTGTCTACTTTCTATAAATACGTCATGTGTTACTCTATAAAATAGATTAAAACAATTTTAAAGGTTTATGTATTGAAGAATAGACATTGGAATACTATCACCCGTTTAACCCTTTTTCCCATGTTTTTTTTAACAGAAACTTTATTTTATTAAAACACCCTAGCAAGGAGATAGGGGATAAAGATTATTCATTGGAGGAGAATGTTTTGTTATAGTAGTCATGGCTAATTACAAGCTGTTGTTAAGCCCGTATTGTTGGTAAATGAACGGAAGAATTGGAAATAATTGGTACTCGTGTCAACATCAAGTCAACTTGTTGCTATCTAGGATCTACATAAGTTGATCCGAGCTCGAGCTTGGCTTGTGTAGCATTGAAGAAGTTTAGCTCAACTCATTTCCAACCTAAGCTTAAGTTTGACTCTTGAGCTATTTCTGTAACTTGAATTCGGTTTGGGTTGTCTCATTTATGAATTATTATATTTATCTTCAAGTTTTAAATTCCAAGACATAATTAATGTGTTTAAGATCAATTGTGTTTCATGTACAATACCTTATTTGATGCAACAGTATCTCTGAATCGGTTATTTATCACAAAAACAGTATCTCTAATTGATCCCTTGCCAATGTAAAAAGACAGCATTCTTAAGTCATGTTTGTTAGTATGTTTCAAATTTGTATCAAAAGAAGCCGTCTGGCGTAGTAACACCTATGCGCGGACTCTTCTCGGGATTTAAATTTGTATACGGTGAAATACACCCAAATGGTCCATTCTGGGAATATTACCACTGGTTAAGTTGCCCGAGTTTATCAAACAAAGAGGTGCATAGAAATCACTGACATTAATGGTGCAAAGTCAAATTAAAGATGGGAAAGCTAAAGATATAAAAAGCTAAAGGGGATGACTTTTTTCCGTTATCGATAGAGCAAAAACTGATGCAGCAGCAGAGAGATCAGTTATGTTCAGATGGCCATATTCAACTCATTTACTTGCGAATAGGTAGATATATGTTGTATTTTAACTGTTAACAGATCACATATGGGTAGCTCCTAAAAAGTTTAATAAAGACAAGTCAACTTGGTTTTATTCACCGAAAATGTATTTAAATTCTTGTAAGCGCCTAATTGTTATATTCAAAACAGTTATACTTTAGTTTTTGAAACCAAACTAAATATAAATGAACAAAAATGTTTTGATAGGTCGATCCAATCTGGTACGACCCATATATATATTTGCTTAAAAAAACCTGCACATTTTGCTACCTTTAATCAAGTTTCGTGTGATCTCAAATCTTGTCCAAAACAGTTCCCAGTTCCCACAGGAGACTTACAAAGTGATTTCCATACTGTTAAAGGCATGTATATCTTGAATCAAAACATAGGGTTTAACAGTCCTCCGTTCATTAAGCAACAACGTGTACTGAACAAGAGCTTGTAATTAGCCATAAACCATTGAGTCCAATTGAAATAATGTTTTTTTTTGCTTTACTCGAAATCCATAAGAAGGTAAAAAATTGATACCAAGTAAGCTGACCATGACCCAAAGTGACCATAATTAAGTAATTGCGATGAAATTGCCACCACTAATACGCGAAATCAGCATCAAAAGATAAAAAAAAAAAACATTCATCTTTAGAAATTATACCTCATCTTCTTTACGCCAAGGCTCAAAATTTCTTGCAGCTCCAGACTCAACAGTATAATCAGAATTTTGAGGATCGGTCTTCATAGTAATCTCAGCTGAGCACTTGGTGCATTTAAAGTAGAACCTGAATATTTGAATCCCGAGATAAGTCTGCACATGTAAGACACCAATGTCAGTTAAATAGTCAAGCATAAATTGTAAGCCTAAAAGTCATCATATGACCATAGTAAAAGTACCAAGTCTTAGACAAGCTAAATGAAGATATATGCAAAGCTCAATGTGCTGTTAACACGTCCTATGATAGAAACTAAAAGTTCCCCATCTATGTTACATAGGTAAGCTATGAAGTTTTAATAGTTCTCCCAGCCAATCTATGCAACAATTAATTAGAGATACAAGTATGTGATCATCAATGGCATACCTCTCCAATAACATCTTCTTTACGTGAATTAAATTTGGTACCCTGGTAGATATAATTTCCACATGTTTTACACCGTATGCTCATTGGAAGCATCATTCTAACTTTTATCTGTTGATTCTTTGGCATACGGCGCCTTGGGATCTTTGCCGGATCAAAGTCCGGCGGATAGTACTTGTTCAGCACCTTTCTTTCAGCCATCTCTTCTTTCTTTCTGTCTTTCTGATGGAAATCGCTTGACTATCCGCTAATCTTCTGTCCAAATAGACAAAAAAGTAAATCAATAAACACACAACTGCATCCAATTGTACATATGAGTAAAGTATAATAAGAAGCAGATGATTCTAAGACCAAACAAACAATAAGAACTTATGGTTTTTGTTATGCCCCAGTCTTAACAGTCAAAGAGTCAACACAGACAACCAATTAGCAAGTTGGTAATAAGGTCACCTGTATAGCCATTACACAGTCGTTAAGATTTGTAAGAGGGTGTTTAGGCAGTAAAAACAGCTAGTTTGACCTTATTAATACGGAGTAGCACTTATCCCAGTTGAGTATTTAGCTTATACATTCAGTTCCTCCTCGTATCCTGTAATCTTAAATATTATCCAATTGCTCAGATATTTCAAGGTGTCTAAATTGTCTTTAAATCCTATTGAATTCTGGAAGAACGTGATTTTGGGTCAGCTGGCAATCATGGTTAGTTAAGGAATTTGATGTGATTCTCCAAATTAAGGTTCAAGTGATTCAATTTAGGTCAAAAGTGATTTAAACAATGACAGACGATGACTAGAGCATTTTTTTTTCTACAGAAAACCTAAACATAGTACAATTATGCAACTCGAAATGTGACTGCAACAATTGATAAATTAACCCACAAAATGTGAAATGATTCTTTTCTGCTTACTGTTAACTTCTATTCATTTAACACATTTTAGTTAAAACTGGAATATGCGCACTAGACATCTCTGACTCTCTAAGAATGTTTACCCACACCAATATGGGGTCTCCAATCACTCCCACGGATGTTGCAAAAATGATGACACATATATTGCTAGTTTTAGATTTCATTACTGATGACGTAATTCAAACTATTGCACCTTCTCTTCCTTTACTAGCTGAGCTAGATCTTAAAGACAAGCCAGAATATGAACCAGATGAAGACCTATCAGACTTACGGTTCAGTCATTAGTTGGTTTAAAGCATCTGTCAAGCCTATCTCTTATTAGAAGTCGTCAACATAATCTTACTTCATTTAAAAGGGTGACTGATATGGGCATGTTTTTGCTATCAGAGGGTTGCAAAGGATTAGAATCAGTTAGACTTGGTGGGTTTTCTAGGGTGAGCGATGCATTCACATCAATATTCAATTCATGTTAGTTGGTCGATTTGTTCTACTTTCTTTTCCTAGACTTATGGTGCTAGTTTATGTCTAGTCAGTTTCGGCTGGTTAATTCTATGGTTGCATAGCTAATTTCTCCGTTAACTCTAGTGCGCGTATTCCAGTTTTAATTTATCAATTGTTGCAGTCACATTTCGAGTTGCATAAATTGTAATCAACTACAGAAAACCTAAACTAAAATTCTTGAGTTTCAAATAATAAGCCATTTTACAAAATCACATATATTGATTCATATAGTAATATAATATCAATCAACACATATTAAAATCACACAATTAACCAATCAACAAGCTTTCGAAAAACCCTAATTAGAGCAATTAATAAATAAAAGAGACACAAACGTAAAATTAAAACTGGAAAAACAATGTTAGTGGATAACTAACCTTTAATATCGAACGAGGGTTTCGAAAGAGTGATTTAAGATTTGGGGATTTTCTTTGTGTAATCAGAGTTATGCTTGGCTGTTTGGTTTATTGTTAATTGTTATATACGGATTAGGGAGTATGATGTAAAGTAGTCGGTTTTGGGTGTTTGTTTCGGAGTAAACTTGTAGTCGGTTATGGCTTTGTTTGTTTTTGGGCAAGCTTTTTTTTTTTTTTTTTTTTATATTAAAATTTTTGGGCTTATATAAGTTTTATTTAAGTTTATGATGATGATGATACACTTATATAAGCTGAAAAGTTTCAAAATAAGCCAAAAAAAAAAATGAGCTTATAAAAACATAAGCTCAAAACCAAATAAACTATAAGCTAGTTATATAAGCCGAAACAAACACCCTCAAAAAATGAGCTTATGAAACATAAGCTCAAGTGAAGTAATTCAAATAGCATAAGAAGTTGGATAAAAGTTTTGAATCACGTTGTAAGTCATAATGTTTACTAGATCAATACTTTTAAGTTATTATTATTATTATTAAATATGTATAACAGACGAAAACGTATAAAATAGACGAAAACGTGTAAAACAGACAAAAATGTGCAAAAACTGACGAAAACATGCAAAAATAGACGAAAACGTGTAAAAATTGACCAAAACGTTTAAAAACTGACGAAAACGTGTAAAAATAATGGTCGGAAACGTTTAAAATGGACGAAAACATGCAAAAACGGTTGAAAACATGTAAAAACGAATGAAAACGTGCAAAAACTGTCGAAAACGTGTAAAACGGATGGAACTGTGCAAAACGGACGAAACGTGTAAAAACAGACGAAAACTTGCAAAAACGAACGAAAACATGCAAAAACGAACGAAAATGTGTAAAAATGGACGAAAACGTGTAAAAACGGATGAAAACGTGCAAAAATGGGCGAAAACATGCAAAAACAGACGAAAATGGGTAAAAAAGACGAAAACGTGCAAAAACGGACGAAAGCGTGCACAAACGAACGAAAACGTGTAAAACAGATGAAGATGTGCAAAAACAGACAAAATGTGTAAAAATGGACGAAAACATTCATAAACGAACGAAAACATGTAAAAACATACTGAAACGTGCAAAAACGAGCGAAAACGTATGAAAATCAAATTTTAAGTTATTTACTAATGGTTGTTAGATAAATGACTAACGATGCAAAGAACATAAGAGTATTTTAGTTAGTTCACTAGAAAGTTAGCCATATTGTTCACAATTTGAAAGTTTTAATGAGTATATTCTTAATAAAAAATATTGATATGTACACATATCAATTTGATTCATACACATAAAAACATTTTTAAAAAGACTATTATTCCCTCCCTTATAATTAGTTCATTTGTTAAAACTTTTTTAAAAATTTTCAGCAAATTCATTATTTGTTTTTTCCTTCCAGTTAAATAGTCTGTAAATAGTCAAATTGATAGTGGTTAATGCCTATGTAATTAGTCAAATTGATAGTTCTTTGTTTTTATAAGTACGACATTAAAACATAGTGGTTAATGCCTATGTAAAGAAATACTACTATATTAGTCAAATAGTCAATTGTGTATATATACACTAGTTTTTATCCCCGTACACACATGGGGCTTTGGTTTACTTTTTGTTAGATAAGTGTTAGGTTAAAATCATTTTAATATTGTTGTAAAACAATAACATGCGAAAATAGGATAGGAATGTGAGTTGACATTATCATAAATGGTCAAACAATATCATAAACTAATTTATAATAATAAATAAAATGTCTTCTATTCTCATTATAAACTAGTTGGAAAACCGCGCGTTGTCGCGGGGTATTTTTCGAATAGGGAAAGTGTAATAACGGCCGGTAGCTACTTAACGTCAATTTAGTGACTAAGGACTGACTTTGCAATGGACGTATAACATGAAGGACCAATTATGTAAATTATGAGAGGACTAAATATGCAACAAACTTCTGAGATGAAAGACTAATTTCGTACGGATTTTTAAAGAAAATGTTAAAGATAACGGTCGTTAGCTAACAGCCGTTAAATATCTAACGACCGTTAGTTAAAACGCTACAGCAACTAACGGTCGTTAATTACTGTAGCTGGGAATAAAAAATATTAAATGCACTGTAGTTGTGCAAACTTTTTTGTCTTGACATCCCAACAAATAGTATATATAGATAATTATATAAGGCACTCGATAAAAATACACAAGCAATTCAAAATACTAATGATAAACATACACAACTTTCAAAAATTCAACATAATTATAGCGTGGGAGGTGAACAATAAGAGCATTCATATTTTTCAGGTGGACATTTGCAAGTTCCTGAACAAACACGACAAAAACAACTCTCTTCCATTATACTTTGGGTAAATTGCAAAAATGGTCACTAAAGTATTACGAATTTGCAAAAATGGGACCGAGTCATAAAAGCGTGCAAATTTGCCACTAACGTTACGTAAAAGTGCAAAATAGCCACCGAGAGCGTTTTTCCGTTAGTTTCCTCGTTAAGTGCCACGTCATTGAGGGTAGTATTGTCATTTCACTGTAGATTTAAGGACTAAATTTGCAATCGAAGTTTTTGCTTTTATTTCACAGCCACCACCACCACCACTCTCTACCGCCACCACCACCACCACCCTTTACCACCACCACCACCACACTTCCTAAACACTATTCATCATCGTCCCATAGAAAAGGTCAAATCTCCTACCTACTTGTGGCATCCATAGCTACTCATAAATCTATAAGTCCGAACAAGAACTGCATGTATTTATGAATCCTACCTACATATGTCATTTTTACTTAATTCTGCATTCTACTTTTGTAATAAAATCTCAGAATATGAACGGTGTGAAAGATACAAGTACCTTTTTCTGTACATGGGTAGACATACTAAATAGAGAGTACTTGTACTGCCTTGCTCATTCTGACATGGTATTTGATGCATTTGGATGAAGCTTTTTAGAGTGCATAACTTGACACCCGTAGTTAGCTAACTTTTATAATGCCACCAATGGGTTGGCCACTGAATCTGGAATCCTTGTGTTGGACGATAGATTCATATATTTCGTGCCTTTATTTTGGACGATAGATTCATAAATTGGGAGATGATTAAAATTGGTTAAAATTTGTGACTAAGAAACTACCAACTTTGACTTTGTTAAGAGTTGACATGGTCAAATCGTGTTGTCATGGCGATCAATAGCTATATAAACCAACCATGTACAGATCAAGTTAGCTAAAGAAGAAAGACTGATATCATTTCTCAAACCACATTACTTGTGCTAATTAGATACAGTTTTATTGCAGTTGCGTTTGAACTGAATTTTGTTGACACCAAAATAGTTAGATATCAATATCAACTTCACTAGAGTACTAGAGCCAAATATTGGTTGATGCTTTTACATATTGCTTCCTGCAGACAGAAGATAAAGCATCAGAAGTTGTAAAAACCGACACATATGAGTCTGCTATAGGTTTTAAGAAGTTTTATTGGATTGGTACTTTCATTGAATGCTTCAAGATCAAACGCAATAGAGAGTGATTTTGAGATGAAAGAGGTACCTTCAAACACTTCAATTAGCGAGTCAAAGAATCAAGAACCAAACCAAGATTCCAAATATATGCTGAACATGGCTGATGTTAAAAAAGAAAGTGATATGCACGACTATGCTGTAGGTTGTAAATGCCTTCAGTTCAAGATGACCATTTCTTCGAGGCAAGATGGATCAATATGGATTGTGTAATCTTGACGACAATGACCCACTTGCTTTACTGCAAAAATTTCACGACTATTTCTTCAAGACAAAGATGGCGCTTTATGACTGATTTTGTGAATGATATCAAATTTCACTTAAATTAGAAATGGCGCATTATAGTAATAATCATTCTTGTAAATAATCCAGGTCGGTCCATTATAAGAGGAACATTTATTGTGTTCATTTGGAGATGACACTTTACAGGCTCCTAATCTATTTACAAGAGACAAAGAGGTGCCAGTATCACTAAATCACGTTTAAAAAGGCGAAATTACATTGAACAAGTTCTTATAATTCGAGTATCATTAACAACATACTCCAGTCCTGTGTTCTTCACTTTCAGACTGCATTGGATTTTATTACTACAGTCTACAGAAGAACCATAAGCATTATGTCCAAAATGAAATTAAATTCAGATTAAAACTTATTCTGTTAGTGTTTATGATGAATTAACTATTATAAAAAGTTAAAAAACCGAGCTAAAAAAATTCAAATTTTTAATCTTTAGTCATTGTGCAAAATGAAGATCAAGTTGGGAACTTGCAAAGATGTTTGCAAAACTGAGATTTTTTTTATTGTCCCACATCGCTGGTATGATAAGAATTTTGAAGAAGGAAAATGATTATAAAAACAAGGCAGCTGTGTGGGTTTAAAGGGATTTCAGGGATCAGTAGAAAACTCATTGGATGTTTTAGGATCAAACACACAGAATAGGGATATGGGGATGAACAAGGCACCTTTAACGCCCTTGTTAGACATGAACTGAATTGTGGTCATGGTGGTGGTGGTGGTGGTAGAGGGTAGTGGTTGCGGTAGAGGGTGGCGGTGTTGTTGTGTGGTGGTGGTGGTGGTGGTGAAGGGAAATAAAAGATAAAAATTACTTTGAAAATTTAGTCACTAAAGAATAGTGATACTTAAAGCAATGAAATGACGATACTACCCTCAATGAAGTGACACTTAACGAGGAAACTAACGGAAAATGCTCTCAGTGGATATTTTGCACTTTTACGTAACGTTAGTGGCAAATTTGCACGCCTTTATGACTCGGTCCCTTTTTTGCGATTTTGTGATACTTTAGTGACCATTTTTGCAATTTACCCTTATACTTTTAAGTATATATGGATCTATGGAATCATCAGAATCATAGTATGTACTATTACCATGTTTAAATGGTTTTCGTTTAGAATTAGTGTTTTCTGTCATAGCATATACTGAATCAATTTCCAATACGGTTTTCATTATTTTTCTCCACATCAACAACTGATACATCAGCAAAAGTACCAGTATCCTTTTTGTATGCACCATCTTCCTTATCATATTCAAAATTTTTTCCTTCAACATCTTTCTTATTAGAATCAAACTTTTGGGCTAAATACATAAAATGAAGAAACTGTGTTACAATATAGGACAAATTAATAACTCGAAAAATAATGATTATGATACAAACTCACCAGAGTATTGAAGCTGTGAGTCAGACATTCTGATGTTTTTTCTTACTCCGAAAGTTTGATTGCTTGATGGATTGAAGACTGCAAATCGTTTTGTTTATATAGATAAAGATTAGAGTAAACATTGATTTAAATCAGGGTATCAAATCTTTATAAGTTTTATTAGAAAATCTTTGGCGTAAATAAAGGTAAAACCCTGTGATTTGATAAAGATTTTTATTGTTTTGAATAATTAACAAAATTAAGATGATTTTGAGATATATTAAATTGTGCATATATGATGAATGAAGCCACAAATTAACTTTGCAAAAGCTTCTTCTTATTGGCCAAACCACAACCTCGTAGGTTTAAATATATAGAATTTATATTGTGCAAGTACAAACATACTCATTAAAATAATAAATTCAAATATAATTCTTCTTAAGGTAAAACATAATATAGTTAATATAAAACATTGTCTGAAAATAATAGATCGAACGGAAACAAAAAGTATTTTCAGCATCAATGGAAAGTAATCATCAATTTCATAAGGCTCAAATCTGCAATTTAAACAATCTCAATCATCTATGCTCATCAAGCGCGTGGATTTTTTAATTTGATGGAGCATTTTTCTCATTGGTAACAGACAAAGCATCCTAAAACCATGTATAACATTGTAAAAATTAGAATATGACACAATAATATTTCAATGTATCTCAACAAATGTTAAAAGTTTTTCACCATATTTTTTTGACAACTATACCTTAAGGTGTGATGAGTAGATACATTCTTTTTTCAGCTGAAAGCTTTTTCCAAGACCTCTTTGTAAACAACATTTGTTGTTCTATTTGCAGCTTTTCCATCTTTGTCACATATGAGTACTTTTAGCCCCTTTTTAGTTGTAACTCTTGAAGTTGCCACATATAGTTGCCCATGAGTAAATACAGGTTTCCGTAAATACATTCCTACTTCTGCTAATGACTGGCCTTGACTTTCATTTATAGTCATTGCAAAGCATACAACTATTGGAAACTGTCTTCTGTTAAATTTGAAAGGGACTCTCTTGTTTGAAAGCATTAACTGCATTCGTGGTAAATATGTCATCTTTCCTGCATGTGTTCATGTTATGATTTTTGCTTCGATGACATGATATTCTAATCTTCTAATCACCAAACGTGTTCCGTTACATAACCCTCTTTGCTGATCAATGTTCCTAAGCAGCATGACGGACAGACCTACTTTGAGAGTGACGATGTGATTCGGTAAACCTGATATTTTGTAAGCATTCAAAAGTTTGGGTGAATATATCAACTCATCAAACGTAGCATCTATCTGTGTTTCATAAATTGTGTCTGCGCTTAGATAAGTTTTTTCTAGTCTGTTTAATTTTTTAAGTAGATGGTCATTAATCATATCAACCTCTTCATTTGTTGGAACCAGTATAGCTTTATTTTCAAAATATCCCGGTTTTCCCATGTCTGTTTCGATTGTTGGATATATGGCTAATATCATTGCTTCAAGAGAGTCATCTTCAAAGTTAACCATCACATCGGCGGGAAACTCTATTTCAACTTCTCCATCATTTTCTGGTCCAATTTTCCCTTCTTCAACGTTCAATAACCAATCAACAAATGCCTTTATTTCTTTTGAATCGTTTTCATTCGCCGATTTCAATCGCATGTTTGTGGTTAATTCAAGTACCTTACAATACTCCCAAATCTTTGAATGACTTATAGATGCATTGATTATTTCTTCTCTTGTTCCTTTTTGAATTATAGGCTGAGCTTGGATCTTTGTGATTTCAATGTCACTCCACGGGGATAGCCGCCTTCAACTATCCCCTTGAAAAGCCACCCAAGTGTTATTAGTGTGTCAAAGTGGGTTGTTGAGTAACCTTGTAATTTTCCCCATCATGAATTGTAAACTTGTTCTTCTCTCAATGTCTAAACGTCACTTGTTTATGATTATTCTATTAATTCAAGAGTTGCTCAAGTTGAATCGGACCAGCAACCGAGTTTGCATTCTGGAACACTCTGCTTTTGTTTGTTTTTCAGTTTTAGTTTATTTTCTGTTTGCCAAACTCTAAATGTTTACTGCCGTAGTATTGTGAGTTTGAGAGGGGATGTTAGATAATAAAGGCCTAGGCTCGGGCCAGTCGGGTTTGACCCGTTTAGTTGCTAGGTTTTTGATTAGTTTGTAGTTTATTTAATATCTTGTAAACTTCATTATTTAGTGAAGCTGATCAATATAATTTTCGGTATTCCCTCTGATTTCTTGAGTTATATTAACAAAGTTTGACTTTTACATAATTAGGTTGGTCTTTTAATTCTAACACCTTCTTATAATAATACCACCTTGAAATAAAAAAAAACTCAATAATATCTTTAGTATATTTTAGGTTGCTCTAATAATAAAAATGACAAGTTAAAACAGAGGCTTTTTAATTCTAAAACACGTTTTCAAAACAAGTTAACACAGGGTGGTCTAATAAATATTGAACCCGTAAATTTTGCATTAATAGTCAAACCAAAATCACGATTTCGAAGTATAATTATTTGCCACTATACATTGTCGCTTTGCGCAGGTATTTGTCTTTTATATTAAACTAGACGAGTACCCGTGCATAGCAACGGGATTTTATAGCGACAGATAGTTTATTGATAAAAAAAGTTTATAGGTTATAAGCGAAAAATAATAAAAGTTTGAAGATTTGGGAATTAAACATAATATTTTGAAACCCGGTTCGACCCGGGTGGTTTAACTGGTTGAACCGTTTCGGTCGAAAAACGGGTTTGAAGCGTCCCGGGTCAACCCGGATTGTGTTTTAATTGGTTGTATTTAATTTGGTAGATATACTTTTAATTGGTTGTACAATGTGAATAAATCATTGTACTTTTAAGTAATGGATAATGTTTTGAAACCCGGTTCGACCCGGGTGGTTCAACCAGTTAAACCGTTCCGGTCGAAAAATGGGTCGATTTAAACCGGGTCAACTTGCTAGGTTGGGTCGAAAACGGGTCAAATTAAACCGAGTCAATCTGTCGGGTTTGAAGCGTCTCGGGTCAACCCGATTTGTGTTTGAATTGGTTGTATTTAATTGGTAGATATGCTTTAATTTGGTTGTATAATGTGAATAAATAATTGTACTTTTAAGTATTGGAGTGTTTTAATAAGAGTATTAATTACATTTCATTTTCTCTCTCATTTGACCATTGTTGAAAACTCAACATTTCACTTTTGACCATTTTTTCATTATAGGTAGTATAGATTGTTGTAAAATTTAGAGACATTACTATGAGATGTTGTAAACTTAATTTGCAGTTTTGGACAAAACATGTAATTATACACAAATCTATCAAGTATTATGAGTTTGTAACTTTTTCTCCATCTTTTATTAGCAAGTTTTAGTACATCAATCTATCAGATAATCCTACTGTATGACTTTTCCCATCTTTTATTAGCAAGTTTTACTACACAAATCTATCAAATTTAATTTACTATAACCTTTTCCTATCTTTTGTTAGCAAGCTATAGTTTGATTATCTGTCTAAGCTATATTTAAATGAATGAGCCAGGTAAAAGATTGTCATTGTAACAAAGGACACTTACTCAGATCTATGAAAGCTAATCCATATTTAGATATGGATTCACTTGGGTAATGCGTTTGATTAATCTACTACTTATCAACACGCCTATTGATTGAATATACTGAATGTCCGACTTTCGAAATGCACATCAGAAGTATCTTAAAAGAGGAGAGCAAAGGCTTAGATGGAATTTGTTGTGCCTATGGCTTTGAGTAGTTTGCATTTGTTGTTTTAACTAGAATTGAGCAGGTTATTTCCAAAATACAGTCTAGTAGAATTCTGAGTTCATCTTGTAGCTTTAGGGAGTGTCTTAAGCTACCTGTGCTCGGTATTGTAATTTGTTTCAAACTTTAGTTATTAATATATATCACTTTTGACCAAATAAAAAAAATATATCATGCACTTGTGCATTTATGAACACATATACTTAGAAACATATTCCACATAAAAATACAAATAGAGGTGTTGTATCATCTTGATTTGTGTTCTGTTTTCCTTTAACTCTCCAGCTTCATAATCTCCAAATATGATTTACCATCAAGCTTTCGAGCAAAATACCCCTTCAAGTATTCCTCGTAGGGGATCTGCTTGAAGTTTGCTACCTTATGTTTTGCAACAAGGCTTTTTGCAGGGCCTAATAATGTACCAATATTAGAGCCATAGAATGTTGCCACCGACAACCTCTCACTATGTGCGTTCACCATTGCTCGATGCTCGATGCTCTTGTACACACCATTACTTAAAATCTGAAAAGCACGCATTAGTAAATGAAAAGAAAAGAAAAGAAAAAAACTAAAAAACAAAAATAGAGGTGGCAATTCATTCCATTAGCTCATGAGAGTTGGTTTTTTTCTTTTCTTTTCTAAACGGGTCTAAAAGGTCAAATGCGACTTTTTAACTAAAAGTTAAAATAATCTAACAAGCTGATGTTACTCAAAGTCAAAATTTTAAGGTGTTATAGAAACTCCTTAATAATCTAATTCATAAAAATGGGACGTGCTTGTAATAGAGTCTACAAGAAGTGTAAAAAATGCTTGACCCGTTTTGACTGTGTGACAAACCCATCTTTCCACCTTGAATAGAAGTCCTATCATTTTTAATTACCTCCATTGTGTCACCGATATTGACTACCAAGGCATTTGGTAGAGGTTTAATGGTTACCCACTTTCCATCTTTTCGAATTTCTAGTCCATCGGTGGTGTTTAGTTGATAGAGAATGGTCAAAGCACCTAAATCGGAATGCGGTGAGAGTCCCATAGCCATATCTGGTTGGGGACATGGAGGATAATGATTCATTCTCATTGACTGAATGCCATCACGAAATAGTTCAGTAATTTCCTCCTCGTCCATTTCTAGTGCCTTACCCATTTGGCCCAATATCGCCATTGTTAGCTTTTTTATTTCCACACAGTAAGCTTCCAACGTTTGTCTGCAAATGTTTTTTTCATAAAGTTGTAGAAGATAGGTATTAGCAAAGTGCGTCGTACAAAAATAAAATTATTGAACTCCCAAAAAAATCAGTTAGGCATCCTTTTTTTTCTTTGTGGTCGGAAAACCCATGAGTAAGGCATGTCATTTTTATCCATGTAGCACATTGCAAGTAAAACATGCATACTAACTTTTTTTTTTTTTTTTTTTTTTTTTTTTTTTTTTTTTTTTAAAGGAAAAAACCACATGGGGTGACCCAATGGCTTGGATTTGGTCTCCTAAGTGGTTAAAGTCCCTGGAGGTCCCATGTTCAAACCTTGGGGAGAAAATTAATCCCCATGTGGCTACAGAGGTTCACTAGTGATAACTCCGGGCTATCCAAAAGGGTAGTCGCCCCGGAATTAGTCGGCTCGCAATGTCAAGTTGGAACCCAGGTAAAAAAAAAAAAAAAAAAAAACTTTTTGGGAAAAGGAAAGCCACCCTAGGAGTTGAAACATGGCGGGAATAAAATCGTAAACCTCCTTAGGAGAAACCCAAGCTTTTTTTTACCGCTTTGCTACCCTGTGGGATGAGTTCACTTTTAACTGTGCATCTTGAAAGTAACTTATTTGATTAAGTTTTAATGTTTGAGTAGCCTACCTCTGATTATTTAGTTCTATTGGAGTCCAATAATTAGTTTTATATTAGTTGCAAAAAATGTACCTGAGGATGAGAGGCAACTTTTGAAATAGTTGGGATTTCCGAATATCGTGTGGAAGAGTTGTTATGTAAAATATGTCGCACCAGTCAAGCTTCTGCTCCTTTGATACAACAAACATCTGACCGAAACCTTCATTGTTGTCTTCTTCCTGCCAAAGCTTCTTTTTCTCCTCCATTGGAAGGTTGAAGAGGTTCAACACGTCCCTCTTGAAATCGGCTAACAAAGACTCACTTATTCCATGATTAATAACCTGTTTTCATCAAATTATTTATGCACTGAATACGTCTCTTGTAATAATTTCAACACATACACATATATGCACATCAAAACACAGATTAAAAGGTTTATATCCCAATGTTTACACTATTTGAGAAACAAGTGAACAATAAACATACATGAATAAGCTTTGTTAAAACAAAAGCTAAAGTGTCATTGGAATTATATTTGTCAACACAGAATGCAATCATAGCAAAACTCTATACCCTATAAGTAGATTCAGATACACATGCTTGTCGACTTAGATTGATCTATAAATGTGATGAAACCAGTATCCATGTACAAGTGATGGAACATACAATTAGCGGTGTAATAGGAGGATGTTAAAGGAACTCATCACCGCATGGGTAAAACTATTTTCCATACATAATTATATCATGACCAGAAGTATACGATAGTACTCATTATCAACTCTGGATTGTATTTTCTACATGATAATTGAAATGAAACTTGTTTTAGCATTAATAACAAGACTTTAAGAAGGCTAATTAACCTGGAAGAAGCCCCATTCTTTAGAAGCTGTATGAAGCTTATTTAGCTCAGACGAATAAAGCACCGAAGGTTCAGTAGTGTTTGCAAACAAGCTTTGAAGATCAATGACCGGCACAGATGGAGTCAACACATCATCACATGATAACTGGTCATGTTGGTGTGCATATTCAGGTGGGATATGTGTGATGGATTGCTTAGCAACTTCTTGAATGCTAGGTACAATCAAGGATCTCCCCAAGTTAATTGTTTCCTCCTTGTGGTTTTCCATTGACATGATTCAAGAGTGAAAGAATACGAGTGCACCATTGGATGGTATCTTTGGGATTATATATAAGGCAAGTGCATGTGTTATTCATTTTAGAAAATTAATTTCTTTCGTTGTCAGTACCCTACGAACGGATTAATATAGTAATATATGTTTTTTCCTTAAATTTACACCTGATTGCTAAACTAAAACTAAAACTCAATAGTACCATAAACACAAAACCAGATCTTCATAATTCAAATTGGTTTTCTATTTCAGTTAGGGAAATATTCGACGTGCTTGGAGAATTTCATAGTTTCAGCAATTCTCCTTGAACTCATCTTTGACTTTCGCCATGGTTTTCAGGACATTTTAAAGTTTCGTATTCAGTTTGGCCATGCTTTTCAGGACATTTTTAAGTTTCGTCGCCTGTTCCCCCAAATTAAAAGTTTCGACAAATGTACTCTAAGATACTATTCAGTTCTCGAAACAAACAAATCCTAGAGTACTGTCATACAAAGATATACTCCAACAGTTTAGTTATCATGCTAATATTGATAAACATTATAAGAAAAACTTATGATTATACGGTGTGTACATGCATAATTTACTATATTGTTTTCAGAAAGAAAATAGTTGTGTATGCGGATAATATGAGAACAAGTTTTGAAAGCAGGGCGGTTCAAGCATTATGCGTAAAGCGAAATTTAAATACGAGGCCTTTTCATATTTTTCAATTTTTTTCCCTTTCCTTTTTTAATATTAGCTTTTTGAATCATTGAGTTAATAAGACATCTAATTATCAAACTAAAAACACAGCGAGAATCTAAGAGTTTATTGAAGATAAATAAAAAATCAACCTTCGCTTTATGATAATCAATAAGTAAGGCTAAATATCTGAAACAATACGAACGAGGCTTGTTCTGGTTCGTTAGTTTTGGTTTAACCGAACAAATGAGCTAATATGAACACTTAAACAAACGGACATTAGTGTTCATGTTTGTTATTTGAAAAATAAGTTATTTTTATTAAGACACTATGCATGGGTGATTCTTGAAACATTTAATTTGTTTACAATATGAGCTAAGATTCATTAGAATTTGCAGCATTAAATGAGCTCAACTAATCATTTTGCAATAATGAAAAGATTGACCTGGTCGTGTTTCTTAAACTCAAATAAGGACTTAACGGTATGGATTTAAAAGATAAAACAAAAAATAAGCTAACATCCTTAATAGTTTTAGCAATTTTAGTATTAGCGGCCTTTTATATATCGAGACCTCAAATGATGCCTAAAAATAAGGGGCCTTAAATATTCATAAAGGGCGTTAGGAAATCGGGGGGCTTCAATTATCAAATGTCACAGAATTAAAAGGACGTTAAAAAACCGGGGGCCTTAAATATTTGGAGGCCTAAAGCGATGGCTTTAATTGTTTACCCTTGAGCCATCAATGTTTGAAAGTTTGTAATAAAAGATGAAAATTCAAACGGAATATAAGAAACGTATATTATTGACTTTGAACATTTTTTTTTCAACTCATTCTTCCAATTACTGCTTAGATCTGATTAATTCTTACGAAAATGTCATATTGTTACCTATAGTATCATTTCGTTTCGTTAAGAAAGTAAAGTAACTCCCAATACCGTCTTTTACGGGTTATGGGTCTCAATACCGTCTTTCATGGTGTATGGGAGAGGTTGAGACGTAGACAGCCTTACCCTTACCTAAAGTAGAGAGGCAGCTTCCGGTTTTACCAAAGATAGAAAAGGACCTCCGGCCTTGCAAGGGGTGAGGATCAAACCCTTGACCTCTATATCCAGAGACAATGGGGTTAACTACTTGATCCAACCTTGCTCTAGTTGTTAACAAGGCGTTAGAAAACCGGAGGCCTTAAACATTCGAAGGCCTAAAGCGATGGCTTTCACTACAACAAATTTGTCATTTTTACACGCTTTTTTCTTCGTACTTTATAAAGTGTGAACTTTTTCTTAAATGTATTCACACTTAAAAGTGTGAATAATTGTTTCAAAATCTTCACACTTAAAAAGTGTGAAGAATTATTTTAAAATCAAAAGCATCACACTTAAAAGTGTGAAGAATTATTTCAAAATTAAAATCATCACACTAAAAAGTGTGAAGAATTGTTTTAAAACCCTCACACTTAAAAGTGTAAAAATATTTATAAACCCTCACACATAAAAGTGTGACAATATTTGCTACACCCAATTGGTTCACACACATGCTAGTGTGAACTTTTTAATTCTTCACACTTTAAAATGTGGTGCCATGCTCTAATAAGTGTGAGCATGTTACTATTTTGTTGTAGGTTGTTTACCCTTCAGCCATCAATGTTTGAAAGTTTGTAATAAAAGATGAAAATGCAAACTGAATATAAGAAACGTATATTATTGACTTTGAACATTTTTTTTTAACTCATTATTCCAATTATTTCGTTTCGTTCTAATATACAAATCAACCTACAAGCGTCCTTATCAAACACGCTCACAATAGTCTTCGTCTCCCATAGATTTTTCATTTAAAATAGGATTTAGTCAACCAAAAACAGCTGAGACTTTATATGTTTTCCTCAAAGTCAAGCTAGCCATCAAAATATAATATAAAATCAACCTTCGAGTTTCATTTTATAAACGCATTCATAATTTCTTGATAGTACCTCATGTTAGATAATAAAAGCTTATTGGCCCTACCCATTGGTTTAGGCCCGTTAGCTTTTCGGGTTTAGATATTGTGTTTTCTATTAAATATATTTGTAATGTAAATGGCATCAAAGCCCGGCTAATTTGTCAGTCGTTGTTATTTGGTGAATTTAGCGGTAAACATTTGTTTGTGATTTATATTGATCGTATACAGCATATGCCATTGTAAGGTAAGCATGTCAATTCTTAATATTTAATTTAGTGGCATCCATTGATTTGATAATATTATTATAATTGACATTGGGGTATTGCAGTTAATAATTGGTTTAACCAAGCAAGGTGTTTGAGATTTCTTTGTTCAACGGACAATCATTAGTATTATATTTTGTTTAAGAGTTGTCGTTAAGTAAATAATTTTCATTACAATATTTTTTTTGAATGTTTTTGATTGGATGATAATTCTGTAAAAGATGGAGAAAATCCTGCATGTAGAATTAATAATTAATTGTGATTGGATGAATTATATTATTACAAGAAATTGTAGTAAAATAAAGCATCTTAACGATAACCTTTAGAGCTTGTTGTTAGCAAATTATTATTTTGGTTGATTT
Source organism: Artemisia argyi (assembly GCA_030686995.1). NCBI lineage: Eukaryota > Viridiplantae > Streptophyta > Magnoliopsida > Asterales > Asteraceae > Artemisia > Artemisia argyi. Next base: position 68,380,086 of record CM060676.1, on the reverse strand, counting down.
GTTTGGAAGTCACGCATATAGATTTTATTTTGTTTGTGGAATTCGGTGACAAAAGATTTCAACTTGTCAAGTATTTGTTTGATTTTTTTGGGAGCCACTGTACGGAAGAAAAAAGAAAAAAGAAAAAAGAAAGTATGTGATGGAGTGCATTGGCTTCACTAGTCTACCGTTACACTTCAATTTTGGGCATCACATTTAATGGTTTTGTATGATCCTTATGCACGTAGTGACTAACGATTGTGAAGAAACAGAAAATCATATGTTACGTTGTGTCCTTATGCACGTAGTTCATTGACTATTTCATCAGCCTCCGCCATCATGTAATAACAATCACTCTTACACTTCTTCTTAACCTTATGCCAAGTTCCGTTATAGCAAAGATACTTATCTGAAACAAATTTACATTCGTAAAGTAATTATATAAAGGAATATATTACAGATTTGGTTATGTTATAATACCTTCAGGCAGTTCTTTAGTTTCAATAATTCAATGAACAACGACATTATTGCCTAAAAAGTGACTAAAAAGAACAACGTACTGCCATATTTGATAGTAACATACCATTTTTTCAGCCTTACGATTTTTGGAATGAAGCATTTCTTTATTGGATAATGTATTTTCTTCATCAGAAGAAATAAGTTCAACAACATTATTGCCTACAAAGTTACCATTCTTTATTAACCGATGACATTTAGATGTGACGGGCAATGGCTGCACATTTTATAAATTATTTAATTTACAACCAAATATGAATATTGTTATTTTCTAAAATAGATAGTAGATATATGTCTTATAGTTCATATCACTTCATCATCCGATATCTGAATGATCTGAATGACTGGAGGTACGTTTTTTTGAAACAACAGAATGGTTAGTTGTTTCTATGGTTTGTTGATTTTTGGTTGCCTACATATATACAACACCAAATATAAGTAGATAACTATAAAAATTTCAAACATTGATAAGATGCATCTAAAAAGTGATACAAAAATGAATGAAAAAGGGATTTAGAAAGGCTACGTACCATGGGGGAATTGTGCTCACCATTTCTTTATGTAGATAAAACTTGTTTTGGTTTCGAAGACAAAAAATGAAAAGATGTAGGCTATGTTTGGCATAGAGCTTTTTTTGGTTAATGAGCGGTGAGAATGAGCTTTTTTATTTTCAGTGTTGTTTGGCAAAAGAGCGGTGAGCTTTGCTATTTTTTAGGAAAACTCATTTTTCCAATGCTTTTTTAAGAAGCTGTGAGTGGAAAGTTCATTTTTCACAGCTACTGCTCGCAGCTTACAGCTACTGCTTACAGCTACTTTTGTCAAACATAGCCGTAGTATATAGATTGAGATATTATTTATTTAATATAGTTTTCATAAAATTTTGAATGTTTGTTACATTATTTTTTTTTTAGAGATAATCACGTTTCTTTTAGGAATTGATTCGCTTTCTATGTTTATTTTTATTGGACTAATATGTTTTAAACTAATTTTAAAAACGAAAGTTTACAATGTGGTGAATATGAATTTCTGTATATTTATTGAAGAGAGTTATATTAAATATCAAACTTTTGTTACATACCAAGGGACTCATCCCCACCATTCATTTAAAAATAAATCAATGGTTGAGATTAAAATCATTTTAATATTTCACCTATTTTTTATAATTTAAATATCTCTTAAACCGTTAATCGTTAAGCGAAAATAATTACACCATCGCGACGAGCATTTAATTATCTTTCTATTGATAGGCTATTTGATATATTTTCGACAATTTTTTTTTTTTCGTTTTTTTCACGTTTTTTTTTTCGTGGCCAGAAAAATCATATATGATATTACATATCATATTATATATGATATTACATATCATATATGATATGATATATAATATTATATATGATTTTTTCGGCCACGAAAAAAAACGTGAAAAAAATAAATTTGTCAAAAATATATCAAATCGCCTATCTATAGAAAGATAATTAAATGCTTGTCATAACGGTATATTTTTTTCGTTTATCGATTAACGGTTTGAAAGATATTAATATTTGAAAGAAAAAAAAGATGAAAGTGGATTTTTTAAATTGTTGATATTAATCTTATCCATTAGATCAAATAAAGATGAATGGAAGATGGGGTGGAGATTAGTCCCTATAAAAAATGTTTGATCCTCAAATGATCTTATATCAAATTGTTATTAAGTTAATTGATGGGCTGATATATTTTTTAATTTACGTTTGTTTTTTAAAACATTATGAAAATAGTTGTTTGGTATTTTGGAACCATGTAAATAGAAATAAAGTTTAAATTTTTATTTTTTTAGAAGATAAGTTTATATATTATATTATTTTAAATAAATGAAGAGGCCTATGTGGTCTGAGTTAAGTATACTAAATCGAGATTTTTAGTATGATGATGTTGTAAATGAACATGGTTTGTTACTTAAAAGTTAATTTGAAGTTGTGCAAGGGAAATGAAATTAAATTAATTTAAATTTTACAAAAAAATATAAAATAACAGTTAAAAAAAATTGAAAAATTAGTTCAACAGAGAACTAATAATTTGATTGCCGTACCAGTCTTTTATTAAACGAAATACAAATGATATGTAATCAACAATATTTCATTTAAGAGAGTTACAAAAACAAAAACAATCTAAGAAAACGTAACGAATATTTTATTGAGGAAACGTTGAACATGTGGAATTTCAGTTTTAAGTAGCCAAAATGTTCATGCAAATCTTCAGAGTTAGAAGCATCATCATCATAAGCATATGTGGCGTCAATGAAATCATCCAAGACATCCACATAATAGTCATCTTCATCAAAAACACTTTCAGAATAGTAATAATGGAAATGAAACAAACAATGGTAAACAGTTAAGTAACATAAAAATATCATCTTCATAACATCAAATAAAATCATTTTTTTAGACAACGCCAAAAATAACGAAAACAAACCAAAATACCAAACAATAGTCTTAAATTAAGATAGATCCTAAAAACAAACAATAATGTTTAAAAATGCAAAGATGATATAGTAAGGTGCATATTGATCACTCCTTTGGCTCTATTTTGACTTCCACCATGGTCTTTTCCCTTTTTGGGTCTTCAACTTGGTCAGGTAGGCATCCAAATCAATTATGGCACGCTTAAGACTTCCAGAGCTCCCTGCATTAGCATCATCATCTTGGTTTGTTTGGGAAATGGGTGGTGTGACAACTCCTTCTAAACCATCATCATTTTTTTGTTTTGGAAGTGGGTGGCATGACTTCAAGGTTGAAAGGTATATTATCACCAATAGATAAATTACTTGAATGAGTAGCACATATGTAACATCCTCAAAAATCGGGTCTAGTGGAAGCCTACATGTCATTGGGGTGCTACTCAATTGGTATCACAACACAAGTACAAAAATCGATTTTTACCTTAACCATTTAGAATAAAACTCATTATCAAAAAGCTTTAAATTTACATTATCCAAAAATATTATGGAAATAAGGCCCATAAATAAATAAAGCGGTCCCAAATATTTATCAGTATTTATCAGAGTCGTCTATGACCATGCCCCTTGCCAAGAGCCTCCAGAAGTAAGTTGTTGGGAATTAAACACTGCTAGTATAAACTGGTAGACTTACACTTACCACTGCTGAAGAATACACTAACAGTACTAACTGAGTTAGTACTGCTAGTACAAGAGTTTGTACTGCTTATGAGCTGAAGATGGATCCTGATGATACGATTAAGGATAATTATAGAATAGACTGCATATATATCTTATACATTTAGATTGATACGGATACTGTATCAAAGTAGTTTTATTATACCGAACTCCTTGTGTTATAAAAGGAGATCCTAGGTTAGGTTTTACATGCGTATTGTAACACCCCAACCCGACAAAGGTAGAAGTATCACATTATGGTGTCAAATCAGAACATACAAACGCAAGCGGAGGACTTATAAAGGTATTCTAAGGGTACAAAAGAAATACTAATTCTATACAAGTTGAAATACAAATCCAAACAAAAATCTAATCGAATCCAATTCCAAGTCTAATCCAGATGTAATGGGCTTCTAATCAATGGTGTAGTCCACTAACGCTCCTATGCACTCTTCACCCAAACCCAACTTCCAACCTAAAACCTGCCACACGAAAAGAAATGCTGCTGAGCTTAAAAAGCCTAGTGAACAAATATATAACAAAATGAATAATCGAAACGTATAAGCATAGGAAAAGGAAGTCATAAACTCCTGCTGAAAAGAACATCATCTGTCAAATGCATAAGAGATCAACGATCACTGAACCAATATCATAAGTCAACAAAATGAAGAACATGAATAATCAAATAGTAACAATCAAACGAAGTAAGAAGGATCATAAGAATCAACACATATATCATAATTCAAGGGAAACGAAGCATCATAGAGTTATCTATATAATCATAATCATAAAAGAATAATGAGCACGTATGAACAAAGGATTGTCTAAACAAGGTACTTGAAGGTACTTGAATAGACACATAGAATCATAAGGAAGCCACGAGCCGACCTGCCAAGGTACTTGACATATCTCATACATACATAATCACATATCCATCATATCCAAAAGTTGTGCATGGAGTAGCTAGCTCCACTGTGAAGAAGTATAAAACACATACTAACCATCACCATAATCATAATCATAACCATACATAAACATAAGTGCTAGGATGCATCCATACGCCCCCCATACATACATACATACATACATAAACATATATATGTACCCTGCTCGCAGGACAGGTATATACATATTATAAGTTTGCAAAAGAGCTCATAATCATATCATATCAAAATGGGGACACCATGGATCAATCACACCTACATAGAAATTGTCATGTCATTGGTGCCTCAATGACACAGCCATGGTACCTCCATGACTAGTTAAAAACTCGGGGATAAGAAGAGAACGAGACATATCATAATCATAATCATAGAAGCACATCCGAACATATCATATCATAGTCATAATCAGAAGAGTATCAACGAATGTCATTATATATTCAAATCAGAAGGATCATATCAAGTATCATATCATAAGGAATCATAATGAATGAATCAAACCATAAGGGATCATAGCAAAGGCTTAAAAAAATCATATCAAGATAATGAATCAATAGCAAAGGCTTAAAAGAATCATATCAAGATAATGAGAGAGAAAACACCCTTACTGAAAAATGGTAGAATATCTGTACCTCAAACCGCAAATGAAACCATATCATAAACAAGGATAGGAAGTTACTCCTTCTTCAGCGAATGTACACGAATTAAGGATCGTCTTATTATTTATAAGCTCATTTTAAATCAGATTACTCGGTTTGGGTTTCTTTCTATTTTTAGAAACTCTCCATTTATAATAAGTTTCCACTTTAAGTAACTTTCTATATTTGGTAAGTTTCCCGAATTAGTAAGTTTCCATATTTAGTGAGTTTTCTGAATTAGTAACTTTTTCATATCTAGTAAGTTGCCAAAAATTTATAACTTCGGGTTACAATTCACAAATAATTGACTTGGGGTTCACAAATGATATTAGTTTAACATATGTCTAAAAGTATCCACACTAATGTTTCAAAAGTAATTAAAGCTAAGACACATTATTTGGGTTACAGCTAAACCAAAACCTTGACTTAAGTTGTATTTCAGGTCCAATTTCTTATTAATTTAAAGGCATATCAACTGAGCTTAAATATGTAACACCCCTGTTTTTCACTGATCGCAGCGGATTAAGTGTTTGGGGTATTACTCATGGAAACAAAGACAAGATAATAGAAAATGACTCGAAAAGAGACGTTTTTGAAAAAGGTGTTATCATCCATTTATTCATCAGAGTTTTTACTATAAAATATGTACTTTTACCAAAAGAGAGGTCCCTAAGATACGTTTTATGACACAAAACTTGATGAATGATAACTATTCTAGACGTCCTCATGTCTAGTACTTCTCCGTGCCAGGGTTCCTGTAGGACCTTAAATAACACAACTTTATCACACCATTATAGAAGCAAAGATGAAGTAGAGATTGGAAGATGGTGACTTGTATGATGTATATATGTATGGCGTATGTAGAGAGAGAGAGAGATAAGAAATATGGAACTTTTATTAAGAGAAACATACACAAATACACACACAAGCACACACCTCAAATGAGCCTTTGAGGTGTTTATATAGTTAGATTACAAGAGAAGCCCTAAGGCTTTCTATGGGCTTGGGCTTGGACTTGGTTACATGATTAGATAACAAGGCTTATGAAACATAGCACATAACATATTAGCTTGCTAAGTCCAAAGCCCAATGACTAAACTATTACTAATCTTAACAAATGACACAAAGTTACAATATGAGAAGGACCATCACTTCTATATATATATTTTTAATGCTAACAATCTCCCCCTAAGGGGTGGTCATTCGAATGATGCTCCACGTGATAGGTCTTCCGTGTTCTTTGTCTTTAACTTTGTGTGTTATTGTAGAATAGTATTTAGTCTTTGTTCCTTCATGCTTTGTGATCTTTGATAACTGATTTTTCATCGTTCTTTGTGATGTGGAGTTATCTGCCTTTCGTCACTTTTGCGTCTGTGGTAGTTGTTTGCCATTCCAACATGTTCATACATCTTTGGACTTTGATATTCATATGCACGTAGTTCCCTTTCTTTCACTTTGATCTTTAGTCTTTATACTTTGTAGATTCTTTTTTTTTTTTTTTTTTTGTAGAATCTTTCTTTGAACTTTGTGTTGTATAGATCTTTGAGGGAGCTTTCTTTAACTTCAAGATGTATGTATGAGCATGTGGAATCTGTCGCCATGGAGATGAAGTGTCCCTGCATATAAACAGTTAGCAACAAAACATCCGGGACTTACAGATAAGAATTAGAGATCGTCAACAGCATAGTGTGAAGACTCCTTCTAACCCTTACCAAGGTCGTTCCCATGTCAGATACTCTCTCGAGAGCTTACAAGACCTACTAAGTAGCTCAATGACTGGGTGAGTCGCTGGGGATCACTCCACGACTGTAGACCATTTGAAACAACCGCGAACACTAAGCGTAACCCATAAAGAATTACCGAAGTGACATGTTGTCAGGGCTGCTTGATGTTGACCCTGGCAGGAGTTTCCATTCAATCATTGAGAATCACAAATGTGAATCCTCTCATAAATGTTCTAGCAAATTGCTAAGATCTGCGTAGGACTCTAAAGTTTACATCTGGCGTACTTAATGATGAACAACCAGTGTAGAAATATCATGTGTTCCTATGAGATCTTTTGATGAATCTCGGGGCTCTAGACTCGATAAGTGCACATTTGATTTCCTATGCGGAGATTAGGGAGAGGTCTCCTGCTTCAATATCAACCATCTCTAAAACACAAGTCGATAGATTACACCAGTTCCCCGTGAGAATGAAACAAGCTCTTTTAAGAGAACTTGAGTGGTTAAGAAGGTTTAGTGCAGTGCGTCACTGGGTCCATGACATCTTTGTCTTCAATACCGGTGTCACCTTAGTAACAACCAGTAGCATATGAGTTGAACCCGGTGTCTGCCCTAAGGTTGAACATTTGGAGGGCTATTTCTTTTCACCCTTTTTCATAACTTTTCTTTTTAATTCTTCAACCCCTTCTTTCTCTATTCTCATTTTCTCCTTTTTTTCAATCATACCTAAGGACTTCTAATTCTAATCTATTGGATTTGTCCTTGGGTAGATCCCTCCGGCTCTAGCGGATCATAGGATGGTTTTTCCTAACCTTAGTCATCTTATAACACCATGACTATCCTATCATTGCCATGAAACCATTTATTGAAAATCTCTCAAAGAGTTTATGATAATAAAACACATTGTTGACACTTCGAGAGTTTTGCATTTCTTTTGAAGGACTCCCCTTCACATGTGCTCATGTATTTTTAAGAAATTTGCACATGCGAGAGGAGTTTGCACTTTTTGAATTGATCCACTTTCAGTGAACATGACCGATTTGAGACACGCTTACATCACTAGTTAGACTAGCTTGAAATTATTACCCGTCCTGGTCAAGTCCAAAGAAAGTCTCTCGATATGGTACATTCTACTCAGACAAGTCCTATTCGAGACATGCTTACATCACTAGTTAGACTAGCTTGAAATTATTACCCGTCCAGGACAAGTCCTTTCGATTACTGACATTTTAAGCTTCGTCAATTCATTGGTACTATCTGAGTCGAGCTCTTCTAAGATTCAGTCACAAACTTTAAACATCTTTGATCACATTTTAATCATGTCTTCTCCCCCTCAAAAATAGCATATCGTGATATTTTTGATATCATCTGATTAATTGAAAAGCTTTTGGAGAGATAAATGGATTTGTTTTAGCATGAAATCGGAACATTTTTGTTTTTATGAAATACTCCCCCTCAAAACTCGCATATGTTTTTGAGAATGTTAAACTTTTTAAAGTTTAGAGGGAAGGAATCTTCTCGAAGCAAAATTCTGAAAGAGAAAAAAGTTTCAGATTTGTTGAATTTTGCATCAAGGTTTTCTTGAAAAACAAAGACTTCTCTTTGTTTGAATAGGAATGTCGCACTGAGGCGTACAACAGTGTCCATTTTTAGGATAAGTGCACTTTGTTGATGAAAATCATTTTTGCGTAGCACTTTCCTTTCTTTGAAAAATTGAGTTGTGCACTGTAAGGTGTACACAAGTCATTTTGATGATGAGCACCGATTTTGATAAATTTTGAAAATCTTGAAAAGGTGGTGCTCAGAATGTAAGAGAATTTTGAAAATCTAATTTATCATTAGATCAACAATCATGGTCTTGAGCTTAAAGATTTTGAAAGTTTTTCTAAAGAAAACTCAAGCCAGATGAGAGTTTGGTACTCGTGTTAGGATAAGTGCTTGAAAAAATATTTGAAATCTTTGTTTTGATTAAGCACTTTCCTTTCTTTGAAGCACGGGTCCTGAACTGATATGTCCAGAAGCCATCATTTAAGTACGGGTTTCGTACTGAAGTATACGAAAGCCATTATGAAGAAACTTTTGAGAAACAACATGTTTTAGAAAAACATATAAAGAACTCCCGTTCAAGCATCTGTACATGTCCGTATCATTGTTGAAAGACATTTCTAGACACGTACAGAATATTGATTTATACGAGAGACATGTCGTGAGAAGAATAATTTTGGATTTTTTGATTTTATATTGTTTTTGTATTTTTTGAAATTTTATATTTTTGTATTTTGTTTTTGTTTTTATAAAAGAAAAGGAAAATCAAAAATAGAAGATTGAAAAACTGGGTTCTGAGATAGTTGAAGCACCTGCAACCGAAGACGAAGAGGTTTCACAAATAACAGTGTTAGAAATACATGAATCATCACTCTGCGGTTGTTGACTATCAACGGTTGTAATGGTTTCTACTTCCTTATCCTGATGATTATCACTATTATTTGTCTTGGTGCAACTATCAAAAATCTTTCCAGTGGGAATCCATCTAAGACCAACTGTTTTAAAAACTTTTCCTATGGGAATCCACCTAAGGTAAGATCTAGACGTAGTGTTCTTATCAGATGCAGCGGAAGTCTCAATTTTTGAAAAACTACATCCTGTAGAAATCCACCTATTAGGTTTCTTATCCATTTTCTTGTTGTCAACAAGTTTGTTTCTATTTGGTGTCTTAGAGGATTGTGCCTTGACACTTGATTTTCCTTTCTTGAGAAATTGTGCAATACATGCATCGTGGTTAGCTGAAAAAACACATTTTTGACATGTAGGACAGACAAATTCAACATTCTTGTTTAACACAGCAATTTTAACTTTGTCACTACAGTCTATTGGAAATTGCTTGTTGTTCGATGAGGCTTTGGAATTCTTTGTATTGCATTCTACGTTCCTAGCATTCTCTTTTGTGCCACTACTCTTAGATGCAAGCCAATCCCTAGTATTTTGTTGATAGTTCCTAGGTAATGGTTTACTACTACTAGCAGTGCTTTAGAATCTTGTAGAATTCATCACACTAGGTTTTGTGCCTAAAATTCTGTCTTTTTGAAGTTGTGCCTTTTTTCTAGCTTCTTCTAGATAATGATTTTTGGCCATATCATTAGAACCAACAGATTCCTTAACAGTTTTTGTAATCACATTCGGTGTACTATTCCTAGAAGAGCCAGGTGAACGAACATTTGTGTTTCTTTCAACAACCAATTTTTGATTATCAACAATCTTTTTATTTTCACTTTGCTGGGGCAAGGGTGTTGGAGTGACTGGTTTTGTCAAATCCTTTTTCTCATCAACTTTTGGAGCAAACCGTGAAATTGACATTTTTGGTTTTTGAACCGTGTTTGAAACATTTGGTTTCTCCGAAGTCAATGGTTTTTCAAACTTAGTTTCCTCACGCTTTCCTTTTTGACTTTCAAGCTGAGCCCTCAAAAGATCATTTTGCTCTTTCATGTTCTTTAAGTCACGCTCATACGACAATTTGTCATACTTGTATTCTTACTTTTTTCAATCAAGTTGTTTAAAACATGACACATTTTCTTTTTCAAGCTTTATAAGAGCATTTCATATTTTGAAACAATTGCGGAGGTCTCAGCTCTTAGTCGTTCATCATCTTGAACAGAATATGTTTGTAAAATGATGGACATAATGTCAGTGGTCATAACAGCTTCGAAGAGAGAATCATTTAGGTTTTCCAAAACATTCATGTTTTCACGAGTATCATTAGCTTCGTTTACCAGGGATTTGTGGTCCTTGACAAAGTCGGCCGTTTCTTTTAAGAAAGCTTGTTCAAAATGGATTACCCTTGCACTGATGTTATTCAGTGGGATAGTAATTTCGTTTTGAAACACATTTTTCTGTTCGATATGAAAACTAGAATGCCAGTTGTTAATATTGATGGTAGTTTTCGATGCAACAATATTTTGAAGTTCTTGAATTCTCTTTTTAACGTCATCAAGAATTTCTCTAGCCTCACTTGTATTAAAAGTGTTGTTAAAGGACATTTGTTCCATTTTTGAAAGAGATTTGGAAACAACTTTCTTTTTAGACAAGAATTTCGCAAATGGTCGTTTTATGGAAAACGCAGATGGTTCTGTTTGTGGAACAAAAGTGATTCCCGAAAGTTTGTTCAATTTGTTGTAATCAATGGGTTTCAAATCCTTTTGTTTCATTTTATTTATGCTTTCTTCGACATGTTCAATCGTTAGCACAGAATCCCGAACGACGGGAGGATCATGTTTGGTGTAAATCACATTACCATTGTACAAAACATTCTGTTCTTGCTGAGCTTTCTTGAGATTACAAGGGGTGTTGTTACCAAGAGCCATTTTATGTTTCGTATGGTAAATCGGATTAGTTTGATTTGAAATCATTTTCATTGTTTGACTCGACTGACCCGACTTAACCACTAATTCTTCTAAATGTGCAATCATGTGTTCTGACTCTACGATTTCTTCCAAAAGTTTGTCTTCTTTCTTTGCAAAGTCCTTTTTCAATTCATCCCTTTCTTTTTCAAGATTGGTATAAGCTGTTTTTTGTTTAGAAAGTTGGTTTTGTAAATCAGAAATTTCCGCGTTTAAAGATTTTATCTTTTTGAAAGAATTAACATCAAGTGTATCAAACTTGAGTTGCAATTGTTGTTCCCTTGAAACGGAATTTTGATAACCAGTTTCTAATTCAGACAATCTTTTGTTATGAAATTCAAAAGCTTTAACGTTTGCTTTGTAACTCTCAAGCTCAGCGGTCAATTTAACATTCGCGGCCTTAACATCGCGATTGACCTTTTTCACATTCTCAATTTCAATACGACAATTATTCAATAATGATTCAAACAAAGCACGTGTTTCCTCATCATTCTCAGCATGCTGTGAAACGAAGCCTCCATTATGATTCACATTTGGAGTTGCTGAAGGAGTATTGCTACTACTTGGCATGTCTAGATATGTATCATAATTGTATGCTTGCTTCTCAGAATGTTTTTCCTCATGAGGAGACATATCCAATATATCATTATTGTGACATGTGTTGAAATTTGATACCTCAGATGGTGCATTGGTGTCATAAACAGGAAGTGTGTCAGAATCCGTGTCATATTTAGCTTCATGAAGATTCGCCATGAATATGCAGTTCACATCGATATCCTCTCTATCTTCCATGTCATCCATAAGAGCCATAAAATCATTCTCCTCTGCATTCAACTGAAACCCTGCCTTTGCCTTTTGTGCCAACATCACTGCTTTCTGCAAGTACTCTAGATCTTTCTTGTTCAGCTTAGTAGGACAGTTCCTTGCCATATGACCTACACCCTGGCAGTTGAAACACTTTACCGGATTACCCTGATTCACATTTCCCAAATTCCCAACTAATGGAGCTGCAACATTTCTATTCTGATTACCCATTGCCTTATTACCAACATTCTGACCCCTCTGATTTCCAACAAACTGACCCAACTGATTCCCTGCATACTGACCATACTGATTCCCTGCAAACTGACCTGCATTCTGATTTCCTGCATACTGACCTGCATTCTGCATATTCTGATATCCCTGCGGATTCCCATAAACTCCAACCATTTGGCATCCGTTGCTCATATTGAAACTCAGCTGAGCAATCTGCTTGTTGCGAGTGTTTGATGATATCCTTTGGTTGTTGTTTGTTGGTGTAGAATATCGTCTTTGGAATGTTTTTGACAGAAAAGCAAATGCTTGAGTCAATGCTGCATTAACTTCATCATTGTCAGTGAATTCCGGTTCTTGGAATTGTGGGTATTGCTGTTGTGGAATAACTTGTTGTTGTTGTGGGTAGAATTGTTGTTGGTAGACCGGTGTTGGTTGTTGAATGTAGTTGTGAATGGAAGATGATGATGGTTGTTGAGTGTTCACTGGTAATGGTGTTGGTGTATTAGCAATTAATGCGAGAGGATCATGATTCTTTGCCAATCTTTCTTTCCTTACTTCATTAGCCTCAGCTTGGTTTTGTTTCAGAAAATCATAGAGTTGATCATAATTCACATTATGTAAATCCTTTGTTTGATTGACAATTGTAACATAACAACCCCATTCTTCTGGAAGGTTATTGAGGAATTTGATGTTTGCTGCAATTGTTTGTGGTGTCAACTTGTTTCTGATTAACTCATTCATCAAAATGCAAAACCTTGTGTAGTATGATTCAATCTGTTCACCTTTAGTGGATGTAAAGTTCTCCCATTTAGTAAGAAGTTTGTTCTCAACATCTTGTTGTCCAATTTCTGTTCCATGACATATCCTTCTTACACGTTCCCACATAGCATAAGCAGTTTCACAGCTGTCGACCGCAGCAAAGATCTCCCGTGGTAATCCAAGTTGGATTAAATGCATTGCCATATCATCAACTTTGATCTACGTCTTGTCTTCATCAGTGTAATCTGCTTCTGTTTGTATACGCACGAGTGGTTCAGTAGGAGGTGTTGTATTTGGATTACCTTGAATTTGAACTTGTCTTGGCTGAAATGGACCGTTTTCTATGGATTTGATCATAAGGTGACCGTTATCCTTTGTTTTGATGTAACAAAGCATGCGGCTTGTCCATGGGAGATATCCACCTTTTTCAAGCATTGGAGGTCGGTTTTCCGCACCGGCTGCATGAATGTCTTGCTGAGTTGCCATTGATGAAGTGTAGATGGATGATTGGTGCTAAACCGTCAGATAATTATTGGTCAACCACTTATGAATGGTCAACTATAATAGTCAAACAGCTTAAACCAATGCTCCGTGGAAGTATAGGGTTTCCCCGGGTCGTTATGTCCCGACGAGGTGTGGATGGTATAAAAACGGTTATGTGATCGGGTGAATTTGAACAGGAAAAGGGTATAAGTGAGTTGTGATGATTACACTACTGGAATATGAAAGATAATAGCTTAAATACACTTTATTAACAAGACTGCAAAATTGGAAAACCCAGAAACGTTTAAAACCTAAAACGCGTACGTTTACATTTAAATAAAACGTAAACGTACAAAATAAAACATGAAAACGGAAATCTGAAAACCCCCAGGGATGAAAATGACTTTTTTACAAACTTAAAGGTAAAAGAAAATTTTTAGAAAAATAAAATAAATTTTAACACTAATTAATTATTTAATATTAGTTAAATACTAATTATTACTAATTATTAATATTTAAACAACTTAAATATAATACAATATTATTTAAACACTAGAAAAATGAAAATAAAATTTCTAAAATTATAAAATAACTAAAAATAAGTTTTAAAATTATAAATAAGTATTTTTCTCTTTTTGTGATTTTTCTATTAATTAATTACTAATTAATTATTAATTACCTAATTAAACTATTTTAAATTATAAAAAATACTAAATGAACAGTAAAAATTCTAAGAAAATTTCTAAAATTAATTTACATTATATAAAAGCTAGGAAAAATATAAAAACTAGGTTTTACTTAATAAAAACTAATTATGCTATTTTAAACTAATTATTAATTAATAATTAATAAAACTAAGATTAATTCTAATAAATACTAAATGATAAAATAAAAATCTGAGAAAATTATTATAAATACTTTAATATAAGAGGAATTTAATAAAAATATAAAATAGCTAAGTATTAATAAAAATTTAAAAATGAAAATTAAAATTAAATTACATTAAATAGAAACTATCACTTAAAATTAAATTAACTTTTTTGGATTTTTCTTTTGGAAACTTATTTTACAACTAAAAACATGAAACTTTTACAAAAACAACTTTTGTAGAAATCTAAAATAAGCTGATTATGAAACAAAAAGCAAAACAGTTGACTTTGTTTGACTTTGGAGGGAAATAAGCTCAAACTAGCTTGTGTGGGGCCCACTATGGTTGAATCTGATCTAAACTAGTAATGTGAACATGTATAAGCAAGAATTAACCAAAAAGATCCACAGAATAAGACAATAAGCTAAAATAAGCACTTCCACAAACCATATACTACTCAGAAATGAGACAAACAAAGGGGCTTGATTCAGATGGGGTCCACAGGTTTTAAAGTCAAACTTTTGGTCAAGACATGAAGTCTACCAGGGGGGGGGGGGTTGAATGGACCAAAAATGGAGATGTGGGGACCACTGAGGTGGCCAGAAAACCACCACCAAATGGTGGTGGTGGAGTGGTACATGCTGATGCAGGGTGTATTGTTGCCCTGCAGCCTACTTTTGAGGCCTGTGGGGCCCAGGGGTAAAATCACAAAAATGGAAGGAAGCTGGGATCATAAAATTGAGCTGATATACATCAATTAGAAACAAGTTTCAATTCCTTAATCATCCTACTAAATTCTATAAAATTCTTGGAAGATTTCAGATTTTCTGCTAATGGGTAAAAATTGACTTTTGAAATTTTGAAACACTTTGACTTTCATGAACTTTGGTTGAGTCCAAATTACTAGAAATGATGTTATACACTAATATGGAACTGGATTATGCTATGAAACTTACTTGTGCACCTACTAATATGAATGTACCATCCAAAATCCTTTTTAACTGATGCAAGACTAAGATCAAAAGAAATTTTGACTTTTTTCAGTTGAGACCTGGTATTTAAGCTTTTCTTGACTTGAACTAACCTACATTGATTCACAAATGCCAAAATAACAATAATACAACAACAAGGTCACTGTGACAGTGCTTGACCCAAACACCCCTAAGTGAACCTGTTTCACTATCTACTTTGAATTTTTTTAACTGCAACCTACTAATTTTATGATTTGCACAGATTCTCTAAACTTACTTAAAGCTAACTAAACCTAGAAATCTTACAAAGAGCAACTAGATAATAGATATACAAAATGACTAATGCTAAGACAGTAAGAATACCAATAGGAATTAAAACATGTAGAAACTTCAAATAAGCACACAGTTAACTACTAACTATCCATTTAAGCTGTTATAGATAAATGTTAAGCTAATAAATAATAACTGAAATGAGAAAAAGGAAACTCACATGTATGACTGCTTAAATGGAAATGTGAACAGGGTAAAGAGATGAGCTTATAGAAGCTATTGAAGAGATTCTTGAGTTTATCAGGGTGGAATATGAGCTTATAAAGCTTGTACCACTCAGCTATCCATATAAGCCATGCTTTACTACACCATCTTCACAACACTGAGCTTTTTTATTTGTTTTTTTCATTTTTGGTATTTAAAGTAAACTTAATAAAAACAAGATTGAAGATTCACTGAGCTTATCAGAGCTTATGAGTGAATATAATTTAGCCTAAGAGAACTATTTCAACACTTTATCATAACATAAGATTTTTAATGAAAAATGCAAGAATTGGAATTAACTGATTACATTTAAAATTGATATTAACCAAGGTTGAAATTACACTTAGGAACACTGATTACAACACTTGGAAATGAAGAGTACAACTGGAAAAGTAAATTACATGATTATTAAACTAATTTTTACTCTAATTTTTCTACTACCAGCTCCCTGCTCCTCTTTCTTCTTTTATATTTCTTGAGGAGCTTCTGTGGGACCCACTTGAGCTTTCCCATCAATCCTTCTAGCCCTTGGATGAGTCAATTTGATCCCAACCGTTTGATTGGTTTGGCGGGAAAGAGATTTTTGCAACTTGGGGACTGATAGCTTGTAGCAGTAGGGGATTTGGAGCTTAGTTGTTGCTTGGTGTGGCAAGGGGGGAAGGTTGAGTGTGTAGGAGGGGGAAGTAGTCTAGGGGTTATGATGGTGTGTAGCAGGGGTGGTTTGGAGGGGAGTGGAGGCAAGGTAGGGTTGACCAGGTCAAAACCTGGTGGTGGTTTTGGTATTAAAAGGGATACGGGGTGGGTTATATTTTTGTGTTTGGGCTTTTTTGGGTAATGGGCTAGTAAAAGGGTGGGCTTGGAAAGGGTTAAGTAATAACAAGTGAAGTCCTTTTGGTGTCTTAGTTTATAAGCATAGGGACTAACTTGTAAAAGCTAGAAACTTAAGGGGTAAATTCTGCCATTCTTCCAAACTTTATTTCAAAGGACCTTTCTTGTCGTATTATAATTCCATAGGGACCTTTGATGTTGTATTTCCAAAATTAGATTCCTGGGGGCCAAAATTGCAAATTCTGAAAGTATAGGGGCCATTCTTGTAATTTTCCAAAAATTTACTCCAAGGACCACTTGTGAAAACTTTTACTTTCCAAGGACCATAAATGACTTTTTCATTCAAAAATATCCCACCAGGGACCAATTCTGCCAAAATCTGAAATTCAGGGGCCTTTTATGTCAATTTTGGATTCTGAGGGACCAAATGTGTAATTTTCTCAAACTTTTTACCCAAGGACTTGCTTTTACAATTTTTGAATTCCAAAGGGCTTGGGTTGACTTTTCTTTCATTTCAAACTTCCAGGGACTAGTTTTGTCAATTTTTGAAACTTGAGGGACTGAAACTGCCAATTGTGCAAACTTTGTTCGTTTTTCATTTGTTTTTAAACATTTTGCATCTAAAACATATAAAACACACTTTTGGAATAATTTCTGTATTTTGATGCGTATTTGAGTGTTTTTGGATGTTTTGGCAGTTCAGATACGATAAAAATGATGAGTGTTTACACACTCATCAATCCCCCACTGTCAACGGATTTGATTAGTCTTTACCAAAAGCCATGTCAACGGATAAAAATGATGAGTGTGCTTAGTGTGCTTTAGTGAGGGCCTAAGTTAAGTTAGCAAGGCATTTCTAATCCTAGTGTGCTTAGTGAGGGCCTAAGTTAAGTTAGCAAGGCATTTCTAATCCTAGTGTGCTTAGTGAGGGCCTAAGTTAAGTTAGTAAGGCATTTCTAACCTAAAAGGAAGTTAGTGGGTTGTTACAAAATAATTCTGAGAAAATTCCCAGGTATTCCCATATCAGTTAGGTAAGTTCACAAATGTTTGCAGATTTTATTTCAAAGCACAAGTATGGTTTAAAAATTCGTCTTTCGAGACCTGTACATTAAGTGCACAGAAGGTATAACCCAAAAGTTTAAGCTTATGAAACCCATTTTAACACCTTCAAAAACTCCCCAAAAATTCCATAAAGCCAAAAACATCTTAATTATCAACTCTGAAAAGGAGAGCCCTCAACTCCCTCTGGTTCGAAAATGAAAAATCAAAAACGACGGCTGATTTTACGTTCCCAGAATTCAGGTTTGACATATGAATACATAAATTTCAAAAACGTGACCAATACCACTCCAAGCCAATTGGGTCAGTTTGTAAACTCTTTAAACATAGTTTTAGACTCAAGAAACTCAGAAAAATACTTTGGTATCATCAAGATTCACCCTGCTCAATCCGTCTCTAATTTCTGTCAGCATGAAAGTGAGACAGAAACAACACAACCTTAATCCCTTTAAGCCGTAGTCGCCCTTAATCTTAACCAAACCGATCCCAAATCTTTTCCCAATTGTCATATCAGTTTTATAATGTAATTAGGACCTTTTCTAATTGGTTTTACATTTATCCCATTTGTTCACATTTTATATACCCTTTATTCAAATGCCAAAATCACATAAAATAATGTATTAAGATGTCTTATATTTAGCCGTATGTCATGTGATCATCATAAGGTTTTGAGTCCAAATATTTGGCCAATTATTGTATCATTATTTTACTTGTCTCATGGGTGTTTCATGATGTTCATATCAATTCATACGCATCCTTTAATTATTTTAGAATCAATTTATATTATTAGGGTTTTACATAACTTTTGAGAGCTGATTTCAATATAACCATAGAAAACGAATTAAGAACATGAATGGATGATGGAAAAGGATCACAAAGACATATAAGAGGAGAATGATAACACCACGTTCATGTGGCAGCAATTAAGGATCAAAAACTAATGGAAAGACCTTAACCAAATAGCCTAGAAAACCCTTGGAATCAACCATGAGAGACCCTTCTTCTTGTGCACCTTCTTTGCTTGTAAACACCACCAAAACCAAAGAAACCTGGTCTTTTTCCTCTTGTTGGGTTTTTACTTTGAGAGAGGGAGGGAGAGAATATCTTTTGTGTGAAAAATAAATTAAACCGTATATTGCGATACCAGGAAAAAGGAAAAGCGTGTATTTTAATTAGGAAGGGATCATGGGCTGAATTTTTGTGATATGGATATAACAATCCATGCTTATCTCTTCTATATTATGTATTTAGTCATATTAGTAGCTTAGATACCTAGGTATTAGGCATTTTCTTTTATACACTTAGTTTAGGATTATTATTTTGTTATAAGATAAAGTTTAATTAATATAAATTATATATTTATTACTTGGGTTATGTTTATTTATAAGTCTTATACATATTCTTGTAAGATTGAAATTATTTGCAGGGGTAGTTAGGTAATTTCAAGTGAAGATGAAAATGAGGGTTTTACACGTATCTTTTGTGAAAGCTTCAAGGTTGGAACCCTAGTGATAAGCAAGATCACTCGTATTATTCATAATAATATTGAAGCGTTTTGGTTAATCTCATTGTTCTTACGTACACTATTCCATTCATTACTGTTCCATACATCTAATACACAAAATCTTCTAAGTGTCAAGTAGTAAATTCCGCGTGTTACTTGATATCAACTCAAAGTATCTTCAACTCAAGGCGTGTGTTTAGATCCTCTCAAGTGGTATCAGAGACAGGTTCTGATACTTTGAATTGGAAGATCCAGAAGAACCCTTTCTTACACGCAAAGAAGATGGACATGGAAACAACTTACTCTTTTACCACAACCAAGTTACCTATACTCAATCAAAGCGAATATGATCTCTGGAGGCTCAGAATTCAGAAGTATTTCATGGTGTAAGACTATGCTCTATGGGAAATCATAGAGAATGAAGATTCTTTTAAACCATCAACCACTAAAGCAACTAGTGTTGATGGTGTCAAAAATTTACAAGTCAATACTGTTCCAGTAACTACTGATGAAAGGCTATAGAAGAGGAATGATCTCAAGGCCAAGCATTTGTTACACATGGCAATTCCTAGTCATCAAGTTTTGAATTTCAGCCACTTCAAGGATGCAAAGACTCTGTTTGCTGCTATAATAAAGAGGTTTGGTAGTAATGATGCCACCAAGAAGACTCAAAGAACCTTGCTGAAGTAGTCTTATGAGAATTTTAGTGCTACAAGCACTGAATCACTTGATCACATCTTCCACAGACTTTAAAAGATTATCAGCCAAATGACTGTACTAGGTGTTGTGATTCTTCAAGAAGATATCAATATGAAGTTCTTAAGAATCTTGCCTACAGAATGGAATACACATGTAGTTATGTGGAGCAATAAGCCTGCGATTGAAATGATGACTTTCAATGATTTGTGCAACAACTTCAAAATTGTTGAACAACAACTTAAGAAGTCTGGAAGCACTAGTTCTAGGTCTGGGAACATGGCATTTTTTTCATCTTCCAGCAATAGCAGTCCCGAGGAGGTCGATAATATTGGTACTGCTAACCCTAAAGTTAGTACTGCTAGTTCATAAACTAGTACTACTAGCTTGAGTGATGAAACTGTTTATGCTTTCTTGGTCAGCCAATCAGATGGGGCACATCTCTACAATGAAGACCTACTTTAAATTCATGATGATGATCTGGAAGCAATGGATTTGAAGTGGCAATTGGCTTTGATGAGCATAAGGGCTAAAAGGTATTTTTAAAAGATAGAAAAAAGATCACTCTTAATCAAGGTGATGTTGTTGGGTATGATAAGTCAAAGGTGGAGTTTTGTAACTGTAGAAAGAAGGGACACTTTGCCAGAGAATGCAGAAGTCCTAGACAGCAGGACAACAGAGGTAATGGGTACAAGAAGGATAATTAGAAGGTTGTGAATATAGAGGAGCCTTCTTCAAAGGTAATGGTAGATATTGATGGAAATGCATTTGACTGGAGTTTCATGGAAGAAGAGGAAGATCCAACTGAATTTGCACTGATGGCCTTTTCTGATTCTAAGGTACATACTGTTAAAAGTTGTTCCAAATCTTGTTCAGCTTTGAAAGTTTATGAGTCTCTTAAAATACAATATGATAATCAAAGAATAGAGCTTAGTCATGTTAACTTTAATCTTTCAAATCATAAGAGAGGGCTTGCTGTTTTAGAAGCACAAATCACTTTTTATAAATAGAATGAAGCTAATTTTACTGAAGATATAACTGTTTTAAAAAGAGACTTGGAAAATAGAGATGCTCATATCAGTGTGCTTAAGTATGGCTTAGACAATATCATGTTTTTTAACACCCTTCTTTCCAACATGTACATTGTCCAACTATTTTTTTACCACCAGTCTTTCGCTATACTAAAATATGGCAACGATAATTGAAAGAGGCATCAAAGGCATGATCATAGCCGAAGGTATGATAAATTTAATTTTCCAAAAATTACAAATGCAAATACAAATAAAATCACATGATTAGTGTGAATTACAAAGCATGCCAGCCCATTGAGCGGGCCATGACCACTAGTGTATATATATATATATATATATATATATATATATATATATAATTGAGATCAAATGAGAACTTTCTTAAAGTTGTAAAAATTAGAACCAACCAAAATCTCACAAATGACACTCATCTTAAAAGAGAATAAAAACATAACTAATTACAAATAAAATTGTTAAAGATTTGATGGGTTTTCTTATGAAAATTGACGTAAACTAAGTGATACACTTTGATTCAATGTGTAATGTGTATCAAGGTTAGTATTGTGTATCAAGTTTTTAGTGGTTGTTATATATTAGATGTATCAATTTGTGTATAAGAAATTAGTTTTTTGAGATTTTAATGTATATGTATCAAAAATTTAATTGTGTATCAGTAATCCGTTTCTCATGTATGAGTTGGTTATTAGTCGATTTAATATTAACTTGTATTAATATATAATATTTTGGTGCTTCTTTGCTAAAATGGTTATGTATCAATGTTTTAATGGTATTTAGAATAGTTCTCATTTTTACAACTTTAAGAAAGTTCTCACGTTAACCTTCCCCTATATATATATATATATATATATATATATACACTAGACATCAAAGCCCGCCCAAGGGGCGGGCATGACTTATAATGATAATTCGTATGGTTTTAGTTATCGTGAAATTATGGTTAATGATTTGTTTCTTAATATTACTTGGTCGTTAATTAATTGTAATAATTGATAGGTGTGATTAAGTATTATATATATATATATATATATATATATATATATATATATATATATATATATATATATATATATATATATATATATATATAGCTTTCGAAGCCCGCCCGATGGGTGAGCATGACTTGTAATTTTACATTTTAATTTAATAATTTACGGATAATAGTAATTTTTTTAATATATTTGTTATGTTTTAAGTTGATGTGTGTTGATGAATTGTGTTTTAAATCTAATGTTGTACGGTTGACTTATAAATTTTGCATTGGAATGTGCATAATTTCATCCATTGATAGTGTAATTTTTTATGCATGTGTTGTCGAAGCCTGCCCGATGGGTGGGCATGTCTTATAATTATCATTGACATAATTTACTATAGCGAAAGAAGTCCAGTCTGGTTCAAGCGCACCACAATCAACTCACTTATCATAACCAAGTCCCCTTTCCAATGCATTAGTAGGTCTCTCACTTCGTACACCATACTGCAACTTTTGTGAACTTCTACATACACGCATAATCCTTTTTTCTAATCCTATTATTTTTATAAAACAATAAAATAAAATAAAAGAGAAACTTGACCATTGCTATTCTACACCTATGATTTCACAATCCTTTTTTCTAACCCCTTTACCCAATATAGAATTTTTATGGACTACGACTTGATGGCATGAACAATTACTCTCTGTATCTTGCTCACATAGACAATATCACCAAGTTGCAAATCCTGAAAATACCGAATTTAGTGAATGCGTTATTAAACGGTTTTCATTCGAAAATATTAACTCGAATATAAATGAATTGCCAATTATTTTATTGTTTTAATTCTATTGTTGAATGAGGTATTTTTATTCAGTTTGAAAGAGCAATACATATGTGTTTTAACATCCAACTAACGCTAAAATTCAACCCACAATAAATTGCTATACAAACTTGGATAATATTAAGCTGAAGCAGCTTTTACAATATCAGTTATGGCTCATGATATAATTTTGGATTGCTGAATGTAGTAGCTTTTTATGAACCTGTCAAACCGCTAAACATTCAAGTCGCAGTCAGAATTTTGTGGATGATGCACTATCAGTTTATAAGCCGGTTCTTCCATGAACCTGTACCATCACATTCGAATCCAACATGTCTCTTCCACCACCTCTTTACCTACAATACCAACTTTGACCATACATGGCTCTAAAAATGATAAATGCTATCATGCATTGAGATTTTCAAGCTGAATTATTGCTTTCATCTACAGCCTCAATGTAAAGGATGCCTGTAAAAGGATCTTGGATAAAGTCGGGCTTCACGAGTCTGAGGTATTCATCATTATTGAATCTGGTGTATCTGACTGGAAGCCTCAAGGAACATCTTAATGGTAACTTCTGGTGCATAACTCGAGATATTCTATGTTTACTTAACTTGAGGTTTTTATTACGTAATATTTAGTTACATTAGATCCTTTAAAGGCTCATTTTGATTGGAAAATAAAGTAGTGTTTGTTCAAAGGTCAAGCCTTGAACGTAGGAGCTTTCTCCAGTTCTTCTTGTTCAAGTATTTCGGTACTTTTCATCTTTGGTGGTTGTCGAAAAGTCGTGAATGACCACAATGCTGATGTCTCACAGCCACACTTCAATTCTTTAATCATGTTTTATTAAATTAAAAGTGTTCCGTTCATTTTCGCTTATCACCATTTTCAATTAGGAGCCACATTTACGTAAAAAATCATACATAAACTGAATGCCATATTGATTAAGATTACAAAATAATATAATATAACTAAGATACCCTAAAGAAAAATTTGCTTTTATGAAATAGTACCTCCACTTTGTCAAAATCCCCTTTGGCGAATCCTGTCTTGAGATTCGTAACGAAAACCGAACTAACAGTAGCTGCTTGCTTACCAGAATAACCCGTCAACACAGCTTATGAGACCACCATGACCAATGACCCAACAGACCATGCAATTGAAAATTAAAAAGAAAAAAAGATACATTAAATGGTTTCTACATTCCTGACAGATTAATAGCTCTTTGAACATGGAAATGAAGTTACAGAGCAACAAAGAGCAAGAGGTGGATTGTGAATCCACCACGCGCGGGTTCAATCCCCTTCGTTCGCCCATCAATAAATGTGAATCAAAGGGTTTATAATAGTGATACTTTGGTTTGCTAAAGTTGTGAGAGACATTAGAAATACATACTATGTCAGATGCAATTAAGATTCGTGGCTTTGCATGATCAACACTGAGTTGAAGCTTGGATACAATGGCATCAGCCCGTGACGAAAGATAATACATAATACATAAATAGAATAATGGCAACCACTACATGAGATTTAATAATCATAGATATTGGAACTGAAGATGTATATAAGTGTGCGTTTGGCATTGCATTTTAAAAGGGATCATCCGGTTAATAAGATCTTCATAATAATGGATTTTACTGAATCGAATTGTTATAGTTAATAAAAGGATCAGAAGTTCACTAATATAGGGGTGAGGTTAAATGGGTGTGGTTCAGACCGTTTTGACCCATTATGATTATGCCATCTAAATGTTAACTAATGAAAGACTGTAAATAGACATAATGAGGACTCACCATCAATACTGAAGTGAAAATACCGTCTCCTGAATCGCTTTCTTTCTGTTAATGATCTGCAAGCTGACTCTAGACCTGTCAAAAACTGCCATTTCAGTTGCGTTTTTTTGTTCATTTACTCCATTAATCTCATAAGCTAACCTTTTTTACTGTTATAAGTGCAACTTATTAAAGTACAAAAGATCAATGTAATTAACAAATACAAATAAGCCCGTAAGCTGGTGAAATAAGCTTATCCAAACAGCCCCTTAATCATTTTACAAATCATGTAAAGAAGTCTTACTGAAGATTAATATAATAGAATTCATTGTTACTGTAATACATTCAAAACCTACTTTTTATATAAGCAAGGGAGTGCGTGTATTGCATATCAAGACAAGCCAAGTATGAGTGGCTAGTGCAATAAGAATATAGTAGCCACAAGGTAATAGGCTACCTCAACGCGTTCTGTATTGGCCTCTGATGGCAAGGTCTTGCTTTCTGAAGATCTAATGCTTAAAATAGTGCATAGTGTAGATTATGGGGTGTTTGGGATTGACGTTTAAAAGTTGTTAGCGATGCGTTATTGGGGATTTGGGGAATAATGGAACTTCGGGTTTGATAATGCAGTAACCTTACACAACAACTTAAAAGTGTTTTATCTCATAACTATAATAACAGTCTTAACATTTTAGATAAGACAATTTAGGAGGATTGATGCATTTAAAATAAACTTTCGGTGACTTTAACCTATTGAACCCATTAGACTCGTTCCCTTTAGTTAAACTTAGATAAAACACAACCCAGATCAGCCCATTAATATATAAGACGCGATATTGATATTTATGTGTAAAGATTGTACCTTAAGCAAATCGGATTAGATTTTCAAGCATTCGGACGGTGATTGTAGCTGCATTTGGAAAAAAGATCAGTTATAATATTATTTTTTTGATAAAGGATAGGGCATACAAAGAAAGCTGATCAATAGAAGTTTTCAACTTCTTTTCGAGGACACCAATTCTCTCATCACAAGCTGAGCTCTCACCCTGTGGAAAACGGAATTTAAAAAGATCAGAAGTTGGTATTTTCGGGCACAACCTGAGTATATTAAAACTGATATCAGGAAGTGATATTAGAAAGTGGTATGAAGTAATAATAAAAGGGTGTAAGGAGGTGCTAAAAAAGAGGCGCTGAAGACAGCGAGTGTGGTTTAAATATGGTTTTCAGGCTAAGCTACAATCAGGCAAGAAGATCTTGTCTTGGCATGTTGCAACATCAGTGAGTGATAAGGGAGTAGTAACAATCAGTAGATGTTTGTTACTCAATGGGGATAGATAGCATGTACCAAAGAACTAAGGATTCAGAAAATTTTAAAATCTAAAAGATATTTAAAAGACACAAACAGTAAGCTCCAAATTGACATTAGCATTAGACAAACCAGTTTACCTGTAAGTTCTTATAGACAACACTCCATATACTCACCCTCCGTATATGGACCGCATGTCCATGACATTTCAGACAGAAGACTAATCGATTCCCAGTCCGTTCAAGTAAGATTTCGACACAACACGTTTCCAGATCTCATAATCAGCAGTAGAGTCCTTTGGGGCTTGTTTTCCATAAAGTCCAACCTCGTTGCTCTTTAGCCAGTATGGTGGTGACTCCAATCTCTATGGCCATGTCTCTGGCCATTTTGCACCGTTCCTGTATTAACAGTTCATGTCAAACATTGGCTCCATATTTGGCATAAAAAGATTCTAATAAAATTTTTTGAGATATTTACCTCTGTCCTATAGGCGTAACCTTCTATGTTCATACGGAAAAAAGTATGGTTGAAATATTTCGAGCTTTTTGATCGATCACTTGCAGACCCATTATAACTAATTGTAAGACTATCAAACCATGTTTTCTATTGATTCTCCTTGTGAAACCTGATGGCTGGCACTGGACCTGTTATAATGTTCCCATCTTAGCTGCTCTGTTAATCAAGCATCAAAATGAGATGTGGTTATAATGTTCCCATGTCTTTAGTATGAAAATTTAGCAAATTGAAGTACTCGATCATATCATATGATCAAAAGCCTATTGACACACCAACACACTCTGATATGGTGTAATATGTAACTCGTTCTTTGTTACCCAAAGGTGTGTCAATGTAAACTATAGGTGGATACCTTGGCTTACCAAATTGCTCATTTATGCTAAATGGAAGTAACGTGAGACAGCAATAAGAGCACCACTAATTAAATTCTTGTGGTGAATAACTTTGAGGTCAAGAGTTGTTTGTATCAAATAATGTTACTTTATGATATAAACCACACTAACTAAAAGTCAAGTGTACCATTAAAAGTTAACTGATTCATAAGAAAATAAACCGCAATTGCTATGTCTCTTGTAACAGTACCATTAAAAGTCAAGTGTTACCTTCCATTGAAGTAGTGGTTGTCTTGAAACTATTGAGCTTCAACTCAATAGAGCTTCCGGGTGTTATGGTACTTGTGTCTCCCTTTAAAATATGGGGGTATTTACCACTTCTTACAAGTTGTTTACGCTGAAAACATACATATAATAGTAAGAAGGTATCCAAATAGAAAATAGCTGGCTACATAATATTGCAAGTGTATAATATACAAAAAAATATTCATATAAAGAACATCATATCACTGATTCATACCTGCAACGTTCAAGGCTGTCCATTCCAACTGTATGACATGGTTTATCTACATAAAGATTTGCCCTCTAATTCTCAATAAAAAGTTTTGATATCAAGCCTCATGTCCCATGCTATCATCTCCATGATTTGCTGCCACCGACTGTGTGTACCTGCATCAGTATTTATGTTTAGTTTAAGATTGCCAAAGTGTCTGGATTTTATATTGGCATGCCTTGTCGATAACTTACATGCTGAGTATGTAGTCTGTTTCTGGAACGTCTGGATTTAGATAGTAGTAGGTAGTGGGCGTGCTTGAAAGTTGCAGGCCTGCAGTTTACGATGCATGTGTTAGACATTTTTTTTTTACTTGGACTGAATATGTGTATAGGGCAATGATATTACCTCCATTTGTCTTAACCCAATATGAGCTGACCGCCATTATCATTGGTTTTGCTGCATTTTCGTATTCGTCGGTGTCAAAACCGGTATCTTTTTCGCTCCATAGAGTGAATCTGAGTGTATTCCCTCTGTATTTAAAAGACCATGGCAGTTTATTATTGCTGCAAGTTTTCATATCAAGGATAGGATAATGAAGCTTACTCTAGGTTCTAGAGTATGATATCTCTCCACACAACCATCTTTTGAGTCGCGTTTCCAATTTGTTGCACGTCACTGACGTATTGAACGCGTCCGATATAATCTAGAATTAGAAATGTACGATTACAACGAATACTAAACATGTGTCATTCATGAATCTTATATGTACTTGTTAGTATGGTATCGTTATTGTCGGCCCGTGCAGCAGCTTCGTTATACGCGGCAAAGTTAAAGTGATGTGTTGGGAACCCGTTTCCATCGTCATTAACCCATATAAACATGGGAAGTACCTAAACATATCAAATTTAAATGAAAAAAATGGATAATTGGTATTTGTCAATTAAAGCCAAGAAACGACAATATTGTTGATTAGATATTGTGACTATTATTACAAAGATTAACCACAAAGCCCAGGTTAGCGTAGATTCAGGTACACAAACACATATTCATGATTATAAGTCATCAATCTTACTATATGGGCTGAATATTCCATCTTTCCAACAGCTACATCCCTTTTAAAAAATCTGCAATAATCAATAAACCATCATCCTCTTTAATAGATGAGTTATGAAAGACGAGTAATTTTTATATATTATGCTTATATCTATGTTTATACTATCAGCATGCAAGAATCAATAAACCTGGTAAAGGATCCAAATATAATAAACTGGTTCTTTGTGAAAGAATCATACCGCATAACCAAAGATGCATCATGGTGATGAGCCTAAATGTAATATGACAAAGTTTCAGTCCATTCAAATTCTCATTCCTTAAAATTTATTGTATCAGAGGTACCTTGTGTGAAGCATCATCAAAATCTTCCAGTGAACCAAACTCCCTCAAACTATATCAATGAATATAAAAAAATGAATCAATATACGAAAAAAAAAAAAAAAAAAAACAAACAAATATAATTTACATGATTTAATATAAACTGGTTCAATGATATTATTAGGGTTTTGAAAGAAAACAAATGTCGTATGATTAGGGTTTTGTATGATGATATCTTCTTATATAATTTCCTAAAAAAATTATGTAATCCGGTTTATATATTTGGCTTTAAAAGATATAACCATAAATTTAAGTTGATCAGGTGGTAAGATGCATTATTAGTTTAACAACAGGTATAGTGTTCGAACCCTGCTTGTTAAATTTTTACCAAAAAAATAAATTAAATTCGAAATATTAAAAATACTACTGATGACATGGCAAACACTACTGAGACATGGCGCTCAAAACATGATGACTGGGCATTGACCATGATTATGTGGCAAAAAATAGTGATGATTGGGCATTGACCATGAATATGTGGCAATGACTGGGCATTGACCATGAATATGTGACAAAAAATAGTCGAACGCCTCCAGTTATATATATATATATATATATATATATATATATATATATATATATATATATATATATATATATATATATATATATATATATATTTCCAAATAACTCTCTTCGAGTCTTCATTTCAAAATAAGTGAGCTTTTCTCTTTTGGTCAATTGAAAGGCAAAATAGTTTCAACCCGTTCTTCTGTTTATGTAGCTTTTGGTTTCAACCCTTTCTTCTGGCATGCCTTGTTAAACTTTGCAACTGGATACTAGAAGTTTACAGGCTTGACAACTGGCTGCAACAAGCGACAACCTATATAACCAGAGTCTATAATCAACGACAGCCTAATAAAGTCTTAAAAACAACATATTTAGAACAAATGAATTAATAGTCATTGATATTTTATAAGATAAAGTTGAAGGTACCTTTGTATTTTCTTAACTTAACTTGATTACATAAAAACTAAAACTATAATTTAATATTATGTTGAAAATAAAAAATGAATTAGAGATTAAAATGAAAACACATATATTGTTACATTATTATTACAATCAATTATTAATTTCATTTTTTCTTTTTTCTTTTTTTACAAAATATAGACAAATAAAATTTTAGATCTTGAAAGCATTTGGTAAATTGAAAAACTAAAAAAAATAAATTACATGAAAATACAAACTAGATATAAAGAGATGAAATCCTGTAACATTTACATATTGAACAAATTCATTATGACACTTTTACACTCACCTGTTCTTTTTATACATTCAAGCGCACCCTTAAAATGAAGTGCACCCTAAATGGACCATTTTCTTAAAGTATAGATGCGCTGACCATTTTCGTAATATACTTACACCAAGAAAAATTATTATTAAGTAAAAAAGAAGGAAGATGCGAGCAAACCTTTTTTTTAACACTTCTTTTTTTATATATATAAAATACTACCTCCGTCTCATATTAAATGTTTACTTTGACTTTTTATAGTTTTTCTTGTTCAACTTTAACTTTAAATTTTATTATTTATGTTACATAATATTTGATGCAAAATATATGACTGGATTGAGTTTTGTATTTTCATTGGTATAATTTTCATCAACTATTATATAGCACAAACAAAAATATTTACGGTCAAAATTGAACAAGAAAGACTAAAAAAAAGTTAAAGTGGATATTTAATAATGGACGGAAGAGTATAAAAGTTTTCACTTAGTACTTCATTATAAACCATAACAAACATATATGAGCGGTCTATGCAAAATATCCAAAAGCAAAACATAGCCAAATGGTTAAACTTCTAAGAACAAGGCCTAACAACAATAACAACTAAACTATTATTTGAAACAACTCAATAGTCCAAACTTTTTTCCACCATGATAAACCCATCTTCAGTTTGTGTTCCTCATTCAAGTTTCTCTGAATTGTAGAGCCACTTTAAAAAAGGGTGTTCTTCTGGAGGAAGGTTGTCATAATAATTTACTTCAACTGAAGGAGTCGCGCTATAAGGGAATGATTTTGGATGACCAATGATATCACATTGAGTACGAATCACATCTAGATCGAGAACTTTAATGACCATGGTGACGTTCCTGCTATCCTCGCGATTATCACATTAGACTCATTACCCTCAGAGACTGCATCATTATGTGAAAAAATCAACAATTTATCAAGTCAAAGTATTTGATTTGAAAATCGGTACCTATATTTGTGCTCCTGATTTTGCCTGCAACTATTTTATATTCCATCCTTTATTCAATGTGCCCAATAAGCAACTATATACATCAAGCCTACAGGCATGTTTAAAATTCTTATTGGACTTTTACTCTAATAAGGCAATGAAATCAACAACATTCCCTATAAAACCATGTAAATTATACTACTAATTGCTAAAGACCCTAGCATGTGCTAAATAAAACTTGTGAGCTTACGATTATAAAAAAGTTCCAAAAAAGTGTTGGATTAGTAACCACTCACTTGTTGCACCCAAATAGTAAATGAGTTTACCTTTTATTAGTTTCTTCCAATATCTCAAAAGCACCATGGGATTCATAACCATAACTGGAAAGCTAATGTATTAACAAACTACTGTAAACCATTATTGACAAATTAATGTTAATCAATGAGCTGAAAATTACTAAAGGATACAACACTATTTAACTACACGAATCATGCAATTGATACTGCTATTGAATTCACAATATAAGTGAGGGGTCAAAGGTAGTTAGTTTCATACATTCATGACAAAGTGAAAGTCGGTAACATAAAAATAAATTAATTAATTAAAGACAAAATGCCTCTTTTTTAAGGTACTTAGTGATAAAGCTTGTAACGAAGTATAATTTAAAGTTTTGCTAAACATAACCTAAAAGGTTACTTTTAAGAAACATAAAGATGCATAATTGATGATACGTAAAGTCGGTTGATCGATGTTATAATAAACATAAAGGGTGAACAATTATTATTGAAAATACAAACAATCAATACGTGTCTGAATATCTTAAACGTAGCCTTCAGGGCCACATTTAGCAATTTCTTTATAGTGTCAGTTGTCCTACTTCATTGTCAAACATGTATTTACAGTAATAAATTGGTTATTATCAGTTATAGTTTTGATTCGGATAGTAGGGATGTGAGCAGAAATAAAAAAACGTTGCATTGTTAGTTAGAGAAGAATGAATGTGTGTTGATTGGTTTAATAAAAACATAAATACACGAAATGTGTGTATGAAAAAATTGCTACAATTACTCTTTTGTATTTTCTCCCATTAACATAGTTATTGATATTGATTACAATTAAAGTTAACTTATAACATCTTTTTTTATATAATAAGAAAGAAATATTTTGTGACAATCCATCTTTTATAGAGCTCAACTAGTTTGGTACCCGCGCGTTGCTGCAGGAATGTTGTGTTTAATCTAAACTCGAAATAAAACGGTCAAAAAAATTTTTTTTGAAGGACTAACTATGCAAAAGATCGATAACCGCGAGTACTATTTTTATAAATAATTTCTGAAAATAGTATAGTTTTTTACATAAAAGCCCCTAAAGTTATCGAAATTTTGCGAAGTTAGTCCTTAGGGACTAACTATGTAATTTATCGCTAATGCAGGGACTGTTTTTTAAATTTGGTAAGGAAGTTTGTATTGTAGATAACACTATGTCCCTGAAATTATTGGGTCGTTGCAAATTTAATCTATAACTGTTAGGTAACGATTGTTAAGGACTAACTTTGCAATTGATCTATAACGTCAGGGGCTAAAAGTGTCAAAAAAGAATGTTACTGTAGAAACAACTGTAGCAGCTACAGTGTTTGCTACAGTAACCTCTTATCCTTTAGTATATATATATATAATTACAAAATTGAACTCTCATATTAACTAATAAAAGTCAAAACTAAGTTAGTTTGGTCAAACTATTTATAAATTCGATGGAGAAAAGAAAATAAAATATGCATACCCCTCTGAGCTCCTTTCTTTGTAATTTTGAACTTAAGTGTAAATAAAAGATATTATTCTTAAATAGGTAAATGTTTTATAAAAGTATCATACTTGCCACAATTTGTTTTTCTGGGTAGCGAACAAAATTTTTTGCTTTTCAGTACATTTTTTTCGTCTTTTTGATCTTTTATGGGTAGTGAAAACTTGTGATGACCATTTTGCCAAGTAAATTTGCGAAAATTGCATCCACCGTCCTTAGAGTAAATTATATAAATGGTACTTGTGGTTTAATAAAAATTACATCCACCGTCCCTAAACTTTTTTTTTTTTTTTTTTTTTTTTTTTTTTTTTGATCCACTTCTTATGGTTTTGAAACGTTACGTTTTTATACGTTTTCGTCCGTTTTCTTACGTTTTCGACCGTTTTACTATGTTTTGGTATATTTTTATGCGTTTTCATCCGTTTTTATATGTTTTTGTCCGTTTTCTTATGTTTTATACATTTTTATCTGTTATCATCCGTATTTATACGTTTTCATACAATTTTATATGTTTTCGTCCGTTTTTATAGAATTTTATGCATTTTTATACATTTTCGTCCATTTTATTCGTTTTTGTCCGCTTTTAAACGTTTTCATCCGTTTTTATAAATTTTGGCTCATTTTTATACGTTTTCGTCCATTTTTATTCTTTTTCGTTCGTTTTTATATGTTTTCTTACGTTTTCGTTCGTTTTACTATGTTTTGATCCATTTTTATACGTTTTCGTCCATTTTTATACGTTTTTATACGGTTTTTATTAAAGTTATCATCCATTTTTATTCGTTTTCGTCTGTTTTTATACGTTTTCATCCGTTTTTATCAATTTTGATCCATTTTTATTCGTTATTGTCCGTCTTTATACTTTTTTTTTAGTTTTGGTCCGTTTACATTCACTTTTATACGTTTTCATCTATTTTTATCGTTTTATGCATTTTTTACGTTTTCGTCCATTTTTATTCGTTTTCGTCCGTTTTTATTAGTTTTGGTCCGTTTTGATATGTTTTAGTTTGTTTTTATACGTTTTCATCCGTTTTTATATGTTTTTGCCGCTTTTATACGCTTTTGTCTACTTTTATACGTTTTTGTGCATATGAAAATGGATAATAGTGGTTAATAACTGTTAAAAAACATTTGAAAATGTGTAAAATGTCAAGAACGTATAAAAACGAATGAAAACGAATAAAAACGGACGAAAACGTATAAAAACGAACAAAAACTAATATAAACGGATGAAAACGTATAAAGACGGACGAAAACGTATAAAAACGAATAAAACGGATGAAAACATATTAAACATACAACACCATACAAAAATGTATAAGAACGTATGAAAACGGATAAAAACGTAAGAAAATGTATAAAAGTGGATGAAAACGTACAAAAATAGACTAAAACCTATAAAAACGAACGAAAACAGATAAAAACGGATGAAACATAAGAAAAATGGATGAAAACAGATAAAACATATAAAAGTGGACAAAAGCGGAAAAAATGGACGAAAACGTATAAAAACGGATGAAAACGTGTAAAAACAGTTGAAAACGGACGAAAATTATAAAAACATATGAAAACAAATAAAACGGATGAAAATGTATAAAAGCGGATAAAACGGACGAAAATGTATAAAAACGGATAAAAGCGGATAAAAACGAATGAAAACATATAAAAACGGACAAAAACAAATAAAAACGGATTAAAACATATAAAAATGGACAAAAGCATATAAAAATAGATAAAAACGGATGAAAACGTAAAAAACAAACAAAAACAAATAAAAAAGCGGATGAAAATGAACAAAAACGTTTAAAAGCATATAAAAACGTGCGAAAACTCATAAAAGTGGATAAAAACGTATAAAATGAACGAAAACATTTAAGGAACAAGTATGATATTTTTATAAAACATGTGCCGAATCTTGAATCTAATTTTATTGACTTGAGTTAAAATCCTCAATTTCTATAACTTTCAAAAAATATATAATCTTTTTTTTTACAAAACCCCATACGTAAGAGTGTGGGTAATAGCCCATTTTCAAAGCAAAAACAGACAGATACGAAAACAAGCAAAGCAACATGCTCAAACCTTGATTTCTCACACCTAAAATTAATTCAAGATCATTAATTAAACCAATCAAAATCCCACTATATCTGTTGAAATTTTTACAAACTCCAACGTCACAACAATCTTCTGAGAACAAAACTGTGTCGATTGACCATTTAACACACAAAGATAAACCTGATCTAATACAGCTTGGTACAGCAGATATATAGATACTATTCTGATTCAATATCTGACCCTTCCAGACCTTCTTGATATACCTCAAAATCTTCAGGGCTCCATCTGCATATCAAGTTTAGCTTGAAAGTAGCCATCTTGATACCCATTAACCGCTGCATTTACATTACCGAAGCCGTGTTAAGACTTATGTATTAAATTGGTATAGCTATTAATAGATCAGTGGGTTAGGCAGGTTGTAACGGGTCAAATTAGGTTGACCAGCCAATACTTTTTTGCACAATTTTCATTTTCTATTGTGATAGGTATTGTTTCCACCTATTAGAACAATAAATAACAAAGTCTTTTAATAGAAAATTTTCAGAGGCTGATAGGATAACTTTTGAGACATTCGACCCCTTTGATATCCTCTCTTTTAGCAAAAAAATTAATTTGACACATCTGAGATAGTAAATAACAGCCTGAACCAATTCATTTATAAGTGCAAAGGGTCTCTTTAGTTACTAATGTTGGATACAGAAAGAAAGGCAGAAAACAAACCAGTATGCGAGAAGATTCAGGCGATATGGGTTTGCCCTCTTCACATACAACAAAATCCCCAACAAGTTCCACCACTCCTGCTCAATATGGAAAAAATAATCAAAAAGGGCAAAATAAGACTTGTTGAAAGGTTGCTTTTGTGTGTGCATATTAAAGGCTCTCTATTTAAGAGTCAAAGGGCACCTTTGTTTAGGCGCACAGGGATTCCTTGCTTGCGCAAGAAGGGTTCCATCTCATGCGTGAATTGCTCCAGAGGACCTTCCTTAAGTTCAACCTGTCAAGTCAATTAGTCAAACATGAGAAAGCTGAGAAACAGATTCATAATCATAACATATAGCAACACAAACAATTGCTTCGTCTATATTGTGAGGTTTGAAATTGGTCATTACTACATAACATATGTTGACTTTGACCCAAATGATAAACCATAACCTGTAATCTTAAGTTGATTATCTCTGCTTTTCGTTTATTCTATAATGAAAGAAGGATTTAGATATTTGACTGGTAGGAAATGCTCCTACAATGTGTGTGGGGTAACCATGGTCAAGTGTTGCAAAATATTAAGAGATGAGTAAGGCTTGGTGAATCAAAAAAAGCTAAATGTTTTGTTATAAAATAGTGAGCCAAAATCAAACAATTTAAAATCACATATTAAAAAGAACAGATAGTGTGTAAAAATTCAAATAAATTCCAACCGAATACATGATACTGTGTAGCAATTCAGAATCAAAGATCAAAAGCAAAAAGGATACAAAATTAAACTTCAAGTACTACAAACTTCTAAACGAAATAGGATTAACAACGCCAATAACAGATCCATTCATATCAATTGATATGTTTATTAGACCATTTATGATAAGAATTTTTTAGTAAAAAAAAAACTAACCGTTTCAGTGGCAATACTTCCCGTCCTAGCAAAATCATAATCTTCATACTCGTTGAATATCCTGCCAAATATGAAGTTTTGCATAGTTACAATGCATGTAATGAGAATCTGAAATATAGAGCACTCAAGAAAAGCCAGATCTAATACATAACAAGCAGTTAACGATAAAAGAGTGATCTTAATAAACTCAGTGTTCAAGTTAGTGGTACCTTTGAGCCTCTTCTTTTGGCATATTGGTGAGACAGAGCCCAGAGTCCCCGCGAAGAAGCTGTAAGCAGATAATAAAAAGAGACTCTAATCAAATGAGGGTAAGTGCAACGAAATAGTCTCATCATACACCCAGCAACAATTTTTTACCTTGGACACTTTGTGAAGCCCGGTTCTAATTTCATCAGAATCAGAACGGCCTAGAGCAACCTGCATGACTTTGTTTGTGCCGAGAAAAAATCTGAAACACAAAACAGCAAAAATCACAGATATTATCAGGGAATTGCAGTTAAATCTGGACTTGATGGTATTCCAAGTTGACATTACAATAAGGCTACTCTCAAGCTAATAACAAAAATGAAATCTCAATTTTTCCATAAAGTTCAGAACGACGTTTGCATATTTATTGTAACCGACTACCAATTACACATGCAGACTGAAGCTGCACCTATGGCTTATTACCCCGAGAAGATAAATATACGACGGCTAAACACATCAAGCACGGTTATTATAATATAGATTGTAAACCATTTATATGAGTCTATATTACTTATCGTGGTCAACATAATGGTTACAAATTTATAAGTCTAACCTAAGCAAACATTGATTGCACTCCTTTTCAAAACACTTCCTCGAGTAAATAGACCATACAAAAAAGTTATCTTGCGTGTTTGGTTTGGTGGCAACAATCACCATTGGTAAGGACTTATGCATATAATGCGTATAATTATGGGTTTAATTCCCATTTTTTAGAATCAAAACACCTCTACAAGATATAAACCCATTTCCATACCCACAAAACAAACACCAAGGTTGGGCGGTTCCTACATGGTTTCCTGTGTTTTTGCATAACATTTAAAACAAATGAAAACAAAGCCGTACCTGCTGGTGGATTTAAGCTGCTCCCTGAACTGCTTAAACTTAAGATTCCTCATATTCTCGAAGCTAAAAACATAGATAGAACTATACTGCTCAACGGCCTCACGAATAGTGTTGACAATCGCCTCTTTATGCTCTCTCCCTTTCTTCTTTGTCTTTGACAATGTCACTGCATTCAACCAATAAAAATTTACAAAACTAAAAAAGATTAATTTTAAGCAGTTTAAAAACAGCAAACTTGTGCTTGTCTGCTTATTTAGTGTACAAAAGGCAACTTTCAATAAGCAAGTCAGGACATGCTTATTTGAAATGTTAATTAAAATTAGCTTTTATACCCTTATAAATAACCTAAAGTTATAAGCTGCTTAAACATAGTCATCAACAAAATCAAAGACTAAATCTGGGGGTGTTTGGGTTTGCTTATTTTTACTTCTTACGCTTAAAAATAAGTACTTTTTAGGAATGAAAATAACTTTTTTCACTTATTAACGATTTTGTGATATGAAATATAACAACTGCTTAAAAATAAGCAATCACAAACACCCAATATATAGTGAACTGCTTATATTCTTAAGGTGCTTAAAATATATAACTAAATAAAAAAAATGCATAAAATTAATAAAGATTATTTAACCTGGTCTGTCTCTCTTTGATTTCGGCATGATGAAGAGGAATTGTCAAAAGGGAGGAGTGGTTTTTGTTTGTATAAACCCTACAAAACCAACAAGAAGATATTTAGGTCTAGGGTTTGGGTTTTTGTTATTATTTTTTATGGGCTTTATTAAATATTTCTTCAAATTTATCAGGTTGGGCTTTGGCCCATTGTATCATATTCATTTGCCGTATGGATATTTTTCTTTTAGAAAATCAGTCAATCACCGTCAAAATATTGGTTTCAGATATGTATATTTTGAAGTCCGATATTGTAAGGTTAGAAATGGTCCCGAGATTAAGGTGGTGTTTATTTTTTAAGAGGCTCTGAATCTGAATCTGAACCGCACATTTGAATCTAAATTTGAGGCGTAAATGTCTGAATCTGACCGTATCTGAACAAGAAAAAAAAACTCATGTTTGAACCGCACATTTGCTTGCTTGTACTAATTTTTTTTTTTTTTTTTTTTTGGTTATTTTTGTGTCAGCAAGAGGCAACAAGAGGCATTCAGACACCCCTCTCAAGTATAGACCATTAAGATCTTACTGCCTCTGAACGCGTCTGAACGGGAAAAAAAAACAAACGGTCTGAACGACCAAAATGTCTGACCGCGTCTGAACGGTTCAGATTAAGAGGCTGTTAAGAGCCTCTTTATGAAAAACAAACACCACCTAACTCTTTGAAGTCACATACATTATGTTTTATCTGTTTGGTTTTCAGGTTGTTTTGTCGTTCGGGTCTATCAGTTTGAAAACTTTTAAAGTCAAAATCAAAACCAAACCAAGCCAATTATAGAACGGATAAACCAAACCATACACCAAATTAAAAGTCAGTTTGGTTTCGGTTAAAACCAAGAAAACCAAATTTAAGTAAACATAAAAATATCATCTTAATTATAAACTAAAAAGAATAAAATAAAATAAAAAATAAAAAGCTCAAATAAAGTTAACAAATCAAAAGATCTCACAAAGTGCTCAAGTAACTCAATAAAACAGAAGTGTAAGAAACAAAAAGATTTCGCAGCTTAATACCAGTAAATGAAAGCAAAACAAGATAAAATTTTCTTCAACAAAAGTTTCATAAATGTTATTAACTTAAAATATTTCATCTTCAAGCATGCAAACCCAGTTGAATCTCGGGATTGTTAGTTAGAGCATAAGGTATGGTTTGGTGAAGTGGGGTGGTGCAGAGAGAAAAATGGTGTCACATCAACACATTTTCTCATAACAGCAGAATTCACCACAATAGCAAAACACCATTCCCTCATATCACACGAGAATCTGGTGTTATGATACACCTCTAGACCCCACAATTTTAATTTATTTTTTTCATTAATGAAATATCTATATTAATCTGTTACCATATATCCTTAAAATGTAGTGTATAACTACCACCACCAACATCACCATCATCTTCGTCACCTCCACCGCCATCCACCACCACCATTACAACCATCCACCTTGTGTATGTTGCAATTTGCTATCACCCAAATATACACGACTAGGACTTGATTTTCTAATACAGAAAAAGAATACTTGTTTTTCATTAACATGGTGGTGTGTGTAAACTGATATTATTCCCGTGTCTCATAATGAATACATATAAGAGTATAAATACACAATAAATGATATAAATGGGCTAGACCCAATGGGCCTAATGTACATAATGATATACGTCTAACAGTCTCCCACAGTCGGAGCGGGAGAAGGACGAACGCTCAAACTGGATCGAAAATCATCAAATAATGCATATGGAAGGCCTTTGGTGAAGATATCTGCAAATTGATAACGATAAGGAAAGTGAAGAACAAGAACAAGACCTTCCGCTACCTGGTCGCGAACAAAATGTATGTCAATCTCAATGTGCTTCATGCGCTGATGTTGCACGGGATTGGAAGACATATACACAGCACTCACATTATCACAATAAACCAATATAGCACGCTGCAATGGGGAATGTAGCCAGGGGCGGTACCAAAAAAAATTCAAGAGGGGGAAAAAGTTAAAAGTAAGTGCCAGTCGGGTCATATCAGTAACTTGACCTTTGTTGTTGTACTGAAATCGATTTTACTTTTAATGAAACTGAATTTTTTCGGTATTTGTTTACATGCGAGAACCAAAACTAAGAATTGACGATGATATGCACAATATTTAGCACATACATGCTTTTTCTGATCGATATTAACACAAGTAGTTGAAGCAAAATAAAAAGTTGGATAACAAAATTTTCACAAAACTATAGAGTAGCACAAGAACTGAGCATTATATCTCCACGAAGGTGCAAATGTCCTTAAACACTTGAGTTTGATGCAACTATTAGATAAATTTTCACAGTTATACTATTTACCACTTATGGGGCAAAATAAAATTCTCTAATCAATCGATATTACTCGAGTGAACTTTGTGGGGCAGCTGCCCACATTGCCCCCATTGTGGTACCGCCCCTGAATGTAGCTCACATAATAAGTTACATAGCCAAGCCGTCTCAGCAACAACATTAGCAACACCACGATACTCAGCTTCCGCACTAAAGCGGGAAAGAGTAGCTTGTCGCTTTGAGGACCAGGATAACAAGTTTTTGCCAAGAAACACACAATACCCGGACGTAGATCAACGAGTAGTAGGGCATCCTGCCCAATCTGCATTGAAAAAAACAACTAGGGAAAGAGGAGATGCAGAAAATAGGTGAAGTCCATAGTCAAGAGTGCCCCGAACATAACGTAGAATCCGCTTTGCTCGATGTTGCTCCTGAGGATCATCCATAAATAAACAAACCTGCTGAACCGCATATGACAAATTAGGTATGGTAAATGTAAGATACTGAAGTGATCCCGCAAGGCTCCTATAGAGAGTCGGGTCATACACAATAGGACCATCAGCACCGAGTTTGGACTCAGTATCAACTTGTGTACGACATGAATGACAATTGAGCATACCAGCACACTCCAAAATCTCCAAAGCATACTTCCGCTAGCAAAGAAACATACATGTAGCATCATGAGAAACATATATACCCAAAAAATAATGTAAAGAACCAAGGTCAGTCATCGAGAACTCGCTATGGAGAGAAGAAATGATCCGTTGTAACAATGTTGGAGACGGCGCAGTCAAAATAATATCATCAACATAAATCAACAAGTAAACAATATCGGGCCCTCTTTTGTAAATGAATAGTGATGATTCACATCAACTATGAGCAAAACTAACCCAAGTAGCATAACCTGCAAATCGTTGAAACCAGGCTTGAGGAGCCTGCTTAAGACCATAAAGAGAACGATGTAGAAGACATACATGATTGGGACGCTGCGGGTCCCGAAAACCTGGTGGCTGATGCATATATACTGTCTTAGAGAGGTGTCCATGTAAAAAGGCATTCTTGGCATCAAGCTGATGAACAGGCCATTGTCGAGAAGCCGCGAGACTGAGCACGGTACGAATGGTTTCCGGTTTAACCACCTGACTAAAAGTCTCATCACATTTA
Organism: Artemisia argyi; assembly: GCA_030686995.1. Classification (NCBI taxonomy): domain Eukaryota; kingdom Viridiplantae; phylum Streptophyta; class Magnoliopsida; order Asterales; family Asteraceae; genus Artemisia; species Artemisia argyi. The sequence continues at coordinate 68,338,449 of CM060676.1, read as the reverse complement.
ATACCAATATGTTGACTGCGGCCATTAGCGACAAAGCGAGCTTTATATCGACTAAGGGATCCGTCTGCAAAATACTTGTGCTTAAATAACCACATGGAATGAACATTGTTCATATCAGGTGGTCGTGGCACAAAAATCCAAGTTTCACTTTTAATAAGCGCATTATATTCATCAAGCATAGCATTTTGCCAATTTGGGTCGGTGAAAGCTGCATTATTGCTTTTTGGTATTGGGGAAATGATAGAAACATGACAATTATATTTGGGATAGGATTGACGAATACCAAGGCGAAGCCGAGTGACCATGGGATGAGTGGAAACAGAATCGAGTGGTGTGGTCGCGGCCTGATGAAGTTATTGGGCCGCTTGAGTTTGTTGGGAGGGTTAGGTCGTTTGGGTTGATTCGTCCGATTGATCTTGGTGATCTTGTTGGGCCAACTGTGATAATTGGGTGGATGGGTGTGGTGAGCCGATTAGTTAGCTTGGTTATGTTGAGGCGGAGGTTGGGCCGAGTGTGGTTGTTAGTGGTCCGAACAAGCTAGAGGGTGTATGGGCCCTAGTAGGCTTGTTGGTGATCTGGTCAGTGGTGATGGACATGGGTAAGAGAATCGGGTCCTCGTTGAGGAATATGTAGGAGGGGTCATCGTTGGGTGTAACCGAACCGTATGGGAAAATGGTTTCATCAAAGCTGACATGACAGGAAATGATTATTTTATTCGTGGCGAGGTCAAGGAATTGGTATCCTCGATGGTTAGAAGGATAGCCAAAGAAGATACAAGGGGTAGAGCGAGGTGCAAGTTTGTGGGAGGTGTCTAGATTAGGGTAACAAAGACATTCAAAAACACGCAAAAATGTGTAATCGGGTTTTGTATTGTATAGGCGTGTATGAGGAGTGTTGTTTTGAATTGTGGTTGAGGGAAGGATGTTAATTAGGTGAGTGGCCATATAAAGTGTGTCGACCCAAAAGTGAGGTGGTAAGTGGACTTGAAACAAAAGGGTACGAATTTGATTATTGATGGTGCAAATCATTATCTCAAACTTCCCATCTTGTTGGGAGGTAAGGGGCAATAGAATCCAATATGGATGCCATTTTTATCAAAAAGATGTTGAAGGTTATGGTTATCAAATTCACCACCGTGGTTACATTGGAAAGCCTTGATATCCGTTTTAAATTGATTTTTAACAAAAGAACGAAATTGAGTAAATTTACTAAATGTGTCAAATTTATGTCGCAATGGATAAATCCAGACATAATGAGAAAAATGGTCTAAAAACAAAACAAAATATATTATTCCACTAATGCTCGAAATTGGGGAAGTCCACAAGTCCGAGTGGACAATATCAAAAGAAGAGTCAACAATAGAATCTAAACTCACAAATGGACGTTGCACGTGTTTATCAAGCTGAGAAGCATGGCAAAGCACGGGGGACTTCGTTTTATTGCACAGAATACTATTACTATAAATAAGAGATCGTAACACGTCACATCCAGGATGACCTAGTCACTGGTGCCACGTTTGTTGACTCGTGACAAAAGCTTGGGGGGGAGGTGGTGGACTTGGTAACGGGATATAGATCTCCACTACTATCACATTGGAGTAGATTTTGACGAGTCGAATTATCCTTCACAGAAAAACCAAATTTGTCAAATTAAATTGTACATTTATTGTCACGAGTAAATTTACGAACAGAAATTAGGTTTTCGACAATATGGGGAGCGACAAGGACATGATTAAGATGTAATGGTTTATAAGGTGTTGGCAAAATGTTATGACCTGTATTGGTGACGGGTATAGAAGCACCATCACCAAGAAAAATAGATGGATAAATACGCTCATTAAAAAGAGAACTTAAATTATTTGCGTAAGAGTTGAGATGTAAAGACGTACCTGTGTCCATATTCCACCCATCATTTTCAAAATCTTGTAATGTTAAAGTGCTAAATGCTTAGGGTAGTGATGTGTCTTGAGAATCGACATGTGCCTATATCTGCTGAGGAATGAACAAGTTGGTCCCACGGTTATTAGTAGACCTATGAGATTGCTGTTGGGCCGAACGCTGATGTGTTGGATCTGTTTGTTGGACTGAGTTGGATTGAATTTGGTTCAGCAACTTGTGATGGGCTTAAAGCAATTGGTTGAACGCTCCAATTAAGGAACTATGGCCCATTTGTGAAGTATTAAATCGTGGACCAGTGGACCTAGAACCATTATTTGACCAGTTTGTATTGTTATAACCTCCATTTGTAGTATTCCCATTTATATAATAACCCCCATTATTAGAATTCCCACTATTAGAGCTCCCGTTAGTACGAGGAACGCTAACTTGTACAAAACGACATTCATCCCCATAATTGCAAAACCCACGAGAGAAGTTACGGCAAACTAAAGTGGATTTGGAATGGGGTGTGTGTTATTACCTTGAGACCAAGCCGAGCTAGACTGCGCAACGAGAGTAGTGAGAGATGACGAGGATATTCGAGCGCACGAGGAAGCTGAGTTCTTCCAGTTCATACGGGTCTCGGCAAGTGACAACACAGACCGTACATCTTCCAGGTTCGGAAAAGGATCCTTGTTAAGGATGACGTGGGCCACTTGATCGTACTTATCACTTAGGCCATTGATAGTATATGTGACAAAGTCATCCTCAGTTATGTTCGACCCGAGGTTGTCGAGACGCGAACAAGGGAGTCAATCTTGCGACAATATGTGTCCATTGTTAAGTCCCCAATATCTTGACTTCGTAACTCACCAACAAGTTCGACGGTTTTCGAACGTTTGTTGTCCTTAAAAACTTTTTCCAGAACATCCCATACATCTTCGGTTGTGATAGGTTTGGTTTTTAGAACACGTTCGAGCAGGAATTCGGAGATGGTGGAAAGGATTCAAGATTGGATAATGGAGTCAACTGTGAGCCATTCATCCGTGGGGGGGTGTCATTGTTGTTACTGTCAGACGCAGGTGGTTGCACAAACTCTAGTGCTTTGCATCCTCGTAATTGGATCAAGAAAAGAGCACTCCAATTCTAGTAGTTTAGTTTGTCAGCATCAAGTGTGATGGGCATAAGATTTGTTGAAGTTCGTGGTCATGAGGAGCTTTGCATATTTGGAGGGTGTGGCTGTGATAACCGATTCAGTGACCATGATGAAGGATGGAGGGAGATTTTGGGTTAACAGGGTGCGGCAGAGAAGAACACCGGGGGGGGGGGGGGGGGGGGGGGGGGGGCGTAGATTGTGTTTAGGGTTTACAAAGTTGTAGGGATCAGTTTTGGCAATTCTCAGATAACATGTAAACTGATATTATTCCAGTGTCTCATAATAAATACACATAAGAGTATAAATACACAATACATGATATAAATGGGCTAGACCCAATGGGTCTAATGTACATGTAATGATATACGTCTAATGGTGTGCTTTATAACTCGTTACAGGTCACTGACCGGTGCACTATTGAGGAGCGCGGATGAATAAAAGATTGTTGTAATAGGAATGAGTTAATTTATGTTTCTCTCATTTTTTATACTTTCTTCATTGTTTTGAATCCTTAATTTCAAATGCTTCGAGTTACTTCTCATACTACTATCATCTTTCTCAATCTTATTCCAACATATTTTGTAAGTCCAACTCTTTTTATCATGTTCAAGTAATTGTATATGATTAAATTATATATCACCCTACTTTCATGATTAATTTCATATATACCCAAGATGCAAGTATTGAATGCATCATGTACAATATTTTTAATGCATGTTTTGGTATATATTAAATTTCCAACTAAAATGAGGGGAGATATGAAATTGTCCCAAATAATAAATGGTTAAATGGTTAAATGGTTTATATGTAGAACTCGTTATTCATCTATAGAGGAAGGGCACGAGTAAGCATATACAGGTATTAATTTAAGATGATTATCGACATTTCAAGACTGTTGCTTTTTATTGCAAGAATGCACAGATTTATTGTTGTCTTAAACATTTTAGTAAAATGTGAGTTATATTTCAAAACTGAAATATATTAATCGACTTCAACATTAGTATAAGGTGGTCCTAAGGTTGCCCCCAGTAATCCCAAGCGATCGACTTTGACGATCGATTACTACTCGATCTTCCTGTTGTAGGCATTCGATCGCTGTCCCTTGTTTCACAAACTTGGTTGCTTGGGTGATCGATATATTTGTTTGTGTATTTAAATTTTAACCGTTACAACGGTTGAAAAAAAAACAAAAAACAAAAAACAAAAACTAGCCGTTGCATTCCAAAAAAAAAAGAGAGATTTTAACACACTATACATACCACATATTAACACAACATATTACACACTTCAATCCACAAAATTTCACAATTCTCTCTATTCAAAATGATCACGAAGTCCTCATATAGCACTTATTCCAATCATGGATGGGGGATCACTTGTAGGAATTTGCAAAATCCCTCATATCGTCGAACAACTACAAAAGTATATCAAAAAAACAAGCTAACAAAGATGACACGGAACGACAAGAGGCAATTGTCGAAGTTATTAAAAAGTTTGAGCTCGTAAAGGCACTCAAACAACGACTAAGAACACGATACACAGAGTGCAAAGACATCTCTGATGACAGAAAATTTGTGATCAACTAGTTTTTGTACGATGAATATTGCAAAGACGCTGCCGTTGTTGAGATATTGTGGGGTTGTGTGAATCAGATACATGCCCAAAAATCTAACAAGTATTGATTGGTATAATTGTGTCTATTCCATACAAAACAAGGGATACATATAGCCTCTATACATGCTATTTTGGGTAAATAGTAATCAACTACTAATTACATTAAGACTAAATCAATCACAATAATTCTATGCTTATCTTGAATGCAATCTTGTACAGTCACTAACAACTAATACTCCCCCGCAGTTGGAGCGGGAGGAAGCCGGACGCTCAAACTAGATCTAAAATCTTCAAATAAGGCTGAAGGAAGGCCTTTGGTGAAGATATCTGCGTACTGATAACAGGAGGGTACATGGAGCACACGAACCTGACTAGCAGTAACCATGTCACGGACAAAATGTATATCAATCTTAATATGTTTGGTCCGTTGATGTTGAACAGGGTTGGCAGACAAATAGATGGCACTAACATTATCACAGTAGACAAGAGTGGCAGCAGAAAGAGGAGAATGCAGCTCACGAAGAAGGTTACGAAGCCATGCAGTCTCAGCTACAACATTAGCAACACCCCGGTACTCAGTTTCGACACTTGAATGGGAGATGGTGTGCTATCGTTTGGAAGACCAAGAAAGAAGATTGTCGCCCAGAAAAACACAGTATCTTGAAGTAGAGCGTCATGTGAATGGGCAACCCGCCCAATCTGCATCTGTATATCCAACAAGAGAAGTGGTAGATGATGAATATAGGTGTAGAAAATAAGTCCCTCGAACGTATCGTAAAATACGCTTAAGGGAAGCTAAATGTAGCTCGCGAGGATCATGCATGTAAAGACAAATCTGTTGGACAGCGTAGGAGAGATCCGGTCTGGTAAATGTGAGATACTGAAGACCACCTGCAAGACTGCGATATAAAGTAGGATCCTGAACTGGAACTCCTTCGGGACCGAGTTTGGATTCTGTATCAACTGGTGTTCGAGATGGGTTACAGTTGGCCATGTGAGCACGCTCAAGGAGCTCAGTAGCATACTTCCGTTGAGATAGAAATAAACCTGTATAATGTCTTGTAGCAGAAATACCAAGGAAGTAATTAAATGCCCCGAGATCAGTCATGTCAAACTCACTATGCAGGGAGGTAATGATCTGCTGTAGAAGAGGCTGTAAGAATAATGTCATCCACATAGATAAGTAGGTAAGCAACTTGAGAGCCCTGTCGAAGAATAAATAAAGAAGAGTCACAGCGACTGTGGTAAAATCCAACCCTAGTAGCATAACCTGCAAATCTCTGAAACCAAGCACGAGGTGCTTGCTTTAGCCCGTATAAAGATTTCTATAGAAGGCAAACATGGTGAGGGTACCGAGGGTCCACAAATTCGGACGGTTGGTGCATATATACAATCCCAGATAAATTCCCGTTGAGAAAAGCATTCTTAACGTCAAGCTGATGAATAGGCCACATGCGAGATACCGCAAGACTAAGAACAGTGCATATGGTAGCCGGCTTAACTACTGGACTAAAGGTCTCGTCACAGTCAATAGCAAGTTGTTGACTACTACCATTGGTAACCAAACGAGCCTTATAACGACTCAAAGTCCCGTTAGCATGAAATTTATGCTTGAACAACCACATAGATCTTACCAAATTAACTCCAGATGGCCGAGGTACAAGAATCCAAGTACCATTTTTAACTAACGCATTATACTCATCATACATAGCATTATTCCAATGAGGGTTTTGTAGAGCGAGGAAGGGATATTTAGGTAAGGGCGAGATAGGAGAAATATGAAGTGAGAGACGTTCAATGGGTTTGACAATGCCTGATTGTGACCGAGTGACCATGCGGTGAGTACGGGGTGGTTCGGTGGGAGGTTGTGTAGTTTGGGTAGAGGCGTCGTGGTTGGTTGGTTGCGTAGGAGGTTGTTGGGCTGGTGATGGTTGATTTTGGGTTGCGGTTTGTGGTCTGTTGGGTTGTGGTTGAGCTGCGGGTAGTGGGCTGATACGTGGGAATTGTGCCCTCGCAACAGGTTTTACCTCTCAAGTGATCTTGAGAAGCTTACAACCCCTACCAGGCAGTGTACCTGATCGTTGTAGTATAATATAGTGACAAGTACCGGGGGATTGATCGTTCAACTCAGGAATAGTGTCGCTAGGATTAGAAAGCCTACTAAACTAGATCTAGAGGTGAGGGATGATTCTATTTGTATTTTTATATTTTATGAAAGGAAGTAAAATCTTGGGTTTTGAAGGAGTGGGCGGAATTAGTTGCTAGCCAACTAACCCAATTAACTAAGATGCAATCAAAATAAAAATAAAAGAAATGAAAATTAAACTAGTTTACTAATGTGGTGGAAACAATAATGAGAAAAGTTGTGTTTACTTAGATTTCATTACTCCCTAGATATCTTTTACCGGTTGATTAGCTTGTTACAATTGCATGGATGACAGGTTATATTCCTTAATACTAGCCGTAGGGCCGTGTACAATATTCCCTAACTCTATAAGATCCTACTTCACTCCTATGTCGAGCCGTTAAAAGCTCCTAACATGGGATCATTAGAATTCACTTATGCATTAAATACAACCAAAAATCGTAGTACACCTCCGATCATGTTTCTTAAGACGTTCAAGCAAGTTACCAATGGAAGTCTGCCAGTTTTCTTAAGCTTAACATCGAATACAATCATCCGTAACAATTATAAACAAACAATCAACCCATAATCAACATCTAGGTTTCACCACATCTAAGCAAACACAATAAAAGCCTAGCCTAACATGTTAAAAGAAAGATACACATAAGATAGAATCAAACAATACATAGACATATTGAATGATTATTGAGGTACTTATCTTTATTCAAACATGGAAGAAAGAAGGGTTTGAAACCCCTTCAATATACATGAAATTCGACCTAGGGTTTTTACACAACTTGTTCCTCAAAAGTTCCACACTTTACAATGAAAAATTGAAAAAATATATATAGACTATGCATCCTGACGGCGTCATGTGTTAACCTCTGACGCCGTCAACTCGCCGCCAAGTTGAAATTCGTATTGCCTAGATCCACTTATGAAGCCGTCATGTAGGAATAAGCTCTGGGCCGTCACATGTATTTGGACCCTGACGGCCTTGGTGACGCCGTCAGGCCAATAACAAAGAAAATGTTCTGGGTCGTCACGTTATAAGTTCCACATCCACCTCTTTTGTCACTTTTGACGCCGTCGCTAGTAAACCCTTGACATCGTCAGGTACTGTCCAGCAAGGAATTTTGAGACTTTGCCGTTTTCTTCACTTTTATGCTCCAAAAACATCCAAAATGCTTTCTTTTCCAGATTTCTCCTCAAAAGTACCTAAAATGACAAAAGGAACGATTTAGGGCAATAATTGATCAAATAATCTCGAATTCGGGCTTAAATGACCCCTTAAAAGCGGTACACATTTCGCCTCATCATGGGCTGTTGGGTAAACTCGTGTGAGCAGAAGGTGTGATGGGCTCATGATGGGTATTAGGAAAGTTCTGTAGTGGATTTGGTAATGGGGGGTTAGTAAGCACTTGGTGAAGTAGAGGGGACGGTGTAGAGCCTAAAAAGGTGTAGGAAAGAGGTGATTCGGGTGTCATTGAGCGGTAAGGGAATTGGGTTTCGTCAAAGGTGACATGTCGGGAAAGTAAAATTTTGTTTGTTTCAAGGTCTAGGCATCGAAAGCCACGATGATAGGCGAGATATCCCAAGAAGATGCACGGTGTTACTCGTGGGGCAAGTTTGTGAGGGGAGTGTAGGTGAGGGTAGCATAAACACCCAAATATACGTAAGTTAGAGTAGTTGGGTGCTTTGTGAAAAAGTTTTGTGTAGGGGATTTCGTTGTTGATGGCGGTAGAAGGTAAAAGGTTGAGGAGATAAGCGGCCATATGGAGAGCCTCGACCCAAAAGGTAGGGGTAAGTGAGCTTGAAACAAGAGCGTACGAATGACATTGTTGATGGTTCTAATCATGCGTTCCGCCTTGCCATTTTGTTGGGAGGTTTTTGGGCAAGAAAATCTAAATTGTATCCTGTGGTTAGCAAAAAGTGTATGTAAGCAGTTATTGTCGAACTCACCACCATGATCACATTGGAAACTTTTTATTTCGCATTTAAATTGGTTCTTTACATAATTACAAAAATGCAAAAATTTATCAAGCATGTTAGATTTATGACGAAGAGGGTAAATCCATAAATAATGAGAGAAATTATCGAGAAATAAGACGTAGTATTTGAAACCACTTTTACTAACAATTTGGGATGTCCATAAATCGGAATGAATAATATCAAAACAATGTTCAATAGTGGAATTATAACTATGAAATGGAAGCTTCACATGCTTGCCATGTTAGCATGCATGACATACATGTGGAGACTTTTCTTTATTACACGAAATAAATTGACGAGAAACAAGAGATCGTAGCACTTCGTCACCGGGATATCCGAGGCGTTGGTGCCACGTAGAGGAGCTTGTTGAGAAAAGAGCGGTAGGGACAGTTGACGGCTTGGTAACGAGATAGAGATCACCCGAACTATCACATCGAATGAGGATATGGCGAGTCCAGAAGTCCTTCACAAAAAAACCAAAAGCGTCAAATTCGATAGTGCATTTGTTATCTCTAGTAAATTGACGAACATAAATGAGATTTTTAATAATATTGGGGGTGACAAGGACATTGTGTAGATGGAGTGGACGATGAGTAGATGGAATAATGCTATGTCCGGTGTTAGTGACGGGAATAGAATTTCCATCACCAACGTGCACAGATAGGAATAAACGTTTGTTAAAAAGTGTACTTAAATTACTTGCGTTAGAATTTAAATGCGAAGAAGCACCTGTATCCATATTCCACGTTGGATTTTACAAATTGATAGTGCTAAACGCACTAGGTAGTGAAGTGGCTTGAGACTGATATGCAACCGGGGCGGGACCAAGAATACTAGCAGGTTGTGTAAACTGTGGTGTGAGTTGGGTTGGTTGCTATTGGGCTTGGAGCTGATAGTGGGTTGCTGGTGGAGTAGTAATAATATTGGTGTTGGGCTAGGAATAAATCAAAGGGGCAGCATAGGCTTGGGGCAAGGTCTGTTGGATTAGACGAGGGTGAGGGTTGGGCTGGTTTGTGTAATGGGCCAGGCGGTTGGTGTAGAAACCAGGTGGAGCCTGATTGAGCCTAAACCACCTAACTTATATTGACCAGGGAATGGTCAACAAAGTCAAACAGCCTAGAGTCAATGCTCCGTGGAAGTATAGGGTTTCCCCGGGTCGTTATGTCCCGACGAGGTGTGGATGGTATTAAAACGGGTTTGTGATCGGGTGAATTTGGATGGTAAAGGGTATAAATGAGTTGTGATGATTACACTACTGGAATATGAAAGAAAACAGCTTAAATACACTATATGAACAATACTGGAAAGTCAGGAAAACCAGAAACGTTTAAAACTTAAAACGCTTATGTTCACGTTTAAATAAAACGTAAGCGTACGAAATAAAAAGTAAAAACGGAAATCTGAAAACACCCAGGGGGTGAAAATGACTTTTTTTACAAACTATAAGGTAAAAGAAAATTTTTAGAAAATTAAAATAAATTTTAACCCTAATTAATTATTTAATATTAATTAAATACTAATTATTACTAATTATTAATATTTAAAACACTTAAATATAATTTAATACTAATTAAATACTAGAAAAATGAAAATAAAATTTCTAAAATTATAAAATAACTAAAAATAAGTTTTAAAACTAAAAATAAGTGTTTTTGTCTTTTTGTGGATTTTTTATTAATTAATTACTAATTAAACATTAATTAACTAATTAAACTATTTTAAATTAAGAAAAATACTAAATGAACAGTAAAAATTCTAATAAAATTTCTAAAATTACTTTATAACATATAAAAGCTATAAAAAATATAAAAACAAGGTTTTGATTAATAAAAACTAATTATTATATTTTAATCTAATTATTAATTAATTATAAATAAAACTAAAATTAATTCTAATAAATACTAAATGATGAAATAAAAATCTGAAAAAATTATTATAACTATTTTAACCTAAGATGAAATTATTAAAAATATAAAAACACAACTTACTTAATAAAAATGTAAAAATGGAAATTAAAATTAAATTTAATTAAATAGAAACTATCATTTAATTTTATATTTGTTTTTCTTGATTTTTATTTTACAACCCTATTAAATACTTAAAAACAAACACTTTTTGTAAAAACAAACTTTTTATAAACTTAAAATTAAAGCTAAAACCTCAACAGTTGACTATTGTTGACTGAAAATGGAAATAAGCTCAAAAGAGCTTATGTGGGGCCCACCTTGGATAAGTCTGATACAAATAAGTTATTTGAACTTAATTAAGCTGGAAAAACCACTTTGGGACCTCAAGATAAGCCAATAAGCCACAATAAGCACTTGCTTATTGTGGACTGAGACAGATTTGGGGACAAAGTTGAGGGTCCAATTTAGATGGGGTCCACTGAGGCACAGGTCAAACAAGGGGTCAATCTAAGATCTATGGTAGGAGGGGGTTCTATGGAACTAGGTTTGAGGGCTGGGGACCACTGAGGTGGTAGGAAAACCACCACAAAGTGGTGGTGTTGGGGGGCTGAGCTGCTGCACAGGGCAGCAGTGTGCCCTGCAAGTGTGTTTAGGCACAAGTGGGGGCCACAAGAAAAATTACAAAATTCTAAAAATTATGGGACATGAAAGATGAGCTGGTAGGCAGTTAAAAGAAACAAATTTTACATCTAGAAAGCAAACACAAAAATCAAAACAATTTCTCAAACTTTTGGAAAAATCTGAAAATGCAACTTTGACTTTTTTCTAAAACTTGATACTTTTGACTTTTTTGAACTTCTGAATGATCCTACATACTAAATATGATATACTAAGCTGTAATGAATCTATTTTAAGTTATATTAATAACTTCTAAGCCTACAATGAAGATTTAGTAGTCTAAAATCCAACAGTGGATGCACAATTTAGCTTTACATAAGTTTTTGACTATTTAACCTAAGTGACCTGAGTTTTAAGACTTCAATATACTAATATGACCTAAAGTAATGTGCCTTCACTATCCTAGCCTACTAATACTACCTAGTTCACTCAGTATCATGGTGAGCCAAACACCCCTTAATGATGCAACTGTGTGAGGTTTTCAAAGTATTTGGCCAATTTAAACCATGTGACTGATAAGAACTGAGTAACTAACTTATTTAAACTATTTTAAGCAACTTTTAAAATATAAATAAGCAGAATAATAAACTATACTAGTTTTAGCTAATTTTTGGCTTTTTAAATGATTATTAAGCAAACTTAAGAACTGACTAATTAGAACAAGTGTAACTGATGAATTACAACTAGAAACTATTAATAAGCATAAATATATGACAATAAGCTAATATTAAGCAGTGTATCAGTAACTAAAAAAATAATGCAAAGACTGAAAATTGCTTACAACTGAATGAAGCAATGGAACAGAGAAAACTGATCAGGACCTAACTTGGTTTGTCACTTACCAAGCTTAAAAACCCATTTCAGCTTAATCACCCCAGCTTAACTCCACCCAATTGCTTATTTGCTTGAAAGGTTGACTTTAGTTGACTTATTGGAATTCTTCACTTTAACAGAACTTAAACAAACAAAAACTCACAACAAGCTATATAAGCTTATATGAGCTTAAGAAACAACACTATTTGATAATTCTAAATGAAATTGTCAGTTTCATTTAAAAATTCCAAATATGAATTTGATGAAGTAAACTTAAATTTAATTTGAAATAAGAGTTATATTACATTACACAAACTGATTGCAACAATATTTAATTGAAAATTACAATAGAGAATTTAAATTACACTAGAACGTGCCCTAAAATTACACTACTCCTAAATTACACTAACTAAATTTCATCTCTGCTTCTCTTCCCTTTTGTAGACACCTTCTGAGTCTTGTGGGTCCCACACATCAAATCCCACCAATCAATTGGTCCATTGGATCACTTTTACACCTTACACAATTTTGGCGGGAAAGAACTTTTGATGCCAATTGGGACTGTCAAGCCTAGACTAGGAGGGGGGTTGATGTGATTGGTGTTGGGAAGTGGAAGAGATAAGGGTGATGGTGGATGAGGTGCAAGTGGAGGTGAAACCAGGTGGTTTTGGTGGAGTAGCAGGGGTGTGAGTGAGGGAGAGGGAAAAGAGAGTGAGGGTGGTTTTGACCGGGGTCAAACCATGGATGGACTGGGTTTTGTTTGTTGGGCTAAGGTTGGGCTAAGGTAATGGTTTGGGTTTAATTTAGATTTGGTTTAAATAATAATAGGGTCCGGTTGGTTTTAGTCTAGGATAATCACAAGGACCAAAGTTGTAATTAGGGAGAAGTTGAGGGCTGGTCTTGTAAGTTTCCAAAAGTAATAATGAGGACCTAATTTTACAAGTGTGAATAGTACAAGGGCCAAAGATGATAATTTTCCATATTAAATGCCCAGGGACCTTTTCTGTCAATACCTCAAACTCCAGGGACCATTATTGTAATTTTCTGAATCTTGAAGGGCTTAACCTGTAAATTCTCAAAAGTTATCATAAGGACCAATTTTGTCATTTTAGAATAGTATAAGGTTTATTTTGATTATTTTCTTATTTTTAAAACCTTAGGGACTAATTTTGACACTTTTCCAAAGTTGAGGGACCAAAGTTGTAAATTTATGATTTTTAACTTCAAAGGACTTTTTCTTACAACTTGTGAATCCCAAGGACCTTTTATGATAATTTTACAAGTTTTGAGTGACCAGGGACTAGTTTTGCCAATTTATGAAACTTGAGGGACTGAAACTGCCAATTATGCAAACTTTGTACGTTTTTTATTTGTTTTTGCATATTTTGTGTTTGAAACATATAAAACACACCTCTAAGATATTTTAAGTATTTTGATACATATTTGGGTGTTTTTGTATGTTTTGGCAGTTCATATAAGACAAAAATGATGAGTATTTACACACTCATCAATCCCCCACACTAAACTATTGCTAGTCCCTAGCAATCTTTTGAGAAAAATTAATGGATTTTAAACTCTTTACCAAAAGCCATCACTTCTGGAGTAGCCAGGTGTAAGAACTGTGGCACACCTGATAACCGTGTGATTTTGAGCAAACCACCAGCTGTCAACGGATTTGATTAGTCTTTACCAAAAGCCGTTTGCTTCTGGACTAGCCAACTCTTGATGGAATAGTCAACATCTTGGTGAGCTGATTACCAATTATGGATTTTCCACGGCCTTTACCACAAGCCATAATCTTGCGGGCTAGCCAACTCATTTGTTTTCGGGGAGTTGAGGAACCATACAATTTTGGGCAAATTGCAAGCCGTCAACGGATTTGAGATGTCTTTACCAAGAGCCGTTTGCTCCTGGACTAGCCAATCCCTTTTGTCGTTTAGACAAGGCGGATTGATTACCACAAAAAAATTTTGAGCTCAAGTGAAAAATTTTTGAAAATTTCTGGTCAAAAACGGGGGTATAAGATAGTAAAATGTGATAAAATTCGCTAGAATAGCGAATACCCCCCCCCCCCCCACACTAATCATGAATATTGTCCTCAATATTCAAAGTCCCGGCTATTATGCCGACATTTTGAACGTAAAAGGGCAACATTACAAGCTAAGCGTGGAAAACATCATTTTGTATTTTCACTTCTGTAATCATAGCATGGGGGAGTCCCCCACACTTAGGGTGAACACCCTAAAATCATGCTCTGTTTTTGTTTACCGAGTCGCTAGCGTGACTCGACCCCGAATTCATTTGTCCTTGGGGAAGCATGATGTGGAAGAAACAATCTCAATCGGACTTTCATTCAAGATGTTTGGATAAACATTTGAAGCACGTGAAAGTTCCACACCGATGAGACATAATCCCGGCTCAAGATAATGATACATGAAAATGCCGGGATCAAATATAGTGTCCTCACTCCCGAAGGAGTGAAGAAGAGAAGAAGTCACCCTGTAGGTGAAGAAAAGGAAGAAAATCATGATAAAAAGCATGATTTGGTCTTCTTCCTCAAGAGGAGGCTCAATAGCCTGAGTTTGGATTTCAAAGGGTAAGCTCGTAAACAACCCGGGAGGGTGGGTGGGAATTTGCAAATTCTCGTAATTGAGAGCATCTCCCCCCGGGATATCAAACTGATGAGCGAGTTCACCGGAGAACTTCTCATGAAGAGAATTATTCACAAGATGTGAATCTGTGAACTCATGTTCCATTGTGGACTCATCACAATCCTCGTCAAAGAATGGATTGTTAGAAATCATAGTGAATTCAGAATCGAATTCAAATAGAGGATTGGTGAGAGTCGTATCGAATGTTTCGGGAACAAAGTGAATATTATTCTCTGTTGGACTGCAGGGATCAGAAGTGAGTGACGGATCATGATATAGGAGACTTTCAATTTCTCCCAGATCGGCTTGGAAGTCAAGGAGACCATCATCACTTTCCAAGGAAAGTGGATCGATGTGAGCAAGTTCATCAGCGAACTCCTCGAGAAGAGGATCAACATCAGAATGAGGCAGTGGTGCCTCAACATACTCAATGTCTCCATGAGATGTACAATCAACGCTAAAATCTGAGAAAGTCTCAAATTGATCTTTAGTACACTCAATGGGGGAAGGAATATCACACATATCATCCAAAGTTCCCTGTGACTCTCTCGGGATTGGAACAAGGTTCTCAACACTAGACTTTATGAATTCGTCCGATTCCCTTTCAGGAACAGTGTCAAGATGCTCGTCCCCCATGATCAAAGAGTGAGTGGGAACCTCGGGTGTGATAGCAGTTGTTTGAGATGGAATCTCAACTGCTGGGATATCAACTGATGACTTTGATGAATCTTTTTGAATAATAACAATGTTATCTTCATCATCACTGTCATCATAGTCATCAAATCGAGCAGTATTGCGAATATTAGCACGTATTTTAGCTGCTCGTTGCTCAGCCAGTTATTCTTCCATGCTTTTTCCAGATTCTCGTTCTTCAACAAGTAATTCTGCCATAGTTTTCCCACGAGAATTTGGAATGAAAGGAAATTGTGGGGATGTGGATGTGTCAAAACCGAAAGGTTGACATTGAAAATCACTATGAGGACCCCCCACAATATGCACAAGAAGAACTTGGAGTATGGCGGAGTGAAATATTAGCTAACTCCTCCTTAAGTTCTTTAAATTTTTCAAGAACTTCTAAAAAGTCTTGCTGGATTTGAGGAGTTGCTTGGATAGTTTGATACTGTAGAGGTTGGTCTTGATACGAAGAGTCATAATTGTTACAAGGAATTGGATTCCTCGTTTGACAATCAGAGCTAAAGTGTGGACCTCCACAGTAATCACAACAGTGAAACTGATGTGGTTGTGGGTTATATGTGCTGGAGTTATAATTGTTATCAGGAAACTGCTCATAGACAAGCGTGTTTCCCGATTGATAATCAGAACTGTAATGTGAACCACCACAGTAAAACTGCTGAGTATCATAGTGTGGTAACTGATGGAATAAATCAGTCGTGTCATGGTAGAAATAGGGATCTTGGTTATAGACAGACCCGTTTCCCGACTCTACCATGCCACAACTGGGGCAATCGCCACCATTATGAGGATTACCACACCAATGGCAAACCAGAAAGTGTGGATGAGACATAGAAAGAATTAAAAGGTTTTAGAGGGTAAGAAATGGAGAATCAAAAAGGTAGGAGGGTAAAGATGGATATTTTTGGTGTTTTTGGAAAACATTTTATACAAATGATAAAGAAAATGTTTTTGTGTTTTTTGTGTTCGTTGAAAACTTGATTTAAAAAGTCTTCGTGAACGGTTTTGTTTTGATAATAGGAAAATATGAACAAGGGATGGTAAATATACAATGGATGTATATCCAGGTTCACTAATCTGCAAAACCGTGTAGAATACGCGCACAACCTCCCCGGCAGCGGCGCCAAAAGTTGATTGAGCCTAAACCACCTAACTTATATTGACCAGGGAATGGTCAACAAAGTCAAACAGCCTAGAGTCAATGCTCCGTGGAAGTATAGGGTTTCCCCGGGTCGTTATGTCCCGACGAGGTGTGGATGGTATTAAAACGGGTTTGTGATCGGGTGAATTTGGATGGTAAAGGGTATAAATGAGTTGTGATGATTACACTACTGGAATATGAAAGAAAACAGCTTAAATACACTATATTAACAATACTGGAAAGTCAGGAAAACCAGAAACGTTTAAAACTTAAAACGCGTATGTTCACGTTTAAATAAAACGTAAGCGTACGAAATAAAAAGTAAAAACGGAAATCTGAAAACACCCAGGGGGTGAAAATGACTTTTTTTACAAACTATAAGGTAAAAGAAAATTTTTAGAAAATTAAAATAAATTTTAACCCTAATTAATTATTTAATATTAATTAAATACTAATTATTACTAATTATTAATATTTAAAACACTTAAATATAATTTAATACTAATTAAATACTAGAAAAATGAAAATAAAATTTCTAAAATTATAAAATAACTAAAAATAAGTTTTAAAACTAAAAATAAGTGTTTTTGTCTTTTTGTGGATTTTCTATTAATTAATTACTAATTAAACATTAATTAACTAATTAAACTATTTTAAATTAAGAAAAATACTAAATGAACAGTAAAAATTCTAATAAAATTTCTAAAATTACTTTATAACATATAAAAGCTATAAAAAAATATAAAAACAAGGTTTTGATTAATAAAAACTAATTATGCTATTTTAATCTAATTATTAATTAATTATAAATAAAACTAAAATTAATTCTAATAAATACTAAATGATGAAATAAAAATCTGAAAAAATTATTATAACTATTTTAACCTAAGATGAAATTATTAAAAATATAAAAACACAACTTACTTAATAAAAATGTAAAAATGGAAATTAAAATTAAATTTAATTAAATAGAAACTATCACTTAATTTTATATTTGTTTTTCTTGATTTTTATTTTACAAACCTATTAAATACTTAAAAACAAACACTTTTTGTAAAAACAAACTTTTTATAAACTTAAAATTAAAGCTAAAACCTCAACAGTTGACTATTGTTGACTGAAAATGGAAATAAGCTCAAAAGAGCTTATGTGGGGCCCACCTTGGATAAGTCTGATACAAATAAGTTATTTGAACTTAATTAAGCTGGAAAAACCACTTTGGGACCTCAAGATAAGCCAATAAGCCACAATAAGCACTTGCTTATTGTGGACTGAGACAGATTTGGGGACAAAGTTGAGGGTCCAATTTAGATGGGGTCCACTGAGGCACAGGTCAAACAAGGGGTCAATCTAAGATCTATGGTAGGAGGGGGGTTCTATGGAACTAGGTTTGAGGGCTGGGGACCACTGAGGTGGTAGGAAAACCACCACAAAGTGGTGGTGTTGGGGGGCTGAGCTGCTGCACAGGGCAGCAGTGTGCCCTGCAAGTGTGTTTAGGCACAAGTGGGGGCCACAAGAAAAATTACAAAATTCTAAAAATTATGGGACATGAAAGATGAGCTGGTAGGCAGTTAAAAGAAACAAATTTTACATCTAGAAAGCAAACACAAAAATCAAAACAATTTCTCAAACTTTTGGAAAAATCTGAAAATGCAACTTTGACTTTTTTCTAAAACTTGATACTTTTGACTTTTTTGAACTTCTGAATGATCCTACATACTAAATATGATATACTAAGCTGTAATGAATCTATTTTAAGTTATATTAATAACTTCTAAGCCTACAATGAAGATTTAGTAGTCTAAAATCCAACAGTGGATGCACAATTTAGCTTTACATAAGTTTTTGACTATTTAACCTAAGTGACCTGAGTTTTAAGACTTCAATATACTAATATGACCTAAAGTAATGTGCCTTCACTATCCTAGCCTACTAATACTACCTAGTTCACTCAGTATCATGGTGAGCCAAACACCCCTTAATGATGCAACTGTGTGAGGTTTTCAAAGTATTTGGCCAATTTAAACCATGTGACTGATAAGAACTGAGTAACTAACTTATTTAAACTATTTTAAGCAACTTTTAAAATATAAATAAGCAGAATAATAAACTATACTAGTTTTAGCTAATTTTTGGCTTTTTAAATGATTATTAAGCAAACTTAAGAACTGACTAATTAGAACAAGTGTAACTGATGAATTACAACTAGAAACTATTAATAAGCATAAATATATGACAATAAGCTAATATTAAGCAGTGTATCAGTAACTAAAAAAATAATGCAAAGACTGAAAATTGCTTACAACTGAATGAAGCAATGGAACAGAGAAAACTGATCAGGACCTAACTTGGTTTGTCACTTACCAAGCTTAAAAACCCATTTCAGCTTAATCACCCCAGCTTAACTCCACCCAATTGCTTATTTGCTTGAAAGGTTGACTTTAGTTGACTTATTGGAATTCTTCACTTTAACAGAACTTAAACAAACAAAAACTCACAACAAGCTATATAAGCTTATATGAGCTTAAGAAACAACACTATTTGATAATTCTAAATGAAATTGTCAGTTTCATTTAAAAATTCCAAATATGAATTTGATGAAGTAAACTTAAATTTAATTTGAAATAAGAGTTATATTACATTACACAAACTGATTGCAACAATATTTAATTGAAAATTACAATAGAGAATTTAAATTACACTAGAACGTGCCCTAAAATTACACTACTCCTAAATTACACTAACTAAATTTCATCTCTGCTTCTCTTCCCTTTTGTAGACACCTTCTGAGTCTTGTGGGTCCCACACATCAAATCCCACCAATCAATTGGTCCATTGGATCACTTTTACACCTTACACAATTTTGGCGGGAAAGAACTTTTGATGCCAATTGGGACTGTCAAGCCTAGACTAGGAGGGGGGTTGATGTGATTGGTGTTGGGAAGTGGAAGGGATAAGGGTGATGGTGGATGAGGTGCAAGTGGAGGTGAAACCAGGTGGTTTTGGTGGAGTAGCAGGGGTGTGAGTGAGGGAGAGGGAAAAGAGAGTGAGGGTGGTTTTGACCGGGGTCAAACCATGGATGGACTGGGTTTTGTTTGTTGGGCTAAGGTTGGGCTAAGGTAATGGTTTGGGTTTAATTTAGATTTGGTTTAAATAATAATAGGGTCCGGTTGGTTTTAGTCTAGGATAATCACAAGGACCAAAGTTGTAATTAGGGAGAAGTTGAGGGCTGGTCTTGTAAGTTTCCAAAAGTAATAATGAGGACCTAATTTGACAAGTGTGAATAGTACAAGGGCCAAAGATGATAATTTTCCATATTAAATGCCCAGGGACCTTTTCTGTCAATACCTCAAACTCCAGGGACCATTATTGTAATTTTCTGAATCTTGAAGGGCTTAACCTGTAAATTCTCAAAAGTTATCATAAGGACCAATTTTGTCATTTTAGAATAGTATAAGGTTTATTTTGATTATTTTCTTATTTTTAAAACCTTAGGGACTAATTTTGACACTTTTCCAAAGTTGAGGGACCAAAGTTGTAAATTTATGATTTTTAACTTCAAAGGACTTTTTCTTACAACTTGTGAATCCCAAGGACCTTTTATGATAATTTTACAAGTTTTGAGTGACCAGGGACTAGTTTTGCCAATTTATGAAACTTGAGGGACTGAAACTGCCAATTATGCAAACTTTGTACGTTTTTTATTTGTTTTTGCATATTTTGTGTTTGAAACATATAAAACACACCTCTAAGATATTTTAAGTATTTTGATACATATTTGGGTGTTTTTGTATGTTTTGGCAGTTCATATAAGACAAAAATGATGAGTATTTACACACTCATCAGAGCCCAAGTATTGTTATTGAGATGCGATTGTACAGCAGATGATCGACCAAAAATAGTTGATGCGTGGAATTGCGCCCTCGCAAAAGGTTATAGCTCTCAAGGGATCTTGAAAGCTTGTAATCCCCACCAGGCAGTGTACCTGTTCGTTGTAGTATAGTATAGAGACAAGTACCGGGGGATTGATCGTTCAACTCAAAGAATAGTGTTCGCTAGGGTTAAAACTCACTAAAACTAGGTCTAGAGGTGAGGGATGATTCTTTTTGTATTTTTATATTTTAAGAAAAGCAAGTAAAAATCTCAGTTTTGGAAGGAGTGGGCGGAATTAGTTGCTAATCAACTGACCCAATAAACTAAAGATGCAATCAAAATAAAATAAACTAAACTTAAACTAATTTGTGATGTAAACAATAATGAGAAAATTGTGTTTTCTTAGATTTCATTACTCCTTAGCTATCTTTTACAGGTTGATTAGTTTGTTACAATTGCATGGATAACGGGTTATATTCCTTAATACCATTCGTACGGCTGTGTACGATCTTCCCTAACTCTATAAGCTTCTACCTCAATCCTATGTCGAGCCGACTAAAAGCTCCTAACATGGCATCCTTGGAAGTTACTTATGCATTAAATATAACCAAATAATCGTAGTACACATCCGATCATGTTTCTTAAGACGTTCAAGCAAGTTACCAATTGGAAGTCTGCCAGTTTTCTTAAGCCTAACATCGAATTCATTCATCTACAACAATTATAAACAAACAATCAACCCATAATCAATATCTAAGTTTCATTACATCTAAGCAAACACGAAGAAAACCTAGCCTAGCATGTTAAAGAGAAGACAAGCGTAAGATATAATCAAACAATACATAGACATATTGAATGATTTGGTAAAGTACTTCTCTTCAATTAAGCATGAAAGAAACAAGGGGTTGAAACCCTTGAAAAAGCTGTAAAATTCGTCTAGGGTTTATTCACTCAAAGTTGCACACAATGAATGAAAACTAGAAAACTATATATATATATATATATTTTACATTATAACGGCGTCAAGAGTTAAGTCTGACGCCGTCAACTCGCCGCCAAAATAATACTCGTATTGCCTAGATCCACTTCTGACGCCGTCACTCTATATGGGTTCTGGGCCGTCACTATTTGCGATAACTCTTGATGGCCTTGGAATTTTGTACGTGAGGCCGTCAGATCCCCTTCACAAAACATTCTGGCGCGTCACGTGTATTTGATTTATCCACCCTTTTGTCAACTCATGACGCCGTCACTAAAATCTTGTGACGCCGTCAAAGGTATTTTCCAGCATGCTTTTGAGACTTTGTCGTTTTCTTCACTTTTTCGCTCCAAAAACGTCCAAAATGCTTTCTTTTGTAAAATTCCTCTCAAAAGTACCTAAAATGACAAAAAGAACGATTTTGGGCAATATTTGATCAAATAATCTCGACTTTGGCCTTAAATGACCCCCCAAAAGCGGTACACTTTTTGCTTCATCAATAGTCCCCGATTGGTTTCCAATGGAATTCTTAGCATTCAAACCTGGTCTATTGCGATGATCATGTATGAACTTACAACGATCACCGAACTTGCAAATGCCCTTATTAAAATGATTACAGATTTGAGGTAGATGATGAGATTTATTTGAGTTAGTGTTGTAGGTACCTTTTTGTTCTGCTGAATTTGTGGCTACAAGGACTGTGGGCGAGGAGGAGCTACTGTCAAAATTGGTGCTTGAGCCGGTGTTTTCATTTAAAGTAGACTCCTATAGTAACAACATATTTCTCTCCATTTCAGAACTTGGTAAAGGTTCACGGTGTCTAATGATTTTAACAATGGTAGTAAAACGAGAGTCAAGACCGTTAACCGCATAAATAACCAAGTTTTTTTCACTTACCGGGGAGCCAAGATTTTGGAGTTTATCCGCCATAGACTTGATCTTTGTGCAATAATCATTAATAGGCATATTGCCAATCTTGATGGAACGGAGTTCGTTGTCAAGATTTATAGCCCGGGCGTCCTTGTTGTCGTGGAATAACCTTTGAAGATGGTCCCATAGGTCCTTAGCATAGCCCAGTGTAGAGATAACTTGATCTTGTAGAGAGTCACAAAGGGATCCTAGAATCCACATCTTGATGAGGTCATCGAGTTTGCACCACTCAGGGTCGGGAACAGTAGATGATGCATCGGTGGAGGGTTTTGCATCGATATGTGATTTAAGACCAAGGCTTCCGAGGTGTATTTTAAAAAAGGAACTCCATGACGTGTAGTTATGTTTTTCTAGGTTTAATTTGATGGGGACTTTGTTGGTAATGCTAAAGGGAATGAGTTTATCAGCGGTTGTGGGTAGTGGAGGAGGAGGAGGATTGTCACCGTCTACGGCCATAATTGCCGATTTGTAGGTTTCGGTGGGAAAAAAGTATGGCAGAAAGCAGTGTAGGGGAGGGAGAATCCAAAACTTTTGGAGGAGAAATAAAAAAAGAATGAGAGGATCGTGTTTTATTTAAGGCCTGATACCATATTGATTGGTATAATTGTGTCTATTCCATACAAAACAAGGGATACGTATAGCCTCTATACATGTTATTTTGGGTAAATAGCAATCAACTACTAATTACATTAAGACTAAATCAATCACAATAATTCTATGCTTATCTTGAATGCAATCTTGTGCAGTCACTAACAACTAATAACAAGATCCGTTGGATTTTTTTGAGGAAAATGTGGAAGATGCTTCTGTTGAGCAACAACAACAACAACAAATTGTGCAAGGTGCATCAACTTCATCTGATGCACCAAGATCTGTTGAGCAACAACAACATCAACCTCATCTGGATCAATTTCGGCTAGGTTATGAAGAGGATGGTGGCTGGAATGATGACAAGGAGCGGGAGCATAGCAGGTTGGAGGCTCAGTTAGAAGCAGAGAAGTTTGCGAACTACTCTGCGTACGACGACGGTTACGACTCCAACAACTCTCAAACCTGGAATCACCCGGATTATAATTGAAATTTAAGTTTATGTTTATGGGATTTTTTAATTTTATGTTTATTTAACGTTTTAATTTCGTATCGTTTTTATTTATGTTTATTTAACGTTTACATTTTTTATTAATGAAATTTAAATTTTTGTGTTAAAAATAAATAAATAAATAAATAAATTGATCTTGGTCACCTTTACTGGGGCACCCAATCGCCTGCAGGTTGCTGGAGAGAAAAAGCTGACGTGGCAGAAAAAATAGGGAGGATTAGGTTGCCTTACTGGGGGCAGCATAATAAACTAATCCTTTAGGCTTGTCACAGGAACTCGATCGATCGATTGAGTCGATCGTGATCGATTCCTTCTTCTGTATGCAATCGATCGATTACTTTTATACATATCTACATCAAAAAGTCAAACTTGGCATCATGAGTTCATGATCATCACATTAGCTGAAAATGTTTGAGTGACACACCTTGCTATGGAGGTGTAAGTCGATGTGTTGCTTGATTTAATAAAAAAATGTTGCACGGCAATGAGTCATTAAGGTACACGATTTATGCTATGTTTGGGGCAGAGCTTTTAGAGCTTTTTGGGGCGATGAGCGGTGAGCAATGAGCTTTTTAATTTTTAGTATTCGTTTGGCAAAAGAGCGGTAAGCTTTGTTATTTATCAGAAAAACTCAATTTTTTAATGTTTTTTTTAAGAAACTGTGAGCGATGAGCAGTGAGCTATGGCTACAACTTACAACTACTTCTTACAGCTCACTGCTATTGCTCACAACTACTTTTGCCAAACATAGCCTAATAGTTAACAAAATATCAAAAAATGACAAACCTAGTAACAAAATTTTACTAGAGAACAAATCTATAATTAATTTTGTTAAAAACATGAGATAAATCAACCTGGGCAACCGTTATTACTAGGTTTGTTGCCCGCGCGTTGCCGCGGAGTGTCTGGATACGGACGTTTGCATGCAGTATCTTCATATCATAAGCTGTTAAGGCAACCTACTTGTACGAAACAGAAACTGAAATTTGTCATTTCATGGTAATGATGAGATATATAGAAACAAAAATACAGGTTTAAGCTATTTAAAATATTTCGTATTAACACCTCCCTTTACATTCATAGCTATTACTGATCACAGCTCCAAAAAACACAATTACGAAGCCAAGAACAATTCCAAAATGTACATAATCTAGGACGATAAAACCTTGCAGCAACAAACTTTTATCTGATTTCATTTTATACTTCCTGCACCTTTTCACGTGTTAAGCAAGATTTGCTTCTCTTGGATTACGTACAGCAGCAGAATTTGTTTCTCTTGGATTACGTGAAGTCGGAATGGATCTTACAACAGTTTCTGAGGCTTTGACCAAAGCATTTGATTTCCTTATGTGCTCTCTTTTGAATTTACGGTGCGCATACAATCTGCCACCTACAAACCAATAAAAAAAATGCTACATTACAAACCAATAAAAGAGTAAATTTTATTTAGGCATGAATGAGACCTGACCATCAAAACAGCACAATGAATCATGTTCATCGATCCTTGTACGGTTGTTATTCGTTTCTTGAAATCCCTGCATACAACCCAATCCTTCTTCTTGTTACAAACAAAGCCACTATTTCATTAAAGCACGTCAGTAAAACAATTTCTCATAACTTTTTAATTTCAAAGGCATATAAGATGTTATTTATTTATGTCGTCATATCCTTGTGTTAATGTGTCGGCATATCCTTTTTAAATATCACATGCTTTTAAAGGCATATTTTTTACTTATGATTTATATTTTCAGTTTATTTGACTTCACTTTCTACTTTCCATTTTCATTGTTTTTCAAGAAAGAAATTTCATTAACATAGGATTAGTAGGTAAGTATGGTTTCTTAAAATCAGCTTGTGATATACGATTTGTAAGATCTAACATATTATTGTAATTTATAGTACCTCCTTGGGTGAATGAGAAAAGTGAGTCATGTTCTGATAACTCATGAACTTGTATCATTTAGCTAATAAAAGGAAACCTCGTCAACAGCCTTTGATATGGTGGTATTCGTGTGATGATTATGTCTCCACTTCCTTTGGGATAAATCCTAACAATGTTCTTCTGCGTGAACCTGGCAATAATAATTCACCATAAATGCAGTAAGTATAAATATACAAAACTCATGACATGTGCACAAAATTCCTACTACTTGCAAAACCTAACTGGAGGGGTCAGAAATTCAGTATATGTTTGGGTCAAAATGGGACATTTTTGTAAGGGTCAAAATATGCTACACCATGTTGGATTCACCCATAGATTAATAATGTGTGAGCTGACTTCCAAAGTTATACGAATCAAAATCGACTTTGAACCACATTTAACCCGTTTGATCCATTTAACCTGTTCCTTTATAGTTAAGACTTTTAAGTAGACAAAATCTGACATGTTTGTGAAACATTGCAACTCAGATAAACTCATTCATAAGTAATTGGGTCCAAATTTTCTCAACACCCTTTCAATTCTATTTTAATCAAACTTTTACATGAAAGGTTTCTTGAAACAAAAGAACAAAATTTTGCCTTTTGTTTAGTATACATTGTATTTTTTTTATATTTGTAAAGATGAACTGGAAATAATTAAAATGCCTTGTATCATGTTTCTTATATAATGGTGGTTGTGGTTATGTGAAAAAGCGGGATACCAGTTATTTGAATGAATGGTATCTATAGGATACCAGTTCTTTGAAATAAGCGAAATAAGTGGTAAAGAATATGAAAGTTATCAGATACGAGTTCTTTGAGTATAGTTATAAGTGGGAAGAAGTGTAATGCGAACCTCCAAACACGTACCTGCCTATTTTTATTGGTGAGCGACATTTCTCCGTGCACAACATGGGCATCCTCTGAATCACCGTGAAAAGGCTCCAACTAACAACAACAAAATCAAATACACATGAGTTATTAACTACATTAAAAAAAAAAAAAAGAAAAAAAAAAAAAAAAAAAGAAAAAACAATTACATGGCCATTTCCTTGCACAAATAACCCCCAAAAAGTAGTTAAAGAAACAGGAAAAATAGTTACCTGTAAATATTGTCCGAGAGCTAAGAGGTCAACATCTATGGCACGAAAATCAGCCATGGCTTCCTTTAACGCATCATCAATTTCCCAAGCACCCACATTATAGAAGCCTCGTTGATCATTTCCTCTTTGCTATGTTTCACATGCTTTAAGACTGATAAACTCTGCTCATCTACACCAACAACAAACTTTCTATCTTAGCATTTAAATAAGAATCGATATTCGATTAATCACATTCTCAAATAATGCAGTGAAGATGACATCCAATACCAACAAAATCAACAAAAAATGCAATAAACTTAACTACTTACCTAGCTCGAGGATCTGTTACAATTCTCTGGAGGCCTTTAACTGCCTCAATGTTATGAGCATAACTGTCTAATCTTGAGTCAGCCAGCATCGACACAGCTTCTAAATCCCCACGAAAATCAGATGTCAAGCACTCGACCATAATCTCAAAAACATGATCATGTTTAAGACAGGCACAAACGATAACAATGAACAAACAATGATTTACCATGAACAACGGCGGTATGCATCAGTGTTAGTTCACTAATGGGATACATATCAAGTTCTGGCAAAACAACAACAGATCACATATCATAAGGCTTGGAGACCACATACTAATGGGATGCATATCAAGTTCTGCCAAAGTTCGTATGCAAAGGGGTTTTTTTTTTTTTTTTTTTTTTTTTTTTTGCTGCAACCGCAAGCTAAAGTTTTTACTTATACATTTCATTGAACTTTTGGTGTAGTTTGCAGGCCTTTGCGTACGATACATTTCATTGAAGCTTTTTTTGATTTGCTTCAACTATGTCTTCAAAATCCGATAGGTTTAACTTCACCTGTGAAAGTAAATTTACATGAATTCAAAGAAGTCTAATCTATATCCAAAGTGGATTCTTGTTTCATAAAAATTGTTTACTACGGCAAACATAGATACCTCAGGTTTGTGTGGCCATGTGAGAAGAGGTATGTCCTTAAGGCCCTCATAAAATACGTCTGATGCATCCTTTAGTTACTTATTGATATTCAAGAAGAAAGATTCCGACGTGTTATCAATGACTTGAGGAATTGGTCCCTGATACAATTAATATATCCATCCCAGATTTAACATTTTTTACTCATTATAAGGAATGAGATTAGTTGAAGGGGTCATCCATATCACAGACTAATTAATCATGAATGTACCTGAATAACAGTTGGAGGATCTGCAATTAAGGTGAGACAGCTCTTAAGGCAACCAACAATTAACGTTTGATCCCACATGTTCAGTCTCAGCAGCACTGCTGAATAAAGTGTTGGTCACGTTTTGTTGTTGCAACTAACCAATACGCCTTTTCACATATGCAGAGTATGCTCGTTCGTTGGTTTTTACACATTCCCCATCCTGCCTTTTACGTCCTCTTAAGTAATACAAAGAAGACACATCTGTAAAAACAAAATGAAAAATTTAATAGCGAAAAAACACAAAAAATGTACACACGAACTATCTGAAAAGCTTTAGAAAAATAACTCATACCAAGTATTAAAATCTTAAACATAATCCAAGCAGAACTACATGTTTTAATAGATCTTAGCCATTTTCGTAATCACCAATCCCAAACACCCGTATCAGCGACATAACTGTATGTTAAAGCACAATCTAATCACTTTTTTTCTTCTGGTATATCTAAATCGCAGCTACAAATTCCTTATATCACCATAATACAATTCATTATCGCTACACCTGATTTATTACTAACTAAGACAATTTTATATTAGGGTGAATCGGACGGTGGGTTAATCATTCGGATTAACACTGGTGTGTGTATGTAAGAACTATGGTATGTTAAAACACATCAGGTCACAGAGCCAATTTAAAATACAGGATTGCAACACGTACATTCTTGCAGTACCTTCATAGTTTAAAAAGAGCTCTCCTATAAGTTCCCCGAAAACTTGAATAAGCACGTACCGTAAATGTAAGTCCTACCATTTATGGGATTAATCGTCCATGGTTGGTTTAAGTTTTAAACTTAATATGTATCTATAAGCTGCTTAATTGTACTAAAAGCGGTATGATGAGAATAAGAATAAAAGGACATGGTGGCAAAATCCTAATGTATGTCCAGGCTTTAATTGGTTATCTAAACCACCATCAACTCCTACTCTCTCTTTGTAACAATTCCTTTCTTTATATGCATGTATGCTGTTACAAAAGTAAATAATTAATTGTAAAAGATTACCTAAAATGAAAAAGAGAGTAACGGAACCAACGTTAATATCAGCAACTGAATACAGTCCGAAAAGTGATACCAAACAATCTTCAAACCTAAAGACACAACGCGAAAAGAGATATATTACATGTACTTCAATTGAAAAGACAATCTTATTGTAATGTTACCTCTTCACAAAAGTGCATATGGAAAATTGGAATACCTCCTTTCTCTAGTGGCAGTGTGGTACTAACCATGTTCACTTGCTCCCTCCAAATGCTTCATCTGACATATTTGAATATAATTTTATGTCAACGAACGGGAAACCAATTACTAAGTTTTATACTTCACATAACAATAAGCTAATTATCAGTTTCTATTAGCAATCCAAATAGCCCTATAGTCTTATTACATAAAAACTAATCAAAATCCTAACTTTAAGCTAAACCCATTTCAGAAACTCACTTATATCACCCACAAAAATATTTTAACAAAAAGGTAAGTTAAAAAAACGGAGATCAAGTTTTCGTATGCCAGTTTTCAAGTTGAATTTATTAAATTCAATTTTAATTTCATGATCCATCAACTTCAATAAATCCTTAACAACCAAAAAAAGGACATAAATGGAAACCTTGAACATATTCGTCAACCTGATGCTTTTTTCCTGAGTTTGTTCATGAGCGAGAAATGCTTTAGGGTTACTTTAACATCCTCACGTAAAGAAGCATTTGGTCCTGCATAACCGTAACAAACCTTTGTGTTTTTCTATTTAAAGATACTATATAAGTACAAACAATTAGTAAAGCATATTTTCTATTCTATGACATACCTAAATTTTAATCTGAATCGACGGGTACCTCTCAAGTTTTATGTGCTCTTCCATTCTCGCTGCGGAAACTGAAAAAGAAAAGGAAAAAAATGTCAGTTGTGATTAGCCCATTGTTTGGTTAGTAGCCTAAACTAATAAAATCTTACCAAGCTTATGGTTTAATAAAATCAATAAGCCTAAACTAATAACCTCATAAACAACATCCAATAAGCACATCATTTTATCATATAAATAGGAAATACAAACATTCTTTCGGAAGCTTATTTTTCACAAAATCACAGATAAGCTACTTTTATAAGCAATTCCTAATACCCCCTTAATCAGCAATCTCACAGTAAAACAATAACATCAATAACAGAAGTAACGATCGAAAATGCTTACCTGAATGAGCACATCAGACGAACCAATATCATCCTCACAACACCGCACCAAGTGATTATCATGCACCAATACAATTTATATTGAAGATTCTGGTCAGCATCATTGAAATATGACGAAACCTATGTAAATAATTAACATAACAATAAGCTAATTAGCAGTATTATTAGCAATCCAAACCTATAGTAACCGAATCTAAAAAAACTCAAAAAAATACCTCCAAAAAACTTCAAAAGCTGTTAGCTAACCTGTTAAAAATAAACATGAAATTGAGCGCAATTACTTTCAATAACACATATTTTCAACAAAAAAACCTTAAACAAAATGGCTAATTCTATGAAAACCCTATCCAAAAAAAAATAAAAATAAAAAATAAAATAAAATAAAAGAACTCTGGAAAAAATGCTCTAATTTACAGAAACCCTAATTTACAAATCAACCAATCAATCATAAATACCTTTCAATTCAATTCGTCCACCGTTTAATCGATATACAAAATTAATGAAAATAAAATAGAAAATAAAAAATAAAAAACTTACCAAAGCTACTGTTATGATCTTGTTGATTAATTTTCTCTGTTGATTAATCTTCTTTGTAGATCTGTGAATCTTGTGTTGGATCGATTTTTTTTTCGACATGTTGTGTGTGTTTGTGGTTTGTGATCTGTGGTTGTTTGCTGATCGATCGCTTGTTTTTTTATTTGAGAGAGAAGACAGAGATGCGTGTGTGTGTTTAGTGTATATTCACAAAGGTTAGACAAATGAAGAAGACAGTAGAAGAATCAGGAGAGGCATTTTTTATTCATTCCTCTCACAACCACTGTAGCAAGAAAGTCACTGTTCATTCAATTCCTGATAATTGTTATAGGGATGTGTTAACCGGGCGGGCTCTACGCCCTAGCCCACTGCCACATTTCTTTTTTTGTCCCCCACTAACCCATACCCACTTTCTCTTTGGTCAAAATATGCGGCCATATATATATATATATATATATATATATATATATATATATATATATATATATATATATATATATATATATATATATATATATATATATATATTTTGTAATAAATGTTATAAAAGTTTTAAAAAAAAAGTATTTTGTTAAAAATAATAAAAGTTGAAATTTTTTTGTAAATAAAATAAAAGTTGTAAATTTTAATATAATTTTGTAATTTAAAAAAAAAAAGAAAAAAGTTGTAATTTTTTTTTTTTTTTTTTTTTTTTTTTTTTTTTTTTTGTAATAAATGTTATAAAAGTTTTAAAAAAAAAGTATTTTGTTAAAAATAATAAAAGTTGAAATTTTTTTGTAAAAAAAATAAAAGTTGTAAATTTTTAATATAATTTTGTAATTTTTTTTGTAACAGCCAAGTGCCCGGCTCCATGATCTTTTAAATGATTTGAATAATCTTCATATGTCGTAGATGTTGTTGTTTTTTAAATAATGTGTTAACGTTGTTGTTTAATTGAATAATAACATTTGTTGTCATAGTCGTTTAATGTGGTAACGTTTAACGTGCTATTTGTTATTGTTATTAATTAAATAAAAACGCATTAGACGTTAATTATATAAACGTAACAAATAAAACAAAAAAAACATTACAAAAAATATATACTATACCAAATATTTAAAAAAAAAGAAAAAAAAAAGACAACTAAACGACAAAATAAGGAAAAAACAAAAAAAAAAAAAGTGAGCTACAAATATAGAGAGGGTTGGGTTAATAGAAATAGGGCCCGTGAGAATAACCCCTCCCTTGTTATATTGTATAGGGTACCCCTAACCGGACGGGGTCTACCCCATGATTTGGCAAACCCTCCCTAGATTTAGGGTGCCTTTTTGCAGCTTTTGTCCCCCCCCCCCCCCCCTTTTTTTTTTGGATGTTTAGTTTTTGTATAATCAGTCCAGGTCCAAGTCACATGTTTAAGTCTTTTTTTTTGTCCAAATTATCTCACATGTTTAAGCCTTTTTTTTTTGTCCAAGTCTTTTTTTTTTTTTTTTTTTTTTTTTCACAAGCAGTTTTTGCACACAATTAGTCCAGGTAAATAATTTTTCTTTCCCAAGTGCACACAAGTAGATTGCAAAGGCTCATATTTATATCATCATTGCCGATTTAGAAAACCATTTGCACAAGTGATAAAAAAAGTGTTAGGCTCGGATATGAAGGTTGCAAAGTGATAAAAATATCACTTTGCCATCCTTTCGGTTTTTAGAAAACCATTCGTCATCGCCTTTTTTTGTTTCCAAGTGCACACAAGCAGTTTTTGCACACAACCATGTCCAGGTCCTAGTCATTTTTCTTTCCCAAGTGCACACAAGCAGATTGCACACAATCATGCGCAAAGGCTCAGATTTATATCATCATTGCCGATTCAGAAAACTATTTGCACAAGTGAAAAAAATATCAGATTGCACACAAGTGAAACAGATTGCACCCAAGTGCACAGATTTGCCCCCAAGTGCACAGATTGCACACAAGTCGTCCAAGTCATTTTTCTTTCCCAAGTGCACACAAGTGAAACAGATTGCACCCAAACCAGGTGAAACACAAGTTTCACATTCCACACATGTTACACAATGCAAGTGCTAAGATTCTGCAGGTACTAAGATTCACAGGCTCACAAGAAAGCAAGTCTCACCACAAGTACAAACTGCAGAAACTCACAAGAAAGCAAGTCTCACCACAAGGCTCCATTATAAACAAGCCTCACAAAGAAGCAGATTGCACAAGTGAAAGCACAAACAATTATTTGCTCTCAATCAATATCACAACAAAAACAAACACCACAAACGTTAATTGAAATATATCAATCAATTTTTGAAAAACCCCCAATTCTTTTTCAAAACCCTAATTTATAAAAATTAGGCGTTTCATAAAATTTATATAGATCTGTTAAATTTAACCACAAATCTTTCAATTAACAAACGTTAATTGAAATATATCAATCAATTTTTGAAAAACCCCCAATTTTTTTATGAAACCCTAATTTTTGAAACCCAGAATCAGATAACACGTAGCACTTACCATCAAATCCATCACATATCACATACCACATCACTTTCAAAACCCCCAAATTTTTTATGAAACCCTAATTTTTCAAACTCAGAATCACGTATCTCACACACACACGTTATCTTTCTATCTCATAACGTTTCTCAAACCAGAATCAAGCTGTTGATTGGTGGTTTTTAGATCTAAAATGTTTTTAGATCTAAAAATAAAGAGAGAAACAGAGAGAGAATAAGGGAGGGGTTATGATAGAGAGAGAAACAGATAGCGTGTGTGTGTTTTGGGTAGGTGGGGGTGGGATAATAGTGTGTGTGTGTGTGTGTGTGTGACAGCTGTCCCACCAGCTGTATTATAATTTTTTTTTCTTTTAAAATGTTGTAAAAGTAAAGTTTTAATAAATTTGTAAAGTTTGTAAACATAAAGTTTGTGAAAATTTGTAAAGTTTGTAAAAGTAAAAGTTTGTAAAAGTAAAGTTTGGAGATGCAGTAAGCGAAATGCTTATGGGTATGCTTCCAGTCCTTTGGCATCCATACATAACCAGTATATATAATGTGGTGGTGACGGAAATTGTGGGTTTCGGTGCGTTGCCCATGGTGTTTGGGAACAACAACATTATTGGCGCCAAGTTAGGCAGATGTTATTGCAACAGATGGACCTAAATTGGCAGGTTTACATGGGTTTGTGGGGGCAAGATGGTTTTAACGATATTCGCCGTACAATAGACTGGTTTGGAGATGGAAATGCACCGCCTGATCGCTACATGGAAATGCCTCACACGGGGTTGGTTATTGCAGAACTGATTAGACGACCCGTTGCATTTATATCTTTGCGGGGTTGGAATATGTGTTTTCCGCTTCTCAGTGGTCCAGACTTCTCACAAAGAACTGACCCCCTTGTGATAGCCCGTGTGGGGGACGAAGTATGTCATTTCATTGTTCCGACGCTAGATGAACATTCTCCACTTCCGTATCTCCACCCACAATGGAGGAGGAACAGATCCGAAGCTGCATCCGAGTGGGAATCATTATATATGCATCGACTACCAAATTAGTAAATAATATATACATACAAAACATTGTAAATGATTCATGTTGTAAATAATTATAAACATAGTGAATGATTCATGTTGTAAATAATTGATTAATGATTCATGTTGTAAATAATTATAAACATAGTGATTGATTACTGATTTATGTTGTAAATGATTGATTACTGTTTATATTTAAATTAATAATAACATTGTAAATGATACGTGTTTTATGTTGTAAATGATTGATTACTGATTTATGCAAATTCTTTTGTCAGGTGGGTCAAGGAAATTCTTTCTGGTGTCGATGTAATAGAGGATTTATTATAGAATGGAAATCCACGAAAGAAGGTAGTCGGGGCCGACTGTATTATGCATGTCCACTTTCAGTGGTAAATAATTATACGTTTGCTTAGGAGTTTTATGTAAATAATTTGTGTGTTAAAAATACATTTCTTATTATTTTCTTAACATGTAACAACCAGGTACAACTGACTATGGGTGTCGATACTTCAGTTGGAAAGATGAATTTGAAAGACGGTACTTTAGTCGAGCCTCATCTTCAACGCAGTGCTCAAACTGCGTTGCTAAATATAATGAGTGCGTTGCTAAAGATAATGAGATCAAGCTGTTGAAGACAAGAATAAAGACGCTGGTGAAGGAGTTAGAATTGGCAAAGAATCATGAGGATCACGCTTGTCAGTCGGGTGCAAGGCTACATGATCTTTTAAATGATATGAATAATCTTCATATGTCGTAAATGTTGTTGTTTTTAAATAATATGTTAACGTTGTTGTTCGTAGATGTTGTTGTTTTTAAATAATGTGTTAACGTTGTTTGTTCGTGATGTTGTTGTTTTTTTAAATAATGTATTAACGTTGTTGTTTAATTGAATGATAACATTTGTTGTTATAGTCGTTTAATGTGGTAACGTTTAACGTGAAACATAACGAATAAACAAAAAAAAAACATTGCACAAACAAAATACAAACACAAAATATTACACAAACAAAATACAAACACAAAAAACATTACACAAACTAAAAAAAAAAAAAAAAAAAAAAAAAACCACGACAAAAACGGGAAAAAACAAAAAAAAACACAAAAGGACCACTGCCACCCTACCCACCATAGACCCGGTTCAACTAACCAACCTCCCCCGTCTTTATAACCCTCCCCATTGTATAATTTCATATTTTGCAAAATGGTATATTGAATGCACTGTTATTATTACGCGAAACTCCATGAGCTATCATATTGTTGCAAGATGCAAAATGGTATAACAAATCAATTTGTTGGTCATGACTTGTTCAAAGTATTCATCGTCAGCTCAACGACTTAGGAGTCACATGTTGAAACTTGTCACTCAATTTCCACTTGGCTATAATTGGCTATAATTTATGCTCAAGAATAAGTCTACAGTTCGATATAAAGACAAGAAATTTGGTGCAGATGAGAGCAAGAGTTGATTTAATTTGAGTAAATTACTTAAATGAACCGTTTATACAACTAGTTTACGAATATAAACCTCGCACACAAAATTATCCAAAATGAACTTTTTAATATTAACTGTTAGATCTATTATTAGATTAGCTTCTAACGTTACACATGTATAAAAGTAGTGATACGCGAGTGCTGGGCGAGGCTATCAAATTCAGAATTACGGGGAAAAGATGGGCGAGACCTAGGCGAGTGGTGTGCGAGGTGAGAGTTTAGGGCGAGGCATAGGCGAGGTGAGGGGCGAGTCAAAATTGTATGGGCGAGGATCTGGGAAGTGTGGGCGAGTTATACACGCGAATAAAAACAGTTCTTATTAACAAGCGAATTAAAAGTAAACCTGGGCGAGGTCTAAGAGGTTTGACGAGTTATAAACGCAAGGTGAGGGCGAGTAAACATTTGTAGGCGAGGTCTAGGCGAGTAAAAAGTTTTCTTGGGTTGTATTTTAAAATAAAATTTTTTCTAGGCGAGTAAAAATTTCTCTTGGGGTGAGGTAACATATTGCTTAGGCGAGGTAGTTTTTTTTTTTGTTTTTTTTGTTTTTTTTGTTTTTTTTGTTTTTTGTTTTTTTTTTTTTTGGGTGGAAATTTAACATACCAGAATGAAATGTTCAGGAGAGCAGGGCTGGAACCATATCATGAAAGTTTGTGAGACTTCTAGTCATTTGAAACCTATCACCCTATCCAGCTCCTTGTTGCTACACAAAAAGGAAGTTGTATAAATTCAAAGTTCAAAGTTCAACTTTTTGCAAAATTCAACTTTTTGCATAAAAAGGGTCCATCAGTCTAAGAGCATGCCCATACGTAACGTTTTACCCAACGTTAAGGCACGTTAACATGCGTTAAGCCACGTTAACCGTTGCACCCTCCAGCGTTAAACCCACGTTAACGCCCCACGTTAGCTGCGTAACGTAGCGTTAAGGGACGAACGTTGTATATAAAAAAAAAAAATTCATTCAATCCCCTCCCCGCTTGTAAACAACGGCTACTTTAAAAAAAAAAAAATACATTTTACTCCCCCCTAACGTAAAAACGGCTACTTACTAAAAAAAAAAAAAAAAAAAAAAAAAAAAAAAAAAAAAAAAAAAACATTTTCCAAAACCTTTTTTCAACCAATATAAATACCCATTTACCCTACTTCTTTTTCCCACACTTTCACTACTCACTATCTTCTATCTACAACTTCTAATCTCCACAAAAAAAAAAAAAAAAAAAAAAAAAAAAAAAAAAAAAGTCTCAAGGCAACAACAACAATCCTAACTCGTTTACGAACCTCCTCGGTGGGTGGGGGAACCCATATGCGGGTTCATCATCAAATCCGAATTCGGACAATCCAAACATATTCGGTATGTCGAGCCAAGAACTTTACCAACAACATGAAGCTTTACGATTTTGGCAACAATCCCAACAACAAAACACCTTAAACACCAATTTTGAAAATCTCCAATTCACTCAACCATCCCAACAATCCCAAACGGAAACTAACGAAGTTCCCGAAACACCTACGTCGCCTAAAAAAAAAACAAAAACTCGTGTTAAACGAAAGTCCAAAAAATCGAAAGAACCAGTCGATGATGATGAGGAGGTCGAACCAGTCGTATCACGCTGGCAAGCAAATGAAGAAAAATTACTTGCAACGTGTTGGGTTGCTGCAAGTGAGGATGAGCTAGTCGGTCGGTCTCAATCTAAAGATACATTTTGGCAGCGGGTTATAAATGAGTTCAATAAGCATAGTTATCATAGATGTGGGAAAGATATGATACAATCGAAGTGGAGAACATTGAACCGCGATTGCACAAAGTTCAACGCGATTTACAAACGTGCCGACCGCGATAAAAAAAGTGGGGAAAATGACATGGATATACTCCAACGGGCCAAGGAAATGTATTGAAACGAGAACAGAAATGCGCCGTTTCATAATGAGGAGGCTTGGGGTGTTTTGCGTAGTCATAAGAAATGGGACGCACCGGACACGGTTGATTTAACCGGTGATGTCCCGAGCCAAGCAAAAGAGGCGTTGTTTGGTAATGATGCACAACCACGCCCGATGGGGAAAAAGAAGGCTACGAAGAAACAAAAGTCCGAGACAACGACAAGCACCGAGGGAGCGAGTACCGGTGGCTTTGTTTCGTCGGCCCAATTCGGGGAAGCTTTGCGCGAGGAATATCGGGCTAAACGTGAAGATGCGGCCTTGGCTTACAAAGCAACCGCTGAAAACCAATACGCAGCAATACGCTCGAGGGACTTTGAGTTTTTGTTGCTCGACACAACCGGCAAAGATCCTTATTACGTGACGCTAGTGAATATGGAAAAGGATCGTATCATTGAAAAATACGGGTTGCCAAAGCGTACGGAATAAATAAATGTGTTGTGGTTTCATTTTATTTTTTTTATGTCTTTTTATTTTTTTTTGTATTGTATTAATGTATTTTTTTTTTTTTTTTTTTTTTTTTTCGTAAGTAATGTAATATATTCAAGAATTAATGTTATGGTTTTTAAAAAAATGAAGTATTAGTTTTAGTTTAGGGTTGAAATTGAAAATATTTAAAAAAATTGAGTTAAAGTGAGTTAAGGTTGAGTTATGAATGGGGTGTTTTTTTGTAAGTTAAAGTTAAAGTGGTAAAGCTGATGTGGCGCTGACGTGGCGCTGAGTTATAAGTTAACTCAGGTTACGTATGGGCATGCTCTAAGGTCTATTAATTGATTACACATATTTGTGAACGATAACATGTGTATAAATGGTAATTAAATGGGATGCTTTTTCAAAGGTAATTAAATGATCCTTATTGATTTTGGGTCGAATCATATTTGTATAACTGGGCGAATAAATTTTTTCTATGCGAGTGTATGTAGGCGAATGGAAAATAAACACATATTTTGTTTATTCTCGTAAATCATCTTAAAAAAAATCAGTTTGGTAAAATCAATATCTAGAAAGTTCAGTTAGGTAATTGGTTTATTTAATTTTGGTCGTATAGACCTTTTGATAAATTTTGATTTTAAACTTTTTATTTGTGGTTCAGGTTTGTACAGGTAAAGCATATTTTCTTGTTGCATCTTTATTACATTTGTGTTATAAAATATTTGAAAAAGGGGCTGCGGAATTGCGGATAAAGCATATTTTCTTGTTGCATCTTTATTACATTTGTGTTATAAAATATTTGAAAAAGGGGCTGCGGAATTGCGGATGATGAAGGCTATGTTTGGCAAAAGTAGCTGTTAGCAGTAGCAGTGAGCTGTGAGTAGTAGCCAAAAAAGCTCACAGCTTCATAAACAAGCATTGGAAAAATGAGTTTTTCTAAAAAATAGCAAAGCCCACAGCTCTCATGCCAAACGAACACTACAAATCAAAAAACTCATTGTTCACCGCTCATTGCCCAAAAAAACTCCAAAAAGCTTTGTGCCAAACATAGCCGAAAATGCCAAGGTACAAGTGTATAACCCATGGCTATGTTTTTTTTGACAAGTTTAGGGATAACGATGTATTTTACTAAAAAAGAATAAAAAAAATAATAAAGTCTATTAACCCAAAATAAATATTAATTCTAAAGTCGCTGACTTAATTGACGTAATCAAGTATGACAAAATAACAAATTGACAACATAGAGAGAGTGATCAACGGAAAAAAAGAACAAATATCCTTTCAACCCAGCTTTTGAAGAATCAAAACGGAGAACAACAACAACGACAGTAATCTGGAAATGCAGTATTATGAATATTTTGAGATACCTCGGATCAACTTGACGTTGCCTCCAGGCTTTGGTTACTGTGTCGAAAATCAAACGATGATTGGAGAAAAATTCAACTTGGAATGCCCTCTCTGTGAGTTATTTGATTTTTTATGGGAACCAGACGACTTTTGTTGCCCCTACCTGAACTCAACCCCGAGTGTCTCTCGGATCGATCCCCATGTCCAGGCGTTAATTGACTCTCAATTTGCGACATTTGCTTCTTTGCCTAGTATATCAATTCTTAAAAACTGGCGGAAGGGTGAATTTCTTGGAGGAGGTTGTTTTGGCTCTGTTTATGAAGCTATCTCTGAGTAAGTCATTGTTGTTTACGCATTTAGGTTTCCCATATATTATGCTTGCGAGGACGTTTGCTAGGAATGTGTTTGGGATTGCTTGATTTCTATGTATTGATACTGGTTTTTTGGGATTGCTTATTATTATACTTATAAGCAGAAGCAGAGACAAAGATAAAGCAGCTTTAAAATAATCACTTCAGTGAATAGTGTTTCAGTTTGCTTATTTCAAGATTATCTTAAGGGTGCGTTTGGTAGAGAGAAATTAAAAGAAATGAAATGAGGTAGAGAATAGAAATGTAGGGAAATGAAATTGGTTGGGAAATTTTTAACAACTCCACTGTTTGGAAAGTTAGAGAAATAGATTCGAGAAACGAAAAAAATAAAAATAAAAAATTATATGCTGTTCATCCATTTTTAATTGATTCCAGAATTGTTGTTCATTTTTTATAGTAAACAAAATATTATAATCTCACAACCAATCAAACAAATCAAGATTCACAACCAAGATATGCAAACCCAAATACTTCGACAGAACTATTGTAATTAAACCTCGTATGTTTTTCAATGGCAACCAAGATCCACAACCATTGTTTAAATAATCAAAACTAAATAATTAAAACTAAGATTTAAAACCAAGATCCTATATAACGAATCAAGATCCAGGTTCCATAGTTTTTTAATTACTTCTCACATTGTTTATATAATCCAAACTCACAATGAAAATCTTGAATACAAACATAGAACAAATTTGCTACCTGATCTACAAGATCCGACTGAGATGACAACGAGATGCAGTAACAAAGATTTGACGTCTACAAGAATTAGAGGAAGATAACGGGGAGATCAGGGGAAGATGAACATGAAACTAGTGGATAACTGGATATTGGGACAAGGGTTTTACAGGCTTTTAAAAAATTGGGTGGAATGGAATGTGAGGGTCACGTGCTTGTGTCCTCTTATACCTCCCCTTTTTTTATGTTTTAATATTCAAAAAAGTGGAGAATTAAAGAGCCTCCTCATTTCCATAACAAAAGGGATGGAAATCAAAATGCAAAGGGCCATTTTCTCGAGAAATAGTATATCTCCGCTTTTTTATTTCTTTGTCAAACCAAACACGGGAAATTTAACCATTTCCATTTCTTTACCCTCATTTCTCTTAACCAAACACACCCTAAGTAACTTTTGAGAAGTAGAGAAAAACATGTTAGACGGCGACATCTCTCTTTTTAAAGGTTTTTAGGTTATATACGAGGGTATAAGCTCGATCACTTTGATTGCAAAAATGCTTATTTTCATTTTTTCTGAGGTGGTTATTTTAAGCTGGTTATTTGCTTCTCTTCTGTAATAAGTAAATAAGTAATCATACGTGTTTGTGTCTGGGAAAGCTCATTTAAACATGTTACCCTATTACAACAACAACAACAATACCCTATTACGTACCCTGACTAATGTTATTGCTTTCTCCTTGCATTTCCAAGCCTTGTGGTAACTCAAATCAACACCAATTGACTTCTTCATATCCTCTTTTATTTGGTTAGGCTAACCATTTCCATCTATTATGTACTTATGTTTTATGATTTTGCCTATAATTGATGGTCCAGCCTGTCGGCTGTCGCTGGTCGCTTTGTTGAACGTCCATACCACATACATGAAGTTGGTCGTATTTACGAATCCTAAACAAAGAGGACTCATTCAATTTTAGGGACCTTAAACGCCATCTACAGTTAGGATCCTTGCATTTAACGTACCAAAGATGAGTTGACTTTTTCACAAGAAATGTGAAATGGTTCATATCTTCTTTGCTGTCAAAGACATCATCAACATTTAGTGTAGGCGGAATATGAGTTGAATAGCGATTTGTCATGTAATAATGATTTTTATGTGAACCAACAACGAAGGTTGGCGAAAAATCAGGACCCATGTCAAAAGTAGGTGAAACACAAGTTGATTGGTTAGAAGACTCACGTGGAACGATATTTGGGATGTCGTCTGGAACATGGATGATTGAGGTATTCTTTTCGAAAAGGAGATCAGCTGACACCCCTTGTGATAACGTATTGGGGACATCAACATGAACCTCTAGGTTTGTCGCTGGTTGCTCATTAACATGAACCTCAATTGGCACACTCTGTCTCTCAGAGAATGTCAAGTGTTCTTGATTTTGGGACCCTGTGTTATTTGTGAAAACACCTACACTCCTACAGAGTTCAATGA
This sequence comes from Artemisia argyi, assembly GCA_030686995.1. Taxonomy (NCBI): domain Eukaryota; kingdom Viridiplantae; phylum Streptophyta; class Magnoliopsida; order Asterales; family Asteraceae; genus Artemisia; species Artemisia argyi. Next base: position 68,296,718 of record CM060676.1, on the reverse strand, counting down.
TGACAAAGCAACACGTTTATGGCCTGGTTCAATGTAAACTTCCGCTTCGTTATCATGTGCGCTGTGGAAAACCTGGTGAACCAAGGTTAAGTAAGTCATGTGAAGAGTCATCGTTAAGGTCATGACCGACAAGATGTTTACCTACAACTTCTTTGGGTTGAGCAACCATGTGACACACAAAGGAATACCATCTTGAGAATATTCTGAAATGAAAGTTTTTAGATCCTCATCACCATCGAAACCAGGGGTGCTGGATTTCCAATTTAAATAATGAGACTCTTTCGAGACTTGTAGTTTTTTTGTGAAGGTTATCAGTTAGTTGCACAAGCTAGTGTCACATCCTTAGGAACAAACGATGATAGATCTCTTTGAATTCTTAAACAACCATTCTTTGCCATCCCGTTCCCAATCTCCGTTGTAAGCAATAAAAATTGGAACGTTTTCTACGATAAAAAAGTATGATAACAAGAGTTACAATAACAAGATATATGCATGTTAGACACGCAATCTACGCATTGAATAACAATCGTAATATATCGTAATAACTTCGCAATACGATGTAAACTGGAAATCTATGAAGAAAATAAAACGAAACAAGAATGTACATGAATAAACACTTACCTGTCATCACAATATTGTGATTTCCGTCGTTAAATGTTCAGTTGTGGAATGTAAAAGTGAAGAGCGAATTTAAAGAATGTAAAGGAAAAAAAAAAGGACTCCAAAGTTCAATAAAAATGATAAAATGATTAGGGAGGTGATTTTACCTGGGGAAGATGAAAATTGGAGGGAAAATGATTTCGTAATGTATCGCAGTTAGCCAGGTCATGTTTCGTATAATCGTCACAGGATTCGTAATTGGAGAGAGAAATCACAGAAATCAGTAGAAATGTACGGTGTCAGGAGGTAATCTCGGAATATTGAAAAAATAATCCTAGTTTTAGCAATGTGCCACAAAGTTGAGTCAAGTTGTAAATAAGTGGTCCTTTCGGTGTCAGTAATGCAAATAGCATTATGAATGTCGTTGTATTCTTCTATAGTGTTAGCCACTGGCTAATTTGGCCTGAGAAACCAAGCTAGTTCAGTTTCCTTGGTTTCACACTACAAGAACAACCACTCATTGACTGAAAGTTGTTTTCTGATACATGCTGATAGTCTTGTAAAACTCTTCTATTCTCTGATTTGACCTTTGCTTTTGTTTTTAGATATTGGTTCTTTTTTGCTGTGAAGGAGGTTTCTTTGGTTGATCAAGGTATCCGGGGTGAGCAGAGCATTAGACATCTTGAACAGGTGAGTTATAATTAATCATCATTTCCTATGTGTAGATTCTTGTATGTTAGATTACTAATACCTTTCTCCCCTGCCTTTTGTTTTTTCAGGAGATATCATTATTAAGTCAGTTTCATCATAAGAACATAGTTCAGTATCTTGGAACTGATAGGGTATGCATTTTTTTCTCTTAAGGTCTTTATTCTTTATTGATCGATGACCTGAATACATGTGCAGGCGATTGCAAATGAAGGAAATATAACTTATACAGTAACACTTAAACTAAGAATAGCATTGTTAAAGATAGGAAAGTGTTAAAACACTTTTTAATATACATTTCACCATAGTACTGATTTTTTAATTTATTTTTTTAACAAATTCACCATACTACTTGAAACACTATTTTAGGATGATGAGAAACTATATATCTTTCTTGAGCTCGTACCTAAAGGTTCCTTGGCAACGCTCTACCAAAATTATGACCTGCAAGATTCCCAAGTCTCGATGTACACCAGACAGATTTTGAGTGGTTTGATTTACTTGCATGAAAGAAAGGTGGTTCATAGGTAATTTTATTTATTTATTTTGCTGCTATGTTTAAAGTATGGATGCATTTAAGACTGGTTTGTAATTTGTTTTTATATAATGCATGTTCTAGGGATATCAAATGTGCTAATATATTGGTTGATGTTAATGGATTGGTGAAGCTCGCAGATTTTGGATTGGCAAAGGTGAAACACATGGTTTTTGGTCTTTCTTGACAATTTCTTTTCTATAAGTATTTTCTAATCTGAGTGAATATTGATTGCATATGCGTTGTTTATTTGTCATAGGAATTGAATGACATCATGTCTTGCAAAGGGACTCCATATTGGATGGCACCAGAGGTTACTTCTGTTTTCTTACTTGTTCTTTAGTGACTTAGTCCCAACATATATGCTTTCTAGGATTTTTAAGTGTTTGTTACCGGAAAAATTGACTCTTCACATTTGGGGTTCCAAGTACTAACTACTGTACATTGGAACTTACATGGTGCATCATATCATCAGGTTTTTTAAGAGTAAAAAAGCCGAAAGTTATGGACTTGCAGCTGATATTTGGAGCCTTGGTTGCGTTGTGTTGGAGATGTTGACATGTAAAATTCCGTACTATGAGTTGGAACCGGTATGCATGCCATTTAACTTATGTTCATTTTCTTATGGAAAGCAATTGTATAGATCTTTATCGCGTGTCTTTGAAGCACCCACATAAATATTTCACAGCATTATTGTTTAACACAAAGCACCAACGTTTTGGCGCGTGTTACGGACTCAAGCTGGTCACCCGTGAGTCATGTGGCATGGGTGGGCCATGCATGGCGCGCATTACAGATCTCCCTCCCTCACGCAGTTTTTTTTGTTTGGGTGACTGGCCTCATTCGAGGCTTTGTGTTTGTGTGTTTATGTGAATGTGAATGTGATGTGGAAGGAAGTGAGGACTATGGGCATTCTTACCTATTTGATTAAAGCCCATCTTTACTTATATACCGTAAGTATGAGCAATTATATCTAGGAACTCATTTTTAGGAAGCCTTATTGTTCTTCATTCGCCTTTATAATTAAGGGATAATGTATTCAGATTTCAGAGGCCAAAAAAGTAGTTAATTTTTTTCATTATGACCTACCATTTATTTGAAAGTTTGAAACTGTTTTATTGGCCCCCAAGTATTAAAATAATTCTAATAAAGGTGATTGAAGATGCATTTAAATGAATGCTTTTGATGCATCTTTATCAAAGTTGAATCGATTAATTACAAAACTAAATATGGGCCACCCAAGTAATCGATTTTCAATATGATAAAGATGTATCTAAAGTTTTGTTTTGTTTTTTTTTTTTTGTTTTTTTTCGTGAACGGGTGTTCATGCTTCTATGTTAATTAGGTGTTTGTAATCAACCTTTTCACACGTATGTGCTGTGAAGGAAACCCGTTTCATATACCATTCCAAATATTTACAGATCATCGTCTTCTTGGAAGTTTGCTTGAGGTTATGGTGTGACACACATTAAACAATGCAATCTACAAATGTAAAGAAGCAACAAGAAGAATATATCTGATGGCAATAACTGCAAAAGAATGTAGATATCATACGCAAAAATAAAAATATGAGATAAAATAAACATGTTGACGGGATTGTGTTCTCTGGCCTGAAAACTAATTGTTGCAATGCTCTTTCAAAATCACACTTTTATTGTGAAAGCTGACATATATTTCTTCTCTGTAATGTATTATAAACTTTGTGTGATTGGTGATGCTAAGTTATATTGTAACAGAATTTGGTTTTTATTTCATAGCATCAAGCAATCTTTAGAATTGGCCGTGGTGAACTTCCTCATATTCCCAACACACTGTCTGTGGATGCTCAAGATTTCATACTTAAATGTTTGCAAGTCGATCCAATAAAACGCCCTACTGCTGCTCAACTACTCAGCCATCCTTATGTTACGAGGTCTTGATTTATAGTTTTTGCTCATTCCATATTCTATTTTAACTAACTAACGTGATAATCATCTGAACATTACTCCGAAAAAAGTTAATTTGATTTGGGGAAGGTCAGTCATGTTGCATCGTTCATGTCTTAATAGTAACACAAATCTGTTGCATCAATTTTCATGGAAGTGGATTCCGTTTTGAGACTTGTAGCTTGGACTTAAAGCGCAAGTCCTCTTTGGCTCCACCTGTGAAAACATGTAATGAACACTTTTGACCTCATCTCCTTTTAGATGGGTCTCTTTCTTTGACCCAAACCAGAACTCAAATCAACCCATTTATAGGTGATAGGTGATTAGGCTAACGGTCGTTCTAGCATTGCAATTTGATAAAAGTTGCGTTTCTACAGCTTCATGTATTGATACATTTTTAAATAAAGAACTAAGCTTTTAATGCTTCCAAAGTCAAACACATTGTCTCGATAATAACACAAATCTGCTGTATTTACTGTTACAGGTATCAAATTTATGTTTGAGCTTGAAGCTTGGAGTATAGAGTTCAGGCACGTCTCAAGCCTTCCGGAGGCCTAAGGCGAAGCTTGTAGATCAGAGGAGGCTTTTTCGGTTACAATTACCAAGTTATTTTATAGTACTGATGTATTTGTGGAACCTTGTCATCTCCACTTGGCATGATCACTATATGTTTTTAATTCTTTATTTATATGTATGACATGTGAAAGAATATATGTGTGAGTAGTGTTGGCACGTGAGGTGCATATGCACGGTTTTAAACCGGGCATGTGAGGTGCACGTGAGAACTCCCACAATTCTCACATATACACTTAACAGACTTTGGCTCCCTCTTTAAATAGTTGTTACTCCCCTTTCATTTCTTAGCTTTTGATTTGTAACTTCTCTCTAAATTCTCTTTGTAGCAAACTCATTCCATTCTAACAAACTTCCATAATGATACAACTACTTTTCCCTCCATTTCTAACAATATTACTTTCGGTTTTCATTCTTCTTCATTGATTACCCAAGTCTATTGTTGCCTTCTAACGATACTTAAGTGAATCCTAGAAGTGTTATTTATGTTCGTTTTCCGGCGAGTCTGAGTTTTCCGGCGAAAATTTGTTCAAGAATAAGAGTACTACACTAGCTAGTACTCTGATCATCTGTATGCTATCCGTTCAGAAAAACGGCCAAGTGTCAAGTACTCATCGCGATTACGAGAACAGCACATTAGTGTTTAAATCCTCTGTTTTCGAATCTATGATCAGTTTTGATTGACTTGAATTGGCCAAGAAACGGTTAAGAAGTTGTTAATTGTTGCTCAATAGAAGAAGGAGTAACAATTGATAACAAAACACAAACAATCAAGAAATAGCATACAAGAAATGGCTCCTGCAACCAGGATCACTACTTCCAGTAATGGTGAAGAATAGGTTACTAGACAGACTCTGGAAGATGCACTGACTGAATCTTTGGTTACTATGAACAATACAATAACAGCTTTGAGCATTCAAAATAATTAAGTGCTCAATACCGGTGGTGGAAGAAATGCTAATCAATTCAATAGGTTGGCTAAGGTAGATTTCCCTAAATTTCTGTGATCAGTTCTTTGCCATTGACAACACACCAGAAGTGGAAAAGGTAAAGATTGTATATGTTCACTTGTTTGATAAGGCATTACCTTGGCATAGGCAGTTTACTAAATCTAATGGTGAAAATGTGGAATGGAATGCATACAAAGAGGCAATTGTTAAGAGATTTGGTCCTGTATTTGAAGATCCCATGGCTGAACTGAAAAATGCAAAATATGAAAAGAAAAAAAATATAAAATAAATAATAAAAAAATGCCAAAGAATACCAAGACTTGTTTGACACTTTGCTGTGTAGGGTGGATATTAGTGAACGACATGCAGTTAGCTTGTACTTGGGTGGATTACCTGCTGAATTGGAAATGAGCGTTAGAATGTTTAAACCAAAGACCTTATCTGATGCGTATTGTTTAACTTGCCTTCAAGAAGCTACCTTAGAGGCAGGTAAGAAAAAGAATAGGCCCTTTATAAGTCAAAATGTGGGTACAATAGGGTCTAGTAGTGGTGTTGGAGGTGTTACCAAACAACCATTACTGCCTGCCTGCTCCAAGTAACTTTTGGAAGTCTAGCTCAAACACCCCAGTTAGACCACAGTAAGAAAACATCTAACTCAGAAGGAGTATGAGGAGAAAAGGGCAACGAACTTATCTTTCTATTGTGATAAGAAGTTTGTTCTTGCTCACAAGTGTGGAAGACAGTTATATTCATTAGTGGTTTTGCCTGTTGAGGATGATGAGGAATTTGTTGATGCAGAGGAAGAATTAGTGGAAGTTAGTGATGTGCATATGGATAAACAAAAATTACAAATTCAATAAGAATAAAAAAGTTCGGGGCAAGGAATCAATAAATTACAAATTACAAACAAAAATTACAACAATTTTGGTCAGGAATTAAGCTTTAACAAAAAGAAGATGAAAAAACAGCTTACTTTCTTTCCAATTTGAAGCGGAGCCAATGGCAATGAAATAACACCATGAGAGGCAAATGTGCATACGGATTAACTCCATCGCCATTTCTCTTCTTATCCCTCCTAAAAGAACTAACTTAACATGTTCCTGATTCCCTTCTTTACAACCCATTTTATGTACATATCTACGTTTGAGTTTGACTCCTGTCTACTTCTCTACTGTCTTCTATTATTACCAAACCTTCCGAGTAATACCCTACCCTGGTGGCGCAGTCGGTTCACTAAAGACATGCTACAACCGTCACCACCATCATCAACATTGCTATCATCACTATCATCGTTATCATTTCTTCCAAAATGGGCCTCATTTGCACCAGCACCAAATGCGTGAAACAGAATAAATACATTAACAAGACTGTTATCAGTTCCCGTATATATATAAGGCGTTGTTGCCTATAGTTTATGTGTTGCACATGATGGTAATTGGCCATGTACATATGATTATCCTATCAAGGTATGCACACTAAAACTGACTTTTGAGAATCTGTTAAATGATTAAATTGAAGATATAATTTATATATGTACTTATTAATCTCTCATGTTACAATTACTCAATCAAATAATGAAACCAAAAACAAACTTAGTCGTTCAATCTCATATACATTTTTGTATTGTACGCATAAGTTGTACAAACACACCTCAGTGACGAACCATATGTTTAGAACTTAATCTATAAAATACCAACATCCAAATACGTGTTCAACATGCCTAGTGGTTGCTACCAACATTTTCATCTTTTGGCAAAGACTGATCAATGAAGAACATCTTAAAGAGTCTACATAACTCTTTTGGTTGTTCCATGTTAATCGCATGTCCGGTCTTCTTCAACACAACAAGCTCTGCACTGTCACCTAAATGGCTGTTACACAAAGTAATCAGCTTTACCAGTCATTGAAGTTTCCATTTTGAAGTTCAACGTTAATTAAACAAGATGATTAAAAGATAAAGTCTATACTTACGTACCTTTTTAATCTGTTGCCCAGTTCCAAAGGGAATATCGCATCATGTTCTCCCCAAATGATTAATGTGGGCTGCCATCAGCCAATGAGATATGAGGGTACAAGAGAACGCAAAAACATTAGTTTCGAAACTGATAGATTAAGTTCTAAATATTTTACTATAAAATTTACTTATTTTATCCCTGTTTTCTTAATGTCTGGACTAGTCAGAGCATGAAGCTCAAAAACAAATAAATTGACAAAAAATAGAAATCGACTAATGCAACATATATTTGTAAATAAGTGAGTTACCTGAGTGATCTTTGGAAGATCCGAAAACTTTCTATCCTTTTGTACAGCTTCAATACATTCTTTTTTCTCTTCAAAGTAATCAATGTTCATTTCCTGAAAAATCAAACAATATCCGACACCTCAATCACTTGTTCTGTCAACAGGTCGACGAGCCAACTCCTTACAACCCTCCCAACTTTAAGTTCCTACTATTATATATTTATTAACGCAGATGATCGAAAGTGGGTATCAAAAGGATATTTTATTCACTACAACACTAAACAGTTGACCTTTACGGCTTTACCTGCTACCATTAAGTTTCATGTTCAAATGATGACTATCATCTCATCATGATAAAATAATAACTACATCCATTGATACAAGGTGTTTGACATGTAAATTATAGGGAAATGTTTTTGGGCTTAGTTCATCACTTTACTACCTATATGTTTTGCCAATATTCAAAAACCAACTATCATTTTGATTGTTCAAAACACATACAATTAGAAAAATTAGAAATAATCATTTTGGTTGTTTAAAACGGTATAAAGGAGATGTTGCAAAATAATCTTATACACATTGGCATGTGGATGATTGGTCATGTTGTCCCGGGATTTTTTATTTTACACACCTAGTATTTTGTAATTGAGACTATACCATATGCCTAACTAAGAGCATCAAGTCTTTAAAGACTCAGGGCTTGTTTGTTTAATTTTTTCATTAAGTCATGTTAATTAACAGATGATTTAATGCAGACAATCTCAGTTTATTACTTAATATTTTAAGTCATCTTTCTTTATTAAGTCACAAACAAACAGTTTTTATATGACTTAATTAATTCAGTTTTTTTCATATTAAATTAATTAAGTCGAAATTAAACATCCTCTTAATGTATTTAATGCTTTGTTCTACAATTAATGCATAAGTCATTTACACTCAGTTCTCAAGATTTTTTTTTAAGGGAAAGTAAAGTAAAGGGAAGGGAAGAAAAGGAGCGGAGAGGAGGGGAAGAAAAGTGGTGTTTATTTTGTGTTCTTATCTCAAATTAAAACAGAAGAAAGTGAAAGGAAGTCAAAACCTTATCTAAAAAAACACTTCATCTTACAAAACATATTCAATTGTATTACAGTCCAAATGGGTTGGATCTGAAACATATTCATACAAAGGGAGAAACAAGAAAAAGGGCCTACAAGAAAAAGTAATCAATCTATCAAAGCTCATTCCATACTAAAATGGTCTGTTTCATGCAATGTTCAAGTATTTGTGCAATTCTCACTTTTGCATCATTCCACTCCATATATTTTTCCATATTTAATTCAAATCTTTTATTTCTTTCTTTTATTCTTTACATATAATAATTTTAAATTTAACATCAATTTGAAATAATATATATTTTTATATAATTACATATTTTCTCTTTCATCTTTTTCTTTCATACCAATATACTATTCCTCAAATTCAAATTCAATTCTAAACCAACCACTTATATATCAAAGGGGCCCTTAGCATGCCAATCTTGTATATCAGGAGAATCAATTGCATCACCAAGGAATAAAATTCTTGATGTTCAACTGAAGTACGAAAAAAAATCACCGTTTTTAACCATCCAGAAGATATCTATTGACATCAATGCTACAGGATAAACAAGGAAATGTAGCTAGAATTTCAGGTCAACTAAATAAACCTTATGTGATTATGCTGGTTATTTGGATCATGTAATCCCGTTTATACTGTATACAGTTTACAAGTTACATTCTTTATATATATATATATATATATATATATATATATATATATATATATATATATATATATATATATATATATATATAGAGTAAATTGCAAAAATCGTCCTTAAAGTTTGACCAATTTGCATGTTTCGTCCCAAATATTTCGAAACTGCAAGGATCGTCCCTAAAGTTTTGGCCCCGTGTGCATGTATCGTCCCTAAAGTTTTGGCCCCGTGTGCATGTATCGTCCCCAAAAAGGACTATATATGCCCCAAAGGTTAACTTTAAGGACGATCCTTGCAGTTTCGAAATATTTGGGACGAAACATGCAAATTGGTCAAACTTTAGGGACGATTTTTGCAATTTACTCTATATATATATATATTATAACTGGGAGTGCTATTTTGTCCCTATTGATTAAAAAATAGATTCTTTAATAAAATAATCGTATAATCAATATTATAACATTTTTGACATTGGGCTCAATGTTAGTCCAGTTATGTTAGCTTGGGTTTGGGTCCAAAAGAAAGTGTTATAATAACAGGCTTCTCACAAGGTTGAGACCATTTCATCTTTAGGACCTAGATGAAAAAAAATAAAACAGCTTAGGCTTGTGACAATGCATCTGAAATAATTGATCGAGTGCATCGATCGATCGATAAGCCAAATCAATCAAGCCACTGTGGCACAAAGAACCATATCGATCGCCGGTGACTTGTAGCACCAAATCGTTCGCTTATTCGACCGAGTTTGAAGCAAAGAATTTCCCACTCTTTCATTTTAAAATCAAATCGTTTAAAACTTTTAACCGTTTGTTTGAAAAAAAAAAAAAACTTTAAAAAAAAAAAAAAACTTTAAAAAAAAAAAAAAACTTTTTTTAAAAAAAAATTTACCACTTTTCTTCCTATAAATACCAACATCAAACTCACTTTCAAATACACAATTTCAAACACAATTCAACCAAATTCTCATCAATATTCACAATGTCAAAGAAAAACACCCCACAATCAAAAAACCGACAATCCCGATTAACTCAAAATGCACCGGATATAAATTTCTCTCCGTAAAACACCTTTGAACTAACCGGCATAACACCACCACAACAAGGGGTATTCTCTTTCGTCCACAATCTTTTGAATATCCAACACAACTACCACAACCCAATCAAAGAGAAAACTTGTTTTCCGTTCATCGTGCTTTTGTCCAACCACAACGTGTTAATACAGATTATCACCAAGAACCAAGTGAGTCGTCTTATCGTCATAACATGGATTTCTTGCATTGTTCCCAACCGTATCAACAACATTCTCCGATTCGGTCAACTAATCTTGATATGAATTTGGATGATTGGGCCGACTATCCGACCCAAGGCTATTCGAGCCAAGACTACCCGAGTCAAGATGTTTCAATGGGGCAAGGTTCGGGTCACGGTTCCTACCACAGTTCTTTCCACGGTTCTATGCCCGTTGATGACGATGACGATGACGAAATCGAAGAGACATCACCCGTCAAGCCAAAGAAGCCTTCGCGGCGTGCTACAAAGGCGAAAGGCAAAGGCAAAGAACCCGAACCGGCCAAAAAAGTTGAACCATGGTCAAGCAAAGAAGAGGTCATTCTTTGTAAAGTTTTCATCTTTGTTTCGGAAAATGACAAAAAAGGAAACTGTATGAATCGACACAAATTTTGGGAGAAAGTGGTAGCCTACTTTCGAAAAGAATCTGGTTCAGACCGGACATACAATTCGATCATTTCCAAATGGAAGACTAGAATTCGTGGTCAAGTTGCGAATTTTGGTGCTATTATTGATAATGTCAAGGGGACGCATGGAAGTGGTGAAAATGACATTGACGATATGTCCAGAGCTCTTATGGAGTATCGTGCGCGTTACGGTCATGATTTCAATTTGGTGGAGTGTTGGAAAGTATTGAGGAGGCATGCTGCTTGGAAGGATGAGATGCCTCTTTTCCAATCGGGGAGTCAAAAGAAAGTAAAGGGTTCAGCAACTACGTCAGGGTCAACATAAGACCCCCTGAATTTTCAAGACTTGGATGATGATGATGATGATGAAACGGAGGATGGTACTAGAGAATCATGACCACAAGGTCGTGACAGGGCAAGGAAGAAATTATCCACCACCTCCTCTCGTGAAACATCAAAATCATTCATGAGTGGGCTACTAGCAGATTTATGGCGCTCAAGACCGTCAAAGAAAGAGAAAGGTAAAGAGCGTGAGGACTCGTGGAGAGAATACAAGGAACGAGAGCTAGCGATCAAACAACAAAAATTGGAATATCAACGAAAGCTATTGGAAATCCATGAGAAACAAGAGGAACTCATGAGAAATACAAAACGGGAGCAAGACTTGATTTTCTACAATTCGGCAATAGACCCAAATTTGCCCGAACGACAACGAAATGAACTTATGTGACTTAAGGCGGAAATCAAGGAACGCTACAAGCTAAATTACTAGTTTTTAAATAAGTGTTGTCGTGTTTAATTTTTAGTTGTTTAAGTTTTTTATTTAGTTGTAATGGTTTCATTTCGTATCGTTTCTTTTATGTAATATTTACGTTTTATTAATAAAATTTGTGTTTGTGTTAAAAAATGTTAAAAAAAAGATGATGCAATATGGGTTGCCACTGTGATGAGAGAGGTGAATATGGGTTGAGGAAAAAAAAAGCTAAGGTGGCAGCCGGAAAGATGATGCAATATGGGTCACCACCGTTACAAAAGTGACAACCGAAAAATTTAGATACGAAGTATTTGTAAAACCCAATAACCGGCCGCAGCGCCTCCTACTTGTTTAAATAAAGGATGACACCATCGGAGTAATATAATACGTAGTATTTGATTAAAATAAATATGTGAATAATCAACCCAACTTATTTCCAGCTACATGATCAAATCAACTCAAAAGAACCATATGGGAATTGTATACATAGTTTTGTGTGGCTATCTTTTGAATGTATTTACACTTGATTTAGATAAGAAGATGCTGGACTACATTATTCCATCTACATAAACAGCCTTAAACCATATCAATATATTCGATTATCAAAAGAACTGTGCTTATATATAACTACTGTAAACTAAATAAACTTACTTCAATAAAATCTTTGATCAAGCAAGAAGGAGCAAGGTTCGGATTCAGGGGTTTATAGAAGGAAATCTTCACCAACTCCCTCGTCTTTTCGGGCGTTTGAGCCAACAAAATATTTGCAGCATCCTTAATGTTGTTAGCACTAAACAAACCCTCCTCCACATCTATATCAGAATCCAAAGTCACCCCAGAACCAATAATCACCACCCTTTCCACTACCTCGGGGAACTGAACTGCCATGCTATAACCAACAAAACCGCCATAACTAAGCCCCACGAGATTAAACTTCCCTGTTAATCCCACACGCTCTAATGCTCTCATCACACACTCTGCTTGAAACTGCTCTGTACGATCCATCCTAGTCGTGTAAGAGTCTCCATAAAAAAGCAAATCAGGTACGTAAACATTATAAAGAGGAGTCACACGAGAGATAATAGGATCCCACTGCCATTTAGCATTGGCTCCGATACCATGAACAATAATTAAATTTGGTTTGTTTGGTTTGTAGCTCTTTGGTATCCAGCAGTGGATGGACGTGTCGCCATCATGGAGGGTTGTAGTTGTCGATTTTAGGCCGGCTGAGCCAAACGATCTGGAGAGACACCAGTCTCTAGACGCAGTAAAATTAATGCATTTAACCATTTTAGGAAAGTCACTTACTAACAAAATGTTGATAGAGGTATTTGTGATCTATATCTTGTTAGGCTCCAAGTGTTGGTAGAGGTGGCCATTGTCACCGGTTCCTGAACTGGAACTGAAAAAGTAACCGGAACTGAATCCGGTCAACACCGGTTCCGGCAAGATCCGGTTCCGGTTCCAAGAATATCCGGTTGATCCTACCCGGTTCCATGTTTTCGCTCCTAGATCCGGTTCCAAACCGGATAATTCCTCACCGGATCGCGAACTGGTTCTTGGGAACCAGATCCGAACCGGTTCCAACGGATAGTTTTTTTTTCCTGTATTTTCTGGACAGTAGCATCATGCAGCAGCAGTGGAACGGTAATATTACCATTTTTCTGCATTTTCCAAACGGTTTTGTCCCCCATTTGTCCCATTTTAACATCCTAAACATTTCTAAACATTCCTATAAAACGAAAAAAAAAAAAAAAAACCCCGAAAACGAATTTTTTGCAAAGCTACTGTTAAGGAAATAACACCGGTCCCGGATTCTTTGGAACCGGTTCGACCGGATCCAATTGTGGAACCGGATTTGGAACCGAACCGGAACCGGTCATACCGGTCCCGGATTTTTTGGCCCAAGATCCGAAATTATCCGATCCGGTTTGGAACCGGATCCGATTCTTTGACTTTGACTATTATCCGGTCCGGTTTGGAACCGGTTCCGGTTCTTGGCCGAACCGGCTTTTGGCCACCTCTAAGTGTTGGGGCCATATATTGATACTGACAAGTGACAAGGGAGTTGCCTAGTTAAAACTCGTGGTGCTCGACGTGACATTAAATCATATATACACACAAATGATTAATTGTGTGGTGATTTTCATAGATACGCATATGACCCGAAAGGACAATTCAACAAAGGTGTCAGATCATTTGAAAAGTGGAATAATTTTGCAAAGTCTAAAAAGTAATGTAGACCGTTAGATCAAAATACAATATTTGATCAAATTAAAGAGGTAGATATACACACAGGGGCATAGTCGTCATTATACTTCTTTATCTCTCATATTCTTTCCGCTCTTTATTTCTCATCTAATCCTCCATCTTAAATCCACAACCATCACCATTGCATCGTCACCATCACCATCAAAATCACAACCATTACACAATCTTTTTCCGATCTGTCATCATCATCATTACGATCACGATCTCATGACACTATCAACATCCCCTCAGTATTACCACAGCCACCGCTGAACCTCACCATCGACGAAAACATGGCCAACAACAAGCACCGTTATCAACATCACCGGAACCACCGCCAGTAACACCACCGCCGTAATTGAAAAATCGGTGGACACCGATCACAAACACCCGCAGCAACTGTGACTTCAACCTCCCACCATGACGGTAATAATAAATCAATACGAAAACAATTAATTAAAAAAATAATAAAAAAAATAAAAATAAAAATAAAAAACCTCCCCAACAGTTACATTCATTTCAATCACCATTATCAACATCAACTTATGTGTTCGTGTTGATGGAGTTCAAGCTTAAGAAGACATCATACTTAAAGCATGAAACTAAAGTAGAAACCATTGGAAGTTTGGTTGAAGCTGTTGAAAAAATGTATGTGAAATAGTGCTTGTATTTGTGTAGATAAAGTTTTGGAATGACGTTGAGAAACAAAAGCCAGTTATTTTGGTCTTTGGTGAATGAAAAAGAAAAATAAAATTCACTTTATGATGTTTTGGCCAAATGACCATTTTGTAAAGGCTCTTGATATTTATATTTTCAAATTGTGAAATTATATTTGTCTTCGTCATAAGATAGGCATACTTGATTTACATGTTTTTTTCACTTTTTGTATTATAATTCTCATATTAAGTATCCATATCAAAAGTATTCATTTTGTTCATCAGTTTTTTATATACAATACCATAATGTTCATCAGTTTTTCTTGATGTTGTTCACCAATTACGTTATAGTGTTCATCAGTAATATTACGTTGTTCAACAATTATTTCTGATAATGTTCATCAATTCAAGTTAGCATTGTTCATCAGTTCATCAATTTTCTAATAAAAACACAATGTTTAGTTTGTCATAGTGATTTAATTAAACATAAATGATTATATTGTATTGTAGTATAGTTAATCAGTTATTTTTAATAATGTTCATCAGTTCAAGTTAGTAATGTTCATCAGTTCGTCAATCTTTTAATAAAAACACAATGTTTATGAGTTCATCAGTTATTTTTTATATTGATTATCAGTCATTTTTTATAACGTTCATCATTTAATTTTTATAATGTTCAGGAGTTTTTGAAAAAATAACGTTCATCAGTTATTTTTGATATTGATTATCAATTATTTTTGATAACGTTCATCAGTTATTTTTTATAATATTTAGCAGTTTTCGAAAAAATAACGTTCATCGGTTATTTTTGATATTATTCATCAGTTATTTTGATAACGTTCATCAGATATTTTTTATAATGTTCAGCAGTTTTCGAAAAAATAACGTTCATCAGTTATTTTTCATATAGTTCATCAGTTATTTTTATAACATGCATAAGTTATTTTTAATAACTGTGGAAAACTAGAAGGGGGGGTTGAATAGTTTTACGTCGTTTTAATTGTTATAAAACAAATTGTTTAAAAGTTTTCGTTGATTTATAAAATATAGATTCGATGGTATATGAAATCTAGTTATACACAATATGAACAACACTAAGTTTATATACTATGAAGCAATAATTATGTGAGTAATGAAATAAGTAAAAGATGGAAAGATCAAACCGAGAGACAAGCGATTTATAGTGGTTCGGCTACAAGGCACCTTCCTTGCCCTACTCCACTCCCCGAGCACCTAACTCGAGAGTTTTCTTCACTATATCAACAAGCTCCCTTATGGCGGAGAAAACCGTACACACCAATATACACACCAATATACACACCAATCTACACACCAATCTACACACCAATCTTCACACCAATCTTCACACCAATCTTCTTCACACCTAGCTTTTACACACCTTCTTCTACACACCAATCTTCACAACTATCCTACTTCACTACTAATCAACTTCTACTATCTACACAACTATTCTCTAACAAATATTCACAACTAATCACACTATGAAATAATAATCAATGATGATGCACAAACAACTTAGATGTGGAGATCACAACTAGTTGTAATACTTCTTGTCTTGAGGGATAGAAGTATTCTTCTCTTGCACTTGAATGGATTATGTATGGATCACTTTGAAACAAAGATTTAAGAATGTATGATCAAAGGATTTATAGATTGGAAATGGAGATCTAGAACAGAAAGTTCTGGAGTGCAAAAGGTGGGGAAAAAATCCATGTTTAAGGTGGTATTTATAGGCAAACGTTTCTGACAGAGGAGCGTGGCCGGTCCCTTTAAAGCATGGCCGGCCCCCTTAAAATTAAGGGGGCCGCCCCTTATAATTAAGGGGGCCGCCCAACTGTAACGGCCAGAAACTTTGTCTTTTAGTGGGGAAAGTTTATTTGGTGAAAAACTAACTGATTTTGGTTAAATATTTGAAATCATATATTTAGTATGATTAAAACATTTTTCCTTATTACCAAAAGTGTTTTTCAAAAATATATAATAAGATTATATAATTAAATAAACTTTGTATTAGTTAATTAAATACCCCTTTGATCATACATTGCACTAAACACTTTGTTTATTCATACCTTAAGTGATTTGGATGTAAAGAGAAATATTAATCACCAAATACTTGTTTATGTCATAAGTTTTAGTTCTTTGAGGTTATATTTTGTAATGATCAAAACATAGAGATATTGATAAAAACTTAATAATGTTTTTTAAGGCATTATTTATGTCAACAATCTCCCCCTTTTTGATTATTACAAAACCTTAAACTTAAAAGATTTAAAACTTGTTATTAGACAAGTATTATAGAGTTTACCATTTCTCTTCTCCCCCTTTTTGTAAAATCAAAAAGGTTAGGCCGAATAATCTTCGTGAAAGAAGTTTAAACGGGTAGAGAACTCCCCCTTGATGTATGATCCCCCTCGTTTGAGAGCACAAAGGGAACGAGCAATTGGAATCTTGGCTACAAAAATATTTTGAAGAGAGCAACACACATATATATGCAAAAGCAACAATTATGCAAATAAAAATAGATTCATTCAAGCATGATAGAAATAATTAGCATAACAACATTCAATATGCTTGTAGCATATTGATTACACTAAAACAAAAGAAAAGATATAGTCCTATATTGCCTAAGAGAGCACTTGGACTTGCTTGCAACCCATGGTTGATTTGTTTTATTTGCTTGAAGGAAAACAAAAGCATGGAGCTTAGATATTTGATTGAGGTGGATATGGGGTGTTGCATGGAGCGGAAGAAGTGGATCTCACGATATTGTATCGTGTTAAGGGTGGTATTGGATGATTACGAGTGAGAAGATATTCAATCCAAGAAATATCTTCACTCAAGTAGAGGATTTGTTTTTGAAGGAATATGCAACAAGGGCAAAAGTGAGTGTGATTTGTAACTTGATCCAAGTTAAGAGAGTGGGGAAGGCAATTTGCATAGGGTGATGATGGAGGTAGCCCTTTGTTGCGTTGTGCAAGATGCATAGCAAGGAGATCACTAAGATCATGGATTTGGTTTATTTCATCACGGAACCTTTGTTTTTCCGTGGCAATGTGGAGGGGATCATAGGTTTGGTATGGATGAGTTGGGTTTGAGTAGTTGGAATTGTAGTTTGATGGTTCATCAAACTTGCATGGATCATTATAAGTTGTTGGAGGTTGAGAGGTGTAGTTTGGCTTGAAGGAAGATGTTTGGCCAATGTTGTATGGTTTGTAAAGTGGATCAAATGAATGCCTTTGTTGGTTTGATGCAAAGTTTGGGAAATAAGAGGTTGGTGGTGAGGAATGATTTCCAACTACATTTGTGATGATAGATTTGTTTCGAGGACTTTTTCGTCGCCAAACGGGTTTTTCCGTCATCCTTGCTAGCCTTGAGGCTTTTGATTTTGGTTTGTTTGGAGAGTTCATGATGGGATGAATGGAGAGCTTTGAGGATTGGGGATATTTATAGTGTAAGATTTGTGTGTTTAAGGATGGATAAAGTTTGTTTGGAGGATTAGGACAAAATGTGTTGGTGAAAAATGGAAAATGTAGGTTGAAATGGGCTAAAAAGCAGAAAAGATTCTGTAAACCCGACCATCAGATGGCCGGTCCCCTTAAAATTAAGGGGGCCGCCTTACATAATTAAGGGGGCCGCCCATCTGGTGATTTCCAGATTGCCAGAATTGGGTTTTTGGCAGAAAATTTGCAGAAAGGTTGTGTTTTTGGACTTGGATTCAAGCAAGTTCAATTCCTTTAGGCAATATAGCATCTAATCTAATCAAGATATAGCATACATGCAAAAACACATAAGCAAAGGAGCAAATAATCAACACATAATAAGCAATAGGAGGTAAACAAAGGCAAGCACACTTAATCTTCCTAAGGCACCTATCTTAGATTGAAGACAAGGATCTTAGTGAGTGGAAAAACTAGTGATGGATCAAGATGACACCATTATTAGTGAATTTGTTCTAGTGAGTGTCTATATGCAACAAATGTGGAGTTGTGATTGTTTCGACTCCTAGAAGCAAAAAGAAATAGCGATCCTAAGAAACAATCCAAATAATCTCCTTGATTCAATTTTTGCTCGATCATGAGTGTCAAAGACATATATTAGATTATATACCTTGACAATTTATGTGAGAGTTTATGCATGATTTTGAAATATAATGTTTTTTTTTTTTTTTTTTTTTTTTTTTTTTTTTTTTTTTTTTTTAGAATTAGTCAACAATGCAAGGAAAATGGTTTTCATGGGGTTCCTAGATTGTGAGAATAATTTTTAGAGAAAATTGATTGAGTTTTAAAAAAAATTTATGCAAAGAAAATAAATTTTCCCAATCTTTAGTTTTGTGCGAAATAGATTCCTAGACTCAGAAAAGATGAAATGGGAGAAAAATAAATTTCATGCAAGTATTAATTTGAAATATTTCAATATAATTTAGTCAACTTGTTCCATCATTCCTAATCCTAAACGCAAGTGGTTGAATAATTCACGCTTAAGGGGTTTTGTGAATATATCCGCAATGTTATCTTCCGATGCAACCTTTTCTATAGATATATTTCCTTTTTGTACATTATCCCTAAGAAAGTGGTGACGTATTTCTATGTGTTTAGTCCTAGAGTGTTGCACCGGATTTTTACTTAAATCTATCGCACCTTTGTTATCGCACATAATGGGGACATTTTCTAACCTAATGTCATAGTCTATGAGAGCTTGTTTCATCCATAGTGCTTGTTGACATGCCTTTCCGGCGCTTACATATTCGGCTTCGGTGGTAGAAATAGCAAGAGCGGTTTGCTTCTTCGAAAACCAAGACGTTAGACAACATCCCATAAACGTGCAAATACCGCTAGTGCTCTTTCTATCTACGTAGTCTCCCGCATGATCCGAATCCGCATATACAATGGTTTCTATGCCGGATTCCTTAGGATACCATAATCCTAAGTGTATAGTGCCTTTAATGTATCGGAAGATACGCTTAACCGCTTCTAGGTGAGAGGTTTTGGGATCCTCTTGAAAACGGGCACAAAGGCAGACACTAAACATGATATCGGGTCTACTTGCCGTCAAGTATAGTAAACTACCTATCATTCCTCTATACTTGGAGTTATCTACGGACTCACCTTCATCGTCCTTTGTGAGCTTTAACTCCGTAGACATGGGTGCTTTTATGGGTTTTGAGTCTTCTAGGCCAAATTTCTTAAGCATTTCCTTAATGTACTTAGATTGGTTAAAGAATATTCCATCTTCTAATTGTTTTATTTGTAATCCTAGGAAGAAGTTAAGTTCACCCATCATACTCATCTCAAACTCATCATGCATGATTTTGGCAAATTCATCACACATGTCTTGACAAGTCGATCCAAATATAATGTCATCAACATATATTTGAACAATGATGAGATTAGGGTCTTTCCTTTTAGTGAAAAGAGTGTTATCTACCATTCCCATGGAATAATCATGTTTAATAAGAAAAGCTTTTAATCGATCATACCAAGCTTTGGGAGCTTGTTTGAGTCCATACAAAGCTTTCTTTAACTTATAAACATAATCAGGTTTTGCGAAGTCAATGAATCCTGGAGGTTGTGCCACATATACCTCCTCATTGATAAAACCGTTAAGGAATGCACTTTTCACATCCATTTGGAATAACTTAAAATCTAGGGCGCAAGCATAGGCAAGTAATATCCTAATTGATTCTAGTCTAGCTACGGGGGCATAAGTTTCATCATAATCAATTCCTTCTTGTTGATTATAACCTTGGGCAACTAACCTAGCTTTATTCCTAGTAACTATTCCATTCTCGTCTAACTTATTTCTATATACCCATTTGGTTCCTATGATGGTCATATCCTTTGGATTTGGGACTAGTTCCCAAACATCATTTGCCTTAAATTGATTTAATTCTTCTTGCATAGCTATAATCCAACTTTCATCCTTTAAAGCCTCACTAATATTCTTAGGTTCTATTGCTGAGAGGAAACAAAAGAAGTTGTTTTTATCTTGGGCTTGTGACCTAAGGGTTCTTTGGTTAAGATGTCCTATTATATTATCTAAAGGATGTGATCTAGATTCTTTAATATTAACGATTTCGTTATTTTCTAAGTGAGTTTCTTCATTGTCATTTCCTATGGGTTTTGTTTTACTAACCTCAATAGCTTCTTCTTCGACTAAATTATCATCTTCTAAAGGTAGCGTTTTAGAAGGTGGTGGTGTTTCATCAAATGTTACATTTAGTAATTCCTCTACTTTCATTGAGTGTTTGTTAAGTATTATATATGCTTTACTATTTTGTGAGTATCCTAAAAATATTCCTTCATATGACTTTGGATCAAACTTAGTGAGGTAGTCCTTAGTGTTTAAGATATAGCATTTACTTCCAAATACTCTAAAGTAGCTTAAGTTAGGTTTTCTATTTCTTAATAACTCATAAGGAGTTTTTCCTAGAATTCTTCTAATTGATACCCTATTTAGAATATAAGTCGATGTATCTACGGCGTGACACCAAAATTTTTGTGGAATGGATTGTTCATTTAACATAGTTCTACTCATTTCTTGTAGTGACCTATTTTTTCTTTCTACTACCCCATTTGATTGAGGAGTACGAGGAGCGGAGAAATTATGAGATATTCCATTTAACTCACAATATTTTCCGAATTGTACTTCGTTATCAAATTCCCTTCCATGGTCCGTCCTAATGGCAACTATTGAGCATCCTAACTTATTTTGAATCATTTTGCTAAATATTTCGAATTTTTCAAAGGCTTGGGTTTTGTCACTTAAAAACCTAGTCCACGTGTATCGTGAGTAGTCATCTACTATTACTAAGGTATACTTGTTTCCTCCATAGCTCCGCACAGCGGATGGACCAAAAAGATCTATATGTAATAATTCTAAGCACCTAGTAGTGGATACTATATTCTTAGCTTTGTGGCTAGCATGAGCTTGTTTTCCAACTTTACATGCATCACAAAAATGTTTGTCATATTTTAGATTAGGCAAGTTTCTAACTAATTCCTTAGAGGCCAAAGATTGTATTTGTTGCATGTTAGCATGTCCTAATCTCCTATGCCACAATGTGGAGTTTTCGTCTAGGGTCGTTAGGCATATCCTATCTTCAGGTTTGTTTCCTAGTTTCATAACATATACACCTCCTTTCCTAATACCTCTACCTATAATTTTTCCATTCTTAATTATTTCGCTATCTTCTTCGGAAAAGATAACTTTACATTTATTATCGCATATTTGGCCTACACTAAGTAAGTTATATGTTAAATTATTAACATGTTCAACATTTTCAATAGTAAGTGAGTCTTGAGAAATCGTACCTTTGCCAATAATTTTTCCACGCAAGTCACTACCAAAGATAACGTTACCTCCGTTGTATGCCTTATATGTAGAGAATAGCTTTCGGTTCCCTGTCATGTGCCTTGAGCATCCACTATCCTTGATCCATTCGTCAGGCTCCAAGTCAATTCCAAGGCATATTTCGTCGGTTGCTTTTGCCATGAAACACTTTTCTTCTCTTGGTTTTTCCACTTCTTCTTTGTCACTATCACTCCATGTTCTACTAACAAATGCACCTTGATTATCATAACTCGGCGGCTTTAGACATTCACCAACGAGATGATTTGGACTTCCACATCTAAAGCATTTTCTTTTCACGTAATTGTCACTTCTATTTCTTTGGAACGATTTTCTATCGTCATGTGATGATCTAGTGAATCTTCCTCGTCTCTTGAAGAATTTCTTGAATTCTCTTACGGCCATTGCATATTCTTCGTCTTAACTTTCGTCACTTGAATCATCATCATCACTAGGTTCCTTTTTGGCTTTTAGAGCAATGGATTTGATTTGTTCTTTCTTGACTTTGACCGTTTCCGAATCTCTTCTTATGATTTCTTCATGAACCTTCAAGTTGCCAATTAGTTCATCTAGTGATAACGTCATCAAGTTCTTTGATTCTTCAATTGCCGTGACCTTAGCTCGCCATTTTGGATGCAATGCCCTAAGAAATTTCCTAACACAATTTTTACTAGAAAATGTCTCATCAAGTGCTTTTAAACTTGTGATGATAGTGTTAAACTTAGTAAAAACATTATCAATTAATTCCTCTTCCGGAATCGTAAATTGTTCATATTGTTGTACAAGAAGATCTATTTTATTGTCTTTGACTTGGCTATTACCTTGGTGAGTGATTAGTAAAGAATCCCAAATTTCTTTTGCGGTTTTACACATAAAAATTCTTTCATATTCTTTGCGTGGTAACGCATTATAAATAACCATTTTAGCCTCATTATTTTTTGCTAGTTTCTTTTTCAAATCATCATTTTGTTTTTCAAAAGCTACAATTTCATCCATTTTAGTTTCAACATTATATTGAATAGGGGGAAAATCACCAAAGGTAATAATATGCCAAAGATCAAGATCTTTTGATTTCACATACGTTTCGAATCTATTTTTCCAATATAAAAATCCATCACTTTCAAATAGTGGTGGTCTTTGCATAGATTGCCCTTCTAAATATTTTAAAGATTCCATAGATCGTTACAAGTTTTAAAATACAATATATTTTAAAATTCTTGCTAGACGTGGCTCTTGATACCAATTGTGGAAAACTAGAAGGGGGGGGGGGGTTGAATAGTTTTACGTCGTTTTAATTGTTATAAAACAAATTGTTTAAAAGTTTTCGTTGATTTATAAAATATAGATTCGATGGTATATGAAATCTAGTTATACACAATATGAACAACACTAAGTATATATACTATGAAGCAATAATTATATAAGTAATGAAATAAGTAAAAGATGGAAAGATCAAACCGAGAGACAAGCGATTTATAGTGGTTCGGCTACAAGGCACCTTCCTTGCCTTACTCCACTCCCCGAGCACCTAACTCGAGAGTTTTCTTCACTATATCAACAAGCTCCCTTATGGCGGAGAAAACCGTACACACCAATATACACACCAATCTACACACCAATCTTCACACCAATCTTCTTCACACCTAGCTTTTACACACCAATCTTCTACACACCTTCTTCTACACACCAATCTTCACAACTATCCTACTTCACTACTAATCAACTTCTACTATCTACACAACTATTCTCTAACAAATATTCACAACTAATCACACTATGAAATAATAATCAATGATGATGCACAAACAACTTAGATGTGGAGATCACAACTAGTTGTAATACTTCTTGTCTTGAGGGATAGAAGTATTCTTCTCTTGCACTTGAATGGATTATGTATGGATCACTTTGAAACAAAGATTTAAGAATGTATGATCAAAGGATTTATAGATTGGAAATGGAGATCTAGAACAGAAAGTTCTGGAGTGCAAAAGGTGGAGAAAAAATCCAGGTTTAAGGTGGTATTTATAGGCAAACGTTTCTGACAGAGGAGCGTGGCCGGTCCCCTTAAAGCATGGCCGGCCCCCTTAAAATTAAGGGGGCCGCCCAACTGTAACGGCCAGAAACTTTGTCTTTTAGTGGGGAAAGTTTATTTGGTGAAAAACTAACTGATTTTGGTTAAATATTTGAAATCATATATTTAGTATGATTAAAACATTTTTCCTTATTACCAAAAGTGTTTTTCAAAAATATATAATAAGATTATATAATTAAATAAACTTTGTATTAGTTAATTAAATACCCCTTTGATCATACATTGCACTAAACACTTTGTTTATTCATACCTTAAGTGATTTGGATGTAAAGAGAAATATTAATCACCAAATACTTGTTTATGTCATAAGTTTTAGTTCTTTGAGGTTATATTTTGTAATGATCAAAACATAGAGATATTGATAAAAACTTAATAATGTTTTTAAGGCATTATTTATGTCAACAATAACGTTCATCAGTAAGTGTCCATCTTTAACGTGCGATATTTCACTAATATCAGTTATTAATAATTTTATTAATGTAACATTCAAAAAGTGATGTTTTTTAATCATTGTTTTTTTTAAAATATACATTTAGTTCATCAGTTAGGTTATTAGGTTCATCAGTTAGGTTATTAGGTTCATCAGTTAGATTATGTTTTGTTCATCAGTTAATAAGGTTCATCAGTTAATAAGGTTCATCAGTTAATATGGTTCAACCAAAGTAACTGATGAACAAAATGTCTTTTTTAAAAATCAGTTAATAAGGTTCATCAGTTAATAAGGTTCAACCAAAGTAACTGATGAACAAAATGTCTTTTTTAAAAATCAGTTAATAAGGTTCATCAGTTAATATGGTTCATCAGTTAAAAAAAAAAAAAAAAAAAAAAAAAAAAACTTTTTGAATCTTACATTAATAAAATGACTAAAGGTTCATTGTTGTACAAAAATTAGTGCATTTAACTCGATTTTAAGACTAAAAATCTAAGCTAAGCATTTTATCAAACACGTTATGTGCAACAAATATGAGTAAAACGTCATCTTTAACATACGATATCTCACTCATATCATATTGGATTTGAGTGATTCAAATTTCTGGGTAAAGAATGGCCAAGAAACTACAACTTTCGTGTTTTAAGTTTTGCAAAATTCGGCCTTTAAACTAGACAAAATTAGAGCTGAAAATGCTAAAATTTTCAAGAAAATAATGACCCAATGAATATGTCAAAAAAAAAAAGTTTCGAAAAAATTTAAAAAAGTTTATACCAAATTAAAGATGATTAAATTTTAAAAATTATGGTGAAATCGGTTTTTTGTAAAAGTTTGTCGTTTGAAAGTTATTTGCATTTGAAATTTAAGGTGGAATTAAAAAAATGGATCAAATGACCAAAATACCCTTTAACCAAAAATATTTAAAAAAAAAAATGAGGAAATGGGTGAGGACACATGGCACTAGCTTAATGGCTAGAAACCTTTTTAGGCTTTTTAATTTTGATCCCTTAAAAAAAGGATCGCAACTCATTCAACAAAATGTCTTTTCAAGTTATTCCAGTGGCCCGTGGGACATTTAATTTATATTCTATCACATAATTTACATATGCTATACTCAATTTTCATAATTTATATGAATTGCCTATACTCAATTTTGTTGATTAATTGTTCGACGAAATCAACTTTCTGTTTTTTTGAGTAAATTGCATAAATCGTCCCTAAACTTTGGCTATGTTTCGTCCCAACCATTACGAAAGTGCAGAAATCGTCCCTGTGGAAAACCTTTGAGCAAATTTTCGTCCCTAAACTTTGGCAAGATTGCATATTTCGTCCCAACAAAATTGCATGTTTCGTCCCAATCAGGGACGAAAATTTACTCAAAGGTTTTCCACAGGGACGATTTCTGCACTTTCGAAATGGTTGGGACGAAACTTGCAATCTGGCCAAAGTTTAGGGACGATTTATGCAATTTACTCTGTTTTTTTTGTTACAAATGTTGTGTTAGCATGTGTAAAACAAGTGATCAACAAGATAGGAACGCAGAAGTACACCACTGATTTGAGTATTGTGAATCTTTTATCTAGATAGTCTCTATGTTTTTGGTGCAATGTACTTTAGTAGGAAATCTTTTAGGCTTTTTGTATTATGCATGTTGTTTGATCCTGCACTACCTTAGGGAAGAAAGCTTTGGGACACATTATTGTATACAGTATACACTTAACCAAGTCGTTTGGATGTTCAGGTACTCACTACTGAATTTCTTGGTGATGAATTCCATTATCTCCCTTAATACTTTTAATATTGCTTTTTCGAATATCTTTGGACCTTGTCGTGATTCGAGGTGGATAGTTAAGAATTAAGATGCTTAATGTAAACGAGATGCAAGTGGTTGCCAAATAGCCAGACTATGGAGATATATATGGCTACCTGTAGGACCTATATTTTGGTATTACAATCATTACTCGATAATGGAATTTATATTCTTTATATTGACGATTATCTATAAATAAAACCCATATCCACAGTACGATTTAATTTGAAGTTGAATCTATTGGAAAATATCTTATGTCAAACTTATTAAACTTAAGGGGTTAATATGTAAAGTTTCTTAGTCTGTTTTACTAATACTTAACTTTGGTGTTAGTTCTGTTAGTTTTGTATGTGCAGGGACCTATGTGTAACATTGGGCTATATAAAGATTGTGATGGAGCTAGGGTTTCATTATCTTGCTCATTCGTTTCTTCTGATCTCTCACACAGTGTTTAATCTCTCAACTATTGTTTAGCATCTGGGTTTAGTAGTAGTTTGGTTTAGTTATACATCAAGATCTTCTTGATTGTAGGTTTATATCTTTGATACAGTTTGGTTTACTGAGTTTGGTTTAGTGAGTGAGTTTTGTAAGTAGCACCTAATAGAGGGACTATTAGTTTTCAGTTGTATTGTTCTTGGCTTGAATCCGTGTTGGGGACAAGTCTTCTTGTGTATATTGTTATAATAAAAGTTCACCAAGGGGAGGTTGGTTGGGTGATTATACCTTGTGTTAGTAGTTTTAATACCATTTTTACAGAATCAAACTTTGAAAAAGGTAATCGGCAATGATTCAATATCTACTTAAGCAACCATCTAATATAACATGTATAAATTTTGTTTATGTTGATGCTGATAACTAGTGATTAATTTCCAGGTGTTAAATGTTTTTGATTATATGTTTCAACCCGTCTTTAACTTTTATCTGCTTAGTGATGTAACCTTAGAGTCTCATGCTGAGCTGCCTAGTGATTTCACTGATTTGTCTTTAATGCGCAAATGATATATTGGCTACCTTATGTCTATAAAATGCTTATTTTTGCATTATATATCTGAATAAGGTCTTGATAAGAGCTTCTTTATTGTGATTATGACTTTTATCAAGTGCTCTGTTAAGAGCTTGTTTGTAACGTAAATGGTAGTATTACGGAGTATTTCCTTATGACATCTCTTATGGAGAAGGATTTCGTGAGATTAAGGCTTCAATCTCCTAGTCAGTTTCACTTTTTCATCAATTATTTGCTAAATGTATTTTATCTGTGTGCATATTCGTAGGAATTGCTAGACCTAATTTAAGTGCTGAATTGCACTAGAAAATTTATAAAAGTATTGAACCCAGGTATTTCACTCACAATAATATATAAACATGTAAATTTTTAATATTTTTGGTTTTCAGCTTACTCCAAGTATGCCCATTAATGACAGAATGAAAAGCTTGCAATGCCCGATTGGCACCCGCTGTGTCGGTTATGCCTATAATCTTGATGGCTTTCTTCTTGCATCCCGAGAAAAGGTAAGTTCTGTTTATTTTGAATCTAACAGCGTGCAATGCGTTAAGATGGTTGTATAGTTCCGTTCAAAAAAAAAATGGTTGTATGGTTAACTATTTGTTTTTGATACATATTCTTCGTTATCTTGAAATTGCAATACCTCTTTCAAGAATCGCTTTAGAGTCACCAGCTGGAGCAGCTCATGGTCAGGTTTGAGCATATGTTCTTCAGAAAGAGCTTTTTCTACCATATGATGATGTTGTACAGGCTTATGATGTTCAGAATGAGGCGAATGAGCTTCTAAGAATCAGAGATTATCTTTTCAAGGAGTTGGCTCAAAAGACAGGTCAACGTGGGGAACAAGTATTATATAGAATTCTTGCTCTAAGATATAACACTTTGTTCTTTTAGTTTAGATAGTAAAGAAGAGAAGATGTAAAAGAGAAGGGGGGCCTAAACAGAAGAGATAATAGCTTCTTTATTTTATCTTTTTTTATTATTATTTTTGTGTGTGTGAGTGTGTGTGCGCGCGCGTTCCAGAGTTTTGAAATAATGCTAAATGTTGCAACTTGTGCCTATTTTTTTGTCACTATAACTTTTGATATATAGATTTCCTGATAGCAATTTGTAAAATATGAATAATTAAAAGAACCACAAATTTTCATATTGAATGTCAATTGTAACCCAAATCGAATTCGTCACATATTAGTTATATATACACCGAAATCGCTATCTACACTTGTGTAGCCTTGTTCACTTGTGACATATAAGCACAACACAAAGAATTACAAGTACAAATGTGAAACACAAAGGATTCAATGAGGAGATAAATCTTTACACTTCAAATCTAAAGAATGTTCAAATTCAATGACTTTCGGTAAGCATAAACAAGTTCAGGCAGGGAATCAGTAAATTACAAATTACAGACAGAAATTACAGCAATTTTGGTCAGGAATCAAGCTTTAACAAAAGAAGAAAAAAACAACTTACTTTCTTTCCACTTTGAAGTGGAGCCAATGGCAATGAAATAACACCATGAGAGGCAAATGTGCATACAGATTAACTCCATCGCCATTTCTCTTCTTATCCCTCCTAAAAAAACTAAATTAACATGTTCCTGATTCCCTTCTTTACATCCCAATGTATGTACGTATCTACGTTTGAGTTTGACTCCCGTCTACTTCTCTACTCTGTCTTCTATTACCAGACCTTCCGAGTAATACCCTACCCTGACTGCGCAATCGGTTCACCAAAGACATGCTACGACCGTCACCACCATCATCATCATTGCTATCATCACTATCATCGTTATCATTTCTTCCAAAATGGGCCTCATTTGCACCAGCTCCAAATGCATGAAACAGAAGAAACACATTAACAAGACTGTTATCAGTTCCCACAGGGTTCCTTTCAAATTCCACATCAAAACCCTCCTCATCTTCTGAATCAGACTCATAGGTATTCCTTTCTATTACATAATCACCATAAACCACTGATCCCGGCATTGATGAAGTCACAGTGCTAATCACATCTTCCCGCTCTCTCTCACGCTCTAACAGCCTCCATTTCTGTTCCTGATCAGGGTCCACGTCATGTGGCTTAGTAGAAGGATGTTCCGACTTAACATGTTTCTTCAGCTCCTTATATGCTCCAATAAACGAACACTTATCGTGCATACAAGTTCTCTTCTTACAATTGAGAAATTCCCGAGCTGATTCCACCACAGTCCACCCTTTGACTTGACCTCTGCAAAGAGGGCATGCCAGTGCAGCCACTTCTCCATACTTCTCAACTGGCCAACCAGATAATGGCTCCAAAACTGGACCGGTATCTGTGGCTGTCAAAGGTGGTGGATCATGTGGGGACGAAATTGTAACTTTGGTGTAGGCTTTTTTGTACTGGTCTAGGCAGTTGGAATAGCGAGAGCTAGTACCACACATGTATGGGCGACAACCCTTATCATGAGAAGAACATAGCAGAAGAACAGCATTGTGAGGATACTCCATGCATACCGAGCAGGTTATATCTTCCCAGTCTTTCTTGGGTATGGCAATGCTGGATTTCTTTTCCCTACATGTGAGTAGCGGGTATGGGGTTGCCCTGCAGTGTCTTGAAGCCATTCTGCGTCTTCCTCTGGTACCTTTCGCCATTTTCGAGATAGATCTGCTGTAAACACATAGAATACAAGAATTGAATTAATAAAACTTTTGGTAAAAGAGGCTGTTGATAAGTCTGCAGGTAGCAATTTGACCGATTTACCTATGAATGGTCGATTCAGGTTAAGTTTTAACTTTAAGTGGTCAAACAGGTAAAATCGAAAGAGGTTAACTAAAAGTATGCATGTGTCGAAAGTAAAACTCGCCGAAAGTGTGTATATAATGCATTAAATCTCGTAAAATAATTATATAATCATAATGATAAGTTTTAATCGTACATGACACCCAAAATATTTATAGCAAGTTCAGTATCTTTAAATAAAAGGTACTTTGGGTAACCCAACTCGCACCAACAAGGCAACAATCACCCATTTTCACCTTTACCAACCCGACCAATTTGCCACCTTTAATAACGGCCATGCCCATCTGTATTTAAGGATGTGCACATGAATAAAAATGAACAAACCACCACCAAAAGAATATGCAGTAAAACCAAACGGGTCAAAACAGCAAGAAACATTCGGTTTTGATCATTTAAAAAACATGTCCAGTAATCATATGCATCACAAAGAACAAACCAAGTTATGCCAAACACCCAGTAAATGTTTCCATTATTATTTGATGAGTTACATAAACACAACCATATCTAACGAGACTAGATCAATGTCAAATTTAGTAAATTTATAGTGTACACAGTTTGACTTCCACAGTCAATGGATAATATACTGGATTGAGAGTTCTTATTTTCAAATAGACATTTCCAGATATTTACTTCTACTCTAGCCCCGTGACTAAGAACCAATTACATATACCTCATAATCAAATAAACTTTTTGAGAGACAACTCTTAAATTGAAATGTGGTGAAAATGTCTAAATAAACTCATTTGCAAGCAAACTTCAGGAAAAGACTGGTGACAGTAAGGTAACTTACGACAGTGATGATCGTCTAGCAAGCTCAAAGATAATACGCAAATACAACATGGAACAACGACATATATGCCTTCTATGACAAAAGAGAGCGACTCAGACAAGCTTTTACCTCAAAGCAATTCTGGGTCTTAATACACTATTTTGGAAATTCTACTTTTTATACAAAGATTGCTGGTTAAAAATAAGTGTCATGTTACCAAATGTTGCAGGTTAAAAATAAGTTTATGACAATATTAACACAAAAAAATTAAAGTTTGTAGAGTATTGTGGTATTTTTGGGAGTTCATTGGTGATATGTGAAGATTTGAAAAAAAGTAGGTTGTTATTAGTTAGATTTAACGCATTTAAACTAGTAAAGCAATTTGACCTAACAGACACAATGCAGGAATTCTACCCTCTTCCAACATGAGAATATCAGATTCTAAACTCTAAAGATATAAAATGTTACTCCGTATCACGTAAGCCAAATAATCAAATAACACCACAACAACAACAACAACAACAAACCCAATCCCGCCGGGGGCGGGGTATGGGGGAGGAGCAATCAACAGCTTTTTACTATGATTTTTGTCCCCAACATACAGAGTGAAAATGAGAGTCAACAAGACACATCCATGAAAATCAACAGCTTGGATAAAAAAATGTAAGTCCAATCAAAGCAGCTGTACAAAATTTGAAATTGGATAGATCACCTCCTCCTAGAATGTTTTCACGTCATCATAGATCAATCTAACTCCACTCAAACAACAAAAACATCATAATTGATCAAGAACAAACATACCATCTAATCACACACAATTGACCAAAATGTTGCTAGCAATACCAGGGGCGGTGCTGAGAACGTCAAAAAAAAATTAGGCCCGGCACGAAAAAAATAAAAAGTGCCCCTATATTATAATATCCATAGTGGGTTAGGCCTAGTACATATAATGGGTATAAAAAATTTTAGTGCCCCTTAGTGGCTTGGCCCTGGCTCGGTTGCTGATGGTGCACCGGCCCAAAACCGCCCATGAGCAATACAGAAAATCCAGATGCATTAAACACGCAAAGTAATTACGTAATTTCAAGATAAGCCTACCATGATCCAAACAAACATTAAAAATCTTATCTAACCAACCTTATATCAAAGACCATAATTTAGACCCGATCAACAAATCTAAATGCAATGAACAAGTTGCAATGTGACTAAATTATAAGATGATGATCTAAACACGCAACCTTAAACGCAAAATTCACCGTAATTCAGATCAAATCCATATGACCAAAAATGACCAAGTAAAAAATTGGTTCAGAAAGTTTCATTGAAATAAGTTGAAAAAATTATAAATGAAAGGAAAACTAACCGGTTAAAAAGAAATCTGGATCCAATTGAGAGAGAGAAGATAAGATGAATGTATATGAGTTGAAATGAATAATAAAGCAATAGATAGATAGATATATAAGTAGTGCCTATGAAGCAAACACAAGATGAACATGCTATTATCCAAACAATCACGCTAATTACAGTTGATAATAAAAAGTAGTAGTAATAAATATATAAAAAACTGACAACCATCAGATTTTAATATTAATAAAAGCACATGCCTTGTGACGTCTAACCAACACCTAATCTTAGATTCCATCTTATAATAAATAAATTATTTATACAAAAAAACAAGCAAATCAAATCTCAGAAAATCATGAAATGATATACTAGTAATTAGATAAAAGTAAACCTGAGAAATTGTTGTTGTGGTGCGAAGGAGATGATGATAGGGATTAAATAAATGTTGTGGGAATTTTAGGACGAAATGAGCGGTGACATCAATAACAGCGCGCGGGCATTTTCCTTTTTCTTTTTTATAAAAATAAAAAAGAGAGATGAAAGTTTTGATAGATAGATAGATTCGATTATTCGGGTTATGGTGAAAGAAAGAAGGAAATAATATTCGGTTTTTTTTATATAAAAAGAGAGAGGAGAGTACGTGAGTTAGAAGTTTAAGGAGAAAGTGGGGCTGTCTGACTCTCTCCTACACGTGCTTCTTACGTGCGTTGCTTCACGAGGTGCGCAACTTAATTGTAAAATTCAGTAAACTTATAAATTTTGGAAAATAAAGAGTAACAATTTTTATAACCAACTTTTAATGTAATAAGAGAATAATGGTTAACATAAAAAACATACATTAATTAAACACAAATATATCTCATAAAACAATTTAATAAACACACACTAAAACATAACAAGAGAGGACTCGATTATCTACACGATCGAGTTATGCATTGTTTGATAGAAAACAAACGGTGACCAGAGAGGACGTGTCATCTTCTTGAGCGAGCCGACCATCTGTTACGGATGGTCTAAACTTATGTCTCGTATGATGTCTAATTGCGGTTGTGCATGTATATATATGATGTTTGTCTATAAATGAAATAATTGTTGTTTATTTTTTTATAATAATTACAGATAAATGAATGATTTTATTAAAAAAGAAAAATAACCCTTACAACCTTTTCAGTTAAGTCATATTTTTAAATTTAGTTCATAACAAATAACTTTATGTTTTTTTTAGAAAGGCAATATTATATAAGGACATAAAACTAGATATAATAAACGGCATCTCACTACCATTAAACAAGTTAATTAATAGAGGGTGAGACCCAAAGAAAAATACAATAACAAACAATACCAACTAAAACATCACAAAGACTAAATCACAATGACTAAATGCACTAAGGAAAAATACACATGTACATTGACTTCTATGTACCAAAGGAAATTCCCATAAACAATAGAAACAACAATGCACAACTGATCTCATCTGAACTTTCTCACACTTAATATTATCCAAAAATGATTCCACTCAAAATCTTTCAATGCAGCCCCACATATACTATAATAGTTGCTAAGAACTGAGACATGTCTTGAAAATACCTTGTATCCACACTATCCACTTATCAATTACCACTGAAATAATGTACCCACAGATCTTGTGCCATTGATTCCCATAATATAGTAGTTACACATAGCCAATACCTGATGCACACAATATCAATTGACAGTTTATATACTGAGACCCACATTTTAGCCGAGATACTCAGACATATCAAACTAGGTGTTGTAGCCGAATGTTTCGCGGGTCCCGTAACCATTGTTGCCAATCTATATTTGATCTTCTCACTATCCATTCGAAGCATTTGAGTTGAATGTCTTGCATAATCTTGTTAGAACTCGAAACTTTATTACCGAACACACGAACGTTTCTTTCTTTTCAAATGTAGTATCCGGAAGTCCAAATTGTCGCTTGCCAAATCAATGCTAGAGGGGAGGGAATATTAACATATCCATTACGTGAAAAAGATCTTCAATAGTGAAGACGTTAACATTCCCCACCTTCCACCAATTAAATAGTTTGGTCCACACACTCATTGCTAGATCACAAGTGACAAGGCAATGAGTACATGTTTCCACACTATCATTACAACAAGCGCAAAGTACCAAATCTAAATCGATGCCTCGTCTATCAAGTTACACATGTACCGGAAGTCTTCCTTTAAGCGCTCTCCACACAAAGATGTTGACTTTCTTAGGAACTAACTTGTTCCAAAGCGTATCTTGACCGCCACTTTCCACTTGAAGAATCCTCTCCTCGATCAAACATGAAAAATCTTTGACTTTGAACTCGCAGTCTTCACCAAGCGTCCACCTCCATCTATCCCTACAAGCATTTATAACAACCACATTCCGCAACACCTTAACTAATTCATCGTATTCTCTACACACCCTACCACTAATATTTCTACTCCATTCCCAAACCCAAACCCACTCATTATTTACCCAAGAACCCTTATCCATCACACTACCCTCATTTCTACTATCTAGATGAAAAATCCTAGGGAACCAATCACAAAGTCTTCTGCTATCCACCCATCTATCAACCCAAAACCTAATATCTCTCCCTTCTCCCAACACCCCTACACATGACGAAGTAAACTCTAATCCCAACCCGTCAATCTCCACACCAATCTTCGCAATATCGTCCCACACCCCCTAGCCCCCCTCGCCAAAACCCCATGCCTACCATAATTACCCCCTAACCTGCCACACACACCATGTATACTTTCAATAATCCTAACCCATAACCCCTCACCCTCCCTTTTAAACCTCCATCACCACTTTCCTAATAACGCCAAGTTTTTTGCCCTAAGAGACCCCACATTTAATCCCCCATCCCCAAATGAAGCAAGTATTGTATCCCATTTAACCCAAGAAAGTTTTTTACCCTCCCCAATCCCACCCCAAAAAAAGTTTGTGGAAAACTAGAAGGGGGGTTGAATAGTTTACCCTTTAAAATCTTTTTAACTTGTTTGATTAGCTTTGAAACTTTCCGTTTGATCAAAGATATATATACACAAACACAATATATAACATGCAAGTAAATGAAAGAAACGATCAAA
The DNA here is from genome assembly GCA_030686995.1 of Artemisia argyi. Classification (NCBI taxonomy): domain Eukaryota; kingdom Viridiplantae; phylum Streptophyta; class Magnoliopsida; order Asterales; family Asteraceae; genus Artemisia; species Artemisia argyi. The sequence goes on along the minus strand of CM060676.1, from coordinate 68,261,391 downwards.
CCACAACACGAGTATTTATCGTGGTTCGACTACAAGGACTCTTTTTCCTTGCCCTACGTCTACGCCCCGAGTATCCAACTCGAGAGTTTCTTTCACTAGTCAACAAGCTCCTTTCACCGGCGGAGAAAACCTTACATGTCGCTTATACACGTTTACCGACACTAAGCTAGATGTCGAGTTCTTTTACAAGGGTACAACCACTCCCGTTAGTTATTTTACAAGGGTACAACAACTCCCGTCACACTTTGTATTTTGAGGACTAAAATACTAACCGATCACTACTGAAAATACACAATCAAATGAAGTGTAAACTACACAAGTCTACACAATGCTAAGCTAACCAGTCTTGCAACGTTGTGTTGAATACTTGTAACTTTTTATGAACTCGTGAATCTCTTTGCTACAAAAAGAAACTTCACATATGAAATGTTAAAGGGTTAGATGAAAGAATGAATGAATGTGTGTAAATATGATGTAGAGTGATAAGCCAAAAATCAAACTTGTGGCTTAGTATTTATAGCAAAACCTTCTGCAGGCCTGGCGGATACGGCGGAACCCTCAGATGGGTTCCGCCCGTGTACCCCCAGGGTTCCGCCGGACTTGCAGTTGGTTTTGCAATAAATCTTGCAAACCAAACAATGTCACATCTCATTATACTTAGTCAAACACAAAACTTGCAAGCAAACATATGGTTAGTCAAACACACTTTCTTTCCATAAATGTATATTGACAAAACTTGCCATAAATGTGATGTGACATTTCTATTTTAAGAAATAAAAAGTGTTGTGTTTTATGAAATGTAAAATGTAGCAAAAGTCTAGTTTATGCAAGTCTTTAAAACTAAGATTATGTTTTGCTTAGAAACTAAAGTTTACATTTTGTCGTTAACAAAATTTAGCAAAGATCGTAAAATATAAATAACGTTTTTAGGCGATATTTGTATTAACAATCTCCCCCTTTTTGTTGATGACAAAACATAAACTTTGTTTTTAAGTAACTCACAAAATCTTAGTGTTTAAGACTTAAAAAAAAAAATTATATTAAACTTGTTTTACTTAAGTGATGAAAATCATATTAAGTTTTAAAGATTTAATATATTTCTCCCCCTTTTTGTCGAAACAAAAAGTAGAGTAGCGAAGCGGAATCATGCACGTGCTCCCCCTTGGTTGTTACTCCCCCTTGAGTCGAGTGTTGTTGAGTCGGATAGTCTGCCATATAATCCTCCAAATCCATATCAAGATTAACACCCCGAAGCGGGGAATACGTTTCATGCGGTTGAAAAGGCTACGAGAAATTCATGTTAGGATGATGCGACAACCCACCTGGTTCTTGGTGGAAATCCATAATAGGACGATACGCTGGGGCATATGGACGATTAACGTAAAACGGGTTTTGATTTTGATTCGGTTGTTGTAGTCGTGTTGGATATTCAAAAGCGGGTGCACGAAAGCGAATACCGCGATTTTGTGGTGGTTTTATGCCGTTTAATTCGATTTGAATTTGGCGAGAAATTCAAATTCGCGGCATTTTAGGGTAGTCGGGCTCGTCGGTTTTTTGATGTGGGAGGTCTTTTTATTTTTTATTTTTTATTTTTTATTTTTTTTGTTGTTGAATATGGATGAAAAGTTGTTTGAATTGTGTTTGAAATTGTGTGTTTAAAAGTGTGTTTGAGGTTGGTATTTACAGTTGTAAAGTGGTAAATAATATTGTTTATGACACGTTAAGTTATTTATTTTTTAATCGATACCGATACATAATTAAGTTTTTCAAGTACACATTAATAATTTTATATTTAACACCAAGTCACATAGATTTTTTACAGTTGTTTTAATTTTTATGTTAGCCTCAATCAATATAAACTTTGTTACACTTAATTGACCATATTTTATGCTATTTTTGCTTTGGATTTTATGGTTATGCTTAGTAAAGTCAATAATGGGTTGTTGGCAAGATCAGAGTGTGCATGAGCAAGTCTGTTATTTCTACTTTCTAGATTGGATGATTATGAAAGAATACGGTTTAAAAATACCTAATCTCCCATAGCTAACACTATTTAAACACGTATGACAATCCAAATCATGTTAAAAGTTTTTGCTTGACCAACTTCCCAAAAGAACATTTGAGTTTCATGTGATAAAATATATCACGTTATTAAGTGGCTCTAAATCTTAATCTGATTCGCACACCTGAATTTAAATATGTGGTTGAAATATCTGAATTTGATTCTATCTTAATGTGAGTAAGAGGCCGAGAAATTTGACTCATATAAAGTGTTTGTTTGTTTTTCTAAAGAGGGAAAAAATAAAATTATGAGATATTAAGTAGTGTTAAGACACCTTTGAACATCTAGTTCAATAAAAGTTTAGTCTCTTACTAGCTCTTAATGAGCCAAAAAAACAAACACTCTAAATTTTAACCACCTCTTACCACATTTTAATGACAGAGAAAAAACAAACATACTTTTGGTCCATACCTCTTACTGCATCTGACTGAGTAAGAAGCTATTAAGAGGTTTTATTTTAAAAACAAACGCAAACGTTATGTTAATGTCCTCTCGTTTTAATCTTTCATTCAAACAACTATTATCTTAAACAACAATTTTCATGTGCTAATTGCTAGTGCTTGCATAGAAACGAGAGTGTTTAGTTAGGCAGCATAACTTATAACTCATAAGCACACTTACGTACACTTATCGGTTCCAAAAAATCGAGCTCACAACCTACAAATTCACACTTCATTACGCGTAAATGTAGTCGTGTTTGTGTGATTTTCAAGTGTATTTTTAAATTGAAGATGGACAATTTATCATAGTAATCAAATCAATTTTCTAGTAACTAATATTTACTACTATATAGTGTTGTAAACGAACTGAACGATCAGTGAACATTTCATGAATAGTTCGGTAAAAAATTCGTTTATGTTCATTTATTTATTAAATGAACGAACAAACAATACTTTACGATCGTTTAGTTAAATGAACGAACATGAACAAAAGTTACGTTCGTTTTATGTTCGTTAACGTCTGATTATGCGTTTTTTAACGTTCGTTTATTTTTATTTATTTATTTATTTATGTTCGTATGTCATATCTTTTAATTATATAATTTTAAAATTAGTTTGTTTAAACAAAACAACACTTATAAAACAATATTAGATAATTTAATATAGTTTATTGTTGTTTGTCTATGTTTATTTATGTTCGATCGTTTAATAAACGAACATGAACAAGAAAATTCGTCCGTTTAAGTATTCGTGTTTTTTTATTTGTCCAATTAAAATTCAATGAACGAAAATGAATAAGGTTCCGTTCGTGTTTGTCCGATTCGTTTACAGCCCTACTACTATAATACAGAGTATAACGAAGTTATATAAAAAACGATATATAGAGATATCGAATTACTAATTGGTGCATGTGGTCCCAGAAATACTTGCAAGATCTACGCGCTCTTGAGAGTGTGAATTGTTCGTGAAGGAATCGTCATCAAGAAGGGCCTCTTGTTCTTTTCGTTGATAACAATATTTGAGTTTCAGCTCATAAAGAAAGAAAATATAAACTCATTTGTGTTAATTTCAATATATCAAATAGATCAAAACATAATTAGTTTTGATTGATGAAAAATGTTCAAATGTAACTAAAATAGTATCTCATAATGTATCAAAGCCTTTAAAATTGTATGAAAGGGTTGTTAGAGCATTAGCCCAAAGTGTTACGTCATGCTACATCAACAACATTTACTCTTTCACTCTTTTTTTATCATTCATCTCACTTTTGGGATCAACATTTTATTTTATTTTTTATTTTTTTCAAACCAACTACTAGTAATTTTTAATTTATTACGTAGTAAAATAAAAATACAAATTATATAAAAAGTATAAAAAGAAAATTATATAAGCAAAACCAATACACATCTAAACTTATCTAAACTCGGCTAAATATGTTATTTGTATTTCATGGACTAAACCTAGACTTAATGAGCACTTAAAATTATTCCGACAATTATACAAAAACAAATAACATTATTTTGTTAAGATTTAGATTTTCTAACCGCCTCTTAATTGTAAAATGTGATAGTGAGATTAAGACTAAAAAAACAACCAAACACTTTCCTTAGTGGGCTATCCCACTAAGTAACCCACTAAAGTAAAAGAAATTCTAAGGGCATGTTTGGTAGGGTGAAATTCAGAGAAATGAAATGAAGTGCAGAAATCAAATAACAGAAATAAATTCTCATAGAAATTCAATATAAATTTCAGTATTTGATAACACCAGATAATTGACTCAAGAAATCAATTATTATTATTATTATTATTATTATTATTATTATTATTTAGTTGTGGAAAGAATTCATTTCTTTACCAAAAGGATGAGAAACCAACTCTCCACAAAATACAAATGAACCAAATCATAGGAGTTACAATTCTCACATTTTTTTTGAAGTACCAAACATAAGAAATGAATTGATTTTCATTTCACATCCTCAACTATTTGTACCAAACATGCCCTAACAACCTCTATCGTATATAAAAGGATCACTATCAAATAAAACATCACTCTCACTTACCTGCGCCGAAAGAACAAAACAAATAGACAAAAGTTTTTTTCTTCCTCTTTCACGCCTAGTGCATAACCACAAACATACACACTTCACAAAAAGCAAATTAAACACTAAAAACACACACTAAATACAAACACAACACAAATATAACACAAGAAAGAGAGGGGAACTACAACAAAACAGTAACGTGCTCACACTTATTAGAGCATGGCGCCACACTTTAAAGTGTGAAGAATTAAAATGTTCACACTATCATTTGTGTGAACCAATTGGGTGTAGCAAATATTGTCACACTTTTATGTGTGAAGGTTTATAAATATTTTCACACTTTTAAGTGTGGGGGTTTTATAACAATTCTTCACACATTTTAGTGTGATGATTTTGATTTTGAAATAATTATTCACACTTTTAAGTGTGATGCTTTTGATTTTAAAATAATTCTTCACACATTTAAGTGTGAGATTGAAATTCTTCGCACTTTTTAAGTGTGAAGATTTTGAAACAATTATTCACACTTTTAAGAAAAAGTTCACACTTTATAAAGTGTGAAAAAAAAAGCGTGTAAAAATGACAAATTTGTTGTAGGGGAAAAAAAACATTTGAGCAGTGGCTTCTCTTGCATTTTGGCGCCGAGGGTGTGGTGGGGGGGGGGGGGGGGGGGGTGTTTGCCATGATGGTGCCGTGCAATGTATGAATGGCGCCGGTCCTTCATGATTACATCCGATGCTTTTATAGTAATCTATTTACCAAAAAAGACATGTATAAAAACGGTTACTTTTAGACTATATCTATACATTAAGAAATATAAAAATAATTTTTTTTGTATATACACATACTGATGCAATGGGATTTTGTCAAAAATTATAAATCGTTCCCGCTATACGCTAAAATGGTATTGAAATGTGTAAAAGCTAAATAAAATTCTTTTTCTGCACGAGTGCCTAGTTTGCTAATTCAAAGCTAAAGACGTGCCCGTATGTAATTCCCTCTTTGGTTGCCGTCAAGAATTCACTCATTTCAAAGTCTTTATGGAAAGCAAGTTCGAATTGGTTAACTCACAAGGCAATTTTTAGTCATTGCTTTTCTAACTTAATTGACAAGTGACACCAATGAAAACTTACCAAAATATAATATTTCTTTTTTTAATGACACGTCGAATTTTTGTTATGAAAGACCCTAAGTTACATGCTTACATGTATGTTTTTTGCTACCAAAATATTTTACATAAATGAAGTAAGCTTTGAACTTTTGATAAGACTCTTCACTTTTAAAATCACTACTTGAATATTTACACGTAGCGACGACAATAAATATAATTATATCATAAATATAGTAAATAAATTGCTAACTTAATTTTTCCCGAAATTCATTACCCGCTTAGTGAATTCGTTTCACAACACTCCGAATGCATATATGTTCGTTGTATGTGTTTGTTTGGATTTTCCTGTAGTTTTTCCGCAAAACCATATTGACATCATTATTGCCGCATGTACAATGACCCTTACACTCTCTTACCCGTCAAACACTCCCTCTAAAACCATAACTTAAATGCTTTATATAATACTCAGTTGACAAACGTTACAAACTTTTAGCTCAACAAACAAATAAAACATGAAAAATAAATCTTACAAAGTTTGTTACATCAAATATGTTTTTCTGAGCACTTTAACAATTAACATTTGTCAAACACCATTATATGTTTACCTGTAGTCAAACAACATTCCGTTAAGATACTATGAGCTTAGAAGACAACACAAATATGTAGACAAAACACTGCCCACCTTCCATTATCCATATGGCCATATGATAAAATGTCAAACAATATTTGTTAATTATAGATCCACCAATTACATCAATTACCATTGCTTCTAACACCCATCAAATTGACCATAAGGCTCTCACTCTTTTAAAATAAAATGTGAACATTCTGGATCATATATCCTACAAATTGCAATCAAATTACATGTTTTATGATAACATACATAATTGTCCTTTATTTTTCTTTTATTTATAAAACACATGCAAAAAGCCCTTCATTGATCCACAAGCAGAAATGATAAAGGCCATGGATATGGCAACGAGTCCATTTTTTCTCCGAAAGCAACAAAAACAGATGTGATACATGGTCTAATACGTGCATGAACCACTCGTATGGTATGACAGTACACGTAGTTAATGACGTTCAAGAGCTAGTGAGCTACCATAACAACACACTCACCCAATCTTCCAATAAACTAGCTAAACAGAAACCATAAATCTATTATTAGCCTTGGACCTCAAACTTGTATAGTAACTTCATAGCATTCAACATAAACAAAAACCAACACAAAATTCCCACCCATATGGGCTGCGTTGGGTGGTTGGTTTGAAGTTAACACTTTAGAACATCATAGAAAAGCAAGACTTAAAATACTTGTTCAAATAAAAGACTCCTCCATCTGCCAGACTTGAAGCATGTTATCATCTGCAACACTAGCAATGACCCAATCTTCAGTCGGGTTCCATGAAAAATCTGGAACTCTACTTGTATGTCCAGCATGGATGAAAAACAACTCTGGTGGAACATCCTCTGACAATTGTTCCTGGCCAACCCTGTTTATTAAAACAATAATAATAAGTGAACAATGATGATTATTAAGTGTCCTCGCGCTGAAAATTAGCAAGACGCCGCAGTCTGGGTTCGTAAAATGACAGCCAATTATATAATAATAATAATAACACAACAAAATTGTATGATTAATAGAGAGTTCATGAACGTACCTACTAGTATCCCACATCAAGAGTCTCCTATCGCTAGAACTAGAAGCTATTATATTCTTATTATGCGGACTCCACTCAATCTGAACCACCTCATCCCTGTCATAATATACCACAATAATTGATTGGTCGTGAAATATGAAAAAGGCTTCGAAAAATACGTAAAGATGAAAATGGAAAACATTTATGATCTCTTACTTGTGATACTTGAGGGTATAGAGTTCAGAGGTCAAATTTCGCATATCAAAAACCTTCAAGGTCTTGTCTTTTGACCCCGTTGCCACAAGCGACTCATTTAGAGGATTGAATGACAAGGAATTAATCTACCATATAACATGACAAAATATTATAGACGGGAAATGAATGGGTTGGGTTGCTTTTGGTGTGTGCATACACGTTCAAGAGACGTGAATCAGTTTAGGTTAAACCCAAGCTATTGTGAGTCCAGATTCCAGAAACACATCCTTTTACTATTAACTGACAAAGATATGTATAAGGGGGAAACTTGGTACATACCCCACGTGAATGAGCCATCAAACTTTGGACAGGGCTGGATTTAGTGCGGTAATCAGAGATGTGCAAGTATCCGTCATCGCCACATGAAGCAAATAAGTAATCCAGCTTCCAATGCCATGATACATCGTGTACAGAGCCTTGATGATACTAACAAACAAATAAACGTAATTAAAGAATATAGACATATTATATAACTTGCAATTTACTAAGCTTGTTTTCTCGTGCAGGACTGATTGTCAGTCATAAACAGCATTTCCAATTGGAACAGTACAAAAAACAATCCTAAATCAAGGAGAACTAAAGACCATGAGCTGTATATGAATATAAGTTGACCGTCGATAAATATAAATCGACCTGTTTTGCAGTTCTTTCCGTTGCTCAGGCCAGTCTCTAGGCAAAGGTGTTTTTGTCTAACTACCACTATTCGTTGCAGCCAATAGTGAATGGCAGTAATATAAATTTTAAGTAATGAGTTTTTACCACCCTTATTTCAAGACCCGACTATGATTGCTGGAAAATGCAACTCGTTGAAGCGAGTCTGCAACTCAATAAGAGAGAGCTTCTAATGTCTATTTATCAAGAAAAGTACAATTATTTTTATTCTGACACCTCTTAAAGATACATCCTTTTTACGGAATAGGGAAACCACAAATAAAAAAGCCCTAATGCAAATAACTTCCATCCATCCGTTGACGTGCCTACCTTTTTTGTAGCACATGTTGGCAAAACTTTAAACAAAAAAGAATAACCTACCTTTAGTAGTAGAAATATAAGTTTAAGTGATTTCAGGTGATATAAGTTGTTAAGCGCCAAACAAAATTATTTGATAGAACTTGTTTTTGAGGCAGGCAGATACAGAATTTGTAGTAAAAAACTGAGATGTTATGTAAAAAAAGAAACTTCAGATGTTGATGAGTAGTGCCATGGTCATTTGTGCATCGTTCGCATAAAACTAACTTTTGTTAAACAATATATAACAGTGTAGAATAAGGCTGTCGACCATGGGCGCTTCAGTGGTTGTCGGTCAACCATGAGCTTCCCGAAAGCCCTTTTCTTAATTGTACAAATACCAATTCAGTACTTATTGTACAAGGCATGTGCCAAAATAGTCAAGGCATATCTAAGTCGCTTAATACTGACTTTGATCTATACGTTGATCACTTGAGATAAGGTGTGTATCTATAATCATGAACTCTTGTTTCCGGAATCAGGCTATTCACACTTTGTCAAATTTGTACCTCTACCATAGAGATTAAAGAGAATGCTAACTTAAAAATGGGTCTATAGTTGACCACAGTAGAGTATTATTTAATCTAGTAAATAATACTTTAGAGTTTGCTCAAAAAGGTGCTGCAAGAAAAGTTGTCCGAAGTCTGAACCACTTTAAATCCTGGTGCATCTCTCTTCCATGAACTCTTTATGTCTAAAAACTGATTTGCATCATATTTGAGCATAATTTGTTATCGTTATCTTTCAAAATCAAAACACCAACACAAAAAGTAAGATCTTAAAGAACCTATCCCTCACTCCTCTAGGTTTATCCTACAGTTGAGTCACCACCTAGATGAGACATCTCCATATAGTGGATCGTCATGTTAGTTTTAGTTAACCCAACTCTTTTTAAGAATCAAATGGCTAACCAAGGGTCTCATTAAAAATAAAAGATAGTAAGAGGATGTCAACAGATGACTACATGCATTCAAACAGGACAATAATTAGAGAAATCAAATGTGAAAGATAAAGACCTAGATGAATGGATGAGTTACAAAAACAGTAACAGCAGTAATGTAGTAGTTGACAGGTTGTCAGAATATGGCTTGATTTGCTATTTAGAGGGAGGGGGGGGGGGGGGGGGGAGAAATCAATTTGAACGTTTTTTCTAATTAATATGAAATTTTATGTGACTGCAAGTAGGATAATAAGAAAATCAAGTAGCCATGAATAGAATTAGAATAAAATTACCCAAAGTTTAATGGTATGAGCAATGACGCAGGGTTATGTTTATAAGACGATTTCATATATAGTTTTTAACTGACAGAATAAGAGGAAACTTAGACACAATCAAGAGCTTAACCAATAAAAAGCTTCAAACAGTCTTGTTGGCAAAGTATCGGACGGAATACGACATCTGGGTATTAATAAAAGCTTACTGAGAGTCTGAGAGAAACCATTGAGGCCTAATAGTCATATAAGTTTCTTCTTCCCTGATCAAGAATACAACCTCATCTTGAAACCAAAGAACAGCAAAGTTGGTCTACTTTAACAAGTAAACTAATCCTAGGCATGAAAATGGTTATTGTCAGATAGGGCTAATTACTTAAAAGGTCATCTAACTTGCCACCTTTTGTTATTGTGTCACTGAACTTTTTTTTCTTTTCTCATTACTGAACATTCAAATTTCGATCATTGTGTGTATTTTGTGACCATTTTACCCATGTTTTTTTCAAATTTCAAAGGGTAAAATGGTCATTTTACATGGATGAATAGTCACAAAATACACACAATGATCGAAATTTGAAAGTTCAGTACACACAATGAGAAATACAAATGTTCGGTACACACAAAAACAAAAAATGTCAAAGTTAGATGACTTTTTAAGTAATTAGCCCTTTCAGATATATATAAGGCAGCAAGTGCAAAACTGCTGTTAATATGCTAGTGCTGAATTACATAGATACTGGTATGCCTGGTCCTTGGAGTTGGTGGGTTATCAATTTAAGTATCTATGAGCATAACATGTTTTGGCTGCTTTCTTCATGCTAATAATGCTGAGATCTATAGTATAATGTATTTCCAAACATAAAAGTACCTCGTATGTTTCCAAAACATCTAAAGTATTATTCACCGCGGTCAGATTAGTATCCCACAAGCAGATTCGGGAATCATTAGAGCCACTTAATAAAAGACCCTCATTAACTTTGCTCCATGACAAGCCAAACCCATCACTGGTGTGACCAATCAATCTCACATCAGGATTGCTTGTTCCACCAACAGGATACTTAGTTGGATGATTCCTGCTGTCAAATAAATGTACTTCCGAACTGGTTGTCTTAGTTGCAATTATAAAAGGAGCTTGTGGTTGGTGGCGAGCCCTGTTCACCTCTCCATCATGAGGAATTTGGTGTAGTATTTTAATCTGCAAATAAACTCACACATTACAAGCATAGAAAACATTATTATAATTATACTTTACTATTCTGCTCAATAGCTTCAATCTTTATTTCAGTTGATGTAGTGTTAGCAACTTAGTTTATTTATATGAGAATGGAAAACTAATGCACGATAAAGAAAGAAAAAAAGGCTCATCAAATGACTGTCAATAGGGACAATTATACAAAAGAATGTTTAAGGATGCCATGATTGGTATCTTCTCATGATAGAAAACTAGCCCATTACCATCATTTTATCATATCTACCGGGAAAAGCTACCAAATCTCACAATAGTATATCTAATACAAGGTTCACTGTTGTGATACCATGACTCCAATTGCAGGGACTGGTTACAAACTAAGATAACCAATATTCATTGACAATTGCAGATGATCAAGTAACCAACACGTAATGCCTTTTGCCATAAAGTGCAAGGCGTCACCACGTTAACAACGACAATATTAAGATACAATAGGAGTACTAAAATTCTACATTTAGATTAGGTTGAGACAATATTAAGATACAATAGGAGTACTAAAATTCTACATTTAGATTAGGTTGCGGGCTCACAGAAAAGTAAGAATAAAAACATTTCTGAATCCAAAATTAACGGCACATTTAGGAATTTCGCACAAACATTAAAGACCATGTATCTTCTCAAAAACATCAGTCAGCAAAAATAATCAAAATTCAAAAATAGATGGAACGGAAAAAGTCACATTAAAGCATACTCCATCACATTAAAGCATACTCCATATAGAGATCTACTTATGGTAGAAAATCTCAAACCTTGCCGAGTGTATCACTTACTAATTTGGCGCGATCATCCTCACGATCAAGATTACTATCTACATCATATACAGAGACATCCAATAAAGGAAGCCTAACTTGTGCGATTATCAGGTAGTTAGGCTGATTATCATCAGCACGTGTTCCGATGATAACTTTTTGGTCAGAATAATACCCATCTGACGCCTCTACCCGCTCAGGGAGCCACTCGACTGTGAGTGAAGGCCACTGAATTGCATGAGAAATGCAGATGTCGTACAATAATGGAATCTGGCTTTTCCAAGCTTTGAATTCTTCAATGACTGGCCTCTTAACTATCTCCCCTCTGGTGTGTTTTTTGTTGACCATTTTTTCGTCACAAATTAAAAGGGGGAAGATGAAAAATGTCTTTTAGGGAAAACCCTAGAAATTATTTATAATGAATTCGAAGGATGACTTTTTCGAGATTAAAAATGGGCCGTGAAAAGCATCAACATAGAACTGTTGGGTCAGTAATGTCTTGGGCCGATTATCACATTTTCAACCTTTTTGGTATTTTTAACTGATGACAGTGCCATCATATCATTATACTCCAGTGAACTTCTTCGGTACAAAAGATCAAGTACACATTTCTCCACCAATTCCTTAATCTCAGTGTGAATTTTTTCCATAACTTGCTATAAAAGTACATCAAATATCCACTAACATGGTAAGTGCATTCGTTGCAAAATGAAAAGGGTTAACTTATTTAATTTCTACAAAGTAGTACTCCCAAGGTAATAAGATAGTAACACTTAATCATCTTGTTGTGCAACCATTAAACCTATACATATCATTCATAATTCTAGTAAGACATGATGATAATAATTTGACCGCTACTCACAGTTGCCAATTACCTAGCCAATCTCTATGGATACACTTGCCCACAAATACAAGAAAATAAATGCTATTTTTCTAGCTAATCATCAAAAGTCAGCTCACAACTTATCTTGTTTATTAAGCTAATACTCTACTTAACTCTACATTCCCGGCTTGGCAAATAATGATCAATGACAACCTAATTTTGCTTTTCGTGCAATATCAATCAACATTCTACTTTTAATAGCTACATAGACAAAACACACGAAGTGTAAATTATTCCAAGGAGAAACACAGTGATGGGCAAGCATGGTTCGGTTTGGGTCGGTTTTTGGCTAAAACCGAAACCGAACCGAGATATTCGGTTTTTACAAAATCCAAAACCGAAACCGATCCGTTTTTTATCGGCTTTGGTTTTCGGTTATTCGGGTTTATAACCGTTTATATTTTGGCCTTGGCAATTGGTACCAACAAAATTATTTTAACTATATTTTAAACTCTATATATCCGTTTGCTCGAGGACAAAGTTTGAACAGGTAAAAACCCAAAATGTTATACAATTAGATGAACATGCATCTCAGAATAATTCCATGAGGTGACTAAAGTACAACTAATATCTCAATTCTTCCCATCTTATAAGCTAAAAGCCTAAAACCCAAACATATTTCCTATGTTCTTGCTTAAAGAAATCAAATCTATGCACAATGGTTAACCCAACTTTGCAAAAATAAGAAGAAACATTTATCTATGAAGCCGGTCATTAGAAGTTTGCTTAGAGGCTGTTTTCCTTGTCCCCCGTGCAACCAGATACACATCATATCAGCATCTTGACCAAACAAGAGACCAAAGAATCACATAAACACATACACCAGAAAACCCCTATCACTAAATTCATAAACTTCTCTAAAACTGCTACTCAAATCACACTAGACAGTTGAATTGTAACTGCATAGAACATCACAATATTCTCTCTAACAATTGAATTCCCTGACCTTTCGTATCAAGTAGTAGCAACAACCAGCAACTCGCTGTTAACAAATAAAGCATAGAAGCATTAATATGTGTTACGACTAGGGAGCTTTTGGTAGAAGGAACGAAGATATTTGAGAATGATAGTAGTGAAAAAATATGAATTTTTTATGTGTGAATATAATCTTACTTCATGCTTATCACTTCTTACAACTGTATATCTATTTATAGCTATTCTTAAACACCTTCGCAGTGACTGCCACTACTAACAACTGCCTACATGTTTCATTTCTTACATACTTTAATCATTCACATATGTGACCCACTAGTTCCTAAACTTGACATATTGCCACGTTTAGTCATTGAAATCCATCTTCCACAACAAAAGTGTTGTCTTAAACATTAACAGTAAAAAAAACTTGAGCATGAAACTTGTCCCAATGCCTGCGCAAGTTATTATTCTTAAGGATTCTCTTATCTGATCTCCAAAGCACAGGAAGGAAAGTCCATATAAACTTCCTAGTATGAGTCTCCATCTTGACATCTAGAAGTTGTTAACTAAAGGCAATCGAAACAATCAGCTATAGAAAGTAAGATTCCGGTTGGCTAGTGGTGCCCTTAGCACAAGTCTTATTCTATGCATCCAGCATTATACAGGATGGTTAAATCCGAGTAATAAGAAGTAGGAATGTTAGTCCCTAAATTCTAAAGAGCAATTATCACCTCCTAGTTAGTAGCTGTGGTGATTCAAATTAGTTCAGATCTCATTTGCTAGCTAATCTCAAACGTTGAAACTAATTAACTTACTTTTCATAGATTACTTTCTTAATTAGCGATATGATCAACATAATTTAGATTTCGTATGAGTATGATAGAAAATTTGCTAAAGTGTCATCGTCAAAATACCCCTGCAACGTAAACTCAATTTATCCAATTGAGACAAAATATGAAAGTATGCATGACTCTAATTAAACATGGCAAAAAAATAATATATAAAAAAAAAAAAAAACAAACCAACCAACATTCATATGCTTATTGTTAGCTTTAAAAATCTTACCTTGCCTTGCAAAACCAACTCAAATCATTATATTTACCGGAATAGTATTTTTCCGGCAACTTATTTCATATTTAAAGTGGCTTTCAGAATCCCAAAACTCAAAACCATCCGGTGGTATGTAATCATTTTAATACAGCCGGGCCTTACGGATCTTTTCTTCTTATTTTTAAACCTTTTGGCAAAATGTGTGTTTGGATCGAGGGGTTTTGGGAATGAGAAATGGGAATGGGGTTGATTTGTTTGGTTTGTTTGGTTAGTTTATATGGGTTTAAAATATTGGATTGATATCCCAAAATAAGAGTTTTTCATACCTACCAAATATTGTAGGTTTAGAATTTGATTCTCAATTAATCTACTTATTTATCGCTACAAATCCAAACTCAACCAATAACCAAACAATAATATTAGATATGATATCTAAGCCCATACTTATTTTCATTTAACTTATAATCAAACTCACACTGTAACACATTCATAATAACTAGATGAGTACCCGTGCATAGCAACGGAATTTTATAGTGACAGATAATTATAGAGATATTGGTTACACAAAACGTTACACTGTACACTTAATCACGTAAGTTCAACATTAATGTATTCTTAAGTCAACTTTTATATTTTTGTGTGTATTCTTAAATAAATATTAAGTTTTCAATAATTTCAAGTTTCAAGAAATGAGATACACTCATTACATATAGTATAGAAGAAGTATAGATTGATATATGTACAACTTTATCTCCCATTAAAGCAAATATAAAATAAAAGTAATACTTGTTGTATTTTTCTATATTTCATATTCGTTGATATTTTTGAAACATGAATCTTGTTCACTCAAACTATTTTTATTCACTTACATTGCAGGATGATTAAGTAGCCACATCTGATTCCTAACTTGTAAATGATAATTTAATATATTTTAATAAAGTGTGTATTTTATATCAAACATATAAACCAAGGTTTTCAATATTGGGATCCTACCTAGGATCATTTTTTTTCTTTACAAGATCGTAATCGTAAGATCGGATTGAGATCTTAAGATCCTACTCTAATGTTATTTCTTAATAGTTTTTGTAATATTATATAAATCTACAAGTTAATATAGGTTATAAACACAAAATACTACGAATGTTTCATAGAAATGTTGTCCTAAACTATGATTATGAAATGTTTAAAAAGATTAACATGTTGTTCTTTGAATTCTACAGAAAAACAACCCATAAATTTGTAGTTTTTTTATTTCTAATCCGAGAAAGGTAAGATCGGATCGGATTAGATCTTAAGATCGTATGATCAAGATCGGGATCCTATAAGATCTTAACTTTATAAAGATCCTATGTAGGATCCGGATAGTTTTTTGCTTTGCAGTATCGTAAAATCGTAAGATCAAGATCGGGATCCTGACAACTATAATATAAACATGTAATGAACCTTGCAAACTACATATAGATATGATCCCCTTAATATCTTTTTTATACATCCAAATATCGTTGATCGAAAGCATATTAAAAGGTGTAGAAATATAAAGAAACTTCGTATATATATTGAAAAGAGCATGATTAGAAGGAAAAAAAATCTTCTAACCGAAATCACAAAGTAACATATATAACCCAAAATCAGAAAGTAACATTTATACCAATATAAATAGATTGATTATGTCAATTCACTTATTGTGCAAGATTTGAAATGATTCAAATCATCAAAGTATAGAAAAAACTTCTTTGCAACAAAGACGAACGTTTGATGATATAAAATAAAATTTAAAATCACTCTCCCCCTCAATCTATGACCATTTGTACATTTAAAATTTTGTGAAAAAATAAACCTTTTTGTCATAGATTGAGTGACAAATTTTATGAAAAACTTAAGTCCAATTGATTTATAAATATTGTTTTAAACCACCATTTTAAATACAAAATATTTTTCTGAAGAATCATAGATGGAAAAATATTTGTTTTGGTAAAAGAAGACTTCTCTTATTAGTCAAGAAATAATGCACTGAAACGTACATTAGATCGAAGAAACACGGATATAAAGTATTCTGTGCCCGGATGAACTTCACCCAGTAGGAGGAACAGCCATCTTTTTGGCGACGTGTTTTCCCCATTTTGAAAAGCAGGTTGCTATCTGAAGTAATAGCAAGCCATAATATAAAGTCCGGGTTACAGTCTGAAATGACTGCAAGCCATTTTGAAAGAAATTTTTGAGAAACGACATGTTTTAGAAAACATTATTTTAAAAAATAGAAAAACTCTCGCTCAAGCATATGTATGAATCCGTGCCATTATTGAATGACATTTCTATAAACGTGCATAATATTAATTATACGAGAGACATGTCGCGAGAAGAATATTTTTGTAATTTTCTAATTTTCTGATTTTTATGGTTTTTGTAGGTTTAATAAATTTCTATTTACAATTTGGTTTTATTAGATATATATAAATGTACAAAAGGATACATGAAGAATTACCACCACCATTCTTCATTAGATAGATCGTTATCGCCCGAGTCCCACACAATATATTTCAATAGTACCCTTCTCGACATGCTCCTTGATAAGATGATATCTGAGCACAATATGCTTGGCGTTCAGCTAGTTTTTCAGATCCATTAGAGTCCAATGATGTGTCGTAGGGTGAAGTTTATAGAACGTATGCATTTTAGACGGATCCAAATTGCAAGAAGACGACTCTGCTAAATCAAGAACGGTTGGAGCCAGTGCAAATGGATTGAAGAAAGCATGTCCGTCATAATCTGCAAGTGCAGGTACTTCATGATTTTGTTGATCAGTAGTTGTATCATTGTTGTTAGAAGCATTTTGTTGTTCTGTTGTTGGAAAATCGATTGGAGTTGCATCTACAGCAATGTTTGTTGTTGTAGATTCAGGTGTATCTCGAATTGGAATAGCATCAGGTCAAGTAGGGAAAACAGTAGATACATCTGGAGCACGTTATTCGATATTCTCGGTGAACAGAGGAGCAAACAAACTTTCCAATTGTTGATGACTAAATGTGAGTGGTGGTACAGCTAAATGATCAAAACAATTTAGACGGTTGGTTGCGGGTCCTAAGCTGTAGTACTTAGAAGCCATAACTGCAAGCTCGGCTTCGAAACTGAGTTGTTCCAAAGCCATAACTATAAGCTCAATAGATGTTGTATGTGATGTTGGAGGTGACGAGTGAGTTGATGACATTCTTTTCCTCTTCATTACCGGGTTGATTAACCGGACTTGGAGGTGGTTGAAGGAAGTTTCGACTATCATTTGTTGCCTTGATCAGGTCATCAAGATCTGTATCATTTGCATTGCTAGTTTCGAAGACAACATTTCTTGAGATTTCATATGTCAACCAATAATGTCATATCAGCTTCATCCTCTACATCATCACCCATGTCCATGTCAACATCTTTTTGAGCTATCACCACCAAAGCTTTCGAGGCTCCTGAATAATCGACTGAACTTGAGCCTTCTTAATGTGAAGCTTTGATAGATCAACAACGTATCATCTCATGCTTGAATAGTTCTTCTCATCTTTCTTCCCGCTGAAGGCTGAAGTAATGCATACCAAAAAGTATCCAGAGACCACTTCCCCCCAAGTAGTTGAAATGATGCAACCAGTCTCATTATATGAAGCTCAGAACCCGAAGTACACACACAATCAATTGTGTACATATTTAATCATCAGAAACTGTTTCTTACATCTCTTCCCCCACGTAGTTGGAATAATACACCAAAAGAACGAGTTAAAACACTGATCTTCTCTGCGGTTATGACATTTGTCTTCCCGGAATAACTTCAATTAAGTAGAAGTATAAAGCTCACCATGTGTACTCGTTGTGCGTTCCGATGTATGTCTCCTTCCACCTTGCTGGTTTTGATACCTCATAATCAGCAACACATTTTACGCACATATACATGAAATCTTGCGAGAAGCACACAATTGGCTCAAATATATCCTGTGAGAATCAAGTTGCTGAAGAACACTGTAAGCCATCTAATTAGGGATTAACTAAGACTTTTCACTCTCCCCTAGTTAGTGCTCTCCCCCAAACTGGCAACCTTTCAAATGAGTGCCCTGAATATGAAGAAGTCTTTTGATAACTAAATGCATATCGTCTTTATTCTTCTAACATGCAGCGGAAAATGTAGAACAGACTGTAGACTCGACCTTCTTCAAGGTTGTCCATTTGGGGAATAGAATATCAACATCTTCATTTCACCAAATGCATTCCAGTTATATTACATATACCAAATTAGCCCGTGACGTACACATGGAATGATAACACCAAAGTAACAAGTTGTACCACTGATCATCTTTAAATTGTTTCATAAGACATTAAGCCCGATCACATGAACTTATTGTGCGTCCTTGATGTACACATTTCTCTCCCCTGATGGTTATGATTAATCAGCCCGTGACGTACTCATGAAATGATAACACCAAAGTAACAGGTTGAAGCACTGATCATCTCTGCAGATATCAACTCCGGAATAAAGATTAAGCCCGATCACATGAACCTGTTGTGCGTCCCTAGTGTATACATTTATCTCCCCTGATGGTTACGATTAATCGGAATCATCATACTGATGTGTACATGAAGCATTAACTGGAAGCCCATCATCACTAATAATATCAGCCAGTGAGAAGATGTTGATAGACCCAAAATCAATCAACAAGAAGTTTCTTCACACTTCTCCCCCTCAAAAATTGCCTATGAGATTGCAATTTTTGACTGAACGAGTGAATAAGAATACAATCAACGGTAAGTAGATCCACTTTTAGTTTATTCACCCTTCTCCCCTTCAAAAATTGCATATGACTGCCATTTTGACTGAATGAGTGAATAAGAGTACAATCAACGGTAAGTAGATCCACTTGATGACTGACATTTAGTTTATTCGCCCTTCTCCCCCTTAAAAATCGCATATGACTGCCATTTTTGATTGAACAAGTGAATAAGAATATAATCCAATGTACGTTTGATGGATCTAAACACCTTGATCTGTGTTAGAATGATACTTTGAGTTATACCACTAAGTATGCGGAATCTACTTAGTAATACTTAGAAGGTTTATATGTGAATGAAACAGTTATATGTGAATGAGAAGAGTGTATATATCAAACGGTTAGCTCCAATATTATTAATAATAATACGAGTGATCTTTGTATCACTAGGGTTAAAACCTTGAAGCTCTAAGAAAACATGTATCTAACTCATAACCTAGGACCTCCTTTTATAGCACAAGGAGTCCTCTTCTACAAGATACGTATAAAGATAATAAAATAAGATATTCACTAAATCTATTCTATACTTATCAATACAAGTTTCCTAACAGTTATCCCATCAGCAGTGGTAATGAGTTTCCACTGCTAGTGCATTCTTCAGCAATTGTAATCTTCATACTTAGCCGTGGTAACTGTTAATATAATTCCCAACAATCCTCCCCTAAACTTATGATTAACATGTAAATCAATAAGTTTCGTCAAGTAGTCAGCATATATGAGGATATAGGAATTCTTCCAAACACTTATCTTCCTTTTCTTAAATCTTGTATAGCTCTTGAACACTGATCTTGTATCTTCTGAATCAAAGCTCTAACCTTTTCATTATCTTCATGAACTCTCAACCTTGATGTCAACATTGCTGTAAGTGTTGCTGCTCTAAGTGGATATTCCTTCTCAGCAAACATAAATACATCCACTCCAGCTGTTGTAGAGACATGATGAATATGTCCATGTAGTATTCAAATCTGAAGCTTCAAACTTCCAATAGCTATCTTTAAGATCTGGTTCATACAGTCTTCTCAAGTCAATCCACAGCTGCATTTCTTTCATATCCTTGAGAGTATCAGCCTTGAATCTTTCATCAACTAACTTCCAAAGTGTATCAAGATCATCTCTGTTACAAGCTTTAATGAGATCTTCAAATTGAATGAATGATGAAGTTCTCCTCCCAATCTTGTAATCTTCCATGTTGAAGCAAAATTCTTTGCTGAGTAAACTTCCTAATCAACAATAGGATGCCTTGTTTGTATAGGATCTGGGTAGAAATCTTCTTCTTCAATAACAATTATAACACTTATCTGATCTCCTGAAAGTTTCTCAGATTGAGACTCTTTCTCTTGAGCAAGCTTGGCCTTTTTAGTGACATTATCTTCAAATGTTGCTGCTTTCCTTTTACTTCTTTCAACTTCTTCAAAGTCAATGGGTCTAAAGTCACTGTCTTGTCTCTTAAGCCTGTAGTAAATGCCTTCAATTCTGTCATGAGACATGCCTCTGAAATCAGTCATCTTCCAAGTTCCAACATGGCAACAGTATGTCTTCATCTCAACAATAATTTGTGCCTTGGTTGGTTGTCTTTGCTTCTTTTGACTTTTTCTATCTTTACCAATTACCTCATCCAGTGCTTGTTGATTCTTCATTTGAATAAAGTTAGCTAATTGAGCTATTCTCTGTTCTTCTGTTAAAGTCTTGTTAGCAACAAGCTCAATTGCCTTCTTCTTGACTACTGGATCATTGTTAATCATATACTCAATCTCTTCTTCAGTTGGCACATAAGTGAACATTGGAGGTTTCTCCTTCAATACTGTTGGTGGAACAACTGAGATAGGTTCTTCAAGAACATCTTCCAGCTTATCCCACCTCTTAGCCTCCATAAAATTTGCAATCTCTTCTTCCTCTTGTCTTTTCTTCAGCATTGCAGTGTCATCTTCCACTAATTTCTTTGCCAACTCTGCATCTTAACTAATTTGAGCTTGTTCCCTTCTAGAAACCTTTCTTGGCTGCACTTGTTCTGTACTAGTCATAACTGCTTTACCCTTTTCAGTCCTTATTCTAGCAGCTTTTTCTTCTGCAGTGGTAACATCTTGACTAGCAGTGGGAACTTGAAACTCAGCAGTGGAAATTGGTTGAGTAACTCCAACTGTATCATCAAAATCAGCATCCAAACCATAATCTTCTCCAAAATCTATCTTCCTCCCTTTAGTCTCAGCATCTGTTTTCCTCCCCTGTTTGGAAGAATCTCCCAAACCTTTATTAAAACCTGCTGAGGAATCTTCTTGAGGTGAAGATGAAGATGAAAACACAATTTTGGCAGATCTGTGCTTCTTTAGGCTCTCAACTTCTTCCTTTAAACTCTGGATCTCTGCTTTCATCTGAGTAAGCTTTGTGGCATGTGCTTGCTTAGTCTTTGCCAGTTCTTTCTCCAGAGCTGTAACCTTGATTGAGGCAAAAGCAGTCAACTAAAGTCAACCACGGATGTGGTCAATATAGTCAAACTCCTTAGGCTCAATCTCTGCGGAATATAGTGTTTCCCCGGGTCGTTATGTCCCAACGAGGTGTGAATTGTTATCAAACGGATTTGTGATCGGGTGAATTTGGACAGAAAGGATTTTATGATTGATTAAACTAAGGAATCTACAAGGAAATAGCTTAAATAAGCTATATGAACAAGACTGGAAATTTGGAAAAACCAGAAACGTTTAAAACCTAAAACGCATATGTTCAATTTAAATTTACGTGAACGTACGAAATAAAAAGTGAAAACTGAAATCTGAAAACCCCCAGGGGGTGAAAATGACTTTTTTACAAACCTAAGTTTAAAAGAAAATTTATAGAAAAAGAAAATAACTTTTTACACTATTTAATTATTTATTATTAATTAATTACTAATTATTAATTATTTAACTAATTTTAATTAATTTAAATTATTAAAAATAATAAACTAACTTAGAAAATTAAGAAAAATTTTACAAATTAATTAATTACTAATTAAACTATTTAAATTATAAAAAATAGAAAATGAATAGTAAAAATTCTAGAAAAATTTCTAAAATTATATTATATTATATAAAAGCTAGAAAAAATATAAAGACTAGGTGTTACTTTATAAAAACTAATTATGCTATTTAATACTTAATTATTAATTAATTATTAATAAAACTAATATTAAATCTAATAAATACCAAATGATAATATAAAAATCTGAGAAAATTACTAAAATTAGTTTAACATAAAAGGAATTTAATAAAAAATATAAAAATGCCAAGTGCTTAACAAAAATCTAAAAAGGAAAATTAAAAATTTAAATTACATTAAATAGAAACTATCACTTATAATTAAATTTGTTTTTCTGGAATTTTCTTTTACAAAACTATTTTAATACTAAAAACAACTAACTTTTACGAAAACAACATTTTTGGAAATAAAAAATAAGCACTATGGATGCTTATTGGCTTAGCAGTTGACTTTGGTTGACCAAGTGAGGAAATAAGCTCAAACTAGCTTGTGTGGGGCCCACAAGGGTGGAACTTGGTTCAGATGAGTTATTTGGACATGGTTAAGTAAAATTCAAGCAAAGAAACTCACAGAATAAGCAAATAAGCCACAATAAGCACTTGGCTTATTGTTTCTAAACTGAAAATGGGACAAGTTTTGGAGGTGAAACTAGTGGGGTCCACATGGGATTGAGCTCAAATGATTGGTCAAACCTGGAAGAGTGCCAGGAGGGGGGTTGAAAGAAACCAAGTGAGGCCTGTGGGACCCACTGTGGTGGCCAGAAACTACCACCAAAGTGGTGGTGGTTGTGGCTGTGTGGTCTGATGCAGCAGGGGACTCACTTCCCCTGCAAGTGACTTTGAAGCTTTGGTGGGGTCCACACAAAAATATAACAACTGTGGGATCTTAAACTTCAGCTGGGAGGCTACAACATATGAAAAGCACAAAGTCTAAATCATAACACAAAATTCAAAACAATTCCCCCAAGATTTGGGTTTTCTGCTAATAGGTGAAATTTGACTTTTAAGAAAATGAACTAGGTTTGACTAAAATGAAATTTGATCCTAATCTAATGGCTAAATAAGATGAGATAAGCTGAAATAAAGCTAAAGTAGGCTAGATATATGGCTTATGAACTAAAATGGAGGTTATGGGATCACCAAATCCACACAGTGCACAGTTATGAGGGATTAAGTGATCATTTTGACTTTTTTGCTAAATGACCTAGGTTTTAAGGGTTGTCTTACACTATACTAACCTAATGGAAGCTGTTTAAACCTAATACTATTCCTAAAACTAATTGGAACACAGACTAGCAGCTTAAACCAAACACACCTTATGGTTCACTGTCTTGTGATTTTCAAGGCTACACATTGTTTCAAACCATGATACTGACTCCTAGGGCTACAACATGGTAGAATAGACTTAAAGCAACACAAAAACAATGACAGTAACAACAAAACACTAGCAAACTTGGTTATCCTAAAAATTTAGTGAAATGAAAAAATGTTAGCAACTATGAATCCAATGATCAAACAAACAATTTTAAAACATAATTTCACTTAACAACAACAACTGAGTATAAAAACACAGAGATTTAAGCAGTTACATGACTTGAACAGTAAAATGCCAAAATGAACACAAAATGCTTACAAGATGGGATTCAAGTGAGAACTGTGAACTAGGGAACCAAATCATACCCTATTGACTTCCACAAGTCACTAACACCCTGCAAATCCATAATCTTCCTTGTTCACTGCTTATTGCCCTTCTTCTTGGATTTTTTTTATTTTTTTGAACTATTTATTTTTATTTTTAAGTATTTTTGAGTTTTTATGATAAACTGCTTATTAAGGTTTCTGATAGCTTTACTAAGCTATATTGGAGCTTAAGTGAGCTTCCTAAATCTAGAATAACAACTAAAAGCAATTAATTAAACCATTTGAGATTCTTTGAAATAAAAGGAAATTGCATAAACTAAGATTGGTACTGAATGGTGAAATTAATGCTAGGAAAAGTTTAGAAATACACTGAAACAACCTATTATATGATCTTTTAATAGAATTCTACATTTAAAAAGGAAAATTAAAATAAACGACACTGAAACAACCTATTACATGATCTTTTAACAGAATTCTACATTTAAAAAGGAAAATTAAAATAAACGACTACCTAAACTACTCTCTAACTACATACTACTTCTCAGTCCCATTTTTTCTTCTTTTTATTGATCTTTAGAGCTCTGTGGGACCCACTTGTGTTTTTCCACTTCAGTTTTGACCTTTGGATATCTTCTTTTGATCTTGGCCGTTTAAGTAGTTTTTGGCGGGAAAAAGGAGTGAGAAAATTTGGCAGGTTGCTTGTGAGGTTTGTGGGTATTAATTAGGTTTTGGAGGGTTGTGGTTTAGAAGGGGGAACAAGGGATGGGGTGGTAGCCAAGTTGGTGAGGAGTTGGAGTGTTGTCTGGGGATTGCAGGTATCAAGTGGGGGGGGGGGGGATGAGGTGATGTTTGACAAAGTTTGACCCTGGGGTGGGAAGTATGAAATGGGGGTAATATTATTAGTGAGGATTGGGCTGGGGTAAGGGTGAATGGGCTTTTGGAGTGGGCTGGTGAGGGAGTTGGATTGGTTTTGTTAGTTGGGTTTTAATATTACAAAAGGGTCCATGGTTTATGAAATACATAGGGACTAATTTTGCAATTTATGAAAATGGAGGGCTGGAATTTGTAATTTTCCCAAGGTTACTCATAAGGGTAATTCCTGCCAAGTATTAATAACCAAAGGACCATAATTTGTATTTTCCAAAATTCAAAATTCCAGGGACCAAAATTGCCAAGTTTGTAAAGTTGAGGGACCTGTTTTGCCATTTCATGAAAACTTTTATCCAAGAATCAATATTGAACATTTTTAAATTTCCAAGGACTAAAAATGGTTTTTCTTCCAAAAATATCCCACCAAGGACCAATCCTGCCAAAGTTTGAAACTCCAGGGACCAAAATTGTAAATTTCCAAAACTTTTGAGATTTTTCACCAAAGGACTAAATATGACAACTTATGATTTTAAAAGGACCTTTGGTGATAATTTTCCATATTTTGAAAGACCAGGGACTAGTTTTGACATTTTATGAAAGTTGGGGGACTGAAACTGCCAATTTTGCAAACTTTGTACATTTTTCATCTGTTTTTACTCATTTTGCATCTAAAACATATAAAACACAATTTTGAAATATTTTCAGTATTTTGATGCATTTCTGAGTGTTTTTGTATGTTTTGCAGTTCAGATTTGACAAAAAATGATGAGTGTTTGAGCACTCATCAAACCTGCTTGACTAATTTGGTACATAATTCCATCAATTCATTTTGTTGCACACTCCCCTCAACACTTCCAACTGTGTTACCTGTTGGGAGAGGTGAATCATAGGGCATTGATTCAGGCTTTTCTCTAGTTGTACTAGAATGAATCCTTGAACCACCACTGCTTGTTCCTAAACCAAAAGGCTCAGCAACATGCAATGTTGAGATGAGAGGAGCTGGCTGTTTGTGCCTCCTCTCATAGGTGTGAGTAACAGCAAGGGTGTGTTGAATGGGTGGAATAACAATAGAGGGTGTGTGATGGGATACAACTGGGATGGTTGCATCTTCACCCTGTACCTGTGAAATCTTTGAAAGCATTTCAGGAAAAAGTGGTTTAACCTCCCCATTCCAAAGTTCTGAAGCCTTACACATATTTTGAAAAACTTTTGGCTTAAGACAGGGGGTTTGATAAACTCTTTTGTGTGATTGCAGTTGAAATTCATTTAGCATTGCTTGCAGAAACCTTGGATACATCAAAAACTTATATGAACTCTTTACATTGCCCTTCATATTATTGAAAATAAACTTTGAGAAATTGAAAGTCCTATAAGTTGCCAAACAAACCAAATGGTAAGCCATGGTTGATGCAAATTGCTCATAAGAAGTTTTCTTAGGACTTAGACAATGTAAAAGAGTATGTATTAAAAATCTCCAATGGGGACAAAAACATCCTTTTCTGAAAGTAACTTTTTGATCAGATGTATCATACCTCATGGAAGCAATATGTTTGAAAATATCTGAATTAGGTAATGTGATGATACCATTGAGATCATCTAATTGGAGAATTCTCCTAAAAGATGACTCAGTAACATCAATAGTTACCCCATCCACTATGGCTCTAAGAGCTTCCACTGATTCTTGTATGTCTCCCTGTTCAAGGGTTATGGACTCTACAGTGTTCCAGAACTATTTGATATGAGAGATATAGATTGTGGGATTGATAGTTAAAGTATACCTTATATGGGTAGTATTGAGAAAATCCACAATCTGATGGAAAACAGGGCCAGTCTTTTCGTTTGACTTTTGTAAATAGGCCACTTGGTTGTGCTCGTCAACAAAGTTGAGAATCGCCATAATTTTTTGTGAGAAAGAGAGAAAAGTGTTAGTAATCGTGAATAAGAATTAAGCCGTATGAGGAGAAATATATACTAATAGAGTTTTAAGAATAATGCGTAATGTGAATTATCTTTTAGAAGGAATTTATCTTTGGGAAAAGAATAAATTAAAATTGGTAAGTGGATAATTCACAAAAAGTTACCCTATTAATAAGGAAACACGGTTATTTACAACGGCTAGTTAAAAATAAGATTACTGACACAACAGTTGTAACGGCTAGTTCACCAGTGGTAAAAATTACTCTTGCAGTGGTAACTGTGAACTAGCAGTGGCAAATTTTCACAAAATTTCAAAGAGCAGTGGTAAGTAAAAACAAATAAAATCAGCTGCTCTAAACATAGTTTTTAGCAAACTATCAGCTATAAACGGATTTGATATGTCTTTACCATGAGCCGTTTGCTATGGACTAGCCAACTCTTCATCACTTGGAATATGGTGAGTTGATAACCATATAGTTTTTGGTAAACTATCAACCATAAACGGATTTGAGAAGTCTTTACCAGTAACCGTTTGCTCTGGACTAGTTGATTCTTATGTTGATTAGACATGGTGAATCAATAATCATTTGTTGTGTGTCTGAGATACACACCTTATAACTCCAATTACTCAAACAATATTTGTTTATATTCTGCATAAGTAGAAAACACCAAATTTAACCAATATAATTTAACCCAAAGTAACTTTTTGACCAAGTTACTATTTACAAAAATATCTCTCCAAAGTCAACCCGATAATATCCAAATTTACTCCTCCAACCTACCAAAACAGATAAGAGTAAATAACTCTCATTAATTAACCCTGGGCCTTGACTTTGCTTATAAAAAGAGGGCTCAAAACACATAAGTCTTTATCAAAACTTATCTTCCAATATCACAAACCCTAAACATCATCATGAGTTGGTTTCCATTAATCTACATCTCATCTGATGACACATCTGATGAGGAAATCAGTTACTATTCTGACTCAGAAGAATTCTCAGCTGGATGGAGTGGATATTTCCTCCAAGTGCTGCAACAACTACATCTTCCAACATGAGGCCTAACAAGAAGATTTCAGGTGCTCCTGCTCCATCTCTAGAATTTTATTCAAGCTCTTCCTCTGATGATAATGATCCTACCTACACCTTGTCAAAGGAGCTTCCAAAAGCCCTCACTACAGTACTGGAGTCAGCCATAGTCAACATGAAGTGGCCTGCAATTGAAAAGCCTTCAAGATTGCCAAAGCCACCCAAGCAAGTGTTGGTCCTTGCTTGTCCAAGAAAGCAACTTTATTTTGATGACAAGAGAAAGAAAGCTTCTAAGGGCAAACATGACTATGAGGGTAAAGGAAAGAAGCCCATGGAGTAGCTTGTCTGAAGATTTAGGTGTTAGGTTGTTTAAGCTTTGTGCTTTGTTAGTGGTTGTATCTCTTAATGGTTGTACTCTTTCTCCTTTTGATGAATTAATAAAAGTACTTTGATCATTTTCTTTTATCACTGAGAGAACAAATCTTTCCACTGTATGTACCATGGTTTCCACTGTGCGTTAATTCCTCTGCATACAAGTTAGTAGAAAACCATACAAACATATACAAACAATATTAGTACCTTGAAACTATCCTGCAACACTGAAAATCATTAGACATCAAATATTTATGGGTTTAACATTCCAATACCTGTTACCAAGTACTGAAACCTACCCACATCAAGCCCTTTTGTTAACAAATCAGCATAGTTGTCATCACTATGAATTTTGACAACTTGAATAAGCTTTTTCTCAAAATAATCTCTTATAAAATGATGTCTAATTTCAATATGTTTAGTTTTAGTGTGTTGCACAGGATTTTTAATAATGCATATGGTACTGCTATTGTCTATATATATAATGGTGTTCATGAAATTGTACCCATAATCCAACAATTGATTCTGACGCCATAAGATCTGAGCACAACAGCTAGCAGCAGCTACATATTCTGCTTCAGTGGTTGAAGAAGCCACCATTGTCTGTTTCTTGCATTGCCATGACACCAATCTACATCCAAGAAATTGACATCCACCTGTGGTTGACCTTCTATCCAAACTTGCACCAGCATAATCACTATCTTAGTATGTGATTAATTCCATAGGGGATTCTCTTGGATACCACAATCCTAGATTAGGATATGTCTTCAAATACCTGAAAATCTTCTCTACTGCTATCATATGTGATGTCTTTGGAGTAACTTGAAATCTTGCACAAGCACATACAAAAAACATAATGTCTGGTCTTGATGAAGTAAGATACATCAGAGAACCAATCATAGATCTGTAAGTGTGCACATCAACATCTACTCCACTAGCATTCTTCAACAATAGATGAGTAGTCTTATCAGTAGGAGTATTTGAAGGTTTTGCATCAGTAAATTTGAACTTCCTTATAATCTCAGCCACATATTTATCTTGACTGATAAAGATGCCATCTTTCCTTTGTTGTACTTGCAACCCCAAAAAGAAAGTAAGTTCTCCCATAGAACTCATTTGGAATTCATCCTTCATCAACTTCTCAAACTCTTTGCACATCTCTTGTCTGGTAGATCCAAAGATGATATCATCAACATATACTTGAACAAGTAGAATATCACCCTTGTCTTTCTTGATGAACAAAGTTTGATCAATCTTGCCTCTATGAAACCCATTATTCATCAGATAATTGGTAAAGGTTTCATACCACTTCCTTGGAGCTTGATGTAAGCCATAAAGAGCCTTAACCACTTTATACACTTTGTTAGGGTGTTGAGGATCTTCAAAGCCTGGAGGTTGAGAGACATAGACCTCCTCATCAATCTTTCCATAAAGGAAGTCACTCTTAACATCCATTTGATAGACAGTAAAGCCCATAAAGGATGCATAGGCTAAAAATAGTCTAATAGCCTCAATCCTTGCAACAGGAGCAAAAACTTCTTCATAGTCAATACCCTCCTCTTGAGTGTATCCTTGAGCAACCAATCTAGCTTTGTTCATAATAACAATACCTCTTTCATCTTTCTTGTTTCTGAAAACCCACTTAGTACCAATCACCTTCATTCCATCAGGCAAATCACAAAGAACCCAAACCTTTTGAAGTTTGAACTGCAACAACTCCTCTTGCATTACTTCAACCCAGATAGATTCTTCTAAAGCCTTATAAACATTCTTAGGCTCTACTTGTGATATAAAACAGAAAAACAAACATTCATTCTTGTTCTTGTGCTTCTTGGACTCATAAACTTCACTAATGAACCCATGAGCATCATCTTTCTTTGTCTTCCTTCTTGTCTTAACACCTGATTGTAACTCACCAATTATATTTTCAAGTGGATGTACTTTGTGAATTGAATTCTGTGATGTGCTAGGAATATCATATGTTGTAGGCATGTTAGTGATCTCAACATCATCACTGGGTGATTCCTGAGTTGAATTTTCCACATTTGGACCATCAGTGGAAACTTCTGTTGTAGCAGTGGGAATTGTATTACCACTGCTAACAGGAATTTCTTTATTCAAAACATCAAAATTCACAACATTTTCATCACTTTCCTTTTCAGAATTCTTTGAAGGTTGTGAGTCTTCATTATTATCAACAAAGTCCAAAAGTGGCATAACAATTTGATCTTTATCATCTTCATCATCTTTGCAAGATTCATCTTCATCAATGAATTCTTCTGATTCTTCAAGATTATTCTCTCCTGTACCTGAGGTAATAGGTACATAATTCATTGTATTTGATAAAGTTTCAAGATCAAATAACCATTCTGGTCCTGAACCTGCTATGTTAGTTTTGTTTTCAAGAAACTCAACATGCAATTCTCTTCGATATTCTTTGTTCTTAAGTTATAGACTCTGAAAGCCTTGCTAACCATAGGATACCCAACAAAGAAGCCTTCATCAGACTTTTCTTCAAACTTTCCCAGATGATCAATGGTATTGAGAATTGTGACATGACATCCAAATGGCCTCATAAAATCCAAAGTTGGGGGTCTTCCTCTGAATAGCTCACAAGGTGTCTTGTTCTTTGTCTTCACCACTAAAACCCTGTTCTGTAAATAACAAGCAGTGTTAACTGCTTCAGCCCAAAAAGTCACTGGTAGCTTAGAATCAGCTAACATGGTTCTAGCAGCCTCAATTAGTGTTCTGTTTCTTCTTTCAGCAACTCCATTTTGTTGAGGAGTTCTTGCAACACTAAATTCTCTCTTAATACCTTTGTCTCTGCAGAAATCATCCATAACTTTGTTCTTGAACTTTGTCCCATTGTCACACCTGATGATCTTGATCTTCTTATCAACTTGATTTTCAACTTCAGTGATGAAAGTCTTAAGGATGCCAGTGGTTTCATCCTTGGTTCTTAGAAAGAAAACCCATGTAAATCTACTAAAATCATCAGTCAGAACAAGACAATACTTCTTCAAATTTATGCTGCTCACAGATGTAGGACCAAACAAATCCATATGCAGCATGTAAAGTGGATGATCAATAGAATTGTATGTCTTGGTCTTGCATGAAGCTCTGTGTTGCTTGCCTTTAAGACAGGCAACACATGTTTGGTCATTTTCAAATCTCTTTTCTGGTAAACCTCTGACTAGACCATCTTTCACAATCTTGTTTATGGTCTTGAAATTAACATGACCAAGCCTTCTGTACCAAAGCATGGATTCATCCAAAGTGGCTTTTGCAAGCAAGCAAGTAACATCATCTTTAGACACTATGTTCTTCATGTCTATGCTATATAGATTGCCTTTTCTAGGGATTTTAAGCAAAATATCACTTTCATCAGGTAGCTTATAGTCCTTAGATAAGATATAACATTCATCTTCTGTGAATAGAACTCTATGTTTCTTGTCACACATCTGTGACACACTGAAGAGATTATAATTGAGTCCTTTCACATAATACACATTCTCAAAGACCAAGTTTCCAGCCTTGATAGTTCCTTTGCCAGAAACCTTGCCACCAATACCACCTCCAAAGCTGATAAATTGTCCATCATAAGGTTTGAAATCTGAAAGATAGGACTAATTGCCAGTCATGTGCCTGAAACATCCACTGTCTGAATATCCTTGATCTTCTTTAGGCTTTGAATGTTCCTGCACATAAAATAAAGGAATTAGTTCCTTTTGGGGACCCAAGCCACAAATGACTTGTATCTGCCTCGTGTGTCAATATAATTGTATCTGTCAAAGGTCATTGATACACCATTGGGATTGTTTGAGGTTGATACGTGGGAATCGCACCAGGCTTTACCTCTCGAGGGATCTCGAGAAGCTTACAACCCCCACCAGGCAGTGTACCTGATCGTTGTAGTATAGTATAGTGACAAGTACCGGGGGATTGATCGTTCAGCTAGGAATAGTGTCGCTAGGATTAGAAAACCTAAATTCTAGTTCTGAAGATGAGGGATGATTATTATTGTATTTTTATATTTTTTAGAAAGCAAGTAAAAATCTCGGATTTTGAAGGATTTGGGCGGAATTAGTTGCTAGTCAACTAACCCAATACTAAAGATGCAATCAAAATAAAATACTAGTAATGAAAATAAACTAAATTAAACTAAGGTTGTGAGCAATAAGTGGAGAAGTTGTGTTTACTTAGATTTCACTACTCCCTAGATATCTTTTACATGTTAATTACTTGTTATAGTTGCGTGAATGACGGATTGTATTCCTTAATACCATTCATGGGGTGGCGCACTTAATTCCCCAATCCTATGAGTGCCTACTTCACTCCTATGTCGAGCCGGCTAAGAAGCTCCTAACATGGGATCATTAGAATTTACTCATGCATTAAATACAACCAATAAAACCTAGTGCACGTCAGTTCATGTTTCCTAAGACGTTCAAGCATGTTACCATTTGGAGATCTGCCAGTTTTCTTAAGCCTAACATCGAAATCATTCATCCAATACAACCATAAACAAGTAATCAACACATAATTAACATCTAGGTTTCATTAGATCCAAGCAAACACAAGATAGATCTAGCCTAGCATGATGGAATTAAGACAAGAACAAGATATAGACAACCAACACATAGACATATTGATTGAATTAAAAGAATACTTATCTCAATTACACATGAAAGGGTTCAAGGGCTGAGAACCCTTGAAAAACCTGTAAAATTCGTACCAAGTTCGGACTTAGGGTTTCTCCAAAACTTCTCCTCCTTTATGTGTGAAAATTAGAAAACTATATATAGGAAATAGGGTCTGACGGCGTCAAGAACAAATTTGTGACGCCGTCATCTCGCCGCCAAAATACTCCTCGGACTGCCTTGATCTACTTTTGACGCCGTCAAGTGTTATGTGTTTCCAGGTCGTCATGCATTTTCCTCTTGACGCCCTACCTTGTGACGCCGTCAAATCTGTACTGGATCGTCATGGAAATTACTCTTGACGCCGTCAAGATTTTCTTCTTGACGCCGTCACCTACTGTTTCCAGCAAGGAAAATTAAGACTTTGGCGTTTTCTTCACTTTTATGCTCCAAAAACGTCCGAATTGCTTCCTTTTCCAGATTTCTCTCCCAAAGTACCTAAAATCACAAAAGGAACGATTTAGGGCAATATTTGATCAAATAAATTCAATTCCGGGCTTAAATGACCCCCTAAAAGTGGTTCATTTTTCGCCTCATCAGAGGTGATAGTTTCTTTTGGTTTCCATTCCCAACGTGTTAAGGCCTTAACAACATTTTCCACATTTACCCTTTTGTTGTTTACAGAACCACCAGTGGAAACTTTTGGCCTTGCAGTGGTAACTGCTGGCCTGGCAGTAGTAACTGCTGGTTTGGAAATTTTTGGTGTCCACTTGTGGTTATTGTAAACTTTCTTTTCAAATAGGTCTTTTTCCCTGTTTGTGTAGATTTAACAAAAGTTGTAATGGGTTTTGCACTCCTAACAGGGGACTTAGGATAAACTCTGTTTATATTTCTGGTTGTGGCAACTGCTGGTTTAGCAGTGGAAAGATATTTGATGCCAAAGTTTGACAAAACAGACCTGGGAATCATCTTGCTTAGTGGATTTGGGTGAGTAAAGTTATTAGCATTGTTTCCATTCACCCTGGTATTCCTAAACACTTCCCTTCTACCCATGTGGTAGTTACAATTATAATGAAGGTGTTCAAAACTACCACATATGTAACAAGGTTTGTTGTTAAACACAAAGTCACTACCAAATTGTCTAGATTTAACATGATTCCAACTCCTCTTGTTCCCCCTAGGAGTTGTTGACCTGCTTCTGTACATCTCAGCATATCTAGTAGTGGACCTAGTATTATTAGTTTGTGTTCTAGGCTTCTCTTTGAGAACTTCAGGAATACTCTTTTTAACTTTCACTTGAACACTCTCAGGAACACTATTTTTAGACTCAACATTCAAACTTTCATCTTTAAGAGATGAGTCACTAGCACTATCAAATGTATCAACCTCAACCTGAACCCTCTCACTAGCAACTTCTTTAACAAATTTTGGGCCATAGGTCATGGTTAGTTCCTCGAAATCTTCTAACCGTGTGTGTGCTAAGTCAATACCAGGAGGTGATGGAACACCTCTTAGAGGTCATGGAACTGTTTTATATCCTACTCCTGATTTGGCTTTGTTTACAACTTGAGCCTCCCAAATTTTGTCAATACACTTAGATTGATGATCTAGTGTATTACAAGTTATCTGAATGTTTTCATTTGCCATGTTAACCTTCTCTAACTCTTCCCTAAGAGCCTTATTCACAGCTATCTTATAATCTAAGTTTCTTTTTAAAACAACAATATCATCATTGAACATAGATTCATTGGCTCTATAATGCTCTAATTGTGTTCCTAAAACAGCAAGACCTCTTTTATAATTTGCTAGGTTATAATTAGTTTGATTTAACTCTAGCAATTGTTCATCATATTGTTCTTTAAGTTTCTCATAATCTTTTAAAACCTTACAAGTTTTAGAAAAAAGCATTATTAATTTGTACCTCAGAGTCAGAAAAAGCCGTAAGTGCAAGTTCAGTAGCAATCATTGCAGACTCTGAACCATCTTCTTCATCCTCAGCCATATAGCTCCAATCATAGCTCACTCCATCAATGGCCAAGAGCACCTTTGGTTCTTCAGTTGTAGGCTCTTTCTTCTTGTCCCGCTTATACCAAGTTGACCTGTTATCAGGCTTCTTTGGTTTCCTGCATTCTCTGGCAAAGTGCCCCTTCTTATGACAGTTGTAGCACTCCACCTTCTTTTTATCAAAACCTACAGTTTCATTGTCATTAATGGTGATCTTCCTACCAGTCTTCTTCCAGAACTTCTTTGCCTTTAAGCTTAGCAATGCAACTTGCCATTTAATGTCCATGTCATCCTCATCAATTTGATCCAAGTCTTCATGTGTCAGAATTGAACCATTCATTTGACTTGAAAGAAATGCATAAAAAGTTGAATCACTAAGACCAGCAATCTATCTTTTTGAACTAGCAGTGGAAACTCCCCCATTGCCAGTGGAAACAACAATGTTAGCATCATCATCATCACTATCACTCTCTTCATCTGAACTATCATCAACAGATGATGATATAAGTGCTAAATTCCCTAATCTTGAACTTAGTTTGCGAGCCTTCTTCAACCTCTGTTCAATAACTTTAAAATTATTGTACAAATCATTAAGCTTCATAGTCTCCAATTCTGGCTTGTCTTCCCATACTGCCACATTTGTACCAAACTCAAAGGGTAAACTTCTTAAGAACTTTAAATTGAGGTCTTCCCTCTCCACTTCAATTCCAAACACTGTGAGTTGAGTAACAATCTTTTGAAGACTTGTGAAGATGCTGTCAATTGATTCATTACTTGTTGAACCAAAGTTTTCATAAGTCTGTTTCAACAAGGTCTTCTGTGTCTTCTTGGTGGAATCATTACCACCAAAAATATTGCAGATCTCCTCAAATAAGGTCTGTGCAGTCTTGTACTTGCTGAATGCTAGAATTTTATCTCTGGGAAGGGTCATCAACAACAAGCCTCTGGCCTTCAGATCATTTTTCATCTAAAGTCTTTCATCATTTGTCACTGGTCCAGTGTTAACCTTTTGTACTACCTTGCCATTAATAGTTTCTGAGGTAGTACCAGGTTTAAAGGAATTGCCAAACATAATGATCTCCCAAAGTGCATAGTCTTGCACCATAAAGAATTGTTCGATCATTAGCCTCCACATCTCATAGTCATTCAACTTAAGCTTAAGAAGCTTAGCAACAATGTTGGACTGACTGGTCTCTGTCTCCATTGAATCTTCTGAGTGAACTTGAAGTCTTCTAAATCAAAGTATCAAAGCCTGGCTCTGATACAACTTGATGGATCTAAACACCTTGATCTGTGTTAGAATGATACTTTAGATGAGTAGTCTTATCAGTAGGGGTATTTGAAGATTTTGCATCAGTAAATTTGAACTTCCTTATAATCTCAGCCATATATTTATCTTGACTGATAAAGATGCCATCTTTCCTTTGTTGTACTTGCAACCCCAAAAAGAAAGTAAGTTCTCCCATAGAACTCATTTGGAATTCATCCTTCATCAACTTCTCAAACTCTTTGCACATCTCTTGTCTAGTAGATCCAAAGATGATATCATCAACATATACTTCAACAAGTAGAATATCACCCTTGTCTTTCTTGATGAACAAAGTTTGATCAATCTTGCCTCTATGAAACCCATTATTCATCAGATAATTGGTTAAGGTTTCATACCACTTCCTTGGAGCTTGATGTAAGCCATAAAGAGCCTTAACCACTTTATACACTTTGTTAGGGTGTTGAGGATCTTCAAAGCCTGGAGGTTGAGAGACATAGACCTACTCATCAATCTTTCCATAAAGGAAGGCACTCTTAACATCCATTTGATAGACAGTAAAGCCCATAAAGGATGCATAGGCTAAAAATAGTCTAATAGCCTCAATCCTTGCAACAGGAGCAAAAACTTCTTCATAGTCAATACCCTCCTCTTGAGTGTATCCTTGAGCAACCAATCTAGCTTTGTTCCTGTTAACAATACCTCTTTTATCTTTCTTGTTTCTAAAAACCCACTTAGTACCAATCACCTTCATTCCATCAGGCAAATCACAAAGAACCCAAACCTTATGAAGTTTGAACTGCAACAACTCCTCTTGCATTGCTTCAACCCAGATAGATTCTTATAAAGCCTTATAAACATTCTTAGGCTCTACTTATGATAGAAAACAAAAAAACAAACATTCATTCTTGTTCTTGTGCTTCTTGGACTCATAAACTTCACTAATGAACCCATGAGCATCATCTTTCTTTGTCTGCCTTCTTGTCTTAGAACCTGATTGTAACTCACCAATTATATTTTCAAGTGGATGCACTTTGTGAATTGAAGTCTGTGATGTGCTAGGAATATCATATGTTGTAGGCATGTTAGTGATCTCAACATCATCACTGGGTGATTCCTGAGTTGAATTTTCCACATTTGGACCATCAGTGGAAACTTCTGTTGTAGCAGTGGGAATTGTATTACCACTGCTAACAGGAATTTCTTTATTCAAAACATCAAAATTCACAACATTTTCATCACTTTCCTTTTCAGAATTCTTTGAAGGTTGTGAGTCTTCATTATTATCAACAAAGTCCAAAAGTGGCATAACAATTTGATCTTTATCATCTTCATCATCTTTGCAAGATTCATCTGCATCAATGAATTCTTCTGATTCTTCAAGATTATTCTCTCCTGTACCTGAGGTAATAGGTACATAATTCATTGTATTTGATAAAGTTTCAAGATCAAATAACCATTCTGGTCCTGAACCTGCTATGTTATTTTTATTTTCAAGAAACTCAACATGCAAATTCTCTTCAATCTTCTTTGTTCTTAAGTTATAGACTCTGAAAGCCTTGCTAACCATAGAATACCCAACAAAGAAGCCTTCATCAGACTTTTCTTCAAACTTTCCCAGATGATCAATGGTATTAAGAATTGTGACATGACATCCAAATGGCCTCATAAAATCCAAAGTTAGGGGTCTTCCTCTGAATAGCTCATAAGGTGTCTTGTTCTTTGTGTTCACCACTAAAACCCTGTTCTGTATATAACAAGCAGTGTTAACTGCTTCAGCCCAAAAAGTCACTGGTAGCTTAGAATCAGCTAACATGGTTCTAGCAGCCTCAATTAGTGTTCTGTTTCTTCTTTCAGCAACTCCATTTTGTTGAGGAGTTCTTGCAACACTAAATTCTCTCTTAATACCTTTGTCTCTGCAGAAATCATCCATAACTTTGTTCTTGAACTCTGTCCCATTGTCACACCTGATGATCTTGATCTTCTTATCAACTTGATTTTCAACTTCAGTGATGAAAGTCTTAAGGATGCCAGTGGTTTCATCCTTGGTTCTTAGAAAGAAAACCCATGTAAATCTACTAAAATCATCAGTCACAACAAGACAATACTTCTTCAAATTTATGCTGCTCACAGATGTAGGACTAAACAAATCCATATGCAGCATGTAAAGTGGATGATCAATAGAATTGTATGCCTTGGTCTTTCATGAAGCTCTGTGTTGCTTGCCTTTAAGACAGGCAACACATGTTTGGTCATTTTCAAATCTCTTTTCTGGTAAACCTCTGACTAGACCATCTTTCACAATCTTGTTTATGGTCTTGAAATTAACATGACCAAGCCTTATGTGCCAAAGCATGGATTCATCCAAAGTGGCTTTTGCAAGCAAGCAAGTAACATCATCTTTAGACACTATGTTCTTCATGTCTATGCTATATAGATTGCCTTTTCTAGGGATTTTAAGCAAAATATCACTTTCATCAGGTAGCTTATAGTCCTTAGATAAGATATAACATTCATCTTCTGTGAATAGAACTCTATGTTTCTTGTCACACATCTGTGACACACTGAAGAGATTATAATTGAGTCCTTTCACATAATACACATTCTCAAAGTCCAAGTTTCCAGCCTTGATAGTTCCTTTGCCAGAAACCTTGCCACCAATACCACCTCCAAAGCTGACAAATTGTCCATCATAAGGTTTGAAATCTGAAAGATAGGACTTATTGCCAGTCATGTGCCTGAAACATCCACTGTCTGAATATCCTTGATCTTCTTTAGGCTTTGAATGTTCCTGCACATAAAATAAAGGAATTAGTTCCTTTTGGGGACCCAAGCCACAAATGACTTGTATTTGTGTATCAATATAATTGTATTTGTCAAAGGTCATTGATACATCATTGGGATTGTTTGAGGTGATAGTTCCTTTTGGTTTCCATTCCCAACGTGCTGAGCCCTTAACAACATTTCCCACATTTACCCTTTTGTTGTTCACAGAACCACCAGTGGAAACTTTTGGCCTTGCAGTGGTAACTGCTGGTTTTGAAATTTTTGGTGTCCACTTGTGGTTATTGTAAACTTTCTTTTCAAAATAGGCATTTTTCCCTGTTTGTGCAGATTTAACAAAAGTTTTAATGGGTTTTGCACTCTTAACAGGGGACTTAGGGTAAACTCTGTTTATATTTCTGGCAGTGGCAACTGCTGGTTTAGTAGTGGAAAGATATTTGATGCCATAGTTTAACAAAACAGACCTGGGAATCATCTTGCTTAGTGGATTTGGGTGAGTAAAGTTATTAGCATTGTTTCCATTCACCCTGGTATTCCTAAACACTTCCCTTCTACCCATGTGATAGTTACAATTATAATGAAGATGTTCAAAACTACCACATATGTAACAAGGTTTGTTGTTAAACACAAAGTCACTACCAAATTGTCTAGATTTAACATGATTCTAACTCCTCATGTTCCCCCTAGGAGTTGTTGACCTGCTTCTGTATATCTCAGCATATCTAGTAGTGGACCTAGTATTATTAGTTTGTGTTCTAGGCTTCTTTTTGAC
Source organism: Artemisia argyi (assembly GCA_030686995.1). Classification (NCBI taxonomy): domain Eukaryota; kingdom Viridiplantae; phylum Streptophyta; class Magnoliopsida; order Asterales; family Asteraceae; genus Artemisia; species Artemisia argyi. The sequence goes on along the minus strand of CM060676.1, from coordinate 68,221,673 downwards.
AACTTCAGGAATACTCTTTTTAACTTTCACTTGAACACTCTCAGGAACACTAGTTTTAGACTCAACATTCAAACTTTCACCTTTAAGAGATGAGTCACTAGCACTATCAAATGTATCAACCTCAACCTGAAGGTCATGGTTGGTTCCTCGAACTCTTCTAACCCAGTGTGTGCCAAGTCAATACCAGAAGGTGATGGAACACCTCTTAGAGGTGGTGGAACTGTTTTATATCCTACTCCTGATTTGGCTTTGTTTACAACTTGAGCCTCCCAAATTTTGTCAATACACTTAGATTGATGATCTAGTGTATTACAAGTTATCTGAATGTTTTCATTTGCCTTTTTAACCTTCTCTAACTCTTCCCTAAGAGCCTTATTCACAGCTATCTTATAATCTAAGTCTCTTTTTAAAACAACAATATCATCATTGAACTTAGATTCATTGGCTCTATAATGCTCTAATTGTGTTTCTAAAACAGCAAGACCTCTTTTATAATTTGCTAGGTTATAATTAGTTTGATTTAACTCTAGCGATTGTTCATCATATTGTTCTTTAAGTTTCTCATAATCTTTTAAAGCCTTACAAGTTTTGGAAAAAGCATTATTAATTTGTACCTCAGAGTCAGAAAAAGCCGTAAGTTCAAGCTCAGTAGCAATCATTGCAAACTCTGAACCATCTTCTTCATCCTCAGCCATATAGCTCCAATCATAGCTCACTCCATCAATGGCCAAGAGCACCTTTGGTTCTTCAGTTGTAGGCTCTTTCTTCTTGTCCTGCTTATACCAAGTTAACCTGTTATCAGGCTTCTTTGGTTTCCTGCATTCTCTGGCAAAGTGCCCCTTCTTATGACAGTTGTAGCACTCCACCTTCTTTTTATCAAAACCTACAGTTTCATTGCCATTAATGATGATCTTCCTACCAGTCTTCTTCCAAAACTTCTTTGCCTTTAGGCTTAGCAATGCAACTTGCCATTTAATGTGCATCTCTTCCATGTCATCCTCATCAATTTGATCCAAGTCTTCATGTGTCAGAATTGAACCATTCATTTGACTTGAAATAAAGGCATAAAAAGTAGAATCACTAAGACCAGCAATCTGTCTTTTTGAACTAGCAGTGGAAACTCCCCCACTGCCAGTGGAAACAACAATGTCAGCATCATCATCATCACTATCACTCTCTTCATCTGAACTATCATCAACAGATGATGATATAAGTGCTAAATTCCCTAATCCTGAACTTAGTTTGCCAGCCTTCTTCAACCTCTGTTTAATAACTTTAAAGTTATTGTACAAATCATTAAGCTTCATAGTCTTCAATTCTGGCTTGTCTTCCCATACTGCCACATTTGTACCAAACTCAGAGGGTAAACTTCTTAAGAACTTTAAATTGAGGTCTTCCCTCTCCACTTCAATTCCAAACACTGTGAGTTGAGTAACAATCTTTTGAAGCCTTGTGAAGATGCTGTCAATTGATTCATTACTTGTTGAACCAAAGTTTTCATAAGTCTGTTTCAACAAGGTCTTCTGTGTCTTCTTGGTGGAATCATTACCACCAAAAACATTGCAGATCTCCTCAAATAAGGTCTGTGCAGTCTTGTACTTGCTGAATGCTAGAATTTGATCTCTGGGAAGGGTCATCAACAACAAGCCTCTGGACTTCAGATCATTCTTCATCTGAAGTCTTTCATCATTTGTGACTGGTCCAGTGTTAACCTTTTGTACTACCTTGCCATCAATAGTTTCTGAGGTAGTACCAGGTTTAAAGGAATTGCCAAACATAATGATCTCCCAAAGTGCATAGTCTTGCACCATAAAGAATTGTTCGATCATTAGCCTCCACATCTCATAGTCATTCAACTTAAGCTTAGGAAGTTTAGCAGCAATGTTGGACTGACTGGTCTCTGTCTCCATTGAATCTTCTGAGTGAACTTGAAGTCTTCTAAATCAAAGTATCAAAGCCTGGCTCTGATACCACTTGATGGATCTAAACATCTTGATCTGTGTTAGAATGATTCTTTGAGTTATACCACTAAGTATGCGGAATCTACTTAGTAATACTTAGAAGGTTTATATGTGAATGAAACAGTTATATGTGAATGAGAAGAGTGTATATATCAAACGGTTAGCTACAATATTAATAATAATAATACGAGTGATCTTTGTATCACTAGGGTTACAACCTTGAAGCTCTAAGAATACATGTATCTAACTCATAACCTAGGACCTCCTTTTATAGCACAAGGAGTCCTCTTCTACAAGATACGTATAAAGATAATAAATTAAGATATTCACTAAATCTATTCTATACTTATCAATACAAGTTTCCTAACAGTTATCCTATCAGTAGTGGTAATAATATGTACTAGCAGTGGTAATGAGTTTCCACTGCTAGTGCATTCTTCAGCAGTTGTAATCTTCATACTTAGCCGTGGTAACTGTTAATATAATTCCCAACAACGTTGATCCACTTGCTGACTTAAGGAGCAAGGGAAAAGCATGAAGCTTGTTGATGAGAATGGTCATTAACAAGAAGATTTCTCTTCTTCTGAGTATAAAGCGCACTGAAACGTACACTTTACTTTTCTTTTAGGAACGGGGCCTGAAGTGCTGTCTATAGACGCCATTGTTGTTGAAGAGTGAGGCATGAAATGATATGAACAGACGTCATAGTCGTTGAAGAACGAGGCTTGAACCATTGTGTTCAAACGTCATCTCTCTCTTTTCTACTTCTCTCTACTAACTCGTTACCAACCCCATTATCATTCTGTCGGCTCTTTGTTGTGACTACTGATGGAGAAAAGCCCAATATGATGAACTTGAGACTGAAGTAAAATAACCCGAGCTTGTGACTTAAGCTTGCACTAGTGTGTGACTAAGAGCTGTGTAGAGAGTTCGTACAACATCGAATCCCTAATTACTCTATACTCTTCACCCAATCAACCATCAAGTATAAGACGTACATCACCTCTTGACTATCGACAACTACGTGTGAGTTGTGACACTGAGCACTACAACGTAACTCCTTAAAGTGATAGTTATTTTGTGGAAATAGAAATGAAGAATCACCAAAATAACTAGATATCCAAGTCTTCATCATTGCAAAGGCTAAAAGCTCGAACAATGATCTCGAAGAATCTTCATCCAACCAACCCCGATATCTTCAGATACTAAGTACACGCACCCGTGAAATTTCACTTCAACCTCAAATAAATAATAATGAATTAACGCCGTAGTCATATCTCGTGGTTTAAATGCCCAGACCTAACCCTTTTTGATGTTTTGAATGAACTTTGATAATGGTTTTATCTCAATCTTTGTCAAGAGCGCATATCCCCGTAAACCTTTGTTATAACCAATATGCCATGAAGTATATAAAGAAAAACAACATCCAATACATGAAGTACACACCTTTATCCCTTCTTTGAAGTTGAAACCGTAGCACCAGAATCAATTAAGATCTGAAAATGCACTTTTCTTTCTCTAGGATAGTTCCATCATCATAGGATTTTACAAGTCTATGATTTAAACCGAGAAATAGATTCTTTCACGGGATTTTATAAAATCAAGAAGAAACTGTGAGACAATGACAAATTGAATGTGTTATGACTAATTTGGTTTTGGTGAATAACTGTTTGAGGGAACATGCAAGAAATCAGCAACAATTCATCTCCCATATGTAGAATACTTCACAACCCATACTAAGTAAAGTAGTATACACTACTTCCCCCTGGAAGTTGACCGTATAACATCAAAGTACACGTTTCTCCCCCCATGATGGTTTCAAACTTTCAGAAGCAACATTTAAGTGTACGACCATATACCCGAGAAGCTCTTGCCTCAAGCAGACATCTTGAAAATTCATGAATGGCATTGAAGGATCTTGAAATATTTTGCTTAGACTATGAAGTATCTTTGACGTGCGGTAGCGTCGAATATCCCATGAGACTTGATGATCACATATCAACCTTTAAACCTATTAGCTAACAAACCAACCTCGTATTCTGTCGGCTATTGCTGTGACCACTTGGGTAAGTAAATCCGATATATCAGACTTGAAAATGAAGTAGAATTCCCCAAATTTGTTACTTAACCTTGCACTGTTGTTGGAAGAACGGTGTAGAGAATTTGTGCACCATGCAAATCTCTAAGTACTCAATACTATCACGACAAAGTATGAGACTTTCATCACCTCTTGCGATTATCCACATCGTCTTCTGTGTGTGACACTGAGTACAATAACGTAACTCCTTTAAGTGATAGTTAACCAGGTCTTCAACCATCCACCTGACTGCTGGTAACTAGTTAAACCAAGCCTTCAACTTAAATCTTAAGCATGAGCAATTTATCATTGAAAGTCATGCATCTAACTAACCCCGACTTCAAGATAAAATAAGTACACGCCTTCGTGAAAGTCAACTTCAATTTCAAATAAGTGATACCCGATCAACTCCGTAATCACTTGACAAAAATGCATAACTCCGTGAAGCCAAAATACCACTCATTACCGCTGAATCTTATATCAAAAATTATCCAATGTATAAAAAAAATACATTTGAATAATCACTTTTCAGCCTGGTACATTTGATATATTTCGGATCAAATGATGAAGTTCAGTCCAATAGTCATTTCAGCCCAACCTTTTAATCATTAATAGATCTAGCCCAATCCATATTTATCATTTCAGCCCATTACCAACTAAACCCAATCCCACGAAATGCAAAGCCCAAGTCCAATTAAATTATAACCCTAATTAAACGGGTATATAACACTTGACTAATCCTAACCTCATTTGTTAACCCTAATCTCTAACACCATCCGCCCCTTTTGTATTTCCTGTGTGCAGTCACTTCTTCTATCTCTTTAAAAAAAAACTTAAAAGGAAAATACGTGCCTAGTAAATCTGCCAATCCAAACCTCACGCGAATACCCTTTCTTTTTGATACAATACGCTACAATCAACTCATACAAGTCCAATCTCTTTATCTCTTCTTATGTTATCACAACCGAACAACAAACACACTTACTTTTGTTCAGTTTCATGATGTAAGACAACTTCAATATCTGATGATAGGTCTCGGGTAAGGTGTTGTTGTTATGTTTTCGTTTTAGTCATAATCGAAATAAAGAAGCGGGTATAACATACTTGTTATAACTCGTTTTTTAATTTTCGTATATAAATGAAGCTTGGTCTTCAAAAAGATAGATCGATGATGATTTGGTTTACTCGTGTTTGAAGATCTTTAAGATTCTGTAAATCTCACAAGAGATACACGAATGAAACCAACCTGAGACCTTATATGTTTTTTGTTTTTCTTTTTTTCGTTTAGAGAAGTGGTTGTGGTACTTGGATGGGATTTGTTAGATGTTGTTTGGAGATGGTATGTTTGACGAGGGGTTTTAGGGTAGATGTTGGATTAGATTGTGGTTTGCAGTGAATCTTGTTGAGGCAGTGTTTGGATTTGGATTTTGTGTTCATAAAAATACTTTTGTGGACTGATGATGTTTTAAAGGCTGAGGTCAACTTTTGAGTTGTGTTTTGGTTAACATGGTCAACTGCTTCATCTTGAATTTTTCTTCTTCTATGGACAAGTCGCTTCCTCTGACCAAAATTTGGCAGCATCTCGTTTCATTTTTCAAATAAAAAATGAGTTTCAAAGACAAACCGCTGCACCAAACCGCTACAAACAACTGTACAAAAATATCGCTTTTACCAATTTTGTCATTTTCATAAAACCGGATCTGGGTTTCCTGTTTTATCAAATCGCTACCAAGAACACATGTACAACCCCAGATCAGTATCATGATACCACGAGACCATAGATTCACAAAACAAATCATAAAACTATTGTTACATGAAACTGACCATATTATCATAAGGACACATGAATCAGTTTCTGAAATAGTAAATGAAAGTGTAGTTTAGTGTTTTGACCATATGGATACAAAAAAAAAACAAAAAAAAAAAAACAAAAAAAACTGTATAACCTGTTCCACAAAAATAGAAGGAAAAAAACACATTTCCAGATCCAAAAATACTTGGTAAAACAACTTAAAACAGAATTTTTGAACTTCAAAACTCAACAAAAGATTGCAACCAAGTTCTGATACCAATTGTAGGATCGTAATTTATGTTGATACTTGTGATTCGGGAGGTATTGGATTATGGAAGAAGATGAATCCCATGGTTGGAGTTAGAGAGAGAGAGTAAACTAGAGAGGGATGTTTCTAGTGAGAGAAAACACCTTGTGGGTGTGTGTATTGAATGAAACAACCAACCCTCTCCCTTGGTGGGAAGAGGGTATATATACAATTACAGTATATGCCCTCCTGCGGGCTGTGGATCAGGTGTACAGTGGATAAAGACCCATCCGTCCTCCACGGTGTGACTAAATCTAATCTAATATATATACAAAACTAAGAGCTACACTAAGTATGTAAATTCATGGGGTGACCGGACCTTTTTCTTAATCCTAACACATAAAAGGAAGAAAAAAGAGGAGAACTACATGTCCAACATAGACAATACATTGGATCGAAGCTTTCTCGAAAGTGTATTAAAAATATGGTGATGTAAGAGAGGGAGATTTTTGGCTTAAATAATTAAGCTTGATGATGAAGAACGAGATATTAAAAAACATGATGGCTTGGCATGGTGTGTTGAAGATATCAAGACTCAAGTCAACAACAACAACAACAAAAACATACCTAATCCCGCCGGATATCAAGACTCAAGTGACGTGTTGAAATTAAATGGGTCTTGGAATAAAGATGCAATGGCATGGTGGCTGAAAAACTAAAGAAAAATGATTATTGTGCATAATAATCATGTCTACTTATGTATCTAATGATGTGATTGGTTGATTTGAAAAAAATAATTGGTAAAGATTTGGAGAGAGAAAATACATGATACAACTATACAAGTAGTTTATGTATTAGACATGTGTTTTAGGTTTATATATCGCTATTCATAAATGAAAAATAGGGTACAAGAGGTTCCTTCTTCAAATATTTTATAGTAATGCAAGAGAATAGTTCGTCACTCTTGAATGCTGATGTGTATAATTTTTTTGGGTTGCTACAGCCAAAGTCGAGCTTCCTTTTGTAATATATAGGGGTGTTCATGAATCGGGTAATATACATAGCAACTGAAAACTGAGTCGAACCGAACCGAAAAATTAAACCGTATTCGTAACCGAACCAAATTGGTCAAAACCGAACCGAACTAAATGGGTCGGTTATCGGTTTGGATATGGTTTTCGTAATGAAAACCGAAAATCGAATACATATAAATATATATTTTTCTATGTATTTATATGAAGAAAAAAAATCACTAAAACTATTTCTTAGTATAAATATAACATTATTTAAGTTTGAAAAAAAAAATGTTGTAAATATATAATATAATTAAATGAAAAAATAATTAAAATTATGCAATTAGGCATATTTGATTTGGTTTTTGGTTATAAAGGTTCGGTTATTTGGTTATGTTGAATCAAATTTGAATTTGATTCGGTTTGGTATTTAGTCTTACCCAAATTTTTTTAACAAAACCGAATAACTCGAATAACCCGATAACGATATATAAGGCAGATAGGTAAGAAGTATTTTATCAAAATGATCTAACAAAAAAGCCCATCTAAACTCCCGGCCCAATTTCCAAATCTAAAAACTTTCAAAACATTCATTTCCCAGTTACTCCTACTTTTTATAAATTTCAAAACAGATCCAGATCTTCTTCTTCTTCTTCTTCTTCTTCAATCCCTTAACCAAAATGGCCAACAAAGTTCAAGAGGTACGTCATCATTTCATTCATAACTTTTTATCATTTTACATAAAACTTGAGCACTTTTTTTTTTTTTTTTTTTTTTAATTTATTATTTTTATAAGTACAGATAATAGAGCAACAAGTACTAACAGTAGCAAAAGCAGTAGAGGACAAAATAGACGATGAAATAGCTGCATTAGAAAAGTTAGATTTAGACGACATCGAGGTTTTGAGAGAACGCAGGTTGCAACAAATGAAGAAAATGGCCGAGAAACGCAGCCGCTGGGTGGCCTTGGGACATGGCGAATATACCGAGATTTTTAGCGAGAAGGATTTTTTTACTATTGTCAAAGCCAGCGATCGCGTTGTTTGTCATTTTTATCGCGAGAATTGGCCCTGCAAGGTTACTGTCTTTTTTATAATTTTTATGTCAAATGTTTCATTGATTTCGGCTTTTTTAATAAAGCTGATAGGTATTTATAAATGTTAGGACTTGGAACCTTTGTTAGGATATAATGTATGTGAACGTAGTTACAATGGCTTTTGATTCGGTTCTATTACATGTGATAGAAATGTTTCTATTATATAGTAACGTGAAAAGTTGATGAGGATTATAACGTTTGATAAAGTTTCCGCTATGATGAGAGGCTAGTGTGAATGACGTAAGCATATAGATAATCTTGTATGGAAGTTGTTACAAATTGCACCTAATATGTGATGTCCCGGAAAGTACACTTTAAAGTGGTAATTGAGCCTTGGATACATCTTGTAATCTTCTTTTGCATTTGTAGTCCTCGAGTATGATGCATCTAGGTACCCTAGCATGAAATTATAGCAGATCCCTTGACGATTTAAAGGTTCCATCAAATTGAGTATGCTTGTATATTTGTTTGTATTGCAAAATATACTCTGCTTTTTTAGTATGATTACTTAAATTGATGTCTAGGGTATGTTTTTTGGGTTAAACATCCCTTACACCAAATAGAAGTAGATGGCTATTTGTATTTCCTAAATGACCAGTATATACGTGTGAATGTGTGTAATTGTTAATTCTGTTCCTCAGGATGTTCAATACTATAAATCAATTGTCACCATTCATTTTTATTTGTTTTTATAAATGCGTCGTCAGTTTAGCCAAATTAGAACATATTGAATCGATTTAGGGCAAAAAAAAATCTTATTAGGTATGATTTATCAAACTAATAGTCGGAGCCAAACATTTTTTTTTTTTTTTTTTTGTTGGTAACAGTCAATGTAGATCAGAGAATTGAGGACTAATTTTAAAGCTAAGTGCAGGTAGTGGACAAACACTTGGGCATCTTGGCTAAACAGCACATTGAGACGCGATTTATAAAGATTCAAGCAGAGAAAAGTCCATTCTTAGCTGAGAAGTTAAAGATTATTGTTCTTCCAACCATTGCTCTTATAAAGAACGCCAAAGTGGATGATTATGTGGTATGAGTCTATGCACTTATATGTTTCTTTTGGTCTTTATAATGATAGATTCATAGGTGGGTAATGTTATCTGAATTCATGTATAGGTTGGATTTAATGAGCTTGGTGGGACTGACGATTTTAGCACAGAAGAACTGGAGGAGAGGTTGTCCAGGGCCCAAGTTATCTTTTTTGAAGGTGAATCATCTTTAAAACCATCAAAGCAACAAACAAGAAACGTTCGACATGGCTCCAACTCTCAGGATTCAGATTCTGAGTAAAATGTCTTTACTTTCTTCTGTCTTTTGCTTGTTATTTAAAATTTTAGGCGTGTCTATATTATCTATAAATGAGTGTAGTTTCTGGAAGCATGGGCTTCTCGTCTTGCATACCAATTTGTGTTGGTATTTTGCTCTATATATTATATATCACTACTACATTTTATGAAGAGTGGATGGATTAAAGTCGATAGTGTCCAATTTGACCATTAAGTTCAGTTTGGGTAACCACTTTGCTCTCCTCCTGCGAGCTGGAAGGTTAGGAGGTTGAATGCAAGATAAAAATTACAACTTTTGTATATGCCAGTCTGAAGTCATATTTGGCGTATTTTAAGAAAGAAGATGTAGTTATAATTAAATGACATCAACTCTATGTTGTTCTTACTATATACGGGAGAAACCATGGCTTTCTCGTCCACCATTCCTTTGTAATCAGTGATCGCGCGTCTCTGCATCTGATTGTATGTTATTCGAATTATTCAAACATATTGCAGTTATGAATTATGATGAGATATGCAGCAAGAGTATAGGCATCTGCATGCTCTTGGTTTTTGTGGCATGTAACTAGATACTGTGATTAGCTTAAGATGATTTGAAACTGATGTGTTATCTGTTAGGAATTTCCAACCCATTCTCTTTGCTACTTGAAAATTCTTTAATCATCAAAGGAGGCTAGAGACAAATAGTTACAAACAGTTGACATTGGATGGCTAATCATCCTAAACGGGGGATTTTTTAGATTTGTAAGACATTTATTATCGTAGTTTTGCTTAATGTACATCAAGATTACATAAGACTAGCATAACCCGAAACAAAGATAACTACACCACAACTTTCTACACAACAAGTTTAGCAGAATTTGACAAACGTAAAGCTACGGTAATTATTTAGCAGTAGGTTGTCGAGCAGCAGTAGATTCACCCGTCTGCTTGTTTTCAGACACGTCTTTCTTTTGTTGTTGCTGCTGCTGATAAGCGATGTTGTTAGCCGCGGAAAATAGCTCAACGCGTTCAGGTTCCGCAATCAATCCACCTTCCAAAGGCGTGCCAGCTACGTACCCTTCTCGGCTTGATTCGTATTCGGAGAGTCTCGGCCTGGCTGTGCCGACCTTGATATCGTCCTTGTTCTTCGCCATTTTTTCAACAGATTTTGGTGCTTATTGCTCAAAGCTGGTGGATTTATTTGAAGTAAGTTGATGGTGTACGTCGCATTAGTCACTAGGTCACGTGTCAGTTTTACCATCATCAAACAATCACGTGGAATCCTTTTCTGTTTGCTTTGTGCCACGTAAGAAGGTTTTGTTACTCACATCTTTTCTATTTATTAAAATTTTTCTATTAATCCATATCCATTTTTATGTGTAGTAAAGTTGAGTTCTAAACTGATTCAAATCAAACTTGTAAAGTTGTAAAGGAGGCTTAAAAGTTAAAACACAAATGTGATTCAAAATTTATGAAATTCTATCTCTGAGTAGAGAGGCTGAGCAAAGTGGAGTGAAAACCGAACTGAATCGGAAAACTGAGCCGAACTGGACGAACCGAACCGATCTTATTTGATTCGGTTTCAGTTATACTAACGGGAGTTTTTTCATGATAATTAACATTGTTTTCCGAATACTGACAAGTTTTGCAGCAAAAAATAACAATTTTAAGTTGATCAACACACTAATTAGTTAAAATGCAGTAGTTAGCAGATGATTTACAAATGGACAGTTTCAATCGGGCGTAGCCATTCTACATCCGCCACCTAGCTAGATCCACACCTGGTGACTGGTATCATTCGGCATTCGGGTGTAACCGTTCTGGGTTTATGTTCTTTAAAATCAGGTGTAGCCATTTTTTGTTTATGCACTTTAGCATCGATCCTTGAATTTGTAAACTTGGCAAGTAAGAGCTAATTATAATATCTTTGAATTTTTTGTCAAATATGAGCTGCAGATTCTTCTTCTCCGGCACATAATCCTCTTTCCGTGGCTCTCGGGTGTACTTCCAGGTTACCGAAATTCCTTCAAGCGAATCGATTTACTATCTCCACGCACTCTGCAAACATGATATTGATGTTCTTGTTTTTCACAGATTTGGTGGTACTATAAATTTAAGTGAACATGGTTAATTAAATTGTACGAGTTTACAAACTATGAAAAACATATTGTATACAACGAGGCAAGGAATCACCTGAGACGATCTGAATCTGGGCTAAATTTGAAGCAAAGGTAGACTTTTGCTGTATTAACATGTCGTTTGAGGACAACCCGTCTTTCTCACCAAGTACGAGCGTGAGTTTAGGTTTGGAGAAGTGCTTGACGGCTTGACCAATTATGTAACGTCGCAATTCTATTGGAAGGAATTCATCAAACATTACACTGAATATCTTGATCACAGCCGTTATTGACATGTACGCTGACCATACTGATGACACCATCGGTATCTCTGATAAAATTTGATCCCTTATTTGTCTGTAAGAATTCTTCCAAACAGCATGAAGAGGCATAGTCCTAATTGAAATTCTTTTGTATGGTTTATTGTCCCAAACAGATGGAATGTGCAGAGTTGACATCTTTCGAGAATTTATGTTCTTTTTTATCGAAGTCTTTGGAAAAAGCTTGATTCGACACTAGGGTCTGGTTTCTCACAACGTTAAAAGATTGTAACATTGTGTCTGGTTTCTCAAAACAATATTCTTGTATTACTAATAAGTACCTGTAGTGATGCAATGGTATATAAAATAAGTCAGGCAATAATATTCCTCTAGATTGTTGTACTCTGATGCTACTGATGTGGTCTGTTAAAAATGTTGTGATGATCTGGTATACTATTAAGAAATGATTCTATGTTGTTGATCATTTCTGGTGGAAGCGATCCAAATGAATCTGATATTGTTGTGGAGAAAAATTGGCGTTGCTTAGTGACCCATACTGAGATTCTGAAATAAGAGCTGCAGTCCATGATGGTTAGATCTGGCAAGGAGTCCGTGATGCACCACCTAGTTTCAATGCACACCTTTCTCAAAGCACATGTCAATGTTTTCCTATCAAAGCAATGAAAACAGGATGTCGATTGTCGCAAACGGTCTTGGACATGCATCAACTACTTGTGCAATAAAAGTAGTTAATGAAGTCCAAGGGCATCCATAACACACCCTACCCGATCCTCTAATAACAAACACAACAGACACCATAACAAAATTAAAATCCATAACACACCCTAACGGTATTGGAATGCTCTTTGTGTTCAACTACTTTTGACTCAGTTCAACATCTCTTCTTTCAGTGTCAGTTTACTTGCATAATTTGGGATAGTATTAAAGAATTGGTTTGTCTTGAGAAGACTAATCATAATTGGCATGAAATCCTACAAGATATTCAGAACAAACCACTTAATAATAGTATCAGAAGTGTGCTTGGTAGGCTTGGTTTAGCAACATGCGTATATAATATTTGGAGAGAAAGGAACCTCAGACTGTTTCAAGGATTCGAGAGGACTGTGGATGAAGTTATTCAAAATATCAAAGATGATCTGAGGTGGAAAATTATGAGCCTGCAAGTCAAGAGAACTTCTGCTGTAAAGAGAGTTTTCAAGGTTTGGGATATTAGTGATGATTGTGTGAATACAACAAATGGGGTATTGAGAAAATGAATTATGTGGAATGCAGATGGCTAGTACCTTAGTCATATACTAATATGCTTAAAGTGAATACTACTTGCAAGAGGTCTGTGTTGATAGCTTTGTGGGTGTATTTGGTTTAAAGTATACTTGGTAGTATGGCTATAAAGTAGTTTCCTGCAGTATTTTGATCCAAGTGATATATGTCCAATAAGTTCTTACATTCTGCTTGGATCAGGGGGTAGAATGATGTGTCTTTTTACCTCTTCAATGGTTATAATTGATAGCAGACAGTGAATTTATGAAGTCTAAAAAAGATACATCCTTGTTTCACAACAGAAAGGATGATTAGCATAAAGGTATGTACCTTTTTTTCAGGGTTTCATTTACTTGTGGAACATGAAGATTTTGATTCACTTCTATTGATGGCTCTGTAACTTGGAACACAAGTAGTTCAGCCACTGTTTGTCCTTTTACTCCCATAATAGGCCTTTGATAGGTAATTGGTGTTTGGGATAAACAGTTTATGAGCTATTTTTGTTTCATAAAGTGAGTTTCCAATAGAGAAGGGTAAAGTGAATTGGTGTGGAAGTGTATGATACTAGGAATTGTGAGGAGTGAAAGATGAACCTACATGGTCTTAGTAATACACTTCTAAGGAGGTAATGGGTCCCTCAAGGAGAGTGTTTCTAAATGTGTGAAGCCATTTGTAGAGACGGAAATGTAGCACATTTGGAAGAGCCCTTGACTTGGAGAGGTAATGGGTTCCTAGTGATGCCATGCTATGTTTCTACTTTGATCATTGTGGATGCGGGATGAATGGTGTTGGTGGGATAGAGCTTGGAAATGTAGCTAGATGGTAGGTGCAAAGAAAGGTGAATTTGAAGTTGGATGAAGCTTCATGGTCTGTGCAGATATGCTTCTGTCTTGAGAATTGTCATCAAAATATAGTATTGTCTGATATAATAGTTGTATCTGATGTATAGCAGTAGTGTATATGATCATGTTTGGGACTTATCCAAACAATGATTGATGACTCATAATTCTATATAGGGAAAATTACACAGATAGGTAATGAACTTTGAAAATTTTCCAAAGTTAGGTAATGAACTTTCTAAAATATTAATATAACATATGAAACTTGTTGTAACCGTTAAAGTTATTCAATAACTTGCACTTTTGCAACTTGTAACTGGCTAAACCGGTAAACTTGTACAAAAAGACAAAATTGACTATTATAATGCGTGTTGACCCACACATAGTAACCATTGACTTCCACTTTACCAAAACCCGTTTCCCCCCAATTCCACAAGAACCCTAATTCCCAAAAACGATTCACCCCCAATTCTCAATTCCATAAATCATCTTTGTCTAATCAATGTAATAATCAATATGACAAAACATAAACCTGAAAAGAATCATGTTTTCACAGTTAATTTATACCACGATGGCTATTTTACAATCAAACCTTTCGATTATTTGGGAGGGGATATCAAGCAAATCACAGATGTTAGGTTTGAAGGTATGTCATTTGATCAACTATTTGATTTAGTTAAGCATTTAGTGCATAACCAACTAAGGAGGCTGTATTATTGCAAAGTAGGCACACCATTAAGGTTAGGCATCAAACAAATTAAAAATGATGATGATGTCCAGGCTTTTTTAATAGTTGGTTATGAAAATAAATGGGTTGTGGATTTGTATGCTGAACATATGGATGATGATGCCTTAGATATTAGGGACCTTGCAGAACCAATAATGTTGACTTAGGAAATGAATCCAGTAATGGTTATTGTTCTAGTGATGAAGAAGATTATGGTGATGTTGAGTTTTTTACTGAAGGTGATGATAATGTAGAAATTAAGGTTGTAACTACTAAGGATCCATTTCTGTTGAAGTTGTGCTCTAATAGTGGTCACTATAAAGGCTTCATTGATGAAGCAGTGAATGAACCTGCAAGAGAAGTGATAGATGACCCAAATAACATAGATCCTAAGTATAGAGCTAAGTCAGGTATCATATACCCAAGACATGATCCTACACTACAATGGGATAAAATGGAACCTGTTTTAAGTATGAGGTTTGAGACCAATGAACAACTCAAACTTGCTTTAGCTAATTATGCGGTAGCAAATGGGTATCAATTGTGGTTTATGAGAAATGATTGGAAGCAATTGCTAGTTTATTGTGGTAGGGATGTTCAATCAGGTAGATGTGTTGGAGCTCCCACTATTAAAAAAAGACAAAAGGATAGGAAGAAAAAGAATGGTGAGGGACTGAGGGTAGTTCAAAAGATGGGGAGGGTTGTTCTACAGTTGTGGTGGGTTCTTCAAAATATGGGGAGGGTAGTTCTAAGTCAGCTAACAAGGTCAGCAAAAACGGTAGGCTTAAAAGGAAATCTGATAAAAATGTTTGTGGTTTTAGATTATTTGCATCATGGATGTCCACTGAGATGTCTTTCCATATCAAGTCCCTAAAGCCTAAACATAAATGTTCTAGGAATTACAACCTAGGTAGCTTGGTAACATACAAATGGATAGCACACCATTTTGCCAAGGAACTCATTGCAGATCCTTTTATTCCATTATTGAAGATGAAAGCAGACATTAGGGCAAGATATCACTTAAATGTTAGCGTTGGTCAATGTCTGAGAGCAAAACAAAGGGCTTTATTTGATTATGAAGGTGGGTTGAAGGAACACTATGCTAGGATATGGGAGTATAAGAATGTTGTACTTGATACAAATCCAGGTAGCACATGTAGAGTTGATGATGAAGAGACCTCTTCAGGCAACTACTATTTTAGAAGGTTCTATGTATGTTTTAAAGGTGTCAGAGATGGTTGGTTTGCAGGGTGTAGAAAGGTAATAGGATTGGATGGATGTTTCCTAAAACATACATGTAAAAGTGAGTTACTTGTTGCCATGGGTAAAGATGCAAATAGCCAAATGTACCCAATAGCATGGGCAGTTGTAAAGGTGGAAAATCATGAGAACTGGTGTTGGTTTTTGGGATTGCTATGTGAAGATCTGCAGTTGCATCAGGGGAATGGCATAACAATCATATCAGATTCTCATAAGGTAAATTTCTAGTCTTATGAATTCATGTAATTATCTACTTATAGCTAAATTGCATATTCATGTATTGAATGTATCTAACAGGGTCTTCTAGATGCTGTTGGTGAATTACCTCATGCTGAACACAGAAAGTGCACAAGGCATGTTTTTGCAAAATTTAAGAGGAAATTCAGTGGAGTTGAACTACAAACACTGTTTTGGCAAGCTGCTTCAACCACTCTGAAGAACAAGTTCTACTCTAAAATGGATGAAATTAAGCAACTGTCACCAGAGGCATATGATTACTTGCTCCAGAGGGATCCTAACAGTTGGAGCAGGGTTTTTTTTAGTTTAGAAACCAAGTGTGCTAGTTTTGAGAATGGGATTTGTGAGAGTTTCAACAGGGCAATATTGGAACAAAGAACAAAACCATTGATCACAATGCTTGAAGACATGCATAAGACTTTATGTCATGCAGAGGTTGGTTTCTATGAATAGAGTGGCAAGGAAGTGGGAAGATACTGTGACACCTTCAGTGAGGAAAAGACTTAACTTCATGAAGGATTTTCAAATAAGGTATTACTTGTAAAAGTATAATTATACATATTGATTACAAGCTAACTATATATTAAATTGAACAGGTATTGGGATGTTATTCCTAGTGGATTTCAAGAATTAGAAGTAAGAAGTGGTAATGAAGCTTATGGAGTTAACATAACTACCAGAAAATGCATGTGTAGAATGTAGGAGCTATCTGGGATACCTTGTATCCATGCAGTTGCAGCATATGCACATCTTGGTAGAAATCATGAGGAAGGAGTACATGAGTGGTATAGCCAAGAAAGGTGGTCAAGCTTATCAATTCTCAATCAGGCCTGTCTATTGTAGTACAATGTGGAAGAGAACAAGAGATCCACTACTACTACCACCTTTGATAAGAAGAATGCCAGTTAGGCCAAAAAAGAAAAGGATCATTGCACCATCAGAGAACAATAGTCAAGTTTCAAGAAGGGGTAGAATTATGACATCCACTAATTGTCAAGAAAAAGGACACAATAAAGCAAGTTGTAAAAAGGATCCAGTTCCAAAACCACCTAAAGCCCACTAGGCAATCTAAGCCCACAACTGTACCTGATTATACAACATATGCTTCATCAAGAGGTGGTGGCAGAGGATCAAGGGGGCCCAGAAGAGGTGGAAGGGGTCAAAGAGGTTCTGGAAGAGGGCAAAGAGGTGGTGGAAGAATACCAGTAAACAAACCAAATATACAACTGCAATAATGTCTTCCAATAAGAAGAAAGGTATACCATGTTGCAATTTAAGCTGTTTTTTGATGAAGAAGAATACCAGTAAACACTAACCATTTTTTTTCTTTGTTGGCTTATTGTGTGCAGAGATCATAAACATTCCAAGTGACAGCTCTGAGTCAGTGTTTGTCTTCTCAAGTGACTGTTCTGATGCTACCAATGTTGCACAGCAAGATTCATGGGAGGGTTACTTCCCAAAATATGTCATAAATGTAGATGATTTCTTTCCACATGTTTCAAAGAAAATGGGAAGTAGCAGTTACCTTACATCCAAAAAAGAAGCAAAGAAAGAATTTCAAGCAAAGCTTAAGGTACTAGGATTGCCATGTAACAAAAAATGTGGATAATATGGTGTTAAACCTTTTATTGTCAAAGACCCCAAGGATCAAAAAGGAAAGGCTAAAAAGAAGATGGGTTAAGGCCTTTTTAATGTAATAACCTGCTTATGGTTGCAACCATTGTATGTATGTTAGTGGTTTAAGTACATAACTAAAACCACCCTTAAATAAGACAATTGTAACCATAATCTCTATCAATCAAACTTAACTAGAATTTGTAACAAAGATGTAGGGAAAGCCATAATATTATTGCATATAACCATCATGACAGCTTACATTTGATTGTGTTTACAAGGGTTTAGCTAGTACTAAATAGAACCCTTTAACAACAAAACAACACAATCCTAATGACAACTATTAGAGCATACTACTTAAGGACAAGGACCATAGCTACAACAACTGAAAATACAACGATGAATGCATACTTCCAAGCAGTGGCTGTCTTGTTAGCTTTGTGCAATTCACCTTCAAGTTGTTCAATCATCCTTTGCCTTGTTGCTTCTCTTTGAACTTCACGCCTTTGGTTTGGATTGAGTTTATTGTACATCTCAAAAAGATGCATTCGGTACCATTCACACTCCTCTTCAGGGTCATACCAATCAAAATCTTCACACCTCTTTGTGCCAGGTCTCTAGAAGGAAATAAATAGGTTTTTACTAATTACATTACTACACTTTAAAAATAAACAAGTGTTGTAAGCTTACCCAGCGATTTTGACAACATATAAACCGACGAGCTGGATTGTCTTTGGTCCATGAAGTAACAACCATCGAAAGCCTCCCACATTTGCAGTTGGCATACCATAAATAAGACGAGGAAGACATGATTTTGATTTGGAATTGGTTTAGATTTGATTTGTGTGAATAAATCGATATTACCGTTATGAATTAGGGTTTTATAAAAAAAAAAAAAAAAAAAAAAAAAAAAAAAAAAAAAAAAAAACGGGTATGAAAAAGGGAAAGGGGGATATATGTGGTTATCTGGGGCCACATGTGTTAAACGGTCATATTGCATAACTTTAACGGTTACAACAAGTTTCATATGTTATATTAATATTTTAGAAAGTTCATTACCTAACTTTGTAAATTTTTCAAAGTTCGTTACATATCTATGTAATTTTCCCTTCTATATATATACTAACTCAGAGGACGGGGCATAATAAAAAAATCATTAAAGTTGGCCTGCCATTATTAGCCCATTAGTTTAGCCCACTAAACTGTCTACTTTGTGCCTGCCTACCTGGTAACTTACTCAACTCACCAACCAAAATATTTACCATTTTACGGATTCTCATTTTCTTTTACAACTTGCAGAGTACAGTGATTAGGACCAAAATACCAATATAAAACTACCAACAATTTTATGGTAGACTAGCAGGGTTCCCGCGCGATGCAGCTGCGGGCACCCTGTAATTTAATTTTTTCGGTTAATAATTTATTTTATTTGTATGTTTTTTGGCAATGGCTTTACTGATTAGTTTTTTATGGCAAAAGTTTGATGAAATTTTGTTTAGTTCGTATTATTTATTTATTATTTATTTTATGTTTTTGTTTAGTAGTTTGCTTGGTTTGTAAAATATTTGAACATATTTTAGTTTATTATGTTATTTTTGATAATAAATTTATGGATATTAAAAATTTCGTTTAGCTCGTGTCCGTTCGGACTCGAGCCTGTTTGACCCGTGCCCATTCGGGCTCGAGCCCATTTGGCTCATTGCCCATTCGGGCTTAAAAATTTGTATAATATGCTTTATTATTTGTATTAGTGACATTTAATGCAGGTATTGTGTTTAAGTTGATTGTACAATATGCTTGATAATTTGTATTTCTTATGTAAGGGGTGTTTTAATAAGTGTATTAATTGTATTTATTAACTATTTAATTAATTGTCTTTAATGTAAATAATGATCAATTTTAAGTCATTAATTTTTAATTTTAAACTTTAATGGCAAAAACAAAGTAGTGTGTACATGTAGCTACTAAACTTGTACATGTCTAATTATATCTCATTTATTGTATTAAATGTCAAATTGTGTTGAATTATTTGTACTTTTAGCATTGAAATGTGTAATGCGAGTATTCTATTAATAGTAGGCATTCATGCTTTATAATATAGTATGATATGATATCAATCGCAGCCACATTTTACAAAACACCCAATATAAGACTACTAGGTAAAACTATGTAATTTGGACTACAGGAACAAAAATGCGCTAGACGTGTAGAACAAAATCATGCAACCACCACGAAAAACAAACTCGACCCGCCGTAGCGCGGCGGGGACAACCACCTTGTTTGTAATATGTTTGGAGTATATAATATATATTCCACCTTTGCACCAATAAAATAAAATAAAATAAAATCCAACCTTACTAGATATGATCCATTTTTAGAGACTCCAACCCAACACAAAGTTTTGAAGGTAGCACATTTTAGAAAAGAAAGATTTGAATCTCTGTTTATATAATTGCGCATATGTTTTAGGCACATTTTGCACCGCTCTATTGGTCATCGTAGATATGTTCACCCATCTGCCAGACTTGGAGCGTGCTATCATCACCAACACTGGCAATGACCCAATCTTCAGTTCGGTTCCATGAAAAATCCGAAACTCTATTTGTATGTCCACCATGTACAAAAATCAATTCTGGTGGGCCCTCTTCTTCATCATCTGGTGTCTGTTCTTGGCCGACCCTGTTTATTGAAACAATAATAAGTGAACAACCAGTGAACAATGACGTTATCAAGTGTTCCACTGACCAGAAACTGGCAAATACTAGAGAGTGGTAATATGGCCGACTGGATCATAGGTGGAAAAACGTTTGGGTCCCACCTTGTCTGACCCGTTAAAGATGAAGCATAACCCGCATCAACGAGTTGAAAAGCAAAAGGTCAACATTACCAATTCTAGAACATTTCTTATATTAAAATCATATTATACATCTCCACTAAAGTGCAACATTACCATACAGAATAATGGTACTGATTTTGTATCACAATAATCTTTAATTCGTTTTCATTGAAGGGTATTTTTGACATTTACCAGATTTAAAATTTACAAGTAATTAAACCATTTTCAAAGCACTTTTCAGGGGTTATAGTTATATTAGAGTATTAGACATGTATGTCACATATATTTTAAACATAATGAAAAACAAAACAAAATAATTTGACTAAAAGAGTTAAGAAACGTGCCTACTAGTATCCAACACAGCGATTCTCATATCGTCAGAACTAGAAGCTAAAATATTCTTGTTGTGTGGACTCCACCCAATCTGAACCACCTCATCCCTGTCATAACACAACTCAAGCAATTGATTGGTTCTGAAAGATGGAAAATGCAGACTTGAAAGTAACTTTAAAACCTAATAATGAAAAATATTGACAAACTCTTAGGGTGCGTTTGGTATGCCGCGAGGAATGACAATGAGAATGAGTTTGATAGTAGTGGTGGGTCCCTCAACTATGAAAGAATCCATTCCCCCCTCTCTAACCATATATGGAATATGGAAAATATGTGACTTTCATAGTCATAGTGGTGAGCCCAACAGTCTTAAACAAACACTTGCAATGACTATCAAAGTCATAGTTTCATTCCTTTATTAGCATACCAAACGTGCCCTTACTTGTGATGCTTGAAGGTATAGAGTGTTAGAGTTGCATAATCAAATACACGTATTGCGGAAGCTAGGATCAAGTATAACACATAAATATTAACTAAAACATAAATAGTAAACGTACCCGATGCACTTCAATAAACCTTGATTCTTGGACAACTTAGATCAATGATAAACCCCTTACCGTTTTGTTTATCGATCTCTTGATAATTACTAAAGTAAGTAATTACCTCGTTCTTGTACACACAAACTACCAACGAATAAAGGTTGTTGCAAGTAAACAAAACACTTAATGTTTTCTTATGAAAAAATCGACCCAAAGATCCCTTGGGAGGGGGGGACGATCGGCCAAGCAAAAGAAAGAGAGAAAACAAGTTTTAGGGTTAGAGTGTGCACAAAAGATTGTTTAGGTTTAACCCCAAGCCTTGTATATATACTAGGGAATTACTTGGAGCACAAGGAAGGCATGGGTCGACCCCTAGGAGTGGGCTTCGACCGGCCATAGAACCCACAAGGGGTTTCTAGAACCTCCTTGACTCCCAAGTTACACTCTAGTCCTTATCTTTCTTATTTAACGATAGTTAGTCCATACGGTTAACAACTAACGACCGTTTAGTCCATTAAGTGTCATAAATATATATATTTCATACATTTAATAAACATATATATTTATTTACATTATTCTTGTTTGTAAAGTGTGCAATCCCGAGGTCTCGCGTTCGATCCTAGACATTTACCTATTAATGTTTATACGTAACATTTAACAGCTCCCACTCGTATATTCATTAATAGTAAAATGACATTGGTTAGCGTCTTGCAACACTCCAATGCCCCTAGTTCAAACCGAGCTAGGTTTCCTGGAAAAACCTTTAATGATTCATCATTATAATTATCCTTTCATTACTAATACCGCATTAATAAAGATGTGAGTTCCTTTATTAAAATTCTGTTTCTCGTTTCTCTATGATTGAACAAAATTACCAAAACATCTGAACGTATTCCAGATAGACTTTGGGCATGGCCATGCAAACATTTTGTCAACCCTACGAGGGGCCCAGCAGTATTAAACTTCTGAACAAATCAGAAGGAATAAATTCTTTCTTGACTACAAGAATAACCCATGAACTTTGCAACACTTCTGAAAACAATCCTTATGACTCCCTGTTACGGTGAGCGGTAGATTGCTTCACAAAAATGCACTACATCCATGACACTTATCTGGTATCTCAAGTCTGAGGATAACTTTAAATATGATTCTCACATTACATATTAAATCATATTGTTGGGATAAGTCCAATATTCAATTCATCAAATATTATGTGAAATTGGTATGACTACGCATCAATATACTTTCAAGTATATTCTAAACCAATACTCAAATTTGTCTTAGTTTAATGATATTCCCATATCATTAATCGACAATGGACATTTAGAATAATAAATTATTCAAGGATCTTAAACATGCAAATATAGGATATATTATTAAGACAATGATAAATAAACATAAAACGTATTTTATTCCATTAAAATAATAATTGTACATTACATCCTTTATCCAAACACTAATCACAAATGGGCATGAAACTTTCAGCTAATCTAAGTCCTACACCTGCAGCATGCTTGTGAAGCTTAGTGCCAGGTAGAGGCTTTGTTAATTGATCCGCCAAGTTATCATCTGTGTGAACTTTGAGCATTTCGATTTCACCTATTTCGACTTGTTCTCGAACATAGTGATGCTTAATCGGGAAATGTCTGGTGCCTATCATGATTCCAGGCTCATTGGCAAATGTGATTGCAGCAGAATTGTCACAATACATTTTAATAGGTCTTTGAATCGAAGGCATGACTCCAAGCCCTGAAACAAACTTCCTAATCCAAACAGCTTCCATTGCAGCTTCTGAAGCAGCTATATACTCACTTTCTGTAGCAGACATCGCTAGTACACTCTGCTTTCTGCTCCTCCAATCCACTGCTCCTCCATTAATGACAAAGACATAACCCGTCTGAGACTTCGTATCATCCTTATCACCTTTCCAAGAAGCATCGCAGTAACCTGTAACATCAAGTTCTGCCGATGGATTTCCCCCATAAACCAAAAACATATCCTTAGTTGCCCTAAGGTACTTAAGAATATTCTTAACAGCAGTCCAGTGAGCTACACCTGGATTTTGCTGATATCGACTGGTTAAATTCTGAGCAAACGCCACATCAGGTCTTGTACTTTTCACCGCATACATAATAGATCCCACAGCCGAAGCATAAGGGACTCTCTTCATGCGTTGCACCTCTGCAGGTGTTGAAGCACAAACCTTGTTGCTCAAGCCATGTTGCTCTTGCATTGGCAAATATCCTTTCTTGGAATTTTGCATATTGAATCTCTTCAATATTTTATCAATGTAAGCACTTTGGCTTAATCCAATTAATCGCTGAGATCTATCTCTATATATCTTGATTCCCAGAATAAATGCAGCTTCCCCTAAATCTTTCATAGAAAAACAACTTCCAAGATATTCCTTAACCTTTTGTAAACTTGGAATGTCGTTCCCCATGATCAATATGTCATCGACATATAATATAAGGAAAATTACATTACTCCCACTAACTTTGTGATATACACATGGCTCATCAAGATTTTTAGTGAATCCATACTTTTTAATCTCACCATCAAATCTCTTATTCCATTGTCGTGATGCTTGCTTTAATCCATAAATGGATCTTTTAAGCTTGCATACACGATTTGGAAATTCTGGATTTACATACCCCTCAGGCTGCGCCATATAGATGTCCTCATCTAGGCGACCATTTAAGAAGGCGGTTTTAACATCCATTTGCCAAATCTCATAGTCATAGTAAGCGGCTATGGCTATAAGAATCCTAATTGCCCTTATGTCAGCTACAGGAGAAAAGGTCTCCTCATAGTCAACACCAAAAGTTTGTGTATAGCCTTTAGCTACACAACGGGCCTTATAGGTGTGTACAACGCCATCCATGTCAGTCTTTTTCTTGTAGAGCCATTTACTCCCAACTAGTTTGGCACCCGGAGGTAGGTCTACTTCTTCCCAGACATCATTGTCTTCCATGGATTGCATTTCCCCATCCATAGCTTCTTTCCATTTGGCCTTTTCAGGACCATTCATGACAGCTTTATAACTTGTAGGCTCATCAAGATCACCCAGTATATACTCATCACTCTCTACATTAAGACATAGACGAGTAGGAGCTTTTACTGGTCTTGTTGTCCTACGAATGGGAATCACTTCAACTTCAGGTGGAGGACCTAAGCTTTCAGGTTCTACCGGAAGTTGGTTAGTGTTTTCAGAAGGTTCTACATCTTCTTGACCGTCTTCCAGGTCATATACTCTCCCACTGAATTCTTGAGATATGAGCTCTCTTTCAAGAAAGTCTCCATACCTTGCAACAAATACTTTGTTTTCAGGTGGGTAATAAAAGTAGTATCCCATAGTTTCCTTAGGGTATCCTACGAAGATGCACTTCACAGATCTTTGTTGGAGTTTGTCTGCTGAGTCACGTTTAACATACGCCTCACAACCCCAGACCTTAAGATAAGACAGGTTAGGAGCTTTTCCAGTCCATACCTCATATGGTGTCTTATCAACCTTCTTTGTTGGAACCATATTTAGAATGCGAACCGCAGATTCTAAGGCATAATCCCAAAACGAGAAAGGAAGAGTTGTTAGATTAAACATAGATCGTATCATGTCTTGCAATGTACGATTCCTTCTCTCAGATACACCATTTTGTTGTGGAGTATATGGAGATGTAAGGTGCTGGACAATTCCCTCCTTTGCTAGATAATCTATGAACTCCTGACTCAGGTATTCACCACCTCTATCGGATCGAAGAGCTTTAATCTTCTTTCCAAGTTGCAACTCTACTTCTGCTTTAAACACTTTGAATGTTTCAAATACCTCATGCTTATGTTTAAGTAAATAAACATAACCATAACGGCTGTAATCATCCGTAAATGTTAAGAAGTAGCTAGCACCCCTCCTTGACACATGTCTAAGTGGTCCACACACATCTGTGTGAATAAGACCAAGTAGATCATTAGCCCTTTCAATCCTATTTTTAAAGGGTTTCTTAGTCATCTTCCCAGCAATGCAAGATTCGCATTTATCAAATGATTCATCATTGATCTTATTTAAAAGCCCATCATGTTGCAGCTTTTTCATGCGATCTTTGCCAATGTGAGCAAGTCGACAATGCCAAAGATAAGACGAATCCAGACCTTTCTTGATTCTCTTATTGTTGATGCTATACATTGAATTATTTTTAACAAAAGCATTATCATTGTCATTCATATCAATTTCAAATACACCATTCACAGCAATAGCATTAAAATAAAAAACATTATTTAAAGAAACCGAAATTCCATTGCTTGAAATAGTATGCTCAAAACCAAGGTTTAACAAACATGAAAATGAAATTACACCTCTAACAATTGACGGTGCATAATGACAATTATTTAAAGATAGTACTAAGCCCGAAGGCAACACTAAATTAAATACTCCTATAGCTTCAACTCCTGCATGCTCTCCGTTACCAACGTGCAAGAATTGTTGTCCATAGGCCAGCTTTCTCTCAACTCTAAACCCCTGCATGGTATTGCAGATATGAATGCCACATCCAGTATCATATACCCATGAATTCAATTTAGGAGTAAGAGTGAATAATTCAATCATAAAGAACGCACCTGATGAGCTGGGGTTACCAGCATCATTCCCCTGCTTCTTGAGTCGCAAGTCATGAATGTAGAGAGGGCAATTGCGCTTCCAATGGCCCTTTTCATGACAATGGTGACAAGCCTGATCCTTCCTGTTTGGCGGATTCACCTTGTTCTGCTTAGGCTGATGTTGTTTCATCTTGGGTTGAGGTTGATAGGCCATGACCTGCTTGCCTTTATCACCTTTACCTTTGCCTTTGTTCACATGCGATTTCTTCTGGATTCTCCCCCCATGAATTGCCAACACTTGCGGGGTGGGATTCTTGACCTTGGCTGGTAGACTTTTCTCATAATCAACAAGCAATGCGAGTAATTCTGAGACTGTCTTCCCCGAGCAATGCATGTTGAAGTTCTGCACAAAACCAGCAAAATCCTTGTTAAGGGATCTGTTGATCAAGTGCACTTGCACATTCTCGGGGTAACCAAAACCAATTCTGTGAAGTTGATCAAAGGAGTCCTTCATCTCATCCACATAATCGGCTACTGGTTTACCATCACCATGCTTGCAGTTGTGTAGCTTGTCAAGTTCATCATACAATTCAACTGCAGGTGACTTCTCATAAGATTGCCTGAGGTTATCAAGCATATTCTTAGGAGACGAATACTCATACTTCTTTTGTAATTGAGCATTCATGCTAGTGAGCATTAGACAAGCAACCTCATTATACTTAGCATTAGTCACCTTCCATTCTGCCTTTGCTTCAGGTGTTGCCGTAGCAGCAGGTTCAGCAGGGCATTCCTCGGTCACATAATCCATCTTACCAGACGCCCTCAAGACAATTCTGAGCGAACGGTACCAGTCATTGAAATTCTTTCCAGTGAGTTTCTCTTTCTCAAGATGACTCTTGAAAGCATTAATCACTGTTTGGTTATCGGGTTGAGCCATATCTACAGATAAAGTTCAAATATTAGTATTTTCGATAATCAATATCTTCAAGAAAATCAAATACCCAAGGCTATATTCATATAACCAACTAATTTTCTTGAAAACCTAGGATCTATCTTTACATAGTTTCACCACATCAGTTGATCTGCTAGTGGTAAAAGTACAAAAGATAGTAATCTGTCGAACAATAATTGGCAAACAAGATTTCCAATTCCTAGATCATTATGGGATTTACATCAAATTGATTCATCAATTTGCCTTTGTAAGCATGTTTTATCCCATCTCATGCCTTAAGTTCTAGGTCTCACGCACAACTTAATTAAGTCGTCTACCTTAGAAACTGTAAAATTACAATTATGGTCTCACGCGTTAAAAGAATTTTACCTTGTTATAGTAATTTAGCCTAGGTCTCACGTTTACTAAATTAAAATTCCAAGTGTTTCTTATAGGTAGATGGTACGTAACTTAAATTTTAAGGGTATTAATTTTTGATATGTCAATCAAAATTATGTACAAAGATGCATGCACTCATCTTTATAACATAAGTTTTCATAAAAACTTTTTATGTCCGATTCCTGAAATTAATACACAAAGTTTTACTTGAGGTTTATGCCAAAACCCTAAGATGACTTTCTACAACATATAATTTTAAAAGTAATTCGTTTAAGATATATTCAAGATTGTGATAACCAAGGCAGACTCTAAGGCTCTTTTCTAAGCCTTCAAATCACGGTTATGAATATCATCTTAAAAGACTTAATTTAAAACCATATTTGCACAAAACATCATTCAAGCAAAAGTTTATGGATTCAATCTCAAAATTGTAATAAAGTTTGAATAATGCTAGTCTCGACTGGGAGCTGATTACCGTGCGAATCGGACCACGATTGTCATAAGACCATTGCAAGATTCTTACTTTATCACTTTAGGGTTTCACAATTATTAGTCCGTTTTAATTTTCTTTATGAAAACACCCTTTTATTGCTTACATCAAGTCCAACTTAAAAAACAATAAAACAAGTAGCAAAGAAAATCAAACAAACAATAATAATATAAGTGAAACAATTAGCCACATGCAAACCGTATTAGAAAAGATCCTAATAAAATCAATTCTAGGTATAATAACGCATGTAATCAACTAAGGCCTTCACCTCTTAATGGAGATGAGCCACATACATTGACGAATCAATTGCGTAGGCCAAAGCTAAAAACACACCACATAGCATATAAAATTGATTTTAATATTTATTGGAGTCTTCCCCAATTTAAGATCTATCTAAATATGTGACAACAAAACAAGATCCATGACAAACATGCATGTAAGTCACGGATTAAAACCTAACAATTAGCAATTAGGTCACAAGATACGTTCAATTAACCGGTTAATGACCTAGGGTTTCTAGTGATTACACATAATCAATAAAACCACAAAACCCTAATTAGGGTTTCATGGAGAAAATCGACCCCCCCCAAAAATTAGGGTTAGGGTTTCGAAATTTTTAGAAAAAAAATAGGAAAAACCCTAGATCAAAAAAAACATGTATCTAAAACAATTAAAGATCCGGTTTTTATTACGTTTTAGTAATCAATTACATGTTATACATGGCTCGTGATGCCACTGTTAGAGTTGCATAATCAAATACACGTATTGCGGAAGCTAGGATCAAGTATAACACATAAATATTAACTAAAACATAAATAGTAAACGTACCCGATGCACTTCAATAAACCTTGATTCTTGGACAACTTAGATCAATGATAAACCCCTTACCGTTTTGTTTATCGATCTCTTGATAATTACTAAAGTAAGTAATTACCTCGTTCTTGTACACACAAACTACCAACGAATAAAGGTTGTTGCAAGTAAACAAAACACTTAATGTTTTCTTATGAAAAAATCGACCCAAAGATCCCTTGGGAGGGGGGGGACGATCGGCCAAGCAAAAGAAAGAGAGAAAACAAGTTTTAGGGTTAGAGTGTGTGCACAAAAGATTGTTTAGGTTTAACCCCAAGCCTTGTATATATACTAGGGAATTACTTGGAGCACAAGGAAGGCATGGGTCGACCCCTAGGAGTGGGCTTCGACCGGCCATAGAACCCACAAGGGGTTTCTAGAACCTCCTTGACTCCCAAGTTACACTCTAGTCCTTATCTTTCTTATTTAACGATAGTTAGTCCATACGGTTAACAACTAACGACCGTTTAGTCCATTAAGTGTCATAAATATATATATTTCATACATTTAATAAACATATATATTTATTTACATTATTCTTGTTTGTAAAGTGTGCAATCCCGAGGTCTCGCGTTCGATCCTAGACATTTACCTATTAATGTTTATACGTAACATTTAACATAGAGAGCAGAGGTCAAGTTCCGCATATCAAAGACCTTGATTGTCTTGTCGGTTGACCCAGTTGCCACCAAGAACTCATTTAGACGATTGAATGACAAGGCGTTAACCTACCACAAAAACATAAACAAACATGATAACAAAAAAAATTAGACTGAAAATGACTAGAAGCCGTCTGGATGTTCTCACTGCATAGTTTTGGGCATGACTTATCTACGTGCCCACTTAACCGAAAATATGATGATCTGTTCTAGAAGGATAAGGTTGGTTTCACAAACCCATGTGATCAGGTTCTAAATCCCAAGTAGCAGTAAATTCTGGAGATTTTTTATTTATTTATTTTTTATTTTTTTATTTATTTATTTTTTTGAATATATATATATATATATATATATATATATATATATATATATATATATATATATATATATATTTCATATATATGCAATTTTTAAAATAATTTAACTAGACCTGATAGCTATTTTGGCTCGCACCACATTTGGTCCATCCCATCATGTTCTGCTAGAAAATTGCGACAATTTTAATTTCAGGATGTTTGATAAAATAACTATTCTTTTGGCCAACAAGCGTCTACCATTTTGTTACCATTAAAATGTAACCTAAACACCTTGCCAACATTCACTTCTACCAATCTGCATTTTGGCATTATTGCATAATATTAGAAAAATTGACGGGAGGAGTATAACTTGGTTGTGATGGATCATCAAATATCATGTGTGCTTAAGCACATTCATAATATATTATTTTGGGTAACTCTAAGTAAGCTATATCGTCTGACTTCACAAACATTAGAATATTACATGCAATACTACCAACAGGCAATAACCTAGCATAATTTGGGTGGCCCATCAACCAAAAGGCAATCGGCTGATACAGACTGATACAGAAATGCAGAAGTATGATATTTTGTACATACCCGACGTTGATGAGCCATTATGGATTGGACAGACCCCCTCAATCCAAGCCGCCGATCAAATGTGTGCAAGCATCCGTCGTCGCCGCATGAAGCAAATGAGTACTCATGCTTCCAGTGCCATGATACATCTTTTACAGGACCTTGGTGAACCTATTAAACATACAAAAATTAATTACTCAATACAAATAAAATCTCTAGCTTAATCTATAAAAAAGAAAAAATGGAGATCACATCTAATCTGCACATGTTTATCTTTTTTTGGGTAACCATGGTTTCCGATCTTTTGGCTGACTAATCCACGGGGTTTTAGTCCACCGCCACACAGACACAAGCCCTCCCCTTTTTGGGAAGGTTGGCATGGCCACATCATATAAGGCTTTTACCGAGTTTGCTTTCTAGTGCATGATAAATTGTAACTCATAAGCAGCATTTCAAATTCAAGTAACATAAGCAAGATATCCTTGATTAAGTAGCAAGCAAGTAGAGATGAAGCGGATTGGTAACCAAACTTAGCAAAGGTACCATCACTACTGCCCTTAACTTGAATGGACAAGCACCTTAATCATCTATTTAAAACTTTGGGCCACAACAATGTCTTGCAGTTGACACTTTTTTTGAGATATATATTGATCACTTTAGCATAAGGTGTATATCTATAATCATAAACTTTTATTACCGGATAGCCTATTAATAGACAAGGTATTTGATATACGTGTCATATTTGTACCTCTAGCTTAGAGACTACTCACTTGTAGAATGTATGTATGACCAAAGTAGCATATTATTTTATCAAGAGACATAGACTACAGAGTTTGCTCAAGTAGCGGGGCAGAAAAAGTTGTCCAACCCACTTTAAATCACGGTGCATAACTCTTCCTCAAATTCCATATGTTTATAATTAATTTGCATCGCGTTTGGGTATCATTTGCTTTGTTATTTTCAACACTAGAAAACCAACAAGAATTGTAACATAGTAAGATGGCTGGACAAGGGTCTTGTGAAATTGAAAAAAAAGTAAGAGGAGGTGAAAACATATAACAATATGCATTTCATAAAGTAAGTGGTCAAATAATGTGGCGAAGTCAAACGCGAAAATAACAGGCGGATGGATGAGTCATAAAAAAACTTATAGTTCCCTGTAGCGATAAAGGTTAGGTAAAGTCAAATTATGTCAGTGGATTATTGAGAATATGTAACATGTTGAGACTGAGGTGATGTAAAGTCAATTTTTGTTTTCTGCTTACAAAAAAAGGAACAAAGGTTAGGTTCATCTACCAGCCAGAGTTAACTGAATTTTATGGGTATCAACCAAATATACCCAAAACTATCAAACCCATTCTCTCAAACCAATTATATCTACAATTCTCACAACCAAATATGAGTGTAGCAGGAGTGCAAATTTTTAAGTTTACATACTGTAGCAATCATCAGAGATTATCAGTATATATGTTACACATACACGAACCTTTTACTGTACCTACTGATTCTTAAGATATTTATTTATATTATTGTCAGCAAATCAGCTCAATTACCATTGTGATTTATATAGTCTTATCACCTTAAATACTACAGAGTAGTAATCATAAAAAGCATCTTCTGTGTTCACTAATCAATTACAAAACATCATCAATGATTGTCAGACCCCCAAAATCGGGTCCAGCGGAAGCATACATGTAGCTGGGGTATAACTCAATTGGTATTACAACACAAGTTCAAAACTGGTTTTCACTTCAATCATTTAGAATAAAATCATTTAACCAAAAGTATTGAATTTACATCGTTAAAATATAGTGCGGAAGTAGGCCCGTAAAATGGTTTAAAATGGTCCCCAAGTGAATATCAAAGTCTTCTATGACCATGCCATGCCCTGCCAAAACCTCCAGTAGCGTGCCATTGCTTAAAACCTGAAAATACATGCTAAAAGTGTCAACACGAGGTTGGTGAGTTCATAAGTTTGTATTAAAACAACAGTGTTGTGAGTACAATAGAGAGTTTTGTGACCATTGTGTAACTCACAATGTCATAAAAATAAAGTTTACCTTACAGTAAAATCAGGATTGTGGACCATGAGTAGAATGTGTGATCATTACAACAAATATAATATCACATAGAAAAATAGTCTATTACGCTAGCGCTAAGTTCATGCAACCGAAGCTATAACAGTGTGCATGCTCTAGAAGCATGTTAAATATAAACGCCCAGCAAGTGTTTATCCCGTTACACTTGTAATTCGACATGTTATACGCTCGCGTTTGCCTATCCGGTCAAACCGAACGGGGGAGTCACCACCAATAGATCTATTTATAACATTCGCGCTTTCCAGCAGGAATTGACGGTTCATGAGTTTGGGCATAGTGGGATTCAAGGGCTTAGGCTAATCCGCGTAATAGTGTAAATAAAGCATAAGTTTCGGTGTGGTCCATAAAAGTGTTTGCATAAAAGCAATAGTTCACAAAGTGTGTTGCATAAGAGCAAAAGTTCATAAAGTGTGTTGCATAAAAGCAAAAGTTCATAAAGTATGTTGCATAAAAGCAATAGTTCACAAAGTGTGTTGCATAAGAGCAAAAGTTCATAAAGTGTGTTGCATAAAAGCAAAAGTTCATAAAGTGTGTTGCATAAAAGCAATAGTTCATAAAGTGTGTTGCATAAAAGCAAAAGTTCATAAAGTGTGTTGCATGTTTATAAAGCATTTGTGTATGTGAGAAAATAATCAAATATGCAACCAATATACCCATAGGTGCATTTGAATAATCAATCAAGCCTTCAAAGAAACAGTAGTGTTTAAGCAAACAATTGCGCATTCAAGCATTGAGTTTAGTCAAAAACGAGCATGTATTCTCCCCCAAAACAGTTATAAAAACAGGTAAAAGTAGGGGGTATGAACTCACCTGGTGCGATAGCTATGATGACAAAAGTAGATACACTGAAATGAGGCACGATCTCTAATCGCAACCTAATATGAATGATAGTTTCTCATGTAAGAAACGAAATGATGCTACACATGCAAGTACGTATGTTATCGATACCACTCGTTAGTTTTGGAAATAACGCTTATCGTCAAAAAAATACATTTTTGACGTCTCGTTAAGTTAATAACCACTTTTCATGTAGTTGTGTTGAAAAGGTACTCCACGATCCTCGTTTGGTGTTCAATCGGCAAATATAAGGTTTTCGTCGCACAAATAACATTTTCATTACTTGAAAATATGACCAAAATGGCCTCGCAAAACTAGTCGCGAAATATTGTACGTTAAGTGTTAATGGTCAAGCTCGGCGTTTTTGAAAACCTTATAACAATATCTTGAAGTCGTGTTATTTAACTTTTGGCTATACGGGTCTCGATCGATGAGAGAATCGACTCTTATTGTTGCTATTTGAAAATATTGTGTTCAACACTTAGAAAATTTCATTATAGTAAAAGCTGTCAAAATATATATAGTTTATCGGGTATATAGATGAGGTCGTAGTTTATTCGTTACGAGTCCAATGATCAAATGACCACTTGATTTGAAAAGCTTGCTAGGAGATCTTGATTTCATAAAACTACGGCTCGGACTCAAACTGATCCGATCATAAAGAAAAACAGCCGTGAAAGTGGTGTCTCGCAAAGACAGTTTACGTCAAAACTCTATTAGTGTACAAAAGCTGATGGAAATTTATATATATCGTCGGATTTCAAACACTTGTATCTTTTTCGTTATAAGCCCGTTTTCTATGTTCTTTATATCCCCGCGAAGGTAATCAAGTATACTTTAGGTTTTTCAAGGTCTCGGCTAGTCAAGATATCACTAAATCTCAGTTTTCCTAGCTAGAAAAATCGGGACAGATTCAATATTTCAGAAAATATAGTTTTCGTCGTAAATCTTGAAAATAGCATATCTTTTTCGTCGTAACTCGGATTTTATCCCCGTTTTCGGCCATAGTTTCGTCTTGGAATGTATTTTCTAAATCTTGGGTCCAAAGTTACACCCTAGACCCTGATTTTCCCACGTTTTGCAAAAATGGACAGTAGCTTTTATATAGTTGTAAAAATCAACTTTTCTAGTTCAAGGCTTGTTCAAAACTTAACCAAACTATCTCAAATCAACTCCACAAGTACCCAATCCTACCATACACCTTCTTAGGGTGTCATGGGTTCCTAAACATCACCAATCTTGGTGGATCTCATGAGATTTCTAATAAAAATTATAGATCTAGTGTTTATAAAAATAAAATGAGTAATAAGTGGTATGGATCTTACATACTTGCATGTTTTACCAATATTTCTTAAAAATACATAAAGATATAAAGTAAATGAAAGTATGAAAAGATCAAAAATGTTTTTGAAGCTTACTTGAAGATTTGAGGTGATTTGATGAGAAATTGATTAATAATCTTGGGTTTTTACCACAAAAACCCCAACTAGATCTTGATTAGGACTTGATTCAACACTTGATCTTGAAAATTTTATGGATTCTTCTTAGTTCTTGTTTCTTGGCCGATTCTCACACAAAGGAAGGAGAGAAAATGGTGTTTTTGTTGCTAGTTTGTTTGGTATAAAAATGTGTAAGTGAAGAAATGAAGTATATATATATAAGTAGATGTAGTAAATGGTCAAAATATCAATGGTCTTGGTCCAAGGGGGGGGGGGGGGGGGGGGCGGCACCAAAAAGGAGTAAAACAAGGAAACAAGTTTGTGGGCTATTTAATGTTCTTGTCCCATCACATGTGTGCTTGTTTAGTTTTAGTTGTGTATTGGGTGTTATCGGGTACCAAGTTAACTAAAAATAAATGTTACCGAGCTGAAATAAAATACGACGAAGTTTTAAAAGTTGTAAAATATTATTCCTGATGAGAATCGGGTGTTGAAATAATTATCGTATTGAAATAACGCAAACCGACGGAGTAATAAGCTCCGACCGTAAAATGTAGCCATTGGTTTCAAAACACCGGGTAAATTAATAATATAATTTTTATATTATTATTATGAGTATGTAAATATGTTAGGATCATAGTCGGGAGTATGGGGTATACGTTAGTAGTAAAACTGAGTGGTATCGTTAATTACAAATTAAGCATACGTATATAGAAATAATGCATATCCGTGTAGGTTCTCAAATGATGATGACAATGTGTAGACTAATCCAGTCTATACGAAATGTCATTAAATGAATGATGCATGAATTCGCAGCTAAACCTAACTGGTTACGCGAATTTAAAGGCTCGTAAACTCAGTTTACGAAAAGACGAACGTTGATCATGAATAGTGATTTCCCTTCGGGAATGAATAGTGTCACATGAATAGTAAAATTTTTGAACGTTTCTCGGAATCACAAACTGACTCCGAAAATGATGAATAGTGACTGGTGAATAGTAATTGATGAATAGTAACCGATGAATAGTGAATAGGAGAAATGTCCCGAAAATGCGGGTTGTTACAGTCTCACCCCCTTAAAAGGAACTTCGTCCCGAAGTTCAGTTTGTGTTGGTCTCTGAAGTTGTATTGTTGAAAAGGTGATGATTCTTATCGTGTAAGCTATTGAGCTCTAACAAGGTTCAAGTCTGACGGCCACCAGGCCTACTCTGTCAGAAATGTTGATTGGTCCAGTGTATATCGGGTTCATGAATGCTTACTGGACTAGAGAGTTGGGCTTTTCCCAATTTCAATCCGTCAATGGATGTTGGCACTTCGGCCATAGAGTGCTTCGAATGGTGTAGTCTCTAAGCTCGTGTGGTAACTATGGTTGCAACTGAATTTGATTTATGGCAAATGGTTAGTCCAACCATTTCTAGTGTCAATCACACCCGATTTGGGCATATCTCCCTATGTTTGAATCAACCTCAAATTCTGACCATTGGTCTGAAGATAATAGGTGGTGTGGTTCCAAAGGAATCTTAATGAAATCGCTAGGAGTTCGAGGTGAATCAAATGCCTTTATTAGAAATAATTGAAATGGATATCATGAATCTTGTTTTGGAAAGACTTACAAGGTTAAGTCCGTCAAGGGTGTTGTTAAAAATAATAGATTTGGATAAGGTTGTGATCCTCCGCAGGACGTCATGAATTGAGTTTTTCTCCACTTACGATGCTTATTCTCCATTACTAAGATTCTCCCCAAGTTATAAATCACAAACCCCTAAAGGTATAAGAGATGTAATATAGTGATTGATTTTCAAAGTTTGTTTTGGAGATTGGGTGTTTTGTTCATAAACCTTCCCTGAGTAAATAAATTTACAACTTCAAGCAACCGGCTTTCCAAGTAACCTTTTTCTCGATGTTTCAAAATTTAGTAGTTATGCAAGATAGGACTATTTTCAATATAAAGTGGATAGTATGGTTTACCAAAGATTGTTGTTTAAAATTTCCTAACATTCAATAGTTTTGTGAAAGGTTAACCAAAAGAAATTTGCTTGTCAAAATAAGTGCCTCAGAAAAGTATTTCTTACAAGATATATGTTTTGTATAATGGTAGTTTGGAGAAAGATCCATTTTAAAAAAAAAGTGAAAGTATTAAGAGGATAAAAATAGCCAGGTATGTATGTCTGCATAAATGCATAGATGTCTAACATGTTTCAATAAAGTCTATTGGTAAGAACATGTTCAATTGAACGTTCTATAATCTTGGTTAAGAGGTTGAATGTATCTCTATAGTGTTGCTTTGTGAGCATTCGCATCGAAACTAATCTTGTAATTCAATCAAGCCAATACTTTCCAGATGGTGGAATTGTGGCAATCATGCCAGTGATAGTGGTTCGAATGGTTTTGTGGTATCCTGAGATTTCTGTTGAGTTTTGAAGGGTTTCAATGTACCGAGGGACCCTCCTTATAGATGGTATGGAAAGTTTTTCCTAGGGAGGTCATTGATAATATCCACTTATCAATAGAGGGAGTAGTGAGGAATGAGTGACATCGGAGTCTATAGAGTGTTAGCTAATTCTTTATATATGGGGATGGGGAAAGGAAATGATAATGAGGGTGAGAAGGGGAAAGATTGTGACAACTGCGACAAAATGAGATTGTGATAAAAGAAAATACTGTGATATAAATGTATCGTGCATAGACGTAAATGTCCATGAGATGAAATGACCAGTTTGCGTGCTTCCAATCGGTGGTTAACGAGATGGTGAAAAGTGTCGATGTTCTGCCAACGAGTGTTTACACACACGTAAATGAAACATTTGGGAATTGAGTAGAGAATTCAATCCAGACAGAATTTTATTATAACCATTCTCAGTATTGCAAAATTCATTTCTGAGTCAGACATAGGTGGTCAGCCTATATCTCACTATCCCAGGTTGAATATAGATGACCAGTCTATATTCCACCGAGGTTCCATGAATTTTGAAATACTCAGCTCAGTTATACTAAGACTATGTCCTTCCCAAATACCAAGACGTTCTGAAAGACAAAAGCAAGTGACCAAACTCGAGGTCAAATTATGAAGCTATGCAAGGAAAAGCATAACGTGGTGACATATACGATACATGAGCATGCTTATATGAAAGACAATTATAGTAATCAACTATAATAAGTGAATATAACATATCAGATAATGAGACACAAATCTCATCACCTATGTCAGCAACTAACCACAAATGAGGCTTCAGCTTGGCAGGCAGGCACGTGACGGTCATAGGGTTATGTTTTCGTGGAAGTAGCTATAGTCTAGGTTTTAAAAACACTTAGTTCGCTATAGCCAAAGCTCTGATACCAATCTGTCACACCCCCAAAATCGGGTCCAGCGGAAGCATACATGTAGCTGGGGTGTAACTCAATTGGTATTACAACACAAGTTCAAAACTGGTTTTCACTTCAATCATTTAGAATAAAATCATTTAACCAAAAGTATTGAATTTACACCGTTAAAATATAGTGCGGAAGTAGGCCCGTAAAATGGTTTTAAATGGTCCCCAAGTGAATATCAAAGTCTTCTATGACCATGCCATGCCCTGCCAAAACCTCCAGTAGCGTGCCATTGCTTAAAACCTGAAAATACATGCTAAAAGTGTCAACACGAGGTTGGTGAGTTCATAAGTTTGTATTAAAACAACAGTGTTGTGAGTACAATAGAGAGTTTTGTGACCATTGTGTAACTCACAATGTCATAAAAATAAAGTTTACCTTACAGTAAAATCAGGATTGTGGACCATGAGTAGAATGTGTGATCATTACAACAAATATAATATCACATAGAAAAATAGTCTATTACGCTAGCGCTAAGTTCATGCAACCGAAGCTATAACAGTGTGCATGCTCTAGAAGCATGTTAAATATAAACGCCCAGCAAGTGTTTATCCCGTTACACTTGTAATTCGACATGTTATACGCTCGCGTTTGCCTATCCGGTCAAACCGAACGGGGGAGTCACCACCAATAGATCTATTTATAACATTCGCGCTTCCCAGCAGGAATTGACGGTTCATGAGTTTGGGCATAGTGGGATTCAAGGGCTTAGGCTAATCCGCGTAATAGTGTAAATAAAGCATAAGTTTCGGTGTGGTCCATAAAAGTGTTTGCATAAAAGCAATAGTTCACAAAGTGTGTTGCATAAGAGCAAAAGTTCATAAAGTGTGTTGCATAAAAGCAAAAGTTCATAAAGTATGTTGCATAAAAGCAATAGTTCACAAAGTGTGTTGCATAAGAGCAAAAGTTCATAAAGTGTGTTGCATAAAAGCAAAAGTTCATAAAGTGTGTTGCATAAAAGCAATAGTTCATAAAGTGTGTTGCATAAAAGCAAAAGTTCATAAAGTGTGTTGCATGTTTATAAAGCATTTGTGTATGTGAGAAAATAATCAAATATGCAACCAATATACCCATAGGTGCATTTGAATAATCAATCAAGCCTTCAAAGAAACAGTAGTGTTTAAGCAAACAATTGCGCATTCAAGCATTGAGTTTAGTCAAAAACGAGCATGTATTCTCCCCCAAAACAGTTATAAAAACAGGTAAAAGTAGGGGGTATGAACTCACCTGGTGCGATAGCTATGATGACAAAAGTAGATACACTGAAATGAGGCACGATCTCTAATCGCAACCTAATATGAATGATAGTTTCTCATGTAAGAAACGAAATGATGCTACACATGCAAGTACGTATGTTATCGATACCACTCGTTAGTTTTGGAAATAACGCTTATCGTCAAAAAAATACATTTTTGACGTCTCGTTAAGTTAATAACCACTTTTCATGTAGTTGTGTTGAAAAGGTACTCCACGATCCTCGTTTGGTGTTCAATCGGCAAATATAAGGTTTTCGTCGCACAAATAACATTTTCATTACTTGAAAATATGACCAAAATGGCCTCGCAAAACTAGTCGCGAAATATTGTACGTTAAGTGTTAATGGTCAAGCTCGGCGTTTTTGAAAACCTTATAACAATATCTTGAAGTCGTGTTATTTAACTTTTGGCTATACGGGTCTCGATCGATGAGAGAATCGACTCTTATTGTTGCTATTTGAAAATATTGTGTTCAACACTTAGAAAATTTCATTATAGTAAAAGCTGTCAAAATATATATAGTTTATCGGGTATATAGATGAGGTCGTAGTTTATTCGTTACGAGTCCAATGATCAAATGACCACTTGATTTGAAAAGCTTGCTAGGAGATCTTGATTTCATAAAACTACGGCTCGGACTCAAACTGATCCGATCATAAAGAAAAACAGCCGTGAAAGTGGTGTCTCGCAAAGACAGTTTACGTCAAAACTCTATTAGTGTACAAAAGCTGATGGAAATTTATATATATCGTCGGATTTCAAACACTTGTATCTTTTTCGTTATAAGCCCGTTTTCTATGTTCTTTATATCCCCGCGAAGGTAATCAAGTATACTTTAGGTTTTTCAAGGTCTCGGCTAGTCAAGATATCACTAAATCTCAGTTTTCCTAGCTAGAAAAATCGGGACAGATTCAATATTTCAGAAAATATAGTTTTCGTCGTAAATCTTGAAAATAGCATATCTTTTTCGTCGTAACTCGGATTTTATCCCCGTTTTCGGCCATAGTTTCGTCTTGGAATGTATTTTCTAAATCTTGGGTCCAAAGTTACACCCTAGACCCTGATTTTCCCACGTTTTGCAAAAATGGACAGTAGCTTTTATATAGTTGTAAAAATCAACTTTTCTAGTTCAAGGCTTGTTCAAAACTTAACCAAACTATCTCAAATCAACTCCACAAGTACCCAATCCTACCATACACCTTCTTAGGGTGTCATGGGTTCCTAAACATCACCAATCTTGGTGGATCTCATGAGATTTCTAATAAAAATTATAGATCTAGTGTTTATAAAAATAAAATGAGTAATAAGTGGTATGGATCTTACATACTTGCATATTTTACCAATATTTCTTAAAAATACATAAAGATATAAAGTAAATGAAAGTATGAAAAGATCAAAAATGTTTTTGAAGCTTACTTGAAGATTTGAGGTGATTTGATGAGAAATTGATTAATAATCTTGGGTTTTTACCACAAAAACCCCAACTAGATCTTGATTAGGACTTGATTCAACACTTGATCTTGAAAATTTTATGGATTCTTCTTAGTTCTTGTTTCTTGGCCGATTCTCACACAAAGGAAGGAGAGAAAATGGTGTTTTTGTTGCTAGTTTGTTTGGTATAAAAATGTGTAAGTGAAGAAATGAAGTATATATATATAAGTAGATGTAGTAAATGGTCAAAATATCAATGGTCTTGGTCCAAGGGGGGGGGGGGGGGGGGGCGGCACCAAAAAGGAGTAAAACAAGGAAACAAGTTTGTGGGCTATTTAATGTTCTTGTCCCATCACATGTGTGCTTGTTTAGTTTTAGTTGTGTATTGGGTGTTATCGGGTACCAAGTTAACTAAAAATAAATGTTACCGAGCTGAAATAAAATACGACGAAGTTTTAAAAGTTGTAAAATATTATTCCTGATGAGAATCGGGTGTTGAAATAATTATCGTATTGAAATAACGCAAACCGACGGAGTAATAAGCTCCGACCGTAAAATGTAGCCATTGGTTTCAAAACACCGGGTAAATTAATAATATAATTTTTATATTATTATTATGAGTATGTAAATATGTTAGGATCATAGTCGGGAGTATGGGGTATACGTTAGTAGTAAAACTGAGTGGTATCGTTAATTACAAATTAAGCATACGTATATAGAAATAATGCATATCCGTGTAGGTTCTCAAATGATGATGACAATGTGTAGACTAATCCAGTCTATACGAAATGTCATTAAATGAATGATGCATGAATTCGCAGCTAAACCTAACTGGTTACGCGAATTTAAAGGCTCGTAAACTCAGTTTACGAAAAGACGAACGTTGATCATGAATAGTGATTTCCCTTCGGGAATGAATAGTGTCACATGAATAGTAAAATTTTTGAACGTTTCTCGGAATCACAAACTGACTCCGAAAATGATGAATAGTGACTGGTGAATAGTGACTGGTGAATAGTAATTGATGAATAGTAACCGATGAATAGTGAATAGGAGAAATGTCCCGAAAATGCGGGTTGTTACAATGATCATCAAGAAGTAAAAGATCCAGTAACTATTTCATAAGGTTCTGTGAAGCCACTCAAAGGCAAAGCATCTAACTCGTGAACCCTTGATTCCATAGGAAACTTAAAACCAATAAACGACAACAAATTTGGTCTATTTCAAGACAGTAAGTGCAACAACAACAACAACTCTTCCCGCCAGAGCAGGCTATGCAGGCAGTAAGTGCATAGTTCCTATTTATAAGCTAGTGGAATGCTGAGTTAATTTGGTGGATTGTTAAATATATTAGCATCTATCAGTATGAAATGTTATGGCTTGCTTTTCTCATGCTAGCAAATGTGACTTACTACAATATCATGTATCTCCAACCAGTGAATGTACCTTGTATGTTTGCAAAGCATTAATAGTTCTATTCACCGGGGTCCCAATAATGTCCCACAAGCAGATTGATGAATCATCAGAGCTACTCAATAAATAACTGTTCCTAATATTGCTCCAGGATAAGCCCAGTCCCCCACTGTTGTGGCCAGTCAATCTCAAATAAGGATTGCTTGTTCCACCAATAGGAAATCTAGTTGGATGATTCCTGTAGTCAAATATATGTACTTCTGAACTGTTTGTTTTTGTTGCAATGAAGAAAGGATATCGTGGTTTGTGGCGAGCCCTGTTCACCTCTCCAGCATGAGGAACTTGGTGCAGTATTTCTATCTGCAAACAAAACTCCACTTGGTTTATTTATGCGAGGAAGGAAAATTAATGCATATTAAAAAAATGGCAAAAGGCTCATCAAATACTTTAAATAATGGCATTAAAAGGGGAAACAGTTTAGAATAATTATTGGTATCTTTTCGTGATAGCAAACTATTGGAAAGAAAACTATCAAATGTCACAATATGACATTTATTTCTGGGTTCATGGTTGTGAGATCATGAGTATACTAACAAGGTTGCATACATATATAGTAAGAGATCCCTTAATACTAATTCATGAATGATGAATTTTTCCCTAAAGTGTAAGTTAGCAACGATGATAACCCTTTAATAGTAATTGATAATTGTAGAGGATCAAGTAACCAATACTTTATACCTTTCAGGGTACAAAAAGATCACTAAAGTTCTACAGAAAATATTGTTAACATGCTCATACAAAAGAATATGAACATTTTCTGAATCCATAGTTGATGGTACTATTAGTATTTTCACACATGTATTAAAGATCATTTATCTTCTCAGAGACATCAATCAGCACACAAAATCCAAAATTTCGAAAACACATGAAATGGACAAAAGTTACTAGAAGGAATACTCCAAAAGAAGATTTACTGATAGTAGAAAATCTCAAACCTTGGAGGCTGCATCACTTTCTAATTGGTAGTGATCATCACGATCAAGATTACCACACTCTTCATCAAACACCCGATCACCCAATAATGGAAGCTTGACTTGCGCAATAATAAGGTAATTAGGCTCATTTATATCAGCGTGGGTCCCAAAAATGATTTTTTGGACAGAATAGCCCCTGTCTGGCACCTCTACCCGTTCAGGGAGCCACTCAACTGTGAGTGAAGACGAGTCAAGTACATGAGAATCGGCCAAATCGTATAGAAATGGAACTTGATTCTTCCAAATTTTGTATTCATTATTGACCAATGCCTGACCTATTTTCCGTATTTGATCTTCTAAATTGACATTCGCCATAATTCAGTGGATTAACGGTTTACTTGAATCTAAACAACCTTATCTCCGAAATCAAGATTCAAAGGGGAAAGATGCAAATCGCCTCTTAGGGAAAACCCTAGCGATTTTAAGATGGGTTTGAAGGTTGAATAATTTGGAAAACTGGACATGGGCCAGTGAAAAGTATCAGCATGGAAATATTGGGTCAGTAATTTCTTGGGCCGATTCTCACATCTAAAACCTTTTTAGTATTTTTAACTGATTAAAGTGCCATTATGTCCTCGTACTAAAATGAACTTTTCCATGTACACGTTTCTCTACCAAGTACCACCTCACGCATGTTAAACCAAATGTAGATTGTTTCCTTAGTCGGTGAAAAAGTATCAGATATTGGCGAATATGGTGAGTGCATCCATTGCAAAATGCAAATCGTTAACTTATCTACCACACTGAGTAAAACAGAACCATATCTAGATAACTAAACTATTTACTACAACACAGGTGTACCTTACCTCCCTAAGGTTATAAGATAGTTGACACTTTTAGATCGTAATAAATCAAAATTATACACTTCATTGTCTAATCGCTAAACATACATTTAGACCAATCCCTCAACCTTAATTAAACGCCGAAATGTTAGAGGTGACTAAACTACAACTCATATTGCAACTGTCACTATTTGTAGAGCTAAAACCCTATCATAACTAATTGCTATATTCTTGCCTAGCTTCCAAACTTTCACTCAAAGTTTGCCAATATGTTGTTTCACTTGTTATTTATCCACCAATAATCAACTCCAACCACCAAAATACACCAACTAATCACATAAACACACACCTGCGGAACCCAATCACTAATTTCGCACAGTTCTCTAAAAAAGGTTGATCAAATTACATTTAATACTCAACTGGAAGTTATACGGTATAGAACATCAGAAGAGTAGCTCAACAAATAAGTTCATTAACGTTTCATCACCGGCAGCAGCAACAATCCACAATGTAACTGTAAATATAGTGCATAGAATCAGCAATAAGCGTTATGGATTCAGGAATTTTGGTAAAAAGAAAGAAGATCTAATACTAGAATAGATAAACACAGAAATTTTGAGAAAAAAGAAATTATACTTCATGCTTATCACTTCTAACAACAGCATAGCCATTTTAAGGTATAACTAAACAACCTGGATGGTGACCTCACCTCACTAATAATAACTACCCGCCATTTCCATCTTTTGCACAAAGTCATGAAATCCCTTGCTCATCACAAAACTTATCCTAAAGATTGAAAGTAAAAATG
This sequence comes from Artemisia argyi, assembly GCA_030686995.1. Lineage (NCBI taxonomy): Eukaryota > Viridiplantae > Streptophyta > Magnoliopsida > Asterales > Asteraceae > Artemisia > Artemisia argyi. The sequence goes on along the minus strand of CM060676.1, from coordinate 68,176,912 downwards.
TTAAATGAAGAATACAAATATGGTCAAGACCAAATTGAATAGCTAAATATGGTCATATTGCTCAAAATTGGGTCACAATATTCACTTTGAGTCAATACAATCATGTTTAGCTACCCATGTCGTCTTGACCAGCTGTGAGCGTCAGCTTTACCATTAGTAAAAATGGAAATACAAGCATATCAAGTTCAAAAGAATACAAACGTATATATGATTATCGTTTTTGTGCAACCAAATTTGAAAGTATATTCATAACTCTGATTGCCTTTAGTTAGTAACCATTTGTCCCTTGGCACAAGTCTCACTCTATGCATTTCCACAATTCCATCAGCATTGTACTCTATGGTTATTTTTTTATTTTTAGAATGGCTAGTTAGTAGTAAGTGGTTCGAGTCAGTCCGAACAAATGAAGAATTCGGGTCATTCCTAAAAATTAAGGAGCAAGAGCAATTACCAAAATTCTAGTCAGTCGGGCTGGTAAATGAAACTAGTATGTAAGCACCAAGATCGTCTCCCAAAAATGAGCTCAAATAGATTTTGTGACCTCAGTAGGATTTTTAGCTATTTTCATGGGATTTTTTTCTTTTCACTTTTTCGGTTTAGAAATCTAACTGTGAAGTAAACATAATAGATAGGGTTGCATAAACGATGTCCTTTGTAGTGTGTACGTGAATTACCAATACAAATGAGCATGATGTGAACTACCACAAAGTTCTATATGAAAGATACATACATGATAAATGTCTATAATGCTACTCAAATCACAACTAGAGCTAGATTGAAAGTTAGACGACCCATATAGAACATCAGAAGACTAACTCAACGACTGAGTTTAATAACCTTTCTTCTCAAGCAGCAGCAACACTCCGCAATATAACTGTTAAATAGTGCATAGAATCATCAATACGCGTTATGACAGGGGAATTTTGGTAAAAATGATCTTATTTCATGCTTATCACTTCTTACAACAGCATTAGCCAAATATAGCTATTCCTAAACAACCTTGACAGTTACACTCGGAGTAGACCTAGTGGCAAAAGGCTTGTGACTATCATGAGTAAAATGTGAAAGGAAATAAATAACCCTGAAGTGGCAGGTGGCCACACCATCCACAAGGGAGGGTTTTACCCGATTTGAGTGTGTGTCACGGTGGGTTCTGTTGGTGATTTTAGTGTCATCAACTATTTTAGGTAATTACGATTTACTAGAGATCAATGAGAGTTCATATTTAGCTCGGATACGAGTTAGGGAAGTGTGGAGTGCACACTCATTGAGCTAATATGTTTTCCAACAAAATATTTTGCAAAATACAAAATCCCCTATTTTCTAACTTAACAAGGAAAATTACAAAACAAATATAAGTTATTTTCCTTTGTAACCCACAACCCTCCCTCCCCTTCTTCAAAATAGAAAATACAAACATCAACTAAACACGTTTTCTATATTTTCAAGTGTTTTGTGGGGATAAATTTCCCTTCCAAATTTTTACAAAACTAGAGATAGAAAACAAGAGAATTTTTTCTCTACGCACCCAACTATTTCTTAAACTGTCTAAATAATCTGTTTATAAACAGATTCATTGGTCTCATTTTAACATACGAAAATTCATACAATTCCTCTTTGTTTTTGCTTAGTTTTCTTGTGCCTAGAAACTAACTGTTCTTCTTGAATTATCCCAATAAAGATTCCGTGATACCAGGCATCAATATTGAAAACTCGTGATTAGTCGGTTAAAAAGTTAGAAACTATGGTTAACAAAAAAAGGACAAAACCTTGACACTTGACAGTGACCATCATGAGTAACAACTACCCGCAGTTTCGATCTTTATCGCAATTTTAGCATTCACATTTCTGACCCACTATATGTTATCAATCATCATCTATATATATGATAGTATAAAATATGTATGATTCGAATTAAACCAATAAACATGACAAAAAAAAAAAAGGAGGGTGAAATAAACATGTATCGAAATGCTTACTGTGAATTTCAATAATTTTTTAAAAAATAGCCGGAGTGATAACCCATCATTCACCGTATCTTCTGACCGGAATAATTTCTTTTTGTTTGAAAATTGTTTATGTTTAAGAAAGGGAGGGGCAATTACATAGGATTCAAAAGTTCTCGACAATGACCGGTAATTTATAAAAATGTTTATGAAAAGAGAGAGATGTAGATAATATTGTTAACCATAAATCAATATTTTATTATGCTTACGGTGTTTCAAGAATAGGTCTAAAAAGTTATGAAGAGGTCCAAAATATAATGTACTATAGTGAGGAACAATTTTATGTCTAAGTGGCATGAAAAGGTCTAGGATTTTTGAGAGGTCCAAAAAGTTTTTATTATCATTTTTGATTTTCTTTTTTAACTAAACTAGACGAGTACCCGTGCATAGCAACGGGATATTATAGCGACAAATAATTTATTGATAAAAAAAAATTTATAGGTTATAAATGAAAAATAATAAAAGTTTGGAGATTTGGGAATTAAACATAATGTTTTGAAACCCGGTTCGACCCGGGTGGTTCAACTGGTTAAACCGTTCTGGTCGAAAAATTGGTCGATTTAAACCGGGTCAACTTGCTAGGTTGGGTCGAAAACGGGTCAAATTAAACTGGTTCAACCCGTCAAGTTTGAAGCGTCCCGGGTCAACCCGATTTGTGATCTGTATTAATTGTTTTAGTTTGTTATATTTAATTTGGTAGATATGTTTTGAAACCCGGTTCGACCCGAGTGGTTCAACCGGTTGAACCGTTCCGGTCGAAAAATTGGTTGATTTAAACCGGGTCAATTTGCTAGGTTGGGTCGAAAATGGGTCAAATTAAATCAATCCAACCCGTCGGGTTTGAAGCGTCCCGGGTCAACCTGGTTTGTGATTTGTATTAATTATTTTAATTGGTTGTATTTAATTTGGTAGATATGTTTTGAAACCCGGTTCGACCCGGGTGGTTCAACCAGTTAAACCGTTCCGGTCAAAAATTTGGTCGATTTAAACCGGGTCAACTTGCTAGGTTTGGTCGAAAACGGGTCAAATTAAACTGGTTCAACCCGTTGGGTTTGAAGCGTCCCGGGTCAATCCGGTTTGTGATTTGTATTAATTATTTTAATTGGTTGTACAATGTGTAAAAATCATTGTACTTTTAAGTAATGAGGTGTTTTAATGAGAGTATTAATTACATTTCATAATTTCCTTTAATAAGTTTTTTCAACATTTTACATTCTTTGACTTTTCACTTTTTCACTTTTCCACTTTGACCATTTTTGCTTTATAGGTAGTATAGATAATTAATGAGATTTAAATGGTGATTGGTGAATTGCCAATGTAGCCGTTGAGTGACATTTAAGTTAGAAAAATAGTATCTAATTTTTCGTGAAGGACTTTTCTATATAAATTGTCCTACCTTTTAAACATTTCATCTCAAACACTCACTTGTCTCTGATCAATTTGTTTGATTTTTCATGATGGATTCAAATAAGTCGTTAATGAATTTGTTAACCTCTCCGAACCCTCAAACCAAAAAAACCCAAAATACATCAAATTTTCAATCTCCATCAATGATACGCCTGGCCCGAGCCCATGGCTTATTTAGGTATTAGGGTTTACTTTGTCTTATAAATACTCTTGTAATCATTTATTATAATCAATCAATCAAAAGTTAATAAACAAATCTCTAGTTTTTTTCTTTTATTTTCTGGCGGAGCCAGCACACGCTTGAAGTGGTGCCTTATCCCGATACAAACCTTAACCGGGTCGTATCAATTGGTGTCTTCCGCTACACATGCCATAACACTCTTCAAAACCACCTTGCCCTCAAGGTGTTGTCTTAAAACATTCTTAATCGACTTTCCTAAAGAAACATGAAAATAATCCTAAACAAAGACATGTAAATAAAGACAGATTATATGACATAATCTTTATGCCATACGTTTGGACTTCTTGAGTCGTTTGGGCAGTCCGTCCTCCTGCAACATTGGTGTAATCCGGGATCCCATAATCTTCTTTGAATTGCAGCTTTCACCTTTTCCTTCTTTCGTATTCCTTTGCCTTGGACATAACACAACATCATTCTTCCGTCTTTAGCTACACATGCCATAACACTCTCCACTCCTTCAAAAATCACCTTGCCCTCAAGGTGATACGAAAAATATGCAGATTGAGAGTCCGCTAATTCCTCGCTTAAATTCAAATTTATTTCATCCAAACGACTATCAAATTCACCACCTCCATCCTTAAGTGTCGATATCACTCTACTCAACTCATCCTCGACAACCTTAAGCACTTCGCCACCACCCACAACCTCTTCAACTCCAATATACTCATCAGCATTCAATGACTCTTCAGCCGCCTTAGGTGAAGCAAATTCACAATCTAGTGGTAGAATGACATCTATTTTCTTTTCAACGATATGCTCTTTCTCTACCCTTGCAATTGTCTCAAAACGAACATCGGTGATACGAGCTTTGAAGAAGTCTTCTCCCAAAGTTAAAGGATTGGACCTCAAAAATTCCCAAATATCTAGGTTCGCGAAGCGTGTTTCCGCCGCACGGGTCAATGAAAAAGTTTCATCTAGAGTTTTGGGATTTGACCGTAAGAGTAAACATTGTAGATCAAGTTTCAGTCCGGAGATATAAAACGATATAAGTAAAGATTCAGAGATCTCTGTTACTCTATTTGCAAGTACCACAAACTCACTCTCATATTCGGCCACCATACCCATTTGCAAGAGCTTAGAGAGTGCGTATTTCGCGTCTTTATCGCTGCCGCTTGATGCCATGAATAATATTCAAGCGATTAATAACTCTAAAAAAAATAAAAATAAAAATAAAATTCCTGATGAATAGTACCCGCGATGAACAGCACGATGAACAGTACCGGTGAACAGTACCGATGAACAGTCTCGATGAAACAGTACTTTTTTTTTTTTTTTTTTTTTTTTGAAGATTGGAACCCTAATTAAAAACCCTCTCAACGAGAGCTCTTAATGAAAGCACCAATTGATACGACCCGGTTAGGGGTTGTATCGGGATAAGGCACCACTTCAAGCGTGTGCTGGCTCCGTCAGAAAATAGAAGAGAAGAACTAGAGATTTGTTTATTAACTTTTGATTGATTGATTATAATAAATGATTACAAGAGTATTTATAAGACAAAGTAAACCCTAATACCTAAATAAGTCATGGGCTCGGGCCAGGCGTATCAATCAAACAACCAAGATCGTCCGAATTTTGAAAGTCCTACAAATATTCATTATCCAAACTTTCAACGTGCTACACAATTTCATGTTCATCCCGATTTTGGGAATTCATCATCAACCTTTACAAATTTCCCATATCCTCCGAACTCTCAAGTTCCGAATTCCTTTAGTTACGGGTACTTTAACCCGCCAGTCGCAAATTCCTATATGAATGGATACTATAACTCACAGTCACATCCGTCAGTACCAAAAGATACAATTGTTTGTCCTTTCATTCATGTGTCTATATAAATGTGCTAGGAGTTTCCATGTTGTTTGGTATTGATTCATGTGTCTGCATTTTTGTTTGTCTTTTAATTCATGTGTCTGCATTTTTTTCCCTTTAATTGTGTCCCATTTGTGATTTATACTAGTTTATGTAGTATAGCATTTTGCTAGTGACTTATCTTTTATTTAATAGCATTAATTTATGATGGAACAATTTATAAAGCTTTACCATAGTGGGAATAGGTTTATAGACTTAGGATCAAATAAGAAGAAACCTTAAAATAAGAAGGATGAGAAATAATTATAACTTCATATTAGAGATGCATCGATTTGAATTAGATGCATCATTAATCTTTTAGATGCATGATAATATATTTTTTAACAAAAAATTAGATGCAGATACATATATTAGATGCATTTTTTCAAGTTAGAAGAATCCTATGTATTTTTCGTCCTCTGCGGGTCAAATTTGTTGCTAGTACTACTTTGCATCTTTTTCACTTCAAAATCACTTTCGAAGCTAATTGGGATGCATATAAATGAGTAGAGATGCATCTAACTCAAGTCGTTGCATCTCAAATATGTGATTATAGTTATTTCTCATTCTTCTCATTTCAAGTTTTCTTCTCACTGGATCCTTACCCTAGGTTTATAATATGAAAAGTTTTAAAAATTAATGACAATGTAAGAGGTGACAATTTTATAAACCTTTTAAAAGGTCCACCATAGTGGATGCCCTACATTGCATGTAGAGGTCTAATATCTTAAACCTTTTCACAATTTAATGCATTGAATTATATTACTAGTATATTTATAAAACTTTAACAAGTTTATCTATAGTAGAAATATGTTTATAAATCTAAAAAGTTTATGTATTTGTGATGTGACATAATTATAAACCTTTGTAAAAGTTTATCATAGTGATTCTCTTACATTAATATGGATTTAAACTTGGATTAGTTTTTGAATTTAGATTCGGTGTAACATAAATAAATGAAGTGATATCGAGAAAGTAGATGAAATGGTCTCATATGGTTCCACACTTTTATCAAATACGAACTTCTCTACTTGGTTTAGGTACAGTGCATATATTTAGGATTTAGAGCCAAATCCTAATCCACATTAAATAACCAAACGGTTGCTTTCTCTTTTGAAGCCAAAAACTCAATCCAAACCCCTAAAACAAACACATTTTTAATTTAGAGACAGGTTGGTTTGAGGGGTTAGAATAAAATATTAGGACTTGAGCTCAATTCCAACATTTGATAAGTGAATTTAAGAAAAAGTAATGGATTTATTTCTAAAATCTCATTCCATATATGATAGGTGCATTTTGAGACAATTCCATCTAGCAAACATTTGACAGCCACACAATCTCGGTTTTTGTTTGATTTTATTGAGGGAATTGCATATATATTCTTTCAAAAGACAATAACTGTATATGTATCCAAGCAAAACTAATAATTGCATATCTATATTGGTTTTTCTAACTTGTGCCTTAGGGGCACAAGTTAAGCACACCAAAGTACATAAGGGCTCACGAAAAAATACACAGGGATCCGCACAAAAGTACAGACAAATGTATTTTTATGTAAGTCCCTGCTTACTTTTGATGTACTTTTGGTGTGCTTAACTTGTGCCCCTAGGGCACAAGTTAGAAAAACCCTATCTATATATCTTTCAAATATGTCATACATATCCAAATTATTGTTTTATCTACATTTTAACTTTAAAAATACATGACAATAATATTTTGAATATGAAATGTCAATTATACCCTTGTTGTGTATGACACACTAACCACTCTTCATTCCTTGCATTGTCTTCTACAACTCTAAACCTAACATTGATTGAGATAAATCATAATGTATTAATTTGCCCAAACAATATTCTTGCTTTCAGTTAATCGATTGCCATCGTTTAATTTTAATTGTTTCTAGACCAAACTTTATGCATACTGGAACCATCGATTGATCAATATAATACCACATCTTTGATAAAGATTTGTGGATTGTTTTTGCTGAAAGAAATGTCTCACATGGATTGTTATGTTGATATTAGAACTTTGTTTTAGATGTTTAGCATAAGAATTGTTTAATGCATTGTGTTGATTAATTTTGATTGGTGGTCCTGCTTTGGATTTTTTTTTTTTTTTTTTTTTTTGAAAATCTTATATTAGAAGTATAAAATGGGTTATGTTTGTATGTTCGTACCTTTGTTTTTTTATGTCACTAGATGTTAAGGAGCATTATGTTTTTGGCCCGATGTTAAAGAGGATGTATGTATGTGAGAGGGTTATGAGAAATAATAAGATTAAGGGTTGGTGTACATTGTAAAAATTGGCATTCTAAAAAAATGGACATTTATATTTGAAGTATAAATAACAAGTATGTTAAAGTTAAAAGATAACGCAATGATTTGGATATATATATATATATATATATATATATATATATATATATATATATATATATATATATATATATATATATATATATATATATATAACACATTTGAGTCTTCTAAAGGATATATATGCAATTTTTAGTTTTGCTTGGATATATATTCAATTATTAATCTTGGGAAGGATATATATATGCAATTTCTCCAATTTTATTTATATCTTTCTTAAAAGATTTTTAAGTCAAATGATAAAAAAATCTTTAAATAAATATGTAAATTAAATAATTATTAATTCTTTTTTTTTTTTAGTCATTCTCAAATTCAAATCCAATTCTAAACCCACTTACAAACCAAATGGGCCCTTACTTTCTATAATTTACTTTATCTCAGTTATTTTATTTAACCAAGTTATAATTGTATTTTTGTTTATCCACTTCTTTACATCAGTAAATGAAACTAACATGAAATGAATATATATAATCGTAAAGTACTTGAACTCCAAAAGCAAAATAGTGGTATTTAAATGTTAAATTGTGTAGAAACGTAGAGAGAGGGGTGAATACGTTTTTATTTAAAATCTAAACATCTTTCGGGAGTTACTTCACTAACAACAAGCTCCCTTTAGGCGGAGAAAACCGTACACCTTCGCTTACACCAATTTACGATACTAAGCGGAATGCCAAGTTCTAATCATAGCTAGAACCAATCTACACACACGATCTACCCGATCTACACGATCAACACGATCTACCCGATCTACACGATATACACGATCTACATATAACACCTCACGGACTTACACGTCGTCCGGATATACTCACGACACTTCACAAATATAACACATCGTCCTGATCTACCCATTACACTTGAGATCCAAGACTTACAATTTTCTTATCTAATACATGATCAAAATGAAATTACTTATGTGTGAATGTTTTTGAATCCTTGAATGAGCAAGCAAGACGTGGTGAAATGCTTGGTATTTGTAGGCTTGAGAACTTTGATGAAAGAGTGAACCCACCAATGGCTAATAGCATGCACCAAAATTCAAAATTCAAATTTTGAATTTGCCTTTTTATTTCCTTGTTCTAGAAGCATTGTTGGGTCTTGATGGGCCTTGTGCGCCGGTCACTATTGGGCCCCGAATGGGCTTGTTCATTTGCTTGGCCCGATCCAATTAGCTAAGTCTATATGTAGAAGTCTTGGTGTTTAGTTGACGAATGTATGCTTCGCTCGATCCAATTTTCTAAGTCCATATGTAACACCCCAACCCGACACGGATCAAAATGTCATATTATGGTGTCCATCTCAGATCATACAACGCAAGCGGAAGACTTATAAACATAATAAGTACAAAGGTATTCTAAGAGAACAATTGAAATGCTATCTCTATACAAGATGTAATACAATCGAAACTAAATCCAACCCAAGTCTAAACAAGATGCAATAGGGCTTCTAATCATCAAGGTAGTCCACTAATAGCTCCTATGCACTCTTCACTCAAACCTAGCTTCCAACCGAAAACCTGCCGCAGGAAAAGAAATGCGGCTGAGCTTAAAAAGCCAACAGATATATGACAAAAGAATAATTGAATCGTATAAAGCAAGGTTGTCAGGATCGGGATCCTACCTAGGATCGTTTTCGGCTTCACAAGATCGGGATCGTAGGATCGGATCGGGATTGTAGGATCGGATCGGGATTGTAAGATCCTATGAAAATGTATATATTATTATACAAGAGTTGTAGTTTTATACTTTTATGGAATATTTTATATGATAATTGAATTTAAATGAATGATAAAAGAAAAAACAATAAGAAACATGAGCTTCTAGTAGGATCGGATCGTTCACGATCCTACGATCCTGTGTGCGATCCTACGATCCTACAACGATCTTGCTCCCCTCAAGATAAAAATATGGGCTTGTAGTAGGATCGGATCGTTTACGATCCTACGATCCTACGTGCGATCCTACGATCCTATACCGATCCTGATAGAATTAAGATCCTACTACGATCCTGCTCGTTTTTTATATGTAGGATCGTAGGATCGTACGATCCTACGATCAGGATCGCGATCCTGACAACCTTGGTATAAAGTATAAGAACATAAATCATAAGCTTCTAGATACTGAAATAAGAAATAGAATTATTGTGCATTGGGAATAACAGAAGGTATAACAAGAGTATAGAATAATGAAAGGAAATCAAAAATCTACCACGAGCCCAAAACAAATCATATCATATCATAAGTAACCAAATGGAGTGATCAGCTCCCAAAATGTGAAGGACGTGTATTGCACACAATATCAATCACCAAACAAATCATAACATATCATATCAAATGCAAATCGAATCAAATCTAGGATGCATCCATACGCCCCTGCAAACAAATCATAGTGGCCAAACAAATCTTTCTTGAGCTCGTAATCATATATCAAACAAAAGGGACAGGATGGCATGTTGTTCCAATAATATCACGTCTACACGAACTAATATATATAATGTAAAGTGGGTGTGAGCACTTTAGAGAGAAGAGAGAGAGAGAACATAAGAAACCTTCGAATTGTATTAGATAAGAACACACATCTCATAACCCATGAGGTAGGGGTATTTATACCCAAAGTCTAGCCAAGCATGCCATCGCGGATATACAAGTTCTGCGATGGTAACTTGCTGTCGCATTACAAAACATACACAACATACCCTAAACTATGACAAAATATAAATAGAAGTCCCTAACAAATGATTTACACTTTTCGTGTTCCAACAATCTCCCCCCTAACGCTCTATTCTCGAGGTGTTTTTTTTTTTTTTTTTTTTTTTTTTTTTTTTTTTTTTTTTTTTTAAGTAATGGAAGCGGATGGGAAGGGAAATCCGAAAAAGAGGCGTTCTTGATTTTTTTTTAAGATGGAAAAGTAGGGGACGGGAAGGTGGGAGGGAGGGAAAGGATGAGCTTTTGTGTGTTAATATGTTCCGCCCATATTTGGGGGGATCAGGAGGGAACGGGTTCTATTGACAACATGGGCCTTTGTTAAATGACTATTATATCCTCTTCTTCTTCTGCATATTAATTATATCACAAGCATCTTTTCCGTGAAGGTGTTCTTGTGTGGATTTACTCGTGCAAAGAAAGGTTCCAGTTGTTCATTTTAAGAATCTAAAACCACGAGCAGATGGAATTTTCTGGTTCTAAATAAAAAATCAACGGTAATGTTAATAAAATTAAATTGTGAGATCATTACAATATCTTAGCAACTTCTAAAGTTGCAGATTTTTTCCGTTGTCATGGAAATTCGGATGATAAACCGAACTCGAGAGATGGATGATACGTTGAATGATACATAATTACATAGATCTCAAAAGTGTGTTATAGCTTTGTTTATTTGAAGTGTCTATAAACATCATAAATACACACTAGTGTTCATTTGATGTAATTAAGAACACTTATTTGGTGTATATGTATAGCAAAAATGGTTGGGTTTACCAACATAGTGATGGAAAGTATACGGAAGAAAATATTCCTCGACCAAACAACGCAACAGAACCTTTTCGTGTCTAGTAATCTTATAAATATTAGTGTTTTGAGAGTAAATTGGTAATTTGGGTAGTTTCCCATCCTTTCTTATAACTTAAAAATTAAAACTCAAGAACACAAATAAAACCCTTTCATTCTTCACACTTCACAGTGTCATTCCTTACTTTGCCCTTCCCATCCCATCCTCTTCCATTCTTTAAAAATTAGACTTGAGAACAGAGCGTAAGGGTAGATCATTCGGGTCTTCTATTTATGGGTATTCACTTAGATCTCACCTTCTGTATCCAACGCATCTTTCCATGAATCTCCAGATACTTCGAAGGTTGAGTCTTCTTTCTTCCACATACTCAGCAATCAATCCCAACTTAGCCTTTCGATCATCATCAAGTCTGGTACTTGTCCTACGGTGATCTTGATTCAGCAATTCGTAGATTCCTTTAAGAACCCACTTCAACGTGCCTTAGCTAAACTTCGGGATCTCATTTGTTAACATCAACCTCTTGATTCCCGATGCATTTTCGTACACTATCCCAAGCTCGAATAATGGATTCTCGATGCAAGTCCATGGTTCATATTCATCGATACTCGGAAGTGTGATCATTGGGTGAGTGAGGTTGATCTTCTTTTGTAAGCTTTCAACTCCCATCTGAAAGTCCCAATATGTACCAATGCTAATTGTGACCTCATAAAGATTATTAGAGAATCTCGAATGTCGTCTTCATTCCCATCGTTGTACAAATAGCTGATGTTAGATAGGTACATGTCTTGAATGTCTTGAGGATGGAGATTATGAAAGTCAGCTTCACGGAAGATATAATCGAGACTGTCATCTCCTCTAACCGCAAAGTTGATGAAGCCATCAGTTCTGAATTGTTGTGAGGTGACATACACATAATGAACAATTCGGCGTCTTGTAAAGACTGTGTGACGAGGAGTTGGGTCTCTATATCTGTATTTGAAGTAATTTTGAGCTGCCTCATTCATTCCGGTTATTTTAAGAGGGAAGTAGAAGTGGCAAAATGGGAGTGCCTGGAACCCTTTTTGCCCATTTTCTTAATACATAACCAGTAAACCAAAATATTTTTAAAGATCACAAAACGTGATTTATGTATTATAGAGTAAACATTAGCGACCTTCGATCCGTTTTACCTTTTCCTTTTCAACTAAGTTTTTATTTGGCCCATTCGACCATTGGAGATAAAATATGACCCAAATTGACTCAGTTGTTACCGGGTCGAAGTAGGGCTGTAAACGAACTGAACGTTCAGTGAACATTTCATGAACTGTTCGGTAAAAAGTTCGTTTATGTTCGCTCGTTTATTAAATGAACGAACATGAACAATATTTTACGTTCGTTTAGTTAAATGAACGAACATGAACAAAAGTCTCGTTCGTTCATTTATGTTCGTGAACGTCCGATTAGGCGTTCGTTAAAGTTCATTTATGTTTATTTATCTATTTATGTTCATATATCATATCTCTTAATTTTATAATTTTAAAAATTGACTTGTTTAAACAAAACAACACTTATAAAACAATATATTGTGAAGAATTCAATAAAGTTTATGTTTGTTTGTCTATTTTCATTTATGTTCGATCGTTTATGTTCGTTTAGTATCTTAATGAACGAACATAAACGAACATGAACAATTCATTTTCTTAATAAACGAACATGAACAAGAAAATCCATCCGTTTAAGCGTCCGTGTCCGTTTATTTGTCCGGTTAAAATTAAATGAACGAACATGAACAAGGCTCCGTTCGTGTTCGTCCGGTTCGTTTATAGCCCTAGGTCGAAGTATCCACCTCTAGATATAATGTACTTACAGGATGAAAAAGATGATGCAAAATTTTGGTTTGGTCAGGAAGTCCTAAATAGCTGGAGTCATAGTTGTATTTAGATCAGACTCCTACACAAGAACAAGTTAACTGAAGATTTTCTGCATATCTTACCCTTTTTTACCAGCTTAAATTTTTGCATATTTCTGAATGGAAATTGATTGGGGTGAATACTCCATAAGCCTTGTGTGCGCTGTTCAAAGTGCGGGAGCAGGTCTTCAGTTAGCCTTAGTTGAAATGAAGGTTATATTATAACAAAAGGACATATTAGAACTAGTAATAAGTATAGGTCAAGTCCAATATAGATTTAGTCATCTTTATTTCAGAGTAAATATCCAATCAAAAATATCAGGATGACAGTATATATTGATCTCCATCACTTAATCATACAAAATAAGGTTGTGGCTTAAGGCTAACAAGATATTTAGTGTACAAATCATTAGTAACTTACAGATGATGATCATGGTAATCGTTGTATACATTTTAGGTAATAATTAAACGCCACTTACTCGTTAAAACCTTCATATACAGAACCTAATGAACCAGTTCCAGAAGATCACCCTTCTGCCAGTTTGTAAAATTGGTCCTGAACCATAGTCACATAAAACGCGGTACGCTTCGGTACGCGTACGCGGTTCTCGTACGCAATTCGCTCTTGATGACGAATTCGGTACGTGGGGGTATACTCATTTCGGTACGCATGGGTACGTATCGGTACGGTGTACCATGTATTTGGTACGTTGTAACAAAAACATTAGTCAACAAAATTTATAAATTTCATAACATAAAGATAAACTTAAACATAACATGATAAAATTCAATAGAAAAACAAAACAACCAAAGCATTTCTAGTCTACTCGTTTCCTTTTTCCTTTGTCATTGTGAACGCTTCCATCATCAAGGTCTTCCCAAACCATTTCTTCAAGACGAGCACTAGAACCTTCTATATACGCACTTTCAGGATTAATGTCCCATTTTTTGTTGGGGCCTGATTTATAGGAATTGAAAAAACGGGATTGAAGAAGTATATTGGAGTGAATAAACACAAGTTTATCGGCTCTATTGCAATTTAAGCGATTCCTCTTCACGTATATTGGAGTGAATAAACACAAGTTTATCGGCTCTATTGTACCAAGATAGATAATTCGTTGTCATCTCTGATTTGGTACGCTGAACCATTGCTTTTTGGACCGCTGAACCATTGCTTTTTGGTACGCTGAACCAACAGCGTATGGAACGCTGGTGTACCGCGTTTCGGTACACCACGTACCAATTCGTGGTACTCTCCCTCTTGAGCGAATTATGTGACTATGTCCTGAACGATTGATCAGTTGCTGCATTAAATGAGCCGTCATCGTCATTATGAGGCATATCCAAACCAGATGATTGAATAATAAGATCAATTCTTGATGGCATCATTTCCCTCCACAAATAAACCCTGACTTAGTCACCCAACATAATCTTGGCTACTTTATATTGAATGAAGTAAACTGATGACTCTGACTGAAGTCAAGTCTAAATTAAAGACCAAGTCCAGTCCATTTTAACGGACAACAGGTCTAGAAAATAAGCACTGCATAATTGCATTTCATCCTGATTAGCATAGGCTAATAATTAGTTCATTCATATCGACAAACCTTTTTATTTTTATTTCATACACAGTATGGTTGGAAATAAATAACCTCAATGTGATTGTTGAAAAGACAAATCACATGAAGATTAGCACTTTGCATTAATCCAAATGACTAAAAATAGTTTTTTTTGAAAGGCAAATGACTAAAAATAGTTATATGCCACAATAAGGTAATAAGAATATTTGTCTGTCGACTTTGTTAGGCGATTTGCATATGTGGCCACGGACACATGTTTTGCTGTATTTCTAAAACACAAACTTTCTTTTATAACAAAAAATGCATTTAATGAACATTAACAAAACCTATAAATTACTACGTAGTATTAACTAAATGTATTTTTCGATTTAATAAACTCAGACCTTCCATTTGTTCATACATTAACATGTACCCATTGCAAAACCCGTAACAGATTACATATAGAATTCTCGTTTGACAAATATAGAATGAGTAAAAAACAAAGGTAGACTAAAGGAGCAAAATAAAAAGATAAACCATATATACAAAAGAAAAATGATTCTTATGCCTAATTAGCAAACCTACTTGTATGCCTAATGATTTGATTGGTAGATTTGAAAAAGTGATTGGTGGGAATTCGGAAAGAGAAAATGTAATCTCGTTTGACAAATATTTAGGCTTGAATTGTAGGCCTAAATAGCATTACTCTATACAAAATTATGTGTGGACTCATATGATGTGAACCCGGTTCATCAATCGATCAATTTTCTCCCATTTCTTGTCCAGAGTATGTACAATGTTCCTCTACAAACATATGCCTATTAATGCCACCCTTTACAACAAATAACAATTACCTCTGCAGATACAACTTACAACAATGAAATGCCAATTAAAACACAACCCAAAATGAATTTCCATCAAAAGGAAAACAAGAAAGATATCTAACTTGACTACCATTACACTTTTTCACAGATTGAGCCCAGAAGACTTGCCCCTTCGGTCCAAGCTCCAACCAGAAATCACTCCTGTGAGTTGATATCACAAATTTGTATTAGTCTACAAATCATATAAACTCGTTTTTTGCCATGCAACATAAAGAGTTTGAATAGTCTAAAAGATTTCCAAATTCCACGCATGAAGCTGTAGGGTCTTAGTTTCATCAAATTGCAAGGCTGGGAAAACTACATTGATCACTAGAGTATATAGATAAAGATGGTTAAAATGCTTATCTAGAGGTGGCAATTCCAACCCATTTTTTAAAAACGGATAGATTTGGTTCTACTATTTTTACGACGAGTCAAATATGTAAAATTTACCTACTTAGCTATAACAGAAAGGGTCAAACGGGTCAAAGTCAACAAGAGCGTTTTCACATGATTATAAGCTCAAAAATTGCTTTAGAAAAATGAGTAATGCTATATCCTCCAAAAGTCCAAAGTATCCTTCCTAACAAGGAGATGAATGTCATAAACAAAAACAGAAATGCTGGGATCTTGTCAAATGTCCTCATCTCCTTGTTTGAAATATAAATTGGAAGAATTGAAAACATGAAAGTTTTTTTTAGAAAAATCACATGTATTTTACATATAAAGTTTTTATATCTTATTTCATACATTAATTAATACTAAGAAAAAAACTGAGAAAAGGGGGGTTGACTTGAAGGATAAGTCCAACCCATCCCAATTGGACAAGTTTATAACACTAGCAATTTTGACCCGAATCCCATTAACTTGTTACCCAACCCGACCATCCTCCCATCTCTATGCTTATCATCATACTAACTACAGTTTTTCACATTACTTAAAATCTTATCACTTCACTTGGTTAAAAACGAAGCAACCAATGAGCTAAAGCAATTTTACAGATATAAACTTACCCATAACTTTGCCATGGATGATTACTGAAAGCTGTTAAGGCTGCAGGCTGTTATGTTGTGGAGACGAATTCATAGATGTTGGTCTCTTCAAAAATGGGTGTTCGAGTAGTTGAGCAGCTGTAGGCCGATCATTTGGATTAACTTGCAAGCATTTGAGTATGAAATCTTGGGCCTCTGCAGACAATGTGTTGGGAATTTCAGGAGGCTCGCCCCTGCCAATTCTAAACAGTGCTTGCATCTAGCAAAAAAATATTACAAACACAACTAAATTATCATAAAAAGACATATTTACCAAATTACAAAGTAAACCCATATTATATACCTTATAACAGACCTATTCTCTTAATTGATACTGAAACCCACAACCATTTGATCGACACATTCAACATGATTATTCCATTTCATGTTTCTATCTTCGTGTGAGACAGTAAAATTCTTAAAGGAGAGGTGGCGATTTCTAACCATTTACTTGTGATTGAGTTGGTTTGGGTTATTTTGTATCTCAAATGGGTCAAACCAGTGTAACAGGAAAACTTGGCTACAGAGAAGATGGGTTATATGGGTAAAAAGTTACCCAAATTGCATACAGTATACATACAATTTGTCAATTTGAGCAATATAATTAAGAAAGTTAGATTTTTGTATACATACAATTTGTCAATTTGAGCAATATAATTAAGAAAGTTAGATTTTTATTATAGTGAGAAAATTATGTAACCATATTCCATACATTAGATATTTAAAATGTAAACGAAAGTGCTGGTTGGGTCAATGCCCCCCACCCCACAGACCCGAAAACATAACATGTTTCTAAAAAGGCACAACTGACCGAAAACATAACATGTTACTTCTAAAAAGGCACAATTGATTTAAAAGGGAAAAAATCAAAGATAAAAAGATAGAGGAGACACATACCCCTTCCAGGTGGTAGTACGGAATTTTACGTGTCAACATCTCCAAGACAGTGCAGCCAAGGCTCCATATATCCGCTGCAAGTCCATAACCCTTTTTTGCTCGATTATTAACCACCTAAAGGGCAGAAGAAAATTAATGGCAAAAATTGAACAAAAACCAGAAAGCAGATGATATTTACTAACATCCCTAAATTTGAATGGTCCCTAGAATTTGAAGGGCAGAAGATGCAAGTACCATGTGACCAAACCCCTAGATAACAAATACAACCAAAGACATAACTGCAATTAAAAGAATAGAACTAACCTCCGGCGCCATCCAATATGGAGTCCCTTTGCAAGATTTAATGTCATTTAGTGTTGTCGCCTATGGATATATCAATGCATTTATAGTCAGTTGTATTATAAAATAACCAGATGGAGAAAAAAACTATGATAACAAATAACAGATGATAAACTATGACAATAAATAATTGCTAGTGTTGTACTTACCTTTGCCAGCCCGAAATCAGCAAGTTTCACGGAGCCACTTGCGTCAACCAATATATTAGCACATTTTATATCCCTAGAACATAACAAACAAGTCAAATTAGAAAATGGTCAAAGATACATCCATTGAGCTTAAAGATAGCAGCACCCAGATGAAATAAAAGATTACCTGTGAACAACCTTTCGTTCATGCAGGTAATTCAAGCCGCTCAAAATCTGTCTCGTGTATGCCGAGACTTGGGAATCCCGCAAGTCATACTTTTGGTAGAGTTTTGCAAGCGAACCCTTAGTTACAAGTTCAAGAAAAATATATAGCTTGCCATCATCCTGGAAACAGTATTTCAAGATAGAATTAGAGGTGGCAAAAGTGGCAGTTTTCGTAACTGGTCACATATGTTTGGGTCCATATGGATAATTTTATGTGTGTCGGGCCGAGTTGCCTTGCAATTCTTTTTGCCAAATGTTTTCCATATATATAATCAGTGTGTTTAATAAGATTACAAAATCTGTAGCATTACAGTATTACTCTACTATTTAAATGTAGGAAAAAGCCATTAGAAGGTCGTATGCATTAAACAATCAGCTTTGGGTGAGTTTCAAACCGATTGACCTATTTTCCGTTGGAAAAAGAAATTTGGGTTACACAGTTTGACCGTTTAGGAGATAAAACATAACCGAAATTGACCCAATTGTAAGTTAATGAGTCAAAATTACCACCCTAATTTATTTGTAATTTAATTGTAAAAAACCTACTATGAAGTTTTGGTTTGATTATGAGGTCTTTGATAGCTGGAGCTTGAAGTTGTATTTGAATCATACTCACTGATCAAAAAGAAACAAGTAAAGCGGAAATTCAATAGAAACAGGAATTTTGTGATATAGTACATTGTTTCCACTTCTAATTAATCTTCAAGTGTTTTGTTTCTTATACTTGCAACCTCCTGCTGCAAGTGCCCTCCAGCATATATAATGATTTTATATTGAGTAAAAATCTTCCTAGAAATATATCAGCAGAAAGCCTCCTCTAATCCTCCAATGGAAAAGAAATACTTGTAAGAGAGACAGAAGGCATACCGAATCTGTTCCAAGATATCGAACTATGTTCTCATGATGGAATTGACTTAATAAAGATATTTCCTGAAATAAATAGAAAGATTGTTCAAGATATGAACCTACACATAACTAAAGAATGATGATAATTGAAAAATCACCTGTTCAAGTTGAACTATGCTTTGCTTTCCCTGGCTACCTTGATCAAGCAAAGAAACCTCCTTCACAGCAAAAAAGAACCCAGATCTGCAAATAAAAGCCAAGGTCATATCAGAGATGACAACCTGAATATACAAAATAACTAAAAAAAACAGACACTGTTAATTAGATCTGCAAAAGAATACATCCATACAATAGCATACATATGCTGGCACACTGCCACACACCTCATATTGTGATTGTTATCATTTGAGAGCGTAAAATAAACTGAGAAAAACACTATCCAGTTAAAGTGCTCTAAATACAGATACCACAAGTCAAAAACGCAAGAAATACTTCTAACAGCTCAACTAGTCATTATGGTCAGAATGTCAGATGACATCCTCATTAGATAAAAAGCTCACAGAAGAGGCATATGGGCTAGATTGTGAACACTGCACAACCTCCCTAAGATTGCAATTAATGTTATTTATCTTCGCTTTTATAGTCTTGGTGTTTTTTTATACGTCATTTGTTTTGGTTATGAGCTTAATAGTTTCCTTTGCTTAATAAGTTCAAAGGATAAAAATAAAAAAACTTTAATGAACAGAGGTTTTTTCTTTAAGGGCATTTCCTTAATTGGTTTCAGAGTAAACTCATGCCATAATTTTGTAGAAGTAGAAGATTTATGTTGAAAAAAAACTTCACGCCCTATGATTTTCAAAGGAACCTTAGGAGATTATGAAGAAAACAGTTGACAGATCAGAGGACATCGCCACCTGATTAAAATACAAACCATCCTTGCTAGATCAATGGAGTGGGAAAATATGGCACTTAAAGGGAAAGGAGATGGAAATCTACCATGACTATTCAAACAATGTTTACGCAATATCAAATAAGAATGGTTAACCGAATCATCAACTAGATAGGTTGACCAGAAAATCAAAGACCAACATATAGTTGCTACTTGCTAAGTGACACCCACCAGTCCACCAGGCCAACATGGCTGACCACACAACCATAAAAGATCCGTCATAAATGTGACAAGATATTGACTTTTGTAGTAACTGAATTTAGACATCAAATAATTGTTTGGAGATAAACATAACAAAATCAGTAGTTAACTATTTTCCAAAGATACCACCCACTTTTACCCAAATGTTGTTCAATTCCGCAAACCTATATGAGCGCTGTCCAACCTAACTAGTTTAAGATTAAGATTTTTTGTACTTGATATAGACAAAGTGATAGCCAAAAGTTACTACAAATTATCAAGGCCTAAATTATAGTAACTAATAATAATGCACAAATTTAAAATTCTCTTACTCATCAAAACCTTCATATACCGTCCCAAACGACCCGCTTCCAAGAAAATCACCCTTTTGCCAGTTTTTAAAACTTCCCCTAAACGTTCCATTAGGCGAAATAGTATACTGAAGCTCAGCAGTAATCACACTAGATGATGCCTCCTCCTCCTCACCACCCATTGCATCGCTTCTAGATGTGATCATCTCGCTTGTCTCAACAATAACTCCCTCATTCGACGAGCTAGTCCCCTCATCTCGTCTCTCCGATGCCAAATCTTCATTATCCATGGGAGCAAAACTCCTAATCAAATCCCAATTAGAAGCCGAATCATCCACAATCACCCGAGACATAGATGGTGGAGGAGCAAGTAAAAAAGATGGCCGTACACCTTTAATCCCTCTCTCGCCCGTTTTATCATTTTCAACATCATCACCGTCTAAGACTCTCGAACCAGAATCATCCACAATCACCCGAGACATAGATGGCGGAGGAGCAAGTAACAACGATGGCCGTACACCTTTAAGCCCTCTCTCACCCGTTTTATCACTTTCAACACCACCACCTTCTTCCAAAACCCTGGCACCATTATTTCTTTTCGTTTTATCCGTTTCATCAACATCACAATCTTCTTCCAAATTCCTAGCCCCATTCTCATCAATTTCACTAACATCATCATTCGGATACATATCCTCATCGCTAAGGTCATCATCATGACGTTTATAATCTCCATTAGTCGCAATTTCACCGATTCTTACGTCATCATCATCCTTTACAACCACTTTTCTTTCAAAATCCAGAGACAACTTACCATCATAATCCTTTATACTCACAGGCAAACTACCCCCACCAGAAAGACCTGCGATTCTTACCCCACCCCCACCCCCACCAGACCTGCGATTCTCCCAATCAACAGTAGATATAGCAAAATCCTCAGGTCCAGAAAGACCCAAACGTCTACAAATCACGTCAAATTCACCTTCAGTACCTTCAATACGAAAACTAGTCCTGTTATCATAAACTGACGGTATATCAAGTGATCTAGTTCTATCTCTACCACTACCACTACCCTCAAACGATGTCGAGGCGTCGTAATCGATATTTTTAATGGCGTTACGTCGATCAAGCTTTGGACGTACTTGATGCTGGTGCTTTGTTCTTGAATATAGTTTCATTTTAATGGCTTTGATAACATGTAAATATTTGGTATTATATTTATGAGAGCGGAGAAAAAGGAGAAAGAAAGAAGATATGGTGGTTGGGTATGAGTTTTTTTTTATATTTTGGCAGGAGCCAGGAATCTACGCGGTTAGGGGGTTTTGTTTTGTTGACGGGAAGTATTTTAATGACGTAATACTACTCTGTGTATATGAATTGTATCTAATCTACTGGTCAACTCAACTACTTGTGTTTTTTTACAAATAAATCTGGTCTTGTGTTCAAAATAATACGAATCGTCTACCTTTTGCTTTTCTCTACTCGACTTTTTTTTTTTTTTTTTTTTTTTTTTATTGATGTTTGTATTTAAAATAGAGTAAATCGGAAAAGATGCTAGCAAATCGGCTAGCGGTGTACTTCTTGGTTTTCTCATCAGAGGTAAAATTTTCAAATTCGGTAAGATCGCGTATATCTAAATCAAAAATCTCCTCTCTCATAGGTAACTTAAAAAACATTAATGTTTCGTTTTTTTCAAAACAGCCACCGAGAGCTATTTTCTACTAACTCACGTTAGTTTTCTCGTTAGTGGCATGCGAAATGAAAATGTATATATTTTTGTATAGGGGTTGTAGTTTTATATTTTTATATAATATTTCATATGATAGAAGAACCTAAATAGATGATAAAAGAAAATTTTATATGTTCAAGTACCATAGTAGTAGAATATTAGATATATTGCAATGCTCACTTGCACAAAGTTACTACATACGTGCACCTACTTCTTGTTCAATGTTTTTTATTATAGGTTTTTCGTGATAACATTTAGGTCCTGTTTCTTTTTTTTGCCTACTTGGATTTAGGTCCTGTTTAAAGAAAAGATGGTTGTTTGTAATAAGAATAACTTGGAAAAATAGTGTTTCTTTTTTTTGCTTAATAAATATTTTTAATAACAGTAAATTACTTTTACCATCTTCCCCTATATCAATTAAAAAACTCATATCTATTTTTTTTAGTTCATGTTTCCTTCTTTTTTTTCACATACAAATACCAGTTAATAGAAAACCCAAATCAATTAAAAGACCCAAATTTATCTTCCTCAACATAAAAGTCACAGCCAGGAGGATGTCATGGAGTAGGGACGTCACCCGCAGCATGAAGGTAACAGAGGACAAGATATATGAAATTGTTAACATTTGGTTGTTATGGTCCTTACATCTGCAATAGTGTGCGGTGGCGGCGGGCTTTAGGGATAAGAGGGCAGTGGTGGTTGAACGTGATGACGGTGGAGACTTTGAGGGGTGGTGATTGGTGGTGCGGTGGTTGTGGTTTGTCTATTGCGGTGGTGATTGGTGGTGCGGTGGTTATGGTTTGTGTGGTGCGGTGGTGGCGACGTGCAGTTGTGATAGTGTTTGTTTGGATAAAAGGAAGAAGAAAGAAATGAAAAAATGTCAGAGTGGTGAAGAAGATAACAAAAAAAAAAGTAAATTATAATGAGGGTAGGATTGTCATGTGAGGTCTTGTTATTGTTCTGGATGGAAAGGGGTGGGTTTTTGTGCCCTTCCACATTAAGGAAAAGTGTTTGTAATAAGTTAAAAAGAAACATAAAAATTTCCTGTGTGTAAAAGCATTTGTTAACAAACAGGACATTAAGCTGAAAAGAAACAGGACCTTAGATTAATACAAAAATGTAGTGTTAATTTTTTGGTACGTGATTATGTGAACAAAACTGGGTCAAGTATCTATATGGTTTACTTCAAAAACAAGCTTTTGACATGTTATAAACCACGAAATCGTTTTTCATAATAAACCCAAAAAGAGACATCTAAATTATTTCTAAATAGTCCATAAAAATATAATGATTTGACACTCATTAATCTTGCAAAAGACAATCAATTAACAACATCAAAATTATAGCTTTCATGAATAATTCTTAGTCATTGGGCTTTAAGACATGGACTTATGCATAATAAGTTAATATAGCAAAAAATAAAAATAAAAATAAAATATAGGCGATCCTACGATCTTAAGATCCGATCCTACGTGCAATCCTACGATCCTGATACGGTCCTAGTTGAATTACGATCTTATTAAGATCCTGATCGTTTTTTGTGTGTAGGATCGTACGATCCTATGATCAGGATCGCGATTTTGACAACTATGGTAAATAGTGTCTCTGCACTATCCTCCATCACCACCACCCTTTACCACCACACGACCAGCGCCACCACCCTCCACCACTGTAACACCCGTTTCTCGGGTACAAATAGGCTCCACCCTAGATGAAATTGACTAAGGACTTAACGTGATTGGTTAGTCAACGAATGTTTCATTGTAGTCAAACCCGATAGTCAACCTTGTGGTCAAAGAATGTGTTATAAGGTTATGGGAAATATTATGTGGCACAAATAGAAATGAAATAGACTTTAAGGACTAAAGTTGTTATGTGTTATATAGGTTATAAGTTTAATGTGGCCAATCTATGAGAAAAGGGACATGAGGGACTAAAGTTGCCAATAGGAAAACTTGTCACCACAAATATCTAATGCCTAGAATTTTATAGGCATTCTCATATTATTTAGATATGGGTGTTTGTGGTCTGGTTTTAGAGATGAGAAAAGAGAGGGAAATAGAGCTTGGATGATGAAGAGATTAAGGAGATGAGTTCCTTATTAAATGTTATGTTCTAGCAATGGTAATTCCAAGTAAGTATTTTTATCTTGTTGTTAATGAGGCTAAGGTCTATGGGTTTAAGTGGGATTTCATTATATGATCAAAGTATGATCATATAATGATATAGAAAGGAAGATGAACATGTTTGATGGGTTATATAACCCTTGATTATGATATATTGTGTTAATGAGTCTTGATGTTATGGGTATGGTTTAGGAAGTAAGAATGAAGATGATGATGATGATGATGATGATGATGATGATGATGATGATGATGATGATGATGATGATGGAGGATAATGATGATGATGAAGATGATGCTTGTGTCCTTAATAGACTTAGCTTGGAGCTAAGGTAAGTAAACTGGTTATGATGTAAAGTTATAATGATTTCTATGCGTTATGTGTTATGTTGCTTAATGTGTTAAGGGTTATGATTAGCTTGTAAAGGTGTTTATGTTAAAGTAAGTATAAGTTTAGTTAGGTGTTAGTCAAGAATGGAATAAGGAATAAGGAAAGTTAAAGCTTTATGTGGTTAAGGTATGTGATTATGTCTAATGTTGTTTTGGATTAATGGTTGTATAATGTGTAATACGTTGAATGAAGTATAATGTTAAGTTTTATCCTCTTTACTTACTAAGCATTCGTGCTTACGGTTTAAGTTTCCAATGTTTTGTAGGTTTATGCGTAAAGTATTGTAAAGGAAAAGTTTCTGCACGTACCATATGACCATATGAAATATTTCATATGGCCGTATGGTTGACCATACGATCATATGAGATATTTCATATGGTCGTATGCTTGAGTCAGTGGGTGATATGTTTCTGAGGTGACCATACGACTATATGAAATATTTCATAGGGCCATATGGTCGGTTTTCAGATTTTTTCAATTTTTGGAAAATTATATCTTTTAAATCGTAAGTCGTCACGGGTCACGCCACCCGCCGTTTTGAAGGGAATTGAGTCTAGTTTCATTTAAAAATAGTTTCAAGGTTTGAAGTGTGATAGATTTTTAACAGTTGGTCAAATAGTAATAGAATGTTTGGTAAAGTCAAGCGTTTCCGCGTAAAAGTTTCAAATTTGTGTATTTTTTGTCAAAGCGGGCACCGGGTGTAACAAATTGGTATCAGAGCTTCATTTTAAGTGAATAATGTTTCCTTTAGGTTGCCTAGACTTAAACCACTTGTAGTTGCGTTGAATGTAAGTGTAGGAAATGCGAAAGGTAAATGTTTAAGTTAGAAGAAGGAATATGTGATACATGATGTAAATCTAAGTTGATGAATGATGAATTTGTTTTAATGTTATAATGTTTGTGTGATTTGAGTCCATGGAGGACTTGAAACGTTTAAATGATTAGTTGGCCGCGCGCATTGGTTGGTGCCGGTGATTATATTGTGATTATATGAATGTGTTTTAGAGTAACGGTAATGGAACATGAGTAGGAATGATAAGCGGTATTAGAGATGGGCTAATAATTAAAGTGTTGACGGTTAAAGAGTGAAATGTAGTGATAATGAGTGTGCTAAAGTGTGACGTGAGAAGTTAAGATGAAATTGTGTTGGGTTTTGAGACTCTATTGCTCAGAATTTAACTAAGTGTCAAACTGCTGCTAATACGAATCTGCTGCTAAGGATAATGATTATGCTGCTAGTGTAATTAAACTGCTGCTATGAGAGACTGCTGCTGAAGAGTCTGTTGCTATAGAGATAAACTTGTATACACGAGTGGATAATTATAGAATAGATTGTGTGTATATCTTATACGTTTAGAATATTCTTATCTTGTGTAGAAAGTCATTGTAAACCTAATAGGACTCCTTGGCCTATAAAAGGAGGTGCCTAGGGTTAGAGTAGGTACGTATTACTTTGTTCTCGTTTACACTTCAAGGTTGTAAAACCCTAGCATTGTCGAGTGCTCATATAATAAATATATTGAAGTGTTGATAGTTATAATAACCGTTCTTCTTAAGTTAAGCTTTAATATTCCGCGTTATAGCTTAAGTGTTTATTCAAGTCAACTTCTATAAAGATCGTTTGCTCAACTGGGATCAACAAGTGGTATCAGAGCTTGTGATCTAGAAGTTGTAATCAAGAAGAATTTGTTCTTTACAAGTTAACTGTTCCAAATCAATTGCTGAAGATGGGTGATGACACACACATGGTAACTGCTTCAAAGGTTCCCATGCTCAAGCCTGGAGAGTATGAGCTGTGGAAGATGAGGATCAGACAGTACATTCGCATGATTGACTTCAACATGTGGAATGTGATTGTGAATGATGACTCTCTACCACAAAAAGGTCCTGATGGGAAAGAGATACCTATCAAGTCTGCAGAAGAAAACTCAGTGAGAAAGATGGAGATCAAGGCACATAGTATTCTCTTAATGGGGATACCGATTGAATTTCAATTGGACTTTGATGGCTGTGAGACTGCAAAAGCCTTGATGGATGTTGTGGAATTCAGATTTGGAGGTAATGATGCTACTAAGAAGTCATGGAAGAATATGTTGAAGCATCAGTTTGAGAACTTTTCTGCTACAAGTGGAGAAAAGCTTGATGGTACATACAACAGGCTTAATCAACTTGTTAGTCACTTAAAGCTTGTTGGTTATGTGGTTCCTCAAGAAGATGTAAACCTCAAGTTTCTTAGAAGTCTTGCACCTGAATGGAGTATGCATACAGTTGTTTGGAGGAATAAGCCTGATTTTGAAACTATGAAGTTAGAAAGCCTCTACAACAATTTGAAGGTGTATGAACCTGAGCTGACTTCTTCAACTATTTCATCTTCTGGTACTCAAAATCTTGCATTTGTATCTTCAAAGTCTAAAGGATCTCAAGAATCCAACTCTACTGCTTATGGGGTATCTGCTGCTACATCTGATGGATCTGCTGCTAGTTCTACTGATAATAATTCCATCAGTGATGCTGCCATATGTGCATTTTTGCCTGATCTGATAACCAACACAAGCTCACAGGTTCTCAATCAAGATATGGATCACATTGATCCTGATGATCTTGAAGAAATTGATCTTAAATGGTAGATGGCCATGTTGACCTTAAGAGCAAGAAAATTCTTGAAGAGGACTGTGACAGGAGTCAAGTACAGGGCTAAAGAAAATCTGGGTTTCGATAAGTCAAAGATGGAGTACTACAATTGCAACAGGAAAGGCCACTTTGCCAGGGAATGTAGGGCTCCAAAGAAGAATGCTGAAACACCAAAGAAGACCTCTGAAGAATCAAAGAATACCACTACTGCATTGGTGTCTTGTGATGGGTTGGGTGATTATGATTGGAGTGACATGGCTGAGGAAGAACCCAATTACTCTATGGTAGCTCAAGTCAAGCCTAAAGTGCATAACTTTGCACTTATGGCCTATGCATCATCATCTTCTGGATCTGACTCTGAGGTATCTAATGATTCTGATCTATCTGTGTGTTCTTTTAAATCATGTGCTGACACTATAGAAGAACTTAAATCTATGAATGAGAGTCTAATAAAAGATGTTGAACACCTAAAACTTGATAACTTAGGTTATAAAGTAGGTATTCAAAATGTGGAAAGAAGATTAGAATATCTCAAACGGTGTGAGCTAGATTATGTAGATAGAATTAACCAACAGGATGTTGAGATCTATAAGAAAAATAGTGAGATTGAATTTCTCAAGAATAAGCTAGTAGAAGCAGAAAAAGATAGGGAAGCAGCTCTTGCTGATAAAGATAAACATATAGTAAGAGTAAATAAACAACAATTTGCTTCTGATTTAGTTAATAAATCAATTGAGAGTACTTTGATGAGAAAAGAAAGTGGAATAGGCTACAATGAAGTTGCTCCTCTAGTTAAGAGTGCCTATGCTCCACAAGGAAAAGAACTGTCTTTTATAAGTGAGTTAGATATGGAAAAACATGTAGGTGAACCTAGTACTAGTATCATAGAAACACCTAAGGTTGAAGTTAGAAAATTTCCCGAGGCTCCTATTATTGAAGACTGGAATTCAGATAGTGATGAGGAACAGGTTGAACTAAAACAAAGTGTGAAAAAGGAAGAAATTCCTGTAAAAGTGGAACCTAAAACTGAACAGGTTAAGTTTGTGAGACCTGTGTTGGGTAAGAGTATCTCTAGGAAAATGGCAGAATACAATGAGGTTCCTAGAGATCAGATGAAAAGATTTTATAATAAGCCTAGGGGTAATCAGAGAAACTTTAATAACCTAGTTTCAAATAAGTTAGGTAATGAGTTTCAATTAAAGAAGAAGGCTTGTTATAAGTGTGGTAGTTTTGAGCATTTGATTAATAGTTGTAAAGACCACCAAAAGCTAGTTTGAAATCAATACTCAAGGGTGAATCATAAATATGTTTCAAAATTTACTCACCCTTATCCTAATAGAAATATGATTCCAAGGGCTGTGTTGTTAAAATCTGGTGCAACTAGATCTATTTTTGCTGCTAAATCAAATGGTGCTTTTAAAACCACAACTGGTTCTATTGCTGGCTCTGCTGCTAGTAAGCACTCTGTTGCTAGTACAAAACTTTCTACTTTTGGGCCAAAAGTTTTAACAAATACAGTTGTAGGAAATCATTTTTATGTTGTTAAGGCCTCAGCTTGCCGGACTTGGAAACCTAAATCATCTGTTTTAAATAATATTTCCAAAAACAGCAGTGCATCAATAGACTTAAAGAAATTTAACTATGTTGATGCACAAGGCAGATCCAAGTCAGTAATGACTTGGGTCACCAAGAGAAACTAATTTCTCTATTTTCATGTGTAGGGTAATCTACAGGATGAGCTAAAAGATATTGTTATTGTTGATAGTTATAATAACTGTTCTTATTAAGTTAAGCTTTAATATTCCGCGTTATAGCTTAAGTGTTTATTCAAATCAACTTCTATAAAGATCGTTTGCTCAACTGGGATCAACAAGTGGTATCAGAGCTTGAAGACTTTGAGGCTTTTGATGGTGGTTATGTTACTTTTGGGAATGATCCAAAAGGTGAAAAGATTATTGGCAGAGGAACACTAAAAACAGGGAATTTGGACTTTGAAAAGGTGTTTCTTGTGAAAGGACTTAAGTTTAATCTCTTTAGTGTCTCACAAATGTGTGACAAAAAGAACTTTGTTATTTTTATAGACACTGAATGTATGATCCTTTCTCCTGATTTTCAATTGCCAGATGATAAATTTGTGCTATTGAAAGTCCCTAGAACTGAAAATATATACAGTGACCATATTAAGAACATTGTTCCCAAAAGAGCCTTGACTTGTCTAATTGCAAAGGCCACTATTGATGAGTCCAAATTATGGCATAGAAGACTTGGAGATATGAATTTCAAGACCATGAACAAGTTGGTGAAAGGAAATCTTGTGAGAGGAATGCCCACAAAGATGTTTGAAAATTGTGAAACTTGTGTTGCATGTCAAAAGGGTAAACAGCACAGAGTTTCATTCAAGTCCAAGACTGTGAACACAATTACTAAGCCCCTACATTTACTTCACATGGATTTATTTGGGCCTGCTTTTGTGAATAGTTTGAACAAGAAGTCATATTGCCTAATTGTCACAGATGACTTTAGTAGGTTTAGTTGGGTGTTCTTTCTAGCTACTAAAGATGAA
The DNA here is from genome assembly GCA_030686995.1 of Artemisia argyi. Lineage (NCBI taxonomy): Eukaryota > Viridiplantae > Streptophyta > Magnoliopsida > Asterales > Asteraceae > Artemisia > Artemisia argyi. The sequence continues at coordinate 68,146,882 of CM060676.1, read as the reverse complement.
ACTCCAGAGATTCTCAAGGCATTTATAACTAGAGTTGAAAACCTGAATAACCACAAGGTAAAGATAATCAGATGTGACAATGGAACTGAGTTCAAGAATAGTGTGATGAATCAATTCTGTGTGGGCAAGGGTATTCTAAGACAGTATAGTGTTGCAAGAACTCCACAACAGAATGGTGTTGCAGAAAGAAGAAACATGACACTGATTGAGGCTGCAAGAACAATGTTATCTGATTCTAAATTACCTATACCTTTTTGGGTTGAAGCTGTAAACACTGCATGTTTTGTACAAAACAGAAGCAAGGTAGTTAAGCCTCACAACAAGACTCCATGTGAGTTATTTCATGGAAAGAAACCAATGATTGATTTCCTTAAACCATTTGGATGTCCTGTTACTATTTTGAACACTAAGGATCAGTTAGGCAAGTTTGAAGAAAAAGCAGATGAAGGATACTTTGTTGGTTACTCTCTAAACAGTAAATCTTTCAAGGTTTACAATAAGAGAACCAAACATGTAGAGGAGAATTTGCATATCAAGTTTAGTAAGAACACATCTAATGTTGAAGGGAAAGGACCAGAATGGTTATTTAATATTGATATTCTTACCAAGACTATGAATTATGAGCCAGTTATTGCAAGTGTAGACACTAACAAACCTCAAGAAGAATTTGTCTTGGTTGAGAAATTGAAGATTGGTCCAACTTTACTACCCTTTCAGAAGGTTCAAAGTTCACAAGAAGATGTTGTTACTCAAGAGAAACCTTAGGAAACAGAAGAAGGCATTGAGATACCTGTTGATGTTGAAAAGGTAACCAATGAAGCACCTAAAGTTGTTGAAGATGCCTCTCCAACAAGGCCAGAAGACTCTACTGCTGACTCAGAAGACTCTACTGCTAGGCCAAAAGAAACAACTACTGTTTCAATCAATTCTGCTGCCAAGCCAAGTGACTCTACTTCTTCACCAAAGTTTCCATCAGTGGACATTCAGGGTAGGTCTTTTGCTGATCCAAACTATCCTGATGATCCAAATATGCCTCCTCTAGAGAACATTTACTATGATACAGATGATGAAGCTCTGGATGGTAAATTTTTTGGAGCAGATGCTGACATTAATAACATGAAACTCAATGTTCCTGTTAGTCCTACTACTACCACAAGAGTTCATAAGAATCATCCCAAAGATGAAATTCTCAGTGATCCAACATCATTTGTTCAAACAAGAAGAATGACTAAAGAGTAGAAAGATCTACAACATCAAAGTTTCTTTGCAAGATCTCTTCATCAAAGAAACAGTCACAAAGGTCTGCAAAATTGCTTGTTTGCCTATTTTCTATCTCAAATTGAACCCAAAAGCACTTATAAAGCCTTACAAGAGCCAAGCTGGGTGGAAGTAATGCAAGATGAGCTTCTGCAATTCAAACTACAAGAAGTATGGACATTGGTTGATTTGCCAAATGGGCAAAGGGTGATTGGAACTAAATGGGTTTTTAGATGCAAAAGAGATGAAAGAGGGATAGTCATCAGAAACAAGGCAAGGTTAGTAGCATAGGGATACACTCAACAAGAAGGCATTGACTATGATGAAGTATTTGCACCTGTGGCAAGGATAGAGGCCATTAGATTATTTTTGGCTTATGCTTCATATAAAGACTTTGTGGTGTATCATATGGATGTCAAAAGTGCTTTTCTATATGGGACTATCACAGAAGAATTTTATGTGTCTCAACCACATGGTTTTGAAGACCCTGACCATCCTGACAAAGTTTACAAGGTGAATAGAGCGATGTATGGTTTACATCAAGCTCCTAGAGCTTGGTATGATACCTTTTCAACATATTTGTTAGACTCTGGGTTTAGTAGAGGAAAGATTGACAAGACTTTGTTTCTCAAAAGACACAAGGATGATATTTTGCTAGTACAAATCTATGTTGATGACATCATCTTTGGTTCTACAAACAAAGCTATGTGTGTTGAGTTTGAGAAGCTTATGAAGGATAAGTTTGCTATGAGTTCAATGGGGGATCTCACCTTCTTCTTGGGTCTGCAAGTTATACAAAAGGAAGATGGCATATTTATTAGTCAGGATAAGTATGTTAATGACATTTTGAAGAAGTTTGGATTTGAGGATGCTAAGCCTGCAAAGACAACCATGGAATCTAATAAACCATTGTTGATGGATGAAAATGGAAAAGAAGTAGATGTTCACTTGTACAGATCAATGATTGGTTCATTGATGTACCTTACAGCTTCAAGGCCTGATATTATGTTTGTTGTATGTGCCTGTGCAAGATTCCAAGTATGTCCCAAAGAATCACATCTCAATGCAGTGAAGAGAATTTTTAGGTATCTGAGGCATCAACCTAATTGGGCCTCTTGTATCCACCTTTTGATTTGGTAGCATACTCAGATAGTGACTATGCTGGAGCTGCTTGGATAGAAAGTCTACAACAGGAGGTTGTCAATTTCTTGGAAACAGATTGGTGTCATGGCAATGCAAGAAACAAACAGTAGTGACAAATTCTACAACTGAAGCTGAGTATGTGGCTGCTTCAAGTTGTTGTGGTCAAGTGCTTTGGATGCAAAATTAACTACTGGATTATGGGTATAATTTCATGAACACCAAGATTCATATTGATAACAACAGAACACTTTGCATCATTAAAAACACTGTTTTTCATTCTAAAACAAAACATATTGAGATAAGACATCACTTTATAAGGGATTGTTATGAAAAAAAGTTAATTCAAATTGTCAAGATTCATACTGATAACAATGTTGCTGATCTACTCACAAAACATTTTGATGTGGGGAGGTTTCAATTTTTAATTGCTAACATTGGTATGATCAATCTTTGAAAAACTTATCTCCTTATGCTTTTGTAAAGTTTTGTAAAGTAATTGTGCTGCTATTTAAGTTGTTTCTATTGCTTTTTATGAAGTATTTTGCTAGTTAGATCTTACTCTGCTGCTACATGCTATTATACTGCTGAGTATAACTAGTCCATATGCAACATGTGTTTGTGTCTTTTGTGGTTTTTGGACTAACATTTTGCAAGATAAGTTCAAATTGATGATTGTTGCTGTTTATACACAAGTCTAAAGAAACAAGAGCAGAACAATGTCATTCATTCCATGATTAAGCCAAAAGATTACAAACACACTTGTCAAACACAAAAGACTACCAAAGATTACAAGAGATTGCTACATTAACAGACTACATCAAAAGACAACTATCAAAGACTACATCAACGTCTAGGACATGGAAGACCAATAACCACTTCTCTTGACTTTGGCAGAGGAGGGTTTAACCTTCTTATTCTGGGTGGTGGCCTTGGTCTTGATGATTGAGGTCTTTCAAGAGTTGCAGGAGGCTTGCTCTGTGGTTCATCCTCGTCTGATGATGTGCGAAGAAATGGTGAAACAAGTTCTCTTGGAGGTGGTTGGATAGGGATCCAGGGATTGGGATCCTCTGATGATTCTGATGAAGATGGAGACTTGGGGGACATCACACCTTTATCTCTTGATGTGCTTGGAATCTGATTAAGATTTAAGAGATCTTTGAACACAGGGAGGTCATGTTTTCTCTTCCTTGCTTGTTCTTTGGTCCTGCATCCGTTGTGAGGAGGACGGAATGGTGTAGCGTATGGGGGAAGTGGTGTGGAATCATCCGAAGAAGAATTGGATGAAATGTTGATGATTTCTGGGGTGGATTTCATTTTGATTGTGTTTTGATTTGATGGATTGATTATTTTGGAAGAAATTAGGGTTTGTGATTGATAAATTAGGGAAAGATTAGTTCCCTTTTTATATTGATCACAGAGTATGTCGGGCATTAAATGATGAAGATCTTTGACTTTTTGACCAAGAATTACTTATGACTAGTCAACTCTGCTGCTGGCCAAATCACTCTGCTGCTAGTTGTATTACTCTACTGCTAGTTCTGCTGATATCAGGGTTCTGCTGCTATGGTTGAAAGTGTGAGGGTGGTTGTGTAACTTCTACAAACATGTTTAAAACCTAATTAAATCTCACAATTGGTTTCTACGTGCTCCAAATTGAAGTTCTCTCAAACCCTAACACTCCATTATTCTCTAAACCCTAATTCATGGAATCAACACGTACCTGGGCAGAAAGTCACAATAATGTTGCCTTATTGGATGAGAAGATAAGAATGGATGTTGATATTGAATTCTCCAAGTTGGTTAAAATTGAAGAACAAGAAGTTCCAGAATTTGATGTTAAAGCTTGGATGCAAGAATTCACAGCAAGGAAAAAGAAAGAAGCTGCTGCTGCAAGAAGAAAGAGGAAAGTTCTCAGGGGACCAACTCCACTTCAACAGAGAAGAGAGCAAGAGAGATACCTTAAGAATATGAAGGTTTGGCAATTGGTACAATTAAAACACAAGTCAGATCAAGAGGTGTTTAACTTGTATCAGCAAGCCAAAAAGGAAATGGATACCTTCTATCCTATGGGTTGTGAAGAAGATCAAGAACATTTTGCTCAAATGAATAAAAAGTTGGTGCCTGAGAAAGCAAATAAAGCAGAGCTTACTGTGGCAGAGGCTATTGAAAAGGGAATGACTACTTCTAGCAGAGGTACAAAAAGAAAAAGCATAAGGAAGAAAACTTTTGCTAGGAAAAAGCAGAGTATAGCAGTGCAGAATAACTCTGAATCTGATGATGATGATGATGATGATGAGTATGTGGAAGATTTTGAGCATATTCCTCCTGAGCATTTAAAACAACAAATGCAGGTTCTAACTATGATGGCTAAGAGGGAAGAACCTGAGGTGATTGATGTTGAACCAATGGGAATCAAATATCCAATCATTCAAGTGACTACTGGTTATCTTAACACTGTTGGAATTTTTCATGATGTCAAAAAATCTGATGGGAAGACATCTAGATTTCTTATACTTCAACAGATGTTATATTATTTTGACAGAGAGGATGTTTGTACTCTATGGAGGTTGTTCAAAGAAAAGCATGGTGCTATAAAGTTTGGTGTGGGGACTTATAATGATAGGGAAGCTTTGGCTGACTATATCATTTGGAGAGCTTTGAAACTTATGTTTGATCCTTCTATGGAAGACTCAGATTGGACAGAGATTAGAGGGTTCAAAGTCAGAAAATGGATGCTCTTTCAAAGTTCTGGGATACATGTTTTAGATGTTGGGTCACACACTTTATATATGCTGATTGAGAAAGATTATCCTTTGGCTTCTTGCTTTGAAATTATTTATCAGATGGTGAATGGTGCTAGGCAGCTTAAGCTATAAAAGGCTTATGATACTGATGATCAAGCTTTCAACTTGTTGTCAAAATACAAGAAGATTTTTAGTCAATAGTCATCAAAGAAGGAGTAGTGTGTTTGGAAGCATCCTCCTGGTAGTAAATCAAGCTTTGAAGAAACTTAATCATTTAGAAATAAATATTAAGTTTAGGGGAGGATTGTTGGGTTTTGAGATTCTATTGCTCAGAATTTAACTAACTGTCAAACTGCTGCTAATACGAATCTGCTGCTAAGGATAATGATTCTGCTGCTAGTGTAATCAAATTGCTGCTATGAGAGACTGCTGTTGAAGAGTCTGTTGCTATAGAGATAAACTTGTATACACGAGTGGATAATTATAGAATAGATTGTGTGTATATCTTATACGTTTAGAATATTCTTATCTTGTGTAGAAAGTCATTGTAAACCTAATAGGACTCCTTGACCTATAAAAGGAGGTGCCTAGGGTTAGAGTAGGTACGTATTATTTTGTTCTCGTTTACACTTCAAGGTTGTAAAACCCTAGCATTTTCGAGTGCTCGTATAATAAATATATTGAAGTGTTGATAGTTATAATAACTGTTCTTCTTAAGTTAAGCTTTAATATTCTGCGTTATAGCTTAAGTGTTTATTCAAGTCAACTTCTATAAAGATCGTTTGCTCAACTGGGATCAACAAATTGACATACTAATGATTAAGTGTTTAATGACATGAAGATTAAGGAATGAGATTAAGAGATGATAACATGAAATGATGTATGGTCCGTAAGGAATTAATGACCAACATATTGTCTTATTATATTTAGTGACTAACGATTAGTGTTAATGTGGTATAGAGATGGGTTAATCGTAAGATAAGGTATGTGAAGTGTAAGTATGTTCTTGAATGTGTAATAACGATTAATGATGTTATGTAAGTGGTAACAAAAGTAAGATTAGTTTGACACATTAATTGTTAAGTGTCTTGTTGATGCAAATAATGTCTAAAAACGTTATTTCTATCTTTCGATATCTCTACATTTTAATGATAACAAAATGTGAAAACACTTTACGTAAAAATTAACGGAAACAAGTTTTTAGTCGAAATATCCCGTTTTTACATAAATCACTCTAGGTAAGAACAAACAAACTTACAACTTGACAAATGCTCAAAGAAGTGATTTTATGTTTTAAACCTCATATTTTTAATGTGACAAAACTTTCTTTTCAAAAATACATATTACAAATTATTTTTGAAATATAAAGAAATGTTTTAATGGGAAAATAAGTTCAAAATTCATAACAGCTAATTTTTCCCCCTAAATCAGCTCCAAACTTCCCCAAATAAACCTTCACCACTAAAAACAAAAAGATGAGCGTTTTTATATGGCACGGTACCACTAAATTTAGTGGTACCGTCCCCTCCAAACGGCTATTTTTTCACTTCATATAAATACCCATCCATTCCACAGATTTTATGCATCCTTTACACACACAACTTTATGTGATAAAATCCCTTATCACCTAAAATCTTCTTTGGTCATTTAGTTAGGTTATTTTTGTTTAAAGAGTGATTCTTTCATCCAACCAAAGATCACCTACATTCCTCTACTAGTCAAGAGAAGAACACAAAGTATCAAGAAGATACAAAGTCTTAGAGTCTTTGTGTAGTGCACTTGCATTACTTGTTGTTTGCTTGATTGTATCTTGATATACATCAAGTGTTGTAATCTTGTCTTAGCTATCGTGTGTTGATCATTGTGATCTTGTTGAGATCTCGGGGATCTCTTGTAGCTTGTGTGGTATTGTGTTGATCAAGTGGATCAAGAGTAGATTGTGTGGATCATGTAGATTGTGTAAGGATCGTGTAGAGCGTGTGAGAAGTAAGGATCATGTGGATCGTGGTAGATTGGTACTAGCTAAGATTAGTACTCGATATTTAGCTTAGTGTCGGAAAATAACATAAGCAATGTTGTACGGTTTTCTCCGCCTGAAGGGAGTTTGTTGGCATAGTGCTTAGAACTCTCGAGTTGAGTACTCGGGGAGTGGAGTAGGGCGAAGAAGAGCTTCATGACCGAACCACTATATATCTTTTTGTCTCGGTTTGATCTTTCCATATCATCTCTTTATATTTAATACTTATATTATTTAGTGTAGTGTAAAGTTCATATTGGTGTTGATTGATTTCACAAAAGTGCTGAATCAAAGTTTTTCAAAAAAAACTTTCTTAATAAGGAAAAATAAATCGGTAAAACTATTCAACCCCCCACCCCCTTTCTAGTTTTCCACAAGTGGTACCAAAGCCATGTCAGGAAATTTTTTAAAGTAAATTGTATTTTAAAACATGAATCGATCAATGGATTTCGACAAATATCAAGAAGGGCACTCTATACAAATACCACCACTTTTTGAAACCGATTGTTTTATATATTAGAAAACAATATTCGAAACGTATGTGAAATCAAAAGACATTAATCTTTGGCATGTTATTACCGATGGTGACTTTAAACCTATTGAAAAGGATCCTATAACTAAAAAGGATCAAATTATTCCCTATGAGTAACAAAGTGACAATCTTAAAATAAAACTAGCAAAAAATGATGAGGCTAAAATGGTAATTTACAATGCTTTGCCGAAAAAGAAATTTGAAATAATTTTTATGTGTAATACGGAAAAAGATATTTGGAAAACTTTGTTAGTCACCTATCAAGGTAATAATCAAGTCAAAGAGAACAAGATTGATCTTCTTGTTCAACAATATGAACAATTTTCCATTCTGGAAGATGAATCTATTGATAATGCTTTTGCTAGATTTAATACTATTATTACTAGTCTTAAAGCTCTTTGTTAATACAAATATCGCCTAAAAACGTTATTTATATTTTACGATCTTCGCTAAGTTTTGTTAATGACAAATGTAAACTTTTGTTTCTAAGTAAAACACAATCTTAGTTTTAAAGACTTGCATAAACTAGACTTTTGCTACATTTTACATTTCATAAAACACAGCACAAGTTTATTTCTTAAATTAGAAATTGTCACATCACATTTATGGCAAGTTTTGTCATTATGCATTTATGGAAAGAAATGTGTTTGACTAACTTTGTTGTTGCTTGCAAGCTTTCTATTTGACTTGTTATTATGAGATGTGACATTGTTTGGTTGCTAGGAGTAATGAGACAAGACCTTGTTTGGTTTGCAAGATTTATTGCAAACCAACTGCAAGCCCGGCGGTACCCTGGAGGTACACGGGCGGAACCCTTCTCAGGGGTCCGCCTGATCCGCCAGACCTGCAGAAGGTTTTGGCTATAAATATTGAGCCACAAGTTGAATTTTGGTTCATCACTTTACATTACATTTTACACACACATTCATTCTTTCATCTAACCTCTTAACATTTCATATGTGGAGTTTCTTTTTGTAGCAAAGAGATTCACGAGCTTACTAAAAGTAACAGGTATTCAACACAACGTTGCAAGACTTGTTAGCTTAGCATTGTGTAGACTTGTGTAGTTTACACTTCATTTGATTGTGTATTTTCAGTAGTGATCGGTTAGTATTTTAGTCCTCAAAATACAAAGAGTGTTGGGAGTTGTTGTACCCTAGTAAAAGAACTAACGGGAGTGGTTGTGCCCTTGTAAAAGAACTTGACATTTAGCTTTGTATCGGTAAAAGTATAAGCGACGTGTAAGGTTTTCTCCGCCGGTGAAAGGAGCTTGTTGACTAGTGAAAGAAACTCTCGAGTTGGATACTCGGGGCGTGTACGTAGGGCAAGGAAAAAAAGTCCTTGTAGCCGAACCACGATAAATACTCGTGTTGTGGTTTGATCGTTTCTTTCATTTACTTGCATGTTATATATTGTGTTTGTGCATATATCTTTGATCAAACGGAAAGTTTCAAAGCTAACTTAACAAGTTAAAAAGATTTTAATCGGTAAACTATTCAACCCCCCTTCTAGTTTTCCACAATTGGCATCAAGAGCTACGTTACTCAAGCTTTTAAAATATATTGTTTTTAAAACTTGAAACGATCCATGGATTTTGAAAATTACAAAGAAGGGCAATCTATGCAAAGACCACCACTCTTTGAAGCAAACGGTTTTATATATTGGAAAAACCGTTTTGAAACTTACGTGAAATCTAAAGATATAGATTTGTGGTATATAATTATTGATGGTGATAACGCAGTTACTAACATCAAAGATGATGATCAAAAGAAATTAATAGGTAAAAATAATGAAGCAAAAATGATGCTTTACAATGCTTTGCCTAAGAAAGAATACGAAAGAGTCTTTTTGTGTAAAACTGCCAAAGATATTTGGCAATCTTTAATTGTCACTCATCAAGGAAACTCACAAGTTAAAGATAACAAAATTGATCTTCTTGTTCAACAATATGAGCAATTTGTTATTTCCGAAGATGAAATTATTGATAATGCTTTTGCTAGATTTAATACTATTATTACTTCACTTAAAGCACTTGACGAATCTTTTTGTAGTAAGAACTTTGTCAGGAAATTTCTTAGAGCACTCCATTTGAAGTGGAGAGCAAAAGTGACGGCAATTGAAGAATCCAAAGATCTTTCAAGCATGTCACTTGATGAGCTAATTGGAAACCTCAAAGTTCACGAAATGGTAATGGAAAAATATTCGGAACTAGTTAGAGGCAAGAAAGAAAAAGTTAAGTCCATTGCCTTGAAAGCTAGAGTTCAATCAAGTGACGATGAAGAATCTACTTCGGATAGTGACGATGAGGAATATGCTATGGCCGTTAGAGACTTCAAGAAGTTCTTTCGTAGAAGAGGAAAGTTTGTAAGGCAACCTAAAGATGAAAAGAAAACTTTTCGAAAAGATCGTGATGATAGGAAAGGAAAGGTTGAAAGAAAGTGTTATAGATGTGGAGACACAAGTCATCTTGTGGGAGAATGTCCAAAACCACCCAAGAGCAAACCTCAACAAGCTTTTGTGGGTGGTGCTTGGAGTGACTATGAAGGAGATGACGATGAGGCAAAGAATGATGATGTTGCTCTCATGGCTCACAACTCAAATGAGGTATTATCCGACTCATCTTACTCCTCTATTGATGATGACACTTTACAAAAAGAATATAACAAACTTTGTGAATTGAGCTTAAAAATCATAAACAAAAATAAATTTTTGAAAACTAAAAAGGAGTTTTTAGAAAATGAAGTTTATGAGTTAAAGGAAAAAGCTAAGAGATTAGAAAAGAGTAAAGGTATTGACACACCTTGTAAATCATGTGAAGAACTTAAACTAGAAATTGAGAAACTCAAAATTACTCAAAATGATCTAATAAAACAAACCACAAAGTTTAAGAAGTTCGATAAGAGCATTTCTTGTGCAGATGAAATTATGAAACTTCAAAAGTCACCCTTTGATAAAACAGGACTAGGATTTACGAAAATAGAAACTTCAATAGGTCAAATGAAACAAGAAAAGATTGCACAAGAAACAAATAAAATTGCTACAGTAGCCTGCGGATCAGACGAAACCCAATTTAGGGTTCCGCCCGTTGGTCCCGAAGGTTCCACCAGGCCTGCTGCAGCAGTAACCTCATCCACTTCGGATCGTTCAAAATTTGTTAAAGTTACATACAAAAGTGGAACAAAACCTGTGTTTAAAACTGGAATAGGATTTAGTAAAAATGAATTTAGAGCTAAAATTACTCAACCAAGACCTAAGACTCCAATTCCCAAACGCCCCTTTCCAAAGAGCAACTTCAATGCTCGACCAAACTACCAACATATTTGGAACCAAAACACTCCTAGACATTACCAAACTCCAAACCACATGCCATGGAACCCTTATGCTCTATTTTCATACTTGGAACAAATTAATGGCATGCTTAACCATAATGGACCCATGAGAAATTGGGGACCAAATGTTTGAGTGTTTTTCATAAAATAGGTGTGCCTCAAAGTTTGTTTGGATCCGGATGAATGGATCAAAGATAGCGGTTGTTCAAGGCACATGACGGGTAATAAAAGCCTCTTCACAACATATCACATATGTGATGGAGGTAATGTTACGTTTGGTAGTAATGCTAAGAGCAAAATCATCGGAAAAGGTACAATCTCTCATGACTCCCTTTCTATAGATGATGTTGCTCATGTTGATAACTTAGGATTTAATCTTCTTAGTATTAGTCAACTTTTTCGTAATAAGTATAATGTCCTTTTTAGTGAAAACGGTAGTAAAATACTTAAAGATGGTATAACCGTAGCCAAAGGTGTCCTTAAGAACAACATATACGTCATGAAGTTGGATTCAACATCTAGAGACAAACTTTGTCTTACCTCATTAGATGAATCTTCAACTTTATGGCATAGACATTTAGGACATGCTAACATGAGACTAATCCAAAACCTCTCCTCCAAAGACTTAGTTCGAAACCTACCTAAGTTGAAATATGACCAACACTTTTGTGATGCTTGCAAAGTCGGTAAACAAGTCCATGGTAGCCATAAGGCTAAAAACTTGGTTTCTACATCTAGGTGTCTAGAACTTTTACATATGGATTTATTTGGTCCGTCGGTTATACAAAGTTATGGAGGTAACTTCTACACTTTGGTCATAGTTGATGATTACTCAAGATATACTTGGACAAAATTTTTGAAAAGTAAAAATGAAGCTTTTAATAAATTTGAAATTCTAAGTAAGAAAATTCAAAATCAAGTAGGATCTAATATTGTGTCTATTAGAACGGATCACGGTCGTGAATTTGATAATGAATTTCAATTTGGTAACTTTTGTGATAATAATGGAATAACTCATAACTTTTTTGCTCCACGTACTCCTCAATCTAATGGTGTAGTAGAACGTAAAAACCGGACATTGTAAGAGATGAGTAGAACAATGCTTAATGAACAAAACATTCCACAAAAGTTTTGGTGTAATGTCGTCGACACTTCAACGTACATTTTAAATCGAGTCCTAATTAAACCATTTTTGAATAAAACTCCTTATGAACTATATAAAGGTAAAAAGCCTACATTAGGATACTTTAGAGTGTTTGGGAGTAAATGTTTCATTCTTAACACCAAGGATTATCTCACCAAATTTGACCCAAAGTCTTATGAAGGTGTATTTCTTGGATATTCACAAAATAGTAAAGCATACATTGTTTTGAACAAAGAAACCTTAAGAGTCGAGGAATCGTTGAACGTAACATTTGACGAGAGTCCACCTCCCTCTAAGACATCACCTTTGGTAGATGATGACTTAGTTGAAAGCCAAGCAATAGAAAATCAAGAAATTTTAAGTGATGACAAAGAAGATGAACTATTTAACAAAGAACTTGTCAATGTCAAAGAATCTAAAAGTCATCCATTAGATAGTGTCATTGGAAACATTAATGAAAGAACACTAAGGTCAAAAGTTCAAAATGAAAGCAACTACTTTTGTTTTGTGTCAACCATTGAACCTAAAAATATTAATGAAGCTATTAAAGATGAATCTTGGGTAATTTCAATGCAAGAAGAGTTAAACCAATTTGTTAGGAATGATGTATGGACATTAGTTCCTCCACCAAAGAGTCAAACTATAATTGGAACGAAATGGGTATTTCGTAATAAAATGGATGAAAATGGAATTGTGTCTAGAAACAAAGCTAGGCTAGTTGCACAAGGATATAACCAACAAGAAGGCATTGACTACGATGAAACTTTTGCTCCGGTTGCTAGGCTCGAGTCAATTAGAATCTTACTTGCATATGCATGTGCACACAATTTTAAACTCTTTCAAATGGATGTCAAAAGTGCATTTCTAAACGGAGTCATTAATGAAGAAGTGTATGTTGCTCAACCACCGGGCTTCATCGATTTTGAAAAATCAAATCATGTTTACAAACTTAAAAAGGCTCTTTATGGACTTAAGCAAGCTCCAAAAGCATGGTATGATCGACTTAAAACATTCCTAGTTGACCATAAGTATACCATGGGCTTAGTTGATAATACTCTCTTCACTAAGAAGAAAGATTCACATATTATCATAGTCCAAATCTATGTTGATGGCATTATATTCGGATCAACTTGTCAAGAATTATGTGTGGATTTCTCAAAAATCATGCATGACGAGTTTGAAATGAGTATGATGGTGGAACTCAACTTTTTCCTAGGACTTCAAATCAAACAACTAGAAGATGGTATCTTCTTTAACCAATCTAAATATATTAAGGATATGCTTAAGAAATTTGGACTAGAAGATTCGAAACCCATCAAAACTCCCATGTCCACAGAAACTAAACTTACCAAGGATGAGGAAAGTGAATCCGTAGATAGTACTAAATATAGAGGTATGATTGGTAGTCTACTTTACCTAACGGCTAGTAGACCCGACATTATGTTTAGTGTTTGTCTATGTGCTCGTTTTCAAGAAGATCCTAAAACTACCCATCTCGAAGCCGTTAAAAGGATTTTTAGGTATATTAAGGGCACTACACATTTAGGTTTATGGTATCCCAAAAGAACGTGAATTGACACCATAGTGTATGCCGACTCGGATCATGCTGGTGACTATGTCGATAGAAAAAGCACAAGTGGTATTTGTACTTTTGTTGGACATTGTCTCACCTTATGGTTCTCTGAGAAACAAACGACTCTTGCTATCTCAACAACGGAAGCCGAGTACGTTTCGGCCGGAAAGGCATGTCAACAAGCTCTTTGGATGAAGCAAGCTCTTGTCGACTACGGAATTCAACTCAACGACATCACAATTCTTTGTGACAACAAAGGTGCCATTGATCTTAGCAAAAACCCGGTTCAACATGCTCATACCAAACATATTGAAATCCGTCATCATTTCCTTCGTGACAACGTTCAAAAAGGAAATATCTCAATTGAGAAAGTTTCTTCCGAAGATAACATAGCCGACATTCTCACTAAACCTCTTAAACGTGAACCTTTTAACCTTCTTAGACTAGGCTTAGGACTTATGGAACCTACATTGTAGTTCTGGACATTAGACAAAAATCAAAACAAATCCAAAACCATTTTTCTCAGCAGAGTCGGCGGAACCCTCAACCATAACGGACGGAACCCACCTCAGGGTTCCGCCGTATCCGTCGACCTGCAGTATCACATTCTTTGTTTATATTAAACCAAACATCCATTATCTCATACCACCACTTCCAAACTGGTACTATTCACTTTACCACTCATCCACACCTACGAATTCTTGGTCCTCCATTCATTTACATTGCAAATCAATCATCATTGTAAGTATTCTAAACATGATTACAATCCTGATCTGAGTCTAGGAATTCTATTTTTTGCACAAAAACAAAAACTTGGGGTTATGCATTAACTTGAAAAACTCATGCATTAGATTAGGTGTTTAATAAAACTAATCATGTTTCCCATAGTTAGGAATTGCATCTTTTATTAGTATAAACATGTTTGCTAAAACACCCCATGTCAAATCCTTCCAAAAATTTCTCACAAGTAGGACAAATATTTTTTCGTCTCACATTGAGAATACAAAATCAAAACGTTATGTTTAAAACATCACTTGCATAATGTCTCTTGAATACTAAAGGGAATACATAACCAATATGTATTTTTGGGTACATTCAAACGAAGCTACATTGAACTAGGAGCATTTGGGTTATCTTTTGTTTTATCACAAAACTTGCATAAAACGATTTTGAAGCATCAAAATGAGTCAAGATAACCGCACCTCCACATTGTTTTCATATAGGCACACACTAGAACTTCCACATTATAATAGTGGTTTACGTAAACTAAAATGTGAAATTTTGATGTTCTAGGAATCATCATGCCCCCTCTAACCCACTACGACCACAAGGACACCATTAAGTACCTACCAAAACACCACAAAACCAAAGGCCTTACCGCAAATCAAGTAAACGTTTTCAAAGCCCTAGAAAAACACTATGTTCATGAGGGTAGAACCATTGACCCATCTTTCCTAGAAGGCACAAACCTTTACGCCGATTTTGCCACAATCAACTTTGAGTGTCTTTTGAATATCGACGAGCCTATTTGTCCTAGGTTCATTCTAGAGTTCTATGCATCCTCCGTCCTCTCCACAGATGACTATGGTCATATGTCTATCAACTTTAGGGTTAGCGGTCATCAATACTCCTTCACTCTTGAGGAGTTTGCTTAAATCCTAGGTGTCCCAAACCATGGTACTTGCCTCTATTCCGACTTGCACTCCCTCTCAACTCTTGACAACCTCCAAGACCGTATCCACCCTTATGACACACCCCTTGTCTCAAAAGACGTACTCCGTGACCACCTCTTTGTTAGGACCACCACTACTAGGAGAACCCATTCGGGGAATGAGGTCGATAAGGACCCATATGGAATGGAAATGAACGAACTTAAGCCCCAATTCAAGAAATGGGAAGAAGTCCTTAGAGCCAATGTCATTAGCACAATAGGGAACCGTGATCATATCAACCTTTGCCTTTGCTACATGCTCTACTCCTTGTCCGTTAGGCAACCCTTCAACCTTGCCTACTACATGGCCAAGAGAATGGCCGACATTCCCGTGCATGGCACAACGGCTATGCCGTATGGAATGCTCTTGACCCGTCTCTTTAGGTTCATCTCACCCATTCCACCAACTCCAAACGGTCTTCGCCTTAACTACTCTCTCATCCCACACACCTTTGTCCCACTAAGTGATAAGAGAGTGTACAAAGCCCAAGGAAAACGTCCACATCCTCCTACCTCATCTTCGTCTTCCTCAATGAGTGAAGATGACAATTTGCCAAACTCTAGGCTCCCTCCTCTCGAATACCTTTCTCAACTTCCGGATATTCCTAATGAGTCGGAGGAGTTCAAGCAAACAAAAGGGGATGTTTAAGAATCTTGGAAGATTCCTTGGAAAGCTCAAGAACAAGATCGACCGTCAATGAGTGCGGGTGTGTTAGGAGTGTTTGGCACAAGGTGCTATTTAAACAATTTGGTTGTGTAAACAATGGTGCTCTTGAATTTATGTGTTGGTAGGATGTTTGATACTATTTGAAACATGTTTTAACTAACAATGATGCAGAGAGACAACTTTTGGCAAGTTGTCAAATTTTCAAGTTTATGATATTTTCACTAAGTATAGTGAAATTCTCGACCTCAAGGTCAAAGTCCTATGAAATGCGTGTTTACGTGTCTAATTTTTGCATTGCCCAACCAGAAATGCCTTATCTCTTTGATTTTAGGAGTTTTCGAAAATTTTGAAAATCGACTCGCGGGTCAAAAATGTGGACTGCCACTTTTTTTTATGCCTGGCGGATCTGGCGGTACCCAAAATTGGGTTCCGCCAGTGCAATTTCTGGGAATTCCAGAATTTGCCCAACGGACCAGGCGGCACCCTCAAATGGGTTCCGCCTGTGTATTCTGAGGGTGCCGCCAGCCTCCTGCAGAATTTTAGTTTTCATTTTCACAATTTCCACATCCAAACACCAAAATCCAATCCTTTTAGGTAGAAACCCATTACTTGCAATGTGTTTAGCAAAATAGGATACTCCTTCTTCCATAAACTTAACCAAAACCAATTCCCGCCAAAATTCAAATTTAACCATAACAACCTCAAGGACCCCTCAAACATTAAGGAAGGAACCCTTTTAAGGGATCCTTGAAATCCCTCAGATTTTTACTATCACAAATCCACCAAAACCACTAAGCATTTAGTGCAAAACTTGTCTTCTCACTTCACCATTTTCATTGGATTGAATTCCATGACATGACAACCCACAATTAGTTTTCCAAATCATTAGAAACCTCCATTTTTGTATGGACTAACATCAAATCCAAACACTCCTTTCCATAATTCATCAACACTATAAATTAAGCCATCCTCAACACCATCAAATCACACCTTCCTCAACACAATTTCTGAACCTTATAAACCATTCTTCAACCATGACTAAGTCAACAAACACCTCTCAACCATCAAGACCCATCCGGAAAACCGCCCGGATTAGTGTTAAACCACTATGGTCCAATCAACCCATCAACCTAACCTCCTCATCCTCGGATGAATTCACATCACCCATCAAAAATGAACACTTTTTGAACCTTGCATCTCCATCACCATCACCCAATGAACCAAATGAGCTCACTCCACCACCAACTAAATCACCTATTGATCTAACTCCACCAAGTGCTCCAACTCAACCATCCAAAACCTCATCCCCATCACCATTACCCAAAATTGAGCCAATGGAACTCTTTGGGTCTCCTCCCACATCACCACACCCATTTGTCCAAGATCTTAATGATCTTCCACTAAGACCTTGATGAGGATCTTAACCTTAACCAACCATCACAACAAGTGTACCATCCACCCACACCATTGTTGTTTCATTCCATCTACCATGACATCCATGGTCCTCTATATGGAGAACCAAACTTTGAAAACCATGATCACCCAAATCCACCACACCCTCAACCTCATACCTTTGAGTCTTTATTTCCTTCATATGAGGATATCCAAAACATGGTTGAAAACCATCTCCATCAAGCAATGGAATTTCAAACCCCATTGCTTGACTCAATACCAAACCCATCATCCACCTAAGAACCACAAACCAACCAACCCTCAAACCAAGAAACCAAAACCAACCCATTTCAACCCACTCATCCCCATGCTTGCTCAAATTGTGAGCAAATGGGTAAAACCATCAAAACATTGCTTAACCAATTCCAAAATGAAACCCGTTTTGCATTCCAACATGTCATTGAACGTTTGGATGCACTTTCCCACCCCAACAAACCCTAGAAAACCTATGGAGGCCGTTTGCCCCAATCTAGGAATGTAGGATTTTATTTTATTTTCTTGGTTATTTTTTAGTTTTTGTGTACAAGTAGAAGAATAAGTCCACATTTCTTGAACTTTCAATACTTAATATGATTTTCATAAATTAAGTAAAACAAGTTTAATATAAGTTTTTTTAAGTCTTAAAAACCAAGATCTTGTGAGTTACTTAAAAACAAAGTGTATGTTTTGTCATCAACAAAAAGGGGGAGTTTGTTAATACAAATATCGCCTAAAAACGTTATTTATATTTTACGATCTTCGCTAAGTTTTGTTAATGACAAATGTAAACTTTTGTTTCTAAGTAAAACACAATCTTAGTTTTAAAGACTTGCATAAACTAGACTTTTGCTACATTTTACATTTCATAAAACACAACACAAGTTTATTTCTTAAATTAGAAATTGTCACATCACATTTATGGCAAGTTTTGTCATTATGCATTTATGGAAAGAAATGTGTTTGACTAACTTTGTTGTTGCTTGCAAGCTTTCTATTTGACTTGTTATTATGAGATGTGACATTGTTTGGTTGCTAGGAGTAATGAGACAAGACCTTGTTTGGTTTGCAAGATTTATTGCAAACCAACTGCAAGCCCGGCGGTACCCTGGAGGTACACGGGCGGAACCCTTCTCAGGGGTCCGCCTGATCCGCCAGACTTGCAGAAGGTTTTGGCTATAAATATTGAGCCACAAGTTGAATTTTGGTTCATCACTTTACATTACATTTTACACACACATTCATTCTTTCATCTATCCTCTTAACATTTCATATGTGGAGTTTCTTTTTGTAGCAAAGAGATTCACGAGCTTACTAAAAGTAACAAGTATTCAACACAACATTGCAAGACTTGTTAGCTTAGCATTGTGTAGACTTGTGTAGTTTACACTTCATTTGATTGTGTATTTTCAGTAGTGATCGGTTAGTATTTTAGTCCTCAAAATACAAAGAGTGTTGGGAGTTGTTGTACCCTAGTAAAAGAACTAACGGGAGTGGTTGTGCCCTTGTAAAAGATCTCGACATTTAGCTTTGTGTCGGTAAAAGTATAAGCGACGTGTAAGGTTTTCTCCGCCGGTGAAAGGAGCTTGTTGACTAGTGAAAGAAACTCTCGAGTTGGATACTCGGGGCGTGGACGTAGGGCAAGGAAAAAGAGTCCTTGTAGCCGAACCACGATAAATACTCGTGTTGTGGTTTGATCGTTTCTTTCATTTACTTGCATGTTATATATTGTGTTTGTGCATATATCTTTGATCAAACTGAAAGTTTCAAAGCTAACTTAACAAGTTAAAAAGATTTTAATCGGTAAACTATTCAACCCCCCTTCTAGTTTTCCACACTCTTGATGAAGGTAACTCTAGTAAGAACTACGTTAGGAAGTTTCTTAGGGCTCTACATCCCAAATGGAGAGCAAAGGTCACCGCCATTGAAGAATCAAAGAACTTGGCGACGTTATCACTTGATGAACTTATAGGAAACTTGAAAGTTCATGAAATGATAATCAAGAAAGATTCTGATATAGTTAAATTGACGGCGGTCTGACGGCGTAGGTATCTATAACCTGACGTCGTCAACTTTGTAAATCTATATATACTTTTCGATTTTTTATTCATTAGTGTGATACTTTGGAGACTCAAACCCTAGGACGAATTTCACAGCTTTTGTAAGGCTTTCATAACCTCTTTTCTTTCATGTTCAATTGAAGTTAAGTTCTCTTTCAATCATTCAATATGTCTATGTGTTGTTTGATTATCTGTTTATCTGTTCCTTATTTTAACATGCTAGCTTAAGTTAATTAGTGTTTGCTTAGATCTAATGAAACCTAGTTATTGATTATTGTTGCGTTGTCTATTGTTTAGTTGATTGATTCACGTTAGGCTAAGAAAACTGGCTGAGCTCAACTATCTTGAACGTCTTAGAAAATGTAACCTATTGTACAACTAGGTTTTTCTCGTTGTATTTAATGCGTGAGTTGAGGTTTATGATCCTATGATTGCGTAATTGACTTACGGTTGTAGGTGAAATTGATATTCATAGAGTTGGGGAATGTAGCACACCCCCACGACTGGTATTAAGGAATAAAATGCTTCAACTAAAACAACTGCACTCTGACATTCAACAATACAATAAAAGATAACTAGGGAGTAATTAAGTCTAAGTAAACACGCTTGTCTCACTATAAGAAGTTCACCAAATTTACTTTTCTTGTTATTTTAATTTATGCTTATTATAAGTAGCTTTTGGGAGCAACTAATTCCGCCCACTCATCTAAAAATAGAGATATTTACCTGCTTTCATAAAATATAAAATATACAAAAAGAATCATCCGTCACCTTTAGGCTTAAATTGTCATACACTTCAACCTAAGGACACTATTCCCCTAGAGAACGATCAAATCCCCCGGACATACCTATACTACACTACAATGACCAGGTACACTGCCTGGAGGATTGCAAGCTTCTCAAGATCCCTTGAGAAATAAAACCTTTTGCGTGGTCGCAATCCTCGCATCAAGAATGTAGAATTACATTGAAAAAGTAAGACAACTAAGACTTGGGACTGGAGATGCTGAAGCACTTCGTGATTTTGTTCGTATGCAAAGGCGAAACAAAAATTTCTTTATGCGATGGATATCGATGATGATGGTTGTTTGCAAAATGTGTTTTGGGCAGATGCAAGGTCTAGGGCAAGTTACGAGTCACTTGGTGATGTTGTGTCTTTTGACAGCAGTTACTTAACTAACGAATATAGTATGCCTTTTGCTCCTTTTGTTGGAGTGAATCATCCTGGACAATCTATCTGATTTGGATGTGGCTTACTATCGAGATAGGATAAAAAGACGTATGCATGGTTGTTTAAGTGGTAGCGTAGGGATTGCACCAGGCTTTACCTCTCAAGGGATCTTGAGAAGCTTACAACCCCCACCAGGCAGTGTACCTGATCGTTGTAGTATAGTATAGTGACAAGTACCGGGGGATTGATCGTTCAGCTAGGAATAGTGTCGCTAGGATTAGAAAACCTAAATACTAGATCTAGAGATGAGGGATGATTCTTTTTGTATTTTTATATTTTTAGGAAAGCAAGTAAAAATCTCGGGTTTGAAGGATTTTGGCGGAATTAGTTGCTAGCCAACTAACCCAATACTAAGATGTAATCAAAATAAAATACTAAAAATGAAATTAAACTATATTAAACTAAAGTTGTGAGCAATAAGTGGGAGAAATGTGTTTACTTAGATTTCACTACTCCCTAGTTATCTTTTACACGTTAATTACTTGTTATAGTTGCGTGGATGAAGGATTGTATTCCTTAATACCATTCATGGGGTGGCATACTTACTTCCCCAATCCTATGAGTGCCTACTTCACTCCTATGTCGAGCCTGCAAGAAGCTCCTAACATGGGATCATTAGAATTTACTCATGCATTAAATACAACCAATAAAACCTAGTACACATCGGTTCATGTTTCCTAAGACGTTCAAGCATGTTACACAATGGAGATCTGCCAGTTTTCTTAAGCCTAACATTGAAATCATTCATCCAATACAACCATAAACAAGTAATCAACACATAATCAACATCTAGGTTTCATTAGATCTAAGCAAACACAAGATAAATCTAGCCTAGCATGTTGAAATCAAGACAAGCACAAGATATAGACAACCAACACATAGACATATTGATTGAATTAAGAAAAGACTTATCTCAATAACACATGTAAGGATTCAAGGGTTGAAAACCCTTGAAAAGCTGTAAAATTCGTATATGGTTCGGCCTTAGGGTTTCTCCAAACTTGTTCCCTTTTTTTATGAATGAAAATTAGAAAACTATATATAGATATTAGAGGCTGACGGCGTCAAGAACAAATGGGTGACGCCGTCATCTCGCCGCCAAAATAATCTTCGGACTGCCTTGATCTACATCTGACGCCGTCATGTTGCCCACTTTTGCAGGCCGTCACACTTTTAACTCTTGACGCTCTACTTGTGACGCCTTCATGTTTGTACTGGGTCGTCATGATATTTACTCTTGACGCCGTCAAATTCTTCCTCTTGACGCCGTCACACACTGTTCCCATCATGGAAAATTAAGTCTTTGGCGTTTTCTTCACTTTTATGCTCCAAAAACATCCGAATTGCTTCCTTTTCCAGATTTCACTCCCAAAGTACCTAAAATCACAAAAGGAACGATTTAGGGCAATATTTGATCAAATAAATTCAATTCCGGGCTTAAATGACCCCCTAAAAACGGATCATTTTTCACCTCATCATATACCCTTACACTTGAGATTTGCTTGTCCTCAAGCAAATGCGCTTTTATTCTAGTCAAAATACAAGTTAGGGGTCATTTAACACTAATATAAAAGTAATTACAACAAATAATCGTTCCACTAAAGACCAAAGACAAGCACGGAGGTTATACACTAGCACCTCACAAATAGTGTTTAGATACTCACATCTCTCGGGTGTAATAAAGTAATATCACATTATGGAGACGGAAGATATCTCTCACTACCTGTCATAGCAAAATAGATTACCATAGGCTTGGGAAAGGATCAAACCTCCACCACATGGCGTAAGCACCTAGGATAAACTATCAAATAGGTCTTTTAAAGGGTTGTAACGTTAGGTGTAGGGATATGAAATACACGGTTTTGTTGGATATAGGCAGTCTTTACTGGTGGCGAGTTAACAATCTTGGTTAATTACATGTACAATGTGGCGTTGCTAAGCCAAGACTAGACTCGACTTAAGCTAATAAATGAAAAATAACAAAAACATAAAATGAACATAGAATAAAACGGGATGGTAGTCCGTATGTTTTTTCTCTTTTCCTTTTTCTATTTTTTTTTCTTGATTTTTTTCGATTTTTTTTTTTTTTTTTTTTTGCATATACTCTTACCCTACCATCCAAAATAATACATCATAGGGAATGAAAATTCCCCTTACACTTGAATTTTTACATACTTTACAAATAACTAATCTAATGACTCGAATTAAGAAAATCAAAACACTTGGAGTACTTTTAAGATTAACGTACATATGGGGGTAATATATGATGTTCTTCCCCATTACTCCATACAATAAGTACTTTACCCATGAGTCCCAATCGTCCCAAAACAATATGTACAAGGATATGACTCGACTTAGCAACCATGTAATCAATTAGATAGTTAACTTAGGGTTTAACAAATAACAATAATGCACTAAAGATGAGTGCATACACGGAAGGCTAAGGCGATTTGGGTGTACATTTAAGTGGGGTGTAACAAATTCTTCCTTTAAGTAAAATGCTTAAAGTTAGAAACGAAAAGATAGGCTCGAAGGGGTGTACTAGGGGTTTCGTATACTAAAAATGAGTACAACGCTAAGGGTGTGGGAAAAATTAATTGACTTAACTAGCCAAGTAATATGACTTAAATGGTCAAGTAATTATGATACAGGTTTAACACAAGGGTGATCCTAATGCCTCTTATCATGTAGTAAATCCTACTACACGAATGTAGTCTCACTAGCGGTCTCGGGATGCATCACTAATGCAAGTTCTAGAATCTAAATGCTACCGGTACACTCATAAGCACTAATAGTAAATGCTTTTCCTATCAAATCTAAAGGCGAACCTCACATATTTGGGTGGAAAATTTTTCTGAATAGTACGGTTATGTGCTAGTCATACAATCTCCTATCCATGAGACGCTTGCTATGGCTAAAGTTTCACTCCTAAATGTTGTAAAAAAATTTAAATTTGGCGCTAAAATTGCACTAACAAGTATTTCTCATAGTTTTATTACACATCTACCATTAAACAAACAAACTCAAGCGAAAGTGTATCTATAAGGTATCATCATTTTACCCTCCCCTTACACTTAGGATGAACATTGTCCCCAATGTTCAAGTAAAGAATGTAAAAGTGAAAAAGTAAAAAGAATGAAATCAAATACTCCCTTGATTCGCTCGGTATGGATAATAAGGTGGCCAGGTTAGATCTTCCTCCAAGAAAATGAACAATCAAAGCTTCCCTTCCAGAAATATAAATCATCTTCTTGTCATGCATAACCTGTAAATCCTGAGAAAACAGACAAGGCAACCTCGCATAAAATCGGCGGCAATCTACATAAGTTACTAAATCCTAGAAAACAAAATAAGATATAATGCTTGTGGAATGAAGTTTGCAGATTTCCTGGAGATTATAAAACTTAATAATTCAACAAAAACTTTAAGACTCCGTTAGAAAAACAAAACTGGTAAAATTTCCAGGTTTTTACACGTGACGCCGTCAAGAGCAAGCTCATGACGCCGTCAGAAGTGACCTGCAGAAATTCTTGTGTTAAGTTTCCGGAAAATTTCTGGAAAAACTTGGTCCTACTTCCTGAAAAATCATGCAAAACTTCATTATGACTCAATACAAGCATTTGACTCTAACAAATACGAATATACATGTTCACTTAATATTGTGGAGAATCATGATCGGTTTGTTTCTTAAAAACTTATTTGGGGTTTCCCCTTACACTTTTCTTTTGCAAAAATACCTTTAGGGTGAAGTTAAGACTAGGCCAAAACAACAAAAATAAAGTATTTCCACTTTTTAGTTTAGAAACATGACCTACCAACAATAAAAATAAAACATGCATACGGAAGCAAATAACAAACAAACAAAATAAAATCACACAAAGCATGGGTTGCCTCCCAAGAAGCGCTTTTCTTTATTTACGAGTCTTGTAGCTAGACTCACGGCCATGGGTTACTACGTGACCTCGTCCTCAAACGTTACATCTTCCTCACCAATCATTTCATTATTATTTTCTTGATAATGTTTTACACGTTGTATGTTAACAGTAAATTCTCTACCTTCATCGTCTAATAATACAACGGCTCCAGTTCTAGAGGAACTTTTCACCGTGAATGGTCCATACCATCTAGACTTGAGTTTCCCTGAAAATAATCTTAACCGAGAATTATACAATAGGACTTTGTCCCATTCTGAAAATTCCTTGGGTTTCTTAATTCTTTGATCATGCCATCTTTTTGCCCTTTCTTTATATGTAATGGAAGACTCATAGGCTTCTAATCTAAGCTCATCAAGCTCATGTAATTGCAAGAACCTATTGGTTTCGGCAATTGTATAATCTAAGTTACATGCCTTAAGCGCCCAATAAGCCTTATGTTCTAATTCTACTGGCAAGTGACATGCCTTACCATACACCATGCGAAACGGGGTCATTCCAATAGGTGTCTTGTAGGCGGTTCGGAATGCCCATAAGGCTTCGTCGAGTTTAAATGACCAGTCTTTTCTATTCTGACTAACCATTTTTTCAAGTATTCTTTTAATAGCCCTGTTTGTGTTTTCGACCTGGCCGTTGGTTTGTGGATGATAGGCGGTGGAAAACCGATGGGACACTCCATACCTCTTCATGACCTTCTCCATTTGCGCATTGCAAAAGTGGGTCCCCCTATCACTGATGAGGGCTTTAGGAATCTCGAATCTAGCGAAAAGCTTTTTTAGAAAATGAATAACTACCCTGGCATCATTGGTCCTAAGGGCTTGTGCCTCTACCCATTTCGAAACATAATCGATGGCAACTAAAATGTATTCGTTCCCCCCTGAAGATGGAAAGGGTCCCATGAAGTCAATTCCCTAGCCATCGAAGACCTCACATACTTGTATAAAATTCTGAGGCGCTTCGTCCCTATGTGATATGTTACCGGCCCGTTGACATGCATCGCATGCCTGTACCATTTCTTTGACATCACGGAAAATTGTGGGCCAATAGAATCCCGCGTCGAAAATTTTTCGGGTGGTGGTGCTTATCCCATGATGCCCTCCAGAGGGACCAGAGTGACATTCCCTCATAATCTTCACTGCCTCACTTTCCGAAACACAACGTCTTATTATTTGGTCAGGTCACCTTCGGAATAAAAATGGTTCATCCCAGAAGTAGTATTTTAACTGAGAAAATAATCTTTTTCTTTCGTACTTAGTCAGGTGTTCTGGAACGAGTCTGCTTGCGTGATAGTCGGCAAAATCGACGTACCAAGGCTCCGAATCAATCATTGACATGAGTTGTTCGTCAGGAAATGAATCCCTAATCTCACACCTATCGTGCTCATCCAAGGGGTTTTCAAGACGAGATAGATGATCAGCGGCCAGATTTTCTGCCCCCCCCCCCTCTTATCACGAATCTCAACATCGAATTCTTGTAAAAAAAAGATCCACCGAATTAGTCGTGGCTTAGCATCCTGCTTAGCAAAAAGATATCGAAGAGCCGAGTGATAAGTGAAAACGACTGTCTTTGAAAGGACAAGATATTGCCGGAATTTGTCGAATGCGAACACTACGGCTAACAATTCCTTTTTGGTGGTGGAGTAATTCTCTTGAGCGGGATTCATAGTTTTACTAGTGTAGTAAATAGGTTGGAATAGCTTGTCACGCCGTTGGCCCAATACAGCCCCGACAGCAAAATCGCTAGCGTCACACATGATTTCAAACGGTAACTCCCAGTTGGGTGTAATCATGATTGGAGCTTGTGTGAGCTCTTTTTTTAAGAGATCGAATGCATCCTTGCATTCTTGGGAGAAATCGAATGGAGCATCCTTCATGAGAAATTGAGTCATTGGCCGAGCTATTTTGGAGAAGTCTTTGATGAATCTCCGATAAAACCCGGCGTGCCCCAAGAAGCTCCGTATTGCTTTAACAGTCGTGGGGTATGGTAACTTAGATATAGCTTCAACTTTAGCTTGGTCCACCTCTATCCCATTTCCTGAGATCTTATGCCCTAACACAATCCCTTCTTTCACCATAAAATGACATTTTTCCCAGTTTAACACCAAGTTGGTTTCCTCACTGCGTTTAAGCATTTTTTCTAGATTAGCAAGACAGCGGTCGAAGGAGTCCCCGAAGACCGAAAAGTCATCCATGAACACTTCCATGCTGTCTTCCATAAGTTCGTGAAAGATTGCGGGCATGCATCGTTGGAAAGTGGCGGGGGCATTACATAGCCCAAAAGGCGTCCTTTTGTGGGCGAACGTTCCTTAAGGGCAAGTAAACGTGGTCTTTTCTTGGTCCTCAGGTGCTATGGGAATTTGAAAATACCCTGAGAATCCATCCAAGAAGCAATAGTACTCGTGCCCAGACAATCTCTCTAACATTTGGTCAATGAATGGTAAGGGAAAGTGATCTTTCCTCGTGGCATCATTGAGCTTTCGATAGTCAATGCATACCCGCCATCCAGTGACCGTTCTCTTGGGTACCATCTCACCCTTGTCATTCTTAACTACAGTCATTCCACCCTTCTTAGGTACAACCTGTACAGTACTGACCCATGGGCTATCCGAGATTGGGTAGATCAATCCTGCATCCAGAAGTTTGATGACTTCTTTCTTTACCACTTCCTTAATGTTGGGGTTCACCCGCCTGGGGTTGCACGGTAGGTTTATAATCTTCTTCCATGAGAATCTTATGTGTGCAAAAAGTTGAGTCAATCCCCTTAATGTCGTCTACACTCCATGCGAGCACTCCCTTATATTTCTTTAGGACCTCTAAGGGTTTACCTTTTTGTTCATGTTCGAGGGAAGAGTTTATGATTACCGGCAGTTGGTCCTCTCCCTGAAGGAAGGCATACTCTAAATGGTTAGGAAGTTTCTTAAGATCTAACTCAGGAGGTTTGATAATAGAAGGTTTAAGCTTGTTTTCGGGCTTTCGGAGCTTGAGATGCTCCGTTGCCTCTTGTCTAGGGTAGAAGGAGACTGCACCAACATCCTCTATCTTTTCCACCTCTAGCAAAGGCAGAAAACTCTCGTCCCGTAACCAGCCTTCCTCGATTTGTTCATCAACACAGCTATCAATGACATCTGTGAGTTCATCGACCTCCCCAATGAAATAGAGCCGGTTAGCTGCTTTGAGAGAGAGATCCATAGAGTCCTTAATGTCGAACGTTGTGCTATCGGTTCCCACTCGCAAGGTTAACTTGCCGTCATAAACATCAATGACTGCACGAGCGGTAGCAAGAAATGGTCTCCCTAAGATGATGGGTACCAAGTTATCCTCCTCCATATCTAGGATTACGAAGTCGACCGGGAATTTGAATTTCCCAACTTTGACTAGCACATTCTCGCATATCCCTACGGGGTACTTGACTGATCTATCGGCTAGTTGGATGTTCATACGGGTAGGCTTTAATCCAGAGTATCCTAATTTAAGGAACATAGAGTGAGGCATGAGATTGATACTCGCCCCCAAATCGGCAAGAGCATTCTTTATTGATAGAGATCCTATGGAGCAAGGCAAGGTGAAGCTGCCTGGATCGTGTACCTTTTTTGGTAGCCCTCGATGGGTCACCACCGAGCATTCTTCCCCCAGGGTCACAAGACCCTCAAGTTTCTTTCGGTTAGCGAGTAGTTTTTTAAAGTATGCGCTATACTTCGGCATGTGATAGCAAGCATCAAGGAGGGGTATGGTGACTACTGAGTCTTTTAGGTATGACAAGAATCTTTTATTATCATTCTCAGTTTTCTGGTTTTTTAATCGGGATGGGAATGGGATTCTCACAGGTTGGTTAGGTGGGGTTGATGGGGAAGGGGTCGTCAAGGGAGGTTGGTTGGGAGTCTCGTTGCCCACATCCTCCTCCTCCTCGCGAGGCTTGTTTGGATCGGGAGTGATGGGGGACGAGTTCGGGTAAGGGGGGGGGGGGGTCCTTGGTTGTTGTTCCAGCTTAAGTGGTTATCGCGAGCATGGGGTCTTTTTTGCTTACTGATGGCATTTCAAGGTTATCGAGGGCTGAGTTAAGCTTGTTGAACCATTCTCCAATGTCATGCTGCTGCTCGTCAACAAGTTCGTTAAGACCTTTTAATTGCAAGCCTTTTTCTTGAGTGAAGTGACCAAGGTTATCCTCAAAAGTGCTCCTGATTTCGAATTCAGGACCTTCCTCTCCTTTTCTATTTACCAGATTCCCCCAGAGGGTGTAATCGTCATTTTGGTAAAAAGGCAAAAGGGAGGGATCAGCATAGATGCCACCTCCTGACAAGCATGCATGTTCAGTCGTGGCTTCTCCTCCGCATTCCTCTACCTCATGCGGGCCCCCACAGTAGTCGCAGATCAAGTAAGGATTTGAAAGTTGTTTAGGTAACTGCGACCCAGCTAGGTACTCCATTCTTTTGTGAATTTTTCTTAACCGATCTGAAGTGATTTCAGAAATGCTGACAGTCGACTCAGGTTCATCCCAAGTGTCATCCTGGTCTTGAGCATATTCTTCAATCCTATCCCATCCTTCTTCGGCACTAAGATTGGCTAATCTCTCTTTTCTAGATTGGTTGATCCCGTTTCGATCATTAGAGGAGACATTGTCGTAGAAGATTTGGACCAAAAGCCAAAGTTCGATGCCATGATGGGGAACTTGTCTTATTAAATCCTTAAATCTAATCCACGATTTATGGAAGGGTTCGTCCTTCCCTTTTCGGAAACGGAGGATCCTATCTCTAAACGCTGAGGTTTTTCCAGGTGGAAAGAACTTCTCATAGAACTTGGATATGAGTTGCTCCCATGTGAAAATAGATTCAGAAGGGAGTTTATCATACCACTCTTGGGCTTTTTCATATAGGGTGAAAGGAAAGAATCGTAATCGGGACGTGTCTCTAGTAGCCCCATCCGTATGGAGGGTGTCTACTATTTTCAAGAAGTTTTTAATGTGTTGAATGGGATCTTCCTCATCTAATCCACAAAACTTACACACACTTTGGACAAGCCAAACATCGGTCGCATGCAAGACCTCATTGGTGTGTTCGTTTGGGTAGACAATGGCATTTGAGAAGCCACGAGGGTTTGGGGAGGAGTAGTCCTTAAGGCGCTTAGGAGTAGGAGTTGCGGGGGTACTCATCTCGTTGTTGGGTTGGGAGCTAGGGGTTGTAATGTGATTTTCCGAATTTTCTTCAGAAAGGGGTGCATCAAAATCGATGGCTATGCTAGATGGTTCAGGTGTTGAGTGAGATCGTCTTAACCTACGCATTTCTCTATCGGGTTCTGCGTAAGGCAAGACAAGGTTTCTAGCGGAACTACGACTCCTAGTGATCCTAAGGTTAGAGAATTCGTCGGTTGCCATGATGGCGGGTGGTGAAGAGTTACGAACAAAAACACAAAGAAATAAGATAGACTAAAGAAAATCTAAAAATAAAAATAAAATCTTACTAGAAAGGAATCTAGCAAGTAGACCTAATAAAAAGAGATTCTAACCTAGACAATAACTATTCCCCGAGTTGCGGCGCCAAAAACTTGGTAGCGTAGGGATTGCACCAGGATTTACCTCTCAAGGGATCTTGAGAAGCTTACAACCCCCACCAGGCAGTGTACCTGATCATTGTAGTATAGTATAGTGACAAGTACCGGGGGATTGATCGTTCAGCTAGGAATAGTGTCGCTAGGATTAGAAAACCTAAATACTAGATCTAGAGATGAGGGATGATTCTTTTTGTATTTTTATATTTTTAGGAAAGCAAGTAAAAATCTCGGGTTTGAAGGATTTTGGCGGAATTAGTTGCTAGTCAACTAACCCAATACTAAGATGTAATCAAAATAAAATACTAAAAATGAAATTAAACTATATTAAACTAAAGTTGTGAGCAATAAGTGGGAGAAATGTGTTTACTTAGATTTCACTACTCCCTAGTTATCTTTTACACGTTAATTACTTGTTATAGTTGCGTGGATGACGGATTGTATTCCTTAATACCATTCATGGGGTGGCGTACTTACTTCCCCAATCCTATGAGTGCCTACTTCACTCCTATGTCGAGCCTGCAAGAAGCTCCTAACATGGGATCATTAGAATTTACTCATGCATTAAATACAACCAATAAAACCTAGTACACATCGGTTCATGTTTCCTAAGACGTTCAAGCATGTTACACAATGGAGATCTGCCAGTTTTCTTAAGCCTAACATTGAAATCATTCATCCAATACAACCATAAACAAGTAATCAACACATAATCAACATCTAGGTTTCATTAGATCTAAGCAAACACAAGATAAATCTAGCCTAGCATGTTGAAATCAAGACAAGCACAAGATATAGACAACCAACACATAGACATATTGATTGAATTAAGAAAAGACTTATCTCAATAACACATGTAAGGATTCAAGGGTTGAAAACCCTTGAAAAGCTGTAAAATTCGTATATGGTTCGGCCTTAGGGTTTCTCCAAACTTGTTCCCTCTTTTTATGAATGAAAATTAGAAAACTATATATAGATATTAGAGGCTGACGGCGTCAAGAACAAATGGGTGACGCCATCATCTCGCCGCCAAAATAATCCTCGGACTGCCTTGATCTACATCTGACGTCGTCATGTTGTCCACTTTGCAGGCCGTCACACTTTTAAATCTTGACGCTCTACTTGTGACGCCTTCATGTTTGGACTGGGTCGTCATGATATTTACTCTTGACGCCGTCAAATTCTTCCTCTTGACGCCGTCACACACTGTTCCCAGCATGGAAAATTAAGTCTTTGGCGTTTTCTTCACTTTTATGCTCCAAAAACGTCCGAATTGCTTCCTTTTTCCAGATTTCACTCCCAAAGTACCTAAAATCACAAAAGGAACGATTTAGGGCAATATTTGATCAAATAAATTAAATTTCGAGCTTAAATGACCCCTTAAAAACGAATTATTTTTCGCCTCATCATTAAGTCATGGTTAGAATGTATGGATGGGCGTCTACCAAGTGCAATAATAACAGACCAGTGTCCATCAATGAAAGTAGCAGTGGCAGAGGTATTCCCAGAAGCTCGTCATCGTCTTTGCCTTTAGCACATTATGAAAAAAGTCCCATAAAAATTAGGTGGGTATGGTGAATATAAAGTAATAAACAAGATTTTAAAAACCCTTTTGTACGAATCTGCGGTGTGTCGAGATTTTGAAGATGGTTTGTATGATATACTCAATAATCACTAGTATGGTATTGTGGTTAGATTGATTCAATTATGAAAGAAAACTAGAGAGAGAAAGAAGTGGGGAGTTTTCTAGAGAGAGAGAGAGAGGATGAGAGAAAATGTAGAATGTTAGATTGAGAATGAAAAGCTCCAACCCTCTCCACATGTGGAGAGGGGTACTTATAGTTTCCTACAAAACACCCACACCCGGGCTGTGGATCAGGCATACAGTGGGTAAAGACCCGTCCTTCTTCCACGGTGTTACTTAAACTAAACTAACTAATATATATATATAATTAACTAACTACGAGCTAACTAAAATGCTATTACATCAATTAGGTGACCGAGTCTTCTATAAGAATAATTGTATTCCTAACAATCTCCCCCTAAGCGAGGTCACCTTGGAAATTAAGCTCTTTGTTCTTCAAGCATTCTTTAGTCATGTAGCTCGTAGGTTCTGATTCTTCACTTCTCCGCACACTTTGTGTTTCAAGCAAGTGAACTTGTGATTTGGATTCTTTTGTGATATGTGATCGTTGAGCTTCTTTGAGATCATCAGCCATAGTAAATCTCCAAGCTCATCCATAATAGTATCGCCTTCATGTGATGTAGTGACTATGGGACCATCATGCTCATACCCTTCTGGATCTGGAGACTTTACATAAGAGTTGTGGATCAGGAGTCTTTTTCATCAGAGTTGCGGAAACGTTGTTGGTAGTCTCTCAATCATTTGTTGTAGCAAGTCTCTCATCTTCATTGATAGTGTGGAGGATGTGTGAGCATGAGGTATGGATTGACCCGATTCTGCTGGAAATAGGAGCCATCAACGCCATCTTTATATTTGTCCCTGAAATAAAACAGTTAGCAATAAAGATAGAGAACGAATATGGCTTTGTCATTCGTTCTGCGAGGACAGACTACCCTCCGGTTTTGTGAAAACCGACCTGTGATCAGGTAGAGTCTCTTTTAAGGAAGACTCTCCTTGACAGGAATTTCCAGCTTGTAGTAATGAATTTTCCAAAGAATCCACTTCGGAATCTTCATACTTAGCATGTTCTCATACCGGAACGTCTCAAAGCAGACAGCACGATAGAGTGAATCGGTGAATAGATATTCACGGATTGATGAGAAATTGATTTATAGAAATCACTTGCGTGTCATATGATAAACAATTTTTAGACACGACGAGAGTTTTATACTTTGAATCACATTTCCATCAAAAATACTTTTGTTTGAAAGATTTTACACAATCAATGTGCTTGAAAAATTAGTTTGTGAGCACATTGAAAGGTTTTAGCAAAAGTATCCGTCAATCCATATCCTGGAACAAGTTTGATTCAATGTTGAATCGCACCATTGTTGCTTTCCAGTTGTCACTTGATCATTGATCCAAGATGGATCTCACATGTCACCTACCAAGAGCTTGAAAGATGTTCGCTCTAGAAGGATTTCAATCTTCATTGTGAATATTTTCATATCACTCGGATGTTTTGGCAATACCACAAGGATACTGCGTAGGACTCTAAATATTTTATCTTATTTTCCACATTGTGTGAAACAATAAGCATATTTGGAAGTGTGTCCTATCGAGATTTATGGATGATCTCATGACTCTAGACTCAATAGTGCGTTTTGATCCGCTCCTAGAGACTGGGGAGGCGTCTCCTGTTTTAGGTATCAACATAGCTCGTAATGAGCGGTCGATACATTGCACAGGGTTCCCCGTGAGAATGAAACAAGCTCTTTTAAGAGAACTTGAGTGGTTGGGAAGTTTAGTACAGTGCGTCACTTGGTCCATGACGTCTTGTCTTCAATACCGGTGTTACCTTAGTAACCACCAGTGGATTATGAATTGAACCCGGTTTCTGCCCTAAGGTTGAATATATGGAGGGCTATTTCTTTTCACCCTTTCTCATTTCATTTCTTTTTCATTCTTCAACCCCTTCAGTGCTTACCGAGACTTCACCACTAGAACCTTGTTGGGTTTGTTCTAGTCCTAGTTCTATCTCAGTCCGCACTCTTCCCTTTCTCACTTTACTCCTTTTTTCAATCATTCCTAAGGACTTCTAATCTATCTATGGATTGTCCCTGGGAAGATCCTTCCGGTTCTGGTGGATCATGGGAACTCATACCTAACCTTAACCATCCTTATAACTCCATGCATAAAGATAAATGGTCGGTCTTTGGTATAACTTCCGCAAACGCCTTTGTTCCCCCTCAATATGTGCACCAATATTTGAAAGTATTTAGCACATATGTGGGAGCCCATTTATTGAGTCCAAAAGATCACATTTGATTATCAGATTCCATATTTAAATCACATTCTCTCCTTCGATCAAGAATTTCAAATCTTTTGAGATTTTGGATCCCAATTGATTTAAATAAGTTAGAAAACATTTTGGGAGAGAAATGCGGTTAATTTTTAATATTTTCTGATAAAAAGGAACTTTTTCATGCTCCCCCTCAATCTGTGAGGGAGGTTGTTATGTGTCAGATTTGAAGAGTTAGCAAAAGATTCGAAGTTTTAACGAGAACTCTTTGAAAATTTACTCATTCTGACACATAACCATCACAAATCGTTTTGTTGCTTTTGTTTTGTACAAAGTGTGGGGAGTTTTTGATGATACATAAAATCTTGAGAAGTCACTCTCCCCCTCAATCAATGACGGATGTTAAAACTGAAATATTTTCATAAACTATTAACGTCATTGATTGAGTGAAAATTTTATCAAACTTTTGACTTCAATTTGATTTTCAATCAAAATTTCATGGTACCACCAATTTTTGCACAAATACTTTCCGGAAAAATCATACAAGGAAAAGTATTTGGCGATAAAAAGAAGACTACTCTTCTTTATCAAGAAATAATGCACTGAAACGTACATTAGATCGAGGGTGCATGAATATAAAGTAATTCACGCTCGGATGAACGGCACCCTTTACTAGGAACAACCGTCTTTTTGGCGACGTGTTTTCCTCATTTTGAAGACCGGGTTGCTATCTGAAGTAATAGCAAGCCATATTTTGAAGTGTGGGTTGCAGCCTGAAATGACTACAAGCCATAATTTGAAGTCCGGGTTACAGCCTGAAATGACTATAAGCCATTTAGGCATGTTTTGAAAAACCTTTTGAACTTCTGTTCGAACTTCATTTAAAGACCCGTGTCATTATTGAATGACATTTCTAGGATCGTAAATGTTATCGATGCCAGAAGACATGCCTTAAAAAACTATTTTTGGTATTTTCTAATTTTCTGATTTTTATGGGTTTTTGTTGGTTTTATATATCTATATACATTTAGGTATAATATATGTACAAAGGATACTATTAAGTTTAAGAAGATGTTGACATGAATACCGAAATGAGGATTTCGTTCGGCTTGTTGTAGAAACGTGTAGTCAACATCTCTTAAACATTCACCACCAAAGCATTCGAGGCTCATGAATAATCGTCTGAGTGTAGAGCCTTCTCGATGCGAACCTTTGGTAGCTTCCCCCCAAACCGACAATCATCTTCATGAGACCACTTCCCCCAAGTAGTTGAAGTGATGCAAAAAGTCTCATTGTATGAAGCTCGAAAACCCCGAAGAAAACGAAAAACACCGAAGTAACAAGGTGAACCATGGATCATCTCTGCGGTAATCAATCCCGGAATGTATGATGAAGCCCGATCACATGACCCTGTTGTACGTCCCTGATGTACACATTACTTCATGGTTTGGAGCAGTTGTCTATTCGGGGGAATAAGATATCAACATCTTCATTTCACCAAATGCTTTCCAGTTATCTTACACATACCAACTCAATCCATATTGTACGCATGTATCCAACACAAGAAGAAACGATGACACCAAAGTAATAGGTTTAAGCACGGATCATCTCTACGGATATCACCTCTGGAATATATGATTAAGTCCGATCACGTGAACCTGTTGCGCGTCCTTGATGTATACAAATCTCTCCCCTGATGGTTGCGATCTCATCGGAATCATCATACCATTGTGTACATGAAGCATTAACCAGAAGCACTTTGCCATAAATCATATCAGCACGAATGAAGATGTCGATAAGCAATATCATCTCACGCACCAACTGTTCTTCTCATAATTCTACCTATTGAAAGCTGAAGTAATACATACCACAAGTATCAGAAGACCACTTCCCCCACGTAGTTGGAATGATACACCAAACGCCACAAGTTAATACACTGATATTCTCTGTGGTTATGACATTTGTCTTCCCGGGATAACTTTAATTAAGAAGAAGTATTAAGTTCATCACATGTACTCATTATGCATTCAGATGTATGTCTCATTCCCCCTTGCTGGTTTTGATACCTCAGAATCAGCAACACATTATAGGCACATCTACTTGAAATCTTGTGAGAAGAACAAAATTTGTTTAACTGGATCTGGTGAGAATCAACTGCTACAAAAACTCTCTCTGACTATCTTTACCAACCCTTATGTAGGCTATTTGAAGTGACCACTGATGAAGTAAACCCGATATACCAAAGTTGAAACTGAAGAAGAATTCCCCAAATTCGTAACTTAAGCTTGCACTGTTGTTGATTAAAGAACGATGTAGAGGACTAAGTACAACACCTCTTGAGACTATCAACATCCGCATACGCGTGTGACACTGAGCACTACAATGTAACTCCTTGAAGTGATAGCTATAGCCTGTGAGTACTACAATGTAACTCCTTCCATCGGGTATAACTAGATAATCCAAGTCCCAATCATAAACTTTAAGAGTTCACGCAAGTCATCAATCGATACATGAAGTTTCGATGATGAAATAAGTAGACGCCTTCGTAAAATACTCTTCAATCTCAATTAAGTGATGCCAAATAAACTCCGTAATCACTTGACATTTCATGTCCAAATTGTTAGCCGTTTAGACATTTTAACCGACATTTTCCATAATGTTCTTCGGGTTGATTTACAGAGTGCACATTGGTAGGAACAACAATCCTTGATTTTAGAATGAAAAGACGGATCATTAATCATGTGTGCAACTTCATAATCATGATAGTCATCATCAACACTTTGAGGAATAACTAGAGATTGGATTACTTGAGCAAGTGATCAATCATCATTTGTAATACTTCTAGATGGTGCATCTTGATCAATCATTCGTTGAAGCTTGGAAGTAATCATCAAATATAAATCCCAGTCATCCTTAGTAAGTAGAACATTAGGTGTTGGAGGAGAGTCGTATGACCATTCTTCAAGCATCAATCACCATGTGGTATATTCACACTTCTCCCCCTCAAAAATTGCAAGCGAGGTTTGCACTTTTTGATTGAGCAAGTGAATAAGAATACAATCAATCATGTATTTTATTCACATTTCCCCCTCTCAAAAATTGCATACGAGGTTGCCATTTTTGATTGAGCATGTGAATAAGAATACACTCAATCATGTAGTTTATTCACTCTTCTCCCCCTCAAAATTGCATACGAAGTTTGCCATTTTTGAACGAGCAAGTGAATATGAATACAAGCAGAGATGAGTAGATCCACTTGATGACTGAACGAACATGGAGGAAGCATGAATCGTATTTGTTGAGAATGGTCAAAACTAAGAAGATTTCTCTTCTTCCGAAGATAAGGCGCACTGAATCGTACACCTTTCTTTTCTTTGATGAACGGGGCCTGAAGTGTTGTCAGCAGACACCATAATGATGACATTGAGGAACGAGGCTTGAACTGAATTGTTCAAACGTCATAATGATGAAGAGCGAGGCCTGAACTGATGTGAACATACGTCATTATGCACATACATCATCATCGACATTCTAGAACTCCCGAAGCTGGGGAAATGATTGCTTTAGGTCTCCAGACTTTGAGTTTTCTCATATAGTGAATGGTTGATGTACCTGCAACTGAGTAAGGACTACCTACACTAACATCACAAACTTGATTGCACATATATGGGTTAGTGACAACAGTATCCAAACCCTTGGGGGTTTCATGGTCAACCATGGCATTGCCATCAGTAAGCACCTTTTCGGTAGGTATCCACTTAAGTTCAACGTCCTTAAAAATTCTACCAGTTGGAATCCATTTATAGCAAGGTCTAGGATTACTAAGCTTCTTATGCATAGTGGAAGGCTTAACGATATTCCTAGTCTCCAAAGATTTAGCAGTTTGTGTCCACCTAGGAGAAGTTTTAGGTTTGTTTTGCTTCTTATGCATTGTAGATGACTTACTGTAATTCCTAGACTTAACAGGTTGAACCTTAGCATTGTACCTCAATATCCTACGAGGGATCATACAAGGTTGAGAACCTAAGATTCCATCCTTATGAAGTAGTGCCCTTTTCCTAGCCTTTTCTAGATCATAGTTCTTGTGCAGGTCATTTATAACATAAGTGTTTTGAGCCTTAGTGCTAGGTTTCGACACTGTTTTCGAACTAATCCTAGAGGAGCTGGGTGTAGGAGTAGCTACTTGTTGAGGCTTAGAAGAACTAGAAGCAATAATCTTGGGCCAATAATGTGTAGTGACTGGTTTTGTCAAAACTTGTTCCGCATCAACTTGGGAGGCAAACCATGTTTTTGAAAGTTTTGGTCGTTCAGATCTAAACGCAGTCAATTGTCTAACAACTGATTGGTTTCTATTCGATTGAAAAACTGGTTTCCCCAAGATTGATGGTTTTGCAAACTTAGTATTCACACTATTCTCTGTTGCTTTTCTTAGCTCGTTCTTTAATGCTGTTATTGTGAAACCCTTTTCCTGAACTTGAGCTTTGAGTTCATCAATTTTCGCAATCAAAGACGTTGTTTGCTCAATAGTTTTAGTATTCGTTTCTTTGATTGAATCACACAGTTCTTTGCAATGAATTTTCAAAGACTCATTATCATCACTTAATTTAGCCACATTATGTTCCAATTCAATAACATTGCAGTCATGTTTAGTTTTAACTTCATTACACATATCACATAACTCAGTAATACGTTTTTTTAGGTTGTTGATTGTCAAGTCCTTGGTTTCTAGATGAGCTTTCAAATCATTAATCAAAAAGAATTCGCGGAAATCAGGAAGTTCCGGATCTTTACATGGTTGGTTAGTTTGAAAACTTTCTTCCTTTTGTTGCATTGCGATTTCAAGTGAAATACAATGTTTTTCAAGTTGTAAGAATCTCTTTGAAAGTTCATTAAACGTTTCTTTATCAACCATATCATTTGATTTAAAAGACTCAGATGTAAACAAAGAACTTGACTCATCATCACGTTCAGCATCCTGGTCACTTTCTCCCCCTTTATGATTCATATTTGTTAAATCAGAAATGGTATTGCTATCAGTCTTTTTCAACAAATATGTTTCATAACTGGGTATAACTTGATCAGTATGCAGTCGTTCATCAAAAAGCACATTATGATGTTCAGTTAGGGGTACCTCAGCACATGATACTTGCTCTTTTATTGGTTTTAATTCAGTGCCCATGTCTGGAGTATCTCTAGTCACTGAGTCACAGGGTGTGTCAAGCTTATCAGTCTCTGATTCTTTGCATATCGTGACACCTGACCCAACATCCGATGTTATACCCGAGTCACCAACACCATCACATGATTGTACCCTACATACCTTCACCTTGTCATCATATGCAGGTATATGTTGTGCCTTTTCGTTAATGAATCTTTTCACTTTATCCATAAGCTGGACAAGTGTGTCTCTGAACGTGTCAACCTCAATTCCCGTGTGATCAGCAAAACACTTTTTCATCATCTCACTATAATGGTCATACTCCAGAGTGAATTCTGAATCAAAGAACACTTGGAGTTGTTTGTTGATCACACAAAGGGCAGCCATGGATCCCATTTTGGAAAATTCTCCTTGGTCAAGTTGTTGTTGTAATTGATCTAAGTTAAGAATCATTGTGCATGTGAAAGTCTGAACATCTTGACCAAAGAGTGTTACAAATGCACGTTCGAATCCCATCTTGAATCCAGTTCCCTCTAAAAGTACCGAGAGATGTGAATGAAGTTGTCGAAAACATTCTATGTAGCTTTCATTAGCATTGTGAAGCACTTGTTGTAGCTGAAGCAACTCTCTCCCTTGCGAATTAGAACACAAAGATTCCATATTAGCAATATTAGAGTCAAACACCTTTATTTGTTGTACAAGGTTGGAAGATTTTGACATTTTGTGATCGTTCACGGGATTTTACAATTCTATGATTTAAACCGAGAAATAGATTCTTTCGCGGGATTTTACAAAATCAAGAAAAAACCGTGAAATGATGATTGCATGAAAGTGTTATGACAACTGGTGGGTTGGTTTAATGATCAGTGATTGTGTGCTAAGAGTGATGATTGTTTGTTATCTACCCCAATTCTTAATATACCCCAGTTTCGGTAAATTAGGGTTTGAAAACACGGGTTTTGTATGTTCAATAAACTCGAAAATATCTCAACCTGCAAACAATTCACAATCTCGGGTTCTTGAGGCTCAATCAAAGCCGCGGGCCAAAATCCATAATTAACACCTTCACGTTAATTACCAAACTTTAGAAAAAAAAAAAAAAAAAAACTCGCCCCATAAACAATAACACAATTCATCCCTTGTTGTGAAATTTAATGCCCAAGTTTAATCAAACGTTGCCCTTTTTGTCCTTAGCTCGAAACCACGCAGTCCAACAGTAACAGATTCACCAAAAATCGAAAGCCCAAGTGCATTCATTCAAGCCCAAATCCAGTCCAATGTAATTTACCCTAACCTGCTGTTATAAAACACTAACAATCCCCACAACCATAAATTATTACCTCTAATCTAACCCTAAGAAAAACAAACGCAGTCACAAGATCCTCCCAAACAGACGCAAAAACAAAAAAATGATCATCCCTTGTGATAAGTTAATCCCAATCAAAGCCACTTTTCATGCGAAGAACAAAGAAGATTTACAATCACGATCCTTTAAAGGTCACGGGTAGGTTTAATCTTTTTCCTGATATGTTTATGTAAACCGAAGGCAAAGGTGGAATGAACCACAGTTGGTTTGTTCTTGCTTTGATTTTTTCGGATATAAAAACAAGAAGTTAGACTTCTAATATAGATCGATGATGATTCAATCTCTTTGGTTTCGTTTGTGGACGAATCTTAGAACATTTACACAAGAGATGACTGAGATCTTGATATCCTTTTCTTGTTACTATTTACTTTTAAAATCGAATGAAAAAGGAGATGAAACTGATAGTTTTGATCTTACTGTTATGATTCGTAAATTAACGCAAAAGATCAATGATGAAAAATCTCTTGGTTTTTATTTATTATTTATTTATCTTTTTCTTGAACGAATGTTGAGAGCAAAAAAGATGAGATAATCAGAGATCAGGATTAGCTACACTTTCGATTCATGCTTTATTATCAATTAGGCCGAATGAAAGTGTGACATTGGAAGTGGTTTAGAGTTGTTGTTATGATGAAAGAGTTAGGATAGACTTAATCGCAATGTCGGTGTCTGTTTTTGTTTTGCCTCACAAAGTAATCACTTCCAAGACCATAACTAATCGCAACCAACAATAGAGATAAACGCTAGTCTGAGCTAAGCGCAGGACCAAAAGTAAATTGCTGAAAGTTAATCGCAATAAAGAGTTAATCGCAAAAAAAACGATTTAACCGCAAAGAAACAGACTTAATCGCTAGATAAGAACTAAACACAGGTTATTTGAGGTAAACGCAATACCAGAAGAAAACAAACCAGTCACAATTGATTTTTTGTCTTATACCCGTTTTTAACTTAACCTCAACCAAGAATATACCAAACCTCTAATAAGAACCTTAAAGAAAAAAAACCTTACGAATTACAAATAGGACAAACAAAAACTTATAGATTACACCAACCAAGTACAAAATAAGCTCATAACCATCTTCAAATCATGAAAGTGCAACCAACTAACATTCGAACCAAAAGTCATAACGATTCAAACCAAGTAAGCTCATAACCATTCGAACCAAAAGGAAACTAAACACACAAACCATACACAAATCCGAGAATGTCAAGTCCTAAGATGAAACCTTGGCTCTTGATACCAATTGTAAGATATACTCAATAATCACTAGTATGGTATTGTGGTTAGATTGATTCAAGTATGAAAGAAAACTAGAGAGAGAAAGAAGTGGGGAGTTTTCTAGAGAGAGAGAGAGAGGATGAGAGAAAATGTAGAATGTTAGATTGAGAATGAAAAGCTACAACCCTCTCCACATGTGGAGAGGGGTACTTATAGTTTCCTACAAAACGCCCACACCCGGGCTGTGGATCAGGCATACAGTGGGTAAAGACCCGTCCTTCTTCCACGGTGTTACTTAAACTAAACTAACTAATATATATATAATTAACTAACTACGAGCTAACTAAAATGCTATTACATCAATTAGGTGACCGAGTCTTCTATAGGAATAATTGTATTCCTAACATGGTTGGTTAAAAATGATTAAAGATTATAGTCTGGAAGAAAATGAGGGGTTGTGTTCATTATTTAATGATCGGAAGCGTTGGGTGCCCGTATATGTAAAAGATATATTTTAGGCAGGCATGTCTACAACCTAAAGAAGTGAAAGTATGAATGCATTTTTGATGGGAAACGAACTCCCAGGCTAGGCTCACACGCTTGCTAGACACTCCCAGGAAACGACAGTGCTGGGAACCTTTCCCAGGACCGTTGCAACCATCAGACACATGCCACTACTTCATTCGTTGAGAGATAGTGCTGCATTTGTGCATGGATCATGCCATGCATCTAGTGAGACCAAAGGGAGCACGCCATGTGTCATTTTTGCCTCCTGCGTTGGATGTCCACCACGTGGACCATCCTAGAAATATGGATAGACTCCCAGGAAGGGTACGAAACCCTAGGGTTATCCCTATAAATAGAAGGTGTAGAAACGTAGAGGGGGTGAATACGTTCCTCATTAAAATCTAAATGTTTCGTATCAAATTCCCGATCAAGTGTGACTAAATATGAATAGTGGTTATGTTACTCATAACAAACATATATGTCACTCAATTACAAGTATATAAGCAATCACATAAATATAAGCATAAAACAAGATTTAAAGGTATTTACCTATTTCTGATTGCACTGTGGACGGTCCCTAATATACACCGACGGTCCTTTAAATGTTGGGGACCGTCCCTGTATAAGGGACCGCCGCCAGTGGGCATATTTTGAGCAGATGTGTGACTAATTATGTATTTGCATTTTTTAGTTGTTTTAGTTTATATCTCAAGCATAATCACAATCTAAGCAATAAGCTACATAAACACAACCTTAAATGCGAGAAAGGTAAGTAAAGAGAAGAGAAGAGAAGAGAAGACGCAAACCAGACACGGTGATTTATAGTGGTTCGACACGAAGCACCTCTTCGTCCTACTCCACTCCCCGAGTACCACACTCGAGAGTTACTTCACTAGTCAACAAGATCCATTATGGCGAAACAAACCGTACTTCAAAGCTTACACCAAGTTTAACGACACTAAACGGAATGTCGAGTCCTAATCTAAGCTAGAACCATTCTACACTAAGCCCACGTGGCTTCACGAACAAGCACTCTTGTCCACTTGGATTCACCTAAT
The DNA here is from genome assembly GCA_030686995.1 of Artemisia argyi. Taxonomy (NCBI): domain Eukaryota; kingdom Viridiplantae; phylum Streptophyta; class Magnoliopsida; order Asterales; family Asteraceae; genus Artemisia; species Artemisia argyi. The sequence goes on along the minus strand of CM060676.1, from coordinate 68,103,340 downwards.
CCAAGTCTTCACACGGACGATAACCCCGTCCAAGTCTTCACACAAACACGTTCCACTTGGATTCACCCAATCCAAGTCTTCACATGGACAAGCACTCTTGCCCTACTTGAATCTTCACCTGATCCAAGTCTTTACGAACTTTCACTAGTTCCTAGTCTTTACTACAAGGACTTACCACAAGTCCAAATCTTCACACACCACACAATGACTCATACGAAGTCCTAATCTAAATACACCACTTCACGGACTTACACTTCGTCCGGATTCACCCTAACATATCTAATCACGAATCACACACAAGTCAGATCTACACATATACATTATTTACAAATAAAAAGATTTGGGAGGAACAAGAGAATCGTAACACTTGTTACGCTTGTGTGTAGACTCAATAACACTTTGATTCTTGAAGACTTCGAGTGTTCTTCTCTTGCACATGAGAGAGGAAGGAAGGAGAGAAAGAATCAAATTGAAACAAGATTCAAGCAAGTTAATGTGATCAAATAAAGGTTTGAGAAAAACCGTAAACTTTTGTGCTAAAGAGGGTTCAGAAAATCTGATGAAAATGAGTCACTATTTATAGGCAGCTCGAGGAGCGGGGGACGGTCCCTTAAACCTTGGACGGTCTCTTATCAATAAGGGACCGTCACCTATTTAACGGACCTTCCTGACAGTTTTTGTCTTTTAGTGGTGAAATGTTAGGTGGTGAAATTTTATCTGATTTGGGCAAGAAAAATAGCTGTTTGGGATTTGAAATTCAAATTTCAAATTTGAATTTATTTTCTTTAAAACATTTCTGTGTAAATACAAAAATAATTTGTCTAATTTATTTTTTGTAAAAATGTTTTGTCACATTTATAAGAATGTGAAGTTTAAGGACAAAAATTATTCTTTGATCACTTAATAAGTTTGAAGTATTTTTTGTACATACCTTAAGTGATTCAGACTTGAGCCGTCGAGAGATGTTGATGTGTGCATGCATTGATGATTTGTGTAAACGAGTAACTTGTGCACTTTACGTTATGTATTATGAGTTACATGTTTGTCATCATTAAAACATGAAAACATTGTATAGATTGTGCGTCGTAATGTTTGCACTAACAGAAGGTTCATTCAAACAAATGAACTAACTGATCCAACACACACACACCCTAAGTAAATTCTCACAATTCCCTCCGGATACTCCGAAGGTGTTACCCCAACGCATGACTCTGGTCACACCAAATGGTCCTTACTGAACGTGGGAAACCAAACAGGATAGCCTCCTCAATCCTTCAATGCGTACCTTACGTAAACATGACACCATTCGTGCTATACACAACAATATAGCCACAAAATCACCCCTCTAATTCATCAAAAAACTTTTTCGATTAACCGTAAAGTTTTTCAAATCACTAGAAAAACCTTATTTCATCAAAAACTTACATAGTTTTTGACAAAATCACTCACAACTATAAAACGGTTAGTGATGATGTGCTTGAGCATCTTCGTGCCCTGGAAATTGATAGGCACCAGTTTGTGAAATGGATTGCTGACTATCAACTACCAGTAGGCCTTAAGCTTCCTGCTGACTTACACATGTATGACGGAGTCACAGATCCTGATTCACACATCTGTCAATTTGAATGTGTGATTGCGTGTGAAACGTGTATCAAAATAAATACAATGTAGACGTGAGTGGAATTTACCAATCAACCTTTAGGAAAAGGTTAACTTGCAAAAACTCGTGAATACAATATATATATGTGATACCGGTAAGTGATTACCCGGGTCGTGTCCCAACGAGGTGAGAATGGGCGATATCATGTGAGATTTGGAGATTAAAATGCTTGTAAGTTCGATTGTGAGAGTTATTTGGTGTTGTGGAACGTTAAAGTTACGAGAATTAAGAATTAACGAACGAAAAATTGAAATAAACGCAACCTAAGTGGGAAAATAAACTAGGGAATGCTAAGGAATACTTAAAACTACCTAAGATACTACGGGAAACATAATAGGGATTTCGGGAAATCCTAAAACGTAAGCTAAATTTAAAAACGTAAAAGTTAACTTAAATAAAACGCAAGAGCGCAAAATAAAAAGTGAATTTAGAGCTACGCTAGTCCTATGGGTGTGAAACTAATTTTCTTACGTACTAAATGACAGAAGAAATTTTTTGGAAAAAGGAAAATATTTTTTTGGCTTTTATATTTTTTTATTACGAATTAATTACTAAATAAACTAAATAAAAAGATAAAAATTACTAAAACTATTTTGAAAATTCTGAAATTTTTTTTGGCAATTAAATAAACTTAAAACTAACCTAAGAAAAATAAAAATATGAAATAAGCATTGTTAAGTAAGCAGAAATAAGCTAATCTAAAAATTGGCTTAATAATAAGAAATTGGATAAAACTAATTTAAATAATGAAGAAAGGGAAAGTTAATCTAAAGAATGGATAGCACAGATGGAAATGTGTGGTCTGTGTTGTGTAAACCTGGTGCCAACGACCAGGGTTTAAATCCCTTGGTGCACCACCTTTTTTGTGATTTATTTATTTTTTTCAACTTTCTTTTTGCAAAACACTCAAACAACAAAAGCAACAACTTTTCGTAAAACAAATTTAGCTAAAAAAAACTTTAATCAAGCTTTTGCAAACTCGAAATCTCAACAGAATGGTTTTTTTTTTTTTTTTTTTTTTTTTTTTTTTTTTTTGCAAACTAGTTTAACAACAATCTTAGCGAACAAATTTTTTGCTGAAAAGCTTTTTGCACAGCTGATGCAAGCAAGAAATTTCAACAGCTTGAAGTTTTGAGTTCTATGAAATGGTTTCCACACCACACTAAGCCAAATGAGCCAATGAGCAAAAACCAAGGGATAACATCAACAAGCACAATCTCAGGCAACACAAATCAGTTAAAAACAACTACAGTTATGCAGGCTAGATCAACCAAAACCAATAGCCAATCAATCTCAGTTGAGCTGCTGGTGTGAACAGCAGACACGATCCAAATTGGGCAAAAAGGAGGGCAAAAACGAGTGGGCTAACAAGCAATTAAGTGCAAACAAATGGTACATCCAACAAAACAGCATAAGTGGGTATTCAAATAAAAAAGAATCAAGGAAAATGGTCAAGAATTGACCAAGCTATGGTCAAATAAAAACGGGTCAAACTGAAAACATCTTGGAGCAGGGCACAAAATGCTCAACCGGCCAACTTTGGGCTGTTAAAGAGCTTGTAAAAAAAAAAATCCTAAAATTAAAATAAAAATATACACATGTAGACAAGCTGGGAAATAAGTTCTAAACCAAATTTCAGGTCTTAATTCCTAAAAATGAGCAAATTAAAAATCCTACACTAAGGGGCTGTTGGGGACTTTTTTTACAGCAATTTGGTAAAAAATTTGGTACAAAAATGGGTCAAAAGGGTTGGTTTTTGGTGTTTGACTATGAAAGTCCAAGAACAAAACTTGAAAACGTTGCAATTACCTAAATGAGACTAAAATATATTAAGAATAACAACAAATGGAATTTAAAACTAAATCTATCCTAACTTCTATGTTTGTATCAGTTAAAATGGAAAACTTTGCTCATTTGGTAAAAAACTTTGGGACTAGTGATTTCTTGGTTTAAAACAGCTAAAAACAGCATATCAAAGCGTGTTTGAACAAAAGGGGTCGGTCACAACTCAATTTTATGAAAAACTCTTGTAGTTCCAAACACCTCTTTTGTTGACCGATTTGAAAACTTTCACCATTACCACTTGATTTTTGCAACAAATCTTGAACAAAGAAGTTTGAATAGGTAATTGAACACCAAATAAGCAAACTTCAAGCACAAACAAGAAGTCTAATAAGCTAATAAGCCAAAAGCTAAAGTAGGCTATTAATTGAATGTTTCCACTAAATCTTACACAAAAAGCTCAAATGATATCACTAAGCATAACAAACACTTAAACAAACATAAATAAGCAGGAAAATACAACAAATAAGCACAAATAAGCTACACTACAGTAAAATGCCAAAAAGAAAAATGGGCTCACAAATGATCCAAGCCAGAACTGAAGTACACAAGGATCCAAAACCACAATCCTAATGCTCCCAAGAGCTCTAAACCATTGCCATCCCGTATTCACAATGCTCCAGCTTCATCTTCTTGATTTTTTTTCTTTTTATATTGAAACTGAAAAAGGGATTTAGTAACTTGAGTAAACGCTTAACAAAAACTCACATAAGCTATTGAAAAACTTAGTGAGCTTATGTCTTAATAATAACTGATAATAGCTTTCTAACAGAAATTTTTTGGCAATAATGAAAAGTAAAAGCATAATATAGATTTCAAAACCGATAAACTTTCATTAAAACTGAGAAAAAGAGTACATTCTAAGAAAATTACAATTTAACATTAACTTAAAAGAAAATTACTCTCTAAAAAAAACTAACTGCCCTTGAAAGGCTTACAAGAGAGCTTATTTATACTACTAATGCTAGGGTTTCTTCTCTTCCTGTCTTTGTGCTTTCTTTGTGAGATAAAACAGGCTTGGATGACTTTGTGTGCTTCCTTGAACAAATCCCAACCATCAATTTGGTTGTGGAATAATCTCAGCCCTTAGTTGCATTTTTGGCGCCCAAAGTAGTGTGGATAGGTGACATGGCAGTGGATACCCGTGAGGGTTGTCTTGGAGATGGAGAAATGGGGAGCTTTTGAGGTGGACGTTTGAGTGTGGCAGGAGGTGGAGTGGAGATGGGGGTTGTATGGTGGTTAATAGCAGGGGGCTGGGGAAGAAGGAGGGTTTTGTTTGACCTGGGTGTTATAAAAAAAACGTGGGTGGTTTGGTGTTGGGCTGAAAGGGGAATTAGGCCTTTGAGTCATAAGGTTTGGGTTCAAGTTAGTTTAGGATTTATTTGTTGGGTTTATTTTGAATTTGTAGCTATTAAACCCAAGGACCAAAAATGTATAATCTGATTTTCCAAGGACTGAAACTGCCAAATCTCCAAACTTTATCCAAGGGCCATTCTTGTCAACTTTTGAATTCCCAAGATCCATTTGATCATTTTTTTCTTCAAAGAATAATTCCCGAGGGCCATTTTTGCCAATTTTACAAACTTGAGGGACCAAAGCCATAATTTCTCCAAACTCTTCACCAAAGGACCATTTATGCCAAAGTTCAGTAACACAAGGACAATGATTGATATTTTCCAAAATTTTAATCCCAGGGACCATTTTTGACAACTTTGCAAAGTTCAGGGACTAGTTTTGACAACTTTTGAAACTTTTCACCAAAGCACTGATTATAACAACTTGTGATTTCCAAAGGACCTTTTGGTGACTTTTCTTACAAAATAAATGCCTAGGGACTGATTTTGACAAGTTTTGAAAGTTGAGGGACTAAAACTGCCAATTATGCAAACTTTGTTCGTTTTTCATCTGTTTTCAATCATTTTGCATCTGAAACATATAAAACATGATCCTGGGATATTTTCAGTATTTTTGATGCATTTATGAGTGTTTTTAAATGTTTTTGTAGTTCAGATAAGACAAAAATGATGAGTATTCACACACTCATCAATGTGCTGAAAAACAAATGCCTGGAACATCCCAATAGCTTGTCACCTGTTTCAACGAACCTTAGCAGAGCGAGTAGTCGTTTGGTTTAAAGGCCTAGACAAAACTAGTGTCACGGGATGGTAAAATCTCAAGGAAATGTTCATTAATAACTTCCAGCCTAGAAGGGAATACACAGGCGATTACGTCAAACCGCAATTCATCAAGCAAGTCCATGAAAAGCACCTGATTGAATTCACTGAAAGATTTAACGACGAAGCAAGCAAGATACAGGAGTTAGGGACGACCAAAACATTTCAACATTCATCGGCAACATTACAAAAGGGATAATTCAACATCAAGCTTGCTCGTAAAATATAAAAGACATGGCAAGAACTGTTGGATCGTTTTAGGGAGTTCACAAAAACAAGCAAGAGGAATATAGCAAAATATAAAGACAAAAGTAACAACAACAATGGTAGACAACCTGTGCCAAGTTACCAGGCCAGGAGGGATGCTAAGCAAACGCATTTGACCATCTCAAGTAGTACAATATTTGATGTGATTTATTAGAAATCATTCAAGTATTATTTGTAGATTATATGGATTTAGTATGTTAGTTTTTATATAACAATCAAATAAGTGTTGTCAGCTTAACTTGATGCCCCAATTTAACCCGCGGGAAACTATTATCTCTTTTAACAAGTGAACAAAACCAACTTACATGTTTAGTAGATTGGTTTTTGCAATGCCTCATTAATGGACAAGCTAATCAATTTTTGTCTAAAATATTGAGTTTTAGACATAAGTAAAATAAATAAATAAATACATGTCCATCACACGGGTCTGAATTAGAAATTTATTGACCAACAAAATCCAACCATCACCAAAAAATGAGAGTTTCAAACATGACAAAAATTAGTGTTGAACATTACGCAAGAAACAATTTGATCCAATCTCTGTGCATCACATGGGTATGAATGACTCGTTATTATAATAACATAGTTTTCTACTTTTTTATATAGTTTTCGGGTACACACGATCCATTAGTTTCTACCCGTATTAAACAATCTGACCCGTATGACCCACCATACCCGATTTATTACGACCCATACCCAAAGATTACCCATTTTGATCCATTATCCATCCTGCTCAACTCCTCCATTATGCCACCTCAACTTTTCTTACCAACGCTATCTTTTTGTAATCGTCAATTTACGTTCAATGACCACTAGAACATGTCTAATTGATTTTACAACACCTAATGTATTCTAGAAAAATAGTATGAAAAAAGAGGAAATATGCATCTTCAAAATCATACCTTGCTAAAACATTCCAACTAACAATGCCAGTTTGCCTATTTTCTTTATTGACAAGAATTGATTTACGGTTCTTTTTTGTAGTAATGTTTAGATCATTAATTGACTCACCCTCTCAATCTTCTTTATATGACCCTTTTCGCCACAAATCTTCTTTATATGACCACTTTCGCCACTGATCTGTAACCCAACCCACCAAATCTTCCCATCTTAACCCTGTCTAGTATACACATTGTACTATATCCTATAAAGATTATTAAGAACTAAAATTACCTGTACAAGGTACATTAGAATCAAAGTAAGAGCACCCACAAGTGAAGCAACCCCTAATTGTTGGTAAACAAGAATCATGGAAAACGTAATTCTGAATGGAGCTGACCATAAGCCATGAAGTTGATTCCATACTTGTTGTACAAAGAAAAGGTCTATTCATCAACTGGCTCTCATTTCTCATATTTTCATAATAGGGAGAATAATAATATCGTAGCCCACAAACATTTCTTTTGTAAGATATGCATACTTGCATTGCATTAGCATCTGTTGTTATAATATTTGTTATTCTCCCAGATGGAACATTCTTTCGGGCTTCATGGGTTAGCCTCAAGGATTTTCTGAATACAACAGCCACCTATTAAAACGTAAAATATCATATATTATGTGTATATCATGTCGACTAAAATCTGGTGGGGGAGAAACACAACTCATAAGCAATAAATAACTTACCAAAATTGATCTTATTCTGAACCCGACCCTAGCTACATTATGAAAGTATTGAGCTTCTCCATCTTATCTCCACCTCCTATGAGGGAATCACATGCCTCGTCATGCGATTGTTATGTGAACATTCGCAATGTTCGAGAAGAGATAGGAGACTTCAAGGATGAAGTTCACTGTATGCTAACCACCACTAGTTATGATGATACCAAGCTCATCACTTCCGTCAACGTTTGCTTTCCTTTTTATTTTTGATTCTTTATTTATTAATATTTTCATTTGGTCAAATTAAGGAGGAGCGAAAACACACTCATACACATATAGTCTTTCACCAAACACTTTCAAGAACACATAAATGTGGTTTTTATTCACTAGAATTCTTTACTAAAACACTAACTTCTTTAATACCCACTACTTAGCAAAACCCCTCTCACATAACCACAATTGGTTCTAGCCCCTAACCTCAACTCCTTGTGATCACTTAACTATCTATGTCTCTTGTGTATTAAGCCTTGTCACAAGTACCTTCAACCCTTACATTAAGTTCATCTTTCACCACACTCAAACTTTATAGTTACACTTCACTCTTGATAGTGATAGTCGGCTTTAGAACCTTCAACCCGTATATCAATCATATCAAACCCTACAAGAAACACATCGATCGTTACACTCAAACGTTATAACTATACTTCATTATTGATAGTGATGGTCAGTTAAAGAACCTTCAAACCCTTATATCGATTACACTCAAACCTTACGAGTAATGCATCAATTACTACAACAAAACCTTATAACTATTCTTCACTCTTGACAGTAATAGTTAGTTCAATAACCTTCAATCCTCATAATCATTATACCAAAAGTGTATAACTACACAATCACACGAAATCCTTCATGCACCAAATTATCTCTAACACATAACTAGGGTCATCCAAAACTAGAACTCTATAACTTCGTTACCTCAACACCGTTAGAGATATTCACCCACAATAGGATCGTTAATACAAACTAAACATGTTTTCGTTCATGCATGATGATCTCTTTAATGTTGTGGAAAGTACGCAACTAATACGTATTTTCGCTACATTTAAATGAGCAATATTGAACTTATAAGTTGCTTAAAAATGAGCACCACAAGAATTAGTGTTTGGATTTTCTTATTTTGTATAATTGCATAAAAACCCAATTTACATGAATGTTATCACGTATTAACTATCCGCATCTAAAGACACTTATTTACTTATGACTGAGTCAACTCTGCTGAAAATACACCAGCCTAAAGACTTACACTATTGCCATAATGTTCTCTTATAATTTTAATTAAGGTGCATTTGGTATGCTGCCATGAATGACAATAGGTAAGAGTTTGATAGTAGTGGTGGGTCACTCACTTATTAAAGATATATACCTCGCTCTATTGATGTATATGTAGTATGGATTATATCTATCATTTATTACCATAGTGGTGTGCCCCTCATCTTAAATAAACACCTTTAATCACTTTCATAGTCATATTATCATTCTCACAGTGGGATACTAAACGCACCCTTACACGTTATAACTTGTCATACTCGTGGAATTTATTAATAGTCATTCCAAAAATACGAAAAGCTTATTGAATGGCTTTGATGTCGGCTTTTTGCAACAACTAATGGGTTTGCAACAGCTAATGGCTTTGAAATTGGTGTAAACACTCAATGATTTGAGGTATTTTGTGCCAAATGAGTTAAATATGAAAATATTTATATTGATTGAGAGAACTTTGCAAGAGAAAATACAAGTGATGTGAGGTGTATTGTGCAAAATTTGTCCATTAAATATTTATACCAATATGTTATGTACATAAGGTTCTATATTATTCTGGGTGGATTCTTATAAGGTTCTACACCATTCTTGTCCCTTTTATATAAAGTTTATCAAGAAAGTGTGTTGGTTTTCAATTAGTTTTGCGTCAAAAAAGTTTTACCTCAAACCCAACGTTTTATATATTTAGTAAAATTTTAATTTGTGTTTACTCATTTTGTCCATCAATTGAATTTGTACATATATGAGAGACAAGATAAACACAAACTTTTAAATATTCTTTGTTAGCTAATAAATATGTTAAATTGACGAATCTTTTTATGTAAATTCGTCGTATACTGGTATGACAATGGTAAGAAGGAAACGTCGCAAGTATGCATACAAACTATTCACTATCTTTATTCATTAATTTTGATGTACTTGTTTACACTATATGGAGGTGAGATCCTTACAGATCACTCAATCTCTAAAGATCAAAAGAACACATCCTAGCCTTTCATTTTATTTTGATCCAAAGGCTAACATTAAAACACACTAAGGGCAAAATTGTCTCGTATAAAAAGCAAAATATCTCTCCTACTTTCTTTCTTACCAGGTGTTCAACATTCTCTCTCAACAAAAACATACACACACCGTACAAAAAAACACACACAAAATCACGATTTACACACACACACAATAACCGTCGTCAATCCCACCGTCAATCGATACCCGATCTGATGTCGATCCGCCGTTGTTCCACCGTCGATCTGTCGTCATTCATCGATACGCTGTCTGTCTTTGAATTTTATATGAAAAAATCAGTGTACAAATCAAATGGAGTGATCATCTTCTTCAGCCTTCTATGTTTACGGATCAAGTTTTTATAATCTAGATTATATTACATTTTTCACTTTATTGTATATTTGTTATTACAATTACTACATGAAATATTTGTTTATTGAATGATATCTTGATTCTTGATGTGTTTCCAAGTTATTACATGAAACCGATGCTTGTTATGCGTTAAATATTTGTAGTAATTGTATAATATTTCTTGTGGAATAATGTGTGAATGTTTATTTGATTGTCTGTAGTTAAAATGTTTGACAAATTGACTTACCTATTTATGAACATTATGCATATTGGTGAACCTATAAATCAGTGTTATGTTTAAAAATGTATGACATTTGTTGTTTCTTCTCAAAACGACGGTCTTAAAAGTGGTGATTGTGATATCGACGATATCTTTGAAAAGCTAATTGATAAGCCTAGATGCTTGAATATGGATAGACAAAAATCTTTTGATGAGAGGTCACTTGTTGAGGCATCACCTGGTTATTCTTCATGGATGGAAAATGTGGAGTCGTTTAAATACGGTTCAGATCCAGGCCCAATGTACGTTGAGGCTTGAAATACAAATAGAAATGATTCAAAGTGAATCACATGTGATTCATTGTGAATCACATGTGATTTCTAAAACTTATGCTTAAACTGTACAACATGTGATTTCTAAAAGTTATGCTTAGACCGTACAACATCTGATTTCTAAAACTTATCCTTCACAATATTACCAGTTTGGATCTTGTAACAGTTTTTTTGTTGTTTTATATAGTAGAATTTTAATAATCATACGTTCATACATAGGTGGATGTTATTAGATTTTAGTTCAAGTATAAATCACATGTGATTCATTTGTAGATCACATGTGATTCGATTGTAAACCACATGTGATTCACCTTAAAAATAATATGAGGTAAAATCACATGTGATTCGAGGTAAATCACAAGTGATCCGAGGTAAATCACAAGTAATTCGAGGTAAATCACATGTGATTCGCATACCAACCTGCGTAAAAATACAACAAACAAAGCAACAAAGAAGGTTTATGACTTGAAGTCGTCTTTTTTCATTTATGAGTCTTATTAAAAATAAATGATCCAACATATTCATATCAATCAATAATCATTACTCGTACGTACATGAAGTACCTAAAACCTAATCATACAATAACATTTGGTGATAACGACTTCACAAGTTGAATAACCTATAACCTATAAAGTACCTAAAAACCTAATCATCTTCCCCTTAAATTTCTTTGACAGCTTCTTATTCTCATCACTTCCAGAATCTTCGCCGGAATCTAATAACATCCATTTTCTTTGAATAGGCTTAGACTCAGCCTTCGGTTTAGGCTTTTCTTCAACTTTTTGAAGCAACACCTATAGTTAGTCATGTACAAATATGTAGTTAGTAACATGTAATTAAGTGATTACGCAGAGTTATACTACAAAATCACATGTGATTCAGTACAAATCACATGTGATTCATAACAAATCACATGTGATTCTGAATAAATCACATGTGATTATACTTAACATCGTGATACAATTGATAGTGCTAATGTTCGCCTCTCCAAAGTTCTAAAGGAGGGTCAAAACCTCCCAAGAGTATCAAAACACAAAAGCAACTTGATTGAAGAATACTTGCTTTAGGCGGGTGGCTCCAAACCTCTCTGCAAATGATTGAAGGTCTGCTATAGTGTCATGGTTAAATCCAGTAGCCTCCGCACGAGCACATGCCGTGTCCAAGTCCTGTTTTACAGTTGCCAGCCTTTACATCAATTGCCCTTTGAAGTTCCTTCCTGTAATTCTGAACCATACATTGCAAGTTAAATCTACTCCACAGATCAATACAATATAGACCACATTATTGATTACAACAAAAGCAGTATATTGCTCAAAAGCTGAACTACATAGTCCTTGTTTGGCTATACCAATTTTAATTGCATACTCAATTCTTTCTCCCATACACATCTAATCCAGCCCTCGCACCCCACCAAATATATACATTTGCAGACTTGTTCAATGAACACAGAGCAAAATGTTTCAAGAATATTTTGCATGTTTAAGATTTATGCTAGATCCTTAGCAACTTATTTTTGTAACAGATAACAAAGAAAACATCAATTCAAACAGATGAAAAGTGACAAGAGTAATGCTTAGGATTATGTGAACTTTTGGTGATCTCATTTGTTTACCTATAGCTATAAGTGTCAGGGAACTTGACAAGTGCACTGATCAATCATAATTCATAATTCTATAGTCAGAATCTATTATCCAAATTTACATCTATTGCTGCCACATATGCAAGTGTGAGGTAGTAAAATAGTAGGTAGCACAACATATTCGCAGGAAGATGATTTTCCTTTAACCAAAAGATGCCACTCTAGATGTTATAATTATGATTGAAGCCTATCTAGTTGTTTGTACATTCTTACCCCTTTGAGCAACAATTTGGTTGGGATATATAAAAGACGGAAGCCTAGACGAAATACTAAGTTCAAGGCCATGTATAGTCACCAATAACTTAAATGTGAGCCGTTACTCATGCTACATTCTGCGCCAAAAATCCTCATATGTGCCACATCGCAAAACATTATGATATTTTTATGAGTTCTTTACCATTCGACAGGATATCACATGGGTCCAACATGATGGAACAGAGCCATATTAACAATACAATGAACATGTTCTCGTAACTTATTACTTAATATGAGATATGTAAAATGCCCGGGGTATTTGAAAGCTTCTATTACAAAACACATATCTTACATTAGTCTTTAAAAGTTTGAATAAACAAACAGCAACTCGACATAACTAACAGTAACAAAAATTAACTAAATGAATCACAACTAGAGTATGAGTAAACAAAATAGCAATTAATCGACTCAATATGCTTCTAATAAATTCAACAACTAACACTATAATAATCAAAATAGCAATTAATCGAATATATGAACAATAAATCGAATTATATTCAAAAGAATTTACCCATATCAACATTTGATGCTCATTTTGATCAGCGAGTTGAAACGAAGACGATTCAGGCAATGGTTCAACTTTAGATAGTGCTACACTTCATGTCGTATGTGTATTATTTAGAATCGATTTGGTTGATTTTGCATTTGATTTGGGGGAAAAAAAGTTAGGGTTAGATTTGGGGAAAAACGATTTGGTGGAGGAATTGGGTGTTAAACTGTTACTTTACTTGTGTGAGTAAATGAAATGAACGGGGTGTAGACCGACCCCTTAGTTTAATTGTAGATATTACTAAAATGCCCTCCCGTAAATAATAAAATTAAAATAACAATTAATCTAAGCCATTAGATTGAAAGAGGATGGATGGATGAGATCGACTGGTTTGATCTTTAGAAAATAGTTGTTCTATACGGAACTTTTCTCTACACTATATAACACTTATAATAAATGATTGTCATTGATCATATAAGCTAACTTTCAATTGATAATATTTAGCTCAACTTTTAAAAACAAAAAGGGTTTTTCTAACTTGTGCTTTAGGGCACAAGTTAAAAACACAAAAAGTATACATGACCTACATAAAAGTACACCTGTCTGTATTTTTATGTGAATTCATGTGTATTTTTTTGTGGGCCCTTGTGTACTTTTGGTGTTCTTAACTTGTGCCCCTAGAGCACAAGTTAGAAAAACCCAAACAAAAATACGAACCAAACAGTAACATGCTACATTAAAAAAGTAGCTTTTTACAACTTAAGAGGAAGCCATCAGTGCACATTATAATAAACAATCACTCTAAGCTTACCTCCACAACATTATCCGAATGACTACACATAATCACAACGTGATTATCATTGCTAATTTATAGTATTCGAGCTTGTCATATCATTAAGATACATATGTACGCGACACAAGATCATAATATCGTTTCATTTACTTTCACTTTCACCTTCACCGCATCATTCGTCCTGTAAAACTTCAAAATTCCATCAATCACTTAGTTAACACACAATTATTAATTGTTTTTCTTTTTATTGTCCAATCTCCTACCTCATGCAATTCATGCCTTAACAACATAATCATAAGCTAACAAACAGCACAATCATTATTCGAACACATGTAAGTAGGGTTTGATAATTGATATTTTTCCTAATTAGTCACACACTAAGCATGAAATTTAGGGTTAATTAAACAAAACAATTTATAACAACACATTAAACTCACCACCCCCTCACACCAAAGAAACAAAACTTCCGGAATCCCTTCTTTTCTCCCTCACAAAACACACACACACACAAACATAACACGAACAAACTGCCTCTTGTGAGATAGATAAATACTAAAATCTCTTCCTTCCTCTCCACCAATTATAACAACAAACACCGTTAATTACAATATTAATATTTTTCACCCTCACACCTATACATACAGCCTCTGTGTATCTATATACACAACACAAATACAAACTCTTCTTGGTTTTATTTTATAAAAATCAATCACAATTACAATCACAATTTTATAAAAATCAATCGCAAACTGACAATTAACAAAGGCGGCGTTTTTTAGGGTTTCTTTTTTTATTAATTTGTTACTGATTAGTTACAAATTTACCATACGAATTTGGTTAATTTTACGTGATAAACAAACCCTAGTGTTTTCAATTTTGCTGTTAATTTGTTTCTAGGGTTTGTTAATTCTGTTATGAATGTGTTTAGTTGGTAGTTAGGGATTTAGTTGAGAGAAGACGGTTATTCGTTACGTAAATTGAGTGTATTGATTTGTTGGAGAGGAAAAAAGTAGCTAGTGGTTTTGAAAATTGGGATGTTTTCGGTGGTTACGGATGATGTTCGGTACTAATTATGGAAAAAACTGAGCCTACATTTGTACCCCAATGGTTAAAAAGCACGGGAGGGTTAAGTACTACGTCACTTTCGTCGTCGTCTGCGTTGCATTCTGGTAGTTTTAGTATGCGTGTTTTTAGTTTTACTTTTTATGACTGTTGGTTTTTAATGCTTGTGTTAATGATGTTTTATTTTTTTTAATGTAGTTGATAACGGTGGATTGAAATCTGTGAGGAATAAGTCGTTGGGTAATGATTTAGGACGTGGTTCTGGTTTGGAAAGAACAACTTCATCATATCTTCGCCGTCCTTCTATTACTAACGGTTCGGCTTCTTCAAGGTCTTATAGTAGTTTTGGTAGAAATCATCGTGATAGGGACAGGGATAGGGATAGGGATTGGGATAAGGACGTATATGAGTTTAGGAATAAAGATAAGCAAGTAAATAGGCAACGTGATAGGGATTATTCTGATCCGTTAGGTAACATTTTGCCGAGTAGGTTTGAGAAGGACGGGTTAAGACGGTCAAATTCGAGTTTATCTGGAAAGCGTAGTGATTCATGGCCAAGAAAGGTAGCAAGTGATTTGGGTATTACCAATAAAAGTAGCCACAGCAATGGTGGTTCTGTTAGTAGTGTAAAGTCGTCTTTTGAGCGAGATTTTCCGTCTCTTGGAGCAGATGAAAAACATGTAGATTCTGATATAGGAAGGATCCCGTCACCTGGATTAAGCTCTGCTATTCAGAGCCTGCCCATGGGTAATTCTGGTTTGATCGGTGGTGATGGGTGGACGTCTGCTCTGGCAGAGGTGCCTGTAATCGTGGGTAACAATGGAAACAGCACTTCTTCCCGACAATCTGTTCAACCAGCATCAATCTCGGCAACTACAAGTATAACGGGTGGTCGCAATATGGCAGAAACCTTAGCTCATGGACCTCCGCGAACTCAGGCTGCTCCCCAGGTAGCTTTTACGTTCATAACTTTTGTTTACAGTGATATAGTATTTGGATAGAAAATCGGTGCTTCTGATTATTTGTTTATATAGGAATCAATTATGCTAGCTAATTTGTAACCCTAATCTAAAGTTTATCCATTTAGTAACCCTAATTCCGAGACATTGTACATTTTCGCACTTATAATATGGAATGGCTCTCCTTTTTTGATTACGATGTCCTTTTTGGACATTCTAGATACTAATTATTTAAGTTATCAGATTTGCCATCCAACTTTAAACATTAAACGCGCATCCAAACACCCCCTATAGTATATAATCATGTATTTATGTTCATTCTTTTATCCGTTATAGTTGGCTGTTGAAACTCAAAGGCTCGAAGAGCTTGCTGTTAAGCAATCCAGACAGTTGATTCCTATGACTCCTTCCATGCCTAAAGCTTTGGTAAGATTTTTTGTCTCACTATAATTTTGTATACCCCATAATCTGTAGTTTAGTTTCTTTGTGATATCCGTTGACTACCACACATTGCACGTGTTAGTGATTTTTTGGTTATGGAATTTCTGGCTTGTAGAAAATGACACTTTGTCTTCTATGGTAGTGGTGTTCAAAAGTTGCTTATACTGTATTGTAGAGCTTTTATGGTCAACCACTTAGAAGGTAGAACAGAAACAATGCTTATATTCACCTAACTGTTTTTAGGAGCTTCTTGGTTTAAAAAATATGCTCTTTATGGATGGACAAAATCTAATTTTGTTCCCAGTAATAAATGCTGTAACAGTCATGGTCGTGATGTCATCATTAGAAAATCTGTTGTTGAATGTGTACAACTATTTTGAAACTACAAACAGTATTTTGGGTTTAAAAAAAGGCAAGTGTAAGTAGTCCATGATGAAACTTGTGCCCGAAGCCTAAAAACCCACTATTGAAGACAAAAAATATTTATTAGGTCTGCGAGTTAATATCCCATTTATTGTCAAATTTCTTCATAATAAGTGACTTGCAGCCTGTGTCATCATTACAAAGTTTGTTTTTTTCTGTCGTTTATAATGACAATGTTAGAATTGGAAATATCATTAATGGTTAAAAACTTAAAATAAGGGAAGTGTGTCTATGACGAGGCTTGATCAAAACAGGTAATATGGGAAGTAGAAAAGTAACAGGGAGAAATTCAATGGCATAATGACAGAAGTAACAGCAAGTCAATTTTTGTTAGTTCTTTCAATATCATAATCATTCTACTAATTACAAATTTTCAATCTTACGAATATGCGAATGTAAAACTGCTGATGTATGTGTGCACACAAGGCCTCAGACTGGGGGGCTGGTTAGGACCACCTTACCTTTTGGATTGCCAGATTACAGCTCCTTAAAGCTGAACGGGTTAGGTGACCAGGATCAGGACCGATTACAAAGGACGTTAAATTCAAATTGAATGTTCATATATATCTTTTTCATTTCAAATCCTTTTAACCATAATTTTATTTTATAGAAACCTTGGAACTATAAAGTAGTTTTAACATTTAACTTTACCAATCTTTGTCTAAATTGTAGTTTGTAACTTTTTAATCCAATGATCTGAATGTAATTTATGTGAAGGTTCATTTCAGTTTAATACTCGTTATAGATGGGTTCAAAGTTTAGCTTCTTTGGTAAAACATTGGTAGGCTAATAACTGTAATCATTTGTTAAGTTTACATCTGCTTTTTTTGGTAAATGAAACATAACATTTGCTATGCATGATCCCTTTATTGTACATTCTTCACGGTTATCTTATAACTTTATACTTTCTTTTAGGCCTTGAACTCTTCTGATAAACCAAAACTGAAAGGGGGGCCATCACAGCTTCAAAGCTCTCACCTTGTCAACCAGCAACACACTCCTCGATCCACATCTGTGAAGCCTGATGTTGCAAAGACATCTACTATGGGAAAACTGCTTGTTCTTAAGCCCTCACGAGAAAGGAATGGTATCTCCCCGACTCCAAAGGAGAGTTTGAGCCCAACAGGTGGCAGCAAATTACCAGTTAGCTCTCTTTCCGTACCCTCTGCTGTTGGATCTGCTCCTCCATTGAGAAACACTGGCAACAGTTCAGGTGTTGCTAATTTAGAAAAGAGACCCTCATCACAAGTTCTGAGCAGGAGTAACTTCTTTAACCTAATGAGGAAAAAGTCCTTGACTAGCAACTCTTCTGTTTCTCCTGATACCGGCTCTTCTGGCTCACCAAGTGAAAATTTCGGTGAACTTGTTGCTCCTCCTGCACCAAAGGGTGAGTTGGGTCCAGCCGTAATCCAACAGTCTAGTGAGACTAAGGTTGAATTGATCTGCAATGGTGGTGAGACTTGCGATGCACCCGTGAGATCTACTAGTAATGGGAATAACCATTCGGGCCCTGATGTCATTCTCTACTCTGAGGAGGAAGAGGCTAGGTTCTTACGTTCACTTGGTTGGGATGAAACTGCTGAGGAAGAGGAAGGGCTTACTGAAGAGGAAATCAGTTCTTTCTACAAAAATGTAAGTTTGCCAAACTACTTCGTAATTTAATTACCTTAGACCATCGTAAATGTATGCATGTATGCACTTGAACACCAATATGGTGTATCGATATCTCAAAATGTACTCCTTTTTCATCAAAATGTTGCAAATGTATGCATGAATGCTCTTATAATGCATTTCCTTATTATTAATGCTTATTTTTCGAATAGGCAGTTTAGACCCATTTATTTGTGAATGGGTCTATGTAGGATAGGAAGCATATTGGGTCAAATGAATAAAAAATCTTGTTAAAAGGAAAAACCATCAAGCATGAAAGCCTTCTGGATTCTTTAATTTAAAAAAAATATTGTTATCGAAATAATATTATTTGTTAACCATGTTTGACACAACTCATTGTATACAAGAAAAAAAAGGATTTTTTTGAGACTAAGAGGGCACGGTGCACTAATGTTATAGGCACGTTATAGTGCCAAAATGGCGCCGCCACCCACCACCACTGCCACCATGATTACTCGTTATAGGCGCCAATGTAATGCAGACGAGCGTCATGCTCTTTTTTTTTTTTTTTTTTTTTTTTTTTTTCAGAGTGTAAAATGGAGTAAGTGGGGTTTTTTGGTTGTGTGTTATAGGAATGTTTTTGGGGAGCATGTTTTTTTTGGTTTTGTGTTCTAGGATTATTATAAGGTAAAAAGCTGACTGACGTGGCGGCGCCTATAACCCGCGCCTATGGCTTAATGCACCTAGCACTCTAAAGGGTTTTGGGTCAACACTAATCGTTTTAACCTGATACTTAACACACTTACTTGGTCATGTCTGCTTAATTTGCTCTTTATAGTCTCCCTCCTTGTGCTATAGTTGGCTTAGTCTGAAAATAATTGTGCTATTCTTTCAAATCTTAGTAATCAAGGAAACTGTTGAACCATTTGGAAGCTAGTCAAACTGCACCCTTGTGAAAATTCACATGTTGCAGAGGTCTTATGGTAATATTCTTAATTGATGATCATGAGAGAGACAGTCGTCAAGAAATGTATGTCCTAGAAAATATTGGTCAGGTCATGTTGGGCCGACCCACAACCACGCATAG
Source organism: Artemisia argyi (assembly GCA_030686995.1). NCBI lineage: Eukaryota > Viridiplantae > Streptophyta > Magnoliopsida > Asterales > Asteraceae > Artemisia > Artemisia argyi. The sequence continues at coordinate 68,083,813 of CM060676.1, read as the reverse complement.
TCATTTTCTGTTAACATAGGTAATTATGTGTAAAATGTGGATTGGAAAAAATAATATTTATACAATAATAATTTTTGTATCTAACAATTTTTAGTTAAGTGGTTTAGAAGGTAGTGCATTTGTATACAATTTGGATTCTGTAGGTTTGGACCTGATGGAAGACAAATAGTAACCCAACTCGGCCCATTTGTACGTGAATAGGCTGAAATTGCACCTCTAATATGTTAAATTAGCATTTTTTTTAGTATGTATGCTATTTTATATCTTGCAGAGGGTGTTCTTATGGGATGTATGTGAGCATGTTATTGACACAGGTTTTTGCTTGATGTTTCTATTGCAGTACATGAATATAAAACCAGACTCGAAAATTTTGAAAGGTACACAGCTGAAGCTATTGATGCCAATTGGCGAGATCTCTTCAAACTCAAAGATCTCTTCAAACTCAAAGATGGATGCTTGATACTTCCAGGAAGGCTTGATTCTCTGCTTTCTTTTTGTTTGTTTTCTTCTTTGGTCAGCATGGGCATCAAGATTTGGGATCCTTGCAGTTGAGGAATAAGTACATAACATATGGGTGAAGAGGCTTGAAGTTTGACTATTATGGACTGACTTTTTGAAGGTTTGAAGCTAGGGTTATAGGGTTTTATCAGGGGGAATTGCTTCTGGTTGTGAAAAGAAATCTGGGTTTTGTTGGTCAAATTTTTTGGTTTTTTTTTTTTCTTATCTTGGAAGGGGGTTTAGCTCAATTAAACAGAAATAGCTTATGGTTTATTAGTCATTTTCATGAAAGAAAAGAAAAGCAAAAAAGATTACTTTTTACGTGATTCTTGCCCCTTTATTTTATTTATGTTTTGCAATATTTCATAGCATTAGCTTATTATGGTTTATGAGTCATTCGCATGAAAGAGAAGGAAAACAAAATTAGTTCCTACATGGTTCATGTCCCTTTGTTGATTTAGTTCTGCATTATGCCATATCATCCTTGTGATGTTAATTAAATTATTTTCTTGGTTTATGGGGTTAACTTACAAATTTATCCAAAAGATCGTGATGTGATTCCAATGCGCACATAAATTGATTGCCAAACATTGTTACTGCATTATAGATTAAGATTAACACAAATAATGTTGAATGAAATCAAAAAATTAAAATATTGATAAAGATTACCGTCGTTTCTCTGTAGATCAGATTTGGTTGTGAGTGATGTTGATTTTGATACGCTGCTAAGTTCTCGATGTTATGTGTGTGCGTGTATGATTTAATCGATTGAAACAAGATATAATGTGTTTGTGTGTGATTTGATCGATTTATACGAGTAAGTTTAGTTGCAAAAAATGTCCTTGTGGATTTTTGTGTCTTGGGAAGGTAGCAGGTGTAGAAAGGACGGGAATAATGGAAATAACCAAAATACACTCGCGTGAAACGTACATGAGGACTCACTATTTTCTAACGGGGATTTGTAACGATTGTTAGCCAAAAAGATATTATTTGCAACAAGTAGTAGAAACCACATGGATACTTTTCACAATTTTAAGTTTTGAGGGACATTTTTTGTAAAAATAGCAAACTACATGGACATTTTTTGCAGTTTACCCTAAAAAGTTTAAATTAGTTGCTATAAACTAAGACTAGGTACTATGGTAATCAAACCCATCACTTTCACATCAGCGCCACATTATCATCGACTACACCACCAAATTCACCATCTTTTAGGTGTTATGCTCACCACCAAACCCCTTTTTTTTAATAATTTTAAATAAAAACTAAATTAATCTTTTTTTTTTTTTTTTTTTTTTTTTTTTTTTTTTTTTCATAATAAAAAATGATTGAATGAATAAATTAAAAGATCATAAATATTAAAAAACTTAAAGTAAACTCCACGGGAATGGTGTTCGACCAAATCGACACGAAGGGTTTTGATGTGCGTCTGTCGATTTGATTTGTTTGATAACTTGTAGTGTTTGTTCCCGAGTACGTACAAGTTGTCCTCCTCATGTGCTTCCTCCGGATGCCAGTCGGGAGATATGGTCTTCCCTTTGTGTTTATCATATTACATAAGGATGTGTATATACATCGTATTCTTTATTTTAATAATAGACATATGTCATGCTAGTGTATCCCATTCTTTTTTGAGAAAACCAAATGCCCGTTCCACATATTTCTTTGTCGTTTCATGCATTCGCTTATGTCGTGTTCACGTGTGGTCATTATCGTTTGGATGTGAAATCGACTTAAGAAGTGTCACTCATTCCGGATATATCCGTCAACAAGATAACATCCCCATCTGTAACTTACGCCGTTAGCCACAAATGGAACATCTGGTGCTTTTCCGTCTTTGAGATCGTTGAACTCTCACATTTTCGTTTATTCTTAATAAACAATGTTGCTCTTTTTAAAAATGACAAGTTCATACTATTAACTTCTTCTTTTTCGATGAGTCCATTTGGAAAATGAGAAACGATAAATATTTTGTTTGAGTTGTGTAGATATTGAGAAATGTGACATTTGAAGTTGTGATAAAAATGATGGGGTATGGGGGTATTTATAGGTAAAATAATAAAATTTAAATAAAGTGTTATTTTTATTAAAAGCTAGGGGGTTGCCAGTCCACAAAAATTCCAGTGTGGTTCGGTTCGGTGGTGATCACAACCAAACAACGTCCAAAAACAAACCATCGCACGTGGTTGTTGGTGGTCTCGATAGATTTCGCGCGTGGTGGAGGCCACCACCTGGTGGTGCTTCACGACTAGCCTAATTTAAAAGTGTACATGTATTAAAACCCCTTAATTCTTTTGTTTCAATCCCACACATGTTTGGTCATATACCGATAGATATTTCAAGAAGTGATTACAATTCTAATATTTAGAGAGAAAAGTAAAAATACAAGTCTCAACATAGAAAAACATTATCTCTCATGTAATTGACGAATTGGGACCATGTGTTTGACAAGACTAACGGGTCTCATGTTTACACATTCGAAGATATAAACAAATCACGTCATTCTGTCTACTTTGATGAAGATCCCAAGAGCACAGCACCGAGTGCAGTTTCGTACGGAGTGCACATCCTGTCGTCTCTTTCAAAAATGAGCACGTCCTCAGCCGCAGGCTCCTTAAAAAATATATCGGGTTCTATGTGTGCGATGTCAAAAAGTTGCCTACTTAACCTCTCTGTAGGTGTCATAACAAACTTCTCAAGACTTGATCGTCTACGCCTGGGAATGTTTTGAAAAGCTTCATCCAAGAGCCCTACAAAACCCAAAAAATTATATTCATAAATTCTAAAAGTAAAAATGAATAATTAATAAGGATCAAATTTAAAATATGAAAAAAAATAACAATATCACAAATACGTTACTTAATTACTTGTAAAAGTAACCCATTAACGACCACAACACTTTAATATTTTTATCCATATATTTAATGTACAAAATTTTGAAAGGTGCTGTAAAGGTAAGTATTATCTCTAACCATCATAATTTACATATAATTTTTTTTTCTATCTTGTTCATGGCTTTTAAATATGTGTATAAATAAAGGTTGTTACATGTGAATATTTTATATATCATATGCTTAAAAACTAAAATTGCATACTTTCACATATTTATATCATTGATGACTTTTAGTTCAGTATAAATCACAAATTTGAAAATGATCACCTTAGCTTGAACAATACGATTTTAAAATGAAGTCTTTTGATTGGCTAATATTAGTAAAAATTGAATATGATTTAGTTAACATTACAATAAAGGGTTTTTTTTTCTAACATGTACCATCGACACATGTTAAGGTATAATTATTAAACGAAATCTTATCATATAAGTTTGCAACTATTACACATTAATTAAAAAAATTGTTATGATTATATAAAATCTACAATTAAATAAACTAAAACTTGACTTCTTCACTCAAGCACGTGCCCTCAGAGTTAGAAAAAAATCCATATAAAATATGAATTATGAGTAACATAGGCATAAAATTTAAGATTGTATCAATTACACTTGAATTAATTAGAGTTAGGAGTTATGCTTACACAAAAAGAGATCGATTGCCATATGTCTTATATATATATATATATATATATATATATATATATATATATATATATATATATATATATATATATATATATATATATATATATATATATATGTCATTTACCACTATAAGATACTATGTAAAGTCGTAATAAGTAACTTATTTGTATTTCTATTCTCTGTACTTTTATTACTAATGGTGGCGACCATCCCAAATTGCTCTCAAATTGATAGGAAAAATAGACATTACATTGAGAAAGAAAAAAAATTACTAAAGTTGATAATAAAACAAATGTTATCCTTATGTTTTGATAGTGAGTATAGTTTCTATTGCATTTTGTTGCGAGTTTATATACTTTATACTATTTGTATATAGCAAGTAACAGATTATGTATCTGGTTAAGTAGTCTTTAAACCTATAATTCTTAAATAATCTATACATTGCTTTCTTAAAAAACAGAAGTTATTATTTGCTTAAAGTTGCTAAAAGATACAAAGGTATATTTAAAAGCCATATTAAATTAAGTTTTATTCTTCCTATTCAGATATGTAGTATTCTTTATTTGAAATAGGTCGTTTGTTGTGGCGGGTTTGAAAATTTGAATTTCTTTTTGTAGGAATAAATCAAAAATTGCAAATTTATCAAACCTTACGATATTATCAAAAAGTATACAATTTAGTGTAATTTATTGATTGTATTTGTAGATAAATGTTGAAAAAACAATATATTCTTATAAAATCGAGAAAAAATAAAAAAGGATTTTAGTATTGAGCTAATTTCAAGAAATTCAAAGACCTTTCTATTGGTATAATTTAGAAGAAAATTTTTGAATTTATGTATTTCTGAAATTTGTATTGATATGTTGTTATTCATGAATTAATCTTGTTACTATAGTCACTAAACCCAAAAAACAATATATCACAATATGAATATATAAAAAAAGGTACCAAGTGTTTTCCATACTTAAAATTTGTACCATTTGAAATTCAACTTTCATAAAATAGTGTTTAAGCTTACATATTTTAAAATTTTTTGTACTAAACCTAGAGTGAGTTTAGTTGTAGAAAACGAGGGTCACTTTTTAAGGGTTTTTTTTTTTTTTTTTTTTTTTTTTTTTTTTTTTTTAATTTTAAATTTGACAAAATAGAAAATATGTTGATTGAGTGTTTTCTAAAAAGTATGTAACTGAATTTTTTAAGTTATAACTAAGCTTTAAAATAAAGGAGTTTATATAATTCGCAAAATCTTTCTTACACTATTTACTTTTTCTAATTTGGTTAATTTCATATATACCCAATATAAATTTTAAAATATCCAACTAAAAATCAAAATGCCATATATACCTAATTTAAACATTATAGTGATATCTACATTTTTTATCATTTAAATCATTTGAAAATAGTTCTACATCACTAAAACTACCATTCTACCCTTGATAATGTAACTAAGATATTTTTAATCTTTATTTACATATTTATCATTGATGCAATCCTAATTAACTAATTTCATCAGAGGTAAAACATTTCTTTGTGAAGCATAATACACCACCTCATATATGAAACATACATAACCGGGTGGTGTATTGATACCACTATAAGACACTATGCTTCAAAAAGGTACCATATTTTTTGTTTATGTAAGATTCATTGAAAATTATAACCATTCAGTTGGTATACTCACTATTGATTATAGCAAATAATGTAACTTTACAGTTTGGTTTCGCAGCGTTACATGACCCTAATTGTAAATAAAAATAGAGAGTAACTACTGTAATTACCTTTTACGCGAGGCTCGTCATTTGATGTTGCCGAGTTATCCGTTTCTTCCGTCTCGACATTGTTTCGCATGTGTTTTGCAACATAGAAATCTAAAGTCTCCCTAGTTCTCCAACGTAATCCACATGCATTGCACAACACTGGCTTGGATGGTGGTCCGTTTCTCCACATTTTTGTATCTGTACGACATGAATATTGCCTTTAGATCTTATATAAAGGTACACCACATATATCAAATATTTATGTCAAGCATTTATGCATCAAATGTGTTTTAGTATGCTTCGAGAAGTTCTTGTATCAATATTGTGAACTATTAGCCTATTTTTGTCGACATTATTATTAAAACACTTATCATTGATTTGGTTATTTTTATGGTTTAATTAAAATTGTGCAAACTTTAAATCTAAGTTTTATTAAAACGAAAAAGGGTGAGACCGTAAAATTTTTCGCGTAATAAGGTGTGATATAATTAACGAGACGTAACTAAATAAACCTCCATTACTTCAATTATAACTCAACCAACTAATATACAAATTAGATAATCAAGTTGGTACGCATCATCAACTTGGCTAAAGCTTTATTTGAGAAGCTTATGGGTTATTTTTTCTACTTTTAAAATTTTATAAAACTCAATAAGCAGCCCCTAAAATATAAAATAAAACCCCTGGGAGTCTGGGACGGAGTGATCGTCCGCCACCTGCTGCTCCGGCGACCTCCGACACTTCGACTGCAGCGCCCCTTCTTCTCCGGTGACCTCTTCTCCACTATTAGGTTTTCATCTATAACTTATAATTCTCTGTATTGTATAATTAATTATTTATATAAACTCATCTGAAATGGAATTATGTGTTTATCATGTCTATTTGTTACTTTTTATTTATTTATTGTTAGATTAACTTTGTTACTTAATTCGCCCTGATATTATTTTCCATTTTGGTGTATTTTGAAATAATTTTGTGGTATAAATAATTATTTTGTTCACATTGGTCATTACTTATCAAATTAATTACTGAAATTATTGAATAGTGAAAGTGAACAAAAAAAAAGTTAAGAGCATAATTCGATAACAAATTTAAATAAAAAAAGTAGCTAACATTTATTGAAGAATCGTATTATGTCATTCAGACTATTTTTTTTCAATGTAAAACAAATTCAGCCTTAAATTCATTCCTAAGGTTAAAACGGTCATTTACTGCTCTTTACAGTCATCTATATCCATATCATGTAAGACTTGATCAAAAATTAATTGAACATGTTCGGGATGGCGGCGGTATGTGTTTTGTTGAGACGCATGCTCAAATTATTTTTACCGACTCACTAGCCAATGTGTGTTTATTTTTTATTTTTCTCTAAATGGTATAAAAAGACTTTAATCAAATTCCTTGATTCGGGTTAGTCGGGTTCGGGTCAACCCGAATAAGAGCTATATAGCATAAAAATAAGCAGAAGGCAAATTTCATAAAAAAACAAGGAAATATATGATACTAAAAATTAAAAATCCCTTGTTTGGGTCAACCTGAAACTCGACCCGAATAAGGATTCAGCATGTACCAACCCGACCCGATTAAGTTGTTATTTATTTTTTGAGGGTTCGAGTATCTTTGATAGCCCTATTTCTGGCATAGATGTCAAAACATGTTTTTAAGTTATTGTCTAAACGTTAATGAGCCATATAGTTTACTGTTTATTGACCGTTCTTGTGTTATATAGGTTAGATGCACACGCACGCAGGCACGCGCGCGCACACACATACGCTCACATGTATATGGATTTATGTAATTTATACACATTATTACGATTTACACATGTTATCCGGCTAAAGACATACAAGTATTCGTGAAAAGAGCGGTTCAATTATTTACATTTATTGTAAGCATCTTTAGTAGTGTATGACACAGATTCGCTAATAACGGACATACGACAAGTACCAAAAAGTAAACATCATATAAATAATAATGAATCGCTTGTATGAAATAAAAAGATCAGCCTTACGTTTGACTTTGCAATGATCACAAGGCCCATTTTTCACCATTTTGTCTCTCGGCATGCTGACTCCTTGGGAAACTTTTGACACTATAACAATGAAGTATGCACAAAAAGCTTAGTTAATCTCACCAACATAACTATTGAGGAAAACAGAAGTAACCAAAAAAAAAAAAAAAAAAAATTTACAGAAAGAACTAGGGTAAAACTTATAAGTTTGAACTATCTTGGGTTACCTGTAACCTGTAAGATTTGATGTGCTTTCTTGAAAACGTGTTTCTTTTTTCTTTGCAAGTGTTCAATTTATAGATGAAATGATAGGTATATATATAACTGTAGATGACTAATAGCATTAAATTTAGAAAAAGCCGAAAAGTATCATGAATGCTAGTTTTGGAACAACGGTAATTTGCTTTCATAAACTCATGTCTTAGTCAGATACATTCACTTTTCAAGGATTTTAAATGAATCTGCATTTAAAGTGTAATTATCTTTTATATCTTTGAACAAAATTTACTTGTTTTCCTTAGGAGGATATAAAAAATAAAGTAACATGGAAGTACCCAGCCTAAAATTAATTAAATTTCTACACATGAGCGATAGACTTTGACTTACAATTTTTTTTCTTTTTATACATGAGCAACAGTTTTTGAAACAACATTAATTTGTTTTGCAATACCTAGTTTTAGTCATGGTAGATACTGATATATTTTTCGTGAGATTTTTTTAACAAATTATATGGGCAGTTAAGTACGAGCGTGGCTGGATTAAAGTATTATATGTTTTGCTTTCGTTAATCTGTAGTGTGACTGCGTTATCTATTACCGTTGTTCCTGTTCAAATAATTCTACCATAGGGAAACATATTACATTGACTTTTTTATTCTACCATAGGGATAGATAACAATACTGTTTTCAAATATTGCCCACTATCTTGTATTCGTAATGACATTCTGATTCAGATATTAGAAATATGAGCTAATTACATTTATAAAGTTAAAAGTAGATAGCTATAATAAATGGATAAAATTACTAATATATTCATATGCATGTGTTATGTTCACATTTATTCTACCACTGGAAGCATATTATGATGATTATATTACGATGACTTTCTCGAATATTACCCACATCTTGTTTAGCTAATGACGTTTTGATTCCATGAAGGTTTTAGGCTATTAATCCACAAAAAAAGGTGTAGATTGGCGGGAACACCCTGATCCCGGGTGCCTTTTGGCACCAACCATTGTCCACCGCACAAGGAAAAGCTCCGGACAACTCTCCTGGCCTAGTGGGGCACCAAATGGAGTGAGCCGAGAATCTCGGACTCTTGAGCTCTTATCCACAAAGTCTCTCCAGTGAGCCCATAGGTTTTAGACTATTAATAGTAACGAACTTTTTTCAAAGTCCCTTTGTGGTATGTGAACTATAAAATGTCTAACAAAATACAAACTTTTAGAAAGTGTTCTAATATGCACATTTTGGTGACTTGTGATACCACAAATTCTGACACGCGTCACTATATTTTACGTGACAACTCACAAAACTTTGCAAATGGAACACTTTTTGAAAAATTTCAAACATTTTATGGGACATTTTGTAGTTCACGTACCAAAATGTTACTTTCAAAAAAGTCCGTTGCTATCGGCCTAAACCCATCTAAAAAAGTAAAAACTCAAGATTCATGATTTCAAATAACTAGAATAAATTATTTTCCAATATGGGTAACACTACTTCACAAAGGTAGAGTTTTAGTCATTGAAATCGGATATCCAATTATGTATAGTAAATGACGGTGTTTTTGCAGTGGTTCAATTATAATTGCAACTCTGAATTCAAGGAAAAGATAACACCTACACCACATAGGTTAAAATGAATACTATCTTAATGTGCCTTGGATTGTCCGAATAAAGACTTCATCTAGAGTTAAAATCATGGATGTTCCTTTTGGAGCTTAAGAGAGTCGTCCGTAATATAGAAAAATTACATATCTCTCGCTCAGTTTGAAATGAATATCAAGTGATGGACATGCCAATAAATGATGCTTGAAAAGTATTAGGTCAAAAATGAAGTAAGGTTTTAACAGTTCGTTTCTGTTTTACGTTTCTTTACGTCAAAATCCCAATGTAATCTTTATACTTTTTTGGGGTTATTTCTTTGTATCCATCTCTGTGCAACACCTTTTATTTATTTATTTATTATTTTTTAAAAAATAATATGAGAGACGTGAGTTACATTTAATTTAGCTCATCGTGAATAGAAATAATTCATACAGTAAAGACTTGCGTAAACCGCATACCTAGTTTTAACTTATTTGTAATATGCAATCATTTTTTTAACCGGTTGTAATACACCGTAAAATCCCAGGTCATTTATTAATGCTAATCACCAACATTATTCTATACTAGGCCATTTTTGCGGGCTAATTTGAAATTTTTACATAAGACACTGTCTGTTTAAACACCCGATTGTTTTGAACACCGTTTGTTTAACACCCGAACATGTTTTGTCACCCGATATCACCCGAATGTCACTCTTGGATATCACCCAATGAGGTTAAGCACCGGTAACTCCCACTTGCGACCCGACACCCAAATTGAACACCGAGATTTTATTAATATATATATTTATAATAGATTATATATATATATATATATATATATATATATATATATATATATATATATATATATATATTAACTTTCACCAAATTTGTTATTACTATATACATATAAGTATATATATATATATATATATATATATATATATATATATATATATATATATATATATATATATATATATATATATATATATATATATATATATATATATATATATAAATGACGACACCGTTTATGGTTTTCACAAACCAACACCGACACCGAGATATATATTTCACACATTTTACGAACACCGATACCTCGATATTTTTGGGCCGGAATTCACCCCAAGCCCACGCGACATTTCTTTCTTTCTTTCTTGGGCCGAACATGTCACAAGCCCACCACACCATGTTTTCTTTGTATTGGATCGGATTTTTGGCACAAGCCCACTAGCTACTAAACGAGTTCACAAAACAAGATAATATGCACGTTTCTCCTTTGTTCCCCCTCACTCGACACACAAACAAGTCTTTAGTATTTGACTTTGTTTCCTAACATGAGAATCAACATCTATGTACCTCAAGCCGGCCTAGCACCTAAACTTTAAACATACGATCCTTTGGATAAAATCAATACACGACTAAACCCTACTAAACACTCACTATTCACTTGTGACCAATGGATTCAATGTTTCTAAATCCCTTTACATATCTAACTCTATCAATTTAATATCGATCTAGCTTCATGTATTGGCGACACAACTTGACTACTCAAGGGACACATGAAACATTCTTGTCTCACCTCATGAGACACTCGTATGGAGAGTGAGAGTAGCTAACCAAACATTTCACCCTATATAAACAACATTAAATGCACAAATTGCTCACACTTACTTGAATCACCAAAAATCTCTCAAATCACAAATACTCTTTTTCTTTACTACGCACGGTTGAAGACAAGGGAGGAGCACGTAAGGATTTTGAGAAGCTACGTGGGTAAAAACACTTGGAACGAGTCACTACAAGGGGGTATAACGATTGTTGTGTTCTTGATTGTCACGTATTACACGAACTTCCCACCATTTTGGTGTTGTAAGTCTTCGAACCTATTTCGTTTCCTACTCTATTTTTTTGTCATGCATATCATATTCACATTCGTTCCATGCACATCACGATAAGAATCCGTAAGTGTTATGACAACTAAAAACATATACAACAATATTTCAAACATGCCTCGACACCCTATGAATGGACTCGCCATTTCATTTTTATACGTACAACGCGTATATATTTTTCGACATACTAATTTTACGACTCAAGCTTAACTAAACCAACAACCCATGCAAACCTTATTCGACCTTATACTACGTAAACTAAGCCTAAATCAAAGCTATGACGAGCACACGTTTTAAACTTATATAACGCCATTGGGCCTAGGATTGGGCTAACGAGCCCATGATGCTTTTTCAAAGGAAATTTCGGTTTAAGATTTGAATAATAACGAGACACTCAATGACTTCAAAAACTGATTTTTGGGAGGATTAACAAGTTATATTTACTACTTTTATTGTACCAAAAGGTTTATTTTCAAAAAAACACTAACGGATGACTAATTTTGCAAAACTATTCGTTAAGGGACTAAACGTGACAAAACTGCCAAACTTGCGGGTCAAGGACTAAAACAGTAACTTTTAACGAAACTTAAGGGTAGAAACTGCCATTTCTCAAAAATCAAGGTATATTGTGTAAAAAGCTTGCCAAGGACCAAAATGTAATTATTTTGACCAAGGGTAAAAAGTGTAAATTTGGTAAAGTTAAGGGTTAAATGGTGACAAGGTATATTTATAATTAATTATTTCATATAATTTTTATAAATACATAATTTTTCTTTGACTTTAATATATATATATATATATATATATATATATATATATATATATATATATATATATATATATAACTTTATTAAAAATATTTAATCATAAATATTTTTAAACGATATTATTTTCACAACGAGATAATATTTAATCAAACACCGATTCGTATCAACACTAACAATAACTACGTAAAGTTATTTGAAATACATTTAAGACACCCGAAACAGATATCACCTTACACGTGATATATCACACGTCATTTACGACACGAATCTAAAACACCGATTACAATATATTTATAGGTCGCAAGTCGGAGGAATTTCATTGCTAGTCATAGCAATACACCATCACTTTGAGCACCGTTGTGATTTACCCACCTGTTAGGTGAGTTCATGGTCCCACATTTTTAATTGTTTTTAAACCCCGTGGGGAGATACATGCTATAAATCGAACACAAGTATTTTTTTTGTATGCTGTTATCACCTGATATTGCCTAAGTTGACACCTGTGCTACAAGTCCCTCATATCACGAACCTTAATCACTTGCGAGTGAGTGCGAATATAGTTGATAGATCTATTGGAATGGCAGCCCGCCTCTATCAAGGTGATCACTTGGCAGGAGGTGTGCTATATTCGAGGTATTATGGAAATTTGGCACATTTCCTGTCACCGAGGGCCCCTTGTCTTTTACATCCGCTGTGGTGTAGATGATTATTATTATTATCTTTATGATATGACAAATCAATGTTAAGGCTTGCGTTTCGTGAGGCTTAGGAGCAATATTACACCCGATTTAGTCAAGACCTGTCTATCTTGGCTTGTTTATTTCAAATGCTTGACTTGTGTTCACACTATTACTATTTAAACTACTATGGATTCACTCAACCTTTGTGTTGACTTTTTAAGCATGTTTATCTCAGGAAATTAGCAAGCATGGCGGCACGGAGCTGGCAAAGGGCACAGGACCTCCCTTTTGATTTCAATAATTATATCATTCTTTACAAACTCATCACTTCTTTTGCTAAACAATTAACATTTTGGAAAAATGTTTGTAACTCTGAATATTTGAGTTTTCATGGAATGATATTGATTATCTTTTGAATTGTTTTCCATGAGTATGACTGTGTACTAAACTGTAATGACCCCGATTAGACTTCCGCTGCTTAATCAAATTTTGGGGTGTTACAGATTGGCATCAGAGCCATGGTTATAGAGAACCAAATGATTTTTTTTTCAAAACATTGGACTATAACCTCACCGAATTTTAAACAAACTATTTATCACCGAAGTGCCCTCCGTGCCAGCGCTTGCCAACGCCATGTTTTAAGGTTTGATTTTTAGCACCCATCGCATTTAGCTCACTATAACACTATGATCACTGTGCATGTAGCATTATGTAGACTAAATGACTTATATTACTGCTATTTTTGGGATATTACAGTACCATGTCGCCCCCGGTTATTATTTTGTCCGACAGTGACAACGTCGTACCAGCATCATCCACTCACCCTACTATTGACTTATCTGACTATGACACCCATGACACCCGAGACACCCATGATTCTGACCATGACACCCAACCTGTATCACCTGCTATACCATCTCCTGTTCCATCTGGAGACCCCTCTGCTGACACTGAGCCCTTTGAGGAGGGTGAGGTTGCTTCTACACCCATTGATTCTTTTGCTATTCAGCCTCTCTTTCGTCCTGTTTGTGGACCTATGACACAGGGACAGTACCTTTATGACCAGTACCTGACATCTCAGCAGTTTCTTGCGGCTGATGATCGTCCTACACCACCTGCTAGCCACCACACCGGTTCAGATGCTGATGACGAGTCTTCTGACTCCGATACTTCTGACACTGCTGCTTTTGTTCCACCATCATCCCCGCCTGCACCGATTCGTCGGCGCAAGCGAGTGAGGATTCTTGAGCCCTATGAGCCTGAGCCTTTCGGTGAGTTGTTTCGATACCATGAGGGAGACTATACCCGCAAATGCACGGCTCGGAAACGAGTCTGCTTTTTGCCTGCTTCTACTGTTACACCACCCGTATCTACACCTGTACCTACACCTGTATCATCACCCATATCTGTATTACCACCTGTTTCCATGCCAGATTTGACACCTGTGGCATCACCAGCACCCCCACCATCACCTGTATCACCCCCACCTGAGCCACATCCTTACATGTTGCCTACTTACACCGTACCTCCTACTTCTGAGGTCTTGCCACCCATGCCACCACCTACAGTTTTCTACTCCCAGACTACCACTGTACCGATACCACCACCTGCTACATCACCTGTACCATCACCTGCTCCCACCGAGACACCCACCTCACCTGGCATTCATAGATTGGTTGATGCTCGTCGATGGTCGTTTTTGTTAGACTACATACGTAGATGGAGATTGGCTGAGGGATCGCCTAGGGCTGCTGAGCTTGGAGATGGCTCTTCAGCGGTGTTACCGGTCACTGGAGAGCCGATACACCACACTATCCCTCTTTTGGCTGCTAGATTGATTAGACATGAGAGTCGACTTGATGAGCTGTTGAGCGTTATTGAGGATATATCCTTGGAGAGGATAGAGTGCATGCAGGAGGAGGTCACGAACCTCGTAGTTCATAGGACAGCTTTAGAGATGGTATTTGAGATGATGGGGACAGAGATCGAGGAGGCACAGGCTACCATCACTGAGTATGGTCATCGACTAGATGTTCAGAGGCACGAGATTGATGATTTGAGAGCGATTGCAGCCATTTCACAGGAGATGATGGAGCATCAGGCACAAGAGTTAGCTGCATCCAGTTCTACCATCCATGCACTTTCAGCTACTATTGAGGAGATTCAGGCCCGTGAGAGATCCAGAGATATGGAGATTTTGGGGATGATCAGGATCATCAGAGAGCTAGAGAGGAGATCAGGAGGCGCACCTGGACCTTCATAGATCTATGACATGTCATTACTTACAGAGATATCTTAACTTGCCGCCTGTGGCATTAATAATTGTTGTAACTTATTGTTTTGTAACAATGAATTCCAAAAATTATTAAAACTTTATGTTGGTTACGATTGTAACGTATTGATATTGATTTATGATGTTCTAGTTGTCTGATCTTTCTTTTTATTATGCTCCCATATTGAGATTCATTATAATTTCCATGTGTGTTGTTACATGTCGTGATGTTTATTTATGAATGATATGGTTTATGTTGATGTATGTATTTATGGTGTGGTTGTGATATGTACTTTGTGATGATCTCGACTATTATGAGTTAGATACACTATTTCTCTTGTTATGGATGTTTGGGATTGGTACTTATGCACTTGCGATTTTATAGAGTTATGGCCCCAAGGAAAACCACTACTGCTACCTCGTCACCCGCTATGACCCAGGCCGCTATAAGAAAGTTGGTTGCCGACAGTGTTGCTGCAGCTTTAGAAGAGCAAGCTGCTGCAATGGCATGAACTAGTAGCAATAACCAAGCCACTGCTGAAAGCGAGTCCGCTGCGACTCGGAAGTGTACCTATAAGGACTTCATAGCTTGTAAACCATCTCACTTCAAAGGAACTGAAGGAGTAACAGAGCTTGCTCGATGGTTTGAGCGAACTGAGACTGTGTTTGTGAGGAGCGGTTGTGCCACGGAAAGCTGAGTCTCGTTTGCTACTGGAACATTGTTGGAAGACGCGTTGTCTTGGTGGAATGCAACTGCTCAGAAGATAGGTGTGGAGGAGGCCTATCAGATTACCTGGGCTGACTTTAAGGAAAAGATGTTGAAGAAGTTCTGCCCTAGAGGTGAGATCAAGAAGTTAGAAGATGAATTTCACACGTTGGTTGTGAAAGGAAATGATCTCAGGGCTTACGACAGGAGATTTCAGGAACTTGCTACACTTTGCCCTTCTAAGGTTCCCGATTTGGAAAAGTTGTTGGAAAGGTACATTGAAGGATTACCCAGGAGTATTGAGGGAAACGTCACCTCGTCTAAGCCTCAATCTTTGGAGGAAGCAATGTCTATTGCCCAAAGACTGCTAGACCGGGAGATTAAGCGTAACTCTGCTCAGGGGAACAACGATCACAAAAGGAAGTTTGATGATCGAAAGACAAACAACAACAACAACAGCAGTAACAACAACAACCGAAACCCCAACCGTAACTACCACCATGACAGAAACACCCATCACAACCAACAGAACCGACGACAGGAAGCTGTCAGAGCTTATGTCGCTGCACCAGCTAAGGATACTAGGTATGCTGGACCTCTTCCATTCTGTGACAAGTGCAAGATGCATCACAATGGACCCTGCTATGCTAAGTGCGGGAAGTGTTCAAGGGTTGGACATAAGACACAAGATTGCAAGGCGACAGGAGCCAACTTGCAACCCGTGGCTGTAGTATGCCATGCTTGTGGAGAGAAAGGACATTACAGGCGTCAGTGCCCTAACAAGGATAACAATGCACGTGGGAGAGCATACATGCTGGGAGATGGAAATGTCCAGCAGGATCCGAACGTAGTCACTGGTACGTTCTTTCTAAACAACCGCCTCGTTAAAGTTTTATTTGATTCCGGAGCCGATCAAAGTTTCGTATCTGTTTCACTTGCACCCCTGCTTAATATTACACCCACCCAACTAGACACAACGTATGAGATTGAACTAGATGATGGAAAGCTAGTGAGTACTAACACTATACTCCGAGGTTGCACCTTACGACTATTAGACACCCCATTTGTTATTGACCTTATGCCTATTAGACTCGGTAGTTTTGATGTCGTTATAGGAATGGATTGGTTATCCGAGAACCGCGCTAAGATCATTTGTGACGAAAAGGTCGTTCACATCCCACTGAATAACGAAACCCTGATTGTTCGCGGAGAGCGAAGTAAGACACGTTTGAGCGTCATTTCTTGCGTCAAGGTTGTGAAGTACATCGAACGAGGATGTCAAGTCTTTTTAGCTCAAGTCACCGAGAAGAAGTCGGAAGAGAAGCGACTCGAGGATGTGCCAGTAGTCAGGAACTTTCCAGAAGTTTTCCCTGAGGACTTACCTGGCCTTCCGCCGACTCGTCAAGTGGAATTTCAAATTGACTTGATGCCAGGAGCTGCACCCGTAGCACGAGCACCCTATAGGCTAGCACCGTCGGAAATGAAGGAGTTATCTGGACAATTGGAGGAATTGTCGGATAAAGGATTTATTCGCCCTAGTTCATCACCATGGGGAGCCCCGGTGTTGTTTGTAAAGAAGAAGGATGGAACCTTCAGGATGTGTATCGATTATCGTGAGTTGAATAAGCTGACGGTTAAGAATCGATATCCATTGCCAATGATTGACGATTTGTTTGATCAACTACAAGGATCGAGTGTCTACTCGAAGATTGATTTGAGATCGGGTTATCACCAACTGAGAGTTAGGGAAGAAGACATCCCTAAGACGGCTTTTAGGACAAGATACGGTCACTACGAATTCCAAGTAATGCCATTCGGTCTAACAAATGCACCCGCTGTATTTATGGACTTGATGAACCGAGTGTGCAAACCCTATTTGGATAAGTTTGTGATTGTATTCATCGATGATATCCTTATTTATTCATGTAGTAAGGAAGAGCACGCAGAACACTTGAAGGCTATACTAACACTGCTCAGAGAAGAGAAATTATACGCCAAATTTTCCAAGTGTGATTTTTGGATTGAGAAAGTACAATTTCTTGGGCATGTTATCGACAGTAAGGGTATTCATGTTGATCCCGCCAAGATCGAAGCTGTTAAAAATTGGGCGTCACCTACGAGTCCTACCGAGATACGCCAATTTTTAGGTCTTGCCGGTTACTATCGGAGATTTATCGAAGGTTTTTCAAGGATTGCTAAACCTTTGACTGAGTTAACACAGAAGAAGAAGAAGTTTGAATGGGGAGATGAGCAAGAATCAGCATTTCAGTTTTTGAAGCAGAAGCTTTGTGAAGCACCGATATTAGCACTACCCGAAGGAAGTGAGGACTTCGTGGTATATTGTGACGCATCAATCCAAGGTTTGGGTGCCGTATTGATGCAGAGACTTAAAGTAATCGCTTACGCTTCTAGACAACTTAAACCCCACGAGGAGAACTACACTACTCATGATCTAGAATTAGGAGCGGTGGTATTCGCTCTTAAGATCTGGAGACACTACCTATATGGAACCAAGTGTACGGTTTTCACCGATCACAAGAGTCTTCAGCACATTTTTGATCAAAAGGAGTTAAACATGAGGCAACGTCGATGGCTAGAGTTGCTAAGTGACTATGATTGTGAGATCCGTTATCACCCGGGGAAGGCAAATGTTGTAGCAGATGCCTTGAGTCGAAAGGAACGACTTAGACCCCTCAGAGTTAGGTCATTGGGTATGGAAATTAGATCACCACTTCCGTCTCAAATTCTTGAAGTTCAAGCTGAGGCTCTTAAGGAAGAGAATAGACCGCACGAGAAGATTTACGGTATGCCAGAAAACACGAATGGATTTGTCAAGAAACCAGATGGAAGGCTGTGTTTCAAAGACAGAAGTTGGATTCCATTGTATGGAGGAATACGAGATATCATCATGCACGAGTCTCATAAGTCTAAATATTCCATTCATCCTGGTTCAGACAAGATGTATCAAGATCTAAAGAAGTTGTATTGGTGGCCAAACATGAAAGCTGACATTGCAGAGTATGTCGGTAAGTGTTTGACCTGCTCAAGAGTAAAGGCTGAACATCAAAAACCATCCGATCTTTTGGTTCAACCCGAGCTACCAATGTGGAAATGGGAAAGGATTACAATGGATTTCATTACGAAATTACCCAAGACATCGAGTGGGTTGGACACAATTTGGGTTATTGTTGATCGTCTCACGAAGTCAGCGCACTTCTTACCGATCAAAGAGACCGATGATATGGATGTTCTTGCACGTTTGTACCTTAAGGAGATAGTTTCCCGGCATGGAGTGCCGATTTCTATTATCTCCGACCGAGACAGTCGTTTCACGTCTAACTTTTGGCGATCTTTACGGAAAGCCTTGGGAACTAAGTTAGATATGAGTACAGCTTACCATCCACAGACTGATGGTCAAAGTGAAAGGACTATACAAACCCTGGAAGACATGCTTAGGGCATGTGTGATTGATTTTGGAAAAGGCTGGGATAGACACCTACCGTTAGCAGAGTTCTCATATAACAACAGTTATCACACTAGCATTAAGGCTGCACCGTTTGAAGCACTTTATGGAAGATAGTGTAGATCACCAGTTAGTTGGGCTGAGATTGGAGATATACAACTCTCAGGTCCCGAGTTGATACTTGAAACCACTGAGAAAATAGTAAAGATTAGGCAACGATTACAAGCCGCTAGAGATCGGCAAAAGAGTTATGCCGATGTGCGAAGGAAACCAATAGAGTTTCAAGTTGGAGACAAGGTCATGCTTAAGGTATCACCTTGGAAAGGAATGATTAGGTTTGGAAAACGTGGAAAGTTAAACCCAAGATACGTTGGACCCTTCGAAATCATTGAAAGGATCGGTCCCGTGGCATACAAACTGGAATTACCTGAGGAACTCAGTAGAGTACACAACACCTTCCATGTGTCAAATTTGAAAAAGTGTGTATCGGATGAAACACTTGTGATTCCGTTGAAAGAGATTAGAATTGATGATAAGTTGCACTTTATTGAGGAACCCGTTGAGGTTATGGATAGGGAGGTCAAACGACTTAAGCATAGTCGCATTCCCATTGTTAAGGTCAGATGGAACTCTAAGAGAGGACCCGAGTACACATGGGAGCGTGAGGATCAAATGCGTGCCAAATACCCACAACTATTTGATGAAACAACCCCGAGCACCGATTCAACTTTGGATTCCGGGACGAATCCAATCTAACGGGTGGGTACTGTAATACACCGTAAAATCCCAGGTCATTTATTAATGCTAATCACCAACATTATTCTATACTAGGCCATTTTTGCAGGCTAATTTGAAATTTTTACATAAGACACTGTCTGTTTAAACACCCGATTGTTTTGAACACCGTTTGTTTAACACCCGAACATGTTTTGTCACCCGATATCACCCGAATGTCACTCTTGGATATCACCCAATGAGGTTAAGCACTGGTAACTCCCACTTGCGACCCGACACCCAAATTGAACACCGAGATTTTATTAATATATATATTTATAATAGATTATATATATATATATATATATATATATATATATATATATATATATATATATATATATATATATATATATATATATATATATATTAACTTTCACCAAATTTGTTATTACTATATACATATAAGTATATATATATATAAATGACGACACCGTTTATGGTTTTCACAAACCAACACCGACACCGAGATATATATTTCACACATTTTACGAACACCGATTCCCCGATATTTTTGGGCCGGAATTCACCCCAAGCCCACGCGACATTTCTTTCTTTCTTTCTTGGGCCGAACATGTCACAAGCCCACCACACCATGTTTTCTTTGTATTGGATCGGATTTTTGGCACAAGCCCACTAGCTACTAAACGAGTTCACAAAACAAGATAATATGCACGTTTCTCCTTTGTTCCCCCTCACTCGACACATAAACAAATCTTTAGTATTTGACTTTGTTTCCTAACATGAGAATCAACATCTATGTACCTCAAGCCGGCCTAGCACCTAAACTTTAAACATACGATCCTTTGGATAAAATCAATACACGACTAAACCCTACTAAACACTCACTAATCACTTGTGACCAATGGATTCAATGTTTCTAAATCCCTTTACATATCTAATAAACTAATCACAAAGGTACCTTCTAAGGCCTAATCTCTCCTCTAACTCTATCAATTTAATATCGATCTAGCTTCATGTATTGGCGACACGACTTGACTACTCAAGGGACACATGAAACATTCTTGTCTCACCTCATGAGACACTCGTATGGAGAGTGAGAGTAGCTAACCAAACATTTCACCCTATATAAACAACATTAAATGCACAAATTGCTCACACTTACTTGAATCACCAAAAATCTCTCAAATCACAAATACTCTTTTTCTTTACTACGCACGGTTGAAGACAAGGGAGGAGCACGCAAGGATTTTGAGAAGCTACGTGGGTAAAAACACTTGGAACGAGTCACTACAAGGGGGTATAACGATTGTTGTGTTCTTGATTGTCACGTATTACACGAACTTCCCACCATTTTGGTGTTGTAAGTCTTCGAACCTATTTCGTTTCCTACTCTATTTTTTTGTCGTGCATATCATATTCACATTCGTTCCATGCACATCACGATAAGAATCCTTAAGTGTTATGACAACTAAAAACATATACAACAATATTTCAAACATGCCTCGACACCCTAAGAATGGACTCGCCATTTCATTTTTATACGTACAACGTGTATATATTTTTCGACATACTAATTTTACGACTCAAGCTTAACTAAACCAACAACCCATGCAAACCTTATTCGACCTTATACTACGTAAACTAAGCCTAAATCAAAGCTATGACGAGCACACGTTTTAAACTTATATAACGCCATTGGGCCTAGGATTGGGCTAACGAGCCCATGATGCTTTTTCAAAGGAAATTTCGGTTTAAGATTTGAATAATAACGAGACACTTAATGACTTCAAAAACTGATTTTTGGGAGGATTAACAAGTTATATTTACTACTTTTATTGTACCAAAAGGTTTATTTTCAAAAAAACACTAACGGATGGCTAATTTTGCAAAACTATTCGTTAAGGGACTAAACGTGACAAAACTGCCAAACTTGCGGGTCAAGGACTAAAACAGTAACTTTTAACGAAACTTAAGGGTAGAAACTGCCATTTCTCAAAAATCAAGGTATATTGTGTAAAAAGCTTGCCAAGGACCAAAATGTAATTATTTTGACCAAGGGTAAAAAGTGTAAATTTGGTAAAGTTAAGGGTTAAATGGTGACAAGGTATATTTATAATTAATTATTTCATATAATTTTTATAAATACATAATTTTTCTTTGACTTTAATATATATATATATATATATATATATATATATATATATATATATATATATATATATATATATATATATATATATATAACTTTACTAAAAATATTTAATCATAAATATTCTTAAACGATATTATTTTCACAACGAGATAATATTTAATCAAACACCGATTCGTATCAACACTAACAATAACTACGTAAAGTTATTTGAAATACATTTAAGACACCCGAAACGGATATCACCTTACACGTGATATATCACACGTCATTTACGACACGAATCTAAAACACCGATTACAATATATTTATAGGTCGCAAGTCGGAGGAATTTCATTGCTAGTCATAGCAATACCCCATCACTTTGAGCACCGTTGTGATTTACCCACCTGTCAGGTGAGTTCATGGTCCCATATTTTTAATTGTTTTTAAACCCCGTGGGGAGATACATGCTATAAATCGAACACAAGTATTTTTTCTGTATGCTGTTATCACCTGATATTGCCTAAGTTGACACCTGTGCTACAAGTCCCTCATATCACGAGCCTTAATCACTTACGAGTGAGCGCGAATATAGTTGATAGATCTATTGGAATGGCAGCCCGCCTCTGTCAAGGTGATCACTTGGCAGGAGGTGTGCTATATTCGAGGTATTATGGAAATTTGGCACATTTCCTGTCACCGAGGGCCCCTTGTCTTTTACATCCGCTGTGGTGTAGATGATTATTATTATTATTATCTGTATGATATGACAAATCAATGTTAAGGCTTGCGTTTCGTGAGGCTTAGGAGCAATATTACACCCGATTTAGTCAAGACCTGTCTATCTTGGCTTGTTTATTTCAAATGCTTGACTTGTGTTCACACTATTACTATTTAAACTACTATGGATTCACTCAACCTTTGTGTTGACTTTTTAAGCATGTTTATCTCAGGAAATTAGCAAGCATGGTGGCACGGAGCTGGCAAAGGGCACAGGACCTCCCTTTTGATTTCAATAATTATATCATTCTTTACAAACTCATCACTTCTTTTGCTAAACAATTAACATTTTGGAAAAATGTTTGTAACTCTGAATATTTGAGTTTTCATGGAATGATATTGACTATCTTTTGAATTGTTTTCCATGAGTATGACTGTATACTAAACTGTAATGACCCCGATTAGACTTCTGCTGCTTCATCAAATTTCGGGGTGTTACACCGGTAGTTTGTAATGTGGATTTAAACTAGCGATCTCCAAGGATTACCGCGTAGGTGCATGCTGAATACCAATCAGGTTAAGACGACTTGGCACTATATTATACGCTGGTATAATTAGGAATCCTTGGTTCTTGTTTGGTTAGTCTTTGTAATGTAAACAAACGTGTTATACTTAACATTGAAATCAAAATGTATTCGGTGAGATTGTTTCTTTCTATTAATGAAACTCAAGATGAAAGCTTAATTAACTTTGAACGTTATGTTTCATCGAGTTCAAGAAGACAAGAACTCAACCTCATTATAGTAAGCAGTAGCACACATGTTTTATCATGAAAACCATGAAACATCAAAATTTTGTCTGGAGTATATATTTCTATTATTTCGGTTTATTTGGAGATGTTAACATTTCTGAAACACTGTTTTGGTGATTTGTTTTCACTAAATGTGAGCGTAAAATAGGAAAAACGAAAAGTTTGCCAAACAAGGCTTGGCCGTTGTTGGTAGGTCAACTTCTAAATGCCGGGTTCACAATTAATGGGGTTGATTCATCTATAAATACAACTATTACATTTTATTTAATTGTTAGTAAGCAGGATTCTAAGTTTTTTTTAAGCAGTTACATGTTCTCTGGTGAGAAATCTTATAATTTGCTAAAGATATTGGGCAGTCGATAAATGTTTTAGAATGTAGATGTCATGTAAAACATCTGCTTTCTTGCTCACACTTTTGAAGCTGTAAATCTTTAATTGCAATTGTGGGCTATTCGAATAAAGTTGTGCAAGTTTTCAATTTACTAACACTTGCTACCACAAAACTAAAAGAATACATAAGTTCCATAGCAGGTATATGTTAGGGTAGAACACATCTAAAATAAAGTACAGTCGTTACATTCAACACATTCGTATATATTATAAGCTAATGCATAATTTATCTAATTTATAAATTGCTACTAACCTGTTTACTTGTGGCTGTTTCTCAGTTATATTGTTCAATCGGAAGGATTGAAGATGAGGAGAATGGCTTCCATGAGAAGGCAGCCTAAGGCTGTTTTCATGGCTTTTGGGACGAAAGGGGATGTGTATCCGATAGCTGTAATTCTTTGTGTCTTCTGCATATTTTATCTCCTCTATTCCAAATTTGTGACCAATTTAATTTCTCCTTTTATTCATAATTGATTGAATGAATGAATGTTTTAGCAAAAGAAAAAATTCTAGGAAACGTGACTTTTTAATACTATTATTCTTGCTAAACTACACTATTGTTCCAATTATAGCAAATGACTCTCGAAATTCCTAGAAAGATACCTACTATTCTATGCAATTAAAGTTGATGGAAACCAGTTTAAGTTATCTGAATTCTGACAATCAATGCTTTTTAGAGAAGATGAAATTTATTATGTTCCATTACGATCTGGTTTGTCATGATGAATGTATCAGGATATTATATTGGTTAGAGCACCCTATACTTGATATTTATGTCTATCTCTGCAGTTCTACTTCGATTTAGAAGTGGAACGTATGATGAAAATCTGCTAGAAAGCGTTATTAACAAATTGATTGAAGAGGTAACTGAGAAAATAGCAGAACAATATAAAATAACAATTATTTACTAATAAAATGTATCAATATCATGTGTAAAAGAAACAATGGCCTCTAGTAGAGTGATCAGGTATTGGAGCTAACTGATTTTCCTTCACGATATCATGTATGACATAAAGATGCTGTAAGTGTGGAAAACTAGAAGGGGAGTTGAATAGTTTTACCGGTTTTTCGTTTAATTATCTTTTGAAACTTTCCGTTTAATCAAAGATATGAACACAAAGACAATATATAACATGCAAGTATAAAGAAAGAAACGATCAAACCACAACACAAGTATTTATCATGGTTTGGCTACAAGGACTCTATTTCCTTGCCCTATGTCCACGCCCCGAGTATCCAACTCGAGAGTTTCTTTCACTAGTCAACAAGCTCCTTTCACCGGCGGAGAAAACCTTACATGTCGCTTACACAATTACCAACACTAAGCTAGATGTCGAGTTCTTTTTCAAGGGTACAACCACTCCCATTAGTTCTTTTACTAGGGTACAAAAACTCCCGTCACACTATGTATTTTAAGGCCTAAAATACTAACCGATCACAACTGAAAATACACAATCAAATGAAGTGTAAACTACACAAAGTCTACACGATGCTAAGCTAACAAGTCTTGCAACATTGTGTTGAATACTTGTAAACTTTATATGTACTTGTGAACTTCTTTGCTACAAAAGAAACTTCACACAAAATGAAATGTTAAAGGGTTAGATGAATGATATGAATGTGTGTGTGTAAAATGTAATGAGAAGTGATGAAACCTAAATACAAACAAATGGCTTGGTATTTATAGCAACACATTCTGCAGGCCTGGCGGATACGGCGGAACCCTCAGATGGGTTCCGCCCGTGTATCTCCACGGTTCCGCCGGGCTGATAGAAGGTTTTGCAATAAATCTTTCCAAACCAACCAAAGTCACATCAACTAAATTCTAGTTAAACACATTGAATCAAAAGTGGAATACTTCCAAAAATGTGTAAGAGGTTATGGTAAGTCAAACACACAAAGTTACCATAAATGAATGATGTGATGTTAACATTTTTCTATTTTAAGAAATATAAAAAGTGTTGTGTTTTATATGAAATGTAAATGTAGCAAATGTCTAATTATGCAAGTCTTTAAACTAAAATTATGTTTTACTAGAAACCAAAGTTTACACTTTGTCGTTAACAAAACTTAGCAAAGATCGTAAAATATAAATAACGTTTTTAGGCGATATTTGTATTAACAATCTCCCCCTTTTTGTTGATGACAAAACATAAACTTTGTTTTTAAGTAACTAACAAAATTTTAGTGTTTAAGACTTAAAAAAATGTTATATTAAACTTGTTTTACTTAAGTGATGAAAATCATTTTAAGTTTATAAGTTTATATATCATTCTCCCCCTTTTTGTCGAAACAAAAAGTAGAGTAGCGAAGTGGAACTATGCACTTGCTCCCCCTTGGTCGATACTCCCCCTAAAAGGAGTGCCAAGACAGGAAACATGGATTTTGAACCTACAAAAAAATGGTTAGTTGGTGATAATGACACATAATCAAGGTTGTAGTTACCACACTTTATGACAATGTAACCAACCACAATCACAACACATATATGATCAACCAACAATGCTAGTGAGAAAGAAGTAAAAGATGTCATTTCAAGTAAAATTTGACTTTTAAAAAGTCAAAGACAATAAAATGAACAAATAACCTGTAGGACCTTAGATATCACAACTTTATCACACACAATATAACCACAATAAGAAGGAAAGATGGTGACTTGATATGTATATATGTATTTCGTATGTTAGAGATAGAGATGAAAATGAGAGCTTTTATTCAAAGAGAAACACACACAAATACACACACAAGCACACCTTACAAATGAGAGGTAAGGTGCCTTTTATAGTTCCATACATAGGCTTTCAATGGGCTTGGGCTTGGACTTGGTTACATGATTAGATAACAAGGCTTATGAAACATAGCACATGACATATTAGCTTGCCAAATCCAAGGCCCAATGACTAAACTATTACTAATCTTAACAAACGACACAAAGTTACAATATGAGAATGACCATCACTTTTATATATATATTTTTAATGCTAACAATCTCCCCCTAAGGGGTGGTCATTCGAATGATGCTCCACGTGAGTGGGTCTTCAGTGTTCTTTGTCTTTAACTTTGTGTGTCGTTGTAGAATAGTCTTTAGTCTTTGTTCCTTCATGCTTTGTGATATTTGATAACTGATTTTTCATCGTTCTTTGTTCCTTTGTGATGTGGAGTTATCTGCCTTTCGTCACTTCTGTGTCTGTGGTGGTTGTTCGCCATTCCAACATGCTCATACATCTTCAGTCTTTGTGATACATGCATTTGTAGTTCCCATTCTTTCACATAGATCTTTGTCACTTTACTTCTGTAGATTCTTTCATATTGCATAGAATCTTTCTTTGAACCTTTATTTGCTTTGATCTTTGTGAGAACTTTTCTTTGACTTCGTGATGCATGTATGAGCATGTGGAATCTATCGCCATGGAGATGATGTATAGCTGCAGGTAACCAGTTAGCAATAAACAACCGGTACTTACATATAAGAATTAGAGATCGTCAACAGCATAGTGTGAAGACTCCTTCTAACCCTTACCAAGGCCGTTCCCATGTCAGATACTCCCGAGGGAGCTTACAAGACCTACTTAGTAGCTCAATGACTGGGTGAGTTGCTGGGGATCACTCCACGACTATAGACCGTTTGAAACCACCGCGAACACTAAGCGTAACCCATAACGAATTACCGAAGTGACCTGCTGTCAGGGCTGCTTGATGTTGACCCTGACAGGAATTTCCATTCAATCACTGAGAATCACAAGAGTGAATCCTCTCATAAATGTTCTGGCAGATTGCTAAGATCTGCGTAGGACTCTAAAGTTTACATCTGGCGTCCGTAATGTTGAACAACCAGTGAAGAAATATCATGTGTTCCTATGAGATCTTTTGATGAATCTCGGGGCTCTAGACTCGATAAGTGCACATTTGGTTTCCTATGCGGAGATTAGGGAGAGGTCTCCTGCTTCAATATCAACCATCTCTAAGAGACAGGTCGATAGATTACATCGGTTCCCCGTGAGAATGAAACAAGCTCTTTTAAGAGAACTTGAGTGGTTAAGAAGGTTTAGTGCAGTGCGTCAGTGGGTCCATGACGTCTTTGTCTTCAATACCGGTGTCATCTTAGTAACAACCAGTAGCATATGAATTGTACCCGGTGTCTGCCCTAAGGTTGAACATTTGGAGGGCTATTTCTTTTCACCCTTTTATATATATATATATTTTTTAATTCTTCAACCCCTTCTTTCTCCTTTATCATTTTCTCCTTTTTTTCAATCATACCTAAGGACTTCTAATTCTAATCTATTGGAATTGTCCTTGGGTAGATCCCTCCGGCTCTGGGGGATCATAGGACGGTTTTTCTTAACCTTAGTCACCTTATAATTCCATGACTATCCTATCATTGATCACATGCCATAAAACCTTTTTGTGAAAAATCTCTCAAAGTGTTTATGACAATAAAACACATTGTTGTTACCACTTTGAGAGTTTTGCAATTTTGAAGGACTCCCCCTTCACATGTGCTCATGAATTTTTAAGAAATTTGCACATGCGAGAGGAGTTTGCACATTTGAATTGATCCACTTTCAGCGAACATGACCGATTCGAGACACGCTTACATCACTAGTTAGACTAGCTTGAAATTATTACCCGTCCTGGTCAAGTCCAAAGAAAGTCTCTCGATACGGTATATTCTACTCAGACAAGTCCTATTCGAGACACGCTTACATCACTAGTTAGACTAGCTTGAAATTATTACCCGTCCAGGGCAAGTCTTTTCGATTACTGACATTTTAAGCTTCGTCAATTCATTGGTACTTACTGAGTCGAGCTCTTTTGAGATTCATTCACAAACTTAAACATCTTTGATCACATTTTAATCATGTCTTCTCCCCCTCAAAAATAGCATATCGTGATATTTTTGATATCAACTGATTTAGAAAAAGCTTTTGGAGAGATAGACAGATTCTATTTTACATGAATTTGGAACATTTTGTTTGTACTCCCTCTTAATGATAGCTCATTTAAAATCAATTTAAGTGTTTAGAGGGAGTTTTCTTGAGCACAAATTTTGAGAGATTTTGAGAAATCTTTTGAACAATCTTGAAAAAGTGCTCAAGAATTCTATTTTGAAAACGAGTTTATGCTTGAAATCTATTTTGTTTGTTTAGACTCGAACTTTTTGAAAAATATTTCGTCATTGAACGTACGAGTCCTTGATTTGAAAATAATCAGAAGTCATCGTTTAAGTACAGGTTTCGTACTGATGTATACGAAAGCCATTGTGAAGAAACGACAAGTTTTAGAAAAACATTTTAAAGAACTCCCGCTCAAGCATCTGTACATGTCCGTATCATTGTTGAATGATATTTCTAGAAGCGTACAGAATATTGATTTATACGAGAGACATGTCGTGAGAAGAATATTTTTGGATTTTTTGATTTTATATTGTTTTTGTATATTTTTTGAAAATTTTATATTTTTGTATTTTGCTTTTGTTGATTTTTCAAAATTTGTATTTTGTTTTTCAAAAAATTTACAGCGAAGCGATTTTGAAAACTTTTTCAAGAAGATTCGAGAAGACATTCTAGCTCCTCAGGAGTTAGGCTTCG
Organism: Artemisia argyi; assembly: GCA_030686995.1. Classification (NCBI taxonomy): domain Eukaryota; kingdom Viridiplantae; phylum Streptophyta; class Magnoliopsida; order Asterales; family Asteraceae; genus Artemisia; species Artemisia argyi. The sequence goes on along the minus strand of CM060676.1, from coordinate 68,054,030 downwards.
CATGCCAATTCGTCGAACTAAATAGTCAAACCGTTCTTTTGGAATGGCTTTAGTAAATAGATCGGCGAGTTGATAATCAGTCTTAGCAAAAAATAATTCAACAGTACCCTCTTCCATGTGTTCTTTGATGAAATGGTAGCGGACTTTGATATGCTTCGTCTTAGAGTGATGTACGGGATTGCACGAGATGGCTATGGCACTTTTTTTGTCACAATACATAGGTATTCTGTTAAAAGTAAAGCCATAATCTGTGAGCTGTGTCCGCATCCAAAGAACTTGGGCACAACACGCAGATAGAGACACATACTTGGCTTCGGCGATTGATAGTGCAGTACAATCCTGTTTCTTTGACGACCAGCTTACTAGCTTTTCACCCAAAAATTGTGCTCCACCTGATGTACTCTTTGCTGTAACTTGATCACCAGCATGGTCTGCATCTGAAAATGCTGTTAGATGAAACCCCGAATCCTTTGGATACCAAAGTCCCATGTTAATGGTGCTTCGTAGGTACCGAAAGATCCGTTTAACCTCTTTGAGGTGAAGTTCGGTAGGCTTTGCCTGAAACCGTGCTAACAAACAAACAACAAATTGAATATCGGGGCGACTAGCGGTTAGGTACATGAGAGAACCTATCATATTCCGATATTTTTTCGGATCAATGGGTTTCCCAAACAGTTCAGCACTTATTTTTGGTGAAGTGACCATTGGTGTACCAACAGAATCACAGTTTTCCATTCCATGTTTTTTCAAAATCTCTATTGTATATTTAGCTTGATTGATAAAAATACCACGAGGGGATTGATGGATTTGTAAACCAAGAAAGAATTTTAGTTCCCCCATCATGGACATTTCAAATTTGCTTTTCATGAGATTTTCAAAATGTTTTGAATGGTTAGGATTGGTTGATCCAAAAATAATGTCGTCCACGTAAATTTGAACGATCAAAATGTCATCTTTGAATTTTTTGATAAACAAGGTGTCATCAACCGTTCCTTTTGTGAAATTGTTTTTAAGCAAGAAAGATGATAGTTCGTCATACCACGCTCTTGGAGCTTGTTTTAAACCATAAATTGCTTTCTTAAGCTTGTAGACGTAGTCTGGATGATCTTTGTCGATGAATCCCTCTGGCTGACTCACATACACTTCCTCTTTCAGAGTTCCATTTAAGAAGGCAGTCTTAATATCCATCTGATAGACTGTGATGTTTTTGTGAGCGGCATAGGCTAAGAAAATCCGGACTGCTTCAAGTCTAGCTACAGGCACGAATGATTCCTCAAAATCTATCCCTTCTTCTTGTGGATAACCTTTAGCCACAAGACGAGCTTTGTTGCGAATAACAGTCATTTCCTCATCCAGTTTGTTCTTCCACAACCACTTGAGATCAAGAACACGTTTATCAAGTGGTCGTTCAACAAGTTCCCAACTATCATGTAACAGGTATTGAAGAAATTCCTCCTGCATCGCTTTAATCTAAGGGTTTTCTGCCATTGCTTCTCGAATGTTCTTTGGTTCTTTGAGGCTGATTGAGCAAATGTAAATGCACAATTCGAGATCTGTGGCAAGTTGTCTCCTTGTCTGAACTGGCTTTGAAGGTTCACCAATAACATGTTCTATTGGATGGTCTTTTGTCCATTGAAACGTAGAAGGGTACCTCGGGTGTAACGAATGTGTGTTAGATGGTTCTTGTAACCTTGAAGAAGATTCAGCAGAGTCTGTTGCAAATGGGTTTTCGAATACTTCTTCTTCTTCTTCTAACGTAACATCGTTTGAATTATTTGTTGGTTCTTCTTGAAAATTTGTGTTTTGGTTTTGCTCATCAACGCTTGGTAGACCAGTTTCAAGTACTGGAGTTACTTGAGTAGATGTAGATGATGTTGGTGCTTCAGCTTCGATTGTTGTAGATGCATCTTGTGATGGTGGTGGTGGTTGATGGTTTTGAGCGGGTGCAGCGGAATGTTGTTTAGATGCATTAGTCGAAGTTCCACCATAATATTCATCAAACGTTAACTCGGAGAAATTTTCCAGTTCTTGTTCTGAAGGTTTATCCATGTTTGTTGACTGAGCTTCTTGAGGCACGAGTCCTGAACTGATGTGTCCAGAAGTCTGCTGGTTTGGTGCGGGTCTTAATCCGTTTTGATTAGAAGCCATCGGATTAAGTGCGGGTTTTAGAGCGTATCTCTCAGAAGCCATTTGTGAAATCTCGTCAAACTTCACATTCATCGTCTCCATTATCCTTTTTGTTCGTCTATTATACACCCTGAATGCCCTCGAGTTTTCTGAATATCCAATGAAGATTCCAATATCACCCTTAGCTTTTAACTTCCCTAGATCTTCTCTGTCATTCGTCGGATAGCACAAAGCGCCAAACACGTAAAGGTAAGAGATGTCAGGTTTACGGTTGATCACTAGCTCATATGGGGTTTTATTGAATCTCGGATGGACTAGGGATTGGTTTTGAGTAAAACAAGCAGTGGCTACAGCATCAGCCCATAAGAATAGTGGTGCACTAGAAAAAATCAGCATTGTGCGAGCAGCTTCCACAAGAGTTCGGTTTCTTCTTTCAACTACTCCATTCTGCTGTGGAGTTCTAACAACTGATGTTTGATGTGTAATTCCAACATCTTCGAGGTAAGTTCTTAACTCCTGATTTGTGAATTTTGTGCCATTGTCTGTTCTTATAATCCTTACTGGAGCTTGAAGTAGAACTTGAATACGCTTCAGAAAGGTGATGATGATGCCTGGTGCTTCGTCTTTTGATCTCAAAAACTTTACCCAAGTATATCTTGAATAATCATCAACAATAACGAGAATATACTTCTTCCCATTAATGCTTTCAACTCTCATTGGGCCACATAAGTCCATGTGCAACATATGTAACCTTGCTTCCGAACTAGGTACGGTTTTGGGTTTATATGATGCTCTTTTACTTTTTCCTTGTTCGCATGATGGACATAGGTGTTCCTTGGTGTATTTGAACTTAGGAAGTCCGGTGACGATGTTGTCTTTGGCTAACTTGTTGATGGTGTCGAAATTGAGATGAGATAAACGTCTATGCCACAGCCAGGACTTAGTTTCGGTTGCCCTTGTCATAAGAAAAATTGGTGATGTAGAAGCCATTTGGTTGATGTCGATAGCATACAAGTTTGTACTACGATTACCAGTTAAGAGATCATCACCAACCAAATTTCTTATAAAAACCGGGTTTCTTCTGAATGCCATTTCTAAATCTGCATCACAAAACTGCCCAACTGAAAACAAGTTGTGTCCCAACCCTTCGACATAGTAAACTCGAGTGATTAAAAAATTCCCAAATTGAAGATCTCCATAACCCTGAATAGCTGCTACATGATCATTTCCAAATCGTATAGTTCCCATGAATTTCCAAACGAAATTGATCAGCAGCTTTAAATTCCCGGTCATGTGCTTGGAGCAACCCGAGTCGATGATCCAAAGACATATTTCGATAACCTGCCAAGAACAGAAGAGTTTGTATTTGGAAACCGTTTTGAATTTGGTTCCATGGGGTTAGGATTAAAAGCAGAATCACACTCATAGACAGTTGCTACTTGTTTAGCTTGAGTTATTTCTAATTTTCTATCCTTAAGAGTGAACTCTCTACCCGTCGGAATCCACATACAAAACTTAAGATAGTTCCTAGGCATTCGACTAATAGTGGTAGTCCTAAATCGTGCAACTAATCTTTCTATAGATCTGGATCTAGCACTAGGTCTTTTTGGAACATTCTTCTATTCAGGCGTAACATACACATTCTTAGAAACACATTCATCATGAACATCATTAATTAAACATTTCTTGCATATTAAACAAACAGAGTCATTACATGCATTAGAAACAGTACGCTCGACATTACATTCAGGTGAAACATGTCTCTTATTACAAAGCGATAAATTCCTAGGGTGTTCTTCTACTTCTTCAACTCTATTCTTGCTACTACTCTTAGATGCAGGCGAGACTCGATTGTTCATTGTATTGCTCTTAGGCTTTAGTCTATTGCTCCTAGAGGTGCTTTCTAATCCTGTAGAAGGTAAGGCACACACATTAGGATTTATATTGTTGTCCTTTTTAGCATCCCTAGATTCTTTAGAATTATCCTTGATGCACTTGTCATTTGTCTTAGATGTTGAGGCAGACGCACTAGTGGGATTAATCCTAAAAAGGCCAGGTGCTAACACTTTAGGAGTTTTGACAACCGCTTTTCCTTTATCAACAATCTTATCATTGTCACTTTTCTTGGGCAAGGGTGTTGGAGTGACTGGTTTTGTCAAATCCTTTTTCTCATCGACTTTTGGAGCAAACCTTGAAATTGACATTTTTGGTTTTTGAACAGTGTTAGAAACATTTGGTTTCTCCGAAGTCAATGGTTTTGCAAACTTAATTTCCTCACCCTTTCCTTTTTGACTTTCAAGCTGAGCCCTCAAAAGATCATTTTGCTCTTTCATGTTTTTTAAGTCACGCTCATACGACAATTTGTCATACTTGCATTCTTCCTTTTTCCGATCAAGTTGTTTAAAATATGACACATTTTCTTTTTCAAGCTTTATAAGAGCATTTTCATATTTTGAAACAATTGCGGAGGTCTCATGTAATAAACTAACAATATTAACTAGTATGGTTTGTGTGTCTTGAATCGAGTCAATAAGAGAAGAAAAAGAAATAAGAGAAGAGTTTAGAGAGAGGAAGATGGGTGTTTTCTAGAGAGAGAGAGTTGAGAGAAAAATAAGAAAATGTTAGATTGAATGAAAAGCACCAACCCTCTCCACATGTGGAGAGGGGTATATATAGTTTTCTACAAACGCCCACACCCGGGCTGTGGATCAGGCATACAGTGGGTAAAGACCCGTCCTTCTTCCACGGTGTTACTTAAACTAAACTAACTAATACATATAATTAACTAACTACGAGCTAACTAACATGCTGTTACATCAATTAGGTGACCGAGTCTTCTATAGGAATAATTGTATTCCTAACAATCACCCCTAAGCGAGGTCACCTTTGAAATTAAGCTCTTTGGTCTTTAAGCATTCTTTCGTCTTTGTAGCTCGTAGGTTCTGATTCTTCACTTTTCTGCACACTTTGTACTTCAAGCAATGCGAACTTGTGATTTGGATTCCTTTGTGATATGTAAATCTCCAAGCTCATCCATAGTAGTATTGCCTTCATGTGATGTAGTGACTAAAGGACCATCATGCTCACACTCTTCTGTATCTGGAGACTTTGCATTAGAGTTGTGGATCAGGAGACTTTTTCATCAGAGTTGCGGAAACGTTGTTAGTTGTCTCTCAACATTTGTTGTAGCAAGTCTCTCATCTTCATTGATAGTGTGGAGGATGTGTGAGCATGAGGTATAGATTGACCCTATTCAGCTGGAAACTACAACCATCAACGCCATCTTTATATGTGTCCCTGAAATAAAACAGTTAGCAATAAAGATAGAGAACAAATATGGCTTTGTCATTCGTTCTGCGAGGACAGACTACCCTCCGGTTTTGTGAAAACCGACCTGTGATCAGGTAGAGTCTCTTTTAAAGAAGACTCTCCTTGACAGGAATTTCCAGCTTGTAGTAATGAATTTTCCAAAGAATCCACTTTGGAATCTTCATACTTAGCATGTTCTCATACCGGAACGTCTCAAAGCAGACAGCACGATAGAGTGAATTGGTGAATAAATATTCACGGATTGATGAGAAATTGATTTATAGAAATCACTCGCGTGTCATATGATAAACATTTTTGAGACACGACGAGAGTTTTATACTTAGAATCACATTTCCATCAAAAATATTTTTGTTAGAAAGATTATACACAATCAATGTGCTCGAAAAATTAGTTCGTGAGCACATTGAAAGGTTTTAGCAAAAGTATCCGTCAATCCATATCCTGGAACAAGTTTGATTCAATGTTGAATCGCACCATTGTTGCTTTCCAGTTGTCACTTGATCATTGATCCAAGATGGATCTCACATGTCACCTACCAAGAGCTTGAAAGATGTTCACTCTAGAAGGATTTCCATCGTCACTGTGAATATTTTCACACCACTCGGATGTTCTGGCAATACCACAAGGATAATGCGTAGGACTCTAAAAATTTTATCTTATTTTCCACAATGTGTGAAACAATAAGCATGTTAGGAATGTGTCCTATCGAGATTTATGGATGATCTCATGGCTCTAGACTCAATAGTGCATTTTGATCCGCTCATGGAGATTGGGGAGGTGTCTCCTGTTTTAGGTATCAACATAGCTCGCAATGAGCGGTCGATACATTGCACAGGGTTCCCCGTGAGAGTGAAACAAGCTCTTTTAAGAGAACTTGAGTGGTTGGGAAGTTTAGTGCAGTGCGTCACTGGGTCCATGACGTCTTGTCTTCAATACCGGTGTTACCTTAGTAACCGCCAGTAGATTATGAATTGAGCCCGGTTTCTGCCCTAAGGTTGAAAATATGGAGGGCTATTTCTTTTCACCCTTTCTCATTTCATTTCGTTTTAATTCTTCAACCCCTTCAGTGCTTACCGAGACTTCACCACTAGAACCTTGTTGGGTTTGTTCCAGTCCTAGCTCTATCTCAGTCCGCACTCTTCCCGTTCTCACTTTACTCCTTTTTTCAATCATTCCTAAGGACTTCTAATCTATCTATGGATTATCCCTGGGAAGATCCTTCCGGTTATGGTGGATCATGGGAACTTATACCTAACCTTAACCGTCCTTATAACTCCATGCATAAATGTAAATGGTCGGTCTTACGTATTACTTCCACAAACGCCTTTGCTCCCCCTCAATATGTGCATCGATATACGAAAGAGTTTAGCACATATCTATTATTGAGTCCAAAAGATCACGTTTGATATCAGATTTCATATTTAAATCACATTCTCTCCCCTGATCAAAAATTTCAAATCTTTTGAGATTTTGGATCCCAATTGATTTAAAGAATTTAGAAAACATTTAGGAGAGAAATGTGGTTAATTTGTAATGTTTTCTGATAAAAGGAACATTTTACATGCTCCCCCTCAAACTGTGAGGGAGGTTGTTATGTGTCAGATTTGAAGAGTTTGAAAAAGATTCGAAATTGTAACGAAAACTCTCTGAAAATTTACTCATTCTGACACATAACCATCACAAATCATATTGTTGCTTTTGTATTGTACAAAGCGTGGAGTTTTGATGATACATAAAATTTTGAGAAATAACTCTCCCCCTCAATCAATGACGGATGTGAAAACTGAAATATTTTCATAAAATATTAAAGTCATTGATTGAGTGAAAAATTTTATCAAAGTTTTGAGTTCAATTTGATTTTTAATTAAAATCTCATGGTACCACCAAGTTTTGCACAAATACTTTCCGGAAAAATCATAGAAGGGAAAGTATTTGGCGATAAAAAGAAGACTTCTCTTCTTTATCAAGAAATAATGCACTGAAACGTACATTAGATCGAGGGTGCATGAATATAAAGTAATTCACGCTCGGATGAACGACACCCTTTGCTAGGAACAACTGTCTTTATGGCGACGTGTTTTCCTCATTTTGAAAACCGGGTTGCTATATGAAGTAATAGCAAGCCATATTTTTGAAGACCGGGTTGTAGCCAGAAATGACTACAAGCCATATTTTTGAAGTTCGGGTTAGAGCCTGAAGTGACTGTAAGCCATTGTTTTAAGACCGGGTTACAGCCTAAAATGACTGTAAGCCATAAAGGCATGTTTTGAAAACATTTTGAACTTCTGTTCGAACTTCATTTAAAGACCCATGTCATTATTGAATGACATTTCTAGGACCGTAAATGTTATCGATGCCAGAAGACATGCCTTAAAAAGAAATTATTTTTGGTATTTTCTAATTTTCTGATTTTTATGCGTTTTTTTGTTGATTTTATATATCTATTTACAATTAAGTATAATATATGTACAAAGGATACTAATCAGTTTAAGAAGATGTTGACATGAGTACCAAACTGATAGTATCGTTCAGCTCGTTGTAGAAATAAGTAGTCAACATCTCTTAAACTTTCACCACCAAAGCTTTCGAGGCTCCTGAATAATCGTTTGAAGCGGTAGATGCCATGACATAATCTTAAACGGGATTTTACAACTCTTGTGACTTAAACCGAGAGGTCGAATCTTTCCCGGGATTTTACTAAAGTCAACAAAAGAAACCGAAAGATGTAATATGCGAGTTAAACTTAGAGAGAGATCTTGGATAAGTGACAATTAGCATTAAGTGTCAAGTCGCGACAAGTCAAGTTACAATAGATCCAATTGTAATAAGTCAAGTCGTAAAGATTAACTCACAACGTCAAATTACAATCAGACTAATCGAGACGACTTAAGTCACAACAATTCACCAAACACAAGTAGTTAACAAATCACTAGAATCTCACAACTGAGTTAATCACTAGACACCCACCAAATTTCTGAAATTTTTTTATTGCCTCCTCAATGTGAAGCTTTGGTAGCTTCCCCCCAAACTGACAATCATCTTCATGAGACCACTTCCCCTAAGTAGTTGAAGTGATGCAAAAGGTCTCATTGCATGAAGCTCGAAAACCCCGAAGAAAACGAAAACACCGAAGTAACAAGGTGAACCACGGATCATCTCTGCGGTAATCAATCCCGGAATGTATGATGAAGCCCGATCACATGACCCTGTTGTACGTCCCCGATGTACACATTACTTCATGGTTTGGAGCAGTTGTCTATTCAGGGGAATAAGATATCAACATCTTAATTTCACCAAATGCTTTCCAGTTATCTTACACATACCAACTCAATCCATATTGTACGCATGTATCCAACACAAGAGAAAACGATGACACCGAAGTAACAGGTTGAAGCACGGATAATCTCTACGGATATCACCTCCGGAATATATGATTAAGTCCGATCACATGAACCTGTTGTGCGTCCTTGATGTACACATATCTCTCCCCATGATGGTTGCGATTTTATCGGAATCAGCATAACAATGTGTACATGAAACATTAACCAGAAGCACTTTTACCATAACTCTTATCAGCTCATATGAAGATGTCAATAAGCAATATCATCTCACGTTCCACATATCCTTCTCATATTTCTTCCCACTGAAAACTGAAGTAATTCATACCACAAGTATCAAGAGACCACTTCCCCCACGTAGTTGGAATAATACACCAAACGCTACGAGTTAAGACACAAAGTTTCTCTACGGTTATGACATATGTCTTCCCGGGATAACTTCAATTAAGAAGAAGTATTATGTTCATCATGTGTACTCATTATGCATTCAGATGTATGTCTCCTTCCCCCTTGCAGGTTTTGATACATCAGAATCAGCAACAGCTTATAGGCACATCTACTTGAAATCATGAGAGGAGAACAAAATTGGCTCAAATAAATCTTGTGAGAATCAACTGCTACAGAAATTCTCTGACTATCATTATCAACCCTTGTGTAGACTGTTTGAAGTAACCACTGATGAAGCAAATCCAATAAACCAAACTTGAAACTGAAGAACAATTCCCCGTTCTTGTGACTTAAGCTTGCACTAATGTGTGACTAAGAGCGGTGTAGAGAGTTCGTACAACATCGAATCCCTAAGTACTCTATACTCTTCAACCAACCAACCATCAAGTATAAGACGTACATCACCTCTTGACTACCGACAACTTCGTGTAAGTTGTGACACTCCTTGAAGTGATAGTTATTTTGTGGTAATAGAAATGAATAATTACCAAAATAACTAGATATCCAAGTCTTCGTCATTGTAAAGGTAAAAGCTCAAGCAAGGATCTCGAAGAATCTTCATCCAACCAATCCCCGATTTCAAGATAACATAAGATCACGCCTTTGTGAAACTAAACTTCAATCTCAAATAGGGGATACCAAATAAACTCCGTGATCACTTGACATTTCATGTCCAAATTGTTAGTCGTTTTGACATTTGAACCGACATTTTCCATAATGTACTTCGGGTTGATTTACAAAGTGCACGTTGGTAGGAACAACAATCCTTGATTTAAGAACAAAAAGACGATTATTATTCATGTGTGCAACTTCATACTCATGATAGTCATCATCAACACCTTGAGGAATAACTAGAGATTGGATTACTTGAGCAAGTGATCAATCATCATTCTTAATACTTCAAGATGGTGCATCTTGATCAATCATCATTCGTTGAAGCTTGGAAGTAATCATCAAACATAAATCCCAGTCATCCTTAGTTAATGGAACATTAGGTGTTGGAGGAGAGTCGTAAGACGAGTCGTATGACCATTCTACAATCATTAATCACCATGTGGTAAATTTACACTTCTCCCCCTCAAAAGTTGCAAGCGAGGTTTGCCATTTTTGATTGAGCAAGTGAATAAGAATAAAATCAATCATGTATTTTATTCACAATTCTCCCCCTCAAAAATTGCATACGAGGTTGCAATTTTTGATTGAGCATGTGAATAAAAATACACTCAATCATGTAGTTTATTCACTCTTCTCCCCCTCAAAAATTGCATAAGATGTTTGCCATTTTTGAATGAGCAAGTGAATGTGAATTGTTGAGAATGGTCAAAACTAAGAAGATTTCTCTTCTTCCGAAGATAAGGCGCACTGAATCGTACACCTTTCTTTTCATTGATGAACGAGGCCTGAAGAGTTGTCAGTAGACGCCATAATGGTAACATTGAAGACCGAGGATTGAACTGATTTGTTCAAACGTCATAATGATGAAGAGCGAGGCCTGAACTGATGTGAACAGATGTCATGGTACAGATACATCAACATTGACATTCCAGACCTCCTGAAGCAGGAGACATGCTTGCTTTAGGCCTCCAGACTTTGAGTCTTCTTATGTAGTGACTGATTGATGTACCTGCAACTGAGTAAGGAGTACCTGCACTAACATCACAAACTTGATTGCATATATATGGGTTAGTGACAATAGTATCCAAACCCTTGGGGGTTTCACGGTCAACCATGGCATTGCCATCAGTAAGCACCTTTCTGGTAGGTATCCACTTAAGTCCAACGTACTTAAAAATTCTACCAGTTGGAATCCACTTATGGCAAGGTCTAGGATTACTAAGCTTATTATGCATAGTGGAAGGCTTATCGATGTTCCTAGTCTCCAAAGGTTTAGCAGTTTGTATCCATCTAGGAGAAGATTTAGGTTTGTTTTGCTTCTTATGCATTATGGATGACTTGCTGTAAATCCTAGACTTAACAGGTTGAACCTTAGCATTGTTCCTCAGTATCCTAGGAGGGATCGTACAAGGTTGTGAACCTAAGATTCCATCCTTATGAAGTAGTGCCCTTTTCCTAGCCTTTTCTAGATCATAGTTCTTGTGCAAGTCATTTATATCATAAGTGTTCTGAACCTTAATGCTAGGTTTCAACACTGTTTTCGAACTAATCCTAGAGGAGCTGGGTGTAGGAGTAACTACTTGTTGAGGTTTAACCGAACTAGAAGCAGTAATCTTAGGCAAATAATGTGTAGTGACTGGTTTTGTCAAAACTTGTTCCGCATCAACTTGGGAGGCAAACCGTGTTTTTGAAATTTTTGGTCGTTCAGATCTAAACGCAGTCGGTTGCCTAACAAAGAATTGGTTTCTATTTGATTGAAAACCTGGTTTCCCCAAGATTGATGGTTTTGCAAACTTAGTGTTCACACTATCCCCTGTTGCTTTTCTTAGCTCGTTCTTTAATGCAGTTATTATGAAACCCATTTTCTAAAAATGAGATTTGAATTCATCATTTTGGGCAATCAAAGAAGTTGTTTGTTCTAACGTCTTAGTTCTCATTTCTATGATTGTCTCATTAAGATTTTTACAATTCACTTTCAAAGACTCATTTTCATCAAGTAATTTAGCCACTTTTTGTTCAAATTCAATCGCATCACAATCATGTTTAGCCTTAACTTCACTATACATATCACACATCTCAGTAACATGTTTTTTCAGGTTGTTGATTGTCAAGTTCTTGGTTTCTAGCTGAGCTTTCAAATCATTAATCATAAAGTATTCACGGAAATCAGGAAGTTCCAGATTTTTACATGGTTGATTATTTTGAAAACTTTCTTCCTTTTGTTGCATTGCGATTTCAAGTGAAATACAATGTTTTTCAAGTTGCAAAAATCTCTTTGAAAGTTCAATAAAAGTTTCTTTATCAACCATATCATTTGATTTAAAAGCATCAGCCGTCAACACAGAACTTAACAATTTATCACGTTCAGCATCCTGATCACTTTCTCCCCCTTTATGACTCATATTTGTTGGATTAGACATGGTATCGCTATCAGTCTTTTCCAATAAATTTGTGTCATAAGTGAGTTTGATTTGATCAGTATGCTCCCGTTCATTAGAGAGCACATTAAGTTGAACAGTTAAGGGTACCTCAGCACATGACATTTGTTCATTAACCGGACTAAAATCAGCATCCATGCCATGGGTGTCTAGAGTCACTGATTTGCTGGTAGTGTCAAGCTTATCAGTCTCTGATCCTTTACGCATCGTGACACCTAACCCAACATCCAAAGCATTTCCCAAATCGTCAATACCATCACATGATTGTACCAGAGATCCCTTCATTTTGTCGTCATCTAAACGTCTGTGTTGTGCTCTTTCCATAATGAACGCCTTAACATCACCCATGAGTTGGATGAGTGTACCTCTAAACGTGTCAACCTCAATTCCCGTGTGATCAGCAAAGCACCTTCTAGTCATCTCACTGTAATGGTCATACTCCAGAGTGAATTTTGAATCAAAGAATCCTTGGAGTTGTTTGTTAATCACACAAAGAGCAGCCATGGATCCAATTTTAGAAGATTCTTCTTGGTCAAGTTGTTGTTGTAATTGATCTAAGTAAAGAATCACTGTGTCTGTGAAAGTCTGAACATCTTGACCAAAGAGTGTTACAAATGCGCGTTCGAATCCCATCTTGAATCCAGGTCCCTATAAAAGTACCGAGAGATGTGAATGAAGTTGTCGAAAACATTCTATGCAGCTTACATTTGCATTGTGAAGCACTTGTTGTGGCTGAAGCAACTCTCTCCCTTGCGATTTAGAGCACAAAGATTCCATATTAGCAATATTAGAATCAAACACCTTTATTTGTTGTACAAGGTTGGAAGATTTTGACATGTTGTGATCGTTCACGGGATTTTACAAGTCAATGATTTAAACCGAAAAATATAATCTTCCGCGGGATTTTACAAAATCAAGACAAAACCGTAAGACACCGAAGAATAGAGTTGAACGTGTACTGAGAACTGTTGAATCGGTACTATGACTAGTGATTGTATGTTAAACGTGAAGCTTGTTAGATTGAAATCCGAATGAACCCCGACTTTCTATCTAATAAACTCGAGAATATCTCAACCCACCAATAATTCACAATCCTGGATTCGTGAAGCTCACTCAAACCGTTTTCCAAGATTTATCGCAGCAATTTAGCACCAAGAGTAATACTTAAAACCATAAAAGAAAACAAAGCACTCGTCCCTTGTAAACTTGTAGTAATAAACTGCTTGTCCCTCAAATAAACGGCCCAAAAAAATTTAGTGCAAGCCCAAAATTCGTAAGTAACAAATGAGCCCAGTTTGATGATCCAATAGGGTTTGAAGAAAAATTAAGAGTCAGTTAAAGCCCAAATTAATACCATTACTCCTAATAACACGCCCCTTATCACAAACCTAATCCTCTCAAAAATAATACGCAGTCACCAAACTTATCACCAAACTTATCATCAATCAGACTCCAAGAAAAATCGTCCCTTGTGATACAACTGATCCGAACACCAACAACAAACAAAGTTGATCGAGATTACTTACTTGAGTAACCAACAGGAGATTCGAACACGGTAGGTCTTAATTATGTTTCTTGTTTTTGTTTTTGTTCAAACCGAATGAAAGGAAGGAATGATAACTAAGTTGTTATTGTTCTACCTTAATTATCTTCGGATATTATCAATGAGGATAAACCTCAACACGATCAATGATGAAGTTTTCTTGTGCTTGAATCAGTGAGTACTTAGACGAAATAACTGAGATTGTTGTTTAGATTAATTTCCTTTTCATCATTTACGTTTAGTGTTTTACTTTTAAACCGAATGAAAAGGTTGAATGAAAACACGAGTTGTTAATTTTCTTTTCTTGAGATGGACGGAAATTCACTGAAGTTAAGACTTCAAGATGGATCGATGATAGTTAATCTCTTGTGAGTTTGTCTAAGGACGAATCTTGGATTGCACAAGGAGATGCCTGAGATCGTTTGGTTTCATTTGCTGGTTATAGTTTGAGTCTTGGTTTAAATGAAAAAAAGGATTAACAGTTGATGGCTGTGGGAATGGGATGATGACGATTAGTGTGTTGTTGAATTAGATTATGTCCCGATTAGGATTAGTTGTTGACAGTCCATCCTCTTCACGCTCTTTAATTACCCAGCTTATGTCAAAAGATAAACTCTACACTTGAAAGGTAATGGCAAATATGAAGTAAACGCAAGGAAGCAAAAGATAGCCGCAAAATGCGCAAGTCAGAGTTAACCGCCAATGGGACTAACCACAACATAAGTGAACTAATCTGAGCTAAACGCTACTGACAAGACCAAGCTAACCGCAAACATGAGTCATAACTAATCGCAACTGGAAGATAGAGTTAATCACAATCAAGTAATAGAGCAAATCGCAATCAGAGATGGAACATTTTGCCAACTGGAAAAAATAAGCGCAAAGACAGGACCAGGCCAAAACTGGCACAGTTGTCTTTATCCACCTTTTAGCAAACTGCCAAAGTTGCACCCAGAATTTTCCACTACCATACAAACAAAATGTACCACACGCAAACAAGCACAACACAAAGAAAACTAATCGCAATAAAAAAATGTTGGTACTCGCAATAAAGAAAAAAATAGCAGAAAGAAACAGTACTAAGAAATCTTATGATACCCCACCAATTTGCAAAGAAATGTTTGTATGACAAAAGTATTATATTATCATTCGTACCACAACAAGTGATACCGATTTAAACAAAAGTTAATGAAATTTTAAATTAAGACAAAAGTAATAGCAACACGAAGTACCAATTCGACCCAAGAACCACAAGAAAAACCAATCTAAGTAAAAACGAGCACACACAATCCCAAGAATGTAACCTTGGCTCTTGATACCAATTGTAATAAACTAAAAATATTAACTAGTATGGTTTGTGTGTCTTGAATCGAGTCAATAAGAGAAGAAGAAGAAATAAGAGAAGAGTTTAGAGAGAGGAAGATGGGTGTTTTTGAGAGAGAGAGAGTTGAGAGAAAAATAAGAAAATGTTAGATTGAATGAAAAGCACCAACCCTCTCCACATATGGAGAGGGGTATATATAGTTTTCTACAAACGCCCACACCCGGGCTGTGGATCAGGCATATTGTGGGTAAAGACCCGTCCTTCTTCCACGGTGTTACTTAAACTAAACTAACTAATACATATAATTAACTAACTACGAGCTAACTAACATGCTGTTACATCAATTAGGTGACCGAGTCTTCTATAGGAATAATTGTATTCCTAACATCTCAGCTCTTAGTCGTTCATCGTCTTGAACAGAATATGTTTATAAAATGATGGACATAATGTCAGTGGTCATAACAGCTTCGAAGAGAGAATCATTTAGGTTTTCCAAAACATTCATGTTTTCACGAGTATCATTAGCTTCGTTTACCAGGGATTTGTAGTCTTTGACAAAGTCGGCCGTTTCTTTTAAGAAAGCTTGTTCAAAATGGATTACCCTTGCACTGATGTTATTCAGTGGGATAGTAATTTCGTTTTGAAACACCTTTTTCTGTTCGATATGAAAACTAGAATGCCAGTTGTTAATATTGATGGTAGTTTTCGATGCAACAATATTTTGAAGTTCTTGAATTCTCTTTTTAACGTCATCAAGAATTTCTCTAGCCTCACTTGTATTAAAAGTGTTGTTAGAGGACATTTGTTTCATTTTTGAAAGAGATTTGGAAACAACTTTCTTTTTAGACAAGAATTTTGAAAATGGTCGTTTTATGGAAAACGCAGATGGTTTTGTTTGTGGAACAAAAGTGATTCCCGAAAGTTTGTTCAATTTGTTGTAATCAATGGGTTTCAAATCCTTTTGTTTCATTTTATTTATGCTCTCTTCGACATGTTCAATCGTTAGCACAGAATCCCGAATGACGGGAGGATCATGTTTGGTGTAAATCACATTGCCATTGTACAAATCATTCTGTTCTTGTTGAGCTTTCTTGAGATTACAAGGGGTGTTGTTACCAAGAGCCATTTTATGTTTCGTATGGTAAATCGGATTAGTTTGATTTGAAATCATTTTCATTGTTTGACTCGACTGTCCCGACTTAACCACTAATTCTTCTAAATGTGCAATCATGTGTTCTGACTCTACGATTTCTTCCAAAAGTTTGTATTCTTTCTTTGCAAAGTCCTTTTTCAACTCATCCCTTTCTTTTTCAAGATTGGTATAAGCTGATTTTTGTTTAGAAAGTTGGTTTTGTAAATCAGAAATTTCCGTGTTTAAAGATTTTATATTTTTGAAAGAATTAACATCAAGTGTATCAAACTTGAGTTGCAATTGTGTTTCCCTTGAAACGGAATTTTGATAACCAGTTTCTAATTCAGACAATCTTTTGTTATGAAATTCAAAAGCTTTAACGGTTGCTTTGTAACTCTCAAGCTCAGCGGTCAATTTAACATTCGCGGCCTTAACATCGCGATTGACCTTTTGCACATTCTCAATTTCAATACGACAATTATTCAATAATGATTCAAACAAAGCACGTGTTTCCTCATCATTCTCAGCATGCTGTGAAACGAAGCCTCCATTATGATTCACATCTGGAGTTGCTGAAGGAGTATTGCTACTACTTGGCGTGTCCAGGTATGTATAATATGTGGGTGCTAGCTTCTCAGAATGTTGTTCCTCATGAGGAGATATATCAAATATATCATTATTGTGACATGTGTTGAAGTTAGATACCTCAGATGGTGCATTGGTGTCATAAACAGGAAGTGTGTCAGAATCCGTGTCATACTTAGCTTCCTGAAGATTCGCCATGAATATGCAGTTCGCATCGATATCCTCTCTATCTTCCATGTCATCCATAAGAGCCATAAAATCATTCTCCTCTGCATTTAATTGAAACCCTGCCTTTGCCTTTTGTGCCAACATCACTGCTTTCTGCAAGTACTCTAGATCTTTCTTGTTCAGCTTAGTAGGACAGTTCCTTGCCATATGACCTACACCCTGGCAGTTGAAACACTTTACCGGATTACCCTGATTCACATTTCCCATATTCCCAACTACTGGAGCTCCAACATTTCTATTCTGATTACCCATTGCCTGATTACCAACATTCTGACCCCTCTGATTTCCAAAAAACTGACCCAACTGATTCCCTGCATACTAACCATACTGATTCCCTGCAAACTGACCTGCATTCTGATTTCCTGCATACTGACCTGCATTCTGCATATTCTGATATCCCTGCAGATTCCCATAAACTCCAATCATTTGGCCTCCGTTGCCCATATTGAAACTCAGCTGAGCAATCTGCTTGTTGCGAGTGTTCGATGATATCCTTTGGTTGTAGTTTGTTGGTGTAGAATATCGTCCTTGGAATGTTTTTGACAAAAAAGCAAACGCTTGAGTCAATGCTGCATTAAGTTCATCATTGTCAGTGAATTCTGGTTCTTGGAATTGAGGGTATTGCTGTTGTGGAATAACTTGTTGTTGTTGTGGGTAGAGTTGTTGTTGGTAGACCGGTGTTGGTTGTTGAATGCATGATGGTTGCATGTAGTTGTGAATAGGTGATGATGGTTGTTGAGTGTTCACTTGTAATGGTGTTGGTGTATTAGCAATTAGTGCGAGAGGATCATGATTCTTTGCCAATCTTTCTTTCCTAACTTCATTAGCCTCAACTTGGTTTTGCTTCAGAAAGTCATAGAGTTGATCATAATTCACCTGATGTAAGTCCTTTGTCTGATTAACAATTGTAACATAACGACCCCATTCTTCTGGAAGGTTATTGAGGAATTTGATGTTTGTTGCAATTGTTCGTGGTGTCAACTTGTTTCTGATTAACTCATTCATCAAAGTGCAAAACCTTGTGTAGTAAGATTCAATCTGTTCACCTTTAGTGGATGTAAAGTTTTCCCATTCAGTAAGAAGTTTGTTCTCAACATCTTGTTGTCCAATTTCTGTTCCATGACATATTCTTCTAACACGTTCCCACATAGCATAAGCACTTTCACAGCTGTCGACCGCAGCAAAGATCTCCCGTGGTAATCCAAGTTAGATTAAATGCATTGCCATATCATCAGCTTTGATCTGCGTCTTGTCTTCATCTGTGTAATCTGCTTCTATTTTTATACGCACTAATGGTTCAGTAGGAGGTGTTGTATTTGGATTACCTTGAATTTGAACCTGTCTTGGCTGAAATGGACCGTTTTCAATGGATTTGATCATAAGGTGACCGTTATCCTTTGTTTTGATGTAACGAAGCATGCGGCTTGTCCATGGGAGATATCCACCTTTTTCAAGCACTGGAGGTCGGTTTTCCGCACCGGATACATGAATGTCTTGCTGAGTTGCCATTGATGAAGTGTAGATGGATAAAGTTGATTCTTGGATCGTTCCAACGAAATAGGAGTTGTGTTTTAGAGTGAGTTGATGCAAGTTTTTATGGTGAAAATTTTGACTTAAAACCTTAAAACCTCAATAACTTCTTCTCGGAGCATTTTTAGGCCTCGAAACTTCGCTTAAATTGATAAATCATTTATTCTGTCGTTCTCCTCTGTCTCACGGTTGTTTTGACAACTGATTCATCGAAAACGGAGTTACGGTTCAAAAGTTATGACCTTTTGAAGTTTAGTCGTCAAAAACCTCACTTTTGTCAAAATTCTCGAAACTTTGCTGTGTTATCGAAACTTTGGATTTGCGAAACTTCTCCTGATTGCGAAATTAAGGTGATTTCGAGACTTGTGTTCTCGAAAACTTTGACAGATTGCGAAAACTTGAGTGATTTCGAAAATTTTGAGGTGTTCTCGAAAATTTTGGACTTTTTCGAAAATGCAGTGTTGTCAAAATTTTTGGATTTTTCGAAAATGTTGCAATGTTCTGAAAAGTTTGATTTTTTCAAAAACCCAATCACACAAACAAATTTCTAAATTTAGCCATAAGTCGAAGTAATTTCTTTCTTATACAAGAGAGAAAATACCGAGTATCCAAAGGTGAGCACGAACGGAGCCTTTTCTTGTGTTTTCGAAAACTAGTCAAAAGGGATTTCGAAATTAGGGTAGGGATTTCGAAAATTTGACAGTTTTTTGAATAAGCTAAAAGCACACCCAAATGACGTTTGCAATCCAAGATTCTTGTACTTCTAGGCTAAAAAACACCAAAACTTGAAGAAAGTTCCAAACTTGATGATTTTTATAAAACTTTTTCGTGTTCTAGAAAACGAGTACAAAAACCAAATCGAGTTTTTAAGCTAAGATCTTTCAAAAGATTGAAACTTTCTTGTTGGGAAAGGTTTATAACACTAGTTTGTAATAAAAAAAGTGTTAAAAACAAAAAACAAACAAGAAAAGTAATGATTTTTTTTGAAACAAAAACGTGATAAAAGCTTAAAAAACACGAAACAAACAACCTCTAAACCCTCCTAAGTCATTGTTAGGCGATTGATACCACTTGTAGGACCTTAGATATCACAACTTTATCATACACAATATAATCACAATAAGAAGGAAAGATGGAAAGATGGTGACTTGATATGTATATATGTATTTCGTATGTTAGAGAGAGAGAGATGGAAATGAGAGCTTTTATTCAAAGAGAAACACACACAAATATACAGACAAGCACACCTTACAAATGAGAGGTAAGGTGCCTTTTATAGTTCCGTACATAGGCTTTCAATGGGCTTGGGCTTGGACTTGGTTACATGATTAGTTAACAAGGCTTATGAAACATAGCACATGACATATTAGCTTGCCAAGTCCAAGGCCCAATGACTAAACTATTACTAATCTTAACAAACGACACAAAGTTACAATATGAGAATGACCATCACTTTTATATATATATTTTTAATGCTAACATAACCTCCTACTTCTAAAAATAAAAATAAAAGAGAAAAAGAACCAAGAAATAAAAAGAAAAAGAAAATCCTACTTCTATAAGTAGAAATCATACAACACATTTCCTAAATGGGGCAAAAGACCTCCAAACTTGGTCTAGGATTGGTTTGGGTGGGAAAGAGCATCCAAACGCTCTATGATGTGTTGTATAGCAAAACGGGTTTCATTTTGAAATTGGTGAAGCAACATCTTGATGCTTTCACCTTGTTTGAGCATTTGCTCACATTGAGCAAACATGGTGATGGTGGGTTGGATTTGGGTTCTTGATTGGAGGATGGGTTTGGTATGGAGTCAAGTAAGGTGGTTTGAAATTCCATTGCTTGATGGAGGTGATTTTCAATCACACTTTGAATTTCCTCATAAGAAGGAAAGAAAGACTCAAAGGATTGGGATTGAGAATGTGGTGGAATTGAGTGATCATGGTTTTCAAAGTTAGGTTCTCCATATAGAGTACCATGGATGTCATTGAAGATAGGGTGAAACAACATTGGTTTTGGTTGATGGTACTCTTGTTGTGGTGGTTGGTTGTAGTTAAAAGTTTCATTTTGGTTAGGCAATGGCCTTGGTTTTTCATTTGTGAAAGGTGGTGGATTTGTTGATCTTGGTGGAAGATCATTGAGATCTTGCACAAAAGGATGTGGTGATGTTGGAGGAGACCCAAATAACTCCATTGGTTCAAGTTTAGGTAGTGTTGATGGTGATGGAGTTTTGGATGTTTGGATTGGTGCACTTGGTGGAGTTGGGTCAATGGGTGATTTTGTTAGTGGTGGAGTAGTGAGCTCATTAGGTCCTTTGGGTGATGGAGATGGAGATGCAAGGTTTAGAAAATGTTCATTTTTGATGGGTGAGGAGAATTCATCCGAGGATGAGAAACTCAAGTTGATTGTGTGGTTGGACCAAAGTGGTTTGACACTTATACGTGCGGTTCTCCGAACGGGTCGAGATGGTTGAGAGGTTATTGTTGACTTTGTCATTGTAGAAATGGTTGATTAGAGGTTTAGAATCAGAGATTGTGATGGTGTGATTTGAGGGTGTTCTAAGATGGTTAAATTTATAGAGGTGAAGAATTATGGAAAGGAGTGTTTGGATTTGATGTGTAGCCATACAAAAATGGAGGTTGCTAATGATTTTGAAGGTTAATGAGGGTTGTCAAATCATTGGAAGTCAATCCAATGAAAATGGTGAAGGAAGAAGACAAAGATTTGCACTAAATGCATAGTGGTTTTGGCAAATTTGTTCAAGGTATATGTTTCATGGATTGCAAGGAACCTTTGGAAGGGTTCCTTCCTTTATAGGTGAAGATTCCTTGAGGTGGTTATGGCTAAGTTTGAAATTTGGTGGGAAATAGGTTTCTATGAGTTCTAGAGGATGAGAAAGACCCTAATGTGCTTAGCAAATAATAGGGAATGGGTTTCTATCTAAAAAGAATGGTTTGTTGTTGAGTGGAAGTTGAAATGTCGAAAATAAAAACAAAAATTGCAGGTGCACTGGCGGAACCCTCAGACTACACAGGCGGAACCCATCTGAGGGTTCCGTCTGATCTGTTGGGCCATTTCTGGAATTCTAGAAAAATGCACTGGCGGAACCCATTCTAGGGTGCCGCCAGATCCGCCAGGCCTGAAAAAGTTGACAGTCCGTGTTTTTGACCCGCGAGACGATTTTCAAATTTTTCGAAAACTCCTAAAAGCAAAAATATAATTCATATCTGGTTAGGAAATGCAAAAATTGGACATGTAAACACGCATACCATTGGACTTTGACCGGGGGCTAGCGAATTTCACTATACTTAGTGAAATTTTCATAAACTTGAAAATTTGACAACATGCCAGATGTTGTCATCCTGCATCATAGTTAGTTCAAACATGTTCCAAATTGTATAAAATATCCTACCAACACACAAATACATAACACATATTGTTTGAAACGACCAAATTGTTCAAATAGCACCTTGTGCCAAACACTGCTACACACCCGCTCTCATTGACGGTCGATCTTCTTCTTGAGCTTTCCAAGGAATCTCCCAAGATTCTTGAACATCCCCTTCGTTTGCTTGAACTCCGCCGACTCATTCGGAATATCCGGAAGTTGGGAAAGGTATTCTAGAGGTGGGAGCCTAGAGTTGGGCAAAGTCTCATCTTCACTCATTGAGGATGATGATAAGGAGTTAGGAGGATGATGACGTTTTCCTTGAGCTTTGAAGACTCTCTTATGACTTAGTGGAACAAAGGTTTGTGGAATGAGAGAGTATTCTAGGCGAAGACCGTTAGGAGTTGGTAGAATGGGAGAGATGAACCTAAAGAGACGAGTCAAGAGCATTCCATACGGCATAGCCGTTGTGCCTTGCATGGGAATGTTGGCCATTCTCTTGGCCATGTAGTAGGCAAGGTTGAAGGGTTTCCTAACGGACAAGGAGTAGAGCATTTAGCAAAGGCAAAGATTGATATGATCCCGGTTTCCTATGGTGCTAATGACATTGGCTCTAAGGAGTTCCTCCCATTTCTTGAATTGGGGCTTGAGTTCATTTCGTTCCATTCCATATGGGTCCTTATCGACCTCATTTCCCGAATGGGTTCTCCTAGTGTTGGTTGTCCTAATGAAGAGGTGGTCATGAAGTTCATCCTTGGACACAAGAGGGGTATCATAGGGATGGATACAGTCAATGAGTGTGTCAAGAGTTGAGAGGGAATGCTTGTCGGAGTAGATGCAAGTACCACGGTTTGGGACACCTAAGATTTGAGCAAATTCCTCGAGAGTGAAGGAGTACTCATGACTACTACCCCTAAAGTTAATAGACATGCGACCATACTTATCCGTGGAGAGAGTGACGGATGCATAGAACTCTAAGATAAACCTAGGACAAATAGGCTCATTGATTTCTAGGAGACAATAAAAGTTGATGGTTGCTAGTTCATTAGGTAGGTTTGTACGTTCTATGAAAGATGGGTCAATGGTTCTACCCTCATGGACATAGCGTTTTTCTAAGGCTTTGAAAATGTTGATTTGAGCTTCTATAAGACCATTGGTTTTTTTGTGTTTGGGTAGGTACTTAATGGTGTCCTTGTGGTCGTAATGGGTTAGAGGAGGCATGATGATTCCTAGAAAAACAAATTTCACATTTTAGTCTAAGTAAACGACTATTGTAATGTGGATGTTCTAGTGTGTGCCTATATGAAAACGATGTGGACGTGCGGTTATCTTGACTCATTTTTATGCTAAAAAAAAAAAGTTTTAGAATGCAAGTTTTGTTTATACAACAAAAGATAACCCAAGCGCTCCTAGTTCAATGTAGCTTCGTTTGAATGTACCCGAAAATACATATTGGTTATGTATTCCCTTTAGCATTCAAGAGACATTATGCAAGTAATGTTTTTGAACATAACGTTTTGATTTTGTATTCACAATGTGAAATGAAAAAATATTTATCCTATTTGTGAGAAATTTTTGCAAGAATTTGACATGGGGTGTTTTGGTAAACATGTTAATAGCTTATAATAATGCAATTCCTAACTATGGGAAACATGATTAGTTTTGTTAAACACCTAATTTAATGCATGAGTTTCACAAGTTAATGCATAACCCCAAGTTTTTGTTTTTGTTCAAAAATAGAATTCCTAGACTCAGATCAGGAGTGTAATCATGTTTAGAATACTTACAATGATGATTGATGCGCAATAAGAATGAAGGGAGGACAAAAAATTCGTAGGTGTGGATGAATGGTAAAGTGAATAGTAGTAGCTTGGAAGTGGTGGTATGAGATAATGGGTGTTTGGTTTAATATAAACTAAGAAAAAGGTTCTGCAGGTCGGCGGATACGGCGGAACCAAAAAGAGGGTTCCGTCCGTTATGGTTGAGGGTTCCGCCGACTCTGCTGAGAAAAAGGCTTATTGATTTGTTTTGATTTTTTTGATTTTTGTCTAATGTCTACAACTACAATGTAAGTTCCATGAGTCCTAAGCCTAGCCTAAGAAGGTTAAAAGGTTCTCATTTAAGAGGTTTTGTGAGAATGTCGGCTATGTTGTCTTCGGAAGAAACTTTCTCAATTGAGATGTTTCCCTTTTGAATGTTATCACGAAGGAAATGATGACGGATTTCAATATGTTTGGTACGGGCATGTTGAACTGGATTTTTGCTAAGATCAATGGCTCCTTTGTTGTCATAAAGGATGGTGATGTCGTTAAGTTGAATTCCGTAGTCGACAAGAGCTTGCTTCATCCAAAGAGCTTGTTGACATGCCTTTCCGGCCGAAACGTATTCGGCTTCCGTTGTAGAGATAGCGAGAGCCGTTTGCTTCTTAGAGAACCATGAGGTGAGACAATGTCCAACAAAAGTACAAGTACCACTTGTGCTTTTTCTATCAACATAGTCACCGGCATGATCCGAGTCGGCATACACTATGGTGTCTATTCCCGTTCCTTTGGGATACCATAAACCTAAATGTGTAGTGCCCTTAATATATCTAAAAATCCTTTTAACGGCTTCGAGATGAGTTGTCTTAGGATCTTCTTGAAAACGAGCACATAGACAAACACTAAACATAATGTCGGGTCTACTATCCGTTAGGTAAAGTAGACTTCCAATCATACCTCTATATTTAGTGCTATCTACGGATTCAATTTCCTCATTCTTGGTGAGTTTTGTTTCCGTAGACATGGGAGTTTTGATTGGTTTTGAATCTTCTAATCCAAATTTCTTAAGCATATCCTTAATATATTTAGATTGGTTAAAAAAGATACCATCTTCTAGTTGTTTAATTTTGAGTCCTAGGAAAAAGTTGAGTTCTCCCATCATACTCATTTCAAACTCATCATGCATGATTTTTGAGAAATCCACGCATAACTCTTGACAAGTTGATCCGAATATAATGTCATCAACATTGATTTGGACTATGATAATATGTGAATCTTTCTTCTTAGTGAAGAGAGTATTATCAACTAAGCCCATGGTATACTTATGGTGAACTAGGAAGGTTTTAAGTCAATCATACCATGCTTTTGGAGCTTGCTTAATTAAGTCCGTAAAGAGCCTTTTTAAGTTTCTAAACATGATTAGGTTTTTCAAAATCGATGAAGCCCGGTGGTTGAGCAACATACACTTCTTCATTTATATCCCCATTTAAGAATGCACTTTTGACATCCATTTGAAAGAGTTTAAAATTGTGTGCACATGCATATGCAAGTAAGATTCTAATTGACTCGAGCCTAGCAACCGGAGCAAAAGTTTCATCGTAGTCAATGCCTTCTTGTTGATTATATCCTTGTGCTACTAGCCTAGCTTTGTTTCTAGACACAATTCCATTTTCATCCATTTTATTACGAAAAACCCATTTTGTTCCAATTATTGTTTGACTCCTTGGTTGAGGAACTAATGTCCATACATTATTCCTAACAAATTGGTTTAACTCTTCTTGTATGGCTATTACCTAGGACTCATCATTTATGGCTTCATAAATGTTTTTCGGTTCTATGGTTGACACGAAACAAAAGTCGTTACTTTCATTTTGGGCTTTAGATCTTAGTGTTCTCTCATTAATTTTTCCTATGACATTATCTAATAGATGACTTTTGGATTGTTTAACATTAACAATTTCTTTGCTTAATGGTTCATCTTCCTTGTCGTTTTCTAAGATTACTTTGTTTTCAATGGCTTGGCTTTCAACTAAGTCATCATCTACCAAAGGTGATGTCTTAGAGGGAGGTGTACTCTCGTCGAATGTTACGTTCAACGATTCCTCGACTCTTAAGGTTTCTTTGTTTAAAACAATGTAAGCTTTACTATTTTGTTAATATCCAAGAAATACACCTTCATAAGACTTTGGGTCAAATTTGGTGAGAGAGTCCTTGGTGTTAAGAATAAAGCATTTACTCCCAACCACTCTAAAGTATCCTAATGTAGGCTTTTTACCTTTATATAGTTCATAAGGAGTTTTATTCAAAAATGGTCTAATTAAGACTCAATTTAAAATGTACGTTGATGTGTCAACGGCGTTACACCAAAACTTTTATGGAATGTTTTGTTCATTAAGCATTGTTCTACTCATCTCTTGCAAGGTCTGGTTTTTACGTTCTACTGCACCATTAGATTGAGGAGTACGTGGAGCCGAAAAGTTATGAGTAATACCATTTTTATCACAAAAGTTTCCAAATTGAAATTCATTATCAAATTCACGACCGTGATCCGTTCTAATAGACACAATACTAGACCCTACTTGATTTTGAATTTTCTTACTTAGAATCTCAAATTTATCAAAAGCTTCATTTTTACTTTTCAAAAATTTTGTCCAAGTATATCTTGAGAAATCATCTACTATGACCAAAGTGTAGAAGTTACCCCCATAACTTTGTATAGCGGATGGACCGAACAAATCCATATGCAAAAGTTCTAGACACCTAGATGTAGAAATCAAGTTTTTAGCCTTATGGCTACTATGGACTTGTTTACCGACTTTGCAAGCGTCACAAAAGTGTTGGTCATATTTCAACTTAGGTAGGTTTCGAACTAGGTCTTTGGAGGAGAGGTTTTGTATAGGTCTCATGTTAGCATGTCCTAAACGTCTATGCCATAAAGTTGAAGATTCATCTAATGTAGTAAGACAAAGTTTGTCTCTAGATGTTTGATCCATCTTCATGACATACACGTTGTTCTTATGGACACCCTTGACTATGGTTATGCCATCTTTAAGTATTTTACTTCCATTTTCACTAAAAAGAACGTTATACTTATTACGGAAAAGTTGACTAATACTAAGGAGATTAAAACCTAAGTTATCAACATGAGCTACATCATCTATAAAAAGGGAGTCATGAGAGATTGTACCTTTTCCAATGATTTTGCTCTTAGCTTTACTACCAAACGTAACGTTACCTCCATCACATTTGTGATAAGTTGAGAAGAGGCTTTTGTTACCCGTCATGTGCCTTGAACAACCGCTATCTTTAATCCATTCATCCGGTTCCAAACATACTTTGAGGTACACCTCATTTGAGTCGTGAGCCATGAGAGCAATTTCATCATTTTTTGGCTCATCGTCATCTTCTTCATAGTCAGTCCAAGCACCACCCACAAACGCTTGTTGAGATTTGCTTTTGGGTGGTTTTGGACATTCTCCTATGAGATGACTTGTGTCTCCACACCTAAAGCATTTCCTTTCAACCTTTTCTTTCCTATCATAACGATCTTTTCAGAAGGTTTTCTTGTCATCTTTAGGTTACCTTACAAACTTCCCTCATCTACGAAAGAACTTCTTGAAGTCTCTAACAACCATGGCATATTCTTCATCATCACTATCCGAACTAGATTCTTCATCATCACTTGATTGGACTCTAGCTTTCAAGGCAATGGACTTGACCTTTTCTTTCTTGCCTTTAACTATTTCCAATTAGCTCATCAAGTGACACGCTTGAAAGATCCTTAGATTCTTCAATTGCCACTTTTGCTCTCCACTTCAGATGGAGTGCTCTAAGGAATTTCCAGACAAAATTCTTGCTACAAAAAGATTCATCAAGTGCTTTAAGTAAAATAATAATAGTCTTAAACCTAGCAAATGCACTATCAATAGTCTCATCTTCGGGAATAGCAAATTGTTCATATTGTTGAACAAGAAGATAAATTTTGTTATCCTTAACTTGTGAGTTTCCTTGATGAGTGACTATTAAAGATTTCCAAATTTCTTTGGCGGTTTTACACATAAAGACTCGTTCATATTCTTTCTTAGGCAAAGCATTATAAAGCATCATTTTAGCTTCATTATTTTTAGCAATTAATTTCTTTTGATCTTCATCTTTACTATTCGTAACTATATTATCACCATCAATGATTATATACCATAAATCTATATCTTTGGATTTCACGTAAGTTTCAAATCGGTTTTTCCAATATATAAAACCATTTGCTTCAAAAAGTGGTGATCTTTGCATAGATTGCCCTTCTTTGTAATTTTCAAAATCCATGGATCGTTTCAAGTTTTAAAACACAATATATTTTAAAAGCTTGAGTAACGTAGCTCTTGATGCCAATTGTGGAAAACTAGAAGGGGGGTTGAATAGTTTTACCCATTTTTCATTTAATTATCTTTTGAAACTTTCTGTTTAATCAAAGATATGAACACAAAGACAATATATAACATGCAAGTATAAAAAAAGAAACGATCAAACCACAACACGAGTATTTATCGTGGTTCGGCTACAAGGATTCTATTTCCTTGTCCTACGTCCACGCCCCGAGTATCCAACTCGAGAGTTTCTTTCACTAGTCAACAAGATCCTTTCACCGGCGGAGAAAACCTTACATGTCGCTTACACGATTACCGACACTAAGCTAGATGTCGAGTTCTTTTTCAAGGGTACAACCACTCTCGTTAGTTCTTTTACTAGGGTACAAAAACTCCCGTCACATTATGTATTTTAAGGCCTAAAATACTAACCGATCACAACTAAAAATACACAATCAAATGAAGTGTAAACTACACAAAGTCTACACGATGCTAAGCAAACAAGTCTTGCAACGTTGTGTTGAATACTTGTAAACTTTATATGTACTTATGAACTTCTTTGCTACAAAAGAAACTTCACACAAAATGAAATGTTAAAGGTTTAGATGAATGATATGAATGTGTGTGTGTAAAATGTAATGAGAAGTGATGAAACCTAAATATAAACAAATGGTTTGGTATTTATAGCAAAACATTCTGCAGGCCTGGCGGATACGGTGGAACCCTCAGATGGGTTCCGCCCGTGTATCTCCAGGGTTCCGCCGGGCTGACAGAAGGTTTTGCAATAAATCTTTCCAAACCAACCAATGTCACATCAACTAAATTCTTGTCAAACACATTGAATCAAAAGTGGAATACTTCCAAAAATGTGTAAGAGGTTATGGTAAGTCAAACACACAAAGTTACCATAAATGAATGATGTGATGTTAACATTTTTCTATTTTAAGAAATATAAAAAGTGTTGTGTTTTATATGAAATGTAAATGTAGCAAATGTCTAATTATGCAAGTATTTAAACTAAAATTATGTTTTACTAGAAACCAAAGTTTACACTTTGTCGTTAACAAAACTTATCAAAGATCGTAAAATATAAATAACGTTTTTAGGCGATATTTGTATTAACAGTAAGGAAATCATGTTGACATTTGTTAGCATGCCATTGATGGTGTATTACTGTATTATGTCATATTGATTTAGTGTTTCTTTAGGCTAATAGAATGCTCATTGTTGGACCTCTAGGGGATGTTTGGTACGATGGAATGGAAAGGGGAGAAATGGAATGGGGTGTTTTCCCATGTTTGTCTCATTTCCGGAATAGAATTAGAGAATAAAAATGGCATTCTCTTTCCATCATATCCATTCTTTAAAAGAGGAGAATGGTAAGAATGGGTGTTCCAAAGCTAACGCATTCACGATGCCATTCCATGCAAGAATCATAAGGCCATCAACAAATGTGGGAGTTTAAAACTAAAAAACATGTGCGTGGCACATGTTGTGTATTTTTTTGAGTTCATGCATAAACCCACAATATCTTTTTTCTCACGACCACATCTTCTCCGACTAATCTTTAACAATAAAATTCTTGTTGCTTTCGTGAATTAAATAGAGTGTCAAATTCCAATTGCTTGGGGGCACATTGGAACCACCGTATCAATCTATCTTGAGATTACTACATGCATTCGATGTTTATGAGATTAATAGTTGTATTTCAGTTTCATATTGATTCTGTGTATGTGCTAATATTTTAGATTTGTACCTCTATTAAATTGTAATGCTAGGAAATAATTTAGAATAACTGTGGTTTCACAACTTTGGTTATTATAAAGGTTTTAATCAAAAGCAATGTGTATAGTTACATTTTGGTTCTGCTACAAATTCATTCCGTGATTGTACCAAACAATAAAATCACAAAAATAACATACTTCTCTATTTGATTCTTTATTAGTACCAAACACTGGAATTGAGTTGCATTCTTTAGATCTATTCTCATTCTATTTAATTCCATTCCATTCTGCGTGATTCATTCGTACCAAACATCCTCTGGGTTTTCACCATAAAATTAACCTGACTGGTATGTGATTTTGCTTAGTTAATGTTGCTTAGTGATTTCCTATTTTACTTTCATTTTCTTTCTTTTCTTTACTCTATTTTCTATTGATTACTTCTGATTGTTATATATATTTGTTAACATTTATCTGTAGGCAATTGCTGCAGCTTTTGCTTGTGACCAGGTGCAGTACCATGTGGATTTTATATCTCATTCTGCACATCAGGTTTGTTCAATACTTTCTCACAGTAGCAATACTTCTTTTTCATAGATTGTCCTTAATATAGCTAATTAATGTCAGTGTTCTGTACCTGTTCTTGAAGTGGTATAGGAATGCATATGTTCAACTTATGTCACCTAGTTTAAGGCATTTCCATTCTTCCTAAATGTTACACAAATGAACTGTTTTAAACCAACTTAACTATCAAAAGGTTAAACAACAAGAATAAAATTTAAAAAAAGAAAAGAAAAGAATTAAAAAAAGAAAAGAAAGGAATCTGAAATGTTTAAGAACACATTAATATAAAGGTTTGTGTAAGGAGAAATATTAGCATGATAACCATTATCTAATTTGTGTTAGGAGAAATATAACGGACAAAATATAAATTAAGACATTTATGGAAGGAGTTTTAGTTCTCATACTAGGACATGCATGGTGTATACTATTTCTACTTCTGTCCTAAAAGAGTCTAAAGATATATACTTACAAATGGGAAATGAAACATATTGATGGATCTATACACCTTGAACTTGTGTTAGATTGATACTTTGAATTATATCACTAAGTATGCGGAATCTACTTAGTAACACTTAGAAGTTTGATTGTAAGTAAGACAGTTGTATATAAATAAGAACAGTGTATGTAAACAAACGATTAGCTTCAATATTATTTATGATAATAATACGAGTGATCTTGATATCACTAGGGTTACACCTTGAAGCTCTAGGAAAACGTATATCTAAACATATAACCTAGGATCTCCTTTTATAGCACAAGGAATCCTCTTCTACAAGATAAGTATAAAGCTAATAGAATAAGATATACACAAGATCTATTCTATATTTATCTAGACGCGTTTCCTAACAGTTATCTAATAAGCAGTGGTAATATATTGTTCTTGCAGTGGTAATGAGTTTCCACTGCAAGTACAATCTTCTGCAGTTGCAACTTCTTCTTTAGCCGTGGTAACTGTTAGTATAATTCCCAACAATCCTCCCCTAACTTATGATTAATACATAAATCAATAAGTTTCTTCAAGTAATCAATGAACATGAGGATATGGGAATTCTTCCAAACACTTATCTTCTTCTTCTTAACTCTCTATCAGCTCTCACACTTTGATCATAAATCCTTTGCAGCAAATCATCTATGACTTCAGTTCTTTCCCAACACCTAAGCTTCTCTGACAACATCACTGTTAATACTCCAGCTCTCAATGGATATTCTTTCTCAGCCAACATAAAAACATCAACTCCATCTTGAGTAGAAACATGATGCACAGAACTTAAATCATAGAATTTCCACAAAGTTCTTGTACCATGAGCTTCAAATCTCCAATACCTATCACTTGAATCAGGTTCATATAATGTTCTGAAGTGAACCCATAACTCCTTAGCTTTGACATCAACAAGTTCATCCTTTTGAAACTGATCTTGAACAATTCTCCACAAAGTATCCAAATCTTCTCTATCACAACATCTAACAATATCTTCAAAATCTCTGCAAATGTTTGTGACACTTCCATTTCTGATGATCTTCCAAGCAACTCCAAAACTATCAGAAAAGATTTCCCAACCAACTACTGGATATTTTGCTTGTAGAGGTTCAATGTTAAGTACATCAGTTTCTATGAACAACATGTTTGTAACTTGCTCTTCAGTCAATTTGCTAGGACCTTCTTCTTCTTGAGATGATTTCTGAGTCTTCAACTTCTTTGCTTCTTTTGATTCAAGACTCACTCCAGTCCTTTTTGTCTTCATAGATAATGGTTCTTGATCCATTGGAATGAATTTACTATCTTGTCTTTTGATTCTGTAGTAAATACCTTCAATCTGATCATGTGACATTCCTTTGAATTGACCCATCTTCATATTACCAACATGACAACAAAAAGTCTTCATCTCAGCAATAATTTGTGCCTTTGTAAGTTTCCTTGGCTTCTTTTGACCTTTTCTAGCATCCCCAATGATTTGATCAAGAGCCTGCTGATTCTTCATTTGAATGAAATCTTTAAGTTGAGCAGACCTTTGTTCTTCATCCAAGGTTGTATTTGCAATCAATTCAATAGCCTTCTTTCTAATTATTTGATCATTGTTAATCAAATAATCAATCTCTTCTTCTGTAGGCACATAGGTAAATAATGCAGGTTTCTCATGCATGACAATTGGTGAGACACTTGAAATAGGTTCTGCCATTACAGCTTCAAATTTATCCAACCTAGTTGCTTCCATAAAACTAGCAACTTCATCTTCTTTAAGCTTTTTCTTTCTTTCATACTCTTCAGCTTGTTGTTGCTCTGCTAACCTTGCATCAAAATCAATCTGAGCTTGTTCATACTTAGAAATCTTTCTTGACTCTTGATCTGAAGCAATTACAATAGCCTTTCCTTTAACTAATCTTCTTCTGGCAGCTTCTTCCTCTGCAGTGGTAATTTCTTGACTAGCAGTGGGAACATTTTCACTTACAGTGGTAATTTGTTGATTAGTGGGAACTTGTTCTGCTTCAGTGGAAATTGGTTGAGCAGTTCCAACTAAATCATCAAAGTTAAAACCTGCATCAGCATCCATATCTTCAAAATTCAATTTCCTCCCCTCAGTCTCAGCATCATCATCTTTTGCTTGAGCATCATCAGAATCACTTAGCTCAGCAAAATCTTTATCAAAAGTTTTACTCCTCCCCTTAAGCTCTGCATCTATTTTCCTCCCCTGTTTGGAAGAATCTCCCAAAACTTTACTAGAACTTGCAGAAAACGCATCTGAAGGTGAAGATGATGATAATACAACCTGAGATCTTTTCTTCTTGAGATTCTCAACTTCATTCTGCAATTTGTGAATCTCATCCTTCAATGTCTTCAGCTCTGTGGCATGTTGTTCTTTAATCTGTGCCAGATCTTTCTCCAGAGCTTGAACCTGCTTGACTAATTTGGTACAAATATCCATCAATTCATTTTGTTGCACACTGCCTTCATCACTTCCAACTGTGTAACCTGCTGGGAGAGGTGAATCATGAGGCATTGATTCAGACTCTTCCCTAGTTGGACTAGGATTAAGCCTTGAACCGCCACTGCTTGTTCCTAAACCAAATGGCTCAGCAACATGCAATGTTGAGATGAGAGAAGTTGGCTGTTTAGACCTTCGCTCATAAGTGTGAGTGACTGCAGGGGTATGTTGAATTGGTGGAACAACAATAGTGGGTGTGTTTTGAGATGCAACTGGGATTGATGCATCCTCTCCCTGTACTTGAGAAAGTTTAGCAAGCATTTGAGGGAAAAGTGGATGAACCTGCCCATTCCAAAGTTCTGTAGCCTTAGACATATTTTGAAAAACTTTTGGCTTAAGAGTGGAAGGTTCATAAATTCTTTTGTGAGGTCGCAGTTGAAACTCATTTAACACTGCTTGCACAAACCTTGGATACATCAAAAATTTATATTGACTCTTTACATTGCCTTTCATATTATTGAAAATAAACTTTGAAAAGTTGAAAGTCCTATCTGTTGCCAAACAAACCAAAGGATAAGCCATGGTTGATGCAAATTGTTCATAAGAAGTTTTCTTAGGACTTAGGCAATGTAAAAGAGTATGAATTAAAAATCTCCAATGAGGACAAAAACATCCTTTTCTAAAAGTAACTTTTTGTTCAGATGTATCATACCCTATTAAAGCAATATTGGCAAAAATATCTGAATTAGGTAATGTGATGATACCATTGAGATCATCCAATTGGAGAAGTCTCCTCAAGGATGACTCAGTAACATCAATAGTTACCCCATCAACTGTGGCTCTTAGAGCATCCACAGATTCTTGTGTGTCTCCCTGTTCAAGAGTTATGGACTCCACAGTGTTCCAGAACTGTTTGATATGAGAGACATAGACTGTGGGATTAATAGTTAAGGCATACCTTATGTGAGTTGTGTTTAGAAAATCCACAATCTGATGAAAAACAGGGCCACTCTTCTCATTCGACTTATGTAAGTAGGCCACTTGGTTGTGCTCCTCGACAAAGTTTAGAATCGCCATGATATTTGTGAAAAAGAGAATGAAAGTGTTAGTAATCAAGATAAAAATCAAGCCGTATGATAATGAATTTATACTAATAGGGTTTGAGGAGGTTGCGCAATGTGAATTATCTTTGGAAAGAATTATCTTTGGAAAAAGAATAATTTATAAGAAGTAAGTAGATAATTCACAAAAGATTTTACCCTATTAATAAGGAATGATGGTTATTTTACAACGGCTAGTAAAAAAAATAGATTACTGACACAACAGTTGTAACGGCTAGTCATCAGTGGAAAAATTACTCGTGCAGTGGTAACTGATGAACTAGCAGTGGTAAAATTTTCACAAAAATATCAAAGAGCAGCGGTTAATAAAACATGAACATTTGCTGCTCTTATAATAGTTTTTAGCAAACTACCAGCTATCAACGGATTTGATATGTCTTTACCATTAGCCGTTTGCTATGGACTAGCCAACTCTTGATCACATGGATGTATGGTGAGTTGATAACCTAGTTTTTGGTAAACTATCAACCATAAACGGATTTGATAAGTCTTTACCAGTAGCCGTTTGCTCTGGACTAGTTGATTCTTATGTTGATTAGACATGGTGAATCAATAACCATTTGTTGTGTGTCTATGATACACACCTTATTACTCCAATGACTCCAATGATATGAGTTGTATGCATCAACTCAACTTAACCCATAAAACTTAACTCAAAGTAACTTTTTAACCAAGTTACTATTCACAAAAATATCTTCCAAAAGTCAACCCGATAATAACCAAATTTACTCCTCCAACCTACCAAAACAAGTAGGAGTAAATATCCTTCATTAATTAGAATTCGACCTTGACTTTTCATATAAAAGGGGGCTCAACATCTTTTATCTTTCATCAACAATCTTCTTCAATAAACACAAACCCTATACAGCATCATGAGTTGGTTTCCACTTATCTACATCTCCTCTGATGATTCTTCTGATGAGGAAATCAGCTACTACACAGATTCTGAAGAACTTTCTACTGGATGGAGTGGATATTTTCCACCAAAGTCTGCAACTGCCACATCTTCAAGCATGAAGCCAAATAAGAAGATATCAGCTGATCCTGCTCCATCTCTTGAGTTTTATTCCAGCTCTTCATCAGATGATGACAATGACCCAACTTTTGATCTTTCCAAGGAACTCCCAAAGGCCCTTACCACAGCATTGACATCTGCAATAAACAACATGAAGTGGCCAGCTGTAGACAAGCCTACTCAAGCACCAAGGCCTCCCAAGCAAGTTCTGGGACTTGCTTGTCCAAGGAAACAACTCTCTTTTGATGACAAGAGAAAGAAAATTTCCAAAGGCAAACAGCAGTATGAGGGAAAAGGAAAGAAACCCATGGAGTAGGTTTTAGGTTGTAGGTTCATGTCAGATGTGATGGTTTTCTTGTCTAGGTGATAATGTTTTCATGATGGTTGTGATGTACTCTTGCTTAATAATCAATAAAAGTACTCTTCTGATCTTACTATTATCACCAATCCTTTCCACTGTTGTATGTTAATTACCACTGTGCACTTGATAATTCTGCATACAAGTTAGTAGAAAACCATACATACAATACAAACAATATTAGTACCTAAAAAGTATCCTGCAACACTGAAAAGTATTTAGACATCAAAAGTTTATGGATTGAGCATCCCAATACCTGTTACCAAGTATTGAAACCTACCCACATCAAGCCCTTTTGTTAATAAATCAGCATAATTGTCATCAGTATGAATCTTGACAACATTAATAAGCTTTTTCTCAAAACAATCTCTAATAAAGTGATGTCTAATTTCAATATGTTTAGTTTTAGTGTGTTGCACAGGATTTTTAATAATGCATATGGTACTACTATTGTCTATATAGATAATGGTGTTCATGAAATTGTACCCATAGTCCAATAATTGATTCTGAAGCCAAAGGATTTGAGCACAACAACTAGCAGCTGCAACATATTCTGCTTCAGTGGTTGAAGTAGCCACCATAGTTTGCTTCTTGCACTGCCATGACACCAATCTACATCCAAGAAATTGACATCCTCCAGTAGTTGATCTTCTATCCAAGCTTGCACCAGCATAGTCACTATCTGAGTATGTGATCAATTCCATTGGAGAGTCTCTTGGATACCATAATCCTAAATTTGGATAAGTCTTCAAGTATCTAAAAATCTTTTCCACTGCTGTCATATGTGATGTCTTTGGAGTCACTTGAAATCTTGCACAAGCACATACAGCAAACATGATGTCTGGCCTTGATGAAGTAAGATACATCAAGGAACCAATCATAGATCTGTAAGTGTGAACATCAACATTAGCACCACTTGCATTCTTCAACAATAAGTGAGTGGTCTTGTCAGCAGGGGTATTGGAAGATTTTGCATCAGTAAACTTGAACTTCTTAATAATCTCAGCCACATACTTGTCTTGGCTGATAAATATGCCTTCCTTACTCTGTTGTACTTGTTGCCCCAAAAAGAATGTAAGTTCTCCCATAGAACTCATTTGAAATTCATCTTTCATTAGCTTCTCAAACTCTTTGCACATCTCTTGTTTAGTAGATCCAAAGATAATATCATCAACATATACTTGCACAAGTAGGATATCACCCTTGTCTTTCTTGATGAACAAAGTTTGATCAATTTTACCTCTATGAAACCCATTATTCAATAAATAATTAGCTAAGGTTTCATACCACTTCCTTGGAGCCTGATGTAAGCCATAAAGAGCCTTAACCACTTTGTAAACTTTATTTGGGTGTTGAGGATCTTCAAAGCCTGGAGGTTGAGAGACATATACCTCCTCATCAATAGTTCCATACAGAAAGGCACTTTTAACATCCATTTGATAGACTGTAAAGCCCATAAAGGATGCATAGGCTAAGAACAATCTAATAGCCTCAATTCTTGCAACAGGAGCAAACACTTCTTCATAAACAATACCCTCTTCTTGAGTGTATCCTTGAGCAACCAATCTGGCTTTGTTCCTGATTACAATGCCTCTTTCATCTTTCTTATTTCTGAAAACCCATTTTGTACCAATGACCTTCATACCATCAGGCAAGTCACAAAGAACCCAAACCTTTTGAATTTTAAACTGCAATAACTCTTCTTGCATAGCTTCAACCCAGCTAGATTCTCTTAGAGCCATATATGCATTCTTAGGCTCCATCTGTGAGAGAAAGCAGAAAAACAAACACTCATTCTTCTTGCTATGTTTCTTGGACTCATACACTTCACTTATAAACCCATGAATATCATCTTTCTTTGTCTGTCTTCTAGTCTTCACACCTGATTGAAGTTCACCAATGACATTATCAAGTGGATGCACTTTGTGAATGGTAGACTGTGATGTGCTAGGAATATCATATGTTGTAGGCATGTTTGAGATCTCTGCATCATCACTTGGTGATTCCTGAGAAGTATTATCCACATTTGGACTTACAGTGGAAACTTCTGGTGTAACAGTGGGAATTGAGTTACCACTGCTAGTAGGAATTTCTTTATTCACACCATCTGCATCACTTGGTTTTTCAGAATTATCACCAAAGTCCCAAAGTGGCATAACAATTTGATCTTCATCATCTTCATCAATGAATTCTTCTGAATCTTCACGATCTTTGTCTCCAGAACTTGAAGTGAGAGGAACATAATTCATTGTATTTGATAATGTTTCAAGATCAAATAGCCAATCTGGACCTGAACCTGCCATGTTTGCTTTATTTTCAAGAAACTGAGCATGCAAGTTCTCTTCAATCTTCTTTGTTCTTAAGGTATAGACTCTAAAAGCCTTGCTAACCATAGAGTATCCAACAAAGAAGCCTTCATCTGACTTTTCTTCAAATTTGCCCAGATGATCAATGGTATTGAGAATAGTAACATGACACCCAAATGGCCTCATAAACTCCAAAGTAGGAGGTCTTCCTCTGAACAACTCATAAGGTGTCTTGTTCTTTGTTTTGACCACTAAAACCCTATTTTGAATGTAACAAGCAGTGTTAACTGCTTCAGCCCAAAAAGTCATTGGAAGCTTGGAATCAGCTAACATGGTTCTAGCAGCCTCAATTAGTGTTCTATTTCTTCTTTCAGCAACTCCATTTTGTTGAGGAGTTCTTGCAACACTAAATTCTCTTTTAATACCTTTGTCTCTGCAGAAATCATCCATAACTTTATTCTTGAACTCTGTCCCATTGTCACACCTGATGATCTTGATTTTCTTTTCAAATTGATTTTCAACTTGAGTGATGAATGTCTTAAGGATGCCTGTGGTTTCATCTTTGGTACTCAAAAAGAAAACCCATGTGAATCTACTGAAGTCATCAGTCACAACAAGACAATATTTCTTCAAATTGATGCTGCTCATAGAGGTAGGACCAAACAAGTCCATATGCAGCATAAAGAGTGGATGATTGATTGAATTGAATGCCTTGGTCTTGCATGAAGCTTTGTGTTGCTTTCCTTTGAGACAGGCAACACAAGTTTGGTCATTTTCAAATCTCTTCTCTGGTAGTCCTCTGACAAGGCTATCTTTCACAATCTTGTTGATGGTCTTGAAGTTAACATGACCAAGTCTTCTATGCCAAAGCATTGATTCATCCAAAGTGGCTTTAGCAAGCAAGCAAGTAACATTATTATTAGCCACTATGTTCTGCATGTCAATGCTATACAAATTTCCTTTTCTAGGGATTTTAAGCAAAATGTCACATTCTTCTGGAAGCTTATAATCCTTAGATAAGATATAGCATTCATCTTCTGTGAATAGAACTCTATGCTTTTTGTCACACATCTGTGACACACTAAAGAGGTTGTACTTGAGCTCTTTCACATACTGCACATCTTCAAAATCAATGTTTCCAGCCTTGATTGTTCCTTTGCCAGAAACTTTGCCACCAATTCCTCCTCCAAAACTGACAAATTGTCCATCATAAGGTTGAAAGTCTGAAAGATAGGACTTATTGCCAGTCATGTGCCTGGAACATCCACTGTCTGAGTATCCTTGATCATTAGTAGTCTTTGAATGTCCCTGCTGTCACAACTCGTAATT
The DNA here is from genome assembly GCA_030686995.1 of Artemisia argyi. NCBI lineage: Eukaryota > Viridiplantae > Streptophyta > Magnoliopsida > Asterales > Asteraceae > Artemisia > Artemisia argyi. The sequence continues at coordinate 68,014,551 of CM060676.1, read as the reverse complement.
TCCGGTCATTTTCCAAACCTCGACAATTTACTATTCACAAGTTACTATTCACCAATTACTATTCATCGATCACTATTCATCGTTTTTGAGGTCAATTTGACATTTCGAGAAACATTCGGAAATTTTACTATTCACTTGACACTATTCATTTCCGAGAGAAAACCACTATTCACGTGCATTACTCATTTCATCGTAAACTTAGTTTACGGGTATTCAAAATTCGCGTAACCGTATTGGTTCAGGAGCGAATTCATGCATTATCATTGGGACATCTCATACGGACTAGAAATAGTCTTCATATCATCATTGAGGCACTTGCATACTATTCCACTCGTAGGGTATTCAAATTATATTTTTAATATAATTAACGAATTACGTATGTTTATTTTAAATAAACACTAATACGCGAACTATAAACGAGAATAACACGTCCGACACTCCCGACTATGATCCCAATATATTTTTATACTCATTCTTATAATATAAAAATTATATTATTAATTTACCCGGTGTTTTCAAATCAATTGCTACGTTTTCCGGTCGAAGCCTATAACTCCGTCGGTTTGCGTTATTTCGACCCGATTATTATTTTAACTTCCGATTCTTATCAGGAATATTATTTTACAATTTTTATGACTTTATTATGTCCCGGTTAACTCCGTTAAATTTTATTTCTAGCAAACTCGGTACCCGGTATCATTTGTAACACCAAATATCTACACAAATTCAACACAAATTATCCAAAATATCACAAAATTCCACCAAACCTCATCCCCTCCCCCCCATTCACGGATCATGCCCCCCCTTGACTCAAAATTCTTCCACTTGATCATTTATTTACAAACTTGCCATCAATTTAACTAATATCTCACTTTTACTTTCATTTTTCACACATAAGTTCAAGTATACATAAGAAAAGAAAAAAAAAATGCTCTCTTCTTCTTCCTCCCTTGGGTGTGCTCGGCCATAGATCAAAACACAAGCAAACACCATCAATTTTTCAAGATCAAGGCTTAATCTAGTCCCATTAGTACTCCTTTCTAAGGTTTTGAAATAAAAACCCAAGGTTTTATAGGTTTTTCATCTCCAAAACTAACTAATCTTTCAAGTAAGTTTACTAAACTCATTTTCATAATTTCTTCAAGTTATTTTTATGATCATATAATTTCCATTCAAGATCTTATGCATTTGATAGCTTATACCACTTTATTTTTGTAAACTTTTGATCATACAAGCCCTAGAAGTGAATATAGTTAGATCCTTGTTAGATCCACTTGGTTTGTGATGTTTAGGAACCCATGACACCCTAAGAAGGTGTATGGTAGGGTTAGACTAGTTTTGTGGTGATTGAAAGTGGTTTGGATGAAGTTTGAAACTAGGAAAATGATTTTTGAAAATATACATATACCTACTGTTACTATTTTGAAAACGTGGGAGACTCAGGAACTCAAGGTTAACTTTTGACCAAAAATTTAGAAAATACTTTCCGATACGGAACTATGGCCAAAAACGGGGATAAAATCCGAGTTACGACGAAAAAGATATACTATTTTCAATTTTAACGACGAAAACTATTTTCTGAAAAATACCTTGCTGTCCCACGATTTTCATGGACTGTTTCGAGGCCTAAAACTTGATTTAGCCGTCCCGATTCATCAAAAATATATTAGTATGCCATCCCACGATTCCGGGGATATAAAGAGCGTAGAAAACGAGCTTATAACGAAAAAGATACAAGCGTTTGAACTTAGACGATTTTTACAAATTTCCATCAGCTTTTCTATTATTATTTTGCCGTAAAACTGTCTTTGCGAGACACCACTTTTTTGGCTGTTTTTCTTTATGATCGGATCAGTTTGAGTCCGAGCTGTAGTTTTATGAAATCAAGACCTTCCAGCAAGCTTTTCAAATCAATTGGCCGTTCGTCGAATAGACTTATAACGAATAAACTACGACCTCATCTATATACCCGATAAACTATATATTTTTGACAGCTTTTACTATAATGAAATTTTCTAAGTGTTGAACATAATACTTTCAAGTAACAACAATAAGAGTCGATTTTCTCATCGATCGAGACCCGTATCGCCAAAGGTTAAATGACGCGACTTCTAGATATTGTTACAAGGTTTTCAAAAACGAGGAATAGAACGCTAACATTTTTATACGATATACTACGACAAGTTTTTATAACTCCTATTGGACTTATTTTTCCTAAGTATGGAAACTATTATACTTTGACAATAACTAGTGTTTCCAAGTTACGAGTGGTATAGGCATCATGTGCACGTGCATTCATTTCATTATGTCGTGATCTAAGGTAGATCGTTATTACTCATATTAGGTTGCGGTTAGAGATCGTGCCTCATTTCAGTGTATCCATTCTTGTCATCGTAGCTATCGCTCCAGGTGAGTCATAGCCCCTACTTTTTCAATTGTTTTGGTAAACTCTTTGGGGGAGAATACATGCTCGTTTTACTTAAAACGCATTACTTGTTTTACCCGGTTGATTTCTCAAATATTCCCAGCTTTATCAAAATATATATTTGATCACCTGCACTTCATTGGTATGCTTGACTACCGGTATTTCTTTGGTATATTTAATCACCTGCATTCATTTGTATGTTTGATTTCCTGTATTTCATGGGATTGATTATCCTTGTTTATATGACCTCATAGTCACCAATTGTTCCTATATGCTCATTGTAATACTGTGGTATTCCCCACTTGGCTGTGATGTCAAACGTAATATTGTGGTATTCCCCACTTGGCTGTGATGTCAAACGTATTGTGGTATTCCCCACTTGGCTGTGATGTCAAACGTAATATTGTGGTATTCCCCACTTGGCTGTGATGTCAAACGTAGTATTGCTGTTTCCCTACTTGATTTACCTATACATCCATTGTAATACTGTGGTATTCCCCACTTGGCTGTGATGTCAAACGTAATATTGTGGTATTCCCCACTTGGCTGTGATGTCAAACGTATTGTGGTATTCCCCACTTGGCTGTGATGTCAAACGTAATATTGTGGTATTCCCCACTTGGCTGTGATGTCAAACGTAGTATTGCTGTTTTCTTACTTGACTGAATTGCGATGCCTTTGCATCAACCTTATTACGGGTTTTCCCGCTTGACTGATTTATCATATGGCCTCATTGACTGAATTATTTATATAGCCGTTTTGCTATATTTATCTGGGAATTTGGATATCATATTACTTTTGTTCGCGTAGACTTTAATACTTTTGGCAGTGGGTTGTAAACACACAGGTTACAAGTCTCTTATGGCGGGACTTGCGACTGAGTGGATTTACGATGCCTTTGCTGGGCGATCTTTTCTTTATAGGCATTCTTTGTTAAACAAACTCTATGAACTCACCAACCTCGTGTTGACACTTTAGCATGTATTTTCAGGTTTTTAGCTTATGGCACGCTACTGGAGGTTTTGGCAGGGCATGGCATGGTCATAGAAGACTCTAATTTGTTATATGGGGACTGTTTTAAATTACTTTTAAGGGCCTACTTCCGCACTACTTTTAACGATGTAAATTCAACATTTTTGATTAAACGATTTTATTCTAAATGATTAAAGTGAAAACCATTTTTTGTACTTGTGTCGTGATATCAATTGAGTTACACCCCAGCTGCATGTATGCTTCCGCTGGACCCGATCTTGGGGGTGTGACAGATTGGTATCAGAGCTTTGGCTATAGCGAACTAAGTGTTTTTAAAACCTAGACTATAGCTACTTTTACGAAAAACTTAACCCTATGACCGTCACGTGCCTGCCTGCCAAGATGATGCCTCACTTGTGGTTTGTTGCTGACTTAGGTGATGAGATTTGTGTCTCATTATCTGGTATATTATACTCACTTATTCTAGTTGATTTCTATCATTGTCTTTCATATAAGCATGTTCACGTATCATATATGTCACCCTGTTATGTTTCTCCCTGCATAGTTTCATCATTCGACCTCGAGTTTGGTCACCTGCCTTAGTCTTTCTGAACGTCTTGGTATTGGGAAGGACATGGTATTAGTATAACTGAACTGAGTATTTCAAAATTCATGGAACCTCGGTGGAATATAGACTGGTCATCTATATTCAACCCGGGATAGTGAGATATAGGCTGACCACCTATGTCTGACTCAGAGATGAATTTTGCAACACTGAGAATGGTTATAATAAGATTATGTCTGGATTGAATTCTCAACTCATTTTCCAAATGCTTCATTTACGTGTGTGTATACTCTCGTTGTCATAACATTCCTACTTTTCATCACTTCGTGAACCACCGATTGGAAGCTTGTCAACTAGTCATTTTATTTCATGAATCTTCATATTTATACACAATGCACTTACATTTTCTTTTATCACAATCTCGTTTTGTCGCACTTGTCACAGTCTTTTCCCTTCTTACTATCACTATCATTTCCTTTTCCACCCCCATATATATATAGGAATTAGGTGACACCTTATAGAGTCCTATGTCACTCATCACTCACTATTATCAATATTGATAAGTGGATATTATCAATGACCTCCCTAGGAAAGACTTTCCATACCATCTATGAGGAGGATCCCTCGGTACAGTAAGACCATTCAAAACTCAACAGAAATCCCAAGATATCACAAAACCATTCGAACCACTATCACTGGCCTAATCACCAAAAATTCCATCATCTGGAAAGTATTGGCTTAACTAAATTATAAAGATTCGTTTCGATACGAGTGCTCACTAAGCAACGCCATAGAGATAAATCCAACCTTTTAACCGAGACTATAAATTGAACATGTCCTCACCAATAGACTTTATTCGAACGTGTTAGACACCTATGCCTTTGTGCAGACATACATACCTGACTATTTTATCCTCTTAATATTTTCACTTTTAAATGGATTTTTCTTCAAACTATAGTTATGCAAAACATATATCTTGTAAGAAATACTTTTCTAAGGAACTTATTTTGACAAGCTAATTTCTTTTAGTTAATTTTTTACAAAACTACTAGATGCTAAGAAATTTTAAACATCGATTTTTGATAAATCATATTATCCATCTTATGTTGAAAATAGTTCTATCTTGCATAACTATTAAATTTTGAAACATTAAGAAAAATGTTACTTAAAAAGCCGGTTGCTTAAAAATTTTAAATTCATTTACTCAGGGAAGGGTTATGAACAAAACACACAATCTTAAAACAAACTTTGAAAATCAATCACTATAATACATCACTTATACCTTTAGGAGTTTGTAATTTGATGACCTATAACTTGGGGAAAATCTTAGTAATGGAGACTAAGCACCGTAGGTGGAGAAAGACTCAATTCCTGACATCTTGCGGAGGATCCCAACCTTATCCTAATCTATTATTTTCAACAACACCCTTTTACGGATTTAACCCTGTAAGTCTTTCAAAACAAGATTCATGATACCCATTTCAATTATTCCTAATAAAGGAATTTAATTCACCTCAACTCCTAGCGATTTCATTAAGATCTCTTTGGAACCACACCACCTATCATTTGTAGACCAATGGTCAGAATTTGAGATTGATTTAAACATAGGGAGATATGCCCAAATCGGGTGTGATTGACTCTAGAAATGGTTGGACTAACCATTTTCCATAAATCAGATTCCTTTATAACCATAGTTACCACACGAGCCTAGAGACTATACCATTTGAAGCACTCTATGGTCGAAGTGCCCCTATCCATTGACGAATTGAAATTGGAAAATCCTAACTCACTAGTCTAGTAGGCATTCATGAAATAACCAGAAATTTCCTACAAGTCAAGAAGCAATTACAAATTCTATAAGTTGTAAACCATTAAAACTTCAAGTTGGTAGCCAGATCATGTTGAAAGTTCTGCCTAGGAAAGGCATGATATCATTCAGAAAACTGGGAAAGTTGAACCCGATATACACTGGACCACGTAATATTTCAGACAGAGTAGGCCTGGTGGCCGTTAGACTTGAGCCTTGTTAGAGAACAACCGGATTACACAACCATGTTTCACCTATTCAAATCTCGGGAAATGACTTTCAGATTAGTCACTCGTGATCCCATTTGGAAAGGAACCCAACCCAAGAACAAACGTAGACTTAGTAATAACCAATAGAAATCATGGACCGTTAGGTCAAACGGTTGAAGCGGAGTCGAATTCCTATCGTGGAAGTTCGCTGGAATTCTCAATTATTATCATCTTTTCACCAATATACTTCAGAGACCAACCAAAATTGAACTTCGGGACGAAGTTCCTGTTAGAAGGGAAGACTGTCACAACTCGTAATTTCCGGTCATTTTCCAAACCTCGACAATTTACTATTCACAAGTTACTATTCACCAATTACTATTCATCGATCACTATTCATCGTTTTTGAGGTCAATTTGACATTTCGAGAAACATTCGGAAATTTTACTATTCACTTGACACTATTCATTTTCGAGAGAAAACCACTATTCACGTGCATTACTCATTTCATCGTAAACTTAGTTTACGGGTATTCAAAATTCGCGTAACCGTATTGGTTCAGGAGCGAATTCATGCATTATCATTGGGACATCTCATACGGACTAGAAATAGTCTTCATATCATCATTGAGGCACTTGCATACTATTCCACTCGTAGGGTATTCAAATTATATTTTTAATATAATTAACGAATTACGTATGTTTATTTTAAATAAACACTAATACGCGAACTATAAACGAGAATAACACGTCCGACACTCCCGACTATGATCCCAATATATTTTTATACTCATTCTTATAATATAAAAATTATATTATTAATTTACCCGGTGTTTTCAAATCAATTGCTACGTTTTCCGGTCGAAGCCTATAACTCCGTCGGTTTGCGTTATTTCGACCCGATTATTATTTTAACTTCCGATTCTTATCAGGAATATTATTTTACAATTTTTATGACTTTATTATGTCCCGGTTAACTCCGTTAAATTTTATTTCTAGCAAACTCGGTACCCGGTATCATTTGTAACACCAAATATCTACACAAATTCAACACAAATTATCCAAAATATCACAAAATTCCACCAAACCTCATCCCCTCCCCCCCATTCACGGATCATGCCCCCCCTTGACTCAAAATTCTTCCACTTGATCATTTATTTACAAACTTGCCATCAATTTAACTAATATCTCACTTTTACTTTCATTTTTCACACATAAGTTCAAGTATACATAAGAAAAGAAAAAAAAAATGCTCTCTTCTTCTTCCTCCCTTGGGTGTGCTCGGCCATAGATCAAAACACAAGCAAACACCATCAATTTTTCAAGATCAAGGCTTAATCTAGTCCCATTAGTACTCCTTTCTAAGGTTTTGAAATAAAAACCCAAGGTTTTATAGGTTTTTCATCTCCAAAACTAACTAATCTTTCAAGTAAGTTTACTAAACTCATTTTCATAATTTCTTCAAGTTATTTTTATGATCATATAATTTCCATTCAAGATCTTATGCATTTGATAGCTTATACCACTTTATTTTTGTAAACTTTTGATCATACAAGCCCTAGAAGTGAATATAGTTAGATCCTTGTTAGATCCACTTGGTTTGTGATGTTTAGGAACCCATGACACCCTAAGAAGGTGTATGGTAGGGTTAGACTAGTTTTGTGGTGATTGAAAGTGGTTTGGATGAAGTTTGAAACTAGGAAAATGATTTTTGAAAATATACATATACCTACTGTTACTATTTTGAAAACGTGGGAGACTCAGGAACTCAAGGTTAACTTTTGACCAAAAATTTAGAAAATACTTTCCGATACGGAACTATGGCCGAAAACGGGGATAAAATCCGAGTTACGACGAAAAAGATATACTATTTTCAATTTTAACGACGAAAACTATTTTCTGAAAAATACCTTGCTGTCCCACGATTTTCATGGACTGTTTCGAGGCCTAAAACTTGATTTAGCCGTCCCGATTCATCAAAAATATATTAGTATGCCATCCCACGATTCCGGGGATATAAAGAGCGTAGAAAACGAGCTTATAACGAAAAAGATACAAGCGTTTGAACTTAGACGATTTTTACAAATTTCCATCAGCTTTTCTATTATTATTTTGCCGTAAAACTGTCTTTGCGAGACACCACTTTTTTGGCTGTTTTTCTTTATGATCGGATCAGTTTGAGTCCGAGCTGTAGTTTTATGAAATCAAGACCTTCCAGCAAGCTTTTCAAATCAATTGGCCGTTCGTCGAATAGACTTATAACGAATAAACTACGACCTCATCTATATACCCGATAAACTATATATTTTTGACAGCTTTTACTATAATGAAAATTTCTAAGTGTTGAACATAATACTTTCAAGTAACAACAATAAGAGTCGATTTTCTCATCGATCGAGACCCGTATCGCCAAAGGTTAAATGACGCGACTTCTAGATATTGTTACAAGGTTTTCAAAAACGAGGAATAGAACGCTAACATTTTTATACGATATACTACGACAAGTTTTTATAACTCCTATTGGACTTATTTTTCCTAAGTATGGAAACTATTATACTTTGACAATAACTAGTGTTTCCAAGTTACGAGTGGTATAGGCATCATGTGCACGTGCATTCATTTCATTATGTCGTGATCTAAGGTAGATCGTTATTACTCATATTAGGTTGCGGTTAGAGATCGTGCCTCATTTCAGTGTATCCATTCTTGTCATCGTAGCTATCGCTCCAGGTGAGTCATAGCCCCTACTTTTTCAATTGTTTTGGTAAACTCTTTGGGGGAGAATACATGCTCGTTTTACTTAAAACGCATTACTTGTTTTACCCGGTTGATTTCTCAAATATTCCCAGCTTTATCAAAATATATATTTGATCACCTGCACTTCATTGGTATGCTTGACTACCGGTATTTCTTTGGTATATTTAATCACCTGCATTCATTTGTATGTTTGATTTCCTGTATTTCATGGGATTGATTATCCTTGTTTATATGACTTCATAGTCACCAATTGTTCCTATATGCTCATTGTAATACTGTGGTATTCCCCACTTGGCTGTGATGTCAAACGTAATATTGTGGTATTCCCCACTTGGCTGTGATGTCAAACGTATTGTGGTATTCCCCACTTGGCTGTGATGTCAAACGTAATATTGTGGTATTCCCCACTTGGCTGTGATGTCAAACGTAGTATTGCTGTTTCCCTACTTGATTTACCTATACGTCCATTGTAATACTGTGGTATTCCCCACTTGGCTGTGATGTCAAACGTAATATTGTGGTATTCCCCACTTGGCTGTGATGTCAAACGTATTGTGGTATTCCCCACTTGGCTGTGATGTCAAACGTAATATTGTGGTATTCCCCACTTGGCTGTGATGTCAAACGTAGTATTGCTGTTTTCTTACTTGACTGAATTGCGATGCCTTTGCATCAACCTTTTTACGGGTTTTCCCGCTTGACTGATTTATCATATGGCCTCATTGACTGAATTATTTATATAGCCGTTTTGCTATATTTATCTGGGAATTTGGATATCATATTACTTTTGTTCGCGTAGACTTTAATACTTTTGGCAGTGGGTTGTAAACACACAGGTTACAAGTCTCTTATGGCGGGACTTGCGACTGAGTGGATTTACGATGCCTTTGCTGGGCGATCTTTTCTTTATAGGCATTCTTTGTTAAACAAACTCTATGAACTCACCAACCTCGTGTTGACACTTTAGCATGTATTTTCAGGTTTTTAGCTTATGGCACGCTACTGGAGGTTTTGGCAGGGCATGGCATGGTCATAGAAGACTCTGATTTGTTATATGGGGACTGTTTTAAATTACTTTTAAGGGCCTACTTCCGCACTACTTTTAACGATGTAAATTCAACATTTTTGATTAAACGATTTTATTCTAAATGATTAAAGTGAAAACCATTTTTTGTACTTGTGTCGTGATATCAATTGAGTTACACCCCAGCTGCATGTATGCTTCCGCTGGACCCGATCTTGGGGGTGTGACACCTGCACACAAAATAAAGGAATTAGTTCCTTTTGGGGACCCAAGCCACAAATGACTTGGATCTGCCTTGTGTATCAATATAATTATATCTATCAAAGGTCATTGATACACCATTGGGATTGTTTGAGGTGATGGTTCCTTTTGGTTTCCATTCCCAACGTGCTGAGGCCTTAACAGCATTTCCCACATTTACCCTTTTCTTGCTAACAGACCTACCAGTGGTAACCTTTGGCCTTGCAGTGGTAACTGCTGCCTTAGCAGTGGAAACTGCTGGCTTAGAAATTTTAGGTACCCACTTCTGATTATGGTTAACATTCTTATCAAAATAGGTCTTTTTCCCTGTTTGAGTAGATTTAACAAAAGTAGTAACAGGGGACTTAGGGTAAACTCTGTTGTTATGTCTGGCAGTGGCAACTGCTGGTCTAGCAGTGGAAACTGCTGGTCTAGCAGTGGAAATAGGTTTGATGCCAGAATGAAGCAAAACAGATCTGGGAATCATCTTGCTAAGAGGATTTGGGTGAGTTAAGTTATTAGCATTGTTTCTATTCACCCAAGTATTCCCAAACACTTCACTTCTTCCCAAGTGGTAGGTACATCCTTTAGCTAAATGGTCAAAGCTACCACATATATGACAGGGTTTGTTATTGAATACAAAGTCACTACCAAATTGCCTAGATTTGACATGATTCCAACTCCTCATATTACCCCTAGGAGTTGGTGACCTACTTCTGTACATCTCTGCATATCTAGTAGTGGGCCTAGTGAAATTAGATTGTGACCTAGGATTTTCTTTGACTACATCAGGAATACTTTTCTTAACCTCCACTTTAACATTCTCAGGAACACTAGATTTAGACTCAACATTTAAATTTTCATCTTTAAGAGATGAGTCACTAGCACTATCAAATACATCAACCTCAACTTGAACCTTTTCAATTTCAACTGGTTTAACAAATTTTGGTCCATAGGTCATGGTTGGTTCCTGGAATTCTTCTAAACCTGTGTGAGCTAAGTCAATACCAGGAGGTGATGGAACACCTCTTAGAGGTGGTGGAACAGTTTTGTATCCAAGACCTGATTTAGCTTTGATCACAATTTGGGCTTCCCAAATTTTATCAATACTCTTGGATTGATGATTCAGTGTTTTGCTTAGTAATCATTATATTCTTACTAGCCACTTTAACCTTTTCTAGTTCTTCTCTAAGAACCTTATTAATAGCAACCTGATAATCTATGTCTCTTCTTAATACAGCAATATCATCATTGAACTTAGATTCATTTGCCCTATAATGCTCTAATTGAGTTTCTAAAACACTTAGGCCTCTTTTATGATTTGATAAGTTATAATTAGTATGAGTTAACTCTATGTGTTGCTCATTAAATTGTGCTTTAAGTTTCTCATACTCTTTTAAGGCCTTACAGGATTTAGAACAAGCATTATCAATTAGTACCTCAGAGTCAGAAAAAGCCATTAGTTCAAGCTCTGTAGCAACCATTGCAGACTCTGAATCATCATCCTCCTCTTTAGTCATAAAGCTCCAATCAAAGCTCACTCCATCAATGGCCAATAGCCCCTTTGGCTCACCAGTAGTAGGTTCCTTCTTCTTGTCCTGCTTGTACCAAGTTGACCTGTTATCAGACTTCCTTGGCTTCCTACATTCTCTGGCAAAGTGCCCCTTCTTATGACAATTGTAGCATTCTACATTCTTTTTGTCAAAACCTACTGTTTCATTGCCACTGATGTTGATCTTTCTTCCAGTCTTCTTCCAAAACTTCTTTGTCCTCAAGCTTAGTAATGCTACTTGCCATTTAATGTCCATCTCCTCCATATCATCTTCATCAATTTGATCCAGATCCTCATGATTGAGAATTGAACCACCCACTTGACTTGATATAAAGGCATAAAAGGTAGTATCACTAAGCCCTGCAATCTGTTTCTTTGAGCTAACAGTGGAAACACTTCCACTACCAGTGGAAACAACAATGTTAGCACAGTCATCATCACTATCACTTTCTTCATCTGAACTGTCATCAAGAGATGATGATATAAGTGCTACACTTCCTGAACTAGAACTTATTTTGCCAGCTTTCTTCAGTCTTTGTTCAATAACTTTGAAGTTATTGTACAAATCATTAAGTTTCATGGTCTCCAACTCTGGCTTATCTTCCCACACAGCAACATTTGTTCCAAACTCAGAGGGTAAGCTTCTTAAGAACTTTAGATTGAGGTCTTCTCTTTCCACCTCAATTCCAAAAACAATAAGTTGAGAAACAATCTTTTGTAGCCTTGTGAAAATGCTATCAAGAGATTCATTACTTGATGAACCAAAGTTTTCATAAGTTTGCTTCAGCAGAGTCTTTTGAGTCTTCTTGGTGGAATCATTACCACCAAAAACTTCACAGATCTCATCAAAGAGAGTCTTTGCAGTCTTGAACTTGCTGAATGCTACAACTTGGTCTCTGGGAAGTGTCATCAGCAACAGACCTCTGGCCTTCAAATCATTCTTCAGTTGAAGTCTTTCATCATTAGTAACAGGTCCAGTGTTGACCTTAATTACTTCCTTGCCATTAACCATCTCTGATGTAGAACTTGGTTTGAAAGAATTTCCAACCATAATGATCTCCCAGAGTGTGTAATCTTGGACCATAAAAAATTGTTCTATCATCAGCCTCCACATCTCAAAGTCATTCAACTTAAGCTTTAGAAGCTTAGCAGCAATGTTTGAGTTACTGGTTTTTGTCTCCATTGAGTCTTCTGAGTGAACTTGAGTCTTCTAAATCAAAGTATCAAAACCTGGCTCTGATACCACTTGATGGATCTATACACCTTGAACTTGTGTTAGATTGATACTTTGAATTATATCACTAAGTATGCGGAATCTACTTAGTAACACTTAGAAGTTTGATTGTAAGTAAGACAGTTGTATATAAATAAGAACAATGTATGTAAACAAACGATTAGCTTCAATATTATTAATGATAATAATACGAGTGATCTTGATATCACTAGGGTTACACCTTGAAGCTCTAGGAAAACGTATATCTAAACATATAACCTAGGATCTCCTTTTATAGCACAAGGAATCCTCTTCTACAAGATAAGTATAAAGCTAATAGAATAAGATATACACAAGATCTATTCTATATTTATCTAGACGCGTTTCCTAACAGTTATCTAATAAGCAGTGGTAATATATTGTTCTTGCAGTGGTAATGAGTTTCCACTGCAAGTACAATCTTCTGTAGTTGCAACTTCTTCTTTAGCCGTGGTAACTGTTAGTATAGTTCCCAACACATATAATTGACGCTCTTCTTGGCGGGTGTTCGGGGATTGCTTATTTTCTCTGCTTACCTGCTGTTTTATTGGGCAGAAAAGCAAGCAGCTTTTCATAAGTAGGTGCTGCTTATTTCATATTAGTTCTTTGGAATTTAATTAAATTTATTATTTACTCTCATATATAACCTAGGGCTTTTTTAAATGGATTTGATTGAAAATTTCTATTTTTATTATTAATTTAATAAGTATTATTGCATAAGCGCAAATCCAATCACTATCTCCAGAAGTACATATATTTAAGCAGCTTATAAGTACTTATTTTAAACAGAAGCATAAGCAGAGAAAATAAGCCCAAACACCCACTTTGTAGGAAATAACTGAAGTCAAGAATTCTCCAGGTAACAATAATGTCTGTAAATGAGTCATAATTGTAGCTAAGAGCCTGAGACTGTTGATCAAGGAAAGTTTAAAGACCCCCACTGAAATAAGAAGCATATCTAATGGATGCTTAAGTTCTATAGCACTCGGCATTTCTAAAACCATACTAGGTTACACAATTGTAAAGTCAAGTACATAAGCTATACATGTAAATATACCTGGCTAAACTATTACACAAAAACCATTAATACTAGCTGGATATCTCCTGTTTTGGTGTTGGTTCCCACTTAAGCAAAATGGTCATCTATATGAAAATGTTGCACGGGAAATTGCTGTATGCAACTTTTTTAACACGCCCCCTTGTCATACATACACAAGAACTACTCTAAGAACAATCTTTTTAAGGTTATGTTTCCATGTATTAACCACAATTTAAATCTGTTTGCTCTTGGCACGACGTAAGGGAGCATTTAAGCCGAAAAAAAGTTTCGTATATTCCTGTTTCATTTCCACCTGTTCTTTCTCCTGTTGAAGATAACAATACTTCAGGTTTGGCACAAAAGTTTTGTTGTCACTCTAGCTCATTTAGTTTAATTTACACTGCTGTCTTTGTTGGAGAAAATAAGCACAAAGTTAGCAGCTCTGTGCTTTGGCCAGATTTTTGTGTCTTGAGTCTGTTTTGGAGTTTTTCAGGTTCTGTGCCATTCTCCTTTTGTAAAGAGAAAAGGAGAATAACAAGAGAACATAGACAAGAATGTGTAGTCATATTTGAAGATATCTTTGGTGATGTCCCGGTGATGGAGACTGATCTAGTCATAATAAACTTTTTTGCATTAGTAATGTATAATTGTCTACCTAACACCTAAAACACGAATTGGCATGTATTCAATTAAAATTGATGCCATACTTTTTTATGTGTTTGAACTGTTACATGTCTTTGAATATTAGCATATTTTATAATGCTGCCCACTTTTCGAATGTTAGCAGTGTACCCTAATTGTCTAGAAGGGGACAAATGAAATATAGGTATTTGTGTTAGTCATCTAAAGTGGAAGGAATTGGAGGGATAATGTTAATGAATCGGAGAGGAAAAGGGGGTAATCTGTCTTAGTCCCATAAAGTAGAGTCTTCATTTTCTTTAATTGCTATATCATGTTCGGTAATCTCTAAGTTACTTTTTGATGTATGCACAATGATGATTTAACTGAGAAACATTCTTTCTATTTATGCAGGAAGGTTGGAGCCTTGCTGAGCTTTTTAATGTTCGTTGTGTGGTAGCAGCTCCTTATGTTATTCCTTATAGGTAGATTTGAATTTTATTCATCAAAAAAAAATTCGGATAACTTTTTTTACAATTTATTTAGCCACCTGGTGCAGTGCTCCTTCTTATTTTGAACGAAAATTTAGTGAAGAGCTTCCACTTTTGTACGACTTTCTTCAAGAAGCTTCAAGTGATAAAGTAAATCTCATTTCCATCACATTATGCATGTCTTTTTTACTTAAAATAGTTTGCTCGGCTTTTTATTTTGTTTCTTTTAAAGTGTGACGTCCAACTCATTTGCAGTTTCGCTTTATATACAGTTTAATTGATCTCGGACTGGCATCTTTAGTATTAAACAACAGTTAATTTCCTTAAATATCCAGTTTAACTTTTCTTTTTTAAGAAAAACCGACTCTAAAAACATAACCTATGACCTAAATTAATTTATATATAGTTTAATTGATCTCGGACTGGCATCTTTAGTATTAATCAACGGTTAATTTCCTTAAATATCCAGTTTAACTTTTCTTTTTTAAGAAAAACCAACTCTAAAAACATAACCTATTACCTAAATTAATTTATTTAATGTAGATCCTTAATAACATCATGCAAGCATTTTGAACCACTTGTGTAGGATATATTCACAGGCTGGGCATTAAAGTTTCAGAACCAATTAATCATTTGTTCATGTCCTGGTTTTTATATTATGATGTTTGAATTTGGCTTAATAGATTTGTTGGAAAGATGTTATGCATTGGACGTGGCCTCTTTTTACGAAGGACTGGGGAACATGGAGAGCTACTGAGTTACAGCTGAGTCCATTGCCTTTCACGGTATGACCTAATCTCCATTGATTTCCTTCCTTTGTAGTATTAAAAAAAAGCTAGTATCACAAAATCTAAACCAAGTTTTTAGCTCCTTGTCATCTACCAAAATCTAAATATTAGCTATGGCTTTATCTAAAGGTGGCAATTTCAGTTCATTTACATATGATTGGTATGTTTTGGGTGGTGCATTATCTCAAACAGTTTTCATAATAATAAAAAAAAAAAAAAAAAAAAGGAATCTAAAAGGGAAATGGGGAAAATGGGGTCAAATGGGTTGAACTTCCCCCAAAGTGGTAATTTATCCTATTATTGTAATTCTAATGAACACATTAGATACATAATGAGTGGTCAAATTAGTGTTGTAAATTAACCCAATCTGAACCCAGCCTGTTTTGATCCTAACTGGAAAGGACCTGTTACCCTACCCAGCCTGTTTTCAACCCTACCCAATCATGGGGTTTTGTGGTCCACTGGGTGAAGCTTATTAAGTTAAGCGAGCCTAGGCGAGAGTAGTACCGGATTGGGTGACCAACCGAGAAGTCCTCACTTGGGGACCACAAGCTCTAATGATATCAACCAGCTACCTTAGAAGCCTGGGCCCAACCATGCGATGTCTTGATCCAACTAAAGGACGCGAGTTCGATTCTGTTCCGCAGCATGGTTGGGTATTGGGTGGAGGTATTTCACAGGCATGAAACCTTTGCTGGGTAGGGTTAATGGGTACCATTATGGTACACAAGGTTGAGGTGTCCCTGCCAATCTACACTTTTGATCTAACTTATGCTGCCTGTAATTTGGCTGTTGACTAAAGTCATCTTATTGTCTCTTCATGCATCCAGGATCCAGTCACAAGTAATCCAGTGTGGCACAGTAGGCCTTCATCTCCTTTGCTACTGTAAGATCAATACCCGTGTGCCAGTTTATATAAGGTCAACTTCATGTAAATTCTATGTAGAAAATTTGAAATGTGAGATGGCTTAAAAACAAATAGTCAACACTGCATGAATTGTAACTGTCATTTCAATGTATCATGGTAAAGGTACCTAGTAATTCACCATGGTCAGTTTTTGGTGGTGGGAAAAGAACAAATTTGTATAATGCTACTACGACATTTCATATTTTCGTAATTATTTGATGAATGTTGGAATGCATATGGTAGCTTATTCTTTTATTTATTTATTTATTTTTATCAATTGATTACAGGTATGGTTTCAGCAAAGAAGTTGTGGAATGCCCTGGTTTGGTAAAGTCTCTTGGTCAAAATCTTTGTTGCAAAATTACAATGTGACTCGCACATAGCAGAGTTTAAATTATAATTATAGAGCTGCAAAAGGTAGAATCTACATATTATACTATGAAACTATGGTGTAAATGATATTATAAGTCTTTCTCATATTAAGATTATGTATTTCTACAATACTATAAATTTATTGTTTCTGAAGCTTTTTATTATAATGACATAATATTAGTTACATGCTATTTCTAAAAACAAATAGTGTTCTACTTTACATTGCTTTTTCAATGTCTACTAGGCCAGGTTATTGGCCGTCAAATATTCATGTTTGTGGCTTCTGGAGTCTTCCTATGGAGTGGCAGTTCTCATGCAAACCATGTGTAGAAGTTACAGTCTTGACATCTTCAGAGAATTGGAACATGAAAGCTGAATTGTGCTCGGCTCACACTGAACTGCAGCAATTTTTAAATGCTCCAGCATCACTGCCACCTGTGTTCATTGGTTTGAGTTCTATTGGATGGTAAGTTTATAATTCATACAGAGTGAATTTCATAAATCGTCCCTAAGGTTTGGTCAAATTGCAAGTTTTGTCCTAAATACTTTGAAAGTGCAAAGATCATCCCTTTTTGAAACGTTTTTGCAAACCTTGGTCCTTTTTGAAACTTTTTTTGGTCCCTAAGGTTTGGTCAAATTGCAGGTTTCATCCTAAATAAGGACCAAAATTTGCAAAAAAGTTTCAAAAAGGGACGATCTCTTCACTTTGAAACTATTTAGGACAAAACCTGCAATTTGGCCAAACCTTAAGGACTATTTATGCAATTTACTCATTCATACATAAGCATTTAGACTTTAGAGTTTTGCAAATCTTTCATCCTTATATAGATAGTTTGTCATCCACTAGTAGAGGTAGCAATTTCTACCATTTACCTGTAAATGTGTTGATTTATGTTATATTTTTATATTTAATGGGTTAAACGGGGCACGTTAAGGATTTGACTATAAAGGAATGGGTCAAATGGGTTTAGAAGTTTTAAACTCACCTTCACCTGAGGTGCATTTGGAATGCATGAAATCTCAATAATGTGCTTCATTAGAAACTAACCTTAACCGGCATTTAATATTAAAAATGTTTTGAAGTGAACCTATTACCGAACCCAGCCCATATGGCCATCTTTATTAGTTAGTCTTTACTGGATCAGCCATTTCCCTATGGATGCATTTTGGTCAAAAGGCTCATTGTCATGCTTATTGTTTTGTATTAGACCATATTGCCAATTGCTTTGAATCAGTATTCTTAGATAGCCTATATTGTACACAACGTTTTTGAGATAGAGGTGGGCCAACTGGACCGGTCATTCGGGGTTGGTTAACGGGTCGTATCTGGCCCGGGTCAATATACGTGCCTTTTTAGTATTGGTTGCACCCAGCAACCCACAAACCTATTTATGTGTTAAACACTTAACACATGTTTTTGTAGATATTTAATGCGTTAAATATGATTAAAGAATGAAATAGTTGCAATAATTTAATTTTTAAATTAATAATTTAATATTTTAAGAGATTATAATAATACTTTACGCGACGTTCTATGTGTATGACCCGCTCTCCATTAAGCTAAACTTTTTTAAATTTGACCCGATTGAGATAATATAATGCAGATCTACCCTTTTAAAACTGAATTGGTTGAAATGGCCACATCTAATTTGACCACATATAACATCTCACTATTCTCACCAATACGTCACTATAG
Organism: Artemisia argyi; assembly: GCA_030686995.1. Taxonomy (NCBI): domain Eukaryota; kingdom Viridiplantae; phylum Streptophyta; class Magnoliopsida; order Asterales; family Asteraceae; genus Artemisia; species Artemisia argyi. The sequence continues at coordinate 67,995,838 of CM060676.1, read as the reverse complement.
GGGGTGTTTCTTCTTATATACGGGCTTATGAGCTTAGGGATTTTGGCTTATGTTTTATAAGCCAATATTCCTGGCCTATGAACTTCTAATGAATTAAAGATGACAAATAAGATCATAAACTGAAAATATTAGCTGAAAGTAATCCCCAAAAATTGGTTTTGAAATCATATAAGCTCATAAGCCCATATATAAGCTTAAGCAAACACCCCCATAGTATGACATTGTTCAGGCAAGTTAAGCTCATTTATAAATTGTTATACTTTAAGCACCTAAAGTCAATGGTTTTAGTCGCTGGTTCTAGAGTGCAACTATAATCATAGTTCTGAATAATTTAACTTTTCTTCCCATGGTTCCACCCTTGGATACAACAACAACGTACCCAATCCCACCGGGGCGGGGTATGGGGGAGGTGGGATGTAGACAGATCCTACCCCTACTCCATGATAAACCTGAAGGTAGAGAGACTGCTTCCAGGAAGACCTCCGGCTGGTGTGTGCAGTGGGAGCCCAACGAAAAGAAAAACAAAAAAAAAGAGCAAAACAAAGGAAAACATACAAGCAAAAATGCAAACAAAGTTACAAAAACAATTAAGCAAAACGAAGCAACAAGCAAAGTAGCATGTAAGCAAACAAAACTAGAGACAGACCAACGCCACAAGTAGAACCAAAAGAAAGAGAAAAATAAAAAAAGAAGGAGAAAAAAGAAAAGGCAAGCATACGAGACAACAAAGCATACATGCAAGGGAAAAGGAAAAGAAAACCATCAAGACAAGCGCAAGAAAAAGGGGCGAGGGGGACAAAAAACCAAGGTCAAAGGAAGAAGCAGAAACCAAAGAAAGGCAACGCAACGGGCCTAAAGCTAAGGCAAAGTAAAAAGGGCAAGCAACAAGGCCTAAAGGCTAAGCAAAGGCAAAACAAAGGCAATACAGGACCTAGAGCCTAGAGGGAAGTAAGCTAAGGGCCCCTAACAACATAAAGCAATGGGTAAGGCAACAAAGAGGCACCTAAAAAGCCTAAAACACCTAGCAAACCCAAACCCTCGACCAACGTAGCCCAAAACTAACCAGGAATACTAATCCTATCTCTCCACGCCTTCCTATCCGAGGTCATGTCCTCGGACAAGCGAAGCTCCTCCATGTCAAGCTTAAGTCTATCCTCCCATCTAAGTTTAGGTCTCCTCCGCTATGGACCATACACGGGTCATCGCCCTCTCGTACATATCTTTTATGACTCTTTAAGTATCTCCATGGTGTTCCCTTATTTATCAGAGTTCTCTAAATCAACTCATGTGGTACACTATCGTAGGCCTTTTCTAGGTCGATGAAGGCCATATGCAAGTCTCTTTGCCTTTCTCGATACTTCTCCATGAGACTTCTTAGGAGGTGAATAGCCTCGACCGAGGACCTTCCTGTGACACCCTCGTCTTCCTTCTTAGCCTTCTTTCGATAACCCTCTCCCAGAGCTTCATAGTGTGACTAAGGAGCTTAATACCCCTATAGTTGCTACACACTTGTACGTCTCCCTTGTTCTTGTAGATGGGGATGAATTTAGATGGGGATAACTTCACTGAGCCTCCATTCCTTTGGCATCTTTGCGCTAGAGAAGATCTTGTTGAAGAGGGAAGTAAACCATCTTAACCCCTCATCTCCTAAGCACCTCCAAGCCTCAATGGGTATTTGGTCTGGGCCTACCGCTTTGTTTCTTCCCATCTTCTGTAATGCGACTTTCACTTCACCTTGGCTAATATCCAAGTAGTTGCCCTCGGGGAGTGAATCTTGGCTAGGGATCTCTCTCTCTGCGCTTTCCACCGTACCCTGTCGTTGAAAAGAGAGGAGAAATATTCTCCCCATCTTTTCCTAATGTCCTCTTCGTTGACAATGCTTCGTCCATCTTCATCTTTGATGTATCTTATGTTTCCAAAATCCCTACTTCTCCTCTCTCGGGCTTTAGCAATTCTTAAGATACCATATACCCCTTATTTGGAGTACAAGTTATACAGGACTTTGTACGCTTTGTTCTTTGCCTCGGCAACTGCCTTCTTTGCTTTTCTTTTGGCTACTTTATACTTCTCCTCAGTAGCGCCCCTATCCGTTAGATTACCCCTACTCAAAAAGAGCTCTCTGAAACTAGACTGTTTTGCTGCGACCTTGGTTTGCACCTCGTCACTAAACCACCAGTTTTGTGTCCTCGCTTCCCACCAGCCATCCCTAAGGACTCCTTAGCTGCGTCTTTAATGATGCAGGCAAGTGTGTTCCACATTTGATCCGCTTTCATAGCATTTAAGTCCTCCGACCGTTCAGAAAGTCTCTCAAGACTTTCGCTGTAAACTCCCTCACCGCAAGACCGTTCAATTTCTTCCACAGGATCCTTGGCATCCTAGATGCCCTCCTCTCACGTCGATGCCTCTCAAAAAGAACATCCATGGCTAACAATCTGTGTAGGGATGAGCATGTCTCGCCTGGGAAGACCCTACAATCCCTGCATGCTTTAAGGTCCCCTCTGCGCACCATGACATAGTCTATTTGGGTGTAGTGCCCTCCACTCTGAAAGGTAATTAGGTGGACATCTCTCTTCTTGAAGAAGGAGTTCACAACTACCAAGTCGTGAGCCGTTGCAAAATCTAAAATCGAGCAACCTTCATCATTCTTAGCTCCATAGCCATATCCTCCATGAACCCCTATGTATCCATTCGCTGTAGCCCCTATGTGACCGTTCAGATCACCCCCAATAATCAGACGCTGATCCGATGGGCACTCTCTCACTAGCTCGTCAAGGGAGTCCCAGAAACTCCTCTTCTCAGCATCGCTAAGACCCACCTGTGGTGCGTAAGCGCTGATTATGTTAATTGTCTCTTCCTCGATCACCAAAGTAATCGCCATGATCCTATCGCTACACCTGTTAACTTGCATTACATTGTCCTTAAGGTCTGCCACCAAACTGACTCCAACTCCATTTCTCGCTGACGTAGATCCAGAATACCAAAGTTTGTAGTTGTTTCCCTCCCTCGTGCGAGACCCCTTCCATTTAGTCTCCTGGAAACACGCTATATCAACCTTATGTCTCTGTAAGGCATCGGTAAGCTCGAAGAGCTTCCCAGTCAACGACCCTACGTTCCAACTACCCACCCTAATACCTATGAGAACCCGCCGGTCTACCAAAACCCCTAGACCCGCCTACCCTCCCTACCCCTCCTACCCCTACCCCTCCCAAGCCACTAAGACATTACCTTAGGTGACCATAACGATCTAAGGCGTCTATCCTACCCTCAAGGAAACAAGGGCAAAGTCAGGAGCTAGAAACAAAAAAAAGGGAAACGCACAAATAAGCAAAACACAAGGCGCCTAAGAAAAAAACCTAATAAAGAAACAAAATAAAAGAAACAATAAAAGATATAAAAATAAGACACAATATGAAAAAGGACCTGCAAAAAACACAAGTAAAAACGAGGGCAAGGAAAGAACAAGAGAAAACAAGAAGAAAAGGAGATAAAAATAGGGTAAACTTAGCTGCCGGAAAAACTATATTTTCTGGTGGTCTTCGGTGGTCAACGGCGGTAGCGATGGCGGTCGCCTGCGTTTGGTGGCGGCTGTTGCGAATGTGTAAACTAGTTGCGTTCAGAAAAGGGTGTGGGAGCACCACTCGCCGGCGGTGTTGTTTCAATCCACCTGTAACTCGCCGTAAAAAGAAAAGATAAACCAGAGAACGTGGCGGTGCCTGGCGACGCGTGGCTGCTCCGGTGAGTGTCGGGTAAGTGGGATAATGTTCAAAAAACTGTGATGAATCCATTGGTGGTAATGGTTTTGAGAAATGGAGGATGCTGGTCGTGGATGTTTAAGGTTTAATGGAGAAGGGGGTGCTAAAAACAATACGTTGAATAAGACATAAAAGAGAGAAAAAGTCAAAGTTTGACCCGGTTAGTTATGAATGAGTCGATTTAGGTTGTGCTTTATTACAAATGGTTCAAACCAACAAACTTAGCTAAAAGGGGGACCGGTCAAACGGGTTGAAATCTGCCCAAAGTCTACATCTATATCTAATCCTTACAATTTCCTGAGTTGTTTTATTCAAAGATTTATATTGTTATCATAATTACATTTATATTATAATCATAAGTATTGTATTAATTATTTTTATAAAGTAATCAAGTGAACATAGTTATACAGGTCAAGCCGGCCTGGCGTGTTTTTAAAAAGTGACCCATTTTGAGCCGTTGCCCAAGCCCATTATTCGGCCTTTAATTTTCATAACATGTCAGATACACTTCCTTGGGATTCTTAGTACCTTACAGACTCCTTATTAGGGTGTAAACAAGACGAGACAGTTCGCGAGTTATTCGAGATCGACTCGTAAATTACGCAAAATCTACTCGATTTAAACGAGTCGAGCTCGAGCTCCAAAATAGTTGGCTCGTGAAGCTCGCGAGCCTTAATGATCTTTGATTAAATTACACTTTTACCCTTTCATATACATATATTTACTAAATTTTTATACAAATCGAGTCGAGCCAAGCTTGATATACCAAGTATTTATCGAGTTTGAGCATGGAATGTAGAAATAAACGTGCTCGAGCTCGAGTTTTATATGACGAGTCGAGCTCGAGCTTGAAATATTAAGCTTGACCGAGCTCGAGTCGAGTTTCGAGCTCGAGCTATAGTATTCGAGTCGAGCTCGAGCTTGGCAGTACTCGGCTCGACTCGGCTCATTTACACCCCTACTCCTTATTCTAAAATATGTTACTCATCTTGTTCGCAGCATGGGCTTTATGAGAAAACCACAGTTGTTTCTTCGTGTTCTTCAAAGTGTTATAGAGCTAACCAGTTACCGTTTTATCCTTTTCTCATCTGGATATGGACCTCTGGATGCTGCAACAAGAATACTTGCTACAGAAACATCATCATGCTCAGAAAAAGGAGAACCTGATAAGGATGGAATTTCTCTTTTTAGTGACCGGCTTTTCTGTTTCTCAGGGAAATATTTTTGGGTCCATTATCTTCTGGGTTTTATCTCACGTATGCTATTAACTACTAAAGTGTGCGAACTGGAGTGTGCCCAACCATAATTTTTTTCAGATGCTTAATGCCTTGTCTTTTTGTTATTAGTTATGTACCTTACAAGTGGCTTTTCCCAAGATGTGCTGTTGCTATCCATCATGGTGGAAGGTAAGCTCGCTGATATGTTTTTCCAACTTTTTATTTTGCTTATCCTATGTTTTTTTTTCTTCTATCATATCCTCACCTTCAAACTCTGTACTAATGTGGTGATGACATATGATCTGGCTCAACTAGTGGATCCACTGCGGCTGCTTTGCATGCCGGAATTCCACAGGTTTGTTTGTTCTATTGGTTCTTTTCTACTGACCATCATATAAAAGATTTAAGGCTACAAAGTGGAGATTTTCAAACATATAATTGAGACATAAAAGATAAATCTTATAATTATGCTCACTTTATAAGAAAAGAAGATTTTCTTTCAGTACAAAGGAACCAAGACAATTTGTTTTTACTTTACCGGTTACCATTGATTATCTACTTTAACAGAATAACTATTTATCCAATATCAAGTAAAAAGAAAGGGAAACTAATAAATCTTAAGGGCCTTTTTTTATATATATATAATTATTATTACATAAAAGCTATTTCTGAGGACAAAGTATGAGAGTTGGTAGGTGAAAATTTAGGAAGAAGTTGATTGAATCAGTGAATCATTGCTGCGACAGTAACGTCATCCTTGCTGCCAATTTTAATTCAATTAGTTTGAGACTAGTCTTCTTTGATGACGGTATTATATCTTGTCACACTTAGGGTTTGGATCCGTGGGAGTAAAATAGGTTGATTTGGAGGTGACAGTTTCAACCACTTACTTACGAAATGTTTTTTGTTAAACTAATTGGACTTTTTTTGTTACAAAATATGAGTGCGTGATTATTCTTGACCCGCTAATCATCTTTAAAATATATATTAGATTCGTACAAAAACTCAATAAGTGGTCTGGACCCATTCCCATAGCATCAGTTACCCTGAGGCCTGTTAGACAAAAGTCTGCCTTATTAACCCAGTAACCAACCTGCCCATTTTATCTCAAATAAATGATCATATATGCAGGTATTGTGCCCGTTTATCCCGGATCAATTTTATTGGGCAGATAGGTTGTTTTGGCTTGGAGTTTCTCCAGAGCCCCTATAGCGAAACCACTTGCTTCTTGATGAGGATGATGCCGTTTGTGTAAAAGAAGCTGCAAATGCTCTTACTAGTGCAACTGACTCTGCTATATCCTCTCAAATCAAAGCAAATGCTTATAAAATATCTCAAAAATTGTCTTCTGAGGTAACACTTCCTCTTGGAAATAATATATAGTTCTGTTCTCACTTTGTCTCGTAACATATGCAAAAAGTTCTTTTATGTGTTGTGCAAAATTACATTTTATTCCTCAATGATTGTTACAAAATATTTTTAGATTCATTTTGGCTCACAAGATTTTACTCCTATTGTTATTACTGGATGGTATTTTAGATATTTTACCAGAAGTCGAACACTTCCATTAGTGGAAGTTGATTTTCACATATGAAATTTTGCTATTTATTCTTGTACAATCTGCTACACATAATGTAGATTGTTGTGCATAATATACCTTTGGCGGTGTAAATATAAGCTCCCTCTTTATCATTTGAAGTCCATCTTATGAAAAATCATCCCCCTTGCATTTTACTCCATCTGAGATCTAAACACTCTATCCATTGCTAGCTATGTTTCTCTCATTCTTTTAAGTTTTCACTCATTGGAGAGGAATATATGGTCATTTTGCGTCTCAGACAAACACATTTGCTAAAATTGAAAATTTAGCATCGCTTCACTTCGTGATGAATCCAACACTGAAAATAACAAGAATGAGGGATCCAACTTACAAGTACAGGTGGAAAATAAAGTGAATTAGGTTGAGTAACGGGTCAAAACTGGTTGATATTTGGTTCAGGTCAGGTTGAGTTGACCTGACCTGCTAAAAATCCTTTTTAAAAATAATTTTCTTTTTTGAATAAAATCATATCTTTTAAATAAAATGATGCATGGTGTTTTTAAGTTATTTGACCCATTTCAGTTTTAACTGATCTATATGATTTAGCTGGTAGAGATTAAAAACTAAATTAGAAAACTTATATCAACTGTGAATATCGAACCTAAATCAATCCTTAGCAACCTATTTCAATGTAAAGCAATCTAAATAAATAACTTACCACTTAGCAAACCATGGTATTACAATAACAATTAAATTTTGAATAATGATACCGAAAGTTGTAAAGTATAATTTGGATTAAATTTCAACCCTGATCCTGCTTCTTTTTAGCTATATTTTGTTTATCTGATCCATTTGGAACAAAACATAAGTACATGACTCAACGTTGCTTATTCTCAAGTAAATGACTCGTCCACCTTGTTTTATCTTATATATCCTTGTTTCATTCTTACATATGTACATTTCAAGCAAAAGCTTGACATTATGAGCTAAAGAGGCTACAAGATTGACTTCTTTGTACATTGCCCATTTTAGGATGGCATGTTGCAAGCAGTGCAGATGTTAAAAGCTAGTATCCGGAGCTAATCTTCAGTAGATGATGTACGTGAAGCTTAAAAAGTTGAATTCAACAATGACCAATTTTTATCCAACCTTGAGTTTTAAGATTTGCATGTAGCTGCTTGAAAGCAAACCCAGGTCTCCAACGATGCCAGGTAAAGCATACACGATTTTTTGAAATTATCTTTTAGGTCGTAAGGGACGATGCTACATAAATCCAGTGATCTTGAAACTTGATATTGGTTTTGGATTGATGCATGGCTGGATGGTTTCGGCTGTATTGAAGTGTCCAGCCTCGGATTTGGGTTGGGTTGGTTTGTGGCCCTTTTTGACTTTCCGCATAGTCCTAAAATATGGATATTTTCTGTCTTTGATTATAACAGTTTGAGTTGGACTGATCTGTATAAACTTTTTGTCTACTTTCTTGGACTTTATAAATAATTGAGGTGTTCTATGTTTTCAAAATAACAATGATGCAACTATTTGAATAACTACACTTTGGACTAATAATATTGTTCTACTCATTTCAGTTTTGGCTGAATGATTAGTTTGATTTGGTCCATTTGGATGAATCATATTTCAAAAATGATAAAAGCACCCGTCATAGAAATTAGAATATGTTTATATCTTTACTACATATAATACATGAAGCACTCTCTCTCCAAAATTTTCAGATTTACAAGATATAATGCATGATTTTGATGAGGCGAAAAATGAACCACTTTTAGGGGTCATTTAAGCCCGGAATTGAATTTATTTGATCAAATATTACCCTAAATCGTTCCTTTTGTGATTTTAGGTACTTTGGGAGTGAAATCTGGAAAAGGAAGCAATTCGGACATTTTTGGAGCATAAAAGTGAAGAAAACGCCAAAGACTTAATTTTCCAAGCTGGGAACAGTGTGTGACGGCGTCAAGAGTATTTTCTTGACGGCGTCAAGAGTAAAGATCATGACGACCCAGTACAGAAATGAAGGCGTCACAAGGTAGAGCGTCAAGAGTTAAATGTGTGACGGCCTAGAAAAATGGAATACATGACGGCGTCAAATGTAGATCAAGGCAGTCCGAGGTTTATTTTAGCGGCGAGATAACGGCGTCACAAGGTTGTTCTTGACGCCGTCAGCCTCTATTATCTATATATAGTTTTCTAATTTTCATTCATTAAAAAGAGGAACAAGTTTGGAGAAACCCTAAGGCCGAACCATATACGTATTTTACAGCTTTTTCAAGGGTTTTCAGCCCTTGAACCCTTACATGTGTTATTGAGATAAGTATTCTTTTAATTCAATCAATATGTCTATGTGTTGGTTGTCTATATCTTGTGCTTGTCTTAATTCCACCATGCTAGGCTAGATTTATCTTGTGTTTGCTTAGATCTAATGAAACCTAGATGTTGATTATGTGTTGATTACTTGTTTATGGTTGTATTGGATGAATGATTTCAATGTTAGGCTTAAGAAAACTGGCAGATCTCTAATTGGTAACATGCTTGAACGTCTTAGGAAACATGAACCGATGTGTACTAGGTTTTATTGGTTGTATTTAATGCATGAGTAAATTCTAATGATCCCATGTTAGGAGCTTCTTAGCCGGCTCGACATAGGAGTGAAGTAGGCACTCATAGGATTGGGGAGTTAAGTATGCCACCCCATGAATGGTATTAAGGAATACAATCCGTCATCCACGCAACTATAACAAGTAATTAACGTGTAAAAGATATCTAGGGAGTAATGAAATCTAAGTAAACACATTTCTCCACTTATTGCTCACAACCGTAGTTTAATATTGTTTATTTTCATTTTTAGTATTTTATTTTGATTGCATCTTTAGTATTGGGTTAGTTGACTAGCAACTAATTCCGCCCATATCCTTCAAACCCGAGATTTTTACTTGCTTTCATAAAAATATAAAAACACAAAAAGAATCATCCCTCATCTCTAGAACTAGTATTTAGGTTTTCTAATCCTAGCGACACTATTCCTAGCTGAATGATCAATCCCCCGGTACTTGTCATTATACTATGCTACATCGATCAGGTACACTGCCTGGTGGGGGTTGTAAGCTTCTCAAGATCCCTTGAGAGGTAAAGCCTGGTGCAATCCCTACACTCCAAGTTTTTGGCGCTGCAGCCCGGGGAATAGTTATTGTCTAGGTTAGAATCTCTTTTTATTAGGTCTACTTGCTAGATTCCTTTCTAGTAAGATTTTATTTTTATTTTTAGGTTTTCTTTAGTTTATCTTATTTCTTTGTGTTTTTGTTCGTAACTTTTCACCACCCGACATCATGGACGATGGGAACATCTCTGAACCCGTCATCCCACCACAACAAAACCCACCACTAGAACCTTTTAGGCCCCGAACCTTAGGAGAGTATTCCCGACCTAGCCACCAAGGCTACCGAAACACCATTGAGCTCACCGGAGCCAATGTGACCCCCTTGCGATCCGACACCATCCGGTTGGTGCAAAGCGGATGTGCATTCCATGGACTTCGTTTCGAAGATCCAAATCAACATCTTAAGGACTTCCTTAAAATCATAGACTCCATAGACCTAGATGTTGCAACTAGAGAGACAACCCGATTACTCCTATTCCAATTCTCTCTACGGGATCAAGCTAGTCAATGGCTTGAGCGTTTACCCGCGGGATCCATCACCACATGGGATGATCTCACCACTCGTTTCCTTGCTCAATTTTTCCCACCGGGGAGAACTACTAAGCTTAGAAATGACATCTTGATGTTCCAACAATGTCAAAATGAATCTCTTTATGAAGCATGGACTCGTTTCAAGGATTTATTCCAAAAAGTCCTTCATCATGGCATAGATCTTTGGCTCCAAGTCCAAATCTTTTATGACCATATCGATCTCTCCACGAGGCGAGCCATTGACCAATCGGCCGGTGGTAAGCTACGTGATCTAAGTGCGGAACAATTATGGGAACTCATAGAAGATCTTGCTCTCTATGACAACGAAAGTTGGAATGATCCCCGTGATTTGAACAAAACGGTCAAGGCAATATCCTTGCCTTCGAATAATTCTAGCACTCCCGACCGTAGGATCATGGAACTTGAGGACCAAGTCAAGTTTCTCATGAAATCTTACGAAGCTCCTAAGCCTTCAAGCCAAGAGAACAAAATCACTTCTTCATGCGAATTATGTAGTGGTCCCCATGACACTCGTGATTGTGTGGAACTCCCCGGAACAGCTTTTGTGGACTACGCATCCTCGCGTACCGACGAAGCGGGAGATAAGTGGTACACTTTCAAACCCGAGCCAAACCCTTACGGAGATTCATACAACCCCTCTTGGAAAAATCACCCAAACCTTAGGTGGAAACAAAATCAACCCAATTCTTCCAATCCGCCTAATCGCTACCAACCAAACGGTCCACCCTCCAACCGTACTTTCAACAACAATCCTTCTAACAATTACGGTAGTACCAACAATCTTGAAGGATTGATGTCAAAGTTCATGGCATCTCAAGAAGCTCGCATAGCTAGGTTTGAAACCGAATTCAACCAACAACAAATGGAGATGACCAACATGATAGACAACTTGTTGAAAGCCCTCAACAACCAAGCGTTAACCACACCTAGGAAGGACACTAGGGACACCAATAACGGAATACAAATTAAGGACCCCTTATCATCTAAACATGTCCACTTTGTCAATGTTGTCACCATTAAGCCAATAGATAAGGAGATAGAAGAAAGTGACAAGGATGAACTTGGAGTAGAAACCGAAACTAGGGATGAAAGTAGGGAAGTTGAGGTTAATAAGGAAAAGGGGTTAGAGGAAGTAGAAACTATAGAGAAGTACTTTGATAAGTTGCCCACCAAGGAAGAACGGGAATACCATAAGGATTTATTCGATAGTCCCGAGAGACCATATATCCTTGGCACACCCCTTTTCAAAATGGGAGACCCCTCTAACATCAACATACCATGCAACATCGGGCATATGCATATATGGAAAGCTTATATCGATCCTAGATCTCCCGTAAACATCATGACTAGGACTTATTACAATTGGGTAATGAAGAAGCAACTTGATTTTAGGATGATGCCCAATAAGAATTTGATAAGTAATTTTGTAGGAAGAGTGAAGGGATTGCATGTGATTATAGGCAATTTCACTTATGAGATCGATTTTATGATAGTAGAAGACACTCGTCCGGTGATAGATGATTGCCTAAGCCAAATAATATTCGGAAAACCATTTGTTGAGGTCACTAGGATGAGTTATGATCCGACTTTAGGGATAGTTAGATTCAAGGAAGAGAATGATGAGATTGCCTACCAAATGCCTTACAAGATTGAGCAATACCGCCTCCTCTCTAATTTAGAAAAGGAACACAAACAAGCGGCTTATTATAGGAATGATGAGGATAGACGTAGAGGAGTAGAGTATGTGAAGAATAGGATGCTTGGTTTCTACAAAGAATGCTTGCAACTAGGTCCGGAATACACAACTGGTTTAGAAGACGACCTAGAGAGTGAAACCAACGATGAGGTCACGTAGTAACCCATGACCTTGATTCTAGCTACAAGACTCATAAATAAAGAAAAGCGCTTCTTGGGAGGCAACCCATGATTTTGTGTGATTTTATTTTGTTTGTATGTTATTTGCTTCCGTATGCATGCTTTATTTTTATTGTTGGTAGATCATGTTTCTAAACTAAAAAGTGGAAATACTTTACTTTGTTGTTTTGGCCTAGTCTTAACTCCACCTAAAGGTATTTTTGCAAAAGATAAGTGTAAGGGGAAACCCCAAATATGTTTTTAAGAAACAAACAGATCATGATTCTCCGCAATATTAAGTGAACATGTATATTCGTATTTGTTAGAGTCAAATGCTTGTATCGAGTCATAATGAAGTTTTTGTTGGGATCATAGTTTTTACTATTTTATCAAGTCTCGGTCATTTGTAATAATAGGTTGCTTAAGTTACTAGTTACTTTCATTTATGTTATGTTATTAGTTTACAAGGCTTAAGCTATTGAGTCCATGGGCCTTATAGCCCATACGAAATCCATGTAGGGAGGACTAGGAGTGTTGCCCTAGCTCCTCACCTATAAATAGATGTCTTAGGCTAATGTAAAACTTGGTTGTTTATTTGAAATCATAAGGAAACTCTTGCACTTATCATTCTCTTATTCAAATATTCATCCCATCCTTATATCTATCTCATTCTTGTTTGTGTGAAATCAATATGGTGACCTAACAAGTGGTATCATTCGCCATATGAAGGTGTAGTTAGTGTTTTTCTCTTAGAATTCGATCCTTAAACTCTTTTTAATTCATTATTTTGTGATAAATATTGTACTTTCTTGTTTGTTTCTTTTTTTTTATCACATATTTGCTTACAAACTTGTGCTACAAAACATCTCAAACAAAAAAGTATCAAGCTTTCTTTCAAAATTTACGATTTGATTTTTTGTACTCTTTTCAAAAATACCTAAATTTTTCAAAAAGTTTGTCAAGTTTATAACTTTCTTCAAGATTTCATCATTTTACAACTTGAAGTACAAAAATCTTGGATTAAAAACTCGTTTTTGGATTGCTTTTCTTGAAAAACAAATTTCTGCAAAATTTCGAAATCACCTTCTTGACCAAATTTCGAAATCGTGGTCTTGTGCTTATTTTCGCCTCACGAATTGTGGACTCAGTCTTTTCTCTCTTGTATAAGGAAGAAAAGTACTTCGAATTTTGGTAAACTTTCGAAATTGTATAATTTCGGAAGTGTGTTTGTGAAACTGTGTTCTCGAAAATTTTTGAATTTTTTCGAAATCACAAGGTTTTCGAAAACATCTTCAGTTTTTCGAAATCTCAAGGTTTTCGAAATAATCCTAAGTTTCGACATTATTAAGTTTCGAGAAAATTTTCTTTCGCAATCCCAAAATTCTTTTCGAAATCTCTGAGTTACTAATTTCGCAATCACAACATCCGTGACAAAGTTTCGCAATCATCTACTTAAGCATACTTTTCGAGATTTGGCAAAACCATACCTTCTACAAGATCCATCTTTTCACACAAGTGTTTCATAATGTCTCAACCACCGTATTACAACTTTAACAATCATCAGCAACATCAGTATCAACAGTATCATCAGCAACAGCATCAACAATCACCACAATATTATCATCAACCGGTTTACTCACAACAACATAACTTCATGCAACAAATGGTTCCGATACAACAATCTTATCCGATGTCACAACCACAAAGCCAACTTCCACCAAAACCTACTCACTGGTTTGACAGAATGTGTGAAGTCATTTCAACTCAACAATCTAGACACGAAGCAGGCTCTCCTGACACCCCACCAATGCTAACACCGGGTAATTATGTTCAATGGGCAAGTCGATTCTTAAGGTTTATTGAGCTCAAGAAACCCAATGGTAAGTACATGAAACAAGTTATCCTTGAAGGACCATTTCCTTGGCCTGTTAACTACGTTGGCGGTGACCTACAGGCTGATCCTCCGGTAGCTCCAACTGCTGTGCGTGTTCCTGAGTCTCAACTTACTGAGAAACAAAAACACCATCATGAAGCAGATGAAATTGCTATGTCTTACATACTTCAAGGAATACCAAATATCATATTCAGAAGTGTTGATGCTCAAACAACAGCAAAAGCTATGTGGGAACACGTCCATCTACTGATGCAAGGCACACAACTAAACAAGGAAGACATGGAATCTAAACTTTACTTGGAATACACTAACATCGTGATCGAACCAGGGGAATCTCTTGAGTCTTACTTTCATCGTTTCACTAATGTCGTCAATGATTTAGAGAGACATGATATAACTCTTCCAAGAATCGCTGTAAATACAAAGTTTGTTAGTAGTCTGGGTCCTGAGTGGCAAAAGTATGTGACATTTGTGAGACAAGCCAAGAATCTTCACAGGGATCCATATGGAATGTGGTACGACTATCTCAAGCACTATGAGTCTGAAGTTGAAAAACACAAACTCGCCCGAGGAGGATACACATCACCACCTACCTCTAATCCCCTTGCACTCGTTGCTCAAACTCCTGCTTCACATCCTCCGATGTCTAATCAGGAACAGAATTATTTCAGTCACCAGCATCCTCCTGCTTCTCAACAATCTTCTAATCAATTTACTCCATATGACAACAATGATAGCATGTATTACTCTAATCAGTTTGAAGATGATGATGACGTCAATATGTTGAATCAAGGACTTGCTCTTGTTGCTCGTGCTTTTAGCAAATTCTCCAACAAAACCAACAACCGTCTTCGTTCTTCATCTAATACAAGAAACCAAGCTGTCATTCAAGATGGTCGAGTTGAGATTCAGAATCGTAATTCAGGACGTTCAGGTGGGTATACTGGAAATTTTGGATATGGACAAAGAGTTAACAACAATGGGGGATTCAGAAACAATCCAGGTGCTCCTCAGCGAAGTAATGACAATGCTGCTAGTAACAACACAGTATCTGGGAATGCGATATGGTGCTACAACTGCAGCAAAAAAGGTCATATTGCAACTGCATGCCCTCACCCAAGAAAAGGTAGTCAGTTTCACAAGCAGGCATTACTTATGGCTCTCAAAGATGAAAAGGAAGGAACTTTCAATGCTCAAGAGAACAGTTTCTTTGCTAATGCTTACAATGATGATGAAATGGAAGATCTTGAAGCCAATGCAGCTGTGATGCTTATGGCCAACATGCAGGAACATCAGTTGAATGATTCAGGCCCAGTGTTCTCCACTGATGGCTTGTCTCAGGTAAATGACCTAACCATAAGCTCCATACATATTAATGCATCACCCTATGTCTCTGAATCTGATCAGGCGCAAGTTGTTCCTTTTGAAACATTTTTCTCTTCTCAAGAGGATGAACTATATGATGATGACACTGTCGTCTCATTTGATGATCCTATTGCGCAAGACGAAAATGACTTTAGTGAACAACATGAACCTCCTTCTGATCCAGCTCCTGACTGTACAGTTACGGCCATACAACTTAATAATCAACTTCTTTCTAATCACATAATGGACGTGCAAACTGAAGTTTTGAAAGGACATTGAATGTTATAAAACGCAGCTTTCAAGTTTTCAATATGTCGTTCATCGTGAACAAAGCTTTGAAAAGTCATTTCAAGAATCATATGTCAAAGAACAAAATCTTCAAAAGCAAATATATGACATTGTCGAGTCAAACGGTAAAATCGTTTCCAAACTGGAAAATGAAAAACATGATCTTCAAAAACAAGTTGTTCAACTCCAACAGGAACTTTCAAAAACACGTAAAGAGTTGATAACTTGCAAACAGGAATTTTATGAACATAAAGTGCAAAAACGTGAAAAAGAAAGCTCTTTACTTGATGATAATATCGCTCTCGAAAGTCAGATTAAAGCTTTTCAAAACATCGTTTATAAACATGGGGAATCTGTAACGACAATTCAAAAGTTTTCGTTAAAACCAAGACCCGGTAAAGGTTTTGGCCTCGGCGATTACAGATCCTCTTTTCTTCGCACTGTGTTCAAAACAAATCCTAAGCTATACAGTATGGACCAATTGATGGATAACAATGTTTTGCGTGTTATTGTACATGATACTGAGGAAGAATACGAACTTGAAGAGCAGAGTCGATCAAAAATGAGTCATGTTGAATTTTGCAAACCATATGATTACTCAAAAGCTCCTCACATTTCAAAATCTTTTGTTCCATCAAGAGAAATACCTGAGAAATCATGGTATGTTACTGAGTCTTATGTTTCATCTTCCAATGGAGCTCCTGTCAAACCCGTGGCATAAGTAAATGGTCCATTACCTTCTTCTGGTCATGTGACACCATTACCAACACGCTGTAAAGTTTTAGACTATTTTCAAACATTCATGAAAGGCATTGATACTTTGGAAAACGTCATTGAACAACATTCTGAAATTACAGTTCATACTTTTCAATCACCTTACGAGCGAGAAAAGCGAGATATTTTTCAAAAACAAATTCTGCCTTTAGTTCAAAATTTGCGTTATTGTGCTACTCGTTGGGAACAGGAACTCCAAAAGGAAGTTAAAGATATGAAAGAAATTTTCACTCTTAATGAAAATGCAATTTTGGTTCAACAAAGCAAAAACCGATTTTTGAAAGAAGATACTGATCGACTCTTGGAACAACTTCTTCAGGCTGATTTTCATAGTTCTCTCATGAATGAACTCCATTTTTCAAGCAATACTGAATTATTTGCTGAGTACTGTGCTGAACTTGTTTCGTTGAGGTCACAAAATGAATCATTGAAACATCAAAATGAAACATTGCGTCAAAATAGTGATGATGTGATAAACAAACTTTCAAACGAAATTTGTTAACTTAAACATAAGATTGATTGGTGTCAAGCTCAAAGTATTGAAACTGAATTGCAATTATGTGCCAAACATGCGTCTCGTAAAAACAAATGTCGTCTACGTAAAAATGTAATTGCAGAGTTAACAAATGAAATTGCAGAGTTAAAAATTGAAAACGCCGAATGGCAACAAAACCGCGATGACATTCGTTATTGTAATGGTTTACTTGAGTCTGATATTCAGGACAAAAAACACATCATCATTGATTTGAAAGAGAAAATTAAGCTACTTCAAAAAGGAAAGTTTATTGACACCACTGTGATTGCACCAGGAATGTTTCAAATAGACATAACAGATAAGGCTAAGCATGCTAAGAGTTCTAATGTTAGCTCTTCCACTTCCACAGGTCTAGTTTCCCCTAAGAGCGTTAGAAGCCCAAAGCCAAAAAGAGTTAAGAAGACTAAAAAGAGTAGGCTCTCGCAACGTAAAAGTGGAACACTAGAAGTGCAAGAAGTAGAAGATCACCTTAGGAACTTGAATAAAACTAATGTTGCATCTGATTTAGATTCTAATCTGGCAAATTGTAATCCAAATCTTAATGTAACGAATGCTGAACCTTCAAATGTTTTGAATATTAATGCATCTTGTGTGTTTTGTCGTAAAAGTGTGTTATCTGGTGATCATACCAAATGTGTAGCTAATAATCTCTTACACCGCAAAAAGAAACGTAGATTCGGCTCTTCTTCTAGGTCCACTAATGCTTCTAAGTCTACCTTAAGAAAAACGCCTACTACAGTTTCTAAAGATGTTGTAGTCAACCCACAAGCAGCAATTAACAATTCTAGGAACCCGCCCAAAGCTAGTGCATTCACTAAGAACAAAGCAAAAACTAGTTGGAATTGGCAACGTTGGTTACAATACAAACCAAATTTTAAATGGATTCCTAAATTGTCAAATATTTGCATTTCTAACCAACAGGAACCCACTATTTCTTCGGGTTCCACCCTTACTTCTGTTCCATCTCTGTCGTCTTCTTTTGATGCAGGTGGTTCAGATCGTTCTCTGGATTGTTGATAGCGGTTGCACCCGACATATGACAAGCAATCTCAAACTGTTAAAGAACTTTGTCTCAAAGTTTATTGGAACTGTCAGATTCGGGAATGATCAATACGCTTTAATCATGGGTTACGGAGACTACATGCATGGGAACATTGAAGTTAGCAGAGTTTATTATGTTGAAGGCTTGGGTCACAACCTCTTCTCAGTCGGTCAATTTTGTGATGGAGATTTAGAAGTAGCATTTCGCGAGAAAACCTGTTTTGTTCGTGATCTACAAGGAATTGATTTGATGTCTGGCAAACGTGGCACTAACCTTTATACTATTTCAATGTCAGACATGATCGCTTCATCTCCAATCTGTCTTCTATCCAAAGCTGAATCAACTAAATCTTGGTTATGGCACAAACGCCTTTCTCATTTGAATTTCAAAACGATGACTGATCTCGCTCGTCACAAATTAGTTGAAGGCTTTCCAAGATTCCGTTATGCCAAAGATCATCTATGTCCAGCCTGTGAACAAGGAAAAAGTACTCGTGCTCATTTTCCCTCAAAACTTGAACACAGTACTAATCATGTTTTACAATTGCTTCATATGGATTTGTGTGGTCCGATGCGTGTTCAAACAATCAACGGTAAACGCTACATTCTAGTAATTGTGGATGATTACTCTCGCTGGACTTGGGTTTATTTTCTTCGAAGTAAAGATCAAGCTCCTCAAATGATCATCACCTTTCTCACCAAAATACAAGTTCAGCTTCACAATACACTCAGAATTGTTTGAACTGACAATGGAACATAATTTAAAAATCAGACTCTACGGTCGTATTTTGAAAAAGTGGGAATTGAACATCAAACATCTATTCTACGCACACCCGAACAGAATGGAGTAGTCGAAAGACGCAACAGAACGTTAGTGGAAGCTGCTCGAACGATGTTAATCAACGCTCAATTACCAGATTACTTATGGGCAGAAGCTGTTTCAACCGCATGTTACACCCAAAACCGTTGCATGATCACAAAACGCCACAACAAAACCCCATATCAGATTGTTCACAAAAGGAAACCAAACATCAGTCACTTTCACGTATTCGGTGCTTTATGTTACCCAGTCAATGATCGTGATGATCTAGGTAAACTTAAAGCAAAGGCTGACATTGGAGTATTCATAGGTTACTGTGAAAATTCTAAAGGCTATCAGATCTGGAATCGTCGTACTCGGGAAATTCAAGAAACTATTAATGCTAATTTCGATGAACTCACTCAAATGGCTTATGAGCAACACGACTTAGGACCCGAAACCAACCATCTTAACTTTCCGGTCTCTTCGGCTGAACCATTGTCACTTTCTCGTAAAGAAGTGGAAACCTTGTTTGCTCCATTGTTTGATGATACGCCTGCTAACCGTCCACCTGAGGCCACACCAAATTCCGCTGCAAACCTTGATCAACATCAAGTACCTGATACACCTCAACAAACAACAACTACTGTTGGAAGAGACGGTCCTCCAGTCATATCACCTACAACAACAGAACAAACCGGGTCCAACTCACGACAATCAGCTGAAAATTCCATACCTTTATCAGTTCCACAACCCGCAGAGCATGACCCAGAACCATTCTTTAATCCATTTGCAAATGCTCAACCTGTCCCCGACAATGCTGAGTCATCTACACGCAACATGGGTCCTGCTCACTTGCGAGATACTTATCAACTTCATCCTTCGACACACAAATGGACTAGAGATCACCCCTTAGTTCAAATTATTGGCCATCCAAATGCACCTATCATGACAAGACAACGCCTTCACACAGACGGTGAAACTTGCATTTATGCACTCACAGTTTGTGAAACCGTACCCAAAAATGTCAAAGAAGCAATGACTTATGAAAACTGGATTGAGTCTATGCAAGAAGAATTCGAAACCTTCCAAAGATTAGAAGTATGGGAATTGGTTGAAAAACCTGAAGGCATCATCGTCATTGGTTTAAAATGGATCTGGAAACACAAACTGGATGCAGAACGCACAGTCATACGCAACAAATCACGCTTGGTAGCAAAAGGTTATTCTCAAGAAGAAGGTATCGATTTTGAAGAATCATTTGCTCCTGTGGCTAGACTTGAAGCTGTACGGATGTTCTTAGCATTTGCTGCTCATCGGAATATGATTGTTTATCAAATGGACATGAAAATGGCTTTTCTGAACGGTCAACTCCGAGAAGTGGTTTATGTCAGTCAACCTGAAGGATTCGTTGATCCAGAACGTCCCAATCATGTCTACAAGCTTAAGAAGTCTCTCTAGGGTCTTAAGCAATCCCCCAGGGCATGGTATGACAAGCTTTCTAAATTTCTATTGGCTAATGATTTTACTCTAGGCTCGGTGGATCCAACATTGTTTACAAAAACCTACGGGATGGACTTATTAATTGTTCAAGTTTATGTCGATGATATTATTTTTGCTTCGACCAACAAAAATTACTCAATGGATTTTGCAAAATTAATGACAGATAACTTTGAAATGTCCATGATGGGTGAACTTACGTTCTTTCTAGGACTACAAGTTCATCAATCACCCCGTGGAATTTTTCTAAATCAGTCCAAATATGCTCTTGAGATTTTAAAGAAACATGGTATGCAAAGTAGTGATACTATGAATACACCGATGGCCAACTCTACTAAACTAGATGCTGATTTACATGGGACTCCAGTTGACCCTACCAAATACCGAAGTATTATTGGGTCCCTCATGTATCTCACATCCAGTAGACCTGATATTGTATTTGCTGTGTTTATGTGTTCTCGCTATCAGGCTAATCCAACTGAAAAACACCTCAATGAGGCAAAAAGAATCCTTCGATACATAAAGGGAACCATCCACTTGGGGATCTGGTATCCGAAGGATTCTGGTTTTGAACTAATAGCTTTTTCAAATGCTGACCATGCAGGATGCTTAGACTCGCGAAAAAGTACATCAGGTTGCTTACAGTTTCTTGGAGATAAACTTGTGTCTTGGCAATCAAAAAAGCAGGATTGCACATCACTATCATCTACCGAATCTGAATACGTAGCTATGTCTGCTTGTTGCGCTCAAGTCATTTGGATGAGATCACAACTTAAAGACTATGGCTACCTATTCAACAAGATTCCGATTTACTGCGATTCTAAGAGTGCCATTGCAATCTCCTGCAACACAGTTCATCATTGCAAATCCAAACACATTGATCTCCGATACCATTTCATCAAAGAGCATGTCGAGAAGGGTACAGTTGAGTTATATTTTGTGGGCACTGAGTACCAATTAGCGGACTTACTTACAAAACCCTTAGCTCCATCAAGGTTTGCAAGTTTAGTTCACCAAATTGGTATGCGATGTTTGACACCATTTGACTTACAAAAGTTTTTAAAACAAAAGTAAAATGTCAAACATCAACTATTTTACTATTCTTGTAAAATAAATGCTTTTCTTTATTTTTATTAAACCCCAAAAACACAAAATATTTGTCTCTTTCTTAAAAAAAATAAAAATAAATAAATAAAAATAAAAAAACCTGCAAGTATATCGCTCTTTTTCAACACCTTGTCATTTTACAAGTGTTGAGGGGGAGACTTGCCTAAAATTTTATAAATTTTTTTCAAAATCGATATACTTGCATATTATCTTTGATGCGTTGTTTCGGGTTTTCATAATCTCGTATTTCTTTGTCTCAATATGGTATCATAAGTCATTACATCTTTGTGGCTTTACTTAGTTCTAAACTTTAGGACTTGTATTGTAATTATTGTAGTTAGGGGACCAAAAGTGACAACATTCAAAAGTTCTTAATATAACAAAAAACAAACACCCCCGTCTTTTCTAAAACCTCACATTATTTTCTTAAACCTTAAACCCTCTATTGACATCCACGGCTGTAAATCAAACAACAAATCCGTGCTTCAAATATTCGTGTTGTAAGTTTTCTATCAATCTAGAGTATGTTTCTAGCATAGGTTTTTGTTGAATCATAAAATTAACGGTTTGATTTTCAGTAATCGAATCTTTAATATCTAGGGTTTCAATATTTCAGAATTCATTCATACGTGGTCAGAGGTGTTGTTTTTCATAGGGCTTTGGTCCAAAATCATGTTATAAATGTTCCTATTACAACCTATCGTGATCCATAACATGTTTGGGTGAATTTCGAAAGCTAGGGTTTTACGAAGATTTGGGTTTTATGATTTTATTGTTTGTTTTTAGCGTTTTTCTTGGTGGGATATGTTGCCATGGGTGTTAGAATCATTGTTGTGCATGTTAATTTCATCCATATTAATGTTTGTTTGATTCTCGATGTGTTAGGGTTTTTCGCTAATACTAATTATGTCACGTCCTTGTTTGTTTGTTATGATAATTGTGCCTAATGGTCTCAAATACATGATAGGGATACACTAGAACTTGAAATCTTCCTTAGATTCATGATTTTGTGTTTTATCGAAATCGTGTTCTTGCATAGTTTCGAGATCATCTTATACATGATTATGCCATTATTCTTATTGTTGTTTCCCATCATTTACGACAGGTTACAACATTTGGATCACATAATTTCAATAAGAAACGTACGTTGGCCTATCTTCGAAATTCTTGTATAAGAATTTTCGAGAACCTGTTCTTTCGCAATTACCAGCTTTGGTGATTTTTTTTCGAAAACACACCTATCAAGGAGTTTCGAAAAGATCTCAAGGTTTTGTATTTTTTCTCGAAAAATGCACCTTGATTTCTTTTCGAAAATGCTTGAACATGTGTTTGCGAAAAGTTCTCATAACTGGTCATTTTTTCGAGATCACATCTGAAGACAAATTTTCGCAATCACATATTGAATTTTTTCGAAAAACACTTTAAAGGCGTGTGTTCTCGATAAACTATTTATCGAAAACACTCCTGAAAATGTTTTCAAAAAACTTCATTATGCTTGTTTGCGAAAATCTTCTCTTATGACTGATTTTATCGAGAACTGGCTATATGCAATCTTTCGAGATGATGAGTTCTTGATATTTGCGATAAATTGACAGTTTCGAAATTGTGTTATCTTGTAATCTCGAAAACATGTATATTGTGATTAAATGTATCATGTGATGTTATTAGATGATCTTTGTGCATGTGTGATTGTATAAATGCTTAATAAGTATACGTCACTTATCACTATACATGCAATAATCAAACTATACGTGCTTACATGATTCTAAATGCTTATTCATAATCAAACATTGCAACCGTGCTAACTCGTAACAAATCTCGATGTTTTGTTTATGCTCATGCTTTTCAGAATAACATGGCTGAACACAACAAGAATGTCCCTGAACAAGCTCTTCCATTACTCACCATGGATGATATCACTCCCGATAACTACAATGTTACGATTGGCAACAACAATCCACGAGTTGACTTCGACAAATTGAGAATTACGGAGAACTCGTGCAGGATTGTCAAAGATATTCTACTTGCACATCCATGCAAACATCTGCTCATCTGTTCTACTTCAGTTCCTCTGTTCTACCTTCATCAGTTCTGGCTCACGGCTAAGGCTAATTTGGATGATGAGTCTTTTACTGTTACATTGGATCGACAAGTCTACACCGTAGATCACGACGTTCTTCGTACAGTACTTCTCCTGCCTCAAACTGACAACGAATTTGCTCCAATACTACCTGAACTGGACCTTCTTGACTTCTTTGTTGAGTTAGGATATGATGTTGATGACGACGTACCTCTAGTCAAACATTCCCGATTCAATGCCAAGAATATCCCTCAGCCTTGGAGAACATTCTGTCTGTTGGTAGTAAGATCGATATCAAGAAGAAAGAGTGGTCATGAACATCCTAGGCTTGAACATTTGCAAACATTTTGGGGAATGGTGACTTTGACACCTATTGACTTTGCAGTTCCAATCATGAACGATATAGTCTACAGCATTCAAACTGAACATGTAAAGACTATGATCCCGTTCACAAGATTCACCAAGCTTCTCATAGAACATTTCTGCAAAGACACACCAGAATTTATCAAGAGGATGGCAGATCCTAATGAGCCGAAGCACCTCTTTGAGGACGAATTCACCACCTCATTCATCAAGACAACCACTTCCTCTACCAAGATCAAAGGAATGAGGCTTCCAGAATACCTTCTTGATGACAAGATCAAGAAAAGTCTGAACTACAAATACTATGATGATGCTTACAAAGGGGTACAGGAAGAAGCTACTATACAGACTTGAAGCAAAGGAGGTGTGAAGTCTGGGAGTACTACAAGCACCACTGGCTCACCTCAGACTAAGTCTAAGGCTGCTCCCAAGACAAAACCATCAGCAACACCCAAGACTTCTGTAACACCCCCAATTCATGGATGCAGCGGAATTCGAACTGGGTGTTACTTGATAGCACAATAGTTACAATAATAGAAAACGAACTCCAATTGAGTCGTTTTAAAAGATTTATCATTCAAATTGTATAAATATCAGAGATTTACAAAATGAGGTCCCAATTGGTTCCATGTTTACAATGTATAATAAATGTGTTTTTGAATGATAATGAAATTTATAGCCCTCTTGAGTATCCGTGTCCTTCCGTGCCATCCTTGATCGTCATGAACCTGAAATACATGCTTGAGAGGTCAACACAAAGGTTGAGTGATATTCGTAGAGTTTAGTTAAATCGTTTGAACACAATATGTCGTAGTGTGAGCTATAGACTCACACCAATGTTTAGAAAACAAAATCGTTATTTATTTCACTAAGCTCATGCAACCAAAACATTAACATCGAACCAACAAAATTGGCATTATAGAAGCCCTATCAAGGTACTTTTGCCGTTATACCGCTAAATCTCAAATATAGTGCATTTGTGTGAACTCATCGTTGCTCAACACAAATGGGATTCGTCAATCCCAATAGATCTATTCACAATATTCGCGCTCACTAAAGGTAGTGACTAATGGTTCATGATATAGGGACTTCGAACATGGCAATCGTTACTTAGTGATAATAAAACATCGTCGTGAAGCATACATTAGAAAGCATCGTGTTCGAGTAGAAAAATAATAGCATGTATTCCCCCCATGGGTTTGTAAAGTAGTTAAACAGTAGAAAGTGGGGCTACGAACTCACCTTAAGTAGAATAGCAAGTAATGAAGGTGATGGTTGGATCGTGTAGGTTTCTATGAGCAACCTATAATAGAATGTTGCGACTTAGGATCGGAGTAGGGAATATGAAGTAGTGCCTATATATATATCTTGCATTAGTCCATGATGTGGTATGATGTATATTGTAAGTCTTTGAAAGAAAGATTCATGAAACATGTATGTTTTGGTATATCGTTTACTACCGTTCGGGCCGACATAATTCAGAAGCCATGTTAGTAAGCGTTCGAGGAGCCAGGACACTTTAACTCGTAAATCCACAACTCAACTCGACGGCTTACATAATGAACTCCTCACATGAGGCTCCCTACTATTGTAGTAGTAGATGAAATATATAGATATAAGTTTTGATCCGAAAAGTTACATGTCCGATATTTGAATAAACTTAGGAAAGTTTATTAGTACATGAAGATTGTTATTAGGGGTAGTTTCATAAGTCTTGAATGACCATTTTCTCTTGGTAATATCTCATGGTTTCCTTTTAGGTGAAGTAGATCCAAATTGCTTGTTCATGTTATCGCCTAATTCATTGTTTCATGTTTACGCCTATGTAAGTTGGTATGGTCATTTCGTCATGGCCTAGCCATGACCTTTGGTCCTTGTTCCAAGGTCATGAGACACAACCTTGGCTCTAGCCATGGTTGTGGTCTTGATTATAGGTCATAAGACCTCTTGTTCCTTTCATAGTATAACCATAATCTAGTGACTTTCGCCTAAAAATGGGCTGTTTAGAATTTGAAGAATTTTATCACTCGGAAAGCATTTTTAGGTCTCGAGCTTCTTTGTTCCTGAACGAAAACGTCGTTCCGGACAACTTTCGTGTTTTAACTTTTTGATGAATCGGACCAGAAGTGGGACTTTCAAAATGTCAGAATGCGATTCAGGAGGTTTAGGCAGTTTTGCCGGAAATCTTTGGTAACTTCAAATGGGCGTAACTTTTGACTCGTATACTCGTTTTGGGTGGTTCAAATTGCTATGGTTTTCTTGTTAAGTCCTCTACTGTAATATGTAATAATCCAATATAAAATTTTTACCATTTTGATCAGGTTATACCAAGATATTCACTAGTTTGTTTGTTTTAGTAACTTGTTTCAATAATTCATTACAACAACATCTTTTACTCATCATGATACATCATGGACATAATTACAACACATAATATAGCAAAGATAACATGTAAATGAGATGAACATGATAAATAAACAAGAAGCATGTTAGGTTTAGTCTTACAACTTTTGGCTTTCTAATTAAAGAAAGGAGTAACAAGTAAGGAAATGGACTTTGATAGACTAGCTTCAACCCTTTTCACTTCAAGCAACCTTTCTACTCTTGGTATTCTTGAAAGATGGATGATAAAGGTTGAGGTGCATTGAGTAGATTTAAACTCAAGAGAAAACACCAAGTATGTTAGGGTTTGGAAGATTTTTGGTGAAAAATAAGCTAACTAGGGTTTCTATCTTGAACTTGCACTTGATCCTTGCTATAACTAGGAAGAAATAAAGCTAAGTGTGAAGTGTTTTGGTGTGTTGTGATGGCCGGCCATAAGGAGAGGGGAGGGGGTATTTATATGCCCTTGAGGAGGTTACAAATTAGGACTAGTCAACACCTTGGAGACCAAGGTGAACACATGTAACCATCTCAAGACCACTTAGCCTAGGATCAAGCCACACAAGGGATGACTCCCCCCCCTTTTGGCGGTTCACAAGGGATAAGGGGGGGAGGTGGCTTGGCTTGGTATTATCCTTGGTTATTAGATGCATTTTGACTCCGGGAAATGCCAACCGTAAATGATTAGGCCTCAAAACGTAAAACCGGGTGTCGTAAAATTATGAAACTTCAAAGTATTGTTAGACATGTCCATATGTCCCATAATAAAATATAAAATGAGTGGTAGGTTCCGTTTAGGTGGTAAACCCTGCTAAAAACTGGAAACACGGGTCTAAAACGCGTAATACGTAAAATGTACGAATTTTGCGTAAAACTGAGAAAAGTAAAATGTTACTTTTATAATATGATATAAATGATTTAAAATGACTTATAATGTCTAGACTGGGCTCAGTCTAGTGTCGGTTGGTGTTAAATGTCTTTTAGACATCAAACCGTAAGCCTAAAAATCAAGAAATGACTTTTGGTCAAAGGAGGAGGGAAAAATTATGTTGACTTTTTCTAATAAGTTTGAAAACTCAAAACGTCTTAGAAACTCGTTTCGTGGTCTAACGGTTAATCGCCCATTCGGTTAAGCGTGCTCATGTGAGAGTAGTACCGACTTGGGTGACCTGCTGGGAAGTCTTTGGTCATGTTTTTCTCAGTCACGATTAATTCTCAAATAAATCATGAGTGTGTCAAACATTTTTCTGATGCGGGGTCACTTAACGCGGTCGAGTTTCGTTGTACGTAGAATTTCTGAATGACGTTTTACCCTAAAACGTGTAATTCCTTAATAACTTTCGCGAAAATGATCTGACGAATGTCAAACATTTAATTTGCCATGGAAATGATTTATCACTCAAGAATATCAGATAAAAATCAACTTTCGGGAAAGTTTTGGGAAAAAAATGAATAGTAAAAGTGAATAGTGAAATTTTCCGGGAATGGTAATTAACCTGAAATTGCGAGTTGTTACAGTCTCCACCCCTTACGGGGAACTTCGTCCCGAAGTTCTGTGTGTGTCATATGTTGGAGTGGTGTCGATGAAGAGGTGTGGTTACTTATGAGGATTAGAGTGATATAGTTTGATTTGTCGTTTCAGTGTATGGCGTAAGATGAGGTTACTTATGAGAAGTTTGTTTCTAAGAAAACATACAGGTGACTGCTCCCATCATAACATGATCCCTCCTGAATTAGACATAGGTGATCAGGCTATGTATAATTTAGGACCGATAATGTGATGTTCGGTTTAGTCACGTAGTATTCAATCTTGTAAGGCTGATGAGTTTGCTTGTGGTGTAACTAAGGATGATTTGAGCTTTAAAAGTGCATCAAGATCAGAAAGTGAGCTTGTGGAATTAAGGGTTGTGAAGATGATGATGGTGATAAGGTTAAGAAGGTTTGTGTTCTTCATTTTGGTATGTTGAGATTTAGTGGTTTGTGATGAAAGTTGGAAATGAAGGCATGATATTGATTTATAGGGTGGTATCAACGAAGTGATTTTTCTAGGACGGTGGTAGAATATCTTGGAGTAAAAATGATGTGAAACAATAAAGTGATAACAAATTAGCTTGAAGTAAAATTTGTTGAATGGTTTATAAGATAACTGAGTAACTCACAAAGAATGGTAATAGTCTGCTAAACAATCAATTTGGTTTGGAGATAGAAAGTACAATAGATGAGAATTATCACAAAGAGTCGTTTATTGAACAATAAATATTCTTAAGTCATAAAACTCCCATTACTAGGGATGACATACACATAGTACAACAAAGTGCATAAATAAATATGACTGCTAAGTTCTAAACTTCATTGTTCTGCATTGTTGTTGAGATTCTGATAAGCTCCTTCTTCTCTTATCATATATGCTCACCCTTGGTTGTCTTCAACTTGTTGACCTTGGTTTTGGGGACATTGGTTCTTGTAATGTCCACTTTCTCCACACCCGAAGCATATAACTATCGGTTGTGTGTTGCTACCGGTAGCTATATCCTTGACTCTACAATCTCTAGCAAGGTGTCCAGTGTTCTGACAGTTGCGACACTTAGCCGGGCAAGGACCTGAGTGGTGGAAGTTACACTTATTGCATAGTGGAGCATTCCCGGTATATCCTGAGCCTCTAGTTGGTGCAGCCACATAAGCCTTTGCGGTCTCTTGTCTTTTGTTTTGCTGGTTGTTGTTTTGAGTTTGGTTGTTGTTGTTATTGTTGTTACTTCCATGGTTACCATCCCATGGTCGCTTGTTGTTGTTCCTATTGTTATTGTTGTTACTGTAGTTGGAGTTGTTGAGGTTATTGGTATTGTTGGGGTTGTTGGTGTTGTTGTTGGTTTGCTTTCGGGTTTCTGTCATTCGTACCACTTGGTCCATGAGGCTGCGGGACATCCACATAGCTTCATCTAGTTCCGTTGGATTTGCCGAAGTTACATGCCCTTGTATGCTGGATGGAAGTCCCCAGATATATCTTTCCAACAATTTTTCCTTTGTGGAAACCATTGTTGGACAAAGTATCCTTAATTCCTGAAATCGACGATTGTAGGTTATGATATCATTTCCCTTAATCGTATGATCCCAGAATTCAACTTCCAACTTCTGTATTTCACTGCGAGGACAGTATTCCTTGATCATCATTTGTTTCAAATTAGCCCAAGTAATTTTGTAGGCATTCTCAATGCCCATGGGTTGAGCAATTGAGTTCCACCAGGACAACGCCTCATTCAACAGAGTACTCGTGGCATACTGAACCTTATCCTCCTCGGTACATTTACTAACCAAGAACACCGACTCCGCCTTTTCGAACCAACGGGTCAAACCTACAGCCCCTTCAGTACCCTTGAATTTGATGGGTTCACATTTCAGGTAGGAAATGAACGAGCAACCTTGTGGCACTGTAGTAACATTGGTCACCGGAGGGGTAGTAGAGTTTGGTCCTCCAAGGTTAAGACTGGCAATTCTGGCAGTCTCTGCAGCTATAGCAGCTTCCGCAGCAATGGCGGCTTCCGCGGCTGCTGCAGCATCAGCGGCTGCTGCAGCCTCAGCGGCTGCTGCAGCTTCAGCAGCACCAGCAGCTGTGGCGGCTTCGGCAGCTGCTGCAGCTACGGCTGCTCGTTCCGTGACAAGTGCTGCATTGACACTGTCCTTTACCAGTTTGCGGATGGCAGCTTGCGTCATCGTTGGTGGTGTCTTTTTCTTTGGCGCCATGATTCTATTGTTCAAAAGATACATCGTAATTAGAGAGTTGTGAGATAAGCATGATTTTTGATAGGAAATGATAGAATAATAATGTTGAAGATTTAAAGGCATAACACATGATAGTATAAAACAAGAGTTTTATTCGTACAACGTTGGTTGATTTACAAAATCGAAACCTATTACAAGCTTCTTCAAAACTTACTAACTGATACTTTCAGTTTAGTAGTACAAAAGTTAACTAGTATCATCACACTAGTTTATTGTGGATTAGAAGGTCCGAGCAGTTCTGATTGATCGGCAACTTCTTGGTTTAGTGTGTCATAGAGGTACGAGTCGATGAAGTTTGAGAAGCTGTAGTTTTCATGTTTTCTTGTTGGATCAATGGTGGTCGAGGTACAATCCATAGTGAGTGATCCAATTCATCACATGTAGGGGTATCAAAGGGAAGTGATAGTGGTGGTGGTAATGGCTTTAGTACATATTCGAATTCGTTAATGGCTCTAGTATATATTCGTATTTGTTATCCTTTAGAAATCTCATATTTCTTGTTTGGAAATCGATAAATTGTGATGGGTTTTTGATATCATATGAAATGATGTTGATGAGGTGGTGGAATAATTCCAGAGACCATTGCACAAATCACAATGTCTCGGAAGTAGATTAGACCATCGTGTGACTCAAAACATTTGAGAAGTGATTAAGACCATTGTGTCATACAATGTCCGGGAAATAGAAAAGACCATTTGTAATTAGTTACAATGTCTTGATATAAAATGTTGGAGTAGGAACATGGTTGGGAGAATGTGGTTGTGTCGAAATGCCATAAAATAGGCATGTGTAGATATGTTTAGATAAAATGATTGAAAATAACTCGAATGTATATATAAATATACTAGTATTTGTTCGTGTAATGTAAAATGCCTAGTGTGTATATATGAATATACATATATGTTCATGTAGCATAAAATGCTTAATAAGTCCATAATCGTCTGGAGGATGGAAGACACGAAGATCGGAAGGCTATAAAATGTTTTTGCTTGTAGTGTGGTTATAGTTTAGGTCTCAATTAGACCCGTTTCTCTATAACCATGGCTCTGGTACCAATCTGTAACACCCCCAATTCATGGATGCAGCGGAATTCGAACTGGGTGTTACTTGATAGCACAATAGTCACAATAATAGAAAACGAACTCCAATTGAGTCGTTTTAAAAGATTTATCATTCAAATTGTATAAATATCAGAGATTTACAAAATGAGGTCCCAATTGGTTCCATGTTTACAATGTATAATAAATGTGTTTTTGAATGATAATGAAATTTATAGCCCTCTTGAGTATCCGTGTCCTTCCGTGCCATCCTTGATCGTCATGAACCTGAAATACATGCTTGAGAGGTCAACACAAAGGTTGAGTGATATTCGTAGAGTTTAGTTAAATCGTTTGAACACAATATGTCGTAGTGTGAGCTATAGACTCACACCAATGTTTAGAAAACAAAATCGTTATTTATTTCACTAAGCTCATGCAACCAAAACATTAACATCGAACCAACAAAATTGGCATTATAGAAGCCCTATCAAGGTACTTTTGCCGTTATACCGCTAAATCTCAAATATAGTGCATTTGTGTGAACTCATCGTTGCTCAACACAAATGGGATTCGTCAATCCCAATAGATCTATTCACAATATTCGCGCTCACTAAAGGTAGTGACTAATGGTTCATGATATAGGGACTTCGAACATGACAATCGTTACTTAGTGATAATAAAACATCGTCGTGAAGCATACATTAGAAAGCATCGTGTTCGAGTAGAAAAATAATAGCATGTATTCCCCCCATGGGTTTGTAAAGTAGTTAAACAGTAGAAAGTGGGGCTACGAACTCACCTTAAGTAGAATAGCAAGTAATGAAGGTGATGGTTGGATCGTGTAGGTTTCTATGAGCAACCTATAATAGAATGTTGCGACTTAGGATCGGAGTAGGGAATATGAAGTAGTGCCTATATATATATATCTTGCATTAGTCCATGATGTGGTATGATGTATATTGTAAGTCTTTGAAAGAAAGATTCATGAAACATGTATGTTTTGGTATATCGTTTACTACCGTTCGGGCCGACATAATTCAGAAGCCATGTTAGTAAGCGTTCGAGGAGCCAGGACACTTTAACTCGTAAATCCACAACTCAACTCGACGGCTTACATAATGAACTCCTCACATGAGGCTCCCTACTATTGTAGTAGTAGATGAAATATATAGATATAAGTTTTGATCCGAAAAGTTACATGTCCGATATTTGAATAAACTTAGGAAAGTTTATTAGTACATGAAGATTGTTATTAGGGGTAGTTTCATAAGTCTTGAATGACCATTTTCTCTTGGTAATATCTCATGGTTTCCTTTTAGGTGAAGTAGATCCAAATTGCTTGTTCATGTTATCGCCTAATTCATTGTTTCATGTTTACGCCTATGTAAGTTGGTATGGTCATTTCGTCATGGCCTAGCCATGACCTTTGGTCCTTGTTCCAAGGTCATGAGACACAACCTTGGCTCTAGCCATGGTTGTGGTCTTGATTATAGGTCATAAGACCTCTTGTTCCTTTCATAGTATAACCATAATCTAGTGACTTTCGCCTAAAAATGGGCTGTTTAGAATTTGAAGAATTTTATCACTCGGAAAGCATTTTTAGGTCTCGAGCTTCTTTATTCCTGAACGAAAACGTCGTTCCGGACAACTTTCGTGTTTTAACTTTTTGATGAATCGGACCAGAAGTGGGACTTTCAAAAAGTCAGAATGCGATTCAGGAGGTTTAGGCAGTTTTGCCGGAAATCTTTGGTAACTTCAAATGGGCGTAACTTTTGACTCGTATACTCGTTTTGGGTGGTTCAAATTGCTATGGTTTTCTTGTTAAGTCCTCTACTGTAATATGTAATAATCCAATATAAAATTTTTACCATTTTGATCAGGTTATACCAAGATATTCACTAGTTTGTTTGTTTTAGTAACTTGTTTCAATAATTCATTACAACAACATCTTTTACTCATCATGATACATCATGGACATAATTACAACACATAATATAGCAAAGATAACATGTAAATGAGATGAACATGATAAATAAACAAGAAGCATGTTAGGTTTAGTCTTACAACTTTTGGCTTTCTAATTAAAGAAAGGAGTAACAAGTAAGGAAATGGACTTTGATAGACTAGCTTCAACCCTTTTCACTTCAAGCAACCTTTCTACTCTTGGTATTCTTGAAAGATGGATGATAAAGGTTGAGGTGTATTGAGTAGATTTAAACTCAAGAGAAAACACCAAGTATGTTAGGGTTTGGAAGATTTTTGGTGAAAAATAAGCTAACTAGGGTTTCTATCTTGAACTTGCACTTGATCCTTGCTATAACTAGGAAGAAATAAAGCTAAGTGTGAAGTGTTTTGGTGTGTTGTGATGGCCGGCCATAAGGAGAGGGGAGGGGGTATTTATATGCCCTTGAGGAGGTTACAAATTAGGACTAGTCAACACCTTGGAGACCAAGGTGAACACATGTAACCATCTCAAGACCACTTAGCCTAGGATCAAGCCACACAAGGGATGACTCCCCCCCCTTTTGGCGGTTCACAAGGGATAAGGGGGGGAGGTGGCTTGGCTTGGTATTATCCTTGGTTATTAGATGCATTTTGACTCCGGGAAATGCCAACCGTAAATGATTAGGCCTCAAAACGTAAAACCGGGTGTCGTAAAATTATGAAACTTCAAAGTATTGTTAGACATGTCCATATGTCCCATAATAAAATATAAAATGAGTGGTAGGTTCCGTTTAGGTGGTAAACCCTGCTAAAAACTGGAAACACGGGTCTAAAACACGTAATACGTAAAATGTACGAATTTTGCGTAAAACTGAGAAAAGTAAAATGTTACTTTTATAATATGATATAAATGATTTAAAATGACTTATAATGTCTAGACTGGGCTCAGTCTAGTGTCGGTTGGTGTTAAATGTCTTTTAGACATCAAACCGTAAGCCTAAAAATCAAGAAATGACTTTTGGTCAAAGGAGGAGGGAAAAATTATGTTGACTTTTTCTAATAAGTTTGAAAACTCAAAACGTCTTAGAAACTCGTTTCGTGGTCTAACGGTTAATCGCCCATTCGGTTAAGCGTGCTCATGTGAGAGTAGTACCGACTTGGGTGACCTGCTGGGAAGTCTTTGGTCATGTTTTTCTCAGTCACGATTAATTCTCAAATAAATCATGAGTGTGTCAAACATTTTTCTGATGCGGGGTCACTTAACGCGGTCGAGTTTCGTTGTACGTAGAATTTCTGAATGACGTTTTACCCTAAAACGTGTAATTCCTTAATAACTTTCGCGAAAATGATCTGATGAATGTCAAACATTTAATTTGCCATGGAAATGATTTATCACTCAAGAATATCAGATAAAAATCAACTTTCGGGAAAGTTTTGGGAAAAAAATGAATAGTAAAAGTGAATAGTGAAATTTTCCGGGAATGGTAATTAACCTGAAATTGCGAGTTGTTACAACTTCCGCCAAACCTAAACCAACATCTAAACCTAAGCTTGCAACCAAGCCAAAGAAGAAGGTACATCCAGAGTACATTCTTCAAGATGAACCTACACCTCTACCTTCTGACAGCGAATCTGAGTTCGACACGGAATCTGAAGAAGAAGAAGAACCAGACTATGAACTGAGAGTAAGAGCACCTGAAGAAGGATTTCCTGCAACAGAGATCGCTATACAACAAAGTCTAGAAAATTATGAAGAAGAGACAAGAAAAAGGAAAGGGATCACTATTAATGAGCCTAATGATGATGATGAAGACGAACCAATCGTTGAACAGTTGGTCGATAAACGCAAACTGAAAAGTATAGTTGTCGACACCCGAGCTGAAGAAAAGCAACTTCGCAAAGAACAAAGGAAAGCAGTTCTCGAAAGCCGACTTATGTCTCAACCTCCAACACCACCACCTATCGATCAGTCAGAACATGAAGGAGCTACAAGCAGCATGATTCCTCCCGTTGTCTCCACTACGTTAGAATCAGCTCCACAGCCTGATGACACCGTTAAAGATACAGACGATACAGGAGATGTCAATATGACTGAGACTGCTAATGTAGAGGAGAATGTTGGCAGACAAGAGAATATTGCTACGGATCAGGAACATGAATACCTCATTACTCCAGAGTTTCTTGCACGAGAAGCAGAGGAAGCAGAGGAACGTCGAAGAAAAGAAAACGAAGAGAAGAACGCGTTCGACACCAACATATTTCTTAAGTCATCTTCTCAGCAGACTTCCTCAGCACAACCTCCACCTCCTCAAGACTCTCCACCAAAGGATCTGACTCCTCCTGCTTCTTCTTCAAACTCTCACAACGAGTCATCGTCCGAATCATCACCTGAGCATTCATCTCCCACACCTTCCGAAACCGCATCAAAGTAGCATTCAATCAATGAATCGAAACAACCAGTTGATCTTCAGGAACAAGTCAACAAACTTACCAACATGGTTACCGGTCTTACCAAACAAGTTGAAGATTTTCAGGAGTCAAAGCAGCTGATCGATAAGTCCTTGAACTCTGATTACACAGGATTTATAAGGACTGTCACACAAGACTTTCTCACTGAAAATCTAGTTGAGATGGTCACTCCTGAAGTAGCAAACCTTCTTGAACCAATCAAGGACAACTTAGATCACAGAATCGGAAGTGTCGTTAGAAAAATGTTGTCAACAACACCATTCACGCTCCACACTGCTAAAGCTTCTACTGCAGCTCCTGAATTATCATTCAATGAAATGCTTGCTAAACTTTTCGACAATGTTGCCTCCAAAACCACACAGACTACTGAAGAAAAAGCACTTGTTGATGCTATGGCGGCTTACATATCCAAAGAGTCATGCAAAGATGCAGCTGGAACCCTGAAAAGGTCAAGAAAAGATGACGACCCTGACCCAAACTCAAAAGGCAAGAAACCTAAGTCTGGAACCGGTCCCTCATCTTCTCTACAACCACGAAAGGACTCCACTCCTCCTGGAAATCAACAACACCCCTCTGCCACCGGTCAAGGTCTAACAGAAGAGGAAGAAACTTTCATGGAACCTACTGATGACTACCAGGGTCAACCTGACACCGATTACCGTGCTTCACCTATTCCCGATTCTCATGTTGGACCATCGTCACCATCCAAGGCTAAAGACAAAGATGCTACATCTAAGTCCAAGAAATCAAAGAAGAAAAGACGTCATTCATGGCTCGACAATGATGACACTCCTCAAAATGATTGGTTGACAGAAATGGTTCAAGCTCAACCTCCTCTCAAAGAAGAAGAACCCCTTCCTGGTAACACTCTACAGTTCACCCAAGTCATAATGAAGGATCTTCAGATCAACAAACTCACAAAGACGGAGCTTAGAAGAATCAATAGGGACGCACAAGAATTCCTTAAGTCGAGATCCGGAAACAAAGTGTAATACGAGTATCACATGCAGAATATAGCTAGTGCAATGTCCGCCGATTTTGACTGGCTAAATCCTGAAGTGAATATCGATCTCAGTTCCAAAAACCATGAAAAGCCTTACTTCACTGACTGGACTAAACCATTACCTTTGAAAGGATTTCCAAACAAACCCAAGATACCTTACAACTTCTTCTTCAACAAAGATCTTCGTAATATCCAACTCAACCAAGAGACATCCAAGACGAAATATGCTTCCTCACTCACTATCTCAGTACCAGCCGCAAGATACGAAATTCCTGCCATTGAAGAGACCACTCGAATTTTCAGCAACTCCATCGTAGCTTACGACAAAGATGCTCTACACGGAATTCAACACTGGCCAGAACTTCGTCGTCTCTGTTATACTAGCAGATTAGAAGAGAAATCATTGGAAAATGTGAAGCATAAATCTAAGATCATCGCTATCTTGGAGATTCAAGAGTCACAACGATTTAACTACATATTCATGCGTGAAATTATTGTTAAACGACAAGATGAAAAGAAGTATAAGTTCTCCGAAGCAGACTTTCCAGACCTTAATCTCAATGACATCGAAGACATGTATCTCGAAAAGGTTCAAGGAAGAATGCGTGGATTCGATAGAGAAGTACAATACAACTTCATGGCATCACTACTTCTATACATCCGATGATTGATAGTTCAAGAAAGAGTGGAAGATCTTCAGCTTGGAGTGGAAAGTTACCAACAGAAGATCAATTTGACAAAGCCGCAATTCACATTTGATGGAATCTATCAAACGCCACAGTTTACTCTCAACCAAGAACCTTTTGGTTTCACCTACATCAACAGCAAAAAGCTACAAAGCTTCATGAGGTTCGATGAGGTACACAAATTCTGTGATGTTACACTCAAATCCGTTCGTGATGGGCTTGTCAAAAGGTTGAATGATGATCGCCGAAAGATAGCAAAGGGGGAACAACCTAGATGGAAATCCAGCTCAAGAAGACAAGTTCGTAACTTTGTCTTAAAGATTGAAGAAAGGTTATTTAGACGGGAACAAATCAGACGACTGGAAAGCTATATCGGTGTCAGACCATCGTTTCCTATCAGAAACTTCGAAAGACCAGAACCTAAGTTCACTGACTTTGATGCTCCACTTCCTGACGAAGATTAACTTGGTACATTTGGCTATTCACTTTTCAATATCAATTGTTTCATTTGATTGAAATATTTTCATAATGGCTTGTGCACACATATCAGTGTACAACCCGTTCTTGTAAAGAAAGGACACTGAGGTACGCTTCAGTGCCTCAATCCTTATATAAGGAGCGAAGGCTTCTTACTTTTGAGTAGAGTTAATCAAACATTTTCTGATTTTCATAACTCTGCTCAAAATGCAAGTATTTCACCTCAATGAGTATTCACTTGTTGAGGGGGAGCACTTGAAAAATTTCATCGTTTGCAAACCAAAAGTTCTTGTTGATATCTCCCCATAAGACTCAAAAAGCATATTTTAATCAAAGGTTTATCAAAAACAACATCTTATATGCTATTTTTGAGGGGGAGAAAAAGTGAATGTGATTAAAATATGAAAGTTCAAAGTTACTTAAAGTCAAAATCTCATGCAAGCTAGACTCAGAATTGACCCAGGAATTGATGAAACATAAAAGTTAGTAATATCGAAAAGACTTATCCTCGACGGGTAATAACATCAAGTTAGTTACTAGAGCTAGTTGTCACCTAAAAGCT
Source organism: Artemisia argyi (assembly GCA_030686995.1). Classification (NCBI taxonomy): domain Eukaryota; kingdom Viridiplantae; phylum Streptophyta; class Magnoliopsida; order Asterales; family Asteraceae; genus Artemisia; species Artemisia argyi. The sequence continues at coordinate 67,957,668 of CM060676.1, read as the reverse complement.
GACAATGGAACTCTTTAACTAGCCACGTAAGCGTGTCTCGAAAAGGATTTGTCTGAGTAGAAATGTACCATTTCGAGAAACTTTCTGTGGATTTGACCAGGCCGGGTAATAACTTCAAGCTAGTCTAACTAGTGATGTAAGCGTGTCTCGAATCGGTCAAGTTCACTGAAAGTGGATCAATTCAAAAGTGCTTGTTCCTCCCGCATGTGCAAATTTATTTAAACACTTATGAGCACATGTGAAGGGGGAGCCCTTCAAAAGTAAACACAAAACTCTCAAAGTGTTAAACAAAATGCTTAATAATCACAAACACTTTGAGAGATTTTCAAAGGTTTCATGGCTACTGTCGGATAATCATGGAGTTATAAGGAGATTAAGATAGGAATAACCGTCCTATGATCCGCCAGAGCCGGAGGGATCTACCCAAGGACATAACCAATAGTTAGAATTAGAAGTCCTTAGGTATGATACGAAAAAGGAGAAAAGAATGAAAGGGGAAAGAAGGAGTTGAAGAATTAAAAAGAACAGTAAAGAAAAGGGTGAAAAGAAATAGCCCTCCATATGTTTAACCTTAGGGCAGACACCGGGTTCAATTCATATGCTACTGGTTGTTGCTAAGACAACACCGGTATTGAAGACAAAGTCGTCATGGACCCAGTGACGCAATGCACTAAACCTTCTAACCACTCAAGTTCTCTTAAAAGAGCTTGTTTCATTCTCACGGGGAACCGATGTAATCTATCGACTCATCTCTTAGAGATGGTTGATATTGAAACAGGAGACCCCTCCCTAGTCTCCGCATAGGAAACCTAAGTGTGCACTTTTCGAGTCTAGAGCCATGAGATACATCAAAGATCTCTTAGGAACACTTAGTATTTCTACAACTGGTGTTCTACATCAATGGACACTAGCTGTAAATTATCGAGTCCTTCGCAGATCTTAGCAATCTGCCGAGAACGTTTATGAGAGAATTTACATAAGTATTTCTCAATGATTGAACTGAAATCCTGCCAGGGTCAACATCAAACAGCCCTGACAGCAGGTCACTTCGGTAACTCCTTGCGGGTTACGCTTAGTGTTTACGGTGGTTTCTTAGCGGTCTACAGTCGTGGAGTGATCCCCAGCGACTCACCCAGTCATTGAGCTACTTAGTAGGTCTTGTAAGCTCCTTCGGGATTATTTGATATGGGAACGGCCTTGATAAGGGTTGGAAGGAGTCTTCACACTATGCTGTTGACGATCTCTAATTCCTTATCTGTAAGTACCGGATGTTTTATTGCTAACTGTTTACATGCAGGGTTACATCATCTCCATGGCGACGGATTCCACATGCTCATACATGCATCTTGAAGTCATCAAACGCTCCCTCAAAGATCAAAGCAACACAAAGTTCAAAGAAGGATTCTACGCCAAAAAGAAGAATCTACAAAGTATAAAGACTAAAGATCTTAAGTGAAAGAAAGGGACTACGTGCATGTATAAGTCAGAATTCAAAGATGTATGAGCATGTTGGAATGGCGGACTACCACCACAAACGCGGAAGTGACGAAAGGCAGACAACTTCATTATTTGATCACTATCACATCAACAATGAACAAAGCACAAAGAACGATGAATGATACTTATCTCATTATTATTGAAAGACGTCTAAAGCTATGAAAGTCAAAGATCAAGAAATGACAAAGACGTCAGGCAACCATGATGACCGACCCTTAGGGGGAGATTGTTGGGATCATAGTTTTAACTATTTTATCAAGTCTCGGTCATTTGTAATAATAGGTTGCTTAAGTTACTAGTTACTTTCATTTATGTTATGTTATTAGTTTACAAGGCTTAAGCTATTGAGTCCATGGGCCTTATAGCCCATACGAAATCCATGTACGGAGGACTAGGAGTGTTGCCCTAGCTCCTCACCTATAAATAGATGTCTTAGGCTAATGTAAAACTTGGTTGTTTATTTAAAATCATAAGGAAACTCTTGCACTTATCATTCTCTTATTCAAATATTCATCCCATCCTTATATCTATCTCATTCTTGTTTGTGTGAAATCAATATGGTGACCTAACAGTTTTGCAGGATTTTCCAGGAAGTAGGACCAAGTTTTTTCAGAAATTTTCCGGAAACTTAACACAATAATTTCTGCAGGTCACTTCTGACGGCGTCATGAGCTTGCTCTTGACGGCGTCACGTGTAAAAATCTGGAAATTTTACCGGTTTTGTTTTTCTAACGGAGTCTTCATGTTTTTGTTGAATTATTAAGTTTTATAATCTCCATGAAATCTGCAAACTTCATTCCACAAGCATTATATCTTATTTTGTTTTCTAGGATTTAGTAACTTATGTAGATTGCCGCCGATTTTATGCGAGATTGTCTTGTCTGTTTTCTCAGGATTTACAGATTATGTATGACAAGAAGATGATTTATATTCTGGAAGGGAAGCTTTGATTGTTCATTTTCTTGGAGGAAGATCTAACCTGACCACCTTATTATCCATACCGATCGAATCAGGGGAGTATTTGATTTCATTTGTTTTACTGTTTTCACTTTTACATTCTTTACTTGAACATTGGGGACAATGTTCATCTTAAGTGTAAGGGGAGGGTAAACTGATGATACCTTACAAATACACTTTCGCTTGAGTTTGCTTGTTTGATGGTAGGTGTGTAATAAAACTATGAGAAATACTTGTTATTGCAATTCTAGCGCCAAATTTAAATTTTTTTTACAACATTTAGGAGTGAAACTTTAGCCATAGCAAGCGTCTCATGGATAAGAGATTGTATGACTAGCACATAACCGTATATTCAGAAAAAATTTTCACCCAAATATGTGAGGTTCGCCTTTAGATTTGATAGGAAAAGAATTTATTATTAGTGCTTATGAGTGTACCGGTAGCATTTAGATTCTAGAACTTGCGTTAGTGATGCATCCCGAAACCGCTAGTGAGACTACATTCGTGTAGTATGTAACACCCCGAAAATTGATAAGCAGCGGAAGTCTAATCGGGGTCATTACAGTTTAGTACACAGTCATACTCATAGAAAACAATTCAAAAGATAGTCAATATCATTCCATGAAAACTCAAATATTCAGAGTTACAAACATTTTTCCAAAATGTTAATTGTTTAGCAAAAGAAGTGAAGAGTTTGTAAAGAATGATATAATTATTGAAATTAAAAGGGAGGTCCTGTGCCCTTTGCCAGCTCCGTGCCGCCATGCTTGCTAATTTCCTGAGATAAACATGCTTAAAAAGTCAACACAAAGGTTGAGTGAATCTATAGTAGTTTAAATACTAATAGTGTGAACACAAGTCAAGCATTTGAAATAAACAAGCCAAGATAGACAGGTCTTGACTAAACTGGTGTAATATTGCTCCTAAGCCTCACGAAACGCAAGCCTTAACATCGATTTGACATATCATAAAGATAATAACAATCATCTACACCACAGTGGATGTAAATGACAAGGGGGCTCTCGGTGACAGGAAATGTGCCAAATTTCCATAATACTTCGAATATAGCACACCTCCTGCCAAGTGATCACCTGGACAGAGGCGGGCTGCCATTCCAATAGATCTATCAACTATATTCGCGCTCACTCGAAAGTGATTAAGGTTCGTGATATGAGGGACTTGTAGCACGGGTGTCAACTTAGGCAATATCAGGTGATAACAGCATACAGAAAAATACTTGTGTTCGATTTATAGCATGTATCTCCCCACGGGGTTTAAAAACAATTAAAAATGTGGGACCATGAACTCACCTGACAGGTGGTGTGAATCACAACGGTGCTCAAATGTGATGGTGTATTGCTATGACTAGAAATGAAATTCCTCCGACTTGCGACCTAAATAATACATTGTAATCGGTGTTTTAGATTCGTGTCGTAAATGACATGTGATAGGTCACGTGTACGGTGATATCAGTTCGGGTGTCTTAATATATATACCAAAATAACTTCACGTAGTTATTTGTATTGTTGTTACGAACCGGTGTTCGATAAATATTAACTCGTTCGTAAAATAATATAGTTTAAAAATATTTATGTTTAAATATTTTTAGTGAAGTTATATATATATATATATATATATATATATATATATATATATATATATATATATATATATATATATATATATATATATATATATATATATATATATATATATATATATATATATATATATGTATGTATACTAAAGTTACAAAATACATATGTTTTTATAAAAATCAAATTATATGAATTAATTATAAAATACCTTGGTCATGTTTAACCTTTAACTTTACAAAATTTACACTTTTTACCCTTTGGTTAAAAGAAATTACAATTTGGTCCTTTTGTACTTTTTACACTTTATTCCTTTATCTTTGGCCAAATGACAATTTCTACCCTCAATTTCCAAAAGAATTCGGTATTACATAATTAGTTCAAAAGTTTGTGTTTTTGCCACTTTTAGCCCCTTAACGTGGGACTTTTGCAAAACTAGTCCTTGATTTAGTTTTTGAAAATCAAACTTTTATTTTTATAAAAGTTACCACTTTTTATCTTCTAAAATTTATAAAGATTAGTTTTTATAAATTTAATAGCATTTTGAAAATCTAAATTTTCAAGTCGAAAAACTTATATAGAAATTGTGTTGGGCTTGTTAGCCCGGTTAAGGCCCAATGTAGTTTTCTTGTTTAAAAATTTTCATACTCGACTAGGATTTGGTTTTAGCTTTGATTTCATAGTATACGACCAAGTACGATTTGCATGTTACGTGGGTTTAGTTAAGGGTGAGTCGAGGATGTAGGTGGTCGAGAAATGCATATGGGTTGTACGTATAAAAGTGAAATGGTGAAGCCATTCCTAGGGGTGTCGAGGCATGTGAAATAAGTCGTTATAAGTGTAATGAAAGTTTTATACTCAACATAATGTGTGCGCCGTGTGATGAGCATACGTGATGTTCATGAAATTAACATACGAAATGAAAAGGGTGAATAACACTTACAACACCAAAAATTGGTGGTGATGAGATCGTGTGTACGAGTTGGGAGCAAGCAAAACGTCTAGACCCGGGAGCTCTTCCTTATCCCAAAACCTTATTCAACCTTGTAAGGAACCCAATACTTTCCTAACCCGAACTACGCTTGTGCGCCTAGGTCTTCTCGACAACAACCAAGAAAGAAAAAGAGTTTTGTGCTTTGAAGCTTTGGTGGTCTTGAGAGTGTGTGAGACTTATGGCATTTAATGTGGCTTTTATAGGATGGTGAGGGTGGTTCGTATGTCTCCAAGAGACACAACACCACCGAGTGGTCACTTCATACTCGACAAGGTTGTCTAGCCTCCAAAGGCATTGTCAAATCGTGTAGAGGTGGTGAGGAAGCAATGAGAGTTTGACTTTGATTTGTTTATGTTTAGCTAGGGTGAGTAGGGCATTATAAAATTAAGGTTTGAGCACATGTGGTAACTTGTTGGGGAAAATTGAGACACTCGATCCATGGGGTAATACTCGGTTATGGTTACTAGGGGTGTATCGTGATTAACTGATGGTTAGACGGCTTCAAAAGTCGGCTTGGTGTCTTGGGTTTGATTGACCTCACATACATGGAACAAAGTCAAAGGGAAGTTGCATGCTTCAAGTAAACATGTGTATATATACATAGCGCATGGCTGAGCATTGTTCAAATACCATGCAACACAAGAGAAAAGCAAACAAACACAACTGGCCTTGTGGGATGTGGTAAACTCTCGGCCCAAAATGAAACAAAAGAAAAGTAAATCGTGTGGGCTAGTGGGGGTGATTCGGCCCAAGTGAGTCAAAGAAAAGAAAGAAATCGTGTGGGCTTCTGGTCGGCCCAAAAATGACGGGGTGCCGGTGATTAGTAAAATGGTGAAATTGATTTCGGTGTTGGTGTCGGTTCGTGAAAACCAAAAATATATAAATGGTGTCGTCATACATATATATATATATATATATATATATATATATATATATATATATATATATATATATATATATATATATACTCATATATACAGTAATAATAAGTTATAATAGTTAATATATATACACAATGTCATATATATATATATATATATATATATATATATATATATATATATATATATATATATATATATATTAATAATTTCTCGGTGTTCAAATGGGGTGTCGGGTCGCAAGTGGGAGTTACCGGTGTTAACCTCATTGGGTGATATCCAAGAGTGACATTCGGGTGATATCGGGTGACAAATCATAATTGGGTGTTAATCAAATGGTGTTCAAAACAATCGGGTGCCAAATAAACAGCGTCTCATATAAAAATTTTAAATTAGCCCGCAAAAATGGCTTAGTTTAGAATAGTGTTGATGATTAGCATTAATAAATGACCTGGGATTTTACGGTGTATTACATAGTAGGATTTACTACATGATAAGAGTTCCATCTGACCTTAACAATGGGAATGCGACTGTGCTTGAGTCGTTTGACCTCCCTATCTATAATCTCAACGGGTTCCTCAATAAAGTTCAACTTATCATCGATTCTGATCTCTTTCAACAGAATCACAAGTGTTTCATCCGATAAACACTTTTTCAAATTTGACAAGTGGAAGGTGTTGTGCACTCTGCTGAGTTCCTCAGGTAGTTCTAGTTTGTATGCCATGGGACCGATCCTTTCAATGATTTCGAAGGGTCCAACGTATCTTGGGTTTAGCTTTCCACGTTTTCCAAACCTAATCATTCCTTTCCAAGGTGATACCTTAAGCATGACTTTGTCTCCAACTTGAAACTCTATTGGTTTCCTTCGCACATCGGCATAACTCTTTTGCCGATCCCTGGCGGCTTGTAATCGTTGCCTAATTTTCACTATTTTCTCAGTGGTTTCAAGAATCAACTCGGGACCTGAGAGTTGTACATCTCCAATCTCAGCCCAACAAACTGGTGATCTACACTTTCTTCCATAAAGTGCTTCAAACGGTGCAGCCTTAATGCTAGCGTGATAACTGTTGTTATATGAAAATTCTGCTAACGGTAGGTGTTTATCCTAGCCTTTTCCAAAATCAATCACACATGCCCTAAGCATGTCTTCTAGGGTTTGTATAGTCCTTTCACTCTGACCATCAGTCTATGGATGGTAAGCTGTACTCATATCTAACTTAGTTCCCAAGGCTTTCTGTAAAGATCGCCAAAAGTTAGACGTGAAACGGCTGTCTCGGTCGGAGATAATAGAAATCGGCACTCCATGCCGGGAAACTATCTCCTTTAGGTACAAACGTGCAAGAACATCCATATCATCAGTCTCTTTGATTGGCAAGAAGTGCGCTGACTTCGTGAGACGATCAACAATAACCCAAATAGTGTCCAACCCACTTGATGTCTTGGGTAATTTTGTAATGAAGTCCATTGTAATCCTTTCCCATTTCCACATTGGTAGCTCGGGTTGAACCAAAAGACCGGATGGTTTTTGATGTTCAGCCTTTACTCTTGAGCAGGTCAAACACTTACCGACATAGTCTGCAATGTCAGCTTTCATGTTTGGCCACCAATACAACTTCTTTAGATCATGATACATCTTGTCCGAACCAGGATGAATGGAATATTTAGACTTATGAGACTCGTGCATGATGAGATCTCGTTTTCCTCCATACAATGGAATCCAACTCCTGTCCTTGAAACACAACCTTCCATCTGGTTTCTTGACAAATCCATTCGTGCTTTCTGGCATGCCGTAAATCTTCTCGTGCGGTCTATTCTCTTCCTTAAGGGCCTCAGCTTGAACTTCAAGGATTTGAGACGGCAGTGGTGATCTAATCATCATACCCAATGATCTAACTTTGAGGGGTCTAAGTCGTTCCTTTCGACTTAAGGCATCAACTACCACGTTTGCCTCCCCGGGTGATAACGGATCTCGCAATCATAGTCACTTAGCAACTCTAGCCATCGACGTTGCCTCATGTTCAACTCCTTTTGATCTAAAATGTGCTGAAGACTCTTGTGATCGGTGAAAACCGTACACTTGGTTCCATATAGGTAGTGTCTCCAGATCTTAAGAGCGAATACCACCGCTCCTAATTCTAGATCATGAGTAGTGTAGTTCTCCTCGTGGGGTTTAAGTTGTCTAGAAGCGTAAGCGATTACTTTAAGTATTTGCATCAATAAGGCACCCAAACCTTTGATTGATGCGTCACAATATACCACGAAGTCCTCACTTCCTTCGGGTAGTGCTAATATCGGTGCTTCACAAAGCTTCTGCTTCAAAAACTGAAATGCCGATTCTTGTTCTTCTCCCCATTCAAATTTCTTCTTCTTCTGTGTTAACTCAGTCAAAGGTTTAGCAATCCTTGAAAAACCTTCAATAAACCTTCGATAGTAACCGGAAAGACCTAAAAATTGGCGTATCTCGGTGGGACTCGTAGGTGACGCCCAATTTTTAACAGCTTCGATCTTGGCGGGATCAACATGAATACCCTTACTGTCGATAACATGCACAAGAAATTGTACTTTCTCAATCCAAAAATCACACTTTGAAATTTTGGCGTATAATTTCTCTTCTCTGAGCAGTGTTAGTATAGCCTTCAAGTGTTCTGCGTGCTCTTCCTTACTACGTGAATAAATAAGGATATCATCGATGAATACAATCACGAACTTATCCAAATAGGGTTTGCACACTCGATTCATTAAGTCCATAAATACAGCGGGTGCATTTGTTAGACCGAATGGCATTACTTGGAATTCGTAGTGACCGTATCTTGTCCTGAAAGCCGTCTTAGGGATGTCTTCTTCCCTAACTCTCAGTTGATGATAACCCGATCTCAAATCAATCTTCGAGTAGACACTCAATCCTTGCAGTTGATCAAACAAATCATCAATCCTTGGCAACGGATATCGATTCTTAACAGTAAGTTTGTTCAACTCACGATAATCGATACACATCCTAAAGGTTCCATCCTTCTTTTTCACAAACAACACCGGGGCTCCCCACGGTGATGAACTAGGGCGAATAAATCCTTTATCCGACAATTCCTCCAATTGTCCAGATAACTCCTTCATTTCTGACGGTGCTAGCCTATAGGGTGCTCGTGCTACGGGTGCTACTCCTGGCATCAAGTCAATTTGAAATTCCACTTGACGAGTCGGCGGAAGGCCAGGCAAGTCCTCGGGGAAAACTTCTGGAAGGTTCCTGACTACTGGCCCATCCTCGAGTCGCTTCTCTTCCGACTTCTTCTCGGTGACTTGAGCCAAAAATACTTGACATCCTCGTTCGATGTACTTCACAGCCTTGATGCAAGAGATGAAGTTCAGACGTGTCTTACTTCGCTCGCCGCGAACAACCAAGGTTTCGTTATTCAGTGGGATGTGAACGACCTTTTCGTCACAAATGATCTTAGCGTGGTTCTCGGATAACCAATCCATTCCTATGACGACGTCGAAACTACCAAGTCTAATAGGCATAAGGTCAATGGCAAATGGGGTGTCTAGTAGTCGTAGGGTGCAACCTCGGAGTATAGTGTTAGTGCTCACTAGCTTTCCATCGGCTAGTTCAATCTCATATGTTGTATCTAGTTGGGTGGGTGTAATATTAAGTAGGGGTGCAAGAGAAATAGATACAAAACTTTGATAGGCTCCGGAATCAAATAAAACTTTAACAAGGCGGTTGTTTAGAAAGAACGTACCCGTGACTACGTTCGGATCTTGCTGCACGTATGCTCTCCCACGTGCATTGTTATCCTTGTTAGGGCACTGACGCCTGTAGTGTCCTTTCTCTCCACAAGCATGGCATACTACAACCACGGGTTGCAAGTTGGCTCCTGTCGCCTTGCAATCTTGTGTCTTATGTCCAACCCTTGAACACTTCCCGCACTTAGCATAGCAGGGTCCATTGTGATGCATCTTACACTTGTCACAGAATGGGAGAGGTCCAGCATACCTAGCATCCTTAACTGGTGCGGCGACATAAGCTCTAACAGCTTCCTGTCATCGGTTCTGTTGGTTGTGGTGGGTGTTTCTGTCATGGTGATAGTTACGGTTGGGATTACGGTTGTTGTTGTTGTTGTTGTTGTTGTTGTTGTTGTTGTTGTTGTTGTTGTTGTTGTTGTTGTTGTTGTTGTTGTTGTGGTTGTTGTTGTTTGTCTTCCGATCATCAAACTTCCTTTTGTGATCGTTGTTCCCCTGAGCAGAGTTACGCTTAATCTCCCGGTCTAGCAGTCTTTGGGCAATAGTCATTGCTTCTTCCAAAGATTGAGGCTTCGACGAGGTGACATTTCCGTCAATGCTCCTGGGTAATCCCTCAATGTACCTTTCCAACAACTTTTCCAAATCGGGAACCTTTGAAGGGCAAAGTGTGGCAAGCTCCTGAAATCTCCTATCATAAGCCCTGAGACCATTTCCTTTCACAACCAACGTGTGAAACTCATCTTCTAACTTCTTGATCTCACCTCTAGGGCAGAACTTTTTCAGCATCTTCTCCTTAAAATCAGCCCAGGTGATCTGATAGGCCTCCTCCACACCTATCTTCTGAGCAGTTGCATTCCACCAAGACAACGCGTCTTCCAACAATGTTCCAGTAGCAAACGAGACTCTACTTTCAGCGGCACAACCGCTCCTCACAAACACAGTCTCAGTTCGCTCAAACCATCGAGCGAGCTCTGTCACTCCTTCAGTCCCTTTGAAGTGAGATGGTTTACAAGCTATGAAGTTCTTATAGGTGCACTTCCGAGTCGCAGTGGACTCGCTCTCAGCAGTGGCTCGGTTATTGCTACTAGTTCGTGCCATTGCAGCAGCCTGCTCTTCTAAAGCTGCAGCAACACTGTCGGCAACCAACTTTCTTATAGCAGCCTGGGTCATAGCGGGTGACGAGGAAGCAGTAGCGGTTTTCCTTGGGGCCATAACTCTATAAAATCGCAAGTGCATAAGTACAAATCCCAAACATCAATAACAAGAGAAATAATGTAGCCAAACTCATAATAGTCGAGATCATCACAAAGTACATATCACAACCACACCATGAATACATACATCAACATAAACCATATCATTCATAAATAATCATCACGACATGTAACAACACACATGGAAATTATAATGAATCTCAATATGGGAGCATAATAAAAGATCAGACAACTAGAACATCATAAATCAATATCAATACAGTACAATCATAACCAACATAAAGTTTTAATAATTTTGAATTCATTGTTACAAAACAATAAGATACAACAATTATTAATGCCACAGGCGGCAAGTTAAGAAGTCTCTGTAAGTAATGACATGTCATAGATCTATGAAGGTCCAGGTGCGCCTCCTGATCTCCTCTTCAGCTCTCTGATGATCCTGATCATCTCTAACATCTCCAAATCCCTGGATCTCTCATGGGCCTGAATCTCCTCAATAGTGGCTGAAAGTGTGTGGATGGTAGAACTAGATGCGGCTAACTCCTGTGTCTGATGCTCCATCATCTCCTGTGTGATGGCCGCAATCGCTCTCAAATCATCTATCTCATGCCTCTGAATATCTAGCCGATGACCAAACTCGGTGATGGTAGCCTGTGCCTCCTCGATCTCTGTCCCCATCATCTCAAATACCATCTCTAGAGCTGTCCTATGTACCACGAGGTTCTCGACCTCCTCCTGCATACCCTCAATCCTCTCCAAGGATATATCCTCAATAACGCTCAACAACTCATCAAGACGATCCTCATGTCTCACTAATCTAGCAGCCAAAAGAGGGATAGTATGGTGTATCGGCTCCCCAGTGACCGGTAACACCACTGAAGAGCCTTCTCCAAGCTCAGCAGCCCTAGGCGATCCCTCAACCAATCTCCATCTACGTATGTAGTCTAACAAAAACGACCATCGACGAGCATCAACCAATCTATGAATGCCGGGTGAGGTGGGGGTCTCGGTGGGAGTAGGTGATGGTACAGGTGATGTAGTAGGTGATGGTATCGGTACGGTAGTAGTCTGTGAGTAGAAAAACTGTAGGTGGTGGCAAAATCTCAGAGGTGTGGGGTGCGGTGTAAGTAGGTAACATGTAAGGATGTGGCTCAGGTGGGGGTGATACAGGTGATGGTGGAGGTGCTGGTGATGCCACAGGTGTCAGATCTGGCATAGAAACAGGTGGTAGTACAGATATGGGTGATGATACAGGTGTAGGTACAGGTGGTGTAACAGTAGAAGCAGGCAAAATACAGACTCGTTTCTGAGCCATGCATTTGCGGGTATAGTCTCCCTCATGATATCGAAACAACTCACCGAAAGGCTCAGGCTCAAAGGGCTCAAGAATCCTCACTCGCTTGCGCCGACGAATCGGTGCAGGCGGGGATGATGGTGGAACAGAAGCAGCAGTGTCAGTAGTATCGGAGTCAGAAGACTCGTCATCAGCATCTGAACCAGTGTGGTGACTAGCAGGTGGTGTAGGACGATCATCAGCCGCAAGAAACTGCTGAGATGTCAGGTACTGATCATAAAGGTACTGTCCCTGTGTCATAGGTCCACAGATAGGAAGAAAGAAAGGCTGAATAGCAAAAGAATCAACGGGTGTAGAAGCAACCTCACCCTCCTCAAAGGGTTCAGTATCAGCAGATGGGTCTCCAGATGGAACAGGAGATGGTATAGCAGGTGATACAGGTTGGGTGTCATGGTTAGAATCATGGGTGTCTCGGGTGTCATGGGTGTCATAGTCAGATAGGTCAATAGTAGGGTGAGTGGATGATGCTGGCACGACGTCGTCACTGTCGGACAAAATAATAACCGAGGGCGACATGGTACTGTAATATCCCAAAATAGCAGTAATATAAGTCATTTAGTCTACATAATGCTACATGCACAGTGATCATAGTGTCATAGTGAGCTAAATGCAATGGGTGCTAAAAATCAAACCTTAAAACATAACGTCGGCAAGCGCTGGCACGGAGGGCACTTCGGTGATAAATAGTTTGTTTTAAAAATCCGGTGAGGTTATAGTCTAATGTTTTGAAAAATCATTTGGTTCTCTATAACCATGGCTCTGATACCAATCTGTAACACCCCGAAAATTGATAAGCAGCGGAAGTCTAATCGGGGTCATTACAGTTTAGTACACAGTCATACTCATAGAAAACAATTCAAAAGATAGTCAATATCATTCCATGAAAACTCAAATATTCAGAGTTACAAACATTTTTCCAAAATGTGAATTGTTTAGCAAAAGAAGTGAAGAGTTTGTAAAGAATGATATAATTATTGAAATTAAAAGGGAGGTCCTGTGCCCTTTGCCAGCTCCGTGCCGCCATGCTTGCTAATTTCCTGAGATAAACATGCTTAAAAAGTCAACACAAAGGTTGAGTGAATCCATAGTAGTTTAAATAGTAATAGTGTGAACACAAGTCAAGCATTTGAAATAAACAAGCCAAGATAGACAGGTCTTGACTAAACTGGTGTAATATTGCTCCTAAGCCTCACGAAATGCAAGCCTTAACATCGATTTGACATATCATAAAGATAATAACAATCATCTACACCACAGCGGATGTAAATGACAAGGGGGCGGTGACAGGAAATGTGCCAAATTTCCATAATACCTCGAATATAGCACACCTCTTGCCAAGTGATCACCTTGACAGAGGCGGGCTGCCATTCCAATAGATCTATCAACTATATTCGCGCTCACTCGAAAGTGATTAAGGTTCATTATATGAGGGACTTGTAGCACGGGTGTCAACTTAAGTAATATCAGGTGATAACAGCATACAGAAAAATACTTGTGTTCGATTTATATCATGTATCTCCCCACGGGGTTTAAAAACAATTAAAAATGTGGGACCATGAACTCACCTCACAGGTGGTGTGAATCACAATGATGCTCAAATGTGATAGGAACATCTTTGAACCACCCGACATCATGGACGATGGGAACATCTTTGAACCCGTCATCCCACCACAACAAAACCCACCACTAGAACCTTTTAGGCCCCGAACCTTAGGAGAGTATTCCCGACCTAGCTACCAAGGCTACCGAAACACCATTGAGCTCACCGGAGCCAATGTGACCCCCTTGTGATCCGACACTGTTGATACAAAAGTTGGGCGTACCTGGTTATGGGCTTATACTCTCGTACCAATTCAATCCTTAGCACTTGTTACCTGCGTACTAAGAAAATAAGACAACACCGTTAGGCTTATCGGGGGATTGTCTCCCCCGATTAGACTCCGGCGTGAGAGTAAGTAATCGATTTAGGGTTCTCGTAAAGAGTTAGGGTTGAATATCGTACCTTGAATAAGAATCGTATGATTCTATATATAGGGGCTAAGAAACCATGTTTCTTGCTCCTTACTCTTCGCACGCGTGGTGCTTATCCGAGGTAAGGATATCTATTCCTTGAATAGATAATCCTTATCATGTACCCGGTGGGTTAGATTGGGCCTTTGCGCTTCATGAGCCCAAAGTGTTAACACTGCGGCCTATACCATTGTCATGGTAGCCCGTTCGTAGTGGGCTTGGGTGTAAGTAATGTCTATCATTTGGGCTTGTGGCCCAAATATAGGCTATACGTCATCATGTCCCCCCAGTCTAGTGTGCGCGGCTCGTAGCCGCGGATACTAGACTAATATTAACAGCGGTAAGCGTAGCGGGAAAACATTGAAATATTGCCGCCAATTTAAAGTGCAATGCACCTAGGCATAGGTATTTCAAACGTATACCTCGAAAATTGGGGGTAGTATCCACGTGGCCCTCGTAAATCGGGAAAAAGTGCGTGTACCGGTTCAGTTTCAACCACACGTTTTCGTTAGTGGGATCCACGTGGAGAGAAATTAGGGTTTTTACCACCCTATATAAGAGTCACCGCCCCCCATTTTTACACACACACAGTAAAACACACACTTACTCACTATTCACCTTCTTCGAGAGCGTTTTTTGCAAATAAACTTACTTCACTTTCGTAGGTAATTTGTGTGTGTCCCACTTAGTTTTGCAAATGAAAATGGTTGCTCAATTGGAGGAGTTTCGGTCCGCGATGTCCATTGAGGACGTTATTCAGTTCACTTCCGACTATTTCGTGCCTTTGGATGTACATCCAGAGGCTCCAGATGTCGACGCGTGTATAGCTGACTTCCCCGAAGGGAAGATAGGGCTATATACGAAATTTTTTGAGTACGCGAATTACCGCGTGCCCATATCTATTTTTCTGAGCGATTTGCTCAATCACTATCGTCTTCACATCTCTCAGCTGCACTGTATAGGTGCGGCGAAGGTGTCGAATTTTGAAGTAAACTGCCGTTTACTTGCGATAGAACCGACCGTGGCCTTGTTCCGCTCCTTTTACCACACAACGTGGTCAAATGGTTGGGTTTCCTTTGCGAAGCGCCAGGGGGCGCTTCAGTGTTATACGGAAAAAGTTGACGCCCTCAAGAATTGGAGGGAGTTCTTCTTTTGGGTAGATGATGTAGTCTTTCCCTCTCCCTTTGAGTTTTATACTCAGGAATCCTTACCAAGGGATGGGCGCCCCGCACCCGGTTCCTACAGTCTTGCTGACGCGCAAACTTTAGATGCCAATCGACTGGCCATTAACCCCTATCCGGAGGAGTTTTTGGTACATGTGGGGTTGAGTCGCGCTTATTTTGGCGCTGCAGATGAGGTTCCTACTTTTTTAAGTGAGGATGGCCGGGGTGGGTGTTCATCCTTTAATCTTCATGCTTTGTAAGTCTTTTATTCTTGTTTTCGCGTCTTTAATAACTAATCCCTTTTGTGTTTTCTTTCTTTATTGATGCGCGCAGAGATGGATCTGTTCACGGTGGTCAAGCTGGACAAGCCAAAGCAGGTGACCATAGGGGTGCGTCCTCTGAGGGAAGGAGAGCAGCCCTTGCTGGAGGCGACGGAGGGGCATTTGACCGTCCTTCCTGATGCGGTCCCTGAGGACACGCCACCACTTCAGGTGACGCCTGTCCAGAGTGTGCCACCTAATCCGGAGGTGGTGCCAAATGTGGAAGTGGCGCATGAGGAGGCGCGATCAGGGTCATCTGACAGCATCCAGATCCTGAAACCTGAAGAGGCGGGGGGCAGTGGCACCAGGAAGAGGCGTCGACACGTCATCAGAGAAGCAGAGTCGAACGCGGAAGAGACCTCTACCTCCGGCGCACGGTTGAAGGTTGATGATGTTTCTCCGTTTCTGTAAGTGTGCATTTCTCTCTTCTTTTATTTTTTTATCATATTACTTGTAATATTTGTTGACTTCATCTATCGCGTAGGGATGACGCTGCGAAGGATGAGGTCTGCGTGGATGATGCTTCCTCTCCGCAGAATGAAAACAGGGAGAGGAAGACCAAGGTTGCTGATGGTGGCGAGGCGCAGCAGCTAATGGATGAGCTGGCTGCGACCACTGCGTGCCAAGCTGAGCTTGTTGCTCAACTGAAAGGGAGGTATGCTGGGGAGAGCCGTGCTCTTGCCCAAAAGGAGGAGGAGTTGGCGACCCTCCGTGCGCAGTTGGCGAATGCGCAAGTGGAGCTGGAGGCCTCGAGGGCGTATGTTGAAAAGATTGCTGATGATAAGGTGAGCATGTTGGCCGATCTTAGGTATGCGAGGGTGAAGCTTGAGCAAATAAAAGCTAAAACTTCCTGGTCGGTGTCTTATCTTGAAGAGAAGAGGGCGGAGCATCATGCCAGCGTCCAGGAGTTTCAGGGGCGCATTGAGAAGGCGATTGCGATGCAAGAGGAAAAACTGCTCGCCCTCAGCATAGGGTATGATGAGGAGTTGTACCCCCATCTGATGTCCACTATAGCCGAGCGCAGGTATTTTCGTTCACTTTGTCATAATTACCTTACCACCATGTTGTTTACTTACACAAATTTTCTTTGTGAATGCAGGTGGTTGATTAGCCATGGGCTGCGCCTGGCAGCCCTGAGCACACTAGAGTCCGCTGAGGTAGTGGAAGCTTTTGGAAAGGTTGTGCACTGTGCGATTGCGCGTGGTCGATCGCAGGCCATGGAGGACCTTCATTAAGCCAAGCTGCTGGAGAAGGACTTGGCGGAAGTCCCTGGTTACAACCCTACGGCTTATGATGAGCTGCTGCAGGCAATGGTGGGGCTGAAGGTTCTTGAGTTGCCGCACATAGGGAAGTTGGAGCGCGATCAAGATGACCCCATAGCTGTGCTGATGGCGGGTCTGACTTTGCAGCGCCATCTTGTGGAGAACGCGGAAGAGGAGTTAGATTACTATCTAAAACCTGATGTCTCGCAGCTTCAAGTCCCTGTGTTCGCGCGGCCTCGCGATATCCTTAAGCCTTTTGCTCTTGAGAAGGAAATTCCTTTGAAAGAGGTGCTAGAGCGACATGAGCAAAGGGTTGCTGTGAAGAAGGGTATCAAGGGCAAGGCCGTGATGTGTGGCATTGGCGCTGCACACCTTCCTAGATCAGATGGCGTGGCTGTAAGCGTTCCAACCGTATCTATGCAGGATGCCATAACCTTGAGTAAGCTTAAGGAAGCGGGGAGTTCCGTCGCTCCAGAGGAGAGTCCTGAGCATCGCCATAGTATATAGGCTTTTTGTATATTTATGTATCTTTCCTTGTAATTATTATTAATAAATGTGGAATAAGATACATTTTTGTTTTTAATTCGTGACTTGAGTATACTTGCATTGTTTGCTAAGTTTGCTTTTTTAACTAAGTCTTTTAAGTGCGTGACTTTGAAGAATTATACTTGCATTGTTTGCGAAGTTTTATTATTTGACCAAGTGTCTTGGCTCGTTATATTGCTAAGCTCGTACGTTGTACTTAGTATATGCGCATCCGTCGTGGGGTGCGCATGTGGAGCTTACCTCGACGTCTCAAGAGTAAGGCGCTTAGCAAGGATACATGATCCAATGTTGATGGGTTTGCAACCCTCTTATTCAACGAGTAAATTAGTAGGTTAACTCATCCTTTATGCCTTTGTGGGTCTTTAAGTGGTGCATGCACGCCATGTAGGCAAAAATATAAGATAAACAATATTGACATATATGCAATAAAGTAAAATGCGTTATGGAGTTAGCTAGAAACCATAACATTTTATTAATACTTGCAAGTTATTAGAAAAAATAGAAAATACAATTCCTAGAAAAGAAAATGAAAGACAAACACTTATTGGGCACCTCGTAGGATGCAAGTGTGTTTGTGTAAGGGCCGTAGCCTAAAAGTAACATTTTTTGAGATTGCAGATGTTCCAAGTGCGCGCCAGGTCGTGACCTTCCATATCGCGCAGCCTGTATGCGCCGTTGCCGAGCGCGTCTGTGACCTCGTAAGGTCCTTCCCATTTGGGTCCGAGCTTGCCCGTGTCTTCTGCGTGGCTCGCGTCGTTGGCGCGGTATACAAAGTCCCCTGGTCTGAATGAAGTGTGTTTGACTTTTTCATCATAATACTTCTTCATTTTTGCCTTAGCCTTTGCTTCGCGTATAGCTGCGCGTTCGCGTCTTTCTTCCAGTATGTCTAAGTCTATGGGCCGTTCCTCGTCATTTGTCATGACGTTGACCTCTGCTGTGCGTATAGTTGGCATTCCTATCTCGGCTGGTATGACGGCTTCTGTTCCATAGACTAGGGAAAATGGCGTGTCGCCAGTACTGGTTTTGATTGTCGTGCGATGCGCCCACAAAACGTGCGAGAGCTCATCTACCCACTTTCCTTTGTGTCTGTCAAGGCGCGCTTTTATTCCTTCGCCTAGACTGCGATTTGCGCGCTCAACTAGGCCATTGGTTTGTGGGTGTTTGACTGAAGCAAAGTGTTGTGTGATGTTCAATTGTGCGCACCAATCTTTGAATGGGTTATCACAGAATTGTTTTCCGTTGTCTGATATGATCTCGCCCGGTAGGCCGAAGCAACAGACAATGTTGTCCCAAACAAAGTGCTTGACTTGGTTTCCCGTGATGTTCACCACCGCTTTTGCTTCGATCCACTTTGTGAAGTAGTCTATGGCTACGATGAGGAATTTTACTCCTCCAGCTGCGACAGGGAAAGGTCCTGCGGTGTCAATACCCCATTTGTAAAATGGCCATGGTGAGGTAATTGGTGTTAGCTCTTGTTGTGGTCGGCGCGGAATTGGTCTATGTACTTGGCAATTGCTGCATTTTCTTATCAGATCGCGTGCATCACGATGCATTGTTGGCCAATAGTATCCTGACCTTAGAGCGCTTGCCACCACGGATCGTGGCCCTGAGTGCATACTACATGATCCAGCATGAATTTCGCGGAGAACGTATTCTGCTTGAAGGGGTCCAACACATCTGAGCCATGGCTGTAAAAAAGACCGTCGATAGAGTACATTGTCGCGTAGTTCAAATCGTTGCGCTGCGCGGCGTATTCTTCGAGCGTCTTTATGATCTTGGGGTAGGACTCCCTTGCTAATAAATTCGATGATAGGTGTCATCCATGTAGGATCTTGTTCTACTATCACCGTTGATATCTCCCTCTCCAAGATTGACTTGTTTTTTAGGGTTTCTACCAATACCGGTTTTGAGAGGTGTGCGAAGCTTGTGGATGCGATCTTGCTGAGTGCGTCCGCCTTCTTGTTATCTCCTCTAGGCACCTGTTTTATTGTGAACCTATCAAAGTTTTTGATCAAAGATTTTGTCTTTTCCAGGTATTGGGTCATGTGTTCATCCTTGGCCTCGTATTCACCTAGCACATGGTTAGCAACCAGTCGTGAATCTACGTTTGCTTCTAGGTTGCGAATACCCATTTGAATTGCAATACGTAGTCCAGCGAGTAGGGCTTCGTATTCTGCCTCATTGTTTGTGGCTGTGAATTCAAAACGCAGCGCATAGGTGAATTCCATACCTTCTGGATTTGTAAGAATAAGGCCTGCGCCTGATCCTTCTACACATGAAGATCCATCTGTGAACAGAATCCAGGGTTCCTGTAAATCTGTTTTAGCTGCAGACGTCGGGCTGTCGCTGTCTGGCTTCTCCACGATAAAATCGGCTAGGACTTGTCCTTTGATTGCAGTGCGCGGTCTGTATGAGATGTTATACTCACTTAACAGTACACTCCATTTTTGTAAGCGTCCTGATGCGTCAGGCTTAGAGATAACTTGTTTGATTGGCTGATCAGTGATTACAACTATTGGATGCGCTTGAAAGTATCTGCGCAACCTTTTGGCTGCGAACACTAGAGCCAAGACCAGCTTCTCCATAGCGCTGTAGTTAGTCTCTGTTTTCTTTAGGGCTTTACTTACGAAATATATGGGTGTCTGGACGGAGTTCCTGTCTGTCAATAGAACGGCGCTGACTGCTCCATGGGTTGCCGATAAGTACATGATTAGTTCTTCCCCTGGTCGCGGTGCGACAAGTTTGGGAAGAGATGCCAGATGGTTTTTGAGTTATTGGAAAGCTTCTTCCGCTTCGGTAGTCCAGCGAAAGTCTCCCTTTTTTGTACATTTCGTGAGTGTTTTAAAGAGGGGAAGAGATTTGTCTGCTGACTTAGATAAGAAACGGTTTAGCCCCGCTAACTTTCCATTCAGTGATTGGACTTCTTTGAGTGTGCGCGGTGAGGGGAGATCAATAACGGCCTTTGTCTTTTATGGGCAAGGCTTGATTCCATCGGGTTCTATCAGGTATCCAAGGAACATCCCTTCGGTCGCGCCAAAGGTGCACTTTTTTGGATTTAACTTCAAGTTGATCCGCCCCAACGTTCGGAATGTTTCCTCGATGTTGCGCACCAATTCGTCCTCTGTATGGCTTTTTATGATAAGGTCGTCAACATAGACTTCCAAGTTGCGGCCTACTTGTTTTTCGAAGGCTGTGTCCACTAGTCGTTGGTATGTCGCGCCGGCATTCTTCAGGCCAAAAGGCATTTTTGTGTAGCAGTATACTCCTTGACTGGTGTGGAAAGCTGTTTTTTCTTCATCTTCCACTGCCATCTGGATCTGATGATACCCTTTATATGCATCTAGGAAGCATTTGAAGGGGTATCCGCACAAGGACTCGACCTTCCAGTCTATCTCTGGCAGTGGATAGCAGTCCTGTGGACATGCTTTGTTGAGGTCCGTGAAGTCCACACACATCCTCCAACTGCCATCGCTCTTCTTTACCATAACTGGGTTAGAGAGCCAGTCGTGATAGTATACTTCGCGCATGATGCCTGCGTCTACGAGCTTATGTACTTCTTCCAGAATAGCCTTTGCACGATCTGGGGCCTGGCCGCGCTTCTTTTGTCGTATTGGAGGGTATCCTTGTCGGATTTGTAGCTTATGTTATGTGATAGAGCGCGGTACTCCCGTCATATGCTTTGGTTCCCATGCAAAGATGTCTAGGTTCTTTTGCAAGAGTGCGCATACGGCTGCTTTACCTTTGTCAGATAAAGATCCTCCAATCGAAACTTGTTGTTCCGGATAATCTGGGTGAATAGCGACTTTTAAATTTGGCGTTTTTTTCGTGCGCTGTTCTAGAATAGTCTTCGCTTCAGTTGTTACTGCGATGCATTCTCTTGGTGGTACTGTTGTGTTATAGAGAGTGACCACTCCTCCTTCCACTGGGAATTTAAGCATTCCGTGCACTGTAGATGGTACCGCGCGCATGGATGATATTCCCGGTCTTCCAATGATACCATTGTATGGTGAAGGAGACTTTATTACCATAAAGTTTATCCATGTCGCGGTTGAGTGTTGTTCATCTCCTACGACCACCAATAAGCGTAACTGCCCCATGGGCCAAATCTTTTCTCCTGTGAATCCTGTTAATGACATTGTGGCTGGTATCAACTGACTTTGGATTTCAGGTCGCAGCCTTTTGAAACAGTGATCGTACAGGATGTCTGCGGATGCTCCACCATCAATGTACATGCGGTGGATGTCATGTCCCCCTGTATGTATCTCAATGGTTAGAGGCTCCACGACTGCGTTGTCCGCAGCTATAGTAGGGAAGGATATCTCTTTTTCTGGAGAGAATTTTTGGCTGACTTTTTGCTTTATCTTGCGTTGCCATGATTGTATCATGTATATAGTATCAGCTTTTTCCTTTGGGGGTTCTTTCTTACCTCCGTTTCTCTGTTTATCTTTCCCTTCCTTGATGTTCTTTACGAGGTGGTCCATCCTTCCTTCTCTAACTAACTTTTCAATTAGTTGTTTTAGTTGGACGCACTCGTTAGTTGTATGGCCTTTTTGGCCATGGTACTCGCAGTATCCACTACCTAGGCGCTTTTCTTCTGCAGTGCACATCGGTGGTGGTTTTGGGAAGTTCGCACCTTCTGTTACAAATATCTCTCTCGGAGTCTTAGTGAGAGGAGTATATTTGTCGTTGTCTCTTCCACTGCGATAATTCCTGTTGCGGTTGTTATTCTGATCATTGGATTGTCTCCGCGGCTGTTCTTGTTGCCTATAGTTTGAATAACCTTTTTTCCTATCCGCAGCAGCTGCTTCTCCTTGTATAAAGGATCTAGTGCGCTTTGTTAACTCGTCAAAGGACTGTGGAACTTTGTCATTAAGCTTCCGGATGAGTTCTGGGTTATTGATCCCATTCATGAACCCTGAAATTTTTAGGATTTCAGGACATGTCTTTACTTGTATGCACTCATCTTTGAAACGTTCCATAAAAGCGCTGGTTGATTCCCCTTGGCGCTGTTTCACTCTTGCTAGCTCCACAGGGTTTTTAGCGCACTTCTTTCGCTGGGTGAAGTTGAGGCGGAATGCTTTCCGTAATTCCTCAAATCCACCGATGCTCCTACGTGGGAGTTTGCTAAACCATGTGCGTGCGTTTCCTACTAACGTGGAATTAAACATGTGGCACCACACAGGTTGTGGCCAATTTTCGATAGTTGCGGCTGACTCGAAAATTTTTAGGTGATCATCAGGATCACCTGTTCCATCATATGTTTTCACGTTAGCGGGCATGCGCCTGTGTTTGTGGTCTGAGTAATCGCTGATGCGTCGTGTAAACGCATCAATTTTCTGGCGTCGCCACGGGAGAGACATATCTTCATTCTCCTCCTCGCGACGTCTTCCTCTTGACTTCCAGTGTCCTGTTTCTTTATCCTCGTTGTCCGAGGAGTCGCTGGAAGAAGGGTAGTCCCTTTTTCGGCGCTTGCGCCTGCTTCTTTCGGAAGAGGATCCTGAGGGATCTCCGCTTGGGGATCTTCTTCTCCCCAATCTGTCTTGGATCCTCCTACTCCCAGGTTTGGAAGATCCTTGGCTTGGCGAATGTTGAGGCCCTAATCGATCATGTATTCCCCGACTGCCAAGTCTGGAGTGGACGTTGGTACGCCTCTCGCTGTCTCCAGAGTATTGTGAATCAGATATCGTACCCAACCTATCATGGATAGTGGTATGCTCTGCGCGTCTTCCTCGTGGGTGACGCGGTGGTGATGGTTCGCGTTCAAGAGCAAAATTGAGTCGGGCTTGTAGGCTCGCGCTTGCTCTTCTTGTTGCTTCTTCTTGCATGAGGGCGGTGAGGGTTTCATAATTTTGGGATACAAAGTTTCCCAAAGTTAGATCCGGTGCGTCCCCAGTTGTTGCAAGAATTTCTGCCTCAGTGTTAGGTGCTCTGTTCCGTTCAGGCACGCCTGGCGGCACAGTGTTGTTCACTGCGGGTGTAGCCTGATGAGGAGTGGTGAAGAGGGTGCGTTGGAGTTCCTCAACACTTGGGACCACTGAAGAAATTATAGGTAGTTCCGTCGCTGGAAGAGGTTGGGTTGTCCCTGCCTCTTGGTGATCAGGTGCGCTGGTTGTCCCAGCAACCTGTCTAGAGGTTGAATCTTGTCGATTCTTCCTCTGATGGTCACATTTTTCTGACTGCGGAGTCTGCTGACTTGAATTCTTATGCTTCGTCATTCTAGTGTTTGGTTCTTAGTAGGGTCCCACGGATGGCGCCACTTGTTGATACAAAAGTTGGGCGTACCTGGTTATGGGCTTATACTCTTGTACCAATTCAATCCTTAGCACTTGTTACCTGCGTACTAAGAAAATAAGACAACACCGTTAGGCTTATCGAGGGATTGTCTCCCCCGATTAGACTCCGGCGTGAGAGTAAGTAATCGATTTAGGGTTCTCGTAAAGAGTTAGGGTTGAATATCGTACCTTGAATAAGAATCGTATGATTCTATATATAGGGGCTAAGAAACTGTGTTTCTTGCTCCTTACTCTTCGCACGCGTGGTGCTTATCCGAGGTAAGGATATCTATTCCTTGAATAGATAATCCTTATCATGTACCCAGTGGGTTAGATTGGGCCTTTGCGCTTCATGAGCCCAAAGTGTTAACACTGCGGCCCATACCATTGTCATGGTAGCCCGTTCGTAGTGGGCTTGGGTGTAAGTAATGTCTATCATTTGGGCTTGTGGCCCAAATATAGGCTATACGTCATCAGACACCATCCGGTTGGTGCAAAGCGGATGTGCATTCCATGGACTTCGTTTCGAAGATCCAAATCAACATCTTAAGGACTTCCTTAAAATCGTAGACTCCATAGACCTAGATGTTGCAACTAGAGAGACAACCCAATTACGCCTATTCCAATTCTCTTTACGGGATCAAGCTAGTCAATGGCTTGAGCGTTTACCCGAGGGATCCATCACCACATGGGATGATCTCACCACTCATTTCCTTGCTCAATTTTTCCCACCAGGGAGAACTACTAAGCTTAGAAATGACATCTTGAGGTTCCAACAACGTCAAAATGAATCTCTTTATGAAGCATGGACTCGTTTCAAGGACTTATTCCAAAAAGTCCCTCATCATGGCATAGATCTTTGGCTCCAAGTCCAAATCTTTTATGACCATATCGATCTCTCCACGAGGCGAGCCATTGACCAATCGGCCGGTGGTAAGCTACGTGATCTAAGTGCAGAACAATCATGGGAACTCATAGAAGATCTTGCTCTCTATGACAACGAAAGTTGGAATGATCCCCGTGATTTGAACAAAACGGTCAAGGCAATATCCTTGCCTTCGAATAATTCTAGCACTCCCGACCGTAGGATCATGGAACTTGAGGACCAAGTCAAGTTTCTCATGAAATCTTACGAAGCTCCTAAGCCTTCAAGCCAAGTGAACAAAATCACTTCTTCATGCAAATTATGTAGTGGTCCCCATGACACTCGTGATTGTGTGGAACTCCCCGGAACAACTTTTGCGGACTACGCATCCTCGCGTACCGACGAAGCGGGAGATAAGTGGTACACTTTCAAACCCGAGCCAAACCCTTACGGTGATTCATACAACCCCTCTTGGAAAAATCACCCAAACCTTAGGTGGAAACAAAATCAACCCAATTCTTCCAATCCGCCTAATCGCTACCAACCAAACGGTCCACCCTCCAACCGTACTTTCAACAACAATCCTTCTAACAATTATGGTAGTACCAACAATCTTGAAGGATTGATGTCAAAGTTCATGGCATCTCAAGAAGCTCGCATAGCTAGGTTTGAAACCGAATTCAACCAACAACAAACGGAGATGACCAACAAGATAGACAACTTGTTGAAAGCCCTCAACAACCAAGCGTTAACCACACCTAGGAAGGACACTAGGGACACCAATAACGGAATCCAAATTAAGGACCCCTTATCATCTAAACATGTCCACTTTGTCAATGTTGTCACCATTAAGCCAATAGATATGGAGATAGAAGAAAGTGACAAGGATGAAGTTGGAGTAGAAACCGAAACTAGGGATGAAAGTAGGGAAGTTGAGGTTAATAAGGAAAAGGGGTTAGAGGAAGTAGAAACTATAGAGAAGTACTTTGATAAGTTGCCCACCAAGGAAGAACGGGAATACCATAAGGATTTATTCGATAGTCCCGAGAGACCATATATCCTTGGCACACCCCTTATCAAAATTGGAGACCCCTCTAACATCAACATACCATGCAACATCGGGCATATGCATATATGGAAAGCTTATATCGATCCTAGATCTCCCGTAAACATCATGACTAGGACTTATTACAATTGGGTAATGAAGAAGCAACTTGATTTTAGGATGATGCCCAATAAGAATTTGATAAGTAATTTTGTAGGAAGAGTGAAGGGATTGCATGTGATTATAGGCAATTTCACTTATGAGATCAATTTTATGATAGTAGAAGACACTCGTCCGGTGATAGATGATTGCCTAAGCCAAATAATATTCGGAAAACCATTTGTTGAGGTCACTAGGATGAATTATGATCCGACTTTAGGGATAGTTAGATTCATGGAAGAGAATGATGAGATTGCCTACCAAATGCCCTACAAGATTGAGCAATACCGCCTCCTCTCTAATTTAGAAAAGGAACACAAACAAGCGGCTTATTATAGGAATGATGAGGATAGACGTAGAGGAGTAGAGTATGTGAAGAATAGGATGCTTGGTTTCTACAAAGAATGCTTGCAACTAGGTCCGGAATACAAAACTGGTTTAGAAGACGACCTAGAGAGTGAAACCAACGATGAGGTCACGTAGTAACCCATGACCTTGAGTCTAGCTACAAGACTCGTAAATAAAGAAAAGCGCTTCTTGGGAGGCAACCCATGATTTTGTGTGATTTTATTTTGTTTGTATGTTATTTTCTTTCGTATGCATGCTTTATTTTTATTGTTGGTAGATCATGTTTCTAAACTAAAAATTGGAAATACTTTACTTTGTTGTTTTGGCCTAGTCTTAACTCCACCTAAAGGTATTTTTGCAAAAGATAAGTGTAATGGGAAACCCCAAATATATTTTTAAGAAACAAACCGATCATGATTCTCCACAATATTAAGTGAACATGTATATTCATATTTGTTAGAGTCAAATGCTTGTATCGAGTCATAATGAAGTTTTGCAGCATTTTCCAGGAAGTAGGACCAAGTTTTTTCAGAAATTTTCCGGAAACTTAACACAATAATTTCTGCAGGTCACTTCTGACGGCGTCACGAGCTTGCTCTTGACGGCGTCACGTGTAAAAATCTGGAAATTTTACCGGTTTTGTTTTTCTAACGGAGTCTTCACGTTTTTGTTGAATTATTAAGTTTTATAATCTCCAGAAAATCTGCAAACTTCATTCCACAAGCATTATATCTTATTTTTTTTTCTTGGATTTAGTAACTTATGTAGATTGCCGCCGATTTTATGCGAGATTGTCTTGTCTGTTTTCTCAGGATTTACAGATTATGTATGACAAGAAGATGATTTATATTCTGGAAGGGAAGCTTTGATTGTTCATATTCTTGGAGGAAGATCTAACCTGACCACCTTATTATCCATACCGAGCGAATCAGGGGAGTATTTGATTTCATTTGTTTTACTGTTTTCACTTTTACATTCTTTACTTGAACATTGGGGACAATGTTCATCTTAAGTGTAAGGGGAAGGTAAAATGATGATACCTTACAAATACACTTTCGCTTGAGTTTGCTTGTTTGATGGTAGGTGTGTAATAAAACTATGAGAAATACTTGTTAGTGCAATTCTAGCGCCAAATTTAAAATATTTTTACAACATTCAGGAGTGAAACTTTAGCCATAGCAAGCGTCTCATGGATAGGAGATTGTATGACTAGCACATAACCGTATATTCAGAAAAAAATTTCACCCAAATATGTGAGGTTCGCCTTTAGATTTGATAGGAAAAGCATTTACTATTAGTGCTTATGAGTGTACCGGTAGCATTTAGATTCTAGAACTTGCGTTAGTGATGCATCCCGAGACCGCTAGTGAGACTACATTCGTGTAGTATGTAACACCCCGAAAATTGATAAGCAGCGGAAGTCTAATCAGGGTCATTACAGTTTAGTACACAGTCATACTCATAGAAAACAATTCAAAAGATAGTCAATATCATTCCATGAAAACTCAAATATTCAGAGTTACAAACATTTTTCCAAAATGTTAATTGTTTAGCAAAAGAAGTGAAGAGTTTGTAAAGAGTGATATAATTATTGAAATTAAAAGGGAGGTCCTGTGCCCTTTGCCAGCTCCGTGCCGCCATGCTTGCTAATTTCCTGAGATAAACATGCTTAAAAAGTCAACACAAAGGTTGAGTGAATCCATAGTAGTTTAAATAGTAATAGTGTGAACACAAGTCAAGCATTTGAAATAAACAAGCCAAGATAGACAGGTCTTGACTAAACAGGTGTAATATTGCTCCTAAGCCTCACGAAATGCAAGCCTTAACATCGATTTGACATATCATAAAGATAATGACAATCATCTACACCACAGCGGATGTAAATGACAAGGGGGCCCTCGGTGACAGGAAATGTGCCAAATTTCCATAATACCTCGAATATAGCACACCTCCTGCCAAGTGATCACCTTGACAGAGGCGGGCTGCCATTCCAATAGATCTATCAACTATATTCGCGCTCACTCGAAAGTGATTAAGGTTCGTGATATGAGGGACTTGTAGCACGGGTGTCAACTTAGGCAATATCAGGTGATAACAGCATACAGAAAAAATACTTGTGTTCGATTTATAGCATGTATCTCCCCACAAGGTTTAAAAACAATTAAAAATGTGGGACCATGAAGTCACCTGACAGGTGGTGTGAATCACAACGGTGCTCAAATGTGATGGTGTATTGCTATGACTAGCAATGAAATTCCTCCGACTTGCGACCTAAATAATACATTGTAATCGGTGTTTTAGATTCGTGTCGTAAATGACATGTGATAGGTCACGTGTACGGTGATATCCGTTCGGGTGTCTTAATATATATACCAAAATAACTTCACGTAGTTATTTGTATTGTTGTTACGAACCGGTGTTCGATAAATATTAACTCGTTCGTAAAATAATATAGTTTAAAAATATTTATGTTTAAATATTTTTAGTGAAGTTATATATATATATATATATATATATATATATATATATATATATATATATATATATATACTAAAGTTACAAAATACATATGTATTTATAAAAATCAAATTATATGAATTAATTATAAAATACCTTGGTCGTGTTTAACCTTTAACTTTACAAAATTTACACTTTTTACCCTTTGGTTAAAAGAAATTACAATTTGGTCCTTTTGTACTTTTTACACTTTATTCCTTTATCTTTGGCCAAATGACAATTTCTACCCTCGATTTCCAAAAGAATTCGGTATTACATAATTAGTTCGAAAGTTTGTGTTTTTGCCACTTTTAGCCCCTTAACGTGGGACTTTTGCAAAAATAGTCCTTGATTTAGTTTTTGAAAATCAAACTTTTATTTTTATAAAAGTTACCACTTTTTATCTTCTAAAATTTATAAAGATTAGTTTTTATAAATTTAATAGCATTTTGAAAATCTAAATTTTCAAGTTGAAAAACTTATATAGAAATTGTGTTGGGCTTGTTAGCCCGGTTAAGGGCCAATGTGGTTTTCTTGTTTAAAAATTTTCATACTCGACTAAGATTTGTTTTTAGCTTTGATTTCATAGTATACGATCAAGTACGATTTGCATGTTACGTGGGTTTAGTTAAGGGTGAGTCGAGGATGTGTAGGTGGTCGAGAAATGCATATGGGTTGTACGTATAAAAGTGAAATGGTGAAGCCATTCCTAGGGGTGTCGAGCCATGTGAAATAAGTCGTTATAAGTGTAATGAAAGTTTTATACTCAACATAATGTGTGCATCGTGTGATGAGCATACGTGATGTGCATGAAATTAACATACGAAATGAAAAGGGTGAATAACACTTACAACACCAAAAATCGGTGGTGATGAGATCGTGTGTACGAGTTGGGAGCAAGCAAAATGTCTAGACCCGAGAGCTCTTCCTTATCCCAAAACCTTATTCAACCTTTTAAGGAACCCAATACTTTCCTAACCCGAACTATGCTTGTGCGCCTAGGTCTTCTCGACAACAACCAAGAAAGAAAAAGAGTTTTGTGCTTTGAAGCTTTGGTGGTCTTGAGAGTGTGTGAGACTTATGGCATTTAATGTGGCTTTTATAGGATGGTGAGGGTGGTTCGTATGTCTCCAAGAGACACAACACCACCGATTGGTCACTTCATACTCGACAAGGTTGTCTAGCCTCCAAAGGCATTGTCAAATCGTGTAGAGGTGGTGAGGAAGCAATGAGAGTTTGACTTTGATTTGTTTATGTTTAGCTAGGGTGAGTAGGGCATTATAAAATTAAGGTTTGAGCACATGTGGTAACTTGTTGGGGAACATTGAGACACTCGATCCATAGGGTAATACTCGGTTATGGTTACTAGGGGTATATCGTGATTAACTGATGGTTAGACGGCTTCAAAAGTCGGCTTGGTGTCTTGGGTTTGATTGACCTCACATACATGGAACAAAGTCAAAGGGAAGTTGCATGCTTCAAGTAAACGTGTGTATATATACATAGCGCATGGTTGAGCATTGTTCGAATACCATGCAACACAAGAGAAAAGCAAACAAACACAACTAGCCTTGTGTGCTGTGGTAAACTCTCGGCCCAAAATGAAACAAAAGAAAAGTAAATCGTGTGGGCTAGTGGGGGTGATTCGGCCCAACCGAGTCAAAGAAAAGAAAGAAATCGTGTGGGCTTGTGGTCGGCCCAAAAATGACGGGGTGCCGGTGATTAGTAAAATGGTGAAATTGATTTCGGTGTCGGTGTCGGTTCGTGAAAACCAAAAATATATAAACGGTGTCGTCATACATATATATATATATATATATATATATAGTAATAATAAGTTATAATAGTTAATATATATACACAATGTCATATATATATATATATATATATATATATATATATATATATATATATATATATATATATATATATATATATATATATTAATAATTTCTCGGTGTTCAAATGGGGTGTCGGGTCCCAAGTGGGAGTTACCGGTGTTAACCTCATTGGGTGATATCCAAGAGTGACATTCGGGTGATATCGGGTGACAAATCATAATCGGGTGTTAATCAAACGGTGTTCAAAACAATCGGGTGCCAAATAAACAGCGTCTCATATAAAAAATTTAAATTAGCCCGCAAAAATTGCTTAGTTTAGAATAGTGTTGATGATTAGCATTAATAAATGACCTGGGATTTTACGGTGTATTACATAGTAGGATTTACTACATGATAAGAGGCATTAGGATCACCCTTGTGTTAAACCCGTATCATAATTACTTGACCATTTAAGTCATATTACTTGGCTAGTTAAGTCAACTAATTTTTCCCACAACCTTAGCGTTGTACTCATTTTTAGTACACGAAACCCCTAGTACACCATTCCGAGCCTATATTTTTGTTTCTAACTTTAAGCATTCTACTTAAAGGAATAATTTGTTACACCCCACTTAAATGTACACCCAAATCGCCTTAGCCTTCCGTGTATGCGCTCATTTTTAGTGCATTATTGTTATTTGTTAAACCCTAAGTTAACTATCTAATTGATTACATGGTTGCTAAGTCGAGTCATATCCTTGTACATATTATTTTGGGACGATTGGGACTCATGGGTAAAGTACTTATTTTATGGAGTAATGGGGAAGAACATCATTTATTACCCCCCATATGTGCGTTAATCTTAAAAGTACTCCAAGTGTTTTGATTTTCTTAATTCGAGTCATTAGATTAGTTTATTGTAAAGTATGTAAAGATTCAAGTGTAAGAGGAATTTTCATTCCCTATGATGTATTATTTTAGATGGTAGGGTAAGAGTGTATGCAAAATATATATATATATATATATATATATATATATATATATATATATATATATATATATATATAAAGAAAAATAGAAAAAGAAAAAACATACGGACTATCATCCCTTTTTATTCTATGTTCATTTTATGTTTTTGTTATTTTTCATTTATTAGTTTAAGTCGAGTCTAGTCTTGGCTTAGCAACGCCATATTGTACATGTAATTAACCAAGATTGTTAACTCGCCACCAGTAAAGACTGCCTTTATCCAACAAAACCGTGTATTTCATTTCCCTACACCTAACGTTACAACCCTTTGAAAGACCTCTTTGATAGTTTATCCTAGGTGCTTACGCCATGTGGTGGAGGTTTGATCCTTTCCCAAGCCTATGGTAATCTATTTTGCTATGACAGGTAGTGAGAGATATCTTCCGTTTCCATATTGTAATTTATACTTTATTACACCCGAGAGATGTGAGTATCTAAACACTATTTGTGAGGTGCTAATATATGACCTCCGTGCTTGTCTTTGGTCTTTAGTGGAACGATTATTTGTTGTAATTACTTTTATATTAGTGTTAAATGACCCCTAACTTGTATTTTGAATAGAATAAAAGCGCATACAAGCAAATCTCAAGTGTAAGGGTATATGATGAGGCGAAAAATGAACCACTTTTAGGGGGTCATTTAAGCCCGGAATTGAATTTATTTGATAAAATATTGCCCTAAATCGTTCCTTTTGTGATTTTAGGTACTTTGGGAGTGAAATCTGGAAAAGGAAGCAATTCGGACGTTTTTGGAGCATAAAAGTGAAGAAAACGGCAAAGACTTAATTTTTCAAGCTGGGAACAGTGTGTGACGGCGTCAAGAGTATTTTCTTGACGGCGTCAAGAGTAAAGATCATGACGACCCAGTACAGAAATGAAGGCGTCACAAGGTAGAGCGTCAAGAGTTAAATGTGTGACGACCTGGAAAAATGGAATACATGACGGCGTTAGATGTAGATCAAGGCAGTCCGAGGTTTATTTTGGCGGCGAGATTACGGCGTCACAAGGTTGTTCTTGACGCCATCAGCCTCTATTATCTATATATAGTTTTCTAATTTTCATTCATTAAAAAGATGAACAAGTTTGGAGAAACCCTAAGGCCGAACCATATACGTATTTTGCATCTTTTTCAAGGGTTTTCAGCCCTTGAACCCTTACATGTGTTATTGAGATAAGTATTCTTTTAATTCAATCAATATGTCTATGTGTTGGTTGTCTATATCTTGTGCTTGTCTTAATTCCACCATGCTAGGCTAGATTTATCTTGTGTTTGCTTAGATCTAATGAAACCTAGATGTTGGTTACTTGTTTGTGGTTGTATTGGATGAATGATTTCAATGTTAGGCTTAAGAAAACTGGCAGATCTCCAATTGGTAACATGCTTGAACGTCTTAGGAAACATGAACCGATGTGTACTAGGTTTTATTGGTTGTATTTAGTGCATGAGTAAATTCTAATGATCCCATGTTAGGAACTTCTTAGCCGACTCGACATAGGAGTGAAGTAGGCACTCATAGGATTGGGGAGTTAAGTACGCCACCCCATGAATGGTATTAAGGAATACAATCCGTCATCCACGCAACTATAACAAGTAATTAACGTGTAAAAGATATCTAGGGAGTAATGAAATCTAAGTAAACACATTTCTCCACTTATTGCTCACAACCGTAGTTTAATATAGTTTATTTTCATTTTTAGTATTTTATTTTGATTGCATCTTTAGTATTGGGTTAGTTGACTAGCAACTAATTCCGCCCATATCCTTCAAACCCGAGATTTTTACTTGCTTTCATAAAAATATAAAAACACAAAAAGAATCATCCCTCATCTCTAGAACTAGTATTTAGGTTTTCTAATCCTAGCGACACTATTCCTAGCTGAACGATCAATACCCCGGTACTTGTCATTATACTATACTACATCGATCAGGTACACTGCCTGGTGGGGGTTGTAAGCTTCTCAAGATCCCTTGAGAGGTAAAGCCTGGTGCAATCCCTACGCACCAATTTACAACACTTTAATGCACCAAATTTTCAGAATTGCAACAACGTAAGCATATTGTACAACAAAAAACAGCATGGTGGCATTTTAAGACCAAAATTATACCAAACAACATTAATGCTATTAAAAATACTAGAGGTGGCAATTTGTGCTCAAAATAAAAAAAAATTGGCTAAATGGGGAAAATTTTAGAAGATTTGGGCACATTTGAGCCCTCACTTTTTTTTTGAAATGGGCATATCTTGCCCATTTAGAAGTTAAATGGGCATAATGGGCACATATTTTTCTTTAAATTGGAGAACATTAAATTACTTTTAATAAAAAACTTATGGATATAGTATATTCAGTTACTTAAATATAAATGAGGTGTTACGTTTGAGGTCTTTTCTAAAGCGATTCGGATAATATGCGCCCATTTTGCCCGCGCCTTTTTAGCCCCTGCCCGTTTAGCCCATGCCCGTTTAGCCCATCGCCCGTTTAGCCAGTAGCCCATGCCCGCCCGACCCGCCCGTTTTGCCACCTCTAAAAAATACCCCTTCATCAAAAATTATAACCATTTAAACACAATGTACAATAGCTTTTAAGTTAATACAAGTCATAAAACACAAAACACAAGTATGTAAAGCACAATGATTTTAAGGTCAATAATATATTCAACACATATAATTAATACACTAATTAATTCACCCCTTCACCAAAATATACAATCATTTAACCATAATGTACAAGCTAATCAAGCTACTAAGCCAAGTACTTAAAAATAAAGCCATTACGCTGACACAATGGTCGGTCGACCAGACCGGTCTCCCCTGCGCTAATCGAGTCGTCACCACTGCAACCACAAGATCGATGAAGGTCGAACGACTCCAAAATTCACAAACCAGTCACCCCCTCGACCGATTAATGCATTTCACAAAATAAGAAAAAGAAATGTACCATTACATATCAAAATAAAAACGAAGATGAAACGAAAGAAGAAAAGAACAATTATCAATCAAGCCAAAACAAACATCAAACTTATTCCATCTATGGTCTACGAACAGAAAGTATACAGTAACAATAAAACCCAACATCTACATCTACCTCAATTCTAACCCCATCTCAAAACCACCATCACGGTCAACACAACATAAAACCTTAGAGAGAGTTTTCGTTTGATATTCAAGAAAAGGGTCTGATTTTCTTGCAAAAATAGATTGTTGGTTATGTTCGGTTATCAAGATAAGAAAGAAAGGGAGAGTACGTGATGTTTGTGTGGCTGCAAATCATGGCTGCGTATTTTTGTGAGAGAAATTAGGGCAGTAATGAGGTAATTTAGGTTTTGTAAACATATGTGTAAGTCCTAACATTTGGGTTATATAACGGTTTGGTTGTTTATTGGGCTAGCCAAATGACATCACAAATTATTTGATAGTTTTATCATGGGCCTTAATAGATATTGATGATTAAAGTTTGTTTAGGCTAAAAATGATTTTAGACTAATTACTAATTGAGCCGTATATTATTTGTATGGTATAGTTGTTTTTGGGCTAATTTTGATATTTGGTTCATGTGAATATTGTATATTAAAAATGAAAATGTAGGGGATATATATAGTGTAAAAGAGATATGTTTTTTGAAATAAAAATAAAAATAAAAATATAAATGTCGGTCGCCTTACTATACCTACCCCTACCTAAGGTAGATAGACTGCTTCCAGTTCTATCTAAGATTGGAAAGGACCTCCGGCCTTTTGTAGGGAGTGATGATCAAACCATTGACCTATAGGTTAAGATGCAAGGGGTTTTCCAACTGATCAAATTCTAAAATTATTGTTATTTGTAAATTAATCGTTAAAAAAAAATTATGGCTGCATAACATTATCATTACCAAAAACTATAGTCACAGGGTACCCGCCGCCGCATTGCGCGGGTACACTGCTAGTACATAGTGATGTAGTTTGGTTCGGTTCAGTTTCTTTAATATGTCATGGCTATTTGGATGGCAAAAGGAACGATCAAGAGGGAAAACTAAAAAGTAAAGATTGGTCTGGTATGGTTTGTTGGGTTAAGTTATGGTGTGTTAGAACTTCTTTTGCCGGGTTCAGTGATTAGTCCAATTTAGTTTCATTTTCATTCCCATCATTTTTTCTCGACTTCATTCTACCCCTTGGTTCGATTATTTTTGAATTTTTTTTTTGGTTCCGTCACATGTTTATTGCATTTGATCTACAAATCCAAAATTACATATCAAGAAGGTTTCTGGTCTATAGCTCGTATCAATAATGCACATGGCACCGTCAATTTGGTTTTCTGGTTTCTTGGGTTTTTCGGTTCCGGTTCCTTCACTTCCTTGGGTTACAGAATTATTACAGGCCAAACCTTAAACTGAACTGAATTCATATAAATAAGTTGTAGTATTTGGGCTCCAACAGGTTCGCATATATTTGGGCAGTTTAGGCCCGCTTCACTCTGGTAATTGTTACATTTTCGTGAACTCGTAAATAAATTACTAAGTTTAAGTAAGCTGTTCAATCTTTCTCTTTCCGACAATTGACGATGACCAAGTTTTTTTTTTTTTTTTTTTTTTTTTTCTTATGTAAATGATAAAAAAAAAAAAAAAAAAAAAGGAATAAAAAAAGGTGTGTAAAAAATCGGTTGACAATTCGATCAAGTTGGGAGAAGGTTGTTGCTTGACCGATCCATGACCACACACCCACAGTGGGCTCGACCAAGTAAGGCCATGAAGGACTGAAGGCCATGACCTTCCCACTGTGCCCAGCCTTAATATACTGCCTTCAACAAAAATAACTGCAGTAAACCTGAAAAGCAAAATAACAAATATTTTGGTCAACCTTATCGCCAAAGCGCCAAACCATGCTATTTAATTTATATTGACGAATTGGATAATTCGATTAAGTAGTGACACCCCACCTTTATGCATTTCATAAGCAAAACATCAATTAAAAAACTATACTTCAACATCAAATCCAGTATTAAACGTATATTGTTTTAGAGCAACATGATTGTACTCAATAATAGATTACCGTGGTACTAAAGGGTTTGTATTCTAATGGTATCACTTGTGTGAGAAGCTTCTCAAATAAATATGGTTGTAAGTTCAAGTTGTGCTTAGAACATGTGAAATAGTTTGTAGTTATATAGTGTGAGATAATTAGTAGTCATTATTTAAAATAAATAAATAGATAAATAAATAAATAAAATAAAAATAAAAAAATTACCGTGGACATTTTCAATTGCAATTTGACCGTGAATAACCACGTTAACAAATCATGATTTGCGTACAATCATACGAAAAAAGGCAAGCTGCCTCTAAGGGGGTGGCAACCATGCCTAAAGGTTTATGTAAGTTATTTTTAATTGACAAATAAAAAGTATACAGCACATTTTTTGCCTAAACATACCTTTTTAGTGGCAATGTCATGCCTAAACCATTTTTTTTTTTTTTTTTTTTTTGAGTAATTATTTGTTTTTGTTCTTCGAGGGATGCTCTAATTCATATCGAAAGGAAAAAATATGTGGTTTGCTTTGAGACCACACAAAAATTTCTCACCACCAGTGAGTAGTACTTTAAAAACAATACTTTTAACTCTTGCATCAAAAGAAGCATCTCTTACAAAAAAACATACTCAGTACTCATCTTCTCCAACACTCCAACTGAAGAACGACAAGTCGACAATGTCCGTTTATGTTCTCCGGAGAGGTTTTCGTTTTCATTTCTTTCTTTCTTTTTTCTTCTTGTTTTTAGATCTAAGGTGGTTTCTTCTTTATTTGCAAATGTCCGGCGACATTTCCGATTTCTGCAAATGTCCGGCGTCATCTTCTTCATTCTTTTTTTTTTTGAAAATGTACCAACGTTTGAATTTTTAATGCATGTAACGGTCGAAAAGTTAATGCCATTCTTCCACACCGAATTGGTAATCTATACCGCTAGTCACCCCAATTTGCTCATGCCGATTCAGTGGTTTCGTTTTGCCAATGGACGCCGAGCCACACCGATGCCCACACCGAGTACGTTGCTACCCCCCCTAAGTAGTTAAAAAAATAAAAAATAAAAAATAAAAAAAAAATAAAAAAAAAATATTTACCCAACTTAAACGTAATAATGTCATATTTACCCAAAGCATATTTTAACTTTATTGTAAATCATGCATTTAAAACTTGTATTTTGAGTATATATGGCATTTTGATGTTTATATTGGGTATATATGGAATTATCCCTTAAAAAAATATAGGGATAATAACTTTATAAATCATCATACTTGTCTAAAAATACTATTTTGGGTATCGAGCAAAAATTTTTGCTTATACGACTACTAAACTTTCAATTTCGGACTTTTTGAGGTACCAAACTTTCAATTCCGGACTTTTTGATGTACTTTTGTGGACAAGTATGGTGTTTTTTTAAAGGTATTATCCCAAAAATATAATAGAGTAAACTGCAAAAAAATGTCCCTAAACTTTCCGAAAAATGCAAAAAAAGTCCTCGTAGAAAAACTGCAAATACTGTCCCCTAATATTTCAATTTTCTGTAAGTTATGTCCTTAAAGCGTTACAGTAGCTGCAAATTAAGTTTTTTTGCCTAATGCTCATTAGTTTTTTTTCACATTAGTGGCCTGTGAAATGACTATTTTACTCTCGCCTAATCCAGGGACAATTTTTTCAAGAACATTTTTTGAAGTTTACTATTCATTTTCTTTTTCTTTGTATTTTAGGATTCACGTTTTAAGCTACAAAGAGACGGCCCAGAAGATTTAAAAGGTGACGGCCTCATGCCATTCCTGATGCCGTCACAACGGCAACTTCCATAAGACGAAACCCTAGATATGGCCATCTGACGGCGTCGCGATTCATAACCTGATGCCGTCAGCCTTGTAAATTTATCTATACTTTCGCATTTTTTCATTAATTAGTGTAATACTTTGGAGAGGAAACCCTAGACGATTTAACTGCTATTGTAAGGCTTTTATAGCGTTTGAATTTTATGTTTCAATAAAGATAAGTTATCCCTTTAATTATTTGTTATTTCTATGTATCGTTTGATTATTTGTTTATCTTGTCCTTGCATTAACATGATAGCTTAAGTTTATTTGTGTTTGCTTAGATCTAATGAAACATAGTTATTAAATATTGATTTGTTGTCTCTTGTTGAGTTAATTGCCTCGCATTAGGCTAAGAAAACTGGCTAACCTCTTATATGTAACTTGCTTGAACGTCATAGAAATGCAATCGTAGAGTGCACTATTAGTTTTTCTCGTTGTATTTATTGCGTGAGTTGCGACTTGTAGATCATAGATAACTTAAAAGAATTTAAGGGATTTAGGGGAGACTAAAGCTCATAGAGTTGGGGACTTCAACACCTCCCCACGACCAATATTAAGGAATACAGTGCTTCAACTAAAACAAGGACGTGACAATTCAACAAATCAGTAGGAGAAAACTAGGGAGTAATTATATCTAAGTAAACACGCTTTCCTCTCATAACTAGTCACCACTTTTACTTTTATGTTTAATTAGTTTTAGTTAATTTTATAATTATTAGTTTTTGGGTTAGTTGACTAGCAACTAATTCCGCCCACTCCTTTAAAACCGAGATTTTTACTTGCTTTCTAAAAATAATAAAAAGATAAAAGAATCATCCCTCACCTCTAGACCTATCTCGTCATACATCTTGACCTAACGACACTATTCCCCTAGAGAACGATCACTATGCAGTTACAATAATTTGTTAACAATAGTATCTCTAGCGTCTCTGTAGTAACCCACTAACTTCCCCACTAAGCCTCCCCTAGGTTAGCTATGCCTCACTAACTTAACTTAGGCCCTCACTAAGCACCCTCTAGGATTAGAAATGCTTATGTCATTTTCCCGAGTAAAATTTTTGCTTTATTACATCTCTATTACCTATATGACTCTTAGACCTGCTCGCGTATCCACCTATCCGTAACACCACTATGTTTACCTCTTGTAAACATCCAAGTATGTCAAGTCTAGGTTATAAACACTAAACACTAAGTAATCTATCATTCTAGGATACTATATCTATTAGAATCCTTAACAAAACCCTAAATTCATCCTATGTGTTTACGGTTATCTTTAAAACCCTAATTGCTTATCTGAACTAGTTTGAAAGTGTTCAAGGCTTAGGTATAAGTTACTATGATAACTTTAGGATATATTAGACTCTCTAGACCATAGTAAAACTCCCTAGAACTTAGATACAAGTCCCTTAAGCACAAAACCATAACTAGGGTTTACAAGTCCCAAAACTAGGTCAAACCTTCCCGAAACTTTCCCACAAGCTACCATCAATTAGTATAAGCCTCATAGGACTTAATCTTAGTTCTTAAACACTCATAGGACCCTAATCTAGGCACAAAACCTTAGGCTAGACCTTAATCTTTCACTAGACAAAACTAGGTCAAAACTAAAACAAAACTAGTTAAAACCTAACCAAAGCACCTCAAGCTCCTCAACCTAGCACCCTAGTAGCTTAATCACCTTAAGCTAGTACCCTATCACCTCCCTAAGCAAGCACACAAGGAGGTGATGCACCTCCTTGTCACCTTCTTGCTCGCTAGACTCACCACCACCACAACCGGCCTAGGGCAACCCCCTAGATAGTGTTAGCTGCTCATTATCACCTCTTTAGGCTTCATTAGTCAGCCCTAGCTCAGCTTACTCAGCCCCCCTCCTCGCCACCTCTACCCCTTTTTCTTGCTTGACAATGCAAACGCACCCTATAAATACCCACCAAACCTCTCCATTTCACTTCACCCCTCTCCTCTCTTCTCTATCACTCATATTCTGTAGTAGTAAGTCCCTAGATCCCTTAGGAGTCGAGTACAAGAGCCCTAGATACTAGTCGAGTTCCATTTCTAGTCGAAAACCCTAGTTTGTCACGTTAAGCCTTCCACGACCTAGATAAGCCTAAACTTTGATCCTAATAGTCTTAGTACTGACCTAAGATAGTTATAGGAAGCCTTAGAACCCTTGCATGAACCTTGAACCTTTTCATTTTAAAGTTTTCATTTAGAAACCCTAATTTTGGAAAAATACATGTTTATATGCTAAATTGCCTTAAATTGTGCTATAATCTGATTTAGGAGACTTAGTTAAGTATATATTAGTTAAACATAAGCTAGGAAACTATTTTGTTACATTAGAATATAGTTTACATAAAGTTAGGACTAGTTTTGCAAAAGTTTTCATGCATAGGGGTATATATGGTAACTTTCTGAAAATACTAAGTCTAAAGGCTATTTTTGACATAACTTAGTAGTATAAAGTATAAGGACCCTTTTTGCAAAGTTCTAGAACCCTAGGATAGAAAATAAAACAAGTTAGAAACATATAAGGACTAATTTTGCAAATACTATTAAATTAAGGGTATAAATGGTAAATATAGGAAATTAGTATAGTTTAGGGACTATTTCTGCCATTTCTCTAAAATATATAAGTATAGGGACTAGTTATGTGAAGTATAGATAGTTAAATACTTAATATATAAGTTTACGGTAGAAATTATAAATATGTGAAACTTGAAGGGTATAAACGGACTATTTTCATATAAATAATAAAAACCTATTTTTACTTAAAATATAACACAATAGTAGGGAGCTTCATGTGAGGAGTTTCATTTGGGTAATTGTTTTGACGAGTTTGCTGGGTTTACGAATTAAAGTGCTCTGGCTCCTTAAACGTTTACTACATAACTTCTGAATTATGATGGCCAGAACGGTGTTATGTATACCTAAATGATAATAATAACATAACTCAATAGTAGGGAGCTTTGTGTGAGGAGTTATATACTTCTGAATTATGATGGCCCGAACGTTATTATGTTGGCAGCATAATACAATAGTAGGTAGCTTCATGTGAGGAGTTATACTTCTGAATTACAATGGCCCGAACGGTGTTATGTTATAACTAAATCTAGAAACCCTAAGTGTAATTACTTGAAAACCTAGAAACTAAGGACTTGACATACACGTACCTACACTACCCCCAGGATACGTGAGTCAGCCGTCTAAACCCCTATATCACTTGCCTTAGACCCATGTGAGTTTCCATAGCCTCACTTTTAAATGCTTCAAACTCTGTGAGGGGGATACATGCTTTAAACCGAATACAAGTCTTTTTCTTTGGTTGTTGCACGAGTGTTACTTTCTGCCACCATTACATAACTAAATTCATGAGCCATAATCACTTGCGAGTGAACGCGAGTATAGTTGATAGTATCTATTGGAGTTTGATAACTCCTGTTGGTTTGCCATAGCCGGGCCACCAATAAGTACTATACTTGAAACCCCTAAGGATTAACTTTGGCAAGTTATCCTTATTGTCCCCTCATGGTTTGGTCTGCAGACCCCATGACCCGGACTGTTAACGTGCCGTTTCATGAGCTTAGTGCAACATACCCTTCTCTTTCATAATTTTTTCTACTGGGTTTAAGCTGAACCATGTGGAGCTTGTATTCACACTATCTCTACTTAAACCTATGACTTTCACTCAACTTTAGTGTTGACCTTTAAGCATGTTATCTTAGGTATATAAGCCCTTTAGGAACCCATGGCACGGAGTGGCACTGGACACGAGGACATCCATAATAGTTATCATTCACCTACTAATAACATAAACAAAACGTATCTTAGGGACCTCTCTTTTGGTAAAAGAATAACTTTTACTGTAAAACTCTGAAAAAATAAATGAATGATAACACTTTTTTCAAAAACGTCTTTTTTGTCGTTTTCTATATCATGTCTTTGTTCCAAAATGTGGTACCCCAGATCTATATTCCGCTGTGATCTGTCAAAAATAGGGGTGTTACAGTCTCCACATTTAAATAACCTTTATTTAGGCACACATATATAAGGTTATGTTTTACAGTATTGGATCAGTAGTTGGACTATGTTCATTGTTTCTTGACATCACATTTATCCTTTCCATTGTAGTTAATCATTTTCAAAATAAAGTCGCTAACCCTTTTGTGTCGCAAGCAAGTCAAATAGCTCTCGATGGAAATTTAGGACTTTTATATTTTGTTTGTTCTGTGTGTTGTAATCGATATGCTCCAAGCATATTGCTTGTTGTAATGATGATTTGTTTGTGCTAAAATTAGTTATCTTTGCTTGTTCTAAAATTTTCTTGCTACGTTTGTTAGATTTATGCCTTGTGCCATTAACTTTTTTTTTGTAGCAACGATTACCATAGCTCTATTCCTTGGTGCCCTCGAATGAAGGGGAGTAAACATCAAGGGGAGCTTTCGTCCCGTCTAATTTTCATTTATGAAACTAGTCGGCATAACCTTTTTGATTCTACAAAAAGGGGAGAAGTGGATATAAACTCACTAAATACTTGTCTAAAATTAATTTTTGATTTAATGAGTTTAGATTTTGTAATCATCAAAAAAGGGGGAGATTGTTGATATAATTAATGCCTAAAAACGTTATTAATATCCTTCGATATCTCTACGTTTTAATAATCACAAAATGTAAAATCATTAAACGCAAAGATTAGTACGTAAACAAGTATTTAGTTGTAAATATTCATTTCAACAACTTAATCACTTAATGTATGAATAAACAAAATGTTTAATGCATTTTATGATCAAAGGAACATTTTCTTAATCACTAGAATTTTTATAAAATGTCACAAACATTTAATATCTTTTACAAAATCATTTTTGGTAATTAAAGAAATATGTTTAATCCATAATAAATATATGAATTTAATTTTCAACCAAAAATGGTAAAAATGTTCCAGAAAAACCTTCCCCAGTAAAAGACAAAGTTTATAGCCATTACAGGGGGCGGCCTCGCTCCTCCACCTATAATTTTTGCCTATAAATACTGGCCAATCCCTGGATTTTTTCCTAACCTTTTGTACTCCAAACTTTCTGTTCTAAATCTCCATTCATATCTTTCTAAATCCTTTGATCATCTAATCATAAGCTTTTCTTTCCAAGTGATCCAAGCTTCATCCATTCAAGTGCAAAAGAAGAATACTTCTATCCTTCAAGAAAAGAAGTATTACCACTTTGTGTGATCCACTCACTCAAGTTGTTGGTCTATCACTCTTTGTAAATTATTCATTATAAGGAGTGTATATTAGTTAGATAGGTGTGAACATAAGTGCTTAGATTAGTAAGGTGTGTAAGTAGTGAAGGTGTGTAGAAGTTCTGAAGTTGTGAAGGTACGAAGAAGTTGTGAAGTAGTGAAAAAGTTGTAAAGGTGTGAAGAAGTTGTGAAGAAGTTGTGAAGTCGTGAAGAATTCGTGAAGTCGTGAAGAAGTCATGTAGTAGTTGTGAGATTGGTTCTAGCTAGGATTAGAACTCGACATTTAGCTTAGTGTCGTTAATTGGTGTAAGTAATGGTGTGTAAGGTTTTCTCCGCCATAAGAGGGCTTATTGACATAGTAAAGAGAATTTTCGAGTTAGGTGCTCGGGGTAGTGGAGTAGGGCGAAGAGGTGCTTCGTAGCCGAACCACTATAAATTCTTTGTGTCGCGGTTTGATCTTTCCATCCCTCATCTCTCATTTACTTATTATATTTATATTTTTATTATTAGTCATACTTAGATATAGTTGTTCATATTGTTCAAGATTTGAATTCACATAAATTCGAATCAAAGCTTTAAAAAAAATAAACAAAGTTTTCATAATAAATTTTGAAAAAGACGTAAAACTATTCAACCCCCCTTCTAGTTTTCCACAAAATGATTCACAAGACACTTGCCCTTGCTAAGTTCCATCTTGCACAAGATTAAGACACCTATCCTTACTTAGCAAGCAAGAATGGTTAGTCATGCAATCTATCACCTCCTCATGAGGCTATATAAGGCCTCCCTTGGTCTTCTCATTTTGACGCCGATATACAACTAACACACACACATTTCATTTTGATCTTTACTTCAAGAATTGAAGCTACAAAGTGCTCTCCATATAAAGTTACACAAACCTTGGTGATCTCTCTTGAGTTTAAAT
Source organism: Artemisia argyi (assembly GCA_030686995.1). Classification (NCBI taxonomy): domain Eukaryota; kingdom Viridiplantae; phylum Streptophyta; class Magnoliopsida; order Asterales; family Asteraceae; genus Artemisia; species Artemisia argyi. Next base: position 67,913,121 of record CM060676.1, on the reverse strand, counting down.
CCACTAAAGTAAGCAAAGTCTCATTACAAGTCTTGCAAGAGCACAAGAGTGTAGAAGTCTTCTAAAAAGTGGATATTGCTCTAAATCCTAAAATCTAGTCCTTGTTTATCATCTCTTTGAAAGCCAAAAGTTGTATGACCTAGCTCACTCTAATAAACAACTCCATTTTTCTCGTTCATATTCTATACTATATATAGTCATTACATTGATATCATCTTAAAAATCAAGTTTAAACTTATGTTATCTTATGTAAGTAAAACAAGTGAAACTAGTGACTTTATGCTATGAAAATCGACCAAACCAAGTACCCATGACCTTGGGTAATTACCTATAGTTAAAGTAGAACTTACAAGGAAAATATAGCAATTTGAATCACGTAAAATGGACTTACGAGTCAAAAGATACAAAAAGTTAAAATCAAGCCGAAAACTTTAAAAGTTGTTAGAAACTAAGCTGTCCAAAAACTAAAAACGCGATTTTGACCACGTTAGCCGTTAGGGTCCGAATCATCAAAAGTGTAAAATACGAAAGTTGTCCAAAATGATGTTTTACATCAAAATTCGTGAGATTTGGCCTTAAAACGTAAGATGAGGGATGTGCACATGGGTTGTTTAGTCCCGAAACTTTGATTTTTATCCAAAACATTTTCTTATTTGATCTAGTTCTCGGACCTGATAATTTACCAAACTTCATTAATAACCTATAAAAATTATTTCCATAAAATAAAAACATGCACTTGACCCTCGGAGTAGTGTTTTCTCAAATGACAAGGAATATGACCAAAAACTTGTTTTTATGTCATTTTCAAAACTTATAAATTTTATAACTGATGCGTGGAATTGCACCCTCGCAAAAGGTTTTACCTCTCAAGGGATCTTGAGAAGCTTGCAATCCCCACCAGGCAGTGTACCTGTTCGTTGTAATATAGTATAGTGACAAGTACCGGGGTATTGATCGTCCAACTCAGAATAGCGTTCGCTAGGATTAAAAAGTCTACTAAACTAGGACTAAATGTGAGGGATGATTCTTTTTATATTTTTATATTTTTATAAAAGCAAGTAAAATCTCGGGTTTTGAAAGAGTGGGCTGAATTAGTTGCTAGTCAACTAACCCAATAAACTAAAGATGCAATCAAAATAAAATAAATAAACTAAAACTAATTTGTGGTGTGAACAATAATAAGAGAAAATGTGTTTACTTAGATTTCATTACTCCCTAGATATCTTTTACCGGTTGATTAGCTTGTTACAATTGCATGGATAACGGGTTATATTCCTTAATACTATTCGTAGGGCCGTATACGAAATTCCCTAACTCTATAAGCTCCTACTTCACTCCTATGTCGAGCCGACTAAAAGCTCCTAACATGGGATAACTAGAATTCGCTCATGCATTAAATACAACCATAAATCATAGTACACCTCCGATCATGTTTCTTAAAATGTTCAAGCAAGTTACCAATTGGAAGTCTGCCAGTTTTCTTAAGCCTAACATCGAATACAATCATCCACAACAATTATAAACAAACCATCAACCAATAATCAACATCTAGGTTTCATTACATCTAAGCAAACACAATAAAAACCTAGCCTAGCATTTTAAAAAGAAGAGAAGCATAAGATAGAATCACACAACACATAGACATATTGTATGATTATTGGAAAACTTATCTTCAATTGAACATGGATGGAACAAGGGTTGAAACCCTTATTATCACAGAAAATTCGTCTAGGGTTATACGAAGAAGCTCTCTAAAAAGTTCCACACTTAATGAATGAAAATTAGAAAACTATATATAGATTTTACACCTTGACGGCGTCACGTTTTAACTTGTGACGCCATCAACTCGCCGCCAAGATAAAATTTGTATTGCCTAGATCCACTTCTGACGCCGTCATGTGTAATATTACTCTGGGCCATCACATGTATTTTGACCCTGACGGCCTTGGTGATGCCGTCAGGCCAAATAGCCTTGAAAATGCTCTGGGCCGTCATGTGTATTTTCCACATCCACCTCTTCTGCCACTCTTGACGCCGTCACTTGCGTTGCTTTGACGCCGTCAGGTACTTTTCTCAGCAAGGATTTTGAGACTTTGTCATTTTCTTCACTTTTTCGCTCCAAAAGCGTCCAAAATGCTTTCTTTTGTAAATTTCCTCTCAAAAGTACCTAAAATGACAAAAGGAACGATTTAGGGCAATAATTGATCAAATAATTACGAATTCGGGCTTAAATGACCCCCCAAAAGCAGTACACTTTTCACCTTATCAAATACCCTTACACTTGAGATTTGCTTGTCCTCAAGCAAATGCGCTTTTATTCTAATCAAAATACAAGTTAGGGTCATTTAACACTAAGATAAAAGTAATTACAACAAATAATCGTTTCACTTAAAACCAAAAAAAAGCACGGAGGTTATACACTAGCACCTCACAAATAGTGTTTAGATACTCACATCTCTCGGGTGTAATAAAGTATATATCACAATAAGGAAATGGAAAACATCTCTCACTACCTGTCATAGCAAATAGATTACCATAGGCTTGGTAAAGGATCAAACCTCCACCACTTGGCGTAAGCACCTAAGATAAACTATCAAAGAGGTCTTTTAAAGGGTTATAACATGAGGTGTAGGGATATGGTAAACACGGTTTTGTTGGATAAAGGCAATATTTACTGGTGGCGAGTTAATCATCTTGGTTAATTACATGTATAGCATGGAGTTGCTAAGCCAAGACTCGACTCGACTTAAGCTAATGAATCAAAAATAACAAAAAACATAAAACAAACATAGAATGAAACGGGATGGTAGTCCGTATGTTTTTCTCTTTTTCTTTTTCTATTTTTTTTCTTTTTCTTGATTTTATTTATTTGATTTTTTTTTTGCGTACACTCTTACCCTACCATCCAAAATAATACATCATAGGGGATTTGCATTCCACTTACATTTGAACTTTTACATACTTTACAATCAACTATTCTAATGACTCGAATTAAGATAATCAAAACACTTGGAGTACTTTTAAAATTAACGTACATATGGGGGTAATATAAGATGTTCTTCCCCATTACTCCATAACACAAGTACTTTACCCATGAGTCCCAATCGTCCCAAAATAATATGTACAAGATATGACTCGACTTAGCAATCATGTAATCGATTAGACAATTAACTAAAGGTTTAAACAAATAACAATAATGTACTAAAGATGAGTGCATACACGGAAGGCTAAGGCGATTTGGTTGTACATTTGGGTGGATTGTTAACAAATTCCATCTTTAAGTAAGATGCTTAAAGTTAGAAACGAAAAGATAGGCTCGGAGGAGTGTACTAGGGGTATCGTGTACTAAAAATGAGTACAACGCAAAGGTGTGGGAAAATTAATTGACTTTACTAGTCAAGATAATTGACTTAAATGGTTAAGTAATTATGATACGGGTTTAACACAAGGGTGATCCTAATTCCTCTTATCATGTAGTAAATCCTACTACACGAATGTAGTCTCACTAGCGGTCTCGGGATGCATCACTAACACAAGTTCTAGAATCTAAATACTACCGGTACACTCATAAGCACTAATAATGAATGTTTTTCCTAACAAATCTAAAGGCGAACCTCACATATTTGGGTGGAAAAATTTTCTGAGTGGTACGGTTTTTGTGCTAGTTATACAACTCCTATCCATGAGACGCTCATTAAGGCTAAAGCTTCACTCCTAAATGTTGTAAAAAAATTTAAATTTTGAGCTAAAATTGCCCTAACAAGTATTTCTCCTAGTTTTATTACACACCTATGATATGTGGGAATTGCACCCTCGCAACAGGTTTTACCTCTCAAGGGATCTTGAGAAGCTTACTAATACAATCAAAATAAAATAAGAAAAATGAAAATAAAACTATTATACTAATGTGGTGGAAACAATAATGAGGAAAGTTGTGTTTACTTAGATTTCATTACTCCCTAGATATCTTTTACAGGTTGATTAGCTTGTTACAATTGCATGGATGACGGGTCATATTCCTTAATACTAGTCGTAGGGCCGTGTAAAATATTCCCTAACTCTATAAGGTCCTACTTAACTCCTATGTCGAGCCGTTAGAAGCTCCTAACATGGGATCATTAGAATTCTCTTACGCATTAAATACAACCAAAAATCGTAGTACACCTCCGATCATGTTTCTTAAGACGTTCAAGCAAGTTACCAATGGAAGTCTGTCAGTTTTCTTAAGCCTAACATCGAATACAATCATCCGTAACAATTATAAACAAACAATCAACCCATAATCAACATCTAGGTTTCACTACATCTAAGCAAACACAAGAAAGATCTAGCCTAGCACGTTAAAGAGAAGACAAGCGTAAGATATAATCAATCAACACATAGACATATTGAATGATTTTAATGAATACTTATCTTCAATTAAACATGGAAGAATCAAGGGGTTGAAACCCTTGAAAAGCTGATAAAATTCGTCTAGGGTTTATTCCCTCAAAGTTGCACACTAATGAATGAAAATTGGAAAACTATATATATAGTTTACATCTTGATGGCGTATTGCCTAGATAAAATCATATTGCCTAGATCTAATTGTGACGCCATCATGTAGGAAATTACTCTGGGCCGTCACTAGTATTTGGACCCTGACGTCCTTGGTGACGCCATAAGGCCATAAGCTTGAAAACTTTCAGGGCCGTCACGTTATAAGTTCCACATCCACCTCCTTTGTAACTCTTGACGCCGTCACGTGTAAAAGCTTGACGTCGTTAGGTACTGTTCCAGCAAGGAAAATTGAGACTTTGTTGTTTTCTTCACTTTTATGCTCCAAAAACGTCCAAAATGCTTCATTTTCCAGATTTCTCTCCAAAAGTACCTAAAATGACAAAAGGAACGATTTAGGGCAATATTTGATCAAATAATCTTGAATTCGGGCTTAAATGACCCCTTAAAAGCGGTACACTTTTCGCCTCATCAAATACCCTTACACTTGAGATTTGCTTGTCCTCAAGCAAATGCGCTTTTATTCTAATCAAAATACAAGTTAGGGGTCATTTAACACTAATATAAAAGTAATTACAACAAATAATCGTTCCACTAAAAACCAAAAGCAAGCACGGAGGTCATACACTACCACCTCAAAAATAGTGTTTAGATACTCACATCTCTTGGGTGTAATAAAATATATATCACAATATGGAAATGGAAAATATCTCTCACTACCTGTCATAGCAAATAGATTACCATAGGCTTGGGAAAGGATCAAACCTCCACCACTTGGCGTAAGCACCTAGGATAAACTATCAAAGAGGTCTTTTAAAGGGTTATAACGTTAGGTGTACGGATATGGAAAACACGGTTTTGTTGGATAAAGGCAATATTTACTGGTGGCGAGTTAATCATCTTGGTTAATTACATGTACAATATGGCGTTACTAAGCCAAGACTCGACTCGACTTAAGCTAATAAATCAGAAATAACAAAATCATAAAACAAACATAGAATGAAACATGATGGTAGTCCGTATGTTTTCCTCACTCTTTTTTTTTTTTTTTTTTTTTTGCATACACTCTTACCCTATCATCCAAAATAATACATCATAGGGAATGTACATTCCCCTTATATTTGAATTTTTACATACTTTACAATAAACTACTCTAATGACTCGAATCAAGATAATCAAAACACTTGGAGTACTTTTTAAGATTAACGCACATATGGGGGTAATAATTTGATGTTCTTCCCCATTACTCCATAACACAAGTACTTTACCCATGAGTCCCAATCGTCCCAAAACAATATGTACAAGATATGACTCGACTTAGCAACCATGTAATCAATCAGATAATTAACTAAGGGTTTAAACATGTAACAATAATACACTAAAGATGAGTGCATACACGGAAGGTTAAGGCGATTTGGGTGTACATTTGGGTGGGTTGTAACAAATTCTCCCTTTAAGTAAAATGCTTAAAGTTAGAAACGAAAAGATAGGCTCGGAGGGGTGTACTAGGGGTTTCGTGTACTAAAAATGAGTACAACGCTAAGGTGTGGGAAGAATTAATTGACTTAACTAGTCAAGTAATATGACTTAAATGGTCAAGTAATTATGATACGGGTTTAAACACATGGGTGATCCTAATGCCTCTTATCATGTAGTAAATCCTACTACACGAATGTAGTCTCACTAGCGGTCTCGGGATGCATCACTAACGCAAGTTCTAGAATCTAAATGCTACCGGTACACTCATAAGCACTAGTAATGAATGCTTTTCCTATCAAATCTAAAGGCGAACCTCACATATTTGGGTGGAAAATTTTTCTGAATGGTACGGTTTTGTGCTATTCATACGACTCCTATCCATTAGACGCTTGTTAAGGCTAAAGTTTCACTCCTAAATGTTGTAAAAAAATTTAAATTTGGCGCTAAAATTACACTAACAAGTATTTCTCTCACTTTTATTATACACCTACCATCGAACAAACAAACTCAAGTGCAATAGTATCCTATAAGTTATCATCATTTACCTTCCCCTTACACTTAGGATGAACATTGTCCCCAATGTTCAATTAAAGGATGTAAAAGTAAAGTAGATAAAAGAATGAAAACAAATACTCCCCTGATTCGTTCGGTGTAGATAGTGTGTTAACAAGGTTAGATCTTCCTCCAAGAAAATGAACGTCCAAAACTTCCCTTCCAGAAATATAAATCATCTTCTTGTCATACATAACCTGTTAAACCCGAGAAAACAATCAAGGCAACCTCGCGTCAAATCGGCAGCAATCTATATATACTAACAAATCCTAGAAAGCAATTTAAGATATAATGCTTGTGGAATGAATATTTGCAGATTTCCTGGAGTTTATAAAACTAAAGAATCAACAAAAACTTTTAAGACTCCGTTAGAAAAACAAAACTCGCAAAATTTCCAGAATTTTACACGTGACGCCGTCTGGTGTTAAACCCTGACACCGTCAGAAGTGACCTGCAGAAATCTTTATGTTAAGTTTCCGGAAAATTTCTGGAAAAACTTATGTCCTACTTCCTGGAAAATCCTGCGAAACATCATTATGACTCGATACAATCATTTGACTCTAAAAATACTAATATACACGTTCATTTATTATTGTGGCGAATCATGACCATTTTCGTTCTTAGAAACAAATTTGGGGTTTCCCCTTACGCTAGGATTAGAAAGCCTACTAAACTAGGTCATGACCATTTTATATGCGGGAATTGCGCCCTCGCAACAGGTTTTACCTCTCAAGGGATCTTGAGAAGCTTACAACCCCCACCAGGCAGTGTACCTGATCGTTGTAGTATAGTATAGTGACAAGTACCGGGGGATTGATCGTTCAACTCAGGAATAGTGTCTCTAGGATTAGAAAGCCTACTAAACTAGGTCTAGAGGTGAGGGATGATTCTTTTTTTATTTTTATATTTTATAGAAAGCAAGTAAAACCTCGGGTTTTGGAGGAGTGGGCGGAATTAGTTACTAGCCAACTAAGCCAATTAACTACTAATACAATCAAAATAAAATAAGAAAAATGAAAATAAAACTATTATACTAATGTGGTGGAAACAATAATGAGGAAAGTTGTGTTTACGTAGATTTCATTACTCCCTAGATATTTTTTACAGGTTGATTAGCTTGTTACAATTGCATGGATGACGGGTCATATTCCTTAATACTAGTCGTAGGGCCGTGTAAAATATTCCTTAACTCTATAAGGTCCTACTTCAGTCCTATGTCGAGCCGTTAGAAGCTTCTAACATGGGATCATTAGAATTCTCTTACGCATTAAATACAACCAAAAATCGTAGTACACCTCCGATCATGTTTCTTAAGACGTTCAAGCAAGTTACCAATGGAAGTCTGCCAGTTTTCTTAAGCCTAACATCGAATACAATCATTCGTAACAATTATAAACAAACAATCAACCCATAATCAACATCTAGGTTTCACTACATCTAAGCAAACACAAGAAAGATCTAGCCTAGCATGTTAAAGAGAAGAAAAGCGTAAGATATAATCAAACAACACATAGACATATTGAATGATTTGAATAAATACTTATTTTCAATTGAACATGGAAGAATCAAGGGGTTGAAACCCTTGAAAAGCTGATAAAATTCATCTAGGGTTTATTCCCTCAAAGTTGCACACTAATGAATGAAAATTGGAAAACTATATATAGAGTTTACATCTTGACGGCGTCATGTATTAAATTGTGACGCCGTCAACTCGCCGCCATGATAAAATCATATTGCCTAGATTCAATTGTGAAGCCGTCATGTAGGAAATTACTCTGGGCCGTCACTAGTATTTGGACCCTGACGGCCTTGGTAACGCCGTCAGGCGATTTAGTCGTTTTTAGTACAAGGTTTGTTTTTCTGAAGAAATACTCGTGAAAGTATTTCCCGGGCCGTTCTCCCAACGAAAGTTGAATGGAATCTCGAATATCGATTCGTCAACCGTGTAGTGAAAAGTGAATAGTGAAAACTGATGGTGAAATTCGAATTATGAAAAGAAATGATGAAATAAGCAAAAAATACAAGCTAAGTATGGACAAATATCTAAAATGTAAAAACGGAAATGCAAACGCAATTTTTAAACGTAATGTACGAAATAAAACACGACTTGTATACTAAAAATGATCCTACAAATGTGAAACAAATTTCTAAAAATCTTAAACTATTAAAAAGAATTTTCAGAAAAAGAAAAATATTTTTATGGCTTTTTATTTATTTTCTATGATTTACTTCCTATTTATTGAATTAAAAGTGATTAAAAATAAAAGAAAATGGGAAAAATAATGGGAAAATTATACAATCTAATCTGAAAAATCTAAAATATTATAAAAGAATTATCTAAAATATTTTTTTGTATTTTTTAAAGCTTTTCTGATTTTTTTATTGATTTTTGTATATTAAAAATGATTATAAATGAAAAAAAAATTAAGAAAAATAGTAAATCAATTTAGAAAAATATGAAAAAATTATAGAAAATCTAGAATATTATGAAAAGCTTGCAGAAAAATTTTGAAAAGAAAAAGATAAGAAGAAGTGCTTATTTGTGCAAAAACAGCTTATTAATAAGCACTTGCCACAAAACTGATTAAAGCTAAAAACACAGATGTAATGTACTCAAATAAGCTCAAGTCATGAGAAGCATAAAAACAAAGAATAAAAGCAATAAGCAGTATGAATAAGCAACTTGAATAAGCAAAACATTACAGTAATAAGCCAGTTGATACAAAACCATATATAACACCTGAACTAATATCAAAATCCTCAGGAAACTCAAATAAGCACAAGTATTAACCTATATCTGATCTTGTGAAGATGAAGTGATGGTACAGTAATGGAACGTGCATAGCAGGTTCTAAAGTTCTAATTTGAAGACAAAAATAAGCTAAGGTCTAAAACTAAATTAAGCCAAAAAATATTAAAAACAACTAAACAAGCAACAACGACTAATAAGTAGAACTAGGTAAGCAAATAAGCACAATCCAAGAGCAAATACCAAAAAAAATAGCTGATGCAAAACAGTCTCACAAGCCTACTTGCAGCCCTAAACATAAGCTCTTAATAAGCTGGAATGACCACAAAAAGCTATAAACTATAAAGCTCATACTAAGAACTACTAGTGTTCTAAAAATTAGACATATGGAATTAATCAATAAGCAGAAATGGAGCTGAGAAAACAGTGGGATGAGACAGGTACTAGACAAGTTTCGACTAGCAATTAGCAGGCTAAGAAAAAGTAAGAGAATAAATTCTAACATGAAATCTAAACTCAGAAATTAAAACATGAAGCTACAACTTATCTCTAAACCACTTATTAAGCAAATTGAACAAGTAAAAACAGAAATAAGCTGAGAAACAAGCTATTATGAACAGCAATGTGGTGGTGCAGGGCATGCTGAATCAGTGGTTTTAAACATGGAGTTTTGACCTTAAAAGTCAAGGTACCAGATACTACCAAGATTGAATATCTTATTTGTCACTAGTTTAAAGCAATAGTAACAACTAAAAGGCCTAAAGCAAGAGTCTATCCTATCTAATTATGCAAATCAGTGATGAACTAGAATTTATTAGATAACTGCATGAAATGCTTTAAGTCTGAGCAAGCGTGCACAAAGTAACTTCAAATAATCAACACAAACTTCTAGTAACTAGCAGATCCAAACACCTCTATATAAGCATTAAACACTACAAATTGCAATTATAAAACTATACCTACTGATTTTAACACTTAAATCACCTCAGACAGGATCAATCTCAATCACTAATCACTAATAGAGACAGTGTCAACACAGATCAAGAACAAAAATCCATCACAAGTCAATTCCACAGATCTACTAAAACTATACAATCACATACTTAGATTCAATTCAGTATACTAAAATGATCTCACAAACTGACATACACTAAAACTACGGTAATATTATCAATTAACAACTAATAGAACAGTAACATAAACTAGAATAGGTCTATACTATCAAATGAATAAAGTGCTAAAACAAATGAAACTGAAATCCTTACTATGAACCAAGACCATACTGCATAGGGATATACTCCACAGTAGCCTATCTTTAAGATAGGCTTATAACACCTCTGAATCACCATAAACCACCATGAACATCATCACTATACCCAGAATCATCTTGATTCTGTCTCGTTGACTTTTATTGACCCGAAGTTTTTTAACAATTTAAGCAGAAACTAAGAATGAAGCTCAGTACAAGCTATGAATTAGATGATATAAGCTTGGAAAAACAGTGAATGAAAGCTTTAAAACAGTTTTAAAACAATAAAATGCTTAGAATGTAAATGGGACAAGAAATTTAAATGGAAAACTTAATATTGCGTTATACTAAAAAATTCGAATTACAAATCTTTCAGTAATTGAAAGGCTGATAACAAACTAAAGCTACTCCTACTCTATATTATAGCTACTCCTACTCCTAGCTAACAAGACCAATTGTGAGGAAAATGCTCTCTATTTATAGGAAATGTGAAGGTGAGGAGTGAGGAGCCTTAGAAATGTCCAGAAGCTATCATATCATCCCTTAGATCATCTGTGTTTCTTCAAATTCATCAGGACCCTTGGATGAAAAGTTGTGATGTGTTCAGCCCAATGGGAGTGCTCTAAATATCCATGTTGGCAATCCTCATGCTTCATACTCTCTGTCCTTGCCAGATGAATCCAATGATAGAAGATTGACGTATTCCCACCAATTAGACTTTGCCACATGTCCACGTGACTCAAGTGTACACGGATTTTATTCACTGACATGACCCGTGCACGTGGAACACCTTCTAGAAGCTCTATGACTAGTTAATTATTGGTTCATTGTGGTAATTTTATTGGGAGAGGGGCAATTGGAATCTTGGTAAAATTAGGGTTCTTGGAAAGTTTGGGGAAAGAGGTACGGGGTCTAATTAGGGGCGGGTAAAATATATTTGGTTATTTTACTCAGGTTTGACTAAGGTGAATGGATTTTGACCGTGAGATAGTTGGGCCGGGTAAAGGATTTTAGGGAGTGGGCTAGTTACTTTGGTGATGTGAGAAATGGGCTTTGGTCTATGGATTTGTAAATTGGACTTATGACAAGGACCAACTTTGCACTTTCTAATTTTAAAGGAACCAAAAGTGTAAATTTCCTCAAGTGACTTTCTTTGACATTTTGTGATTCTTTAAGGACTATTGTTGTCACTTTGAGCTTGATAAGGATAAATGCTTGAAAAATGCTCCCCGGCTCTGGATTTTGACACTCTTTCCAATCCCCGTGCTTGTGTTTGTCGTTTTTGGCTCGTTTTTGTCCATTTCTACAATATCCGCACCTGCACATTAAAAAACGCAAAAACACAACAAATTTGGCATAATTAGTTTGTTTTTGGTCTTTTAGGTCCGGTTTTAGTCGAATAAAAGGTGTGTAAATTAATACACACCAAAATCCCCCAGACTAAAGTATTGCCGTGTCCTCACGCAATGTGATCAATTCACGCTTTTGAGATAAATAATTTCGATACTCTTTCTACTAACTTTGAAAAGTAGCAAGGAGGTTCAAAAGAGATTACAAAGTCATTTATTCCCGTAAACGCTCCATTTTCCAAAATTTTTCCTTTATTCCACTTTCGCTTTTATTTTTGTACTTTTCATACTTCATACTTGTGACTGTTTGTTGAACTTTCACTATTTTGCAATAATTATTAGGGTCAACGAGTAGAAACACTTCTATTTAAAAAGTGACCATATGGATAAAAATCATCATCCTTGATTTTTCACGAGTCCCCAAACTAAGCGTACAAACGAGATCACAGCTTATCTACAAATTAGATGCTAACACTACTCATAACAGTTACTTGTGGAAACCTCTTACTCCCATGTCCTAAGTTTTGTATCTCAATGTTTTACTTTTGTTGAGAAATGAATTGCTTCATATTTTCTCGTTTCACTATTTTTTAGTCCTATAGTGACACCTAAGTTTAAACGATAAGTAGTTATCTATTTTCTCTTAAGAACCACTGCAATAGAAATTCGGTCCACATCAAGGAATTTTGGTACATACAATATCATAAATATAAGTTGCGGAGTACTACACGTGCACCTCATGTGTCCAATTCAGAATTACACACATGCACCTCACGCGCCAACAACTTATTTACATTCAAACTTTTATTCATCATAACTTTCAACTTTCATTTTTTTTTTTGACTTTTCACTTTTTTCACTTTTTTCATATTTTTCATACTTTTCACTTTTTCTTTCTTGACTTTTCTCATAACATCAATGGAAGCTTATCGGGTAGCTCCAAAACCACATAGATAATCAACTTTTGACTTTTGATTTTTTTAATTTTGCTCTTATTTTTGATGTTCCTTGATATGTACCCAACTTATAAAGCAAAAATTCTCTTAAGAAAACAAAGAACTAAATATTATTCAAACCGAAATACCATTAATTAATCTAGAACATCTATTATATATGGGTGACGTATCTTATGGGAGTAAAAAGCCACAAGTACCTCTCATGAGCTCTAAAGAGAACCACTACTCCACGTTTAACATCTAACTTCTAAATAAACTCTATCATTTCTCGCTCTTCGCAATTTAAGATTCCAAGTAATGAAACCTGCGAATACTTAGCCGATAATCAGCCACGCATATATAAAGTCAGTTACGGAAACTTGCAAATTCTAGAAGAAGAATTTGCGTTTTCTAGCTCCTGATGTAAAAGACTAGCGAAAGCTTTTAAGCTGCGCATGTATAAAGTCAAGTACAGGAACTTGCAGATTCTTAAGAAAGAATTCGCATTTTATAGCTCCTGGTGTACAAAACTAGCACAAGCTTATATGATTATCATTGGTTAAGGGAACAAGCTAGGGCTCAACACGCCCGGTCAAGTCTAAATATTTATTCCTACTCTCGGCAGCAAGAAAGTCAACAAGGTGTCAAAACACTTATTCAAACTTTATTATATTTTTGCACAACTTTTTCAACTTTTCACATCTTTCTGTACTTTTCCATGACTTTTTCATTGATTTTTCTTCAAAATTTTTGAAATTTTCCAAATTTTTCATTTTTTAAGGAAAAACGGAGTTGCGTGAGTTCACAGCAAAGTGCAAGGCAAAAAATCAGATCGAAAGATCACCCCCCCCCCCAGACTAAAATGAAACATTGTCCTCAATGTTTAAAAGGTAAGGGTTCTGCTACATAAATCTAAGGCTGTTTATTAATTATGCTAAAAGATAAATGTTAGTCGATAAGATTATGATATATGGATAAGCAACGAATGATGAAACTCGAGTGGAGACAAAACAACGAGCACGAGAGTCTTCATTATTTGGCAAATCCTGGACATTCACAAACAACAACAAAACACGAGAATATGGAAGAGGTAGCCCTCCTCACGTCACATTAGAAAGAAAATAGAAATTTAAGAAGATGAATAGATAAGCATGGGGTGCCTCCCACGAAGCGCTTATTTTTGTTCACCGAGTCACATGAGCTTGACTCGATCCCCGAATTAATTCGTCCTTGGGGAGAGCAGATGGAACGGACACCAGGCACAAAATACGGAGATGCCGGGGTCAAAGACGGTATCCTCACTCCCGGTGGAGTGGAAAAGTGAAGAAATGATGGGATAAGTAAAAAATGGTTGAAACACCCAGATGATAAAAGCAAAATCAAGTTTAGAATCACGGGTGGGTTGGGTGGGTAAAATATCAAGCATAGGGATATCTTGTTCATAAGTCTCGTCCACCACTCCAAAAATATCTTCATTCGTATCTTATTCAAAATCTACATCGGGTGGTTTCGCCGGTGGACGAGAAGATGATAAATTGAAAAGAGATGAATCAGCATTGGTATTATCATGTATTTCTTCAAAAATATTACTTCGAAGGCTATTCTCGTCATTCTCAATACCCGGTGGTATCAAGTCATCCGCAGCAAGAAATTGATCAACATCCTCTAAAAGAGGGTCACGTGTCGGATTATCGAAAATAAGCATAGAATTAATCTCAAAATCAAAACACTCATAATCCGGAAGACAGATATCAGCATGAATAGTGGGATTGCCACTACTCGTCTCTTCAAATCGAAAAATTTCAAGCTCGGGTAAGAAATCACTATCTGTAACGGGAATAGGAGAAGAAATCAGAGGAACATTCAATGCCTCGATCTTAGAAATGAGAAGATTGATATTCAATAATTTTTCACGAAGAGCTTCATCTTGGATTTCCGTTTCAATATCTTCATCATTCTCTTCTTCTAAGCTGACGAGCTCAGAAGGTAATTATAACGACCTAAAATTCGAAATGACATTGAACTTTTAATACGAGCAAAACCTAAAGTCTTTGAGCATTTGACTAAGTTAAACTATATGATACGAAAGTAAAACTACAGAATATGAAATCCTAACCCTAGGCCACCAAATAAACGACACAAACTTATAAACGTCGCTCGCTAGTTATGTCACTAAAGGCCTATTTTGTTTAAGTTGTACCCAATAATCTGGACCGATACATTTTTGTAATTCATACACTGTATCACATGACTACAAGATAAAGTGGACCTAATCTATATCTATTAATATATGTTATACGATTTGCAAATAAGTAGGGATCACTATACCAAAAATATTTGAAAACTTGGAAGAGAAAAGTCAACAAGACTTCCCACAAGACTCGGCTATTTTCAGCCTTTATCTCCCCCGATCTGTTTCTCACCTTCATACGTATATCACACTAATTATCACACACAAAACCCTAAAATATAACACAAAGAATTTGCAGCTCCAAGTGATACGAAGCAAAAGGAAAAAGTGGTAATCGGTTTGGTATACCAGCCTCGTGATAGTTGTGATAGTGGTGATTGAATGTGTTCAAAATTCATGGCAGCCTTGATGTTGCAGTTTTCCTTTCTCTTCGATCTGCCTTTGTTCCAACTGAAGGTAAACATGTCTCCCTATCTTGTCACACTTAAACTATACGACACATAAAATACCACTACTAATCAGGTTCATGTCATACTCTCGTTTGAAATATGGTGTTTACGTGCTGGTCTCATTAATACATGAACATATGAATAAAGAAGATAGTGCCACATGAATTCTTTATAAAACCTTGTGTCGAAATCTGATTATACATATCGTGTTATACTTGTCATATGGAGACTATGTTGTGTCGCGAATTGTGGTGGTTTGACGTAGTGCCTCACGACATCATGTGTCAGATTAAATATTGTCGTTTGTTGTGACTAGGTTGTGTCGTGTCTTAACAACACTTGTATTGACCCCTAGATAACAAATAAAATGCACCATTAAAACCTGTTCAAACAATCGTTTAAAGAAACTTAGAAATCTAGGAGCTAGTAATGAAGGGTGCGAATCGATTTCGGATATTTCTCTGTAATAAGGCCATGCGTAGGAAATAGTATGCATGCATGGAGTCTTTGTGAGTTATATGAAAATATTACAAATTGGCATAGTAATATTCAAAACATGCATGAGCTTTTCTGTTTCGAATTGAAAATAAGCATATAATAAACGTATGCATGCATGTGTTAAGTATCTTGATTCAGTTTTGTGATATGAGTAAACAAGGGTGTCGAAGGTTTTGCTTTCAAAATGAATAAAGAAATTGTCGATTTTAGTCGCGAGTCTCGACCCATGTGGTTTTCGAAATAAATAAGAGTATCACGACTTGTTTTGAAGCGGGAACAAAAGGTTCGAGCTTGGGATGTTTGAACTAGGTTTGTTATTAAGTCGGTTTCGTAATAAAACTAAAGGGTGATTTTGTTAAAAGAAATAAAAATTAAGGTGCATTATAGTTTAAACCCTAAACTTAAGATATTTACACTTGGACCTCAAACTTTGCAATATTGACACTTACGACGATGAACTATTATAAATTGGCACAATTGAACTTTAATCTATAATAATGATTATTTCGAGCATTTTAACCTAATTAATTGTTAATTATTATCTTTATCGGTTAATCATGTTAAATCGGGAAACCTACTAAATCAAGAAATTACTAAATGTGGAAACATACCAATTCGGGAAATCTGCTAAAAATGAAAAGTTACTAAAAATGGAAAGCTGACTAAAACAAGTAATCTGATTTAAAATAGGTTATTAATAATTAGCCGATCATTAATTCGTGTAGATTCGCTGAAGAAGGATGTGACCTCCTATTCTTGTGTTACGATTTCGTTGGCGGTTAAGGTACAGATATTCTACCCTATCTCATTAAGGGTTCTGATCTCATGACTTTTCGATCCTTGACTTTGATTCGTTTGCTATGATATCATTCATTGATATAAGCCTTTGCTATGATCCCTTTGATATGATTCGTTGCTATCCATTTTGTTGATTACCTGATTACTATCTCCTGGTTGAGATTCTGTTTGATTATGATATGATTCGTTTGTTATGGATATGCTTTGTTTGATATGATTAATTTCGTTCTTATGTCCGAGTTTTTATTCTACTCATGGAGGTACCATGGGCGTGTCAGTGATGGCACCACTGGCATGACACTTTCTGGGGAGGTGTGATTGATCCCTGGCATTCCCTTCTATTTGATATATGTGCACTATGGCCAATTAGTTATATATGTGTCCAGTCATGAGCCGGCATGTGTATTTTGTTTGATTCACAGAGTGTATGGATGCATCCTAGGTTCTGTTTTATTTTAAGAAGACAGTGACTGGCTGTACGTGCCTTGTACCCCTTTCACTTCTGGTACAATGGAGTCTGCAGCTCCTTGTACAACTTATGATTTGACGGATATGTGATTATGTGATTTTGAGACCTATTCGAGTGGCTCTGGTAGGTCGGCTCGTGGCTTTCCTATGTTTCGTTGTGTCTATTCGAGTGGCTCTGGTAGACACGCCTTTGTTGATACGTGCTCTTTGATTCTGGTTACTATATGATTCATATTATCACTTGACTCTTCGTACTCATTATTCATTTGACTTATGATATTTGTTCAGTTATCGTTGATCTCTTATGCATTTGACAGATGATATTCGTTTCAGCAGGAGTTATGATTTCCTTTTTCCTATACTTATATATGTTTCGATTACTTGTTTTGTTATATATCTGTTCACTGGGCTTTTTAAGCTTAGCCGCATTTCTTTTCCTGTGGCATGTTTTAGGTTGGAAGCTGGGTTGAGTGAAGAGTGCATAGGAGCTCTTAGTGGATTACCCTGAGGATTAGAAGCCCATTTGCATCTTGATTTGACTTGGTTTGGATTTAGCTTGGATTTGTATTACATACTGTATAGAGTTAGCATTTCATTTGTTTCTTTAGAATACCTTTGTAACTTTATGTTTATAAGTCTTCCGCTTACGTTTGTATGTTCTGATTTGGCACCATTTCTATAATGTAACATTTTGACCCTTGTCGGGTTGGGGTGTTACAGTAATTCGTCCACATATTCGATGTCTCCACAAGATATAGCATCGTCATCGTCAGAATCGGAGAACATCTCAACACGATCATTCGAATTGTCAATTGGAGGTAAATCGCACTCCTCTGCCGTATCAAAAATATATTTTTCAAAGTTGGGTAAAGATTCCTTGAGCTCGGGCTCCAAAGGATCTGACGGCTTATCTTCAACAATCTCGGTCGAAATAGAATCATTAAAAGAAATTCCAACATCTTCCAAAACGGGGTCGCTTCCCTTAACCGGTGTGAGAGAAGGACGGGAAGAGTCGGGGATGATAGATTCAAAAGACGGAGTGGGATTGCCACTCGAAGAATCGATGGCATGTTTACAAAATAATTCTCTTATAATCTGCCTATGCCCCTCCAAGAACAATTCTTCCATGTTTTTGCTTCCATCATCTTCGACGGTTGGAATATTATAAAACTTCCCACGATGATAAACTGAAGACATAAATGAGAATTAAATAGATAGAGGGTGTGAGAAGAAGAATTATACGGATAAGAAGATAAGAAGATTATTTTTGGTTTTTCGTATTATAAAAACAAATCAAAATAAAAGTGAAAATCAAATATGAAAATGAAAAATATTTTTGGATTTTTATTATTTATTGAAAAAAAAATCTCAAACTTTTATTTTCTTTTTTCAAACGTTACGTTAATCGTAATCGTTTCCTTCAAAACTACTTGCAACGAAACGAGAGAAAATAATTTTCCCGCATAATCGGTTGTGGAACTGAAGTAATCCGATAAACAATTAATTTCATGTTTTTCTTATGTTGTAAGGCTTATTTGGTTTACAATGCCCTCCCTTCCACGGGAGAGTCGAGGCTGTAACTTTATTTTTTTTTTTTTTGTATTTTTGTAAACACTTTAGGAAAAGTGTTTTGAATTTTTCAATTTTTATATTTTTATAGAAATATATACAATATAGAGGAAGTCTTATCAAAACACGATTTTTTCAAAACAAATATTCAAAACTCACTTCGACCTTTCCCGGCAGCGGCGCCATTTTGATTTAGTCATTTTTAGTACAAGGTTTGTTTTTCCGAAGAAATACTCGTGAAGTATTTCCCGGTTGTTCTCCCAACGAAAGTTGAATGGAATCTCGAATATCGATTCGTCAACCGTGTAGAGAAAAATGAATAGTGAAAAGTGATGGTGAAATTCAAATTATGAAAAGAATGATGAAATAAGCAAAAGATACAAGCTAAGTATGCACAAATATCTAAAATGTAAAAACAGAAATGCAAACGCAATTTTTAAACGTAACGTACGAAATAAAACGCGACTTGTATACTAAAAATGATCCTACAAATGTGAAACAAATTTCTAAAAATCTTAAACTATTAAAAAGAATTTTAAGAAAAATAAAAATATTTTATGGCTTTTATTTATTTTCTATGATTTATTTCCTATTTATTGAATTAAAAAGTGATTAAAAATAAAAGAAAATGTGAAAAATAATGGGAAAATTATAAAATCTAATATGAAAAATCTAAAATATTATAAAAGAATTATCTAAAATATTTTTTGTATTTTTTAAAGCTTTTTCTGATTTTTTATTGATTTTTGTATATTAAAAATGATTATAAATGAAGAAAAATTAAGAAAAATAGTAAATAAATTCAGAAAATATGAAAAAATTATAGAAAATCTAGAATATTATGAAAAGCTTGCTGAAAAATTTTGAAAAGAAAAAGATAACCAGAAGTGCTTATTTGTGCAAAAACAGCTTATAGCAAGTGCTTTTTAATAAGCACTTGCCACAAAAATGATTAAAGCTAAGAACACAGATGTACTGTACTCAAATAAGCTCAAGAGTTCCAAAATTAGGTCATGAGAAGCACAGAGACAAAGAATAAAAGCAATAAGTAGTATGAATAAGCAAAACCTTACAGTAATAAGCCAGTTGGTACAAATCCATATATAACACCTGAACTACTATCAAAATCCTCAGGAAACTCAAATAAGCACAAGTATTAAGCTATATCTGATCTTGTGAAGATGAAGTGATGGTACAGTAATGGAACGTGCATAGCAGGTTCTAAAGTTCTAATTTGAAGACAAAAATAAGCTAAGGTTTAAAACTAAATTAAGCCGAAAAGTATTAAAAACAACTAAACAAGCAACAACGACTAATAAGTAGAACTAGGTAAGCAAATAAGCACAATCCAAGAGCAAATACCAAAAAAATAGCTGATGCAAAACAGTCTCACAAGCCTACTTGCAGCCCTAAACATAAGCTCTTAATAAGCTGGTATGACCATGAAAAGCTATAAACTATAAAGCTCATACTAAGAACTACTAGTGTTCTAAAAATTAGACCTAGGGAATTAATCAATAAGTAGAAATGGAGCTGAGAAAATAGTGGGATAAGACAGGTACTTGACAGGTTTCGACTAGCAATTAGCAGGCTAAGAAAAAGTAGGACAATAAATTCTAACATGAAATCTAAAATCAGAAATTAAAACATGAAGCTACAACTTATCTCTAAACCACTTATTAAGCAAATTGAGCAAGTAAAAATAGAAATTAGCTGAGAAACAAGCTATTATGAACAGCAATGTGGTGATGCAGGGCATGCTGAATCAGTGGTTTTAAAACATGGAGTTTTGACGTTAAAAGTCAAGGTACCAGATACTACCAACATTGAATATCTTATTTGTCACTAGTTTAAAGCAATAGTAACAACTAAAAGGCCTAAAGCAAGAATCTATCCTATCTAATTATGCAAATCAGTGATGAACTAGATTTTATTAGATAACTACATGAAATGCTTTAAGTCTGAGCAAGCGTGCACAAAGTAACTTCAAATAATCAACACAAACTTCTAGTAACTAGCAGATCCAAACACCCCTATATAAGCATTAAACACTACAAATTGCAATTATAAAACTATACCTACTGATTTTTGCACTTAAATCACCTCAGACATGATCAATCTCAATCACTAATCACTAATAGAGACAGTGTCAACACAGATCAACAATAAAAATCCATCACAAGTCAATTCCGCAGATCTACTAAAACTATACAATCACATACTTAGATTCAATTCAGTACGCTAAAATGATCTCACAAACTGACATACACTAAAACTACGATAATATTATCAATTAACAACTAATAGAACAGTAACATAAACTAGAATAGGTCTATACTATCAAATGAATAAAGTGCAAAAACAAATGAAATTGAAATCCTTACTATGAACCAAGACCATACTGCATAGGGATATACTCCACAGTAGCCTATCTTTAAGATAGGCTTATACCACTTCTGAATCACCATAAACCACCATGAATATCATCACTATACCCAGAATCATCTTGATTCTGTCCCGTTGACTTTTATTGACCCGAAGTTTTTTAACAATTTAAGCAGAAACTAAGAATGAAGCTCACTACAAGCTATGAATTAGATGATATAAGCTTGGAAAAACAGTGAATGAAAGCCTTAAAACAATTTTAAAACAATAAAATGCTTAGAATGTAAATGGGACAAGAAATTTAAATGGAAAACTTAATATTGCATTATACTAAAAAATTCGAATTACAAATCTTTCAGAAATTGAAAGGCTGATAACAAACTAAAGCTACTCCTACTCTATATTATAGCTACTCCTACTCCTAGCTAACAAGACCAATTGTGAGGAAAATGCTCTCTATTTATAGGAAATGTGAAGGTGAGGAGTGAGGAGCCTTAGAAACGTTCAGAAGCTATCATATCAACCCTTAGATCATCTGTGTTTCTTCAAATTCATCAGGACCCTTGGATGAAAAGTTGTGATGTGTTCAGCCCAATAGGAGTGCTCCAAATAGCCATGTTGGCAATCCTCATGCTTCATACTCTCTGTGCTTGTCAAACGAATCCAATGTTAGAAGATTGACGTGTTCCCACCAATTAGACTTTGCCACATGTCCACGTGACTCAAGTGTACACGGATTTTATTCACTGACATGATCCGTGCATGTGGAACACCTTCTAGAAGCTCTATGACTAGTTAATTATTGGTTCATTGTGGTAATTTTATTGGGAGAGGGGCAATTGGAATCTTGGTAAAATTAGGGTTCTTGGAAAGTTTGGGGAAAGAGGTACGAGGTCTAATTAGGGGCAGATAAAATATATTTGGTTAGTTTACTCAGGTTTGACTGAGGTGAACGGATTTTGACCGTGAGATAGTTGGGCCCAGTAAAGGATTTTAGGGAGTGGGCTAGTTACTTTGGTGATGTGAGAAATGGGCTTTGGTCTATGGATTTGTAAATTGGACTTATGACAAGGACCAACTTTGCACTTTCTAATTTTAAAGGGACCAAAAGTGTAAATTTCCTCAAGGGACTTTCTTTGACATTTTGTGATTCTTTAAGGACTATTGTTGTCACTTTGAGCTTGAGAAGGATAAATGCTTGAAAAATGCTCCCCGGCTCCGGATTTTGACACTCTTTCCAATCCCGTGCTCATGTTTGTCGTTTTTGGCTCGTTTTTGTCCATTTCTACAATATCCGCACCTGCACATTAAAAAACACAAAAATACAACAAATTTGGCATAATTAGTTAGTTTTTGGTCTTTTAGGTCCGGTTTTGGTCGAATAAAAGGTGTGTAAATTAATACACCCCATCTGGCCATAAGCTTGAAAACTCTCTAGGTCATCACATTATAAGTTCCACATCCACCTCTTTTGTAACTCTTGACGTCGTCACGTGTAAAAGCTTGACATCGTCAGGTACTGTTCCAGCAAGGAAAATTGAGACTTTGCCGTTTTCTTCACTTTTATACTCCAAAAACGTCCAAAATGCTCCCTTTTCCAGATTTCTCTCCAAAAGTACCTAAAATGACAAAAGGAACGATTCAGGGCAATATTTGATCAAATAATCTCGAATTCGGGCTTAAATGACTGTTGGATTGATGTACTCTGATCAAACTACTTTTGTAGCTTGTAAAGATTTAATAATATTAAGTAAACTTAACACTATTAATCTTGAAACACTGTTTAACCTTTTAAAGTATGTGGATTCTACTAACACAAAGCTTAAGAAGAACTTTTATATTAACCAAACTTTGAACCTGCTTTGTTACACAGATTCACTAATAATCCGTAACTATTTATCGACTTTGAACAACTCTAAAACTTATATCGACTAATACCTCTTAAGGCTCTTTATATAGATAACCTTAAGTCGGTTTACAACATATAACTTGAACGATAAGTCATTATCCCTAACTAATTCTAGAATATTCGTTCAATATTACACATTAATCCTTAGCTAATATTGCACATAAGTCCTTGTTTCCTTCGAAGTACTTTAAGCATTCTTCAGTAAACAGCAGTACTTTGACTTTTATCTTCAGCAGTACTTTGACTTTATTCTTCATGCAGCAGTACTTTGACATACAGAAGTACTTTAATATTTTATATCCCAACAATCCTCCCCTAACTTGAACTCCACTTGCTTGATTTCAAGTTTCTTTGTTATCTTTGATCTTCAAATCTTTAATCATTCAGAAAGATTGTTTCTTTATACCTTTATCTTCTATCTGTCATGTGTCAAAGTACTCTTCAACAGCATCTTTTCTTGTACTAAATCTTCTCAGCAACTCAACAACATTTTGGTACAGTAATCATCAAATCTTTGAAAGTTTCATACTATTCTCATCACTTCCAGGTGTGTTAACTCCTGTGAGAGGTGAATCATTGAAAATTATGATTTTTAGCAAATCATCAGCTATCAACGGATTTGAGAAGTCTTTACCAATAGCCGTTTTCTTTTGGACTAGTTAGTTCTTTGATATCAATCATGGTGAACTAATTACCAAAAATGGATTTTCCACAGCCTTTACCACAAGCCATTTTTCCTCGTGGGCTAGCCAACTCTTTACTTATACAGATATGGTGAGTTGAAACCATACAATTTTTAGTAAATTGACAACTAAAAACGGATTTGATTATCACATCAGAGTCGTACCCTCTTGATGAGTCAACCTCTTTCTTGTCTGTTAATCATGGTGAGTTGATTACCATTTGTTGTGCAGTATAAATACTAACACCATGTGTTTCTTTTCAAATCCTTTTACTTCTCTTTTAAACATCAAAACTTTTTATTTTTATTTTAAAGGACTTATACTGGTTTATATCAGCAAGTAGTACTTTGATAAAGTACTGTTTGACTTTGCAGTACTTTGAAAAATACTTATTTTACAAAACAAATCA
Source organism: Artemisia argyi (assembly GCA_030686995.1). Lineage (NCBI taxonomy): Eukaryota > Viridiplantae > Streptophyta > Magnoliopsida > Asterales > Asteraceae > Artemisia > Artemisia argyi. The sequence continues at coordinate 67,888,952 of CM060676.1, read as the reverse complement.
TACCAGTATTATGCAATATTACTCTTCAAACTTGGCCATCTGATAAATAGCTTGATAACATCCAAAGCTACTTCAGATTCATCTTCAAGTTCCATTCCATGATCCAGCATTCTGAGCATAATTTCTCTAATCAATGGATATCTCCTCTCAGCAAGCATATGAATCATGGTACCGTCTTCCATCTCTAGAGTATGAACTCCTGATGACTCAAACAGTCTCCATCTTGTGATTTCCCAATTCTCTTGATCATTCCACAGAGGATCATCACTAGTTTCTTTAGTTTCCTAGATGCTAAATAAATCTCCTAGCAAAATTAATCCCACTCCTGAAGCTTCAATCTCTGCATAGTATGTCTGCACTTGCATATATAAGTCATACAGATCTGCCCTTGTGATACAATGCAAAACATCCCATAACATGTTGAAAACTGTGAAGCTTTCATCTTCTCTGCTGAACATAAGATAGTTTCCTTCTTTTGATTCAACTACAGAGAATGAGATTATCTTGGACTTCTTTCCAGAATCTTCAATCTTCTTATTCTCAAAATCTACAACTCTGAAATAGTTTCTAAGTTCATCAACTGTGTCTTCATGAATCATCTTCAGTCTTTTTGATAGTTGATCATCTTGTACTACTTTCTTTCTTTTCAATCTCCTTTGCTCAGCTTGTTCCTTTTTGATATCTTCTAACTTCTTCTTTCTATCAACTTCCATGGGTACAAAGTTTTCTACTTCTTTTCTGATATCTTCTTGTACTTTATTCCACAGAGCTTTCACTTCTGGATACCTCATTTTGTGTAAGTTTTTGTATCCTCTTCTTTTCAAGAAACTTATCATCCAGTTCCTTTCCTGAGCAATAGTCATTGGCTTCTTTGGAATTGGCCTACTAACTTCTGCCAAATACTCAGCATCATACTCAGCTTGTTGCTTTCTAGCAAGCTCTTCATCCTCTGCAATCTTTAGTTCTCTGATCTGAGCAATAGAAAATTTCTTCTTTTTATTCTTAATATCTTTCTGAACCTTGAACCTTTTCCCTTTATCTTTTGGATCTAGCTCTTCTGATTCAGAAGTTCTTTCAGCAACTTGTTGTGCAGGCTCAGAAATATGTATTCCTCCAGTAGGTTTCCTCAAATTCATCATAACTTGAGCAATTGTTTCATCATCACTTGCAGTATGTACCCTGACTTCTTCTTGTTGTATAAAAGTAGAAGGACCAGCTTCATCTTCATAATTCATTGTAGAAGATCCAGCTGCAGTAACTCCACTTTCATCAATATTCCTAGAAGAAGTACCTTGCTCAGCAGTACCTTGCAGACTTATGTTTTCTGTAGCAGTACTTTGAGTACCAGCACTTTGAATATTCTGTGCATCCATATCCTGCTTAACAATTTCTTGCTCAACATCTTCTTGAGCAACTTCTTGCTCAATATCTTCCTCTTGTGCAATGGTCACATCCTCTTGAGCAATATTCACATCCTCTTCAATGTAACTTTCTGGTACAAAAGTATTTGGACTTTCTGGATATTGCCAAAGGTGAGCATCTTCTGAATATTTAATCTCAACATCATCTTTATCCAAATTCTCATCTTGATTCCTCCCCAATTTAGTAAATGATGACCTCCTATGCCTCCTCTTGGATTTAGAAGACTTCTTTGAAGATTTTGACTTTGGCTTCTAAGACTTCTTCTTCTCTTTCACATAAACCCTAAAATTCTGAACAAGAGGCCAAACAAATTTCTTCAACCTTCTGAACTTCTTTCTTAGCTTCTTGATTTCTGCAGCCTGAGCATTAACAGTTGACTTCATCTTCTCCAATTCTTTAGTCAAAGCAGAAGTACTCATAGCACCTTCAATTCCCTCATCTCCTCCAGGTGTTTGAAACCCACCTGTGGAAGTATAATCATTGGGAATAGGTACATGTGTATCCTCTGAAGCAGTACCTTTAGAAGAAGTACTTTGTGGAGAAGTACCTTGAGCAGAAACAGGTTTATCCAAGGAAGTTGACACTAAAGGAGTACTTTCACTTGAAACATCATGCTGAGGGGAAACAATGGGTGGTGTAGGTGTATGTGCTGATGCAGAATGCTCAGCAGAATCAGATTGATCATCATTATTAGAATGTGCAGAACCACTATTGTTTTCTTCTTCCCTAACAGCTTGAGCTACCTCTAACATATAAGCATTGAGAGGTGTATTCCTACCCGAAAAATTTACTCCCTTATGAGACATAAAAGTGAACACTTTAGGCGGCATCCTAATTGTAGGTACATAATCCTGAGGTTTTGGTATCACATCTAATGGATTTTCTAAAAGTAGTTGAACAAATCTAGGATACATTATAAAAGGTTTTCCAGCCTTAATATGTGTAAGCATACCTTCAAGGATCATGTATGAGAAATTGAAAGGTTGATTGGTAATAAGACCAACAAATGCAGAAGCTATGGAATGACTAAACTGATCCCAAGCAGTACTCTTTGGACTCAAACAATGAACCAAAACATGTATAAGAAATTTCCAATGAGGACTAACCATAGCTTTCTGAAAAGTACGCTTATTCAAAGGTCCTTCATACCTAATGTCTCTGAGTGTATTCCAAATCTCTTGTTTAGCAAACAGAACAGAGCCTCCTTCATCATCAAATAACAGAGCCTCTCTGATTGTTGCTTCTGTGACACGAATAGCTCTCCCAGCAACTGTAGCAGTGATAATATCCTCTCCATCTTCAACCTGTGACCTTGTTGTATCCCAAAATGCTTGTATCCAAGGTCCAATAATCTCTGGGTTGACTAGGATTGAGTAACAGATGTTGGTTCCAGTGAGAAAATCAATAATTCCATGAAAATCAAGATTATCTTGGGTTTTCTCAAGGTTTGTTATCATGTTATGTTTGGTGTTGGTTCGTCGATTTGCCATTGTGATTAGGTTTAGAGAGAATAGTGATAATTGGTGAATAGTATGAATAAGTGTGATTAACAAGAAAGGTGAATGGATACAAGTGAATAAATAAGAAAAGATATGAGGTATACAAGGATAAAATACAAAAAATCACGATGAATTAATAATTTTACCGTTATTTTTGGAAGTGATTATCCCCATATCTTTCGAAAGTTTGTTACCCACAAATCTGACCGTTGGAACAATATCTGACACGTCAGCGTACCCTTTATATCACCAAGCAGTACGTTCCATAAAATATGGAGCAGTACCTTCCATTATAAACTCAAACAGTATGTTGACCAAAGTACTTCCCAAAAAAATATCTTGTATGTTTGACTGTTTGACCAAAATATCTTTGAAAGTCAACCCTGAGTAATTACTATCTCCCCAAATTAAATCCCAAAGCTATCATGATAAGTGAACGTCAATACACTTCATTAAATGCCCATTTACCTTTACTTTGCTTATAAAAGCAACTTTACCAACAACAAATTGCAATCACCTTTTCCTTCTTTAGCAGAACACAAAAAACTAGTAATCACAATGAGTCATATTCCAGTTGTTGACATCTCCTCTGACTCTGATGGCTTCACAGATTCAGAGATAAGCTACTACTCTGATTCTAAGTTTGAAGATCCAGGATGGTTGGACTACTTCCCTCCCCATGTACAATAGATGAGACCCCTTGAATCTTCCTCATCAGTAAGTGTTGCAAACTCTACTATAACTCATGCAGCCAGCACTACCAACAAAAAGCCCAAGAAGAAAAAGTCTGTCCCTGGTTCATCTCTGGCTAATGAGCTTCCACATGCTTTGACTCAAGCCCTGGAATCAGCAATACCGAACATGAAGTGGCCTGCTCCAAGAAAAGAGAGACCTCCCAAACAAGTTCTTGGCCTAGCTTACCCAAGAAAGCAAGCTTCTTTTGATGACAAAAGAAAAAATGCTCAGAAGGGAAAGCATAACTATGAGGGCAAGGGAAAAAGGCCTATGGAGTAGGTGTGTGGAGCTTGGTAGTAGATTGTGGTAGATGTTTGTTTGTTTTGTCTTGTCATGTCTGTGTCTGTATCTTGGTAACAACAATGGTGATGTATGAATCTTTTGAATGGTTGTTGTATGAACTTGCTGAATGATGAATAAAAACTTTTCTTTTTAATGATACATGTAGCCTCCCCTCAAATAATGACTAACTACTAACTACTAATGCCTCCCCTCAAAAATAGCTTACATATTAATCATGCCAATACTCACAACTAAAAAGGTAAATCTTGAAACATCAAATCCCTTAGTGAGTAGATCTGCTACATTATCATCAGTATGAACTTTAACCACATTGATAAGCCTGTGTTCATAGCAATCTCTTATAAAGTGATGTCTAATCTGATGTGCTTGGTCTTGGAATGATATACTGGATTCTTCACAATACAGATAGTACTCTCATTATCAATGTTGATAGGAGTATTTTTGAAGTTGAATCCATAATCCAAAAGCTGATTCTGCAACCAAAGTACTTGTGCACAACAACTTGCAGCAGCTACATACTCTGCTTCTGTGGAAGAAGTTGCGGCAATTGTTTGCTTCTTACATTGCCATGAAACTAATCTGCTTCCAAGGTACTGGCATCCTCCAGTTGTGGATCTTCTGTCATAGTTATCTCCAGCATAATCACTGTCTAAAAAGGCTTGTAGATGGAAAGGTGAATCCCTAGGATACCATAATCCTAGCTTAGGTTGTTGCCTAAGATACCTGAAAATTCTCTTGACAGCATTCAAGTGGGATACCATTGGATGAACTTGATGTCTTGCACATAAACACACAGCAAAAGTAATATCAGGTCTTGATACAGTTAAATACATGAGACATCCAATCATAGACCTGTATAGTGTGACATCAACATCTTCTCCTTCTTCATCTTTTCCCAAAGGTTTGTTAGTATCCACTGGGGTAGATGTAGGCTTGACAGTTGTGAAATTGAATCTCTTAAGGATATCTGCAACATACTTATCTTGACAGATATATATTCCACTGCTTGACTGTTGCACTTGAAGTCCCAAAAAGAATGTTAATTCTCCCATTGAACTCGTCTGAAACTCTTTCTACATAAGATCTTCAAATTCCTTTACCATAGACTTCTTAGTAGCACCAAAAATAATATCATCTACATACACTTGGACAAGCATGATATCCTTCTTATCTCTCTTGATAAACAAAGTCTTGTCAATAGCTCCTCTCATATAACCATGTTGTAGTAGAAAATTGGAAAGTCTTTCATACCATGCTCTTGGAGCTTGATGAAGGCCATACAGGGCCTTGATAACCTTGTAGACTTTGTTTGGGTGTGCAGGATCTTCAAAACCAGGAGGATGTTTGACATAAACTTCTTCTGTAATTTTGCCATCTAGAAAAGCACTTTTAACATCCATTTGATATACAGGAAATCCCATATAGGATGCAAAAGCCAAAAATAGCCTGATGGCTTCAATCCTTGCCACAGGAGCAAAAACTTCATCATAGTCTACTCCTTCTTCCTGTCTATATCCTTGAGCCACTAACCTTGCCTTATTCTTGATAACATTCCCTCTTTCATCTCTTTTTACCCTGAAGACCCATTTTGTTCCAATTAGTCTCTTTCCATCAGGTAAATCACATAATGCCCAAACTTTTTGAAGTTTAAACTGTAGGAGTTCTTCTTGCATAGCTTCCACCCAACTCTCCTTGGCTAATGCTTGTTTGATATTCTTGGGCTCTTCCTGAGATAGAAAACAAGCAAATAAACACAACTTCTGATCCTTGTGATTCACCCTGTTTTGTTTGTAGATAAAACTAAGTAAAGAAGTATTTTGTTGAGACATATTTTTAGCCTTAGTCCTGGTGAGCACCCCTGAAGCTGAGGGTCCAATTATGTTGGTAACAGGATGAGTTTTGTGAATTCTGAGAGTAGGAGTTGGTGAGACTTCAAGATTATCTTCTAAATTAGTTAAATCAGGATCTTCATTATTATCTGAGAAAATGCCTTCTTGATCCAATTCATCATCAGTGTCTTCTAAAGTAATCTTGTTTGGATCATCAGTATCTTCCAAGTCAGGCATATTAGAATCATTCACAGCATCAATATTTATCCAATTTGAAGTATCTAAAGGTTGAAAAGTACTTTCAAATGGATTAGCAGCACTTTGGGGTAAAGTACTGTCAGTGCTTTTTGCCTTCTTCTTTTCTGCGTCATAAGCTCTCCTTTGTTCATCTTCATAAGATTTAGCCATTGTTTCTTGAAAAAGCATCCTAGTAAGTTCATCTTGAATGGATTGATCTTCATCAGATACTGGTATTTGTGGTGGAACAGTACTTTGAGGATCAGCAGTACTGTTAGGTTCAGCAGTACCTTGAGGCTCAAAAGTACTTTTCTTCTCATCATTGGCATTATCATTTGGCTCATCTTCAGATCTTAAATTAATATCATGAACAATGTACTGTGCTTCTTCTTCAGTGGGAGCAGCTTGATTTTCTTCCCTTACAGGTACATAATTCATTGATGAAGACATTAAATCAAGATCAAACATCCAATCAGGACCTTTACCTTTAGAATTTTCTTGTTCTTCTAGAAAATCAACATGAAGACATTCTTGAACCTTTTTGGTAGCCCTGTTGTACACTCTGAATCCTTTGCTATTGGTACAATATCCCAATAAATATCCTTCATCTGACTTCCCATCAAATTTTCCCAAATTATCAGCAGTGTTTAAAATGGTTAGGGGACATCCAAAAGGTTTCATAAACTTGATGCTTGGTTTCTTTCCCATGAGTAACTCATAAGGTATCTTCATTTGAGGTTTTGTTACTGATACTCTGTTCAACACATAACAAGCAGCACTTACAGCCTTAGCCCAGAATGGAACAGGTAATTGAGAGTCTGCAAGCATTGTCCTTGCTGCTTCTATAAGAGTTCCATTCTTTCTTTCTGCAACTCCATTTTGCTGAGGAGTTCTAGCAATACTGAACTCTCTTTTAATTCCTTTCTTGGCACAAAAGTCATCCATTAGCTGATTCTTGAACTCAGTCCCATTATCACATCTAATGCCTCTAACCTTGAGTCTTAACTGATTTTCAAGTGCTATTATAAGATCATGAATAGCATCAAAAGTTTCATCTTTGAAGCATAAGAAAAAGACCCAACTAAATCTGCTACAGTCATCTGTTACAACCAAGCAATACTTCTTCTTGTTCAGGCTAACAACTGAAACAGGTCTAAACAGATCCATGTGCAGTAATTCCAAAGGCTCTCTAATGGTTTTCTCATCAATCTTCTTACAGGAAGCCTTGTGCTGTTTACCCTTCTTACAAGCAAGACATGAGTGATCATTCTTGAATGATTTAGAAGGTAAACCTCTAACTAAATTTCCTTTGACCAGCTTATTGATGTTCTTGAAATTTACATGCCCCAATCTTCTGTGCCATTGATGTGCTTCTTCCATTGTTTCTCTTGCAATCAAACATGTTGCTCTTTCAGCAGAATTGACATTCTTTAAATCTATGATGTACACATCATTGTTTCTTGGTGCTCTCAGCATCACTAAGTTTCTATCTTCTAACTTAAAGTCAGGAGAAAGTATAAGACATTCTGTGTCAAAGAATAACACAGGGTACTTCTTATCACAAATCTGAGAGACTGACAAAAGATTGAATTTGAGCTCCTTCACATATCTAACATCCTCAAAATCAATGTTTTCTGCCTTGATAGTTCCTTTGCCAGTTATTCTTCCTCCATCAGGATCATTCCCAAATGCAACTTTTCCTCCAAAATAAGCTTTAAAATCTGACAAGAGCTCCTTTTCTCCTGTCATACTTCCAGAGAAACCACTATCTACAATAAGATGATCTTTAAGCTCCTCTTCTTGGTTGCCCTACATTCACATGAAAAAGGTTAGTTATTTTTAGGAACCCAAGCCATTACTGACTTGTGTTCCCCTTGTGGAGTGACATACTCAAAATTTTTAAGTATGTAATCACCACTGTCTTTGAAAACATGATCAAGAATTAAGGTTTTTGTTTCCAAAACTGTTGGTTTGTCATGATCATTTTTCCCTTTTTCACCCTTAACCTCTGAAAGTACTGGTTCTACCCCAGCAGTACTTTCTTTCTTAACCCATTTAGTTGTAACTTTAGGGGTTGGGTTCTGTGTTCTAGCATCTTTTCTTGTGTTGTAAGGCCTTCTAGGTTTGTAGTGGTTGTACCTCCTAGGTCTTACACTTGAGTGTTTGCTAGAAGCATCTTGGTTAGGGAACTTTCTATCAGTACTTTGTGAAGGTACTGAGGGTTTGGAGTATGATCTTTTCTGAAGAGGGTACCTATAGTCTTTTGAGAAATTACTATGGTTAACCATATTTGTATAATTCCAAACTGGCTTGTTGTCCCTTGGCTTATTCTCCCTATGACTTGGTTGTGCAGTTCTGGTCTTTGGATATTTACTTAAGTATTCTGAATGATAATCACAGTCTTTAATCAAATGATGAGGACTATAACATACATAACAGACCTTTGGACCAATATCCCCAAATCCCTTTCCATAAGGTTTTCTAAAATTAGCAGTATTTTGAAAGTATTTTCTTTGAGGTACTGCTACGTAATCAACAGTACTTTGAAAAGTGTTTGAAGTTACTGCTTGTTTTGAAAACTTGTTCTTATCAACTTTAGGTGCTTCAACAGATGTTTCTAAAGTTTCAGGGTTAGATTGACTTTTAAGCTTCTTCCTAAACTCTAGATTATCTACCCCATAACAGTCAACATCTTTTCTAGGTGGTTGAAAGCTACCTGGGGGATTAGGAACTGCATTATACCCCTTTTCTTTCTTAAATACAGGAGGTGTTGGACTAGGGTTTTCCTCATCACTAGAAGTGTTTTCATCTAGACTTATGAACTCTTCATCACTAGTGGAGGTATCTACTGTAAGATTTAGATCCTTACTCTTAAATGGAATGCCTTCATTGCTATCATTATCATAACCTAAGCCAGTTTAAAGGTTTGATGTTCTTTGCTTTTCAACAAATTGAACATGTGACAGACCTGATTCATTCCAAACAGCAAGTTTTGCTAATAACTTATCTCTCTCAGCAGTAACTTTCTCTAGTTCAGACACCTTACATCCTAGTTTCCATTCACTTAACTTAACTAGGTAATCATGTTGTTTATATGTTTCAGCCCATGCTACTTCATTGTTTTCATGTGTAATAATTTTGGCCTCCATTGACTCTAAAGTCAATTGATAACCAGTTATCTCAGCCCTAGCCTTTTGAAATTTATCTCTTTCAGCTACATATTCACTAAGTAACTTTTGATACATATCATTGCACTTAGAGCATACCTCAGAGCTAGTGGATGAACTTGGTGAAGCAGCTACCATAGCAAGCTGAACAGGTGCTTCTTCAAACTCCATGCTCCAATCAAAGCTTCCTAGACCATCTCTTGACTCCAAAGCAGCATATCCAGGCTCTTCATCAAATGCTGTGCTCCAGTCTTCCAATGCAACCATTGAATAGGTTACTGGTTCATCATTAAATTCATTGGACCAATCAATCTCTGACAGATTCTCTTGAGCAACCAAAGCTTTTGGTTTTGGTTCAGTAATAGGAATCTCTTTTCTTTCAGGCTTGGGTGGTTCAATCATCTTGTTTGCTTGATACTTTGCATTCCCTTGCAAAGTGACCAGTCCTTTGACAGTTGAAGCACTCAATTTTGGACTTATCAAATGTTATTCCCTGTTTAGCTCTGAAATTGATGCCTTTTCCTGTCTTATTCACATACTTCTTGATCCTTGCAGTGAGCATAGCAACTTTCCATCTAATATCAATTTCTTCCAAAGCATCATCATCTATTTGCAATACATCTTCTTGATAGGTTACAGGTAGAGATGCTTGTTGAGCAAAGAATGAACATAGAACATCATCTGAGGTGGGGGTAATTGATTGTGATGAAGTGGTGGTGACCATAGTTGTACATGGAACTTGAGTTTCAGTCACAGTACTTTGAACAGGATAAGCAGTACCTTTGTTGGAAGTACTGCTTCTGCTTTCACAAGAGACAAAAGCAATGTTTTGGGATTTATGATGTATGCTTGAACCTGTAGTACCATTCATCTCATGCTCATACACCTTCAGATTGTTGTAGAGATCATCAAAGTCTATTGTATCCAGCCCTGGTTGTCCTCTGATCATGGTAGCAACTACATGCCATGTTGATGGCAAACTTCTCAAGAACTTCAAATTAGCATCTTCAACTGATGCCTCAGCATCATATAGTTCTAGCATACTCAGAAGATTTTGGAATCTTTCATAAGCAGAATCAAGACCTTCTCTTTCACCAACAGTGAAAGTTTCAAATTATTGCTTCAGCAAATTCCTGTGCATCTTTTTGGAAGCATCATTACCTCCAAACTTCTTCTTAATTGCAGCCCATAGTTGTTTGGCATCCTTGGCATCATGAAACTTTAATAAGTGACCATCAGGAATAGCAGAAAGCAGTATGTTGAGAGCTTTCTCTTGATTTCTTTTAGTAGCAGCATGTACGGTTGGTTTAGGTGGTGTTGGTTGTCCAGGTACCTCTACTGGTTCATCAATTTGCATGTTACCATTGACAATCACATCCCACAGTGCATGGTCTGTGATGGCAATGTACTGCCTCATCTTCATGGCCCATAAGTCATATTCTCCCTTCTTAACAATAGGGATTCTAACAACAGTGATTGAGGGAGCAGGTGCAGCTTCTGTCGACATCTTGAAGGGTTTGTAGTGAAATCGGTTTAAAGGTTTGTCTTCTTAATCAGAGTTTCCAACACAAGCTCTGATACCACTTGTTGGATCGATGTACTCTGATCAAACTACTTTTGTAGCTTGTAAAGATTTAATAATATTAAGTAAACTTAACACTATTAATATTGAAACACTGTTTAACCTTGTAAAGTATGCGGAATCTACTAACACAAAGCTTAAGAAGAACTTTTATATTAACCAAACTTTGAACCTGCTTTGTTACATAGATTCACTAATAATCCCTAACTATTTATCGACTTTGAACAACTCTAAAACTTATATCGACTAATACCTCTTAAGGCTCTTTATATGGATAAACTTAAGTCGGTTTACAACATATAACTTGAACGATAAGTCATTATCCCTAACTAATTCTAGAATATTCGTTCAATATTACACATTAATCCTTAGCTAATATTGCACATAAGTCCTTGTTTCCTTCGAAGTACTTTAAGCATTCTTCAGTAAACAACAGTACTTTGACTTTTATCTTCAGCAGTACTTTGACTTTATTCTTCATGCAGCAGTACTTTGACATACAGAAGTACTTTAATATTTTATATCCCAACAATGACCCCTTAAAAGCGGTACACTTTTCGCCTCATCAACCTACTATTGAACAAACAAACTCAAGTGTAATGTATTCTCAAAAGTATCATCATTTACCCTCCCCTTACACTTAAGCTGAACATTGTCCCCAATGTTCAATAAAAAGATGTAAAAGAAAATAAAGTAATAGAATGAAAACAAATACTCCCCTGATTCGTTCGGTGTGGATAGTGTGTCAACAAGGTTAGATCTTCTTCCAAGAAAATGAACTTTAAAAGCTTCCCTCTAGAAATATAAATCATCCTCTTGTCCAATGTAACCTGTTAAACCTGAGAAAATAATCAAGGCAAACCTCGCGTAAAATCGGCGGCAATCTATATATATTAAAAAATCCTATAAAACAAATTAAGATATAATGCTTGTGGAATGAATGTTTGCAGATTTCCTGGAGTTTATAAAACTAAAGAATCAACAAAAACTTTAAGACTCCGGTATAAACAAAACTCGCAAAATTTTTCAGAATTTTAGTACCTGATGCCGTCAGGTTTTAACTCCTGACGTCGTCAGAATGTTCCTGTAAAAATCTCATGTTAAGTTTCCGGAAAAGTTCTGGAAAAACTTATGCCTTACTTCCTGGAAAATCCTTCAAAACATCATTATGACTCGATACAAGCATTTGACTCAAACAATTACTAATACACATGCTCATTTAATATTATTGTGGTTCATGCTCAATTTCGTTCTTAAAAATAAATTTGGGTTTCCCTTACACTTAGCTTTTGCAAAATACCTTTATATGTAATTATGACGAAGTTAAAAACAAAATAAAGCATTTTCACAATTTACTTTGAAACATGAGCCACAAACAATAAAAATAAAACATGCATACGGAAACAAATAAAATCAAACACACAAACAAACAAACAAATAAAGCAAAAACATCAAATAATTAAAAACATGGGTTGGGTTTCCTCCCAAGAAGCGCTTGTTTTTGTTTGAGTCACGAGCCTGACTCTACCCTTATTTAACGGAAATAGGGGAGGTTTTCCCTACACTTAGGATTAAGTGCGGGTGATAGTAGCGATACACACCATCTCGGTGGAAGTATGCCTCATGAGGAAAGAGTGGTGAATAAATTATATGCTCAAACGGGTGTGCTCCTTTTATCATAACCTTACCTAGTTCAATTGGGTCAATGTGTTAGTTGAAGTTTTCTCCTAAAAAGGGATCATCTTCTATCAATTTTGAGAGACTCCTAGTTGGGAATCCATCTTGACCTAATAAACTTGGTTTAAACCCATAATGTTTCTTACAATCAATCATAAATGGGTGATGTATGTATGTAAGGTCATGGTTTACTCCTATGTCAGTTTCCTCTTTACAAGGCTTGGGGTCTACTACCGTCAATGTAAAACTACCCGGACTATATGGTTTGATTGGTGGATTAGGACCTTTTTTAATTCCTAAATTTTCATCCAAGAATGGAAGATTAGGTAACGGATTTGGTTGAGGCTCCGGTTCATCAAAACTACGAACTTACTTAGAACTAAGAGAAAGGTTGTGACTACAAGTATTTAAACCTATTTCATCTAGTTGTGTTTGGTCCAAGGGCTCTACCTCAATTGGGGTTCCTATAGTCTCTTCTACTTCTTCCGGGTAAGTCAAGGGTGGTGTGTATGCCTCAAATGATGGTAGGACTTGTGGGGTACTTGGTGGGCTTAGATTAGCTACCCTATCCTCCATCTTATCAGGATCACCTATGTGCTCATCATTCACTATAGTAGATCCTAACCACCTAGGTGTCTCAAATCTATCCCCAAACAAGCTTCTTGCTTGTTCCCTCAAACTTGCTATCAATTGATCCGTAACAACGTTTGTTGGGTTGTCCAACTTCTTAGCGAGTATGGCACAATCCTCAATGGCGTCCCATGCTTCATCAGCACTTAATCCCCAAAGGTCCCCATCTACAGCATGGTCAATGTCTATTTTGGTATAGTGGTTGACACGACGGTAAAATATTTCAATTTGGGACCACATATCAAAACTATGATGAGGAACTTTTCAGAGTAAATATTTAAAACGAGTCCATGCATCATAGATAGGTTCATCTTGATGTTGTTTGAACATCAAAATGTCATTTGGAGTGGGTGAATTTCGTGGTTGGTAGTATGGTGGATTCGCGTTCTCCATAATGGTGAACGGAAGAGTCAACGGAAAGGTTTTTACGAACAAAGACACAAAGAAAAGATAGACTAAAGAAAGCTAATAAAAAGAAAATAAAAATCTCACTAAAAAGGAATCTAATGAGTAGACCTAATCAAAATAAATTTCAACTTAAACAATAACTATTTCCCCGGCTGCGGCGCCAAAAACTTGATGCGTGGAATTGCACCCTCGCAAAAGGTTTTACCTCTCAAGGGATCTTGAGAAGCTTGCAATCCCTACCAGGCAGTGTACCTGTTCGTTGTAGTATAGTATAGTGACAAGTACCGGGGGATTGATCGTTCAACTCAGGAATAGTGTTCGCTAGGATTAAAAATTCTACTAAACTAGGTCTAAAGGTGAGGGATGATTCTTTTTGTATTTTTATATTTTTATGAAAGCAAGTAAAATCTCGGGTTTTGAAGGAGTGGGCGGAATTAGTTGCTAGTAAACTAACCCAATTAACTAAAGATGCAATTAAAATAAAATAAATAAACTAAAACTAATTTGTGGTGTGAACAATAATAAGAGAAAATGTGTTTACTTAGATTTCATTACTCCCTAGATATCTTTTACATGTTGATTAGCTTGTTACAATTGCATGGATGACGGGTAATATTCCTTAATATTAGTCGTAGGGCCGTGTACGAAATTCCCTAACTCTATTAGCTCCTACTTCACTCCTATGTCGAGCCGACTAAAAGCTCCTAACATGGGATCACTAGAATTCGCTCATGCATTAAATACAACCATAAGTCGTAGTACACCTCCGATCATGCTTCTTAAGACGTTCAAGCAAGTTACCATTGGAAGTCTGCCAGTTTTCTTAATCCTAACATCGAATACAATCATCCACAACAATTATAAACAAACCATCAACCAATAATCAACATCTAGGTTTCATTACATCTAAGCAAACACAATAAAAACCTAGCCTAGCATGTTAAAAAGAAGAGAAGCATAAGATAGAATCACACAACACATAGACATATTGTATGATTATTGGAAAACTTATCTTCAATTGAACATGGATGGAACAAGGGTTGAAACCCTTATTATCACAGAAAATTCATCTAGGGTTTTACAAAGAATCTCTCCAAAAAGTTCCACACTTAATGAATGAAAAGTAGAAAACTATATTTTACACCTTGACGGCGTCACGTTTGAGCTTGTGACGCCGTCAACTCGCCGCCAAGACAAAATTCGTTTTGCCTAGATCCACTTCTGACGCCGTCATGTGTAATATTACTCTGGGCCGTCACATGTATTTTGACCCTGACGGCCTTGGTGACGCCGTAAGGCCAAATAGCCTTGAAAATGCTCTGGGCCGTCATGTGTATTTTCCACATCCACCTCTTTTGCTACTCTTGACGCCGTCACTTGCATTGCTTTGACGCCGTCAGGTACTGTTCCCAGCAAGGATTTTGAGACTTTGTTGTTTTCTTCACTTTTTAGCTTCAAAAACATCCAAAATGCTTCCTTTTGTAAATTTCCTCTCAAAAGTACATAAAATGACAAGAGGAACGATTAGGGCAATAATTGATCAAATAATTACGAATTCGGGCTTAAATAACCCCCCAAAAGCTGTACACTTTTCGCCTTATCAATAACTTGGCATGTCTTGTGAAAATATAATATACAAATATCCTAAATAAAGTTTTCTAAGTTTATTTGACCTTCAGAATGATATTTTTCACATGTGAAACTAGTTTTTCAAATGTGAAACAATAATCCTAACTTATAAATTTTCACAAGTGAAACCATAACCCTAACTTATAAATTTTCACAAGTGAAACCATATTTCTAACTTATAAATCTTATTAATTTTCACATATGAAACTACATTCATAACTTATAATCCTTATAACTATTATAACCTTTATAAACTTCGTAAACATGTATATTATACGTTTTACCTATTAAATGTAACATGTTACTAGGGAGCTTCATGTGCGGGGCTTCATTTGGGTAAACGTATCGACAACTTTGCTGGATTTACGAATTAACGTGTCCTAGCTCCTCAAACGTTTCCTATATGACGTCTGAATTATGATGGCTCTAACAGTGATATGATATTTAAACTAAACACATTTTATAAGCAAGTAAACCATTACAATGACAAACACGATTGCTATAAAGTACTATGTACAACTTCATGATCAATATAAAGATATATATCACTTGTATTTCCCACATCGTTATTTTAAAAACTAAGGCACAATATCATATTATAGGTTGCTCGTAGAATTTTTCACGACTCGACCATCACTTTAATTACTCACTTAACATCATTAATTCACGGTGAGTTCATAGCTTCACTTGCTATTACTTAATTGTTTTACAAACCTTTTGGGGGGGATATATATTCTATTTTTAAATCGAACACATTGCTTTGAAACTGTATGTTATATCTGCATGTATTATTTGCACTAAGTACCACTATTGCCAAATTTAAGTCCCTACCATCATGAACCATTAATCACAAGTGAAGTTAACGCGAATAATGTGGATAGGCCTATTGGGTTTGACGAATCCCGTTTGTTTGACCAAGTCCGGCAAACAAACGCACTCTATTTGAGGAACTCTAGGTATAAATGGCAAATCACCTATTCGGGCCACTATTGCGACGATTATATTGAATCAACTGTTAACGGTTTCGGTGTCATGAGCTTAGTGCAATAATAACTGTTTTGTTTTCAACAATTAGGCGTGAGATCATAACTCACATTGCAAATTATGTGTTCAATTGTATAACTATAAACTCTATGAATTGACCAACCTTTGTGTTGACTGTTTTACGCATATATCTCAGGTCCATAATGAAAGAAGGGTGGCACGGAAGGGCACGAAACTTCAAGAGGGCTATAAATATAATTTATCATTTAGAAAAACATCAAAAACTTTATATTGATGTAATATGTAATCATGGAACCTCTTGGACCTATCTTTTGTAAACTCTGATATATTTTAATAATTTGAATGATAAGTCTTTTTAAACGACTCAGTTAGAGATCGTTTTATGTTATTATAACTAGTATACCATGAAGTAACACCGGGTTTGAATTCCACTACATAGCCGAAATTGGGGATGTCATAGAGCATTGCTTGGACTTGGTTGGTATTCACGACATATATAGTGATGAGCCCAACAGGGCTGCTAGGAAGTCAAGATTGAGAATAAATAGCAAAGAAATGGAATGTTTGTCAAGGTGGAGATTTGCTGGACGGTGTGGTCTACTCTCGTGTCACAACTCACAGTAAATGCATAACCTACTTTGAATAAAATGATTTCAAATGGACAGGGTTGGGTTCCTAGCTCAACTATTGAGTGTATGACTCAATTCCATTTTTTGCTCTTGTATTTTTTCAATAGAGTTGGCCACCATCTCACTTAACACATGCATGTAGAGGTGGTAATTTATGCCCAAAATCAAAAAATTGGCTAAATGGACAAACTTTTAAAAGATTTAGGCATATTTGGTCCCCTCTTTTTTTTGAAATGGGCATATATATGCTTATTTAAAAGTTAAATGGGCACAAATGGACACATATTTTCTCTCAATTTGATAACATTACAATTGTTTTTAAAGAAAACTTATAAATATAATATATTTAATTTTTTTAATATAAATGAGGTGTTAAGTTTGAGGA
Organism: Artemisia argyi; assembly: GCA_030686995.1. Lineage (NCBI taxonomy): Eukaryota > Viridiplantae > Streptophyta > Magnoliopsida > Asterales > Asteraceae > Artemisia > Artemisia argyi. The sequence continues at coordinate 67,871,815 of CM060676.1, read as the reverse complement.
TTTATTTTGTCATTTTGGGTATTTTCTAAAACGGTTCATATAACATGCGCCCGTTTGGCCCATGCCCGTTTAGCCAGCGCTCGTTTAGCCCGCGCCTATTTAGCCCGTAGCCTGTTTGACCCGTGGCCCGTGCCCGCTCGGCTCGCCCGTTTTGCCACCTATACATGCATGCAACTTGCTTCTACTATAAAAGGAAATGGACGTGAAGTTCATTTGGCATCCAATATTCAACAAACACACTTGTTTGTATGAAAGAGTTAGTGTGAGGCTTTTGTAAAGAAAAATAGAGTGGTATAGAATTGTTGTATGAAATTCTACACGAGTGAGCTTTTGAGGGGAATGTATAAAATCTAGTGAGTATCCAAAATACTTTCAAGAGTATTTTTCGGAGTTTAGATTTTGTGAGATACACTATGTAACCTCGGTACTCCATATTTGCTAGTGAAATTTTACTCTCGCTTCCGCCCTTGGACGTAGGTGATTGCCGAACTACATTAAACCCATGTGTCTTTATTTACTGCTAACTATACACTCTATGAATTGACTCACATTTGTGTTGACTGTTTTAAGCATGTATATCAGGTCCATAATGAAAGAAGGATGGCACGGAACTTCAAGAGGGCTATAAATATATTTTATCATTTGGAAAAGTATCAAAAACTTTATGTTGATGTAATATGTAATCATGGAACCTTTGGGACGTATCTTTTCTAAACTCTGATATATTTCAATAATTCGAATGATAAGTCTTTTTAAACGACAGATCATTTCTGTTATTATAACTGTTATACCATAAAGTAACACCCAGTTTGAATTCCGCTACATAGCCGAAATTAGGGGTGTTATAGAGCATTGCTTAGAGTTTGTTGGTATTCACGACATATATATTGATGGGTCCAAGAGGGCTGCTAGGAAGTGAAGATTGAGAATAGATAGCAAAGAAATGGAATGTTCGTCAAAGTGGAGACTTGTTGAACGATGTGGTCTACCCTCATGTCACAACTCACAATAAATGCATAATCCACTTTGAATAAAATGATTTCAAATGGACAGGGGTGGGCTCCTAGCTCAACTATTGAGTGTATGACTCAATTTCATTTTTTGCTCTTATGTTTTGTCAACAGAGTTGGTCACCAAGTATCTCACTTAACACATGCATGTAACTTGCTTATACTATAAAAGGAAATGGCTGTGAAGTTCATTTGGCATTCAATATTCAACAAACACACTTGTTTGTATGATAGAGTTAATGTGAGGCTTTTGCAAAGAAAAATAGAGTGGTATAAAATTGTTGTATAAAATTGTATACGAGTGAGCTTTTGAGAGGAGTGTATAAAATCTAGTAAGTGTCCAAAAATACTTTCAAGAGTATTTCTCAGAGTCTAGATTTTGAGCGATACACTGTGTAAACTCGATCGGTACTCCATATTTGCTAGTGAAATTTCAATCTCGCTTCTGCCCTTAGACAAGGTGATTGCCGAACCACGTTAAATTCTTGTGTCTTTATTTATTGCTCAATTGTTCCATTTAATTACTTGTCTCGAAAGTAATCACAATAAATTTCTATAACTTAGATATTAATTCTACTTTTGGTCTAATATGTGCTACGTTTTTCTCCAAGTTGATGGACAAATAATTACGTGGAATTGACTTGTTATCCACGTGCTTCCCGTGCCACGAAAAAATAATGCAGAAAACTGACAATTTTGTATATATATATATATATATATATATATATATATATATATATATATATATATATATATATATATATATATATATATATATAACAAAGGGACAAGTTATCCTCATCATTTTTTTTTCTTTTATTTATTTATTTATTTATTAATATTATTATTATTTTTAATAATTTTTTTTATAAAAAAAAAGACTATAAACCTGAAAGTGCGAAACAGAAACTATAAAGTTTAATATGTTAAACGCTTAAAACTGTCAGAAATACAGAACAGGAACTGATAAAAGACTGTGCTGCACTTTAAATAGTGAGGGACAAAGATCGAGCTAGATATTGTTGCGCCTCAATCTCTCCATATATATCTCTTTCTTTTGATTTTGTAACTCATATAACATATTTTCTTATTAACTTCTGATTGTGTAAAGGAAGATGGAGCTCTATTCTTCTTTTATAAGCCCTCCCTCCTTTACAGTGCGTACTGCTCTAGCCTTAAAAGGTATGTTCGCTCGCTCGTTATATATCTACTACATATATCCTTGAATTGGTTGATATATATATATATATATATATATGGTTTCACTTTATATATTTGTATCTGTTAACAGGGCTTGATTATGAATACAAATCCATCAATCTCTTAAAAGGAGAGCAGTTTAGTCCTGGTAACAAGCTTCATTCTTTAACTTTAGAAATAAACTAAATGGAAACTTGTGTAGTTTTACCCAAATTGCACCCATCATTGATTAAAAAAAAAAAAAAAAAAAAAAAAAAAAAAGCATGCATGTGTTGTCTCTAACACGATGATTTGAACCGACTGTTGGGTTAGAGCGGGGCACATGGCCCAACGACTCTAGAACAGGTTGCGTCTCATACCGTTGTAAGGGAGGCGTAATACTCAATCATGCATAGTAATTAGTAAAAGAAGTAAATAAGTGTCTACCCCGTGCATTCTTTTCTTCTTTTAAATATAATCTTTAGAGATATGATTATCAAAATAATAATAATAATTGAAGTTGGAAAAATCGCGAATCGGTAGTCGGGCGGTCGATCATCTTGTAACTTGTAATCGATCTAGGCGGGATTAATCAGTGATTAATCGGATTGGCATTACTGACAAATTTTAGGTTTTTTAAGCAAGTTTTGTGTATTTCCGGTGAGTTTTATGTATTTCCGTCAAGGCATTTTCTAAAAAACAACTTGTAATAGACTTAAACAGTTACTATAAGTGATCAAAATAAGTTTACAGTGAGTTTTGGGTACTTCGTCAAGATTTATAGGTTTCCAGCAAGTTTGACCACCATTGGCCGCCTTTGATCGCCATTTACCACGGTTGACCTTAATTATTGTTTGACCCAGTTACGTAAATCGGCGAGCTCGGTGGCCTTGTAGCACCTAATCGATGATTAATCGGCCTTTTAGACCTTTTTTTGCAACACTGATAATAATAATAATAATAATAATAATAATAATAATAATAATAATAATAATAATAATAATAATAATAAAGGTTTTTCTATCTTGTGTCAGCAAACTATAAGAAGGCAAAACGACATAAAAAAGACTCAAGGATCCACAGAAAAAGACTCGATACATTTTTAATCGGTTCCTGAATCCTTTTTTTAGTCCCCGAGTTCTTTTGTATCTTTTTTGCTTTTTTATCCTTTGCCCCTAAGGTACTAGATAAAAAAAAAATAAATGAATAAAAAAAGTAAAATAAAAAATAATAATAATAATAATAATAATAATAATAATAATAATAATAATAATCATCATCATCTTCGTGTGTTAGTGTGTTACAAATACTTACTCTTTTGTCTTAATTCTTTTTAAGAATTATTGTCAAAGCTGATAAATTAGACAATATTATAATTGTCCTTTTCATAAAATAAGTAGTGATAATACTAATTTTCTTAAATTAAGTATTTTTTTAAGTGAATAAATTCTTTTAAAGACAATTTTGTAATTACTAAAATAATTAATCTTTTATATAATAAAACAGAACCCTTATTGGAATTTTTCATTTCAAAAAACTGGATTCATACGTTATTTAGTAATGATTTTATTTAATAAAAAGATTATAACATTTTATATTTATCTATAACACAAGTAGAAGATAAATACAAAAAATATATATAAGATGCAATTAATAAGATGATTAAAAATTTTAAATAATTATCTTTAATAATAAAAAACTATAATTAAACATTATAAATCAAATAAAACAAAGATTAAATTATTTATTTTTTATAAATAAGAATATATGATTCAAAAAATTTAAAAAAAACCCGCACACGCAGGAATTATAACTAGTTTGAGATAAAAAGAATTTAATTGCACACATCTAATCCTATACTTTTTCACTTCAAATTCATGAGACGTACGTGTTCCAATTCACTTTAAACATTTTGTCTTAATGGGAGTCAAATATCTCCATAATTACTTCATACAACTTGAAGTAGGACCGATGAAACCGAAAGAATAAAAAAACTGAGCTGCAGAACCGGCCCTAGTCGGTTTGGTTCTCGATTTCATATATTTACTGTTTTTAGTTTCGGTCATGTTCGGTTCTGACCGAAACTGAGAAAAACACACTTAACCTGAACTAACCGGCCCAAAACAATGTCCGAATCACTTAGGTTCAATTCGGTTCTCGATTAATCTCTTTCACAAAAATAAAGTTTCGATTTGGTTCATTTTTCATCGGTTTTGACCCGAAACTCAGCCCTAAATGAAAGGCGTTGAAGAATAACTACTTCAATACAAAGTATACGACATGAATATGGATATAGGGGAACTGACAGAGTTGTTCAATTTTGTATTTTACTATTCGTATTTTACTATTTTACTCTTCGTATTTTACTATTTGTAGTTAACTTACTCTCCTTTTTGGAAGTGTAGAATTTTTAAAGGTCAATCCTATGGGATACGTGCCTGCAATCATTGATGGTGATGTAGTGCTTGCGGATTCCATGGCAATCCTATTGGTTTGTAACTTCTATCAATCTATCATAGCTCAATTCTTCAAAATAAATCGGTTTTCTTTCATAATAGGCCGTGAAAATTTGCAAATCTTCTTTGTTACATATATGAGTCAAATATCTACATAGTTGCTTGCATGTTTTGTAGTTTTCTCATTTTATTTATGAAAAGGAAATATTTGTTCATCTTTCGTGTATCTTCTTTTTATGATGCAGTACCTTGACGAAACTTACCCTCAACACCTTTTGATACCTCGTAACCTTGCGGAAAGAATATTAAACTATCAGGTAAATACTACTAGACCCAACAACTTTCTATATTGGTGTAAGTGATGATGATAATTTTGCATACGAACAAACAACCTTATATTTAGTAAAGTTGGCATACTAGACCCAAATGTTCCAAAGAAAAAGTAGAGAATCAATTTTTAAAAAAAAAAAAAAAAAAAAAAACCTTTATCCTAGCACGCTAGTGTATATTTTATCTTAATTGATCGCTTTGATTATCATCATCTCACGTACCTATAATAACCTATTGCAAGTTAAATTGCATTGCCGTCTGCTGATAAATCAAGCAACTAATGATCAATTATTTTCACATATCATTATGTTATATTGATTAAAGTGTCATTATATTTTCTATGGTGGTCAATTTGCAAGAACATATATAATTATGTTTTTACTTTTTCGAAAAAAATGCAACCTCATGCATTCTTGTTAGTACAGTCTGATATGACCCAATTTATTTGAATTTCAACCTCATGCATCCTATTATAACAATGGAAGTCACCTCGTTTCAACTCTTTAGGTTGCAAGCATTATTACCTCAAGCATGCAACCTCTACTAAGGATCCCTATTTTGGTGAGCAACAATTTTATTTTATTTTTTATTATTATTATTACTTTATTTTTTTTTTTTTTCTAATTTCTACAGGAATTCTTACAGTGTTTTTTCTTAATTTTTGTCATGATCGCAATGTGCAGTCTTACATCGAAGAAAAGATTGGTCAAGATGAAAAGTTTTCATGGGTTCATTATTATCTTGGAAAATGCTTTACAGGTATATCTTTACGCGATCTTCATTCCCAATGTAACCAGGAATTAGTATTAAAGAAGAGTTAAATAGCCGAAATTAAGAAACAAAATGAAAGCCAGGACTAAAATACACTATTTTGACATTCACCTAGAGTGATATTATAAACATGTAAATATCTCATTTTTCATTGTACTAAGGCCATCCACAATGCATGATAGGGATTTAATATCAATCAAGCATTTTAAAAAACATATTATATGCATACCTAGGGAGGGAATTGCACTAGCTTCATTTATGAAACTTTAGCTAAAAGCCTAAAACGTAAGATTGCCATCATGCGTTTCAATTTCATGTAGGAGGAGCATTAAAGAGAATGCATTTTATCTTTCTGCCTCTTTTCCTGATTTTATTATAAGAGGTTTGATTTCAATGAACTTGTGAAGCTCTGGAGAGCTTACTAAAAGATCATGCTGGGAAGTATGCCACAGGAGATGAGATTTTGCTGGTAACATTCCCTTTTTTTTTCATCTAGACTTGATTAATAAAAAATCATGACCAGAATAATAAAATGAATTTGTGCCAATTAATTTGCAGGCTGATGTGTATCTGGCACCGTATCTCATAGGTTACACACAAGAACACAACTTTGATATGGTAAGCTCTACTTTAAAACATTTGACATGTGCTAGATATCATATGCGCATTGACATAATTGTTTATAGCCACTAATTTACTACTGATTTTATTTATTTGAGATCAACAATTAGTTGTAAGATGATTTTGCAAGCTATAAATCGCTTTCTATATATTGGTGCAGAGTGAGTTTCCTCTTCTATCTAGGCTTGCCGACGCATACATCGAGGTACCAGCTATAAAAAACTCCATGCCTGAAAAGCAACCTGATTTCCCCATCAGTTGTGGGAAGAAGTTTGTGGAGGTTTGATTATCAACTAACCGTTGAAAATTGAACGATGTGTTATGTGGTAATCATAATTGAATTATCTTGAAGAATAAAACCTATATGAAACTTTTTGTATGTTTTTATCATGCATTGTTATTATTTTTATTTTTTTTGGGCAAAGGTTTCCTCGGTAAAATCATGTATTGTTGTTTTTATCATGTATTGTTATTTACTCAACTGTTTTTTGAACATCTTTGGTACGGAAGAGCACAATGATCTAAAACGATCAAAATGCAACACTTCATCCTTTTCGGGGTTCTTTTTTGAAGCAGTTCATTTACCATCGTGCAGGGGTGTGATTGTATAGATGATACCTCCCCATAACCTGCTCCAGCAGGATTGGGTATATTATTGTTGCATACAGTTACCAATCAACCACTTATAAACTGTAGAATAACTAATTTAGTTAGTCGCCCTGTGATTAGTCGGCTCGCAATGTCGAGTCGAAACTCAGGTATACCAAAAAAAAGAAAGAAAGAAAGAAAGAAAGAAAAGCCTAATTAGCAACTTGGTAACCACTTATTCCTTCAAACTGGATGTCTAGAGCAAGGTTTTCAAGATCGGGATCCTACTCAGGATCGTTTTCGTCTTTGCAAGATCGTGATCGTAAGATCGGATCGGGATCTTAAGATCCTACTATAATGTTATTTTCTTAATAGTTTTTGAAATATTATACAAATTTACAAATTATTATATATCATAAACACACAATTATTTAAATGTGTCATCGAAATGTTATAATAAATTATTATTATGAAATGTTTAATAAGATTAACATGTTGTTTTTTAAATTCTACAAATAAATAATTCAGAAATTTGCAGTTTTTTAGTTTGTTATCCGAGAAAAGTAGGACCGGATCGGATTAGATCTTAAGATCTTATGGTCAAGATCGGGATCTTATAAGATCTTAAGCTTTCAAAGATCCTATGTAAGATCGGGATCGTTTTTGCTTTGCAGTATCGTAAAATCGTAAGATCCTAAGATCAGGATCGGGATCCTGACAACCATGGTCTAGAGATCATATATTGACAAGAATTTCTTTTAACTAACTAGTTTGACTAGGCTTGATGTAATGCTATTCGTCATACAAATTTTGATTATCGTGTAGGGACAATCTTTTGACCTAATTCGTCAAGCAACATATCACCTTATACCCCTCTGTAAAAGAGAAGGCAATTGGTCAAAATTAGGTCAAATTTTGGGGATTAATTGATCAAGATGAATGATACTAATCAAGCGACTGATCCTGCTGTGTTTCAAAACCCACTGTATCTTCATCCTTCAGAAGGTCCTAGTTCTCTGACGGTTCAAGAAAAGCTTACTGGTTCACAGAATTATAGGGCATGCCGTCGTGCTATTGAAATAAGCCTTTCACCAAAAGAAAACTAGGTTTTGTAACACCCCCAATTTCGTGATGCAGCAGAATTCAAACTGTGTGTTACTCGACGGCACAACAGTCATAATAATAGAAAACGATCTCTAATTGAGTCATTTTTAAAAGATATATCATTCAAATTATATAAATATCAGAGATTACAAAATGAGGTCCCAGATAGTTCCATGTTTACAAATTACATTAAATGAGTTTTCGAATGATAATAAAATTTATAGCCCTCTTGAATATCCGTGCTCCTTCGTGCCAGCCTTGTTCATTATGAACCTGAAAATACATGCTAAAGTGTCAACACGAAGTTGGTGAGTTCATACAGTTTAGTGACAAAAATGTAATGTAAAACATTTGAATGATGATTTCCCAGCAAAGGCATCGTAAATCCACTCAGTTCCAAGCCCCGCCCATACAAGACTTGCAACCTGTGTGTTTACAACCCACTGCCAAATATGATCTGGTTTATGTGAACAAAAGTAATACTTGTATCTAGATTCAAAGATAAATGTAGCAATACCGCTATACAAACAATTTTGACAAGGATGCCATATAAATAATGATGACAATGAAGTGGAAGCCATAATACTACGTTTTTGAATACTAGTGCAATGGGAAGATAATGAAGTATGTAACATGTAAACACATAAAGCATTTGAGTAAACCACAAACATTGAGTAAGGCAATTGGTGTTTAAGTAAACAAGTAGCATGTTCAAGTAAAAAAAGTATTGCATTTATGTAAAAACGAGCATGTATTCTCCCCCAAAGAGTTGGCAAAACAATTAAAAGAGTAGGGGCTATGACTCACCTTAAGTTATGTAGTGAGAAATGAAAATAGTAGTCGAATTGCGAAAGTCTCTAAGAGCAACCTATAATAGAACGTTGCTACTTAGGTTTGGAGTAATGTCAAAGAATACAAAGAATCGCCTATATATGTCTTGCATATTGTTCATGATGTAGTACTTACTATGTTGTGTAAATCTTTGAAATAAAAGTGCTTTATGAATCATGTATAGTTTGTATATCTCTTACTACTGTTCGGGCCGACATAATTCAGAGGTCACGCAGTAAACGTTCGAGGAGCTAGGACACTTTAATTCGTAAATCCAGCAACTCGTCGATCCGTTTACCCAAATGAAACCCCTCACATGAAGCTCCCTAGTGTTGTAGTATTTGATAAAAATATATAAGTTTTTGATCCGAAAAGTTACATGTCCGAATAAATGAATAAACTTAGGAAAGTTTATTTTAAATGAAGATTGTTATTTCAATGAGTTTCTTAAGTCTAGAATGAATATTACTTGCAAAGTCTCATGGTCATTTTGATGGAGTAGATCCAAATTGGATGATTAGGTTACAACTAACTCTTTGTTTCATGTTTTCGTCTTGGAAAGTTATATGGTCATTAGCCGTGACCTTGGACATTGTTACCATGGTCTTGAGACTCATCTTTGGCCTTAGCCATGGTTATGGTCTTGGCTTTAAGGTCATTAGACCTCTTGATTTTATTTAACCATAACCATTATATAGTCACTTGGGTATTTAAAATAGCTGTTAAGAAATTGAAGAAAATATCATTCATTTTGGGTTTTCTGGACCGTGCTCCTGAGTTTTTCAAGAAAACATCATTTCCGGACAACTTTCGTGTTTTAACGTTTTGATGAAACGGAGCAGAAGGGTCTCTTTTTGCGTGTTTAAGCTTCTGTCACAGAAAGTTTTGGGACAATTTTGCCGCAAGGTTTTAGTAACTTCTAATAGCCATAACTTTTGACTCATATACTCATTTTAGGTGGTTCAAATTGCTATGTTTTCCTTGTTAAGTCCTCTACTACAATATGTAATTGTCCAATATCATGTTTATACCATTTTGGTCGAATTTCTCCATATAAGTCACTAGTTTTCATGTTTACTTAACATAAGTTATCATATAGTTTCCATAACTTGTTTTACCAATTTTTATACATCATGAACATAATAACAAGACCATATATAGCATGAATAAAATATAAATAGCATGAAAATGATATTGAGCAAGAAAGTGTATTAGGGTTTCTTACAACTTTAGGCTTTATAATAAAGGAAAGTAACAAGTAAGGATAGGACTTTGATTGACAAGCTTCACTTCACTTTAGCAATCCTTCTACACCCTTGTATTCTTGAAGGATTTGTGATGAAGGTTTAGGTGACTTGGGTGGATCTAAACTCAAGAGAATTACCAAAAGTTTCTAAGGTTTTGAAGTAGTTTCTTGTAGCTTGAAACTAGGTTTGGATCGATCAAAACTTGACAAGAGTTCTTGAATTGATATAGCACTTGATCTTGAAAATCAAAGAATGGATTACTTTTGGAATATGTAGTGACTGGTTTTTGGTGATGAGAGAAAGAGAAATATGAGTTTGTTTATAAAGGATAATGAGGAGGTTAATTCCTAGATATTTTGCAAGGCTTCCTAAGGAAGTTTGAAGACATGTATGAATCCTATACTTGATTTATCACCAAGACACCAAGTGTCTTGGTGACTCCTTTTAAAATTTCGACCATGTGATTATCTTGGATGACTGGATAAGTTTCTTGCATTATCATGCTTTTACGGAGTGAGTTTTGGTCCCGTTAATCGCTAACTGTAAGTCGTTAAGTCACGAAACGTAAAATCGGGTATCGTAAAAATGTGAAACTTGAAAGAATGACTAAACTTGTCAATATACTCCATAATAAAATATAAAATGAGTGGTAGGTTCCATTGGGTTGCTCAAACCCTGCTAAAACTGGAAACGCGGGTCTAAAACGCGTAATACGTAAAACGTACGAAATTTGTGTAAAATTGAGAAAAGTAAAATGTAACGTTTCTAATAGGATAATAATAAATTAAAATGACTTATAATGTCTAGACTGGGCTCATTCTAGTGTCAGTTGGTATTTAATGTCTTTTAGACATAAAACCGTAAGCCTAAAAATCAAAGAATGATTTATAAAGTTCAAAGAATGATTTTTAGTCAAAGGAGGAGGGAAAATATGTTGACTTTTCCAAATTATGAAAGTTTCTAATCATCTCAGAAAATGCGGTGCATGTATAGGCTAAGGTTACGGATAAGTAAAAGTACTTAAAACATAAATTTCTGTTTTTCACGGCCCATGGTCTATTTGGTAACATTTTTCTTAATCATAAAAAATTCTCTAATTAATCATGAGTGTAGTAAATATTTATCTGATGCGGGAAAAATTGATGCGGTTGGTTTTCGTTGTGCGTAGGATTTTTAAACGACGTTTAAGCCAAATGTGTAGTTCCTTAATAACTTTCGCGAAAATGATCTGATAAGTGTCAAACTTTTATTTTATCATGGAAATGATTTATCATATGAGAATATGAAATAAAAATTAAATTTCGGAAAATGAATAGTGAAAGTGAATAGTAAAATGAATAGTAAAACTTCGGGATTGGATGGTAACCTGAAAATGCGAATTGTTACAGGTTTCATCAAAGGTACTGTTACTCGTTCCTCTACTTATCTTAATCTTGCAGAATTGTGGGATACATGTAATAATATGGTGATTTGATGGATTTTGGGGTCTGTGAGTATATCTATTGCGTGTTCTATTATGTTTGTTGATGCTGCAAGTGAAATATGGTTGCAATTGGTAAAAAGGTTTGCGTTAAGTGATAGTTCTAGAAAGCATAAACTAAATAAGGACACTTATGCAATTAATTAGAATGGTGGTTCAATTAGTGAGTACTATATCAAAATGAAGTTTGTATGGGAAGAATTGGTCAATATGAATGTATTACCAACAATTATTGTTACTCTTGAAGTGCCTGCTTGAATTTGCAAAAAGGGGAACATAGGTTGTTTCAATTTCTCAATAGTTTAAATGAACACTATGGTAATCTGTAACACCCCCAATATAGGGTCCAGCGAAAGCATACATGTCACTAGGGTGCTACGAAATTGGTATCACAACACAAGTACAAAGAACGGTTTTTACCTCAATCATTTCAAATAAAATTTATTATAAAAAAACATTAAGTTTACATGATATAAAAATTTTACGGAAGAAAGGCCCATAAAATAAATATAGTGGTCCCAAATATTTATCAGAGTCGCCTATGACCATGCCCCTTGCCAAGTGCCTTCCAATAGTGAGCTATCACCTTAAACCTGAGAATATATGCAAAAAGATCAGTGTAAGATGATTTCATAGATTTTAGTTTAAAACAGTATGGTTGAACCAAAAGGTTTTTAAGTTCGAATAATCATTACCAATTTTAACTTAGGCTCACAATGCCTAAATAACAATTCCAAACCCAGTTAAAATCAAATCAAACATTATGAACCATAATCAATCACACAGGTATAGCACTCATATAGTGTCACACAGAATTTATCCTATTACGCTGGCTAAGTCACATAAACAAAAGCATGAGTCGCACTCCATAAGTGTCTCATGTCATAACAATAATCAGCTATAGGTGCACCATAATCAACAGGCACAGAAGCCCCAGAGAAATAGTTAGCAGGCACAAGAGCCCCAACGATTAATTAGCAGGCACATGAGCCCCAACGAATATTAAACCTAGCCAGCTTACGTAACAGGTTCACAAACCACAAACACAATTCCAGGTCAATTCAATATGCAAGTTTCGCAAATATCCTATCCCAAAACATATTAGGCCCATGAGGGAAATAATCACATGTAACAGATAAATCACATAACGTATTTAAATAACCAGATCAAATATGAAGCCAAACAAGTCAAATCTTGAATAAGCATTTTAGTAACGAAAAGTTTAGCTAAAACAAGCATGTACTCTCCCCCAAAATAGTTATAAAACCAGTACAAGTAGGGGCCATGAACTCACCTTAGCCACAACAATGCAAGAATCACAACTGACACAATTAGCATCTAGAGCTAATCACAACAATATCCAGAAGACGAGTACAGCGGTATGAGAATGGCGCGGCCTAATATGAATATAACTATTTCAAACAATAGCTCGCATAATAATCAGGTCTACAAAAGATAACGTGTATTAGTTTTCGTAGATTATTCAATTCATTACTTTAAAAAAAAAGTCTAGTATCACTGATTTCGTGTGGTGGTAAGAAAACATAGACTCAGAACACAACTCACACCAAAGAGAAAGAGACACCGACATAGTCGATAGATACTGACTAGAACACGCGCGAATGGGGAAAAGACATCGACATGGTCGAGACATACTGACGAGAACTCAACAAACAAAAACAAACCTAAGACATTTACGACAAGTAGCTATACTAATATAAATAGGTCAATTGGTAAATTTCAGCACATTCTCAAATAACTTAGAAAAGTCATTTATGTTTTTATAATAAAAGTCATTTAAAATAAAAATATTAGTTTGGAATGTTTTATAAACTTTGGCATAATGCTTTCGTTTATTCACATTCCCCAGTTATCGTAACTTTACCAATTATAATCTTTTCACATTTCAATATTTAATAAGTTTCACGTTTCGTTATCATTTGTGTATATATGAGTTTTTGTTTATTGAATATTTTGTGTCCAGTCCGAGTCTAATATATTAAAGTCTTTTCAAGTTCAATATATTACATCGTTAAGTCTCAAAATGTCCAATATGTCCAATAGCTAATACCGTAAATCCAATAACACTCCAATAATTGTCCAAATACAATAGTCACAATCCATATTAAAATACCATATCAGTATCAATTCCAATGCATCCGAAACTCACCAAAGATCTCAAAGGTCAAAACAAGTCAGCTTGTTTGTCAAATTTAAAATTCAAGTCACATTGACTAATGCATACTGTATTAACCAGGTTTTTAATTCAACACCCTTAATTATATTTTATAAAGGCTAAAATGTATTTTACTACCCTAAATTTGGCTAACCAGATCTCCTACTACCTCAAAGTATAAAAGGTACATTATAATACCCCATAGTTAATAATCTGGTCCATATAATACCCCAACCCTAATTAACTAAATCACATGATTTTCACATGGTTATTGTCGTTAGTTTTTAACGAAAGTTTTTGGAGCGTTAACTAGGCTCACGTGACTTCTATTTTCTCTTATTTCTTTTATATCGTTTTTTCATTTTCTCTTTGAATTCATTTACCCATATCTCACTTCATAAACATTAATGTCATCGTTTTAAAATTTTCATCTTATGCTTTTGTTTGGTTATATAGAGTTCCTTTTTTTTTTCATTTTTTTTTCTTTTTTTTTTAATCATGAATAGTATGGATTGTACGAGATGTTTTCCCTTTAAACTTATGCTATACTTTTTGTTTAGATTATATATTTTGAGTTATTGAACATACAATCTACTGTATAAGTTATATTCCAATGAATTGTCTCTTGAAGGCGACATCAGTTTTCCTTTAGCATGCACAATAAATTGTCTTCTGTACGTTAATGCATCAGTGATCGAATTGACGTTGTTATTGACATGCTATACTCTTGTTTAAGCTTGTTATATGTTTATAGGATGATTGTGCACTGTATCTATACAAATCCATGTATATTATTTTTATATATTTATATGGCAAGTCAAAATAAGTTTATTATAGCCTCTACTGATATTAATGAACAAAATAGCAATTGCAAATTTGCAATACCATCAGTATGTAGTTTTGCTGTTATGGTGATTGTAATTGTATCATGATAATTAGTGGAAAGGGTCACGTGAGATACTTAACGCCCCAAACTTAAAAACTAATGACAATAACCCATGTGAAAATCATGTTATTTAGTTAATTAGGGTTAGGGTACTATATAGACCAGATTATTAACTATGGGGTATTATAATGTACCTTTTATACTTTGGGGTAGTAAGAGACCCAGTTAGCCAAATTTAAGGTAGTAAAATATAGTTTTGCCTTTTATAAATGGCTACTAGCCCCATAGTAAACCAAACGCACCCTGATCATTTTCTTAACCATTAACCTTCAAAAAGAAATGCATTACTTGTTTTTGACACACCGAGACTCAACCAATCATAAACACTAAACTTACAACTTCTTAATGACTAATAACCATTACCAACTATACCCTTAATCGCGACTGAAACAAAGACGGAAGACCCAATAAGCTATACCAACTGCAAGTCAAAACTGAAACTAAATGAGCACACCCTTACTGATTACAACGCACCCTTACTGGTCTTACACCGAAGTCACAACCATAATATAACAAACAAACGCCTCCATGTCATCCTCTTGGTGAGAATCGAACCAAGGGCAAGGCTAACCTACCCTTCGTGGGGTTTCCTCTTTGACTCGAGACCAAGACCTAAACAAAATAGGTAAGACTAGAGTAACCGGAGCCCCCAAGGGCTTCGACCTAAGACCCTACGTTGGTCTCTCCTTCTCGACTGAGACCAAACCACCAAGACCACCCATGACTCCAAATAGATTAGCTGACAACTCGACAACAACCAAATTCTTAGATTTCTTACCACACGAATTCATTTCCACAAAATTTCTAATCCATCTTTTATCCCACAAAACATTATAATCTGTTTTAAACCAAATTTTACTCGCGTTTTAACTTAAATCAAAAATCCACGAAAACCTTTAACACAATATCTAATATACTCGAAAAGTACATAAACGTGATGAGATGTGGTTTTACCATTACCACATGGACAACGAGAGATAAGAAAGTAGGAGATGGTGGTGGCATCTTCTCGAGTATAACTCGAACCACCAAACAAGTAAACAAACAAATCCTTGACTCCTTTGATGATGGCGGCAAACAGTGGTGGCCTGAAAAGACGGCGACCTAAAGGTGACGGCACGTGGGGGTGATATTCAGGTTTAGGAGGGAGATATAAGGGTGGGTTCGTAGTTGTTTTGATGATGGGTTGGCGGTGTGACAGGGTGGTGGTGGCCGAGTAAGGTGGCGGCTGGAAATGAAGGGGAGACAAGAATGATGGGACGTGGTGTTGATGGCGATGGTGGTGTTGATGATGGCAGTAGGCAGTGGTGGCCAGCGTAGTAGGTGGCCGGAAGTTGGCGAGGTTGGCGTCTGTTATATGAGGAGGAGGGAGGTGCTAGGGTTTGAGTTGGTAAAAATGAAGTGTGTGATTATTAGTTTTCATTTTATAGTGCCAAGGAAAAACCTTAGGGGCCTAAAGTGTAAATTACGAGGGCAGGGGACGGTGCTGTAATTTATTGTAGGGACCGTTCGGGCTCATTTAGGCTAGGAAACGGAAGATTCAAAACTTGAGAATTACACCATTGAGCTCGGAATAATATTTCCGATAAGAACGACTATAAATACGCTTATTGTCTCGAAACTGATACCAAACTCAAAATAATTTGTCGTTTCTATGAATAGAACACGACGGGGAAAATTACGGGTTGTCACATAATCTGAGAAGTCAATTACTTATGATGGTTCCATTTCCAAGTGTTGAAAGTGCTTGTTCAATGATACAATAAGAGGAGTCACAAAGAGTTCTGTTTGGTTCTAGTTCTTTTGAATCAACAGCCTTGTATAGTGTAACATTTGTGGTTTCAAGTGGCGTCCTCCAGTGAAGTGCTGGGAAAAAGTGGGGTATCTAGCTTGGCATCCAAAGGCAAAACTAATTGAGGCAAATGCTCAGTTCAGGCCCAAGGAAGGGGTGATTAAGCATCAGTTGGCACCAAAGACCGCATCACATGTTAAGAGCGGCAACATTAGCTTCACACCTCACCAATTTGAACAGCTTATGAGGAATATACAACAGATGAAGGTTGATGCTGATTTAGATGATGGCTTTGGTCATCAATTTGCTGTAGGTATAGCTTGTCTTAATACTCAATTAGATTTTCTAGAGTTACTTGAAGATTTTATATGACACTAGTGCTAGTGATCACATGACCCCTGAGAATGCACATATACTTGAGCCATATTTGTTGAAAATTAAACCCCAAATAAGGTTGCCAAATGGTGAAACATCAGTCATTTCTCATGTTGATAAGGTCAAACTGAACAATGGTCTTATGCTAAATGATGTTCTGGTAGTGCCCTCCTTTAGATTCAGTTGTTTTTTGTGCCCAAGTTAACTGAAGATGATCACTGTGTGGTTTCATTTTACCCTAAGTTTTGTGTTGTTCAGGACCTGGCAACCAGGAAGCTAAAGGGTCTGGGTAAGAAGAAAGCTGGTCTCTATCACCTTGTGAATGTTTCACTATATAAGGTGGATAGCGTTGTTACAGCTTTACTAAATACTACTCTTGGAAAATTAGCTTTGTGGTGTGTGCTTATTCACACACCTTTTTCTGTCTATTTTAAGACCAAAACAGACACAAACTAACTATAAATGCCAAAGATATTGTATTTTTGTGTTTGTAATTGTGCAGGAACGGATATTTCAGAAATTGACACAAATCAGGCCAAAAAGGACAAAAACGAGCACGAGTTTGGAAAACGTATCAAAAGCCAGAGCCAGGGAAGCAAATTACGATTTTTTGAGCTCAGAATGTCAAATCACACCTTGAAGAATCACAAAATGCCAAAAATAGTCCTTGGAGGAAAAGTTTGCAAAATTGGCAGAAATGGTCCATCAAGTTTGAAATTTGGCAGAAATAGCCCATGAGCATTGGATTTTAGAGGAAAAAGTCAAAAATGGTCCTTGGAGTTCACAAGTTATCAAGTTTGGTCCTTGGGTGAAAGATTTGAAGAAATTACAAGTTTAGTCCCTAAAGTTTCAAATTTGTCAAATTTAGTCCTTGGGATTAAAATCATCACCTATGGTCCTTATACTATTCAAGTTTGGCAAATAACACCCTTGTGACAACTTTGGAAAAATGGCAGATCAAGTCCTTGTATTTTCAGAAAATTACAAAAATGGTCCTTCAAGTTTCAAGAATGGTCCCTGTGCAAATGAAAAGTTTCAAAATGGTCCTTGTACTATTCAATCTTGGCAATGTTTACTCTTGAAGTACTTTGGGGAAGTTTCAATTCCAGCCCCTCAATTTTTAGGAAATTACAACATTTGTCCTTGTATTAATTTCTACACCAAACGGGCCTAATGTCACACCCCCAATTTACCTGACTTGCAGCGGAATGGAATACCTGGGGGTGTCTGTCATAGCACCACAGTTACAGTTACATTGAACGACCTAAAGTGTCGTTTGGAAAATACTGCATTTGATCATTGAAATAATCCAGAGTTTACAAAATGAGGTCCCCAAAATGTGTTGCAAGTTTATGAAAACAAGTCCTACTAGATCAAACGTTTACATAAGTGCATGAAATAATGATGAGACGCGTCGACTCCGCGACTCCATGAAGGTCCAAATGCATGTCACATGAGCTACCTTAATAACCTGAAATACATTGCTAAAACGTCAACACGAATGTTGGTGAATTCCATAGGTTTGTAAAATGTAATGATGTACGGCCACCACAAGTAAAAGTGCAAGATAAAAATCTCATGAAAATTGTACAATTGACCTTAAGCTCATGACACCGAAGCTATGACTGATGAAACTATGCCCCTCCTGAATGTTCTGCCAAAACACTCAAATGTAAAAGACATGAAATGCATCCGCTTACGGTTGGTAAATACTACCACGGATGGAGGCGTCACCCTCGATAGATCTATCCACTCACTCTCGCTTACCGGTAAATTAACGGTTCATGATGATACAGGGGACTTATCACATGGCAAGGTAACTTAAGCAATGTACATATGTTTGAATACTTGGGCTCGTACTAAAATGATTGATGCAATGTATTCCCCCCGTGGGATTTGAAAACAATCAAAAATGTTGAATTGAAAACGGGGCTATGAAAACTCACCTTAACTGATGAAACTGTGATGAAGTGAAATGAACAACAATGAACAATTATCTTCCGCAACCCAATATGATGGTACCATGAACATGTAATGAGCTGAAAAACAAGGCGCGCACACTAGCCGCAACCTAACATGAATGATGAACGATCTACTTTAGATCACTAAATGATGTTATGAATGTCCATGCACATGTTTCCTATACCACTCTACTCTTTGAAAAACACTTGTTGTTATAAAAATATATATTCCAAGACTTAGGAAGAATATGGCTATTAGAAAAATAAACTAGTTGTAATATATATACTTATATATATATCGTATGTACCAATGTTTGTGTTGAAATCCTCGGTTTGAAATCCTTGAAATAACGCCTTGTGGTGATGAAAATATACTTGTGTTCACTAATACATCATTAGTTATGAATTTAGGTACTTGGTTAATATTTCTAGAAAATCTAGAATTTAGTACGTAGTGTTATTATTATTTCTAAAAGCTGCCAATTATAGAGGATTTTTGCCGATATTGAAACGTGAATATCTTTGTCGTTATAAGCCCGTTTTACTTGTTCTTTATATCCATGGTTACGTCTTAACATGTAGTAATATATTTTGGAAAGCTTGACCCCTCCGGGTTACGTCTAAAGTCTCTTTTTGTCCGACGAAAAACGTCCATCAGCATGTATTTTTCCGGAAAATACTTTTCGTCAATAAACTTGCAAAAATCATAACTTCTTCGTTATAAACTCTTTTTAATCCGTTCTTTCGCCTACGGATTCGTTTTTGAAAGTATTTTCTAAAAATTTTGCCAAAGTTTCCTTTATGTTTACTGATTTTCCAGAATTTACCAAAATGGGACAGAATGTTTATATACTTGTTACAAACCCATTTTTCATGCTAAAAACTAGTTTCAACCTCAACCAAAACTCTTGCAAACTCCACAAATCTATACTAATCATACCATACACCTTCTTAGGGTGCCATGGGTTCCTAATGACTAGTAATCAAGTTAATTTAACAAAGGAACACCTAAATCACAATCTAGGGTTTGTATGATCAAAAAGTCTTCAAAAATAAAGTGGTATAACTAGTATGAGCATGAAATTACGCATGAATACCATAAGATACATATGTTAATTAGATGAAAACATGAAAATAAATTTTGAATACTCACTTTGAAATAATAGGTGATTAGATGATGAGAAACCTTGGATTACTTGTGTTTTTGATGCAAGAATCTTGATTAGACCAACAAAATGAACAACTTTGATGCTTTGTACTAAGAAAAATAATGGATTTTGGTTGGGGATCTTAATTGGGTCGTGGGTTTAGAGGTGAGGAAGAAAGGAAGAAAACTTTTTGGCTTATGAAAAGAAATGTTATGATTTTTGGTTTTTGGTTTTGATATAAGTTTTGAGGTTTATAGTTTAATATGATTACATAAATGCACAAGGTTAACAAAATAAAATCCATGTGGTCTAGGGGTGGGCATGGCCGGTTTTCAATGTGAACAAGAGAAGCAAAATCGGTTTTGAGTTGCATAAGCTAAGTTAGTGTAGTATTAGTTGTGGTTTTTGTTAATTTGGTTATAATCGGGTACCGGGTTTGCTAGAAATAAATGTTAAAGAAGTTATCCGGGTCAAAATAAAGTTATAAAAATGTTAAAAATATGTTGGGTACAAATGTCGAGTGATCGGGTGATTATTGTTTAGTTTTCACGAAAACCGTCGTAATATTCATAAGCTTACGTTATAAATAAAATAAATTTCTAAAATACTGGGTAAATGAATGTTATAACTTTTATGATGATAAAATGGATATAAAAATATGTCGGGACCATTGTGGGAATATTTAGATATATTCGTCGTGTATAAACCGGGTGTTAACGTTTATTTATAAATAATTATAAGGAAAACGTTAAATGTATCAAATATATAAATTTGAAAATCCTAAGAGTGGTATAACATGTAAATGACCTACTGATGATATGCAGACTATCTCCAGTCCGTATGAAATGTCATTACTGATAATGCATGAATTCGCACCTGAACCAATACGGTTACGCGAATTTTAATACCCGTAAACTAAATTTACGATGAAATGAATAATGCACGTGAATGATAAAATCTTTTCCGGCAATGAATAGTGTTCTGTGAATAGTAAAATTTTTGAATGCTTCTCGGAATGTCAAACTGACACCAAAAATGATGAATAGTAAACTGATGAATAGTGTTTTGATGAATAGTGTTTTTCCAAAGTTCGGGAAATGACCTGAAATGGTGAGTTGTGACAGTCTTCCCCTCTAAAAGGAACTTCGTCCCGAAGTTTAGTTTATGTTGGTATCTGAGAATGTATTGGTGAAAAGGTGATGATATTCGAGAATTCCAGCGAACTCTAACGATAGGAATTCGACTCTGATTCAACTGTTTGACCACACGGTCCATGGTTTCTGTTGGTTCTCTTACAAGGTCTGAGATTGTCATTTGGGTTGGATCCCTTCCAATGGAATCATGAGTGACTCATCTGAAAGTCATTTTTGGGGATCTGAAAATGTGAAATATGTTCGTGTAATCCTGTTGTTCTCTAACAATGTTCAAGTCTGACGGCCACTATGCCTTCTCTGTCAAAATATAAATGGTCCAGTGTATATTGGTGTAACTTTCCAAGTTTTCTGAACGATAACATGCCTTTCCTAGGCAGAACTTTCTGCATAACTCTGCAGAACTTGAAGTTTTAATGGTTTACGACTTATTGAACTTGTAACTGATTCTTGACTTGTAGAAAATTTCTGGTTATCTCATGAATGCCTACTGAACTAGTGAGTTGAGCTTTTTCTTAGTTTGGCCCATCAATCGATGGTCTGCGCTTCTTAATGTTTTAAATGTGGTACTGGTAATATATACTGCTGAATTCTGCCAGAACTCAAGTTTGTATGCTAGTTGGTCGATTCTAAAATGAATCTTAAATAGTCCAATATGCTAAAGGTTCAACCTTTCTTGTTATCCAATTTGTATCATGCCAATCCAAGGCATTGCTTTTAACTTAATTTGTTCTCCTACTTGAATCTGGATGGTTTGTTGTTCAGGATATCCAATCCAAATGATGTGTGTTATGTACCAACCTAACTTCTGCCAGTTTCCCGTTGTTGGTGTGATAACTATTGTTGTAGATGAATTTGATTTATGTTGAGTGATTAGTCCAACCATTTCTAGGGTTAATCACTCATGCTCTGAGTATACTTTCCTATGTTTGAATTGTTCTCTCGCTTTGACCATCGGTCTGAGGATGATAGGTGATGTTCACATCTAAATGGGTTTCTGAAGGAAATCCTGAATTGATTACCTGAAGTCCAAGTTGAAACGGTTTCCTTAACAGGAAAAACTGAAATGGGTACAATAAACCTTTGTGACTAATTCCACAACGTTCGGTCCTTCGAACTTGGCGTTATCTGAAAGGGATAGAATATAGGTAACAATTTGATTCCTTGTGTTTTGTTCCAACGGATGATAAGACATATGTTTTTCTTTGTCTATTGGGTTTGGTCTCCACTACTGAAGTTCGTGATTAATTTGGGATGTCCTTCCTAATTCCTTCATCACATATACCAATATTCTTTACTGTCAAGTCACAAAATCCTAAATGCATAAGCGATGTTGTAGGGAAGTTGGTTCTGGAAATTTGTCTCGCGATTGTGAGTTTTGGTTGAAATCTTTTTCTGAATAAATGAGTTTAGAAAAATGAAGCAAATGATTTACTGGGTAATATTTTTCTTGATGATTCAAAATCCAGTAGTTATGAAATAGGAACTGTTTTCAAACATGTTGTGATTAAGACTGCTTACCAAAGTTTGATGTCTATATATATTTCTCATTGTACAATAGTGTTGCTAAAGATTGACCAAAAAGGATCGTACTTGTTCAAAATAGGAACTTCAAAAATTATTTTTCCACAAGGTATGTGATTTATGTAAACGCATCAACTTTAATTAAAAGTGAAAACACTAACAAGGATAAAATGGTAGAATAGGAAATGTTCGCTTAAATGCATAGATGTCTAACACTTAGTTCCTGAGGTTGGATAATGTCTATTGGTGGTTATCTGGCATAACTACAAGCATAGGTATTTAGTCTAACTTAAGTCCTGAAATATTTTATCGTTGTAATTGGCAAGACGAAGGTATCACTTGATGTTGTGTCGATGATTGTCTATTCTGTTTTCCCATGTAGATGAGGAGATATGTTCTGGTTTGATCCCTTGCTTGGTATGAAGGTGAAGTTATCTGAAATTTCTAGAGACATAATGCCTTTGAGGAATCTACATCGATATTCTTGATTCAAACAATTGTCCTTTGTGAAAATTTACTGCAGGAAAGTTTATGTATAGATGAGGCCATGTTTAAATGAAATGCTCTACTGTCTCAATTAGAAGCTTGGTTTATTTCTATTGCGTTGTCCTGCGGACATTTATATTGAGTTCAATCCTGTAGCTCAGTCTAGCTAGTACCCTTGAATAATAACATTGGACAACTAGGTCAGAGATGGTGATTCGGATGGTCTCGCAGTATCTTAGAATTTGTTGTTGAGTTATGAATTTTCTCACTATATACTTCTAGTCCTGGTTAGTAGTTCTGTAATCCTTTCGTTGCTTTTATTGTATTGAGGAATCCTGCATGTAATTGATATGGAAAGTCTCTCTTAGGGAAGTCAATGGGAAAATATCCAACTTAATGGCTAAGTGAGTGGCAGGTAGGGTAAGTATCCAGGGATAGTTCGGCAAAAGGGATGTTTATGGAAAAGTTCCTTTGTTTACAAAACTTTTAGATGAAGATTGTTATCAACAATCCTTTGAAAAGGTAATTACTTCCTTCATGGCATAATCCTTCCTGAATTTTACATAGGTGATCAGGCTATGTACAATTGAGGACTAATGATGCGATGTTAGATTTTGTCAAAATATCATAACTTTTCTCAAAAGTTTTAGATGGTGTTCAACGCATTGTTATTAAAATGGTATCCTGATGTTTTCTTTCAAATAACATGAAAATTGCCTCGCGTAATAATAGTAAATACTTGGTGTAATGACAGAAAAATCAATTTATAGGATGGTAATAAAATAGCTTACTTCGGAAATTTTTCTGTAAAACAGTTTCCCCATATGATAGTAAAATAGCTTCAATGGTGTATTGGATAAGTGGGTGAATCTTGTCGAATGGTAATAGTCTACTAATTCGTCAAATACGAAATCAACCTAATCCTTGATAAGACAATGCTAAAATGTTGCGAAACGATTGAAGTCTGAGCACTTGGGATAGAAAATGGAGTAAACGATGGTTATGATTATCACCTAGGTAACAAAAGATAGATATTACATTGGCCAGGAAAGTGCTTAATACAACTAGGTTATGTCATCGTACTAATGGTAAGTACAAAAGGAAAGATACAACCCTAAAGGGCTCGAACTACGGTTTATATATTGAAACAAAACTCCTCCTGCTGAAGCATTGTTGTTATCCTTGATGTTGCTAATATCCTGACGGTTCTCTTTCAACAGCTCACGCTATTCCTTGAGCGATTCAGTCTTGATTCCAAGTTCCTGATTTTTCCTTGTTCCTTAACTCCGGGCAGTCATTCTTGAAATGCCCTACGTTTCCACATTTGAAGCAACTCCCTGGGATCTTCTGATTTGTGAGTTTCCTACAATTTTCAGTCCGATGACCCTGCTTCTTGCACACTCCACACGTTTTACTGCAATGACCTTGGTGATATTGATTACACAGGTTGTAGTAAGGTAACTTTCCAATATACCTTCTCTTTGTGTGCGGTTCTGCAGCAAAGGCTCTATTCATTTCTTGTCCTTTGGGTGATTGTTGAGCAGCATTGCAACCTAGATTGTTGTTCCACTTCCTTTTATTGTCACTATTGTTTCCTGATGTCTCGGCGTGAACTATGAGTTCCTTTGCCTCGATCGCCATTTTGATAATGTACTTTTCAAGTTTCTTGCTTTCCGGTTCATCCATTGCAGGACCTAGTCGTGTTGATTCATAAGAATGAGTAGTGTACTTGTCAACATCATTTCCTACCATGGTAAAGTTTACTGTTTCCTGTTCCTTTGCTCGTAATTCACTTCCTACACAAAATGTTATACCCATCATCCTTCTTAGTTTCTCCCAAGAGTGTGAGTAAGCAGCATCATCTCCCACCATCTTAATATGTTTGGTCCACCATTCCTGGGCATGATCCTGAAAAGTGCATGTGGCGAACTTAACCTTGTCTTCCTTACGACAGTCGCCACATTGAAATATTGTTTCTATTTCTTCGAACCATTTGAGAAATTTCTTTATGTCCCTAGTTCCGCTAAAGGAGGGAGGATTGCACCCCATAAATTCCATGTGAGTAAGTTCCTTAGTGAGGGCAGTGGCTATGTTCTTGGCAATGACTTGCCAACAGCAGCTTGCGTCATGTTTGGAGTGGTTTGCTTAAATCTCTCTTCATCAACTCATAAGAGACCATGAGGATATATAGTTAATCAATGTCATCATATTCACAACACATGAATATAATACATGAAAATTTCGGTCTACGTGAACCGGCATCACAAATAGCACAACCATTTCTTACATAGTAGAGTCACACTTGATATATTTGTTTGTACAACAATCAAAAGACAACAAGTTCTTTAGACTATGTCCCACACTTTCTGTGGCTAGGATAATAGTAAAAGCTAGTGAGGATATAAGTCTGGTCTAGGGACTTCCTGGTGTCCCTCTGTGTGAAATCAGGTTTGTGGCATCATAAGGTCGAGATAGTCCTGAAGTGGTGTCTGAAGTTGTGCATCTATCAAATCTTAGATAATGTAGGTTCTGAACCATTCCTGAAGAATCTGCGGATGTTTCTGTTGAGTCCGTGTTATTGGTATTATCTACTAGGTGTTATCTAGTTCATGGCAAGTGGGAATGAAAAAGGAAAACGACAATGATGGTACCAGTGAATGAAATACTATCCTCTTTTGCGCTACCTCGCGACATCCAAAAGGTAAAACTAAAGTACACACTGTGGGAAGGCCAATAGTGTAATAAGTAACTGATGGTGGTGATAGTACCTGAGTAGTAAGTGCCCTACTAGTAATGGAAAGAAAACACACTATCTTCCTTGCAATAAACATCCTAATAAGTCCATTAAGATAAGTCTGAATACTCTATCAAAAGGCATTCTATGTATGGGCTGAATGATAGGAAAACCCTGTTCCTATGGCAAATCAATAGTGCTAATGGTGGTGTAAGTGCAACTGGTGGTATAATGGTAGTGGAAGATGACAAGGCATCTTCAATGTCGGAATCCGATAAAAGGATGTCAGGGTGAGTATCTGAAGGCGTGTCACTTGTGAACCAGGTCAATAGAATGATATACATATATGGATATGAGTATAAATAACTCGCACAGGGTATGTATGAAACAACATGTATCATGATTATGCACTTATGATGAAATGATGAGATGCTATGATGATGTGGTTATAGTCTAGGGTCCAAGATACATCCTAGTTCGCTATAACTTTAGCTTTGATGCCAATCTGTCACACCCCCAATTTACCTGACTTGCAGCGGAATGGAATACCTGGGGGTGTCTGTCATAGCACCACAGTTACAGTTACATTGAACGACCTAAAGTGTCGTTTGGAAAATACTGCATTTGATCATTGAAATAATCCAGAGTTTACAAAATGAGGTCCCCAAAATGTGTTGCAAGTTTATGAAAACAAGTCCTACTAGATCAAACGTTTACATAAGTGCATGAAATAATGATGAGACGCGTCGACTCCGCGACTCCATGAAGGTCCAAATGCATGTCACATGAGCTACCTTAATAACCTGAAATACATTGCTAAAACGTCAACACGAATGTTGGTGAATTCCATAGGTTTGTAAAATGTAATGATGTACGACCACCACAAGTAAAAGTGCAAAATAAAAATCTCATGAAAATTGTACAATTGACCTTAAGCTCATGACACCGAAGCTATGACTGATGAAACTATGCCCCTCCTGAATGTTCTGCCAAAACACTCAAATGTAAAAGACATGAAATGCATCCGCTTACGGTTGGTAAATACTACCACGGATGGAGGCGTCACCCTCGATAGATCTATCCACTCACTCTCGCTTACCGGTAAATTAACGGTTCATGATGATACAGGGGACTTATCACATGGCAAGGTAACTTAAGCAATGTACATATGTTTGAATACTTGGGCTCGTACTAAAATGATTGATGCAATGTATTCCCCCCGTGGGATTTGAAAACAATCAAAAATGTTGAATTGAAAACGGGGCTATGAAAACTCACCTTAACTGATGAAATTGTGATGAAGTGAAATGAACAACAATGAACAATTATCTTTCGCAACCCAATATGATGGTACCATGAACATGTAATGAGCTGAAAAACAAGGCGCGCACACTAGCCGCAACCTAACATGAATGATGAACGATCTACTTTAGATCACTAAATGATGTTATGAATGTCCATGCACATGTTTCCTATACCACTCTACTCTTTGAAAAACACTTGTTGTTATAAAAATATATATTCCAAGACTTAGGAAGAATATGGCTATTAGAAAAATAAACTAGTTGTAATATATATACTTATATATATATCGTATGTACCAATGTTTGTGTTGAAATTCTCGGTTTGAAATCCTTGAAATAACGCCTTGTGGTGATGAAAATATACTTGTGTTCACTAATACGTCATTAGTTATGAATTTAGGTACTTGGTTAATATTTCTAGAAAATCTAGAATTTAGTACGTAGTGTTATTATTATTTCTAAAAGCTGCCAATTATAGAGGATTTTTGCCGATATTGAAACGTGAATATCTTTGTCGTTATAAGCCCGTTTTACTTGTTCTTTATATCCATGGTTACGTCTTAACATGTAGTAATATATTTTGGAAAGCTTGACCCCTCCGGGTTACGTCTAAAGTCTCTTTTTGTCTGACGAAAAACGTCCATCAGCATGTATTTTTCCGGAAAATACTTTTCGTCAATAAACTTGCAAAAATCATAACTTCTTCATTATAAACTCTTTTTAATCCGTTCTTTCGCCTACGGATTCGTTTTTGAAAGTATTTTCTAAAAATTTTGCCAAAGTTTCCTTTATGTTTACTGATTTTCCAGAATTTACCAAAATGGGACAGAATGTTTATATACTTGTTACAAACCCATTTTTCATGCTAAAAACTAGTTTCAACCTCAACCAAAACTCTTGCAAACTCCACAAATCTATACTAATCATACCATACACCTTCTTAGGGTGCCATGGGTTCCTAATGACTAGTAATCAAGTTAATTTAACAAAGGAACACCTAAATCACAATCTAGGGTTTGTATGATCAAAAAGTCTTCAAAAATAAAGTGGTATAACTAGTATGAGCATGAAATTAAGCATGAATACCATAAGATACATATGTTAATTAGATGAAAAAATGAAAATAAATTTTGAATACTCACTTTGAAATAATAGGTGATTAGATGATGAGAAACCTTGGATTACTTGTGTTTTTGATGCAAGAATCTTGATTAGACCAACAAAATGAACAACTTTGATGCTTTGTACTAAGAAAAATAATGGATTTTGGTTGGGGATCTTAATTGGGTTGTGGGTTTAGATGTGAGGAAGAAAGGAAGAAAACTTTTTGGCTTACGAAAAGTGATGTTATGATTTTTGGTTTTTGGTTTTGATATAAGTTTTGAGGTTTATAGTTTAATATGATTACATAAATGCACAAGGTTAACAAAATAAAATCCATGTGGTCTAGGGGTGGGCATGGCCGGTTTTCAATGTGAACAAGAGAAGCAAAATCGGTTTTGAGTTGCATAAGATAAGTTAGTGTAGTATTAGTTGTGGTTTTTGTTAATTTGGTTATAATCGGGTACCGGGTTTGCTAGAAATAAATGTTAAAGAAGTTATCCGGGTCAAAATAAAGTTATAAAAATGTTAAAAATATGTTGGGTACAAATGTTGAGTGATCGGGTGATTATTGTTTAGTTTTCACGAAAACCGTCGTAATATTCATAAGCTTACGTTATAAATAAAATAAATTTCTAAAATACTGGGTAAATGAATGTTATAACTTTTATGATGATAAAATGGATATAAAAATATGTCGGGACCATTGTGGGAATATTTAGATATATTCGTCGTGTATAAACCGGGTGTTAACGTTTATTTATAAATAATTATAAGGAAAACGTTAAATGTATCAAATATATAAATTTGAAAATCCTAAGAGTGGTATAACATGTAAATGACCTACTGATGATATGCAGACTATCTCCAGTCCGTATGAAATGTCATTACTGATAATGCATGAATTCGCACCTGAACCAATACGGTTACACGAATTTTAATACCCGTAAACTAAATTTACGATGAAATGAATAATGCACGTGAATGATGAAATCTTTTCCGGCAATGAATAGTGTTCTGTGAATAGTAAAATTTTTGAATGCTTCTCGAAATGTCAAACTGACACCAAAAATGATGAATAGTAAACTGATGAATAGTGTTTTGATGAATAGTGTTTTTCCAAAGTTCGGGAAATGACCTGAAATGACCTGAAATGGTGAGTTGTGACACCTAAGTTATTATTTCACAAAACAAATCCAAAATCCAATCCAAACATAAACCTGGTCCAGTCCAAACATCCAAGCCCAATACCCCTCAGGCCCAATCCCCTTTAGGCCCAATCCCCTTTTAATACTCCCTCTGGTCAACGCAAGTCAAAAAACACCCTTTCCTACCCCTTCATACTCCTTCTTCCCCACTTGCCTCTGCAACCCTACCCATCCCATCCAACCCTCCCACCGTCTCCATCACATCCTGATGAGGCAAAAAATGAACCGTTTTTAGGGGGTCATTTAAGCCCGAATTCGAATTTATTTGATCAAATAATACCCTAAATCGTTCCTTTTGTCATTTTAGGTACTTTTGGAGTGAATTCTGGAAAAGGAAGCATTTTGTATGTTTTTGGAGCATAAAAGTGAAGAAAACGGAAAAGTCTTAATTTTCCTTGCTGGGAACAGTACTTGACGGCGTCAAGAGTTATCAAGTGACGGCGTCAAGAGTAATACAAGAGGTGGAAGTGGATAAAATCCGTGACGATCCAGAAGATTTTTACACCATGGACATGACGGCGTCACCATAGGCCGTCATGGTCCAAATACGAGTGACGGCCCAGAGTAATATTGCACATGACGGCGTCACAAGTGGATCTAGGCAATCCGATTTCATTATGGGCGGCGAGTTGACGGCGTCAGAAATTCCTTCTTGACGCCGTCACCCTGTAAAATCTATATATAGTTTTGCAATTTTCATTCATTAGAAAGGGACAAGTAGGGTATAACTTTGGAGAGAAACCTTAGTATGAATATTACAGATTTTTCAAGGGTTTTTACCCTTTGAAACCTTTCATGTTCAATTGAGATAAGTACTCTTTCAATTCATTTAATATGTCTATGTGTTGTTTGAATATATCTCATACTTGTCTTGAATTTAACATGCTTGGCTAGATCTCTTGTGTGTTTGCTTAGATGTAGTGAAACCTAGATGTTAATTATGGGTTGATTGTTTGTTTATAGTTGTTACAGATGATTGTATTCGATGTTAGGCTTAAGAAAACTGGCAGACTTCCATTGGTGACACGCTTGAACGTCTTAAGAAAACTGGCAGACTTCCATTGGTGACATGCTTGAACGTCTTAAGAAACATGATCAGAGGTGTACTATGATTTTTGGTTGTATTTAATGCTTAGGAGAATTCTAATGATCCCATGTTAGGAGCTTCTAACGGCTCCACATAGGAGTGAAGTAGGATCCTATAGAGTTAGGGAATATTGTACACGACCCTACAACTAGTATTAAGGAATATGACCCGTCATCCATGCAATTGTGACAAACTATCAACCTGTAAAAGATATCTAGGGAGTAATGAAACCTAAGTAAACACAACTCTCCCTATCATTGTTCACACCACTAGTTTAATTAGATTTCATTTCATTTTTGTTATTTTATTTTGATTGCATCTTTAGTTATTGGGTTAGTTGATTAGCAACTAATTCTGCCCACTCTTCCAAAAACCGAGATTTTTAATTGCTTTTATAAAAACATAAAAATACAAAAAGAATCATCTCTCACATCTAGACCTAGTTTTTAGGCTTTCAAATCTTAGCGACACTATTCCTGAGTTGAACAATCAATCCCCCGGTACTTGTCACTATACTATACTACAACGATCAGGTACACTGCTTGGTGGGGGTTGTAAGCTTCTCGAGATCCCTTGAGAGGTAAAGCCTGGTGCGATTCCCACGTATCAAGTTTTTGGCGCCGCAGCCCGGGGAATAGTTATTGTCTAGGTTAGGATTTCTTTTTATTAGGTCTACTTGCTAGATTCCTTTCTAGTAAGATTTTATTTTTATTTTTAGGTTTTCTTTAGTCTATCTTATTTCTTCGTGTCCTTGTTCATACCCTTCACCATCCACCATCATGGCAAATGAAGATTTCTATAACCTTAGAATCACTAGGAGTCGTAGTTCCGCTAGAGACCTAGTTTTGCCCTATGCAGAACCTGAAAGGGAAATGCGTAGGCTTAGAAAATCTCTCTTAACACCCGAACCATCCAGCATAGCTATCAACTTTGATGAGGCCCTTTCTGAAGAAGATTCAGACAATCACCTCACCTCCTCTAGCCCCCAATCCAACAACGATATGAGTACCCCTAAAACTCCCATTCCTAAGCGCCTTAAGGATTACTCCTCCCCGAATCCTCGTGGCTTCTCAAATTCCATTGTCTTCCCAAACGAACACACCGATGAGGTCTTGCGTGCAAGCGATGTTTGGCTTGTCCAAAGTGTGTGCAAGTTTTGCGGATTACATGATGATGACCCGATTCAACACATCAGGGACTTCTTGAAAATAGTGGACACCCTCCATACAGATGGGGCCACTAGAAACACGTCCCGATTACGATTCTTCCCTTTCACTCTTTATGAAAAAGCCAAAGAATGGTATGATAGACTTCCCTCCGAGTCTATTTTCACATGGGAGCAACTTATATCCAAGTTTTATGAGAAGTTCTTCCCAGCAGGGAAAACCTCAGTATTTAGGGATAGGATCCTCCGTTTCCGAAAAGGAAAGGACGAACCCATCCATAAATCATGGATTATATTCAAGGATTTAATAAGACAAGTTCCCCATCATGGCATCGAACTCTGGCTTTTGGTCCAAATCTTCTATGACAATGTCTCCTCAAACGACCAGAATGGAATCAACAATTCTAGAAAAAGGGAAAATAGCCAATCTTAGCGCCGAGGAAGGGTAGAATAGGATTGAGGAATATGCTCAAGACCAGGATGATACTTGGGATGAACCTGAGCCGACTGCGAGCATGCCTGAAATCACACAAACACCCTCGGATCGGCTAAGAAAAATTCACAAAAGGATGGAATATCTTGCGGGGTCGCGAACAACTAAACAACTTTCAAATCCTTACTTGATCTGCGACTACTGTGGGGGCCCGCACGAGGTAGAGGAATGCGGAGGAGAAACCACGACCGAACATGCGTGTTTGTCAGGACATGACATCTACGCTGACCCCTCCCTTTTGCCTTTTTACCAAAACGATGATTATACCCTTTGGGGAAATCTGGTGAAAGGAAAAGAAGGGGAGGAAGGCCCTGAATACAAAATCAGGAGCACTTTTGAAGATGACCTCGGTCACTTCACTCAAGAAAAAGGCTTACAATTGAAAGGTCTTGATGAGCTCATCGCTGAGCAACATAATGACATGGAAGAATGGTTCAACAAGCTCAATGCCACCCTTGATGACCAAGACAGGCCATCAGTAAGCCAAAAAGATCCCCTGCTCGCGGTGACTACTCGAGCTGGAACAACAACCAAGGACCCTCCTTATCCGAGCTCACACCCTGTCACCATTGATCCAAATGAGTCCCACGAGGAGGAAGGTAATGTGAGTAACGAGGCTCCAGAACAACCTTCCCTGGTAACCCCATCCCCATCAACTCTACCTAACCAACCTGTGAGAATCCCATTCCTATCCCGCCTAAAGAACCAGAAAATTGAGAACGATAATAAGAGATTCCTGTCATATCTAAAAGATTCAGTGGTCACCATACCTCTCCTTGATGCTTGCTATCACATGCCAAAGTATAGCTCATACTTCAAAAAATTACTCACCAACCGAAAGAAACTCGAGGGTCTTGTGACTCTGGGGGAAGAATGTTCGGTGGTGACCTAACGAAGGCTACCAAAAAAGGTAGAAGATCCAGGTAGCTTCACCTTGCCCTGTTCCATAGGATCTCTATCAATAAAGAATGCTCTTGCCGATTTAGGGGTGAGCATCAACCTCATGCCCCATTCCATGTTCCTCAAACTAGGATACTCCGGACTAAAGACTACCCGTATGAACATCCAACTAGCCGATAGATCGGTCAAATATCCCGTAGGGATATGTGAGAATGTGCTAGTCAAAGTTGGGAAGTTCAAATTTCTGGTTGACTTCGTGATCTTGGAGATGGAGGAGGATGACTTAGTGCCCATCATCTTAGGGAGACCATTTATTGCTACCGCTCGTGTAGTCATTGATGTTCATGACGGCAAGTTAACCTTACGAGTAGGAACCGATAGCTAAACCTTCGACATTAAAGACACTATGACCCTCTCTCTCGAAGCAGCTAACCGACTCTATTTCATCGGAGAGGTCGATGAACTCACTGATGTCATTGACAACTGTGTTGATGAATAGATCAAAGAAGGCTGGTTACGGGATGAGAGTTTCCTCCCCATATTGGAGGAGGAAAAGATGGAGGGCGCTAGCGCAGTCTCCTTCTACCCCAGACAAGAGACCACTGAACAGCTCGAACTCTGAAAACCTGAAAACAAGCTTAAGCCCTCTATTATCGAACCACCTGAGCTAGAGCTTAAAGAACTCCCTAATTACCTAGAGTATGCCTTTCTTCAGGGAGAGGATCAACTACCAGTAATCATAAACTCCTCCCTCGAACATGAACAAAAAGATAAGCTCTTAGAAGTCCTAAAGAAATATAAGGGAGTCCTTGCATGGAGTGTAGCCGACATAAATGGGATTGACTCAACTTTTTGCACGCATAAGATTCTTATGGAAGAAAACTATAAACCAGCCGTGCAACCCCAGAGGCGGGTGAATCCCAACATTAAGGAGGTAGTGAAGAAAGAGGTCATCAAACTTTTGGATGCATGATTGATTTACCAAATCTCGGATAGCCCGTGGGTTAGTCCTGTACAGGTTGTACCAAAAAAGGGAGGAATGACTGTGGTGAAAAATGACAAAGGTGAGATGGTACCCCAGAGAACGGTTACTAGCTCGTGGGTATGCATCAGTAATAGAAAGCTCAATGATGCCACCAGGAAGGATCACTTTCCCCTACCATTCATTGACCAAATGTTGGAAAGATTATCCGGGCACGAGTACTACTGTTTCTTGGATGGGTTCTCAGGATATTTCCAAATCCCCATAGCACCTGAGGACCAAGAGGAAACTACGTTTACTTGCCCTTATGGAACATTCGCCTATAAAAGGATGCCTTTTGGGCTGTGTAACGCTCCCGCTACCTTTCAGAGATGCATGACCGCAATATTTCACGAATTAATGGAAGACAACATGGAAGTTTTCATCGATGACTTTTCGGTCTTCGGGAACTCTTTCGACCGCTATCTTGCTAACCTTGAAAAAATGCTCAAACGTTGTGACGAAACCAACTTGGTCTTAAATTGGGAAAAATGCCATTTTATGGTAAAAGAAGGGATTGTGTTAGGACATAAGGTCTCAGGGAATGGGATTTGTTAATACAAATATCGCCTAAAAACGTTATTTATATTTTACGATGTTTGCTAAGTTTTGTTAATGACAAAGTATGAACTTTAGCTAATAGTATCACTTTAGTGTCTAAGTCTTGTTTAAACTAAGGATTACATTTCCTTTTAAACAAAACATTGTTTTTATTTCTTAAATTAGAAAGAGTCTTGTCACATCACATTTATTTCTTTAAATAGAAATATCACATCACATTTATGGTAAGTTTGTCATTATACATTTATGGAAAGAAAGTGTGTTTGGCTAACCATAAGTTTTCTTGTGCAAGTTTGTGTTTGACTAGTATTTATGTGATGTGACCTTGTTTGGTTTGGAAGATTTATTGCAAAACCAACTGCAATCCTGACGGAACCCTGGGGGTACACGGGCGGAACCCATCTAACGGTTCCGCCGTATCCGCCAGACCTGCAGAAGGTTTTGCTATAAATACCAAACCATTTGTTAGTTTTGAGTCATCACTTTAGGACATATTTTCATATACTCTCTCAACTAACTCAGTAACATTTGACTTGTGAGATCCTCTTACGTAGCAAGGGACTTCACAAGATCATTCAAGAAGTTACAAGCTTCAACTCTAAAGTTGCAAGTCTTGTTAGCTTTGTCATGTATAAGCTTTGGTAGTTTATACTTTATTTGTATCATGTATGTAGAAGTGATCGGTTTGTATTTTAGGCCTCAAAATACATTGTGTGTCAGGAGTTGTTGTACCCTTGTAAAAGAACTAACGGGAGTGGTTGTACCCTTGGTAAAGAACTCGACATCTAGCTTAGTGTCGGTAAAAGTGTAAGCGACGATGGGAGTGGTTGTACCCGTATAAAAGAACTCGACATCTAGCTTAGTGTCGGTAAAAGTGTAAGCGACGTTGTAAAGGTTTCTCCACCGGGAAAGGAGCTTGTTGATTAGTGCTTATAACTCTCGAGTTGGAAACTCAGGGCGTGGATGTAGGGCAAGGAAAAAGAGTCCTTGTAGCCGAACCACGATAAACTATCGTGTTATGGTTTGATCGTTTCTTTCTTTGTCTTTGCTTATTACATATTGTCTTTAGTTAGAATTGTTATTCACACGCAAAGCTTTTCAAAGAATTAAACATGTAAAGTTGAAGTTAGAATTGTTATTCACATATAAAGCTTTTCAAAGAATTAAAACAAGTAAAGTGGTGTTTATATCTTTAAACAAACGTAAAGTTTTTAAAGGATAATCAAGTTAAAAAGCGGTAAACTATTCAACCCCCCTTCTAGTTTTCCACAATTGGCATCAGGAGGTACGTTACTCAAGATCTTTAAAATATAGTGTATTTTAAAACTTGGATCGATCCATGGATTTTGAAAATCTCAAAGAAGGGCAACCTATTCAAAACCCACCGCTATTTGAAAAAGAAAACTTCCTTGAATGGAAAAGTAATTTTGAAAACTATGTGAAATCAATTGATCAAGATCTTTGGCATATTATTTCTTTTGGTGATTTCAAACCAAAGAAAACAAGTTTTGAAAACCTAGTTGACTATTCTAAACTTGATAAAAATACTAAAGCTAAGATAATGATTTATAATGCTTTATCAAGTACCAAATATGAAAGAATGTATTTTTGTAAAACGGCTAATGATATTTGGAAAAATATAATCAACTTTCATCAAGAAATATGTCAAGTCAAAGATGATCAATTTGATCTTACATATGAATTAGAAGATAGACACTTAGTAGAAGTTAATACATGTGCTACTAGTTTAAATGTTTTAAATGAAGGTACAAGTGAAGATGAGTACGTGTGTCGTGATGAACTTACTTGCGAATCATGGAATGAAACGGATGTAGACGAAGACAATGATCCGGTGGGTGATTGTAAATTTATTGAAACAACAAGCAAGGTACATGTTGAAACCAAACATTTTTGCTTTGACACATTTATCTTAGAATTTTCTAAATTAGAAAATGAGTCTAAACTTTCAGGTAATATGAACCTAAAAACTATCTTTTACAATGAGTCTTCAAAATCTTTTGTGAATAATTTTGAAAAGGAAATCTTGTTAGAAGATAAAATGTCTAGACTTGAGAGTAATGTTGAAATTGAGCTAGAATGTAAATTATGCCTAGATTACAAACATGAGATTAAAAAGCAAAATGAGAAAGGAAAAATGTTAGCTAAATTTGATGAAAGCTCAAAATCTCTTGAAAGATTGTTGAGGAGTCAAAGGTTGTTTAATGATAAAACCGAATTAGGATTTAACTCAAAAGCATCATCAACTAGTAAAACTAAGCAAGTAAAATTTGTTAAACCTAGAAGAGAGAGTTAGAGATAATTCAATCTCTAATAGAAACTCATGATAAAAGGATTAAGATATCATGTTCAAATATTTTTATGTGTTTATCTAACCTTCTTGGATTCATAAGTATTTGAGTTTAGCTTTTTTACGAGTCAAGATTATTTGCTTTATGATTATCTTCTTGATGGCTAATCTATGGAGCTTAAAAGGTACACGTCTCTCCAACTTACCTTTCAGTGTTTCACATTGATTAGTATTAAGTTCTATCATGAGTTATACTTGTAGTTTCTTACTCTAAGATGGTTATATTGTGTAAGTAACAATAAGGATTAGATCCTTTGTGATTAAAGGACTTAGACACTACTTTTAGTAGGAGATATAAGGTGTTTTACTTCTTTTAACCTTCGGAAAAGACACGAGTAACTCTTGAGTAAGTCTTACTTAATACTTGTCTACAAGTGAACTAACTAAGAATCTCCTAAGTGATGAGACAACCAACACTTTTGTGATGCTTGCAAATCTAGCAAAACCACAACATTTCATAGATATTTATAGTACAACGTCTTTTGACATTATACCTTACATTTTCAATTGTGTCTTAAATTCAACCATTCTCTTGTTAAAATTTCATATAAGACACACAAAGAAAAATAAATCATTTAAATTCATTAGGATGATTGGGAGAAAATGATTTATAAACATCTAGGATTTGCACATCAAATTTGACCCATAGTCTTATGATGTTGCATCTCTTGGACACTTACACTCATAGTGTTTTAAGTAAATAAACCCAAAGAGTCGAGGAGTCATTGAATTTAACATTCGATGAAAGACCACCTCCTTCTAAGATATCATCTTTGGTAGATGATGATTTAGTCGAAAGTCCAAAATTGATAATACAAGTAAAAATCAATAACAAGGAAGATGAACTATTAAGATTGAAAAACAATATTCTTTCGTCTTGTGTCAAACAATGAGTCAAGCAATATTGACAAGGTCATAAAAACTTAATTCATAAGTCATAGTTGTGATTTAAATAAATTTGATAAAAAGTATTTTTGGACATTAGAGTAAAGCAACCATTAGAATAAAATGAGTCTTTTAAAATAGAAATTGATGTAAATCTATGAAAGATTTTTTATTTTTATGCAAGCTCCAAAAGCAAAGGATAATCACTCAAAGACATTCCTAGTTATTCACATGTTCACAATGATTAAGTCCTTTATGACTTATCAAGAATGAGATTAGTAAATACGTAGGTAAAACTAAACATAGAGAAATGCTTGGAAGTTTACTTATTCTCACAACGAATAAATCCAACATTATGTTTAGTGCTTGTCTATGTGCTCGTTCTTTTTAGAGAAGATCCTAAAACAACTCTCTCGAAAGAGCTTGTTTGGATTCATCATAAGGTACTACACAACTAGGATTATGGTATCCCAAAAGAACGGGAATAGAAACCATAATGTATGCCAAATGGAATTATGTCGGTAATAAGTTGACAAGAAAAGCCCAAGTGGTACTTGCACTTTTATACTTACTTACCCAATGATTCTCCAAAACGCGTAAGGTTCTCAAATTAGTATCGGATGGAGAAGCACATCAACAAGCTCTGCTTGAACAAGCAAATTCGTGTCAACAATGGAATTCTTTTATCAACATTGTTATCCCTTCAACAAAGGAAGCATCGACTTCAGCGACAATTCAATCCATTATGCTCTTAATTGACATATTGTGATCCATCATCATCATCGTCTTGGTAAAAATGTTCATTGAGGAACATCTTAACTAAGAAAGTCGTATACGTTAACCATTCTGCCAACGTTCTCACGAAACCTCTTGAATGAGAAGCATTCATCATCCCTAGACTTAGGTAAAGACTCATAAGACTTAAAACCTTCGTTTTGAACATTAGGATAAAACCATAAAAATCAATAGGAACAAGAACAAATGTCAATAGGGTTTCATTCTTAAACATGTAGCACTTAAGTTCACTTGTTCTTTCACCATCATCTCATCACATTCACCTTGTGATATATCTCAGCCCATAAGATTCACAAAATGAGCAAAACTTCAAGCATTTTCCTCATAACCTTTCATCACTCAAACCTCAAACAACCAATGTGAAATGAGAAACCGAGTTATCCTTTGTCCTATCAATATCGAGGCATCCACCATTTCCATGCCCACAAAGAAACCAAGAGTCAATATCATCTTCACCAATAACTCCACCTAGTCATCTTCACAAGAAGATTCCACAATGTAACAAAACAAGTGTGTCATCTCCACTATAACCTAACCTATTAAGATTAAACCACCTTTCATGATACATAAACCTATGTTCACCCTTGTGTTGCTCTTTGAAACAAAGGGCAATTGTCATATCCATACTCTCATTAACATATTTGTCTATGTCGTCAAAAGTCTAGTGAATTTCATTATGAAATGCGTCTCTTCCACTTTCTAGCAAGTGAAGAACATAAAGAAGATATCCAAGCTTCAAGTGTTGTCAAGCAATCACCACCTCATTTCACATATCCACTCTCGGTCATCAATCACACTTTACCACCATTCACCACATTGTTAAAACAAATGAAAAACATCATTGAAACATCACTTGCATTATAAAACATTTTTAAACATCAAAATGAGTCAAGTTAACCGCACCTCCACATTGTTTTCATATAGGCACACACTAGAACATACACATTACAATAGTCGTTTACTTAGACTAAAATGTGAAATTTTGATTTTCTAGGAATCATCATGCCTCCTCTAACTCACTACGACCACAAGGACACCATCAAGTACCTATCCAAACACCACAAAACCAAAGGTCTTACTCAAACTCAAATCGTTGTTTTCAAAGCCTTAGAAAAACGATATGTCCATAAGGGTGAACCATTGATCCATCCTTCTTAGAAGGTACAAACCTCTACACGGAACTTGCCACAATCAACTTTGAGTGTCTCTTAGAAATCGACGAGCCTATTTGTTCTAGGTTCATTTTAGAATTCTATGCATCCGTCACCCTCTCCAAGGATGAGTATGGTCGCATGTCTATTAACTTTAGGGCTAGTAGTCATCAATACTCCTTCACTCTCGAGGAGTTTGCTCAAATCCTAGGTGTCCCAAACCATGGTATTTGCATCTACTCCGACTTGCACTCCCTCTCAACTCTTGACACACTCTTTGACCGCATCCATCCCTATGATATCCCTCTTGTGTCCAAAGATGAACTTCGTGACCACCTCTTCATTAGGACGACCAACACTAAGAGAACCCATTCGGGAAATGAGGTCGATAAGGACCCATATGGAATGGAAATGAATGAACTCAAGCCACAATTCAAGAAATGGGAGGAAGTCCTTAGAGAAAATGTCATTAGCACCATAGGAAACTGAGATCATATAAATCTTTGCCTTTGCTACATGCTCTACTCTTTGTCCGTTAGGCAACCCTTCAACCTTGCCTACTACATGGCCAAGAGAATGGCCGACATTCCCGTGCAAGGCACAACGTCTATGCCGTATGGAATGCTCTTGACCCGTCTCTTTAGGTTCATCTCTCCCATTCCATCAACTCCTATAGGTCTTTACCTAGACTACTCTCTCATTCCACACGCTTTTGTCCCACTAAGTGATAGGAAAATCTACAAAGCCCAAGGTAAACATGTTCCAACTCTAGGCTTTGCCCAACTCTAGGCTCCCACCTCTAGAATACATTTTCCAACTTTCGGATGTTCCAAATGAGTCGGCGGAGTTCAAGCAAACAAAGGGGATGTTCAAAAACATCGAGAGATTTCTTGGAAAGCTCAAGAAGAAGATTGACCGTCTATGAGAGCGGGTGTGTAGGAGTGTTTGGCACTAGGTGCTATTTGAACAATTTGGTTGTTTAAACAATGTTTGTCATGTATTTGTGTGTTGGTACAACTTGTGATACTATTTGGAACATGTCTTAACTAACTATGATGCAGGTAGACAACATTTGACATGTTGTCAAATTTTCATGTTTATGAAATCTTCACTAAGTATAGTGAAATTCGCTAGCCCCCGGTCAAAGTCTAATGGTATGCGTGTTTACATGTCCATTTTTTGCATTTCCTAACCAGATATGAATTATATTTTTGGATTTAGGTGTTTTCGAAAAATTTGAAAATCGTCTCGCGTGTCAAAATCGCGGACTGTGTACTTTTTCAGGTCTGGCGGATCTGGCGGCACCCTAGATTGAGTTCCGCCAGTGAAATTTCTGGGCAACCCAGAAATGGCCCAACGGACCAGACGGAACCCAAAACAGGGTTCCGCCTGTGTTTCGCGAGGGTTCCGCCAGTCACCTGCAGAAAATTTGTCATTTTTCTTAAGTTCAAAACTTGTAAAGTGTCAAACCATTATCTTTAGTGAGAAATATCTTC
Organism: Artemisia argyi; assembly: GCA_030686995.1. Lineage (NCBI taxonomy): Eukaryota > Viridiplantae > Streptophyta > Magnoliopsida > Asterales > Asteraceae > Artemisia > Artemisia argyi. The sequence continues at coordinate 67,830,370 of CM060676.1, read as the reverse complement.
CATTAACTCCAATAACCATATTAGGACAACTCTCACTCACTAAAACAATTAGGAAGTCACTTCCCGCCAAAACTTCAAATTCAAACATAACTAACCCAAGGAACCCTTTTAAAGGATCCATCAAACCATTGGAACACTTTCAACCAAATCACTTCCCATGATCAGAAAGCATTGAGTGCATATGTTGGTCTTTCACTCCACCAAATTCCATTGGATTGAAATCCAATGATTTGACATGTTCATAAAAAATTTCTAATTCATTTGAAACCTCAATCTTTGAATGGTAGAACATCAAATCCAAACACCCATTTCAACATCTCTTCCACCCTATAAATTTGAAAGTTTTGCAACAATTCAAATCACACCATCACCATCAAAATTTCTTCTCACAAAACATCAAAACCACACCTTTGAAATTACTAAATTTAACACCTCATCCGAGTCATCAAAATCCTTCTAAAAAACCACTAAGATTAGTGTTAAACCTTGTTGCTTCAACAAAACCATCAAATCAAGCTCATCACTTGATATTTCTTCACCTATCCAAGACTTCCTTAACCTTACTACCTCAACACCATATTCAATACCTTGCAACATCAACATGACCACTATTCAATATTTCCTCAATCTTGCTACTTCAACATCCTCTCCCAAACATGGCAATACAAACATATACACTTTTCAACCATCAAAAACTTTTTCAACCATCGATCACCAACATTTACACCAATGGAACTTTTCCATACACCACAAACATCACCACTACTCTATTTGGAAACTTTAGAAGACCTATCACCTAAATTATCAAGCCTTCCATCTTTGTCACTCTTTGACACCATTGCTCAAATGGAAACCCAACAACAACCAAGTGAGCAATTAGATGATCAACCCCATCAACCATCATTGGTAGAACGGTTGACTTACCGTTAAGCTAGATTCTCTATTTTTCCAAATGATCAAGGTTTTACACACCTACAATCATTTGTGTTTCACCCCATTTACAAAGAACCAAGCTTACACCATTTTGTTCAAACAACAACCACCACAACAACAATAACTACCACCACCACAAGAACCTTCCCAACACTTTGAATCTCTATTTTCATCGTATAAGAAAATAGAAGCATCTCAATGATCCTCCACCAAGACCAACAAAACCACCACCTTTCACAAATGAAAAACCAAGGTCATTGTTTAACCAAAATGAGTCTTTTGACCACAACCAACCACCACAACAAGAGTATCACCACCCAAAACCATTGTTGTTTCACCCTATCTACAAAGACATCCATGGTTCTCTAACCAATGAAATGAGGTTTATCCTAAACCACATTTTGGATCGTCTCAAGTTTAGAGTCTCCGAAATGAAACAAAACCGTTTCTTTTGGAAAATGTTTCTCATTACAACCAACAAACCCAGTTTAGAGAACTAACATCAAAACCAACAAACCAAAACCGTTTCACCTCCACAACATTCAAAACAAATACATCATCCAACACACATTTTCCTCCTTAAACAACCTTAGCCTTGTTTTTGGAAAATGTTTCTCATTAAGGAAATTGATGGTTTCCTTTTATCGATGTAGGATTTTATGTTCTTAGTTTTTTTTATTTTTAGAAATAAGATGCTTTCTTCCTAATTTCTTTTCCTTGACTTTCTAAGAGTCAAAATTTTACATGAAATGAATTTCTTTCTACTACAAGGTGTGCATTGTTTATTGACCATTTAGGTATGATGAGTAAACTATACCTCGCTATGGTAGCATACATATATCTTGTGTTTTTGAAACTAACCTTTCTTTTTGTAGGATCATTTTCCATGTTTTCTTTCCTTGATACTCCATTTAGGGGAGTAATATTCAAGGGGGAGCATGAGTATTGCATTATTCCGCTTCACAACTCTTAGTTGTGCTTTAGACATGAAATGCTTTCATGACTTGTCTTGTGCGGCAACTAACTTTTTTCTTGTAGGTTCAAAATCCATGTCTCCTCTCTTAGCACTCCATTTAGGGGGAGTATCGTCCACGGGGGAGCAAGTGCATACTTCCGCTTCGCTACTCTTCTTTTTGTTTAGACAAAAAAGGGGAGAATTTATATAAAAACTTGTTCTCATTATCTTTCTTCTTTCTAACTCTTGCATGTCACAAACAAGTTTTAATACTAACTTTATAAGACTTAACACTAAATATAGTGGCTTACTTATAAATAAAGTTTATGTTTTGTCATCAACAAAAAGGGGGAGATTGTTAATACAAATATCGCCTAAAAATGTTATTTATATTTTACGATCTTTTCTAAGTTTTGTTAATGACAAAGTATGAACTTTAGCTAATAGTAAATCATCACTTTAGTGTTTAAGTCTTGTTTAAACAAAGGATTACATTTCCTTTTAAACAAAACATTGTTTTTATTTCTTAAATTAGAAAGAGTCTTGTCACATCACATTTATTTCTTTAAATAGAAATATCACATCACATTTATGGTAAGTTTGTCATTATACATTTATGTAAAGAAAGCGTGTTTGACTAACCATAAGTTTTCTTGTGCAAGTTTGTGTTTGACTAGTATTTATGTGATGTGACCTTGTTTGGTTTGGAAGATTTATTGCAAAACCAACTGCAGCCCTGACGGAACCCTGGGGGTACACGGGCGAAACCCATCTGAGGGTTCCGCCGTATCCGCCAGACCTGTAGAAGGTTTTGCTATAAATACCAAACCATTTGTTAATTTTGAGTCATCACTTTAGGACATATTTTCATATACTCTTTCAACTAACTCAGTAACATTTGACTTGTGTGATCCTCTTATGTAGCAAGGGACTTCAGAAGATCATTCAAGAAGTTACAAGCTTCAACTCTAAAGTTGCAAGTCTTGTTAGCTTTGTCATGTATAAGCTTTGGTAGTTTATACTTTATTTGTATCATGTATGTAGAAGTGATCGGTTTGTATTTTAGGCCTCAAAATACATAGTGTGTCGGGAGTTGTTGTACCCTTGTAAAAGAACTAACGGGAGTGGTTGTACCCTTGGTAAAGAACTCGACATCTAGCTTAGTGTCGGTAAAAGTGTTTGCGACGATGGGAGTGGTTGTACCCGTATAAAAGAACTCGACATCTAGCTTAGTGTCGGTAAAAGTGTAAGCGACGTTGTAAAGGTTTCTCCACCAGGAAAGGAGCTTGTTGATTAGTGCTTATAACTCTCGAGTTGGAAACTCGGGGCGTGGATGTAGGGCAAGGAAAAAGAGTCCTTGTAGCCGAACCACGATAAACTATCGTGTTATGGTTTGATCGTTTCTTTCTTTGTCTTTGCTTATTACATATTGTCTTTAGTTAGAATTGTTATTCACACGCAAAGCTTTTCAAAGAATTAAACATGTAAAGTTGAAGTTAGAATTGTTATTCACACATAAAGCTTTTCAAAGAATTAAAACAAGTAAAGTGGTGTTTATATCTTTAAACAAACGTATAGTTTTTAAAGGATAATCAAGTTAAAGCGGTAAACTATTCAACCCCCCTTCTAGTTTTCCACAGGATTGAGGTGGACCAAGCAAAGGTGGAAGCTATATCAAAATTACCTTATCCCACAACTGTTAAGGCAATACGCAGCTTCTTGGGCCACACCGGGTTCTACCGGAGATTTATCAAAGATTTCTCTAAAATAGCTCGGTCAATGACTCAATTGCTGGTGAAAGATGCCCCTTTTGATTTCTCTCAAGAATGCAAGGATGCATTCGATCTCCTGAAAAAGGAGCTCACGCAAGCCCCAATCATTGTTACACCTAACCGGGAGTTGCCTTTCGAGATCATGTGCGATGCTAGCGACTATGCTATCGGGGTAGCATTAGGCCAAAGGCGTGACAAACTATTCCAACCTATTTACTACGCTAGCAAAACTATGAATCCCGCTCAAGAGAATTACTCTAGCACCAAAAAAGAATTATTAGCCGTAGTGTTCGCCTTCGACAAATTCCGTCAATATCTTGTCCTTTCAAAGATAGTTGTTTTCACTGATCATTTGGCTCTCCGATATCTTTTCGCTAAGCAAGACGCTAAACCACGACTAATTCGGTGGATCTTGTTGTTACAAGAGTTTGATGTTGAAATTCGTGATAAAAGGGGGGGGGGGGGGGGGCGGAGAATTTGGCTGCTGATCACCTCTCTCGTCTTGAGAATCCCCTTAATGAGCTTGATAAAAGCAAGATTCGGGATTCATTCCCTGACGAACAGCTCATGTCGATGACAGATTTTGAACCTTAGTACGCTGATTATGCTAACTATCTTGCTAGCAGGCTCATTCCGGAACACATGACTAGATACGAAAAGAAAAGGTTCTTTGCCCAACTAAAATACTACTTCTGGGATGAACCATTCTTATTCCGAAGATGTCCTGATCAAATAATTAGGCATTGTATTTCGGGAAATGAGGCAATAAAGATTATGAAAGAATGTCATTTGGGCCCTTCTGCGGGCCATCATGGGATAAACACCACCGCACGAAAGATTTTCGATGCGGGATTCTATTGGCTCACGATATTTCGTGATGTTAAAGAAATGATACTAGCATGTGATGCATGTCAACGAGCCGGGAACATCTCGAACAGAGATGAAGCACCTCAAAATTTTATACAAGTATGTGAGGTTTTCGATGTCTGGGGAATCGATTTCATGGGACCCTTTCCGTCTTCAGGGGGAATAAATACATTTTAGTTGCCATCGATTATGTTTCAAAATGGGTAGAGGTACAAGCCCTTAGGACCAATGATGCTAGGGTAGTTATTCATTTCTTGAAAAAGCTGTTCGCTAGGTTCGGCATTCCTAAAGCTCTCATTAGTGATAGGGGGACCCACTTTTGCAATGCGCAAATGGAAAAGGTCATGAAGAGATATGGAGTGTCCCACCGATTCTCCACCGCCTATCACCCACAAACCAATGGTCAAGTCGAAAACACCAACAGGGCAATTAACAGAATACTAGAAAAAACGGTTAATCAAAATAGAAAAGACTGGTCATTTAAAATCGATGAGGCCTTATGGGCATTCCGAATTGCCTACAAGACACCTATTGGTAAGGCATGTCACCTTCCGGTTGAACTCGAACATAAGGCTTATTGGGCGCTTAAGGCATGTAATTTGGACTATACAATCGCTGGAACGAATAGGTTCTTGCAACTCCATGAGCTTGATGAGCTAAGGTTAAAAGCGTATGAATCTTCCATTACATATAAGGAGAGGGCGAAAAGATGGCATGACTAGTGAATTAAGAAACCTAAGGAATTCTCAGAAGGGGACAAAGTCCTATTGTATAACTCTCGGTTAAGGTTATTTCCTGGAAAACTCAAGTCTAGGTGGTATGGGCCCTTTACGGAAAAGTTCCTCTAAAACTGGAGCTGTTGTGTTAATAGACGATGAAAATAGAGAGTTCACTGTCAACATACAACGAGTAAAACATTATCAAGAAAGTAGTAATGAGATGATTAGTGAGGAGGATGTAACATTTGAAGATGAGGTCATGTAATAGCCCATGACCTTGAGTCTAGCTACAAGACTCGTAAATAAAGAAAAGCGCTTCTTGGGAGGCAACCCATGTTTTTTGTGTTTTTATTTGTGTGATTTTTATTTGTTTGATTGTTATTTGCTTCCGTATGCATGCCTTATTTTTATTGTTGGTAGATCATGTTTCAAACTAAAATTGTGAAAATGCTTTATTTTGTTGTTTAACTTCGTCTTAACTTCATACAAAGGTATTTCGCAAAAGATAAGTGTAAGGGGAAACCCCAAATTTGTTTTTAAGAACGAAATTGATCATGATTCTCCACAATATTAAATGGACATGTGTATTAGTATTTGTTAGAGTCAAATGCGTGTATCGAGTCATAATGATGTTTTGCAGGATTTTCCAGGAAGTAGGACATAAGTTTTTCCAGAAATTTTTCGAAAATTTAACGTAAAGACTTCTGCAGGTCACTTCTGACGGCGTCAGGAGTTAACTCCTGACGGCGTCATGTGTAAAATTCTGGAAATTTTGCGAGTTTTGTTTCTCTAATGGAATCTTAATGTTTTTGTTAATTCTTTAGTTTTATAAACACCAGGAAATCTGTAAACATTCATTCCACAAGCATTATATCTTACATTATTTTCTAGGATTTGTATATATAGATTGCTGCTGATTTTACGCGAGGTTGCCTTGTTTGTTTTCTCTGGTTTAACAGGTTATGTATGACAAGAAAATGATTTATTTTTCTAGAAGGGAAGCTTTGAATGTTCATTTTCTTGGAGGAAGATCTAACCTTGTTACCACACTATCCGCACCGAACGAATCAGGGGAGTATTTGATTTCATTCTTTTACCTATTTCACTTTTACATTCTTTAATTGAACATTGGGGACAATGTTCATCCTAAGTGTAAGGGGAGGGTAAATGATGATACCTTATAGGATATAATTGCACTTGAGTTTGTTTGTTTGATGGTATGTGTGTAATAAAACTAAGAGAAATACTTGTTAGTGTAATTTTAGTGCCAAATTTAAAATTTTTTACAACATTTAGGAGTGAAACTTTAGCCTTAGCAAGCGTCTCATGGATAGGAGTTGTATGACTAGCACAAAACCGTACTATTCAGAAAAATTTTTCACCTAAATATGTGAGGTTCGCCTTTAGATTTGATAGGAAAAGCATTCACTATTAGTGCTTATGAGTGTACCGGTAGCATTTAGATTCTAGAACTTGCGTTAGTGATGCATCTCGAGATCGCTAGTGAGACTACATTCGTGTAGTAGGATTTACTACATGATAAGAGGCATTAGGATCAGCTTTGTGTTAACCCTGTATCATAATTACTTGACCATTTAAGTCATATTATTTGGCTAGTAAAGTCAACTAATTTTTCCCACACCTTAGCATTGTACTCATTTTTAGTACACGAAACCCCTAGTACACCCCTCCGAGCCAGTCTTCTCGTTTCTAACTTTAAGCATCTTACTTAAAGGAAGAATTTGTTACAACCCACTTAAATGTACACCCAAATCGCCTTAGTCTTCCGTGTATGCACTCATCTTTAGTGCATTATTGTTTCATGTTTAAACCCTTAGTTAATTATCTAATTGATTACATGGTTGCTAAGTCGAGTCATATCCTTGTACATATTGTTTTGGGACGATTGGGACTCATGGGTAAAGTACTTGTGTTATGGAGTAATGGGGAAGAACATCATATATTACCCCCATATATGCGTTAATTTAAAAGTACTCCAAGTATTTTGATTATCTTGATTCGAGTCATCATAGTAGTTTATTTTCAGGTATGTAAAAATTCAAGTGTAAGGGGAATGTTCATTCCCTATGATGTATTATTTTGGATGGTAGGGTAAGAGTGTATGCAAAAAAAATAAAAAATAAAAAAAAAATAAAAAAAAATAAAAAAAGAAAAAAAAAATAGAAAAAAAAAAGAAAAGAGAAAAAACATACGGACTACCATCCCGTTTCATTCTATGTTTATTTTATGTTTTTGTTATTTTTGATTTATTAGATTAAGTCGAGTCTAGTCTTGGCTTAGCAACGCCATATTGTACATGTAATTAACCAAGATGATTAACTCGCCACCACTAAAGATTGCCTTTATCCATCAAAACCGTGTATCCCATATCCCTACACCTAACGTTATAACCCTTTGAAAGACCTCTTTGATAGTTTATCCTAGGTGCTTACGCCAAGTAGTGGAGGTTTGATCCTTTCCCAAGCCTATGGTAATCTATTTTGCTATGAAAGGTAGTGAGAGATGTTTTTTATTTCCATATTGTGATATATACTTTATTACACTCGAGAGATGTGAGTATCTAAACACTATTTGTGAGGTGCTAGTATATGACCTCCGTGCTTGTCATTGGTCTTTAGTGGAACAATTATTTGTTGTAATTACTTTTATATTAGTGTTAAATGACCCTTAACTTGTATTTTGATTAGAATAAAAGCGCATTTGCTTGAGGACAAGCAAATCTCAAGTGTAAGGGTATTTGATGAGGCGAAAAATGAACCGTTTTTAGGAGGTCATTTAAGCCCGAATTCAAATTTATTTGATCAAATAATTCCCTAAATCGTTTCTTTTGTCATTTTTGGTACTTTTGGAGTGAATTCTGGAAAAGAAAGCATTTTGGATGTTTTTGGAGCATCAAAGTGAAGAAAATGGCAAAGTCTTAATTTTCCTTGCTGGGAACAGTACCTGATGGCGTCAAGAGTTATCAAGTGACTGCGTCAAGAGTAATACAAGAGGTGGAAGTGGATAAAATCCGTGATGATCCAGAAGAGTTTTACACTATGGACATGACGGCGTCACCATAGGCCGTCATGGTCCAAATACGAGTGACGGCCCAGAGTAATATTGCACATGACGGCGTCACAAGTGGATCTAGGCAATCCGATTTCATTATGGGCGGCGAGTTGACGGCGTCAGAAATTCCTTCTTGGCGCCATCACCCTGTAAAATCTATATATATTTTTAGCCCCTGAGCATTGGATTTTGGAGGAAAATGTCAAAAATGGTCCTTGGAGTTCACAAGTTATCAAGTTTGGTCCCTGGGTGAAAGATTTGAAGAAATTACAAGTTTAGTCCCTAAAGTTTCAAATTTGGCAGATTTAGTCCTTGGGATTAAAATCATCACATATGGTCCTTATACTATTCAAGTTTGGCAAATAACACCCTTGTGAAAACTTTGGAAAAATGGCAGATCAAGTCCTTGTATTTTCAGAAAATTACAAAAATGGTCCCTCAAGTTTCAAGATTTACAAGAATGGTCCCTGTGCAAATGGAAAGTTTCAAAATGGTCCTTGTACTATTCAATCTTGGCAATTTTTACTCTTGAAGTACTTTGGGGAAGTTTCAATTCCAGCCCCTCAATTTTCAGGAAATTACAATATTGGTCCTTGTATTAATTTCTACACCAAACGGGCGTAAGTTATTATTTCATAAAACAAATCCAAAATCCAATCCAAACATAAACCTGGTCCAGTCCAAACAGCCAAGCCCAATACCCCTCAGGCCCAATCCCCTTTTAATACTCCCTCCGGTCAACGCAAGTCAAAAAACACCCTTTCCCACCCCTGCATACTCCTTCTTCCCCACTTGCCTCTGCATCCCAACCCATCCCATTCAACCCTCCCACCATCTTCATCACATCATGATGAGGCGAAAAATGAACCATTTTTAGGGGATCATTTAAGCCCAAATTCAAATTTATTTGATCAAATAATGCCCTAAATCGTTCCTTTTGTCATTTTAGGTACTTTTGGAGTGAATTATGGAAAAAGAAGCATTTTGTACGTTTTTGGAGCATAAAAGTGAAGAAAACGGCAAACTCTTAATTTTCCTTTCTGGGAACAGTACCTGACGGCGTCAAGAGTTATCAAGTGACGGCGTCAAGAGTAATACAAGAGGTGGAAGTGGATAAAATCCGTGACGATCCAGAAGAGTTTTACACCATGGACATGACAGCGTCACCATAGGCCGTCATGGTCCAAATACGAGTGACGGCCCAGAGTAATATTGCACATGACGGCGTCACAAGTGGATCTAGGCAATCCGATTTCATTATGGGCGGCAAGTTGACGGCGTCAGAAATTCCTTCTTGACGCCGTCACCCTGTAAAATCTATATATAGTTTTGCAATTTTCATTCATTAGAAAGGGACAAGTAGGGTATAACTTTGGAGAGAAACCTTAGTACGAATATTACAGCTTTTTCAAGGGTTTTTACCCTTTGAAATCTTTCATGTTCAATTGAGATAAGTACTCTTTCAATTCATTCAATATGTCTATGTGTTGTTTGAATATATCTCACACTTGTCTTGAATTTAACATGCTTGGCTAGATCTCTTGTGTGTTTGCTTAGATGTAGTGAAACCTAGATGTTAATTATAGGTTGATCGTTTGTTTATAGTTATTACGGATGATTGTATTCGATGTTAGGCTTAAGAAAACTGGCAGACTTCCATTGGTGACATGCTTGAACGTCTTAAGAAGCATGATCAGAGGTGTACTATGATTTTTGGTTGTATTTAATGCGTAGGAGAATTCTATTGATCCCATGTTAGGAGCTTCTAACGGCTCGACATAGAAGTGAAGTAGGATCCTATAGAGTTAGGGAATATTGTACACGACCCTACAACTAGTATTAAGGAATATGACCCGTCATCCATGCAATTGTAACAAACTATCAACCTGTAAAAGATATCTAGGGAGTAATGAAACCTAAGTAAACACAACTCTCCCTATCATTGTTCACACCACTAGTTTAATTAGATTTTATTTCATTTTTGTTATTTTACTTTGATTGCATCTTTAGTTATTGGGTTAGTTGATTAGCAACTAATTCCGCCTACTCTTCCAAAAACCGAGATTTTTAATTGCTTTTTTAAAAACATAAAAATACAAAAAGAATCATCTCTCACCTCTAGACCTAGTTTTTAGGCTTTCTAACCCTAGCGACACTATTCCTGAGTTGAACGATCAATCCCCCGGTACTTGTCACTATACTATACTACAACGATCAGGTACACTGCCTGGTGGGGGTTGTAAGATTCTCGAGATCCCTCGAGAGGTAAAGCCTGGTGCGTTTCCCACGTATCACATCCCACTGTCCACACCACTATCCCTTACCATCACCTCGCATTAAAAGCTGCCATCCCCTTGCATAATAAAACAGACCAAATTGCAAGTGCAATTTTCCCGCCAAAACACGTAGAGGGCCAGGATTAAACTTGGATGATCCTAGGGTTGTGGGATTTGCTCAGAAGGCCAGGGAACCGTAATTGAAGCCTTGAAATTGAAGAAGAAGCAAGAGAAGAAAGCAAGTAGTCTAGTTTTAAGCTTTTGTATGTCGTTTTAATTGAAAATTAGTGTTTAGTTAATGAAATTACTTTCAAAAGCTTGTAATCAAGTTCTATAGTGTAATTCCACCTTTCTGTAATCAAAATTTCAAGTTTCATTAATCCTAATCTAGTATTGCAGATTTTATTGAAATTTCTCTTTTTTGTGTTAACCTGTTACAACCATGTTTTACTGTTTCATAAGCTCATATAAGCTCACTTAAGCTATCTAATACAAAAAGAAATAAAAAAGAAACTTAAAACCAGTACCAAAATCGTCATAGGGTACCTTTGCATTTGGTTGTGGAAAGCTCAGGAAGTGGTCTAAAGGGATTGGCCAGATGGACTTTTACTAGCTTGTTTATAACAAGCTAGAGCTTGTAGCTGCCCATTTGAGTGCCCTTGTTCAGCTAGGGTCTCAAGTGAGTTAATCTTTTCTAATTTTCTTAATCTATAAGCATCTACTGTAGCATTGCTTATTTAGTGCTTATCTGTTTTCTTTATGCTTATTAAGTAGAATTAAGTCAATTTAGTACTTAACCTTAAGTTCTAAGTCTTTAAATCTCATTGTACTTGGGTATCTTGGTTTAACTGTAATTTTAGCATTTCATAAGATCTTGAGTGATTGTGGTCTAAACCTGTGTTTCTATGCTCATTTAAGCTTATTAAGTCTCAATTAGTTGATTAAAAGCAGTTTCAAAAGCCTTAGTATCCATTTGCTTAATAAAAAAAAAATCAGTGTGATAAAAGGATGTTTGGTTTTGCTGAATCACTGGTCTCACAGGGTGTTTTTGGCATAGTTTGTGCTTGAAACAAGTCAATCTAGGTTGTATTAGAACAATAGAACCATAAAAACCAGGTCCTCTTTGTTCAAAAGTCAAAAAGTCCTAGCTCTTTGTTCAAAAGTCAAAAAGTCCTTTAATCACATACAACTTGTTCACTGTTAGGATTTTGAGCACCAATTTCATCATATCAGTTCACTAGTTGGTTATTTAGCTTAATATCATCTATTTATAGTCTAATTCATCATAATAAGTTAGTAGAGTAAGATCTAAGTTCATATAAGTCAACTTTGTAGTTTAATTCAAAAAGTCAAAATTGCATAGTCTAGCAGAAAGTCATTTTTTCAAGGAATTTTCCCGATTTTTGTGTTCACAACTAAGCCCCAAGCTTTTTACAAGTCAAAGTACACCAGCTTAACTTTTGAAATCCACCATTGGCTTATTTTTAAGATTTTCTTTGTGGCTTATAGAAGTGCTTATCTGAGGCTACAGGGCTAACACCCTCCCCTGCACCAGGGCATTTGCCCAAGTTTTACAAGCTCATTCTGGCTTAACCAGTGGACCCCATATAACAACCCATAAACACCCATTACTATACTTCCCATTACAAATACCTATAGTAGGTATTTCACAGGTAAATTTTTTCTTTTTATACATTATTACTTGCATGACTCACTAGACCTACTCACGTATCTACACAATCCAAATAACTCAACACTCACATCCTATAAACCCCAGGTATGTCAAGCATAAAATCATAACAAAACAATAATAAGTAATTCAACAATCTAAAACACTAAACATAACATAAAACCCTAATAAACACTAAGTAAAACGTAAGTAGGATTATGTGCTTATTTGAACCTATATGCATAGTTTAACTAGTATGAATGTGTCCAAGGCTTAAGTATGAGTTTCCTTAGGAATATTAGGATATCTTAGGACCATAAGGCTATAGAATAAACCCTTTAGAACTTAGATACAAACCCCATAAGCCCAAAAACATAACTAGGTCATAATTAACTAGAATTAGGTCTAAACCATCCCAAAACTTCCCCATAGGTCACTACCACTTACTATAAGCCTCTTAGAACTTAGGAATAGTTATTAAACACTCATAGGACACTAGTGTAGGCACTAAACCATAGGATAAACCCTAGTCTCTCACTAGACACACTTAGGTCATTTAGGTTACAAAACTAGGTCAAACCCTCCCAAACCTTTCCCATAAGTTACCCTCACTTAGAATAAACCCATTTTAGGATTAGTCACTAAACACACTTAGGAAGTTAGCTTAGGCACTAAACCTTAGGTAAAACCTTTAACACTTAATAAGTAGAACTAGGTCTAAACTTAACTAAAACAAGTAAAACCTAAACATAAGCACCTCAAGCACCTTAACCTAGCACCCTAACACCTTAGTTATACCCAAGCACACACCCTAACACCTCTAGGCACCCACACAAGTAGGTGCATCACCTACTTGTCTAATCTACCCTAAACCACCACTAAACCTCCACTAAACCACCACTAATCCACCCCTAATCACCCTAAACCATCACAAAACACCCTAAGCAGCTTACAAGCACCTCTAAGCTAGCATACAAGTAGGTGCATCACCTACTTGTCACCACCTCTCCCCTAACTGCCTTTCTCGGCTCTCCACCACCACAACCGTCCTAGCTCCGCCCCTAGCTACCTCCTAGCTTCTCCTTGTCACCACTACCCCTCCCCTTGCTCGACACCTATACCCCGTTTTCACCCCAAACCACCTTCATAAGGGTATAAATACCCCCTCCTCCTGATGAGGCAAAAAGTGTACCACTTTTAAGGGTCATTTAAGCTCGAATTCGAGTGTATTTAATCAATTATTGCCTGAAATCGTTCCTTTTGTCATTTTAGGTACTTTTGAGGAGAAATCTGGAAAAGGAAGCATTTTGGACGATTTTGGAACATAAAAGTGAAGAAAACGACAAAGTCTCAAATTTCCTTGCTGGAACAGTACCTGACGACGTCAAGAGTTTGCTAGTGACGGCGTCAAGAGTGATAAAAGAGGTGGATGTGGAAATTATAACGTGACGACCCAGAGCTCATTCCTGATGGCGTCACCTAGGCCATCAGGGTCCAAATACACGTGATGGCCCAGAGCTCATTCCTACATGACGGCGTCAGATGTGGATCTAGGCAATACGAATTTCATCATGGCGGCGAGTTGACGGCGTCAGAGGTTAATACATGACGCCGTCAGGATGCAAATTCTATATATATATTTTTCCAATTTTTCATTGTAAAGTGTGGAACTTTGTGTGGGATATTAGGGCATAAACCCTAAGACGAATTTTACAGCATTTTCAAGGGTTTCAACCCCTTGATTCTTCCATGTTCAATTGAAGATAAGTACTTACTCAAATCATTTAATATGTCTATGTGTTTTGTGATTATATCTTACGCTTGTCTTCTCTTTAACATGCTAGGCTAGGTTTTTATTGTGTTTGCTTAGATGTAGTGAAACCTAGATGTTGATTATGGGTTGATTGTTTGTTTATAATTGTTACAGATGATTGTATTCGATGTTAGGCTTAAGAAAACTGGCAGACTTCCATTGGTTACTTGCTTGAACGTCTTAAGAAACATGATCGGAGGTGTACTACGATTTTTGGTTGTATTTAATGTGTAAGAGAATTCTAATGATCCCATGTTAGGAGCTTCTAGCGGCTCGACATAGGAGTGAAGTAGGATCTTATAGAGTTAAGGAATATTGTACACGGCCCTACGACTGGTATTAAGGAATATAATCCATCATCTATGCAATTGTAACAAGCTAATCAACCTATAAAAGATATCTAGGGAGTAATGAAATCTAAGTAAACAGAACTTCTCTCATTATTGTTTCCACCACATTAGTATAATAGTTTAATTTTCATTTCTTTTATTTTATTTTGATTGCATCTTAGTTAACTGGGTTAGTTGGCTAGCAACTAATTCCGCCCACTCCTTTAAAACCCGAGATTTTACTTGCTTTCCATAAAATACAAAAAGAATCATCCCTCACCTCTAGACCTAGTTTAGTAGGCTTTCTAATCCTAGCGACACTATTCCTGAGTTAAATGATCAATCCCCGGTACTTGTCACTATACTATACTACAACGATCAGGTACACTGCCTGGTGGGGGTTGTAAGCTTCTCGAGATCCCTTGAGAGGTAAAACCTGTTGTGAGGGCGCAATTCCCGCATATCAAGTTTTTGGCACCGCAGCCCGGGGAATAGTTATTATCTAGGTTAGGATTTCTTTTTATTAGGTCTACTTGCTAGATTCCTTTCTAGTAAGGTTTTATTTTTATTTATAGGTTTTCTTTAGTCTATCTTATTTCTTCGTTTCATTGTTCGTAACCCTTACCATCCGACATCATGGAAGGTGGTAATATCTTTGACCCCATCAACCTACCACAACAAAACCACCCGCAAAACCCACCACTAGCTAACCAACCTCCTAGACCCTGAACTTTAGGAGAGTATTCCCGTCCTAGCCACCAAGGCTATTGAAACACCATTGAGCTCACTCAAGGAGCCAATGTGTCCCCCTTGTGATCCGACACCATCCGGTTGGTGCAAAGCGGATGTGCATTCGATGGACTTCATTCTGAAGATCCTAATCAACATCTCAAGGATTTCCTTAAAATCGTAGATTCCATAGACCTTGATGTTGCAACTAGAGAGTCGACCCGATTACGCCTATTCCAATTCTCTCTATGTGATCAAGCTAGTCAATGGCTTGAACGTTTACCCGCGGGATCCATCACCTCTTGGGATGATCTCACCACTCGTTTCCTTGCTTAATTTTTCCCACCGGGGAGAACTACCAAGCTTAGAAATGATATCTTGATGTTCCAACAACGTCAAGGTGAAACTCTATATGAAGCATGGACTCGTTTCAAGGACTTACTCCAAAAAGTCCCTAATCATGGCATAGATCTTTGGCTCCAAGTCCAAATCTTCTATGACCATATCGATCTCTCAAAAAGGCGAACCATTGACCAATCGTCCGGTGGCAAGCTTTGTGATCTAAGTGCGGAAGAATCATGGGAACTCATAGAAGATCTTGCTCTCTATGACAACGAAAGTTGGAATGATCCCCGTGATTTGAACAAAATGGTCAAGGCAATATCTTTGCCTTCAAACAATTCTAGCACTCCCGACCGTAGGATCATCGAACTTGAGGACCAAGTCAAGTTTCTCATGAAATCCTACGAAGCTCCTAAGCCTTCAAGCCAAGTGAACAAAATCACTTCTTCATGCGAATTATGTAGTGGTCCCCATGACACTCGTGATTGCGTGGAACTCCCCGGACAAGCTTTTGCGGACTACGCATCCTCGCGTACCGACGAAGCGGGAAACAAGTGGTACACTTTCAAACCCGAGCCAAACCCTTGCGGTGATTCCTACAACCCTTCTTGGAAAAATCACCCGAACCTTAGGTGGAAACAAAACTAGAACATGCCCCAAAAAAATTCTTCCAATCCACCAAATCGTTACCAACCAAACAGTCCACCCTCTAAGCGTACTTTCAACAAAAATCCTTCCAATAACTATGGTAGTACCAATAATCTTGAAGGGTTGATGTCCAAATTTATGGCATCTCAAGAAGCTGATTTCAAACAAAAGCAAAGTGAGACCGCCTTTGTTTTGCCAATGTAAGATAGGAAAATCCGAAGCTTTCGACACACTAGCCGACTTAGGATCAAGCCTCAACTTGATTCCCTTATCTCTTTTTACAACTCTTAAGCTAGGAAAGTTAGAGGAGACGGAAGTAATAATTGGTCTAGCAGATGGAAGTATTGCCCACTCGGTCGGAATGATCAATGATGTAGTAGGTCACGTAGGAAGATTGACTATCTTAGCGGATTTTCACGTCCTAGATGTGGTTAGTGATACTACATGCCCATTGTTAATAGGGAGAGGATTTTTAGCAACTGCTAGTGCCATGATAGATTGTAAGGAATCTAAGATAGCGGTAGGAGAAGGAGAGACTTGGTCGGTTTATGATGTTAAGAAGCATAGCTACGATAGTGAGGACGAACCGACACCGCATTGGGTAGAGATGAATAGGAGGCCATCTAGATATGGACCTTGGATAGAAAGGAACTTTATAGGACCTCAACGCCCATTCTATCTAGAAAAAGATTTCATTGATAAGACACATTCGGTGGAACAACTCATAGCTAGAGATGAGGAACTAAACCCTTTTGAGGATCCCCTAGTCTTTAGGAAAATGATTGAGTTCTTAAGCGTAAAGCCTATCAACCTAGAGATGAACAAGTGGAAAAGGGAAGGGGATAAGTGTAAATGGAATTGGGACAAGCCACCTAAGGAAGGTGACAGATCATGGCACATGAAGATGATTTTATATGATCCGGATGGAGAAAAGTTTGAGAAGTCATACCGTACCAAGAAAACCGGTAGGAAATTGAAACCTAAGTTTGATCCCAAATATGTCCTCGACGAGGAGCACACACATATAGGATAGCCCATGAACTTGAGTCTAGCTACAAGACTCGTAAATAAAGAAAAGCGCTTCTTGGGAGGCAACCCATGTTTTGTGTGTTTTTTATTTGTTTGATTTTTATTTGTTTGATGTTATTTGTTTCCGTATGCATGTCTTATTTTTATTGTTGGTAGATCATGTTTCAAACTAAATTGTGAAAATGCTTTATTTTGTTGTTTAACTTCGTCTTAACTTCATATAAAGGTATTTTGCAAAAGCTAAGCGTAAAGGGAAACCCAAATTTGGTTATAAGAACGAAAATGATCATGATTCACCACAATATTAAATGAACATGTATATTACTAATTGTTAGAGTCAAATGCTTGTATCGAGTCATAATGATGTTTTGCAGGATTTTACAGGAAATAGGACATAAGTTTTTCCAGAAATTTTCCGGAAACTTAACACAAAGATTTCTGCAGGCCACTTCTGACGGCGTCATGGTTTAACACCTGACGACGTTACGTGTAAAATTCTGGAAATTTTTCGAGTTTTGTTTTTCTAACGGAGTCTTAAAAGTTTTTGTTGATTCTTTTGTTTTATAAACTCCAGGAAATCTGCAAACATTCATTCCACAAGCATTATATCTTAAATTGTTTTCTAGGATTTGTTAATATATATAGATTGCCACCGATTTTACGCGAGGTTGCCTTGATTATTTTCTCAGGTTTAACAGGTTATATATGACAAGAAGATGATTTATATTTCTGGAAGGGAAGCGTTAAACATTCATTTTCTTGGAGGAAGATCTAACCTTGTTGACAACACTATCCACACCGAACGAATCAGGGGAGTATTTGTTTTCATTCTTTTACCTATTTTACTTTTACATCCTTTAATTGAACATTGGGGACAATGTTCATCCTAAGTGTAAGGGGAGGGTAAATGATGATACCTTATAGGATACAATTACACTTGAGTTTATTTGTTCGATGGTAGGTGTGTAATAATACTAAGAGAAATACTTGTTAGTGTAATTTTAGCGCTAAATTTAAAATTTTTTATAACATTTAGGAGTGAAGCTTTAGCCTTAACAAGCGTCTCATGGATAGGAGTTGTATGACTAGCACAAAACCATACCATTCAGAAAAATTTTCCACCCAAATATGTGAGGTTCGCCTTTAGATTTGATAGGAAAAACATTCATTATTAGTGCTTATGAGTGTACCGGTAGCATTTAGATTCTAGAACTTGTGATACTACATTCGTGCAGTAGGATTTACTACGTGATAAGAGGCATTAGGATCACCCTTGTGTTTAAACCCGTATTATAATTACTTGACCATTTAAGTCATATTACTTGACTAGTAAAGTCAATTAATTTTTCCCACACCTTAGCGTTGTACTCATTTTTAGTACACGAAACCCCTAGTACACCCCTCCGAGCCTATCTTTTCGTTTCTAACTTTAAGCATTTTACTTAAAGGAAGAATTTGTTACAACCCACCCAAATGTGCAACCAAATCGCCTTAGCCTTCCGTGTATGCACTCATATCTTGCACATATTGTTTTGGGATGATTGGGACTCATGGGTAAAGTACTTGTGCTTTGGAGTAATGGGGAAGAACATCGTTTATTACCCCCATATGCGCATTAATCTTAAAAAGTACTCCAAGTGTTTTGATTATCTTGATTCGAGTCATTAGAGTAGTTTATTGTAAAGTATGTAAAAATTCAAGTGTAAGGGGAATGTACATTCCCTATGATGTATTATTTTAGATGGTAGGGTAAGAGTGTATGCAAAAAAAAAAAAAAATCGAAAAAAGAAAGAAAAATAAAAAAAAATAGAAAGAGAAAAAGAAAAAGAGAAAAACATACGGACTACAATCCCGTTTCATTCTATGTTTGTTTTATGTTTGTGTTATTTTTTATTTATTAGCTTAAGTCGAGTCTAGTCTTGGCTTAGCAACGTCATATTGTACATGTAATTAACCAAGATGATTAACTCGCCACCATTAAATATTGCCTTTATCCAACAAAACCGTGTTTTCCATATCCCTACACCTAATGTTATAACCCTTTAAAAGACCTCTTTGATAGTTTATCCTAGGTGCTTACGTCAAGTGGTGGAGGTTTGATCCTTTCCCAAGCCTATGGTAATATATTTGCTATGACAGGTAGTGAGAGATATTTTCCATTTACATATTGTGATATATACTTTATTACACCCGAGAGTTATGAGTATCTAAACACCATTTGTGAGGTGCTAGTGTATGACCTCCGTGCTTGTTTTTGGTTTTTAATGGAATGATTATTTATTGTAATTACTTTTATATTAGTGTTAAATGACCCCTAACTTGTACTTTGATTAGAATAAAAGCGCATTTGCTTGAGGACAAGCAAATATCAAGTGTAAGGGTATTTGATGAGGCGAAAAGTGTACCGCTTTTAAGGGGTCATTTAAGCCCGAATTCGAGATTATTTGATCAATTATTGCCCTAAATCGTTCCTTTGGTCATTTTAGGTATTTTGAGGAGAAATCTGGAAAAGGAAGCATTTTGGACATTTTTGGAGCATAAAAGTGAAGAAAACGACAAAGTCTCAAATTTCCTTGCTGGAACAGTACCTAACGACGTCAAGAGTTTGCTAGTGACGGCTTCAAGAGTGATAAAAGAGGTGGATGTGGAAATTATAACTTGACGACCCGGAAAGTTTTTAGGCTTATTGGCCTGGTGGCGTCACCTAGGCCGTCACGGTCCAAATACACGTGACGACCTAGAGCTCATTCCTACATGACGGCGTTAGATGTGGATCTAGGCAATACGAATTTCATCATGGCGGTGAGTTGACGGCGTCAGAGGTTAATACATGACGCCGTCAGGATGCAAAGTCTGTATATACTTTTAGTGTGGAACTTTGTGTGGGATATTAGGGCATAAACCCTAAGACGAATTTTACAGCATTTTCAAGGGTTTCAACCCCTTGATTCTTCCATGTTCAATTGAAGATAAGTACTTGCTCAAGTCATTCAATATGTCTATGTGTTGTGTGATTATATCTTACGCTTGCCTTCTCTTTAACATGCTAGGCTAGGTTTTTACTGTGTTTGCTTAAATGGAATGAAACCTAGATGTTTGATTATGGGTTGATTGTTTGTTTATAATTGTTACGGATGATTGTATTCGATGTTAGGCTTAAGAAAACTGGCAGGTTGCTTGAACGTCTTAAGAAACATGATCGGAGGTGTACTACGATTTTTTGGTTGTATTTAATGCGTAAGAGAATTCTAATGATCCCATGTTAGGAGCTTCTAACGGCTCGACATAGGAGTGAAGTAGGATCTTATAGAGTTGGGGAGTATTGTACACGGCCTACGACTGGTATTAAGGAATATAACCCGTTATCCATGCAATTGTAACAAGCTAATCAACCTGTAAAAGATATCTAGGGAGTAATGAAATCTAAGTAAACACAACTTCTCTCATTATTGTTTCCACCACATTAGTATAATAGTTTAATATTCATTTATTTTATTTTATTTTGATTGCATCTTAGTTAATTGGATTAATTGGATAGCAACTAATTCCGCCCACTCTCCTTCAAAACCCGAGATTTTACTTGCTTTCCATAAAATATAAAAATTCAAAAAGAATCATCCTTCACCTCTAGACCTAGTTTAGTAGGTTTTATAATCCTAGCGACACTATTCCTGAGTTGAACGATCAATCCCCCGGTACTTGTCACTATACTATACTACAACGATCAGGTACACTGCCTGGTGGCGGTTGTAAGCTTCTCGAGATCACTTAAGAGGTAAAACCTGTTGCGAGGGCGCAATTCCCGCGTATCACCTCCCCTCCATTCTTCTTCACACCTCTCCTTCTCTTCTCTACTTCACGTTTCTGTAGTATAAGACCCTTAGAAGCCCTAGGAAACGAGTAGCTAAGCTTTGGTTGTGTTGTGTTGTGGTTTGAAGTCGAGCGAGCCCTAGAAAACCCTAAAACCCACGTAAACCCTCCCCTAGCCAAGTAAGTATTACATTTTAGTTTATTTACCTTTAGTTTAGTCTTAGGATAGATTTATGTTGCCTTAGAACCCATAGGATACCTTGCCTAAGCCTTGAATGCTAGAACTTGTTAGATTTCATTTTAAAACCCTAGATCGAGTCATATACTTGCATGCATGCTATAAGTCACTTCTTTAAGTCATACACTAGTTATAAATAACCTAGATAAGTTAAAATAAGTAAAACATAAGCTAGAAAACTTAGTTGCTAGATAAAATATAAGTTACATGCATATTAGGACTAGTTTTGCAAAACTTTACATGCATAAGGGTATATATCATAAATTCCTAAAATTATAAAGTCTAGGGACTGTTTTTGACATTTCCTAGAAGTTATAAGTGTAAGGACTAGTTTTGCATAATATTAAAACCCTAGGATAGATATTAAAATAAGTATAAACTAAAAAGGACTAAAAATGTAAATATTATAAAGTTGAAGGTCTAAATGGTAAATATAAAAAACTTAAGAGTCTAAGGTTAGTTATTTAAAATATAGAAGTCTAGGGACTAGGTGCGTCAAGTAAAGATAGTTATTAGTATAAGTAACATAAGTAATATAAATTTAGGGTAGAAAATGTAAATATAAATACTATAAGGGTAAAAAGTGAAAATATCATATAAGTATAAAACCTAAATAAAGTTAGAAGCATAACACAATACCAGGGAACTTCATGCGAGGAGTACTATGTTGATATTTCGTTTTGACGAGTTTGTTGGGTTTACGAATTAAAGTGCCCTGACTCCTCGAACGATTATTGCATATACTTCTGAGATATGATGGCCGAACGGTGATATGATTATAACTAAACCTTAATAACAACATAAATCAATAATAGGGAGCTTTGTGTGAGGAGTATTAACTTTTGAATTATGATCGCCCGAACGGTATTATGTTGATAACATAATACAATAGTAGGGAGCTTCATATGAGGAGTCATATACTTCTGAATTACAATGGCCTGGACGGTGTTATGTTATATATAAAACATTAACAAACCAAAAAACAGTAACTTGAGAAACATAAACATGATAACTAAAGCTTGACATACATACAAAACCAACAACACACTAGGATACGTGAATAAGGCGGTCTAGTTTTCGAGTCACTATTTGCATCACTTAGATTACTCTAAAACCAGGTGAGTTTTCGTAGCCTCGCATCTTTTTAAACTTTCACTTTAAATGCTTTATAAACCCTGTGAGGGGGATACATGCTAAATGCTTTACTTAAAACCGAATACAAGTCTTTTTCTTTGGTTATTTGCACAAGTAAACTAACTGCCACCACTACATAACCAAAATTCATGAATCTAATCGTTTGGGATATTTTACCCACGCAAACGCCAATATAGTTGATAGATCTATTGGAGTTTGACAACTCTCGTTGGTATTAACACCCCACTAGGTGGTACCAATAAGTACTATACTTGAATCCACTCAAGGAATAACTTTGGCAAGTTATCCTTCTATCCCCTCATGTTGGGTCTGCAGCCCACATGACCCAGATCGTTAAGGTGTGATTCATGAGCTTAGTGCAACATACTACACTCCTGATAATTGTGCGTGCATCACAATTATCATAAAACCTACATTTTCCCAGATGGGTGTAACAACTGAACCCAGGGAACTTGTATTCACTAACCCCTAAACCTATGATTCTCACTCAACACCTAGTGTTGACTTTTTAAGCATGTATTCTAGGTATATTACTTTTATGGATCCATGGCAGAAGGAGGTACTGAACTCGGAGGACTTTTCATGGTTATCATTCAAACACAACCTAACTCTTAGATTTTTGGGACCTCATCAAAAATAAAAGTATATCTTTTATAATTAAAACTCTGATAATTATGAATGATAACTAAATTTCCAAAATGACTCTTTTCGAGTCATTTTCTATTACTGTATTTGTGATTCTATGAAGTAATACCCCATACACTTTATCCGCTGCGATCAGTGAAAAATGGGGGTGTTACAGATTGGCATCAGAGCTTCAGTTGTAGAGAACAAGGTCAAAACCTAAACTACAACTATTTTTCCTAAACCCGAGAAAGTCCTCAGTACCTCTGCCATCCTCCATAACCATACGTGCTAAGGTAAGTATAATAATTGCCTGCTTAACTGCTAAATGATTTACAGTATTTTCTTTATTATATAGTTATGTCTACTCCCAACTACTCTACCCCTGTCTCATTTAGTCTACATCCGGAGAATGATCTTTCCTCTCCGAATGTACTAGATTATTCCCCTAAACCATATAACTTAGAAGATTCTAGGAATAGTTTAGATAAACCTTAACCCTTACGATATACTCCTTCTTTAGATAACACTCATTTAAAACGTATAAGAGATTTCTATGCTAAGACATCACCCCTATCTCCCCTAAACCCTATTATACATCTACTTTTTCCTACCTCTAGAACAGAACCCCATGGTTTCTTTCTTCCGAGAGAACCATATATACCTAAACACCCTATCGCTACCTATACCCCTGGATATGACCTTAGGCAACCCTATACCTTAAACCCTACCCCTTACTTAATAAACCCTCCCATTCCATCTTGGAAAGATTAAGTTGGAGAAAAACCCTCTAGGTTATCTCTAGAAGATGAGGAAAACCAATTAGAGGAGATTTTAAATAACTTAGATGAAATTTTTCTTGATCTCCTTGAGAAGATAGAAAAAGGTTATAATAATAATAACTTAGATAATCAACCTGACTATAGTAGTTTAAGAAAGACTTTACAAGAAAACCATTTTAAAAAAGCTAAAATACAGAAAAACCAAATGAAACATCACAATAAAATAGCCTTTGCCCGCTTTAGGATTTGCACTTTAGAAAAGATAATAGATAATGATGAGGAAAATTTAGAAAACACTAACTCATGGAATTAGGAAATTAGAAAACTTTAGAAAACCCTAAGTAGATAAATAACCCTAGGAGATATGCCTTAGAATAGTTAGTGCCTATAGGATAAGTAGAATAGAAAATAAATAAAACAAGTTATGATTTAGAAACTACCTGGTACCCCTCAATTAGGATAGTTTAGATAACTAGACTTAGAAATGCCTTTCACCTTAGGACACCCTTAACCCAATAGTAAACCCTTAGGAAAATTAGGTATAAACCATAAAACATAACTAGTTGGGTACTTTTTATAACCTACCCTTAACCCTTACCCTTAGGATCTTAGGAAACCTACCCCAATGTCTTCGGTATGTAGAATCTCTAAACTGTTTTAAATTTCTCTTACCCTAACCTTTTCAAAACACTTTTTCCCCTTACCGATGGTGAGAATCCTCATTCTTCACCATAGAGATCTGAATTCTTTCTCATCCGATCTCTAAACCTTCACTTCTTTCCTTAGATTTCCTAAGCTATCTTCGTTCTAGTTAGAGATTCTACCCCTAACTATCCCATATGCAAATATATGATCCTCATATATAAGCATATTCCTACCATTTATTCCCCTAGATTACTATGATACCCGAGCAAGTTTTCCCCAATCCCCTTTAATGAACCCCAAAACCTTAATTAGAATTCCAATACTTGAGGTTAGAATTAACATTAGGATAACCCTAGAAACATAAACTTAGGAATAGAAAACCTTAGAACATTAGGATTAGAAAATAGATTAGGAAAAACCTAGGATTTGATAACCCTCACCCTAAGCCTTTAGACCCCTAGTTTAGGATAGACACATTAGTAAACCTCTACCCTATATGAATAAATAGATTTAGGTCATAGATTACCCATACCTAGCCCTTAGGATACCCATACCTATACACTTGAGGATTTTAGATTATACCTTAGAATTTGACAATTTTTAGAATAACCATTAGGAAATTTCACTTAGGAGATACTATGGATAGTGCCCTAGTTGGTTTCAAATTCCTAAGAATAGTAATACTCATAATAATAGTAATAATGGTAATAATAGAAAACCTAAAACAAAAGAGAAAACCTGAAACTACACCTAAAAATAAGGATATACCTAGTCAACCCTTAGGAAAGAAAACACTTAAACCTAATCCCTCTTTAGAACCCTCTACCTCAATGGAACCAAACACCTCACCTTTAGAAATTAGGATTAGTTAGGAAAAACTAGAAGAACCTTAGGGGGAAAACAAAACTCTGGGAAGAAATCTAGTAAACCTAAAACTCCGTTAGGATATTCTCCTTCAGGTATCCTATACTCTTACTCTTCCGTTTAATCTCATCTTTTCATATCTCTCTTTCTACCGTTTAAATCTTCTCCTCCCACTTCTTCCTACTCTTCCGTTTAAAATCCCATTTTCCCGCCTTTTTCCCCACTCCACAAATTAAAACCATACTTTTCCATTTTCCCCACTCCTATACTTTTTCCACTCCACCCACTCCAAACTCCTTTTCATTTTCCATTTTCCCCTATTTTGCCATATCATCCTTCTTCCTTTCTCACTCCACTCCACTCCAATAAATCCTTCACACCATTTCCCTTTATTTTTATTTCTCCGTCATTTAACACTCTATTTTCTTCTCTCTATATTCTCTCCCTACCTCATCCTGCAATGTTCTATTAACTAGAACTTGTATTTCTCGTCATAACATAAGTTTCTATTAGTTAGAACTTGTAAGAATATCTACATCGAACTTTAATCCTCATTATGTTCGACTATGATATTAAATCTCGCTTTTCAAGAAATTGCAAAAAAAAAAAAAAAAAAAAAAAAAAAAAAAAAAAAAGAGAGATCTTCTACGTCCGTCATTCTTGTCTTAACATGGGAACCTACCATGTGACAAGTTGATAAACTGGAGAGCTTTAGAACTTGTCTCTATCATGACTAGAACTTGTCTCTATCATGACTAGAACTTATCTCTATCATGACTAGAACTTGTCTGTATCATGACTAGAACTTGTCTCTACCTTGACTAGATTATTCCTCTATCGTATCTAGAACTTGTCTCCACCACGATGAGAACTAGTTGTCATCTCGGTTGAAACTTGTCTCTAAAATATTCCCTTACCATATATCCTTAAATATGGTAAAACTCTCTTCATTTTCTACCGATACTACTTAAGGATGATTTATGATGACTATCCTCTTAAAATGAATTAGGATGTTCCAACATTTTAATGAGAAAATTATAAGTCAAATAGGTTAAGAATTTATACGCTCTTGTTTCAAATATTGGGACGCCTTTATTTGCAAATAATGAGATATAAAAACCTAAGTATATGGTAATCGTACAAGCAATTCCTACTCCGCTTGTGCAAAATCTTCTTTCTTTTCACATCATTTTCCTCAGTATCATAAGATAATCCTCTTCTTCCTCTATTTTCTCGACTAATTCTCTCCCCTACTCTTATAATCGTCAAAATCTTGGGACGAGATTTTCTCTAAGGGGGTAAGACTATAACAACCTACAAACACCCATTACTATCATTCCATTACAAATACCTATAGTAGGTATTTCACAAGTAAATTTTTGCTTTTTATACATTATTACTTGCATGACTCACTAGACCAGCTCACGTATCTACACAAGCCAAATAACTCAACACTCACATCCTATAAACCCCAGGTATGTCAAGCATAAAATCATAACAACACCATAATAAGTAATTCACCAATCTAAAACACTAAACATAACACAAAACCCTAATAAACACTAACTAAAACTTAAGTAGGATTATGTGCTTATTTGAACCTATATGCTTAGTTTAACTAGTATGAATGTGTCCAAGGCTTAAGTATGAGTTTCCTTAGGAATATTAGGATATCTTAGGACCATTAGGCTATAGAATAAACCCTTTAGAACTTAGATACAAACCCCATAAGCCCAAAACCATAACTAGGTTATAATTAACTAGAATTAGGTCTAAACCATCCCAAAACTTCCCCATAGGTCACTACCACTTAGTATAAGCCTCTTAGAACTTAGGAATAGCTATTAGACACTCATAGGATACTAGTCTAGGCATTAAGCCATAGGATAAACCCTAGTCTCTCACTAGACACACTTAGGTCATTTAGGTTACAAAACTAGGTCAAACCCTCCCAAACCTTTCCCGTAAGTTACCCTCACTTAGAATAAACCCATTAGATCTTAGGATTAGTCGCTAAACACACTTAGGAACTTAACTTAGGCACTAAACCTTAGGTAAAACCTTAAACACTTAATAAGTAGAACTAAGTCTAAACTTAACTAAAACAAGTAAAACCTAAACATAAGCACCTCAAGCACCTTAACCTAGCACCCTAACACCTTAGTTATACCTAAGCACACACCCTAACACCTCTAAGCACCCACACAAGTAGGTGCATCACCTACTTGTCTAATCCACCATTAATCCACCCTAAACCACCATTAAACCTCCACTAAACCGCCACTAATCCACCCCTAATCACCCTAAACCATCACTAAATACCCTAAGCAACTTACAACCACCTCTAAGCTAGCACACAAGTAGGTGCATCACCTACTTGTCACCACCTTTCCCCTAACCGCCTCTCTCGGCTCTCCACCACCACAACCGTCCTAGCTCTGACCCTCGCTACCTCCTAGCTTCTCCTCGTCACCACTAGACTTGCCACAACCCCCCTCTAGCCTTGATTGCTCACCCCTCCTCTTGCTTGACACCTACACCCCATTTTCACCCCAAACCACCTTAACGAGGGTTTAAATACCCCCTCCTCCCCTCCATTCTTCTTCACACCTCTCCTTCTCTTCTCTACTTCACATTTCTATAGTATAAGACCTTTAGAAGCCCTAGGAAACAAGTAGCTAAGCTTTGGTTGTGTTGTGGTTTGAAGTCGAGCGCGCCTAGAAAACCCTAAAACCCATGTAAACCCTCCCCTAGCCAAGTAATTCTTACATTTTAGTTTATTTAGCTTTAGTTTAGTCTTAGGATAGATTTAGGTTGCCTTAGAACCCATAGGATACCTTGCCTATGCCTTGAATGCTAGAACTAGTTAGATTTCATTTTAAAACCCTAGATCGAGTCATATAATTGCATGCATGCTATAAGTCACTTCTTTAAGTCATACACTAGTTATAAATAACCTAGATAAGTTAAAATAAGTAAAACATAAGCTAGAAAACTTAGTTGCTAGATAAAATATAAGTTACATGCATATTAGGACTAGTTTTGCAAAACTTTACATGCATAAGGGTATATATCATAAATTAATGAAATTATAAAGTTTAGGGGCTGTTTTTGACATTTCCTAGAAGTTATAAGTTTAAGGACTAGTTTCGCATAATATTAAAACCCTAGGATAGATATTAAAATAAGTATATACTAAAAAGGACTAAAAATGTAAATATTACAAAGTTAAAGGTCTAAATGGTTAATATAGAAAACTTAAGTGTCTAAGGTTAGTTACTTAAAATTTAGAAGTCTAGGGACTATGTCACACCCCCAAAATACCTGAATGGCAGCGGAATGGAATACCTGGGGGTGACTGTCATAGCACCATAGTTACAGTTATATTGAACGACCTAAAGTGTCGTTTAGAAAATACAGCGTTTGATCATTAAAACATTCAGAGTTTACAGAACATAGGTCCCAAAAGATGTTGCCATTTTAGTTAAAATAAGTTCAACAAGATCAAACATTCATAGGAGTAGAAAAATATAGTCAGACGCGTCGTCTCCACGACTCCATGAAGGTCCAAATGCATGCAACATGAGCTACCTTAATAACCTGAAAATACATACTAAAGTGTCAACACGAGGTTGGTGAGTTCATAGATTTTAGAGGACAAGTAAGTATGATAAAACATTTGGAGAGTAAATTTCCCAGTAAAAACATCATAAATCCGTTATAAGGTTGATGCAAAGACATTGTAAATCAGAAATAAGAAATCAGAAATAAGATATCAGAAATAAGAAAATCCGTAATAAGAAATCAGAAATAAGAAATCCGTAATAAGAAATCAGAAATAAGGAATCCGAAATAAGAAATCGGAAATAAGAAATCCGTAATAAGAAATCAGAAATAAGATTTATAAAAACCATCAGTATTTAACGTTAATCGTATATACAATAGCCCAAGTATAACGTAAAGTAATAAGTTTTTCAGTCATAAAACTACATTGTCTCTTAAGCTCATGAAACCGAAGCTAGACGTTACTTGGCCCCAAATGAGTGTTTACCAGACACTCTAATAATAAAGACATGAAATGCATCTGTAATTCTGTTGGAGCAACCCAAACACGGATGGAGGAGTCACCCTCAATAGATCTATTCACTCACTCTCGCTTGGAACTTAATTAACGGTCCATGATAATAAAGGGGACTTGTCAAGACGTGGTAATAAGGAAACTTAAGCAATGTAAGGAATTTAATACTTTGGCATTGTACAAAAATAATTAAAACAGCGTATTCTCCTTCAGAAATAATTCAAATCGTATAAAAGTATAAAACACATATTTAAGCATGTATCTCCCCCAAAGAGTTTATAAAGTAATTAAACAAGTAAAAGTGGGGCTATGACTCACCTCAAAACGATAGTACAAAGTGATGGAATGATCGGAACAACAAGGCGCGAACACTAGCCGCAACCTAATTGAATGAATGTGATCTAATTTAGATCATGCCGTGATGAAATGAATGCACATGCACATGATACCTATACCACTCGTAACTTGAAAATACTAGTTATAGTCAAAGTAAAATAGTTTCCGTACTTAGGAAAAATAAGTCCAATTAGGATTATAAAAACTTGTCGTAATATATCGTGTAAAAACGTTAGTGTTATATTCCTCGTCTTGGAATCCTTAAAATAACGTCGTTAAGTCGTATAAATATTCTTTTGGGTCACACGTATTTCATTTGTTAAGAATATAGTCCTTAGTAACATTTCTAGAAAATATACCATCTAGTGCGTAAGTTATTATTTTCTAGTAGTGACTATATATATATATATATATATATATATATATATATATATATATATATATATATATATAGTTTTGACGATGTTAAAACGCGTATAACTTGGTCGTTTTAAGTTCATTTTCCTTGTTCTTTATGTCCACGGATTCGTTTTTGTATATACTAATATATTTTTGATAACTCGGCTCCTCTAGGTTACGTTTAACACTTCTTTTTACCCGTCAAAAACTGCCAAACAGCATGCAGTTTTTAGAAAAATAGTTTTCGTCGTTAAATTTACAAAAATCATATCTCCTTCGTTATAAACTCGTTTTAATCCGTTCTTTCGCCTAAAGTTTCGTTTTTGAAAGTATTTTCTAAATATTTGGTCAAAACTTAACCACCATCTACTGATTTTCCCACGAAATAAAAATAGGGACAGTAGGTCAATATGTAGTTTCAAAAACCATTTTCCTAGTTTCAAACTTGTTCCAACTTCAACCAAACCACTTTCAATCACCACAAAACTAGTCTAATCCTATCATACACCTTCTTAGGGTGTCATGGGTTCCTAAACATCATAACCAAGTAGATCTAACAAAGATCTAACAATAATCACTTACTAAGGTTCAAAAGTTAAAAGTTTATAAAATAAAGTGGTATAAGCCATTATATGCATGAGTTCTTGTAAGAAAAGTATATAATCATGGTAATAACTTGTAAAAATCATAAAAATGAGTTTGTTAACTTACTTGAAGGTTTAGGGAGTTTGGATGATAAAAACCTACTAATCCTTGAGTTTTTATTTCAAAACTCCAACAAGGATGACTATATGAACAAGTTTATACCTAGATCTTGTAAAATTTGTTGTTCTTGCTCCTTGAATCACCTAGGTCGATTCTTCCTTAAGAGAAATGAGAGAAAATAGTTTACTTGAGCTAGAAAAAGTGATTTTTGTAATAAATGGATGAGAAAAGTTTATTATATACTTAGGGACAAAAGTTAGGTTGTAATAAATTTGGTTGGTGAAGTTTTAATGTATGAAGACCAAGGGGGGGGGGGGGGGGGGGGTTGGCCGGCCCAAAAAGGAGGGAAAGGGGGGGGATGTCTTGGGTTTAATTTAGGAGAGTTAGTGGTATTGTGATGAAATGTTAGTTTTAGGTTTAATCGGGTACCGGGTTTGTTAGAAATAAATTTTATTGAAGTTATTCGGGACGTAATAAAGTCGTAAAAAAAATTGAAAAAATATGTCGGGTACAAGTACGGAGAGTTCGGGTGATTATTGTTTAACTTTTATGAAAACCGTCGTTATTAAGTTAGACGTACGATACGTAATAAATAAATTTCCAAAATACCGGGTAAATTAATCTTATAATTTTTATATTATAAAAATGAGTATAAAAATATATTGGGATAATAGTCGGGAGTGTCGGACATGTTCGTCACGCTTATAGTTCGCGTATTAGTGTTTATTTAAAATAAACGTACGTAAATCGTTAATTGTACCAAAAGTATAAGTTTAATTATCCTACGAGTGGAATAGTATGCAAGTGCCGAAATGAGGATATGCAGACTATTTCTAGTCTATATGAAGTGTCCCAATGATAATGCATGAATTCGCTCCTGAACCAATACGGTTACGCGAATTTTTGAATACCCTTAAACTATGTTTACGATGAAATAAGTAATGCACGTGAATAGTGATATTTCTTCCGGAAATGAATAGTGTCAAGTGAATAGTAAAATTTCTGAACGCTTCTCAGAATATCAAATTGACCTCGAAAACGATGAATAGTGATCGAGGAATAGTAAATGATGAATAGTAACTTGTGAATAGTAAATTGTCGAGGTTTGGAAAATGACCGGAAATTACGAGTTGTGACAGTCTTCCCCACTAACAGGAACTTCGTCCCGAAGTTCAGTTTTGGTTGGTCTCTGAAGTATATTTGGTAAAAAGACGTGGATACTTGAGTTGCATTTGGTCTTCCCGTTCCCAAGTAAATTCGGGTCCTCTTCGAGAATTCCAGCAAACTTTCACGATAGGAATTTGACTTTGCTTCAATCGTTCGACCTAACAGTCCATGATTTCTATTGATCCTCTTACCAGGGTTACGTTTGTTTTTGGGTTGGAAATCTTTCCAATTGGGATTATGAGTGACAAATCTGAAAGTCAATTCCTGGGATTTGAATAGGTGAAACATAGTTGTGTAATCCGGCTGTTCTCTAACAAGGCTCAAGTCAGATGTCCACTAGGCCTATTTTGTCTGAAATATTACGTGGTCCAGGGTATATCAAGTTTAACTTTCCAACTTTTTCCGAATAATATCATGTCTTTCCTAGGCAAAACTTTCAACATGATCTGGCTACCAACTTGAAGTTTTAATGCTTTACAATTTGTAAAATTTGTAATTGATTCTTGACTTGTAGGAAATTTCTGGTTATATCATGAATGCCTATTGGAATAGTGAGTTTTGCCTTTTCCGAGTTTGGTTCGTCAATAGATGATCAGTGCTTCTTCAGGTTTATAATGTAATATGGGTAATATACGTTGCTGAACTATGTCAGAACCCAAATCTTATATGTCAGCTGATCGATTCTAAAATGAATCTTAAACGGTCCAATATACTAGAGGTTCAATCTCTCGTGTTACCAAAATTGTATCATGCTTCTCCAAGGCAAAGCTTTCCACTTAGTTCGTTCTTTCACGGGAATCTAGTTGGTTTGCTGTTCAGGGATACCCAATCCGCATAATGTGCGTCATGTACCAACCTAACTTCTACCAGTTCCTCGTTGCTTGTAACTGGTTCTTGACTTGTGAAATTTCCTTTGTTGTTCCATAGCTTAGTTCTAGACCAGTGAATTTAACTTTCCGATTTTGGTCTGTAAATGGGTAATTGGTACTTCGACCATAAAGTGCCTCAACTGATGTAGTCTCTATGCTCGCGCGATAACTATCGTTGCAACCAAATCTGATTTATGGTAAATGGTTAGTCGAACCATTTCTAGAGTCAATCACTCATACCCTGAGTATAACTTTCCTATGTTTGAATCGTTCTCTCGTTCTGACCATCGGTCTGAGGATAGTAGGCGGTGTTTACATCTAAATGGGGTTCCGAAGGAAATCTTAAAATGATTGTTAGAAGTCTAAGGTGATCCGATTACCTTTATCAGGAATAATTGAAATGGGTACAATAAATCTTGTGACTAATTCCTTAACATTACGTCTTTCGAACTTGGCGTTATCTGAATGAGATAGAATATGGGTAGCAGTTTTGATTCCTTGTCTCTTGGTCTAACGGATGATAAGACCTATGTCTTTCCTTGCCTATTGGTGGTTGTCAGGCAAACTACAAGCCTAGGTATTCAACCAACTTAAGTCTTGAGATAGTTTATCGTGAAATTGTCATCATGTTGGCAAAATGTATATTCGGGTCTGATTCCTTTCTTGATATGGTAATGAGGTTATCTGAAATATCTGGAGAACATAACTCCTTAGGAAAATCCTATATCGATATCCTTAATTTAAATCAATTATTCTCGGCGTAACTCACTATAGGGAAGTTTGCATTTAGACGAGGCCATGTTTAAATGAATTGCTTTACTGTATCGGTTAAGAGGCTTGGTTTATTTCTATAGTGTTGTTGAGTTATAAATTGTCTTGGTGTATACTTCTAGTCTAGGTTAGTAGTTCTGTAATCCTTTCATTGTTTTTCTTGTATCAAGGAATCCTCCTAGTACTTGATACGGTAAGTCTCTCCTAAAGAAGTCAATGGAACAATCCAACTTAATGGCTAAGTGGGTGACAGGTGGGGTAAGTATCCAGGGAGAGTTTGTCAGAAAAAGACACTTATAAAAGAGTTTACTTGTCTAAAACGCTTTTGAATGAAGATTGTTATTAGCAATACTTTAAAAAAAGTAACTATTTCCTTCATGGCATAATCCTTCCTGAATTATACATAGGTGATCAGGCTATGTATAGTTGAGGACTAATGATGCGATGCTTGATTTAGTCAAAATAGTGTTACTTTTCTCAAAAGTTTTAGATGGTGTTCAACGCATTCTTATTAAAAATGGTATCCTGATATTTCCTTTCAAAGTAATATAAAAATTGCTTCGCGTAATAATAGTAAATATTTGGCGTAATATCGGAAAAATCAGTTTATAGTACGGTAACAAAACGACTTATTTTAGAAATTCGGTAAAACAATTTCCCCATAAGGTAGTAAAATAGTTTGTAATAAAATTCGTTGAATGGTTTATTGGATACATGGGTATATACTATGGAATGGTAATAATCTACTAATCCGTCAAATACGAAATCGGCCTATCCCCTAAATAAGACAATGGTATAATGTTACGAAACGATTGAAAAATTGCGCAATTGCAATAGAAAATGGAATAAACAAAGACTACGGTTATCACAGAGGTAACAAAAGATAGTCATTACATTAGATAGGAAAGTGCTTAATACTACTAGGTTACATCAACGTACTTATGGAAAGTACCAAAAGAAAGTACAACCCTAGAGGGCTCAAACTAAGGTTTATATAACTAAAACATAAACTTCTTCTTCCAATTCTGGTTTCCCAACTCCGGGCATTCACTCCTGAAGTGTCCCATTACTCCACACTCGCGGCAGGTTACCGAGAGTTTCTGATGCTTTGCGAGGGTGGGAGCCTTGCAATCCTTGGTTTCATGTCCGAGCTTTTGGCAGTTTTTACATTGAGAGGGGCAAGATCCTTTGTGATGAAACTGACACTTGTTGCACTCGGGTAATTTACCAACATACCTTTTCTTTTGGCTTGACCCCACAGCACAGGTCTCCACCACTTGTTGTATCTTAAACGGTTGTTGAGAAGCATTAGCATCCAGATTACCGACCCACTTTCTCTTGTTGCTACCATTGCCTCCTAAAATCTTGGTGTGAGCTATGCGTTCCTTTGCTTCGATTGCCATTTTGATAGCTTTAGGCATGGTATCGGGTTCCAATGAGTTGACCAACATACGAATTTCAGGAGAAAGTCCTCCTATGTACCTTTCAAGTTTCTTGCTTTCCGGCTCATCCATTGCAGAGCCTAGTCGGGCTAAATCATAAAAAGAAGCAGTATACTTAACAACATCATCTCCTACCATGGTAAGGTTTAGGGTTTCCTGTTCAATTGCTTGTAATTCGCTTTTCACACAGAACTTCAAACTCATCATCCTTTTTAGTTTCTCCCAAGAGTGTGAGTAAGCAGCATCAACTCCTACTACCTGGACATACTTAGTCCACCATTTCTGGGCATGCTCTTGAAAAGTGCAAGTGGCGAACTTAACTTTGTCTTCCTTACAGCAGTCACCACATTGAAAGATTGTTTCTAATTCTTCGAACCATTTGAGAAATTCCTTTGTGTCTATATTTCCGCTAAAGGAGGAGGGATTACAACCCATAAATTCCACGTGAGTAAATTCCTTGGTGAAGGTAGTGGCCATGTTCTTGGCAATGACTTGTCCAACAGCAGCTTGCGTCATGCTTGGAGTGGTTTGCTTAAATCTATTTCCATCCAATCATAAGAGTCCATGAGAATCTATAGGTAATAAAAATCATCATATTCATAACACATGAATATAATACATGAAAGTTTCGGTCTATATGGACCCATATCATAGATAGCACAACCATTCCCCCATAGTAGAGTCAATACTTGGTGATTCCGTTTGTTCATCAATCAAAATACTACAAGTTTCTTCGAACAATGCCACACCTCTCGTGGCAAAATAATAGTAAAAGCTAGTAAAGGTATAAGTCTAGTCTAAAGACTTCCTGTAGTCTTTCTAGGTGAAATCAGGTTTTACGACATCATAAGGTCGGGATAGTCCTGAAGCAGTGTCTGAAGTTGTGCATCGATCAAGTCCTAGATAGTGTAGATTCTAAGCCATTCTTGAGGAACCTGTAGATGTTCCTGTTGAGTCCGTAATCTTGGTATTATCCATAAGGTGTTATCTAATTAGTGGCAAGTGAAAATGGAAAAGGGAAATGACAATGGTGGTATTCTAAAGGATGAGAATAACATTGATGACGATGAAATCCCAGTGATGAGTTAGGAGATAATGGTGATAATAGTGAATGGGATACTACCCTCTTTCGCGCTATCTCGCGACATCTAAGAGGTAAAGTTAAAGTACACACTATGGGACGACCAATAGTGTAATAAGTAACCAATGGTGGTGGTAGTACCTAAGTAGTAAGCGTCCTACTAGTGAAGGAAAGAAAACATGTTATCTCTCTTGTAATAAGCATCCTAATAAGTCCATTAAAATTAAGTCTGAATACTCTACCAAATGGCATTCCATGTATAGGTTGAATGATAGGAAAACCTTATTCTTATAACAAATCAATAGTGCTAACGGTGGTATACGTGCAACTGGTGGTATAATGGTAGTGGAAGATGACAAGGCATCTTCAATATCGGAATCCGATGAAAGGATAACAGCGTGGGTATCTGAAGACATGTCACTTGTGAACCAGGTCAATATAATCATATATATATATGAGTATGGGTATGAATAACTTGCACAGTGTGTGCGTAGAACAACATGTATAGTGAATATGCACCTATGATGAATTGATGAGATGCTATGATGATGTGGTTATAGTCTAGGGTCCAAGATACATCCTAGTTCGCTATAACCTAGCTCTGATACCAATCTGTCACACCCCCAAAATACCTGAATGGCAGCGGAATGGAATACCTGGGGGTGACTGTCATAGCACCATAGTTACAGTTATATTGAACGACCTAAAGTGTCGTTTAGAAAATACAGCGTTTGATCATTAAAACATTCAGAGTTTACAGAACATAGGTCCCAAAAGATGTTGCCATTTTAGTTAAAATAAGTTCAACAAGATCAAACGTTCATAGGAGTAGAAAAATATAGTCAGACGCGTCGTCTCCACGACTCCATGAAGGTCCAAATGCATGCAACATGAGCTACCTTAATAACCTGAAAATACATACTAAAGTGTCAACACGAGGTTGGTGAGTTCATAGATTTTAGAGGACAAGTAAGTATGATAAAACATTTGGAGAGTAAATTTCCCAGTAAAAACATCATAAATCCGTTATAAGGTTGATGCAAAGACATTGTAAATCAGAAATAAGAAATCAGAAATAAGATATCAGAAATAAGAAAATCCGTAATAAGAAATCAGAAATAAGAAATCCGAAATAAGAAATCAGAAATAAGAAATCCGTAATAAGAAATCAGAAATAAGGAATCCGAAATAAGAAATCAGAAATAAGAAATCCGTAATAAGAAATCAGAAATAAGATTTATAAAAACCATCAGTATTTAACGTTAATCGTATATACAATAGCCCAAGTATAACGTAAAGTAATAAGTTTTTCAGTCATAAAACTACATTGTCTCTTAAGCTCATGAAACCGAAGCTAGACGTTACTTGGCCCCAAATGAGTGTTTACCAGACACTCTAATAATAAAGACATGAAATGCATCTGTAATTCTGTTGGAGCAACCCAAACACAGATGGAGGAGTCACCCTCAATAGATCTATTCACTCACTCTCGCTTGGAACTTAATTAACGGTCCATGATAATAAAGGGGACTTGTCAAGACGTGGTAATAAGGAAACTTAAGCAATGTAAGGAATTTAATACTTTGGCATTGTACAAAAATAATTAAAACAGCGTATTCTCCTTCAGAAATAATTCAAATCGTATAAAAGTATAAAACACATATTTAAGCATGTATCTCCCCCAAAGAGTTTATAAAGTAATTAAACAAGTAAAAGTGGGGCTATGACTCACCTCAAAACGATAGTACAAAGTGATGGAATGATCGGAACAACAAGGCGCGAACACTAGCCGCAACCTAAATGAATGAATGTGATCTAATTTAGATCATGCCGTGATGAAATGAATGCACATGCACATGATACCTATACCACTCGTAACTTGTAAATACTAGTTATAGTCAAAGTAAAATAGTTTCCGTAATTAGGAAAAATAAGTCCAATTAGGATTATAAAAACTTGTCGTAATATATCGTGTAAAAACGTTAGTGTTATATTCCTCGTCTTGGAATCCTTAAAATAACGTCGTTAAGTCGTATAAATATTCTTTTGGGTCACACGTATTTCATTTGTTAAGAATATAGTCCTTAGTAACATTTCTAGAAAATATACCATTTAGTGCGTAAGTTATTATTTTCTAGTAGTGACTATATATATATATATATATATATATATATATATATATATATATATATATATATATATATATATATATATATATATATATATATATAGTTTTGACGATGTTAAAACGCGTATAACTTGGTCGTTTTAAGTTCATTTTCCTTGTTCTTTATGTCCACGGATTCGTTTTTGTATATACTAATATATTTTTGATAACTCGGCTCCTCTAGGTTACGTTTAACACTTCTTTTTACCCGTCAAAAACTGCCAAACAGCATGCAGTTTTTAGAAAAATAGTTTTCGTCGTTAAATTTACAAAAATCATATCTCCTTCGTTATAAACTCGTTTTAATCCGTTCTTTCGCCTAAAGTTTCGTTTTTGAAAGTATTTTCTAAATATTTCGTCAAAACTTAACCACCATCTACTGATTTTCCCACGAAATAAAAATAGGGACAGTAGGTCAATATGTAGTTTCAAAAACCATTTTCCTAGTTTCAAACTTGTTCCAACTTCAACCAAACCACTTTCAATCACCACAAAACTAGTCTAATCCTACCATACACCTTGTTAGGGTGTCATGGGTTCCTAAACATCATAACCAAGTAGATCTAACAAAGATCTAACAATAATCACTTACTAAGGTTCAAAAGTTAAAAGTTTATAAAATAAAGTGGTATAAGCCATTATATGCATGAGTTCTTGTAAGAAAAGTATATAATCATGGTAATAACTTGTAAAAATCATAAAAATGAGTTTGTTAACTTACTTGAAGGTTTAGGGAGTTTGGATGATAAAAACCTACTAATCCTTGAGTTTTTATTTCAAAACTCCAACAAGGATGACTATATGAACAAGTTTATACCTAGATCTTGTAAAATTTGTTGTTCTTGCTCCTTGAATCACCTAGGTCGATTCTTCCTTAAGAGAAATGAGAGAAAATAGTTTACTTGAGCTAGAAAAAGTGATTTTTGTGATAAATGGATGAGAAAAGTTTATTATATACTTAGGGACAAAAGTTAGGTTGTAATAAATTTGGTTGGTGAAGTTTTAATGTATGAAGACCAAGGGGGGGGGGGGGGGGGGGGGGTTGGCCGGCCCAAAATGGAGGGAAAGGGGGGGGGGATGTCTTGGGTTTAATTTAGGAGAGTTAGTGGTATTGTGATGAAATGTTAGTTTTAGGTTTAATCGGGTACCGGGTTTG
Organism: Artemisia argyi; assembly: GCA_030686995.1. NCBI lineage: Eukaryota > Viridiplantae > Streptophyta > Magnoliopsida > Asterales > Asteraceae > Artemisia > Artemisia argyi. The sequence goes on along the minus strand of CM060676.1, from coordinate 67,790,928 downwards.
TTAGAAATAAATTTTATTGAAGTTATTCGGGACGTAATAAAGTCGTAAAAAAAATTGTAAAAATATGTCGGGTACAAGTACGGAGAGTTCGGGTGATTATTGTTTAACTTTTATGAAAACCGTCGTTATTAAGTTAGACGTACGATACGTAATAAATAAATTTCCAAAATACCGGGTAAATTAATCTTATAATTTTTATATTATAAAAATGAGTATAAAAATATATTGGGATAATAGTCGGGAGTGTCGGACATGTTCGTCACGCTTATAGTTCGCGTATTAGTATTTATTTAAAATAAACGTACGTAAATCGTTAATTGTACCAAAAGTATAAGTTTAATTATCCTACGAGTGGAATAGTATGCAAGTGCCGAAATGAGGATATGCAGACTATTTCTAGTCTATATGAAGTGTCCCAATGATAATGCATGAATTCGCTCCTGAACCAATACGGTTACGCGAATTTTTGAATACCCGTAAACTATGTTTACGATGAAATGAGTAATGCACGTGAATAGTGATATTTCTTCCGGAAATGAATAGTGTCAAGTGAATAGTAAAATTTCTGAACGCTTCTCAGAATATCAAATTGACCTCGAAAACGATGAATAGTGATCGAGGAATAGTAAATGACGAATAGTAACTTGTGAATAGTAAATTGTCGAGGTTTGGAAAATGACCGGAAATTACGAGTTGTGACAGACTAGTTGTGTCAAGTATAGATAGTTATTAGTATAAGTAATATAAGTAATATAAATTTAGGGTAGAAAACGTAAATATAAATACTATAAGGGTAAAAAGTGAAAATATCATATAAGTATAAAACCTAAATAAAGTTAGAAGCATAACATAATACTAGGGAACTTCATGCGAGGAGTACTATGTGGATATTTTGTTTTGACGAGTTTGTTGGGTTTACGAATTAAAGTGCCCTGACTCCTCGAACGATTATTGCATATACTTCTCAGATATGATGGCCCGAACGGTGATATGATTATAACTAAACCTTAATAACAACATAACTCAATAATAGGGAGCTTTGTGTGAGGAGTATTAACTTCTGAATTATGATGGCCCGAACGGTATTATGTTGATAACATAATACAATAGTAGGGAGCTTCATGTGAGGAGTCATATACTTCTGAATTACAATGGCTTGAACGATGTTATGTTATATATAAAACATTGACAAACCTAAAAATAATAACTTGAGAAACATAAAAATGATAACTAAAGCTTGACATACATACAAAACCAACAACACACTAGGATACGTGAGTAAGGCGGTCTTGTTTCCGAGTCACTATTTGCATCACTTAGATTACTCTAAACCTAGGTGAGTTTTCGTAGCCTCTCATCTTTTTAAACTTTCACTTTAAATGCTTTATAAACCCTGTGAGGGGGATACATGCTAAATGCTTTACTTAAAACCGAATACAAGTCTTTTTCTTTGGTTGTTTGCATGAGTAAACTAACTGCCACCACTACATAACCAAAATTCATGAATCTAATCGTTTGGGATATTTTACCCACGCGAACGCGAACATAATTGATAGATCTATTGGAGTTTGACAACTCCCGTTCGTATTAACATCCCACTAGGTAGTATCAATAAGTACTATATTGGAATCCACTCAAGGAATAACTTTGGCAAGTTATCTTTTATCCCCTCATGTTATGTCTGCAGCCCACATGACCCGGATCGTTAAGGTGTGATTCATGAGCTTAGTGCAACATACTACACTCCTGATAATTGTGCATGCATCACAATTATCACAAAACCTACATTTTCCCATATGGGTGTAACAACTAAACCCAGGGAACGTGTATTCACTAACCCCTAAACCTATGATTCTCACTCAACACCTAGTGTTGGCTTTTTAAGCATGTATTCTAGGTATAATACTTCTATGGATCCATGGCAGAAGGAGGTACTGAACTCGGAGGACTTTTCATGGTTATCATTCAAACACAACCTAACTCTTAGATTTTTGGGACCTCATCAAAAATAAAAGTATATCTTTTATAATTAAAACTTTGATAATTATGAATGATAACTAAATTTTAAAACGTCTCTTTTCGAGTCGTTTTCTATTACTGTATATGTGATTCTATGAAGTAATACCCCAAACACTTTATCCGCTGCGATTAGTGAAAAATAGGGGTGTTACACCCCAGCCCACAACTTCTGGCTTTTTTGATAGCTTATTAGCTCAGCTAATCAGTCCAGGGCTTATTTTGTATCTGTGAGCCTTTGCCCATAGCTTATTAGTGCCATCAAGTTATACTGATCACACTCAGTATACTGAGGGCTCAGCTTAGACACCCATTTTCATAAGCCTCTCATATGCTCATTAGTTAAGCCATAAGCTCTGAACCCTGGCTTATTTGAAAGGTCACCAGGCCAGCTTTTAGGATCAAGTCTTGTTTTGGACTTCCAATCACCCCTGTGGACCCCACAAAGGGCTACAGTTGCCCCATTTTGGCCTATTTGGCCTGTGTGATAAGCATAAGTGCTTATTTGATCTCCTGGCTTATTCCAAAGTGCTTATTCAGCCTTTTGTGCTTGATTTGTGTTCATCTCAGTAGTTTCTAGCTTATTTACCCATTTGTAGCTTAATAGTAGCTTATTGCATAAAAATCCAATTTCAAAAGCTTATTAGGACTTTTTATCTCACTCTTTGGTTTGCATAGTGCTTATTTTTTTAGCTCCAAATAAGTTGCCTTTGTAAAAGTTTCATATTTTCAGTAGTTAAATAGACTTGTAAAAGAAAAACCAGAAAAAGCCAACTTTAAAAATAGTGATAACTTCTATTTAAGCCATTTAGCTTATTGTTCAGCTTTTTCAAAAAGAAATTTTCATTTTTATAATTTTCCTAAGTTTATTATATATTAAAATAGTTTTAGAAAAATTTTCATAATTTTCTGAGTTAATTTAGTATTTATAATAATTAAATTAAGTTTAATTAGTTTTATTTAAAAAAACCAAAAATTAATTTTCCTTCTGCTTATTTACAAGCAAAAGTAGATTTTTATATTTTTCCTAGGTTTTATAATTAGTAAAGTATTTTTAGAAAAAATTTCAGAATTTTCACTATTCATTAGTATTGTTAATAATTAAATTAGTTAAAATAGATTTTAATTAATAATTAAGTAAATAATTAGTAAAATAGTTTAAAAATAATTTTTATAAACTTTTTATAATTTTTTAGGATTCCTGTGATGGTTAATTAGTTTTATAAAAATTTTCATATTTTTATAAGTCACTTTAGTATTTTTCTTAAATTTAAATTAAATTTAAATTAATTTTAATTAATTATTAAGTAGTTTAAAATAGTTTTTAATTAATATTAAATAATAAAATAATAAAAAAAAAGTAATTTTATTTTTAATTAAATTTTCTTTTAATATTAAGTTTGTAAAAATTTCATTTTCACCCCCTCTAGTTTTACTTTGCTTAAATCTCACCTTTTTATCTGTTCGCAATCGTAGCTGATTTTAATTTGGTTTACGTTTATTTATATTTGTAATCTTGTAATTGTTTATACTTTTTATTTATCTGAATATCAATCATTCCAGTAGTGTAATCAAACCTAAATCATTATTTGTTACTATTCTCAATCACTAATTCCCGTAAACGTTCCAAAAACTCAATTTCAATCTCGCTGGGACATAACGACCCGAGGATTTCCCTACACTTCCACGGATTTAATATCTTGCACTCCCTCCCTTACTGCTTGACTTGTTGACCATTCCTGGTTATTTTGTCAGGTTGGTTTGGGAGGAGTCACTTTGTCTAATGTAAATAGTTCAGTTTCTTTGTATAAAGAGTCTTATAGTGTTTTGCACCATAGACTTGGACATGTTTCAGACTCAAAATTGAAATGTATCAAAAATCTTCCTGTTTCATTGTTTAAGTCTACTTTGGATACTTGTTTATCATGTCCAATGGCCAACTTTTCAAAACTCCCATATTCATTAAGTGATTCACATAGAGCTATAGTTTTTGAACTTATTCATATGGATGTTCGGGGGCCATATAGAGTACCTACAGATGGGAAATTTAGGTACTTCTTAACTATTGTGGATGATTGTAGTAGAGCTACTTGGCTTTATCTTCTTGTCAATAAGTTAGACTCCTTTGCAGCATTAAATCTTTTCTTAAGTTTGTTGAAACACAGTTTGATAAGAAAGTGAAGATGGTTAGTGTGGACGTATGGTCCGGACTGGGCCAGGAATAGGTCAGGCCCGGGTAGCCAGCGGCCCACTTTACGCATTCTATGGACGTATGGTCCGGACTGGGCCAGGCCCGGGTAGCCAGCGGCCCACCCTATGCGTTAACCCTAATCCGTATCCTATAAATACATGGCTGGGGTCTCATTCATGAACAGATTACAATACAATATCGCATAACAGGTTATCCTAAACCTAATAGCTATTATATGCTCCGCGCATCACATACTAACTTGACCGTCGGAGGTGGATCCCGGGGCTACGGCCTCGGGTCCACTCCTAACGGGTTCTCTTTGTTGTACAGGTCTACTTAGGGCTTATGAAGACGACTAACGGCCCAAGGAGAGTCGTTGAATAAGTCCGCGCCAGATTATGCATCAACAAGTTGACGCCATCCGTGGGACATGGCTGCGACAAGTGTCGTGCTCTCACCGGACTAGAATGCAACCATCGATATACAACTACATATTGCATTGATATATAACTATGCGTATATTGTTTTCTTTTCCATTGACCAGATCCACTGTGTTCCACAAATCGACAAGATATAATGATTATTATACCTACGTATACTAATTATTTTCATGCATGCACTATGAGATCCACGTGACCCATAACAATATGCATGCAATGGTTAAACAAGCAACATGTTTCGTTGACTATGGGAAGCAGCAAGCAGCAGACGAATGACTGGTATGTTGGTTATTTTGTCTTATCCCTTTTATTTACTACGAGTAAATCTCGCGATATTCGCGATATTCATAAAAAAAAAAAAAAAAAAAAGATTCTATCCACAGCACGTAAAGATAAAACATAAGTTATTATGTTTTCTTTTTCATTAAGTTGGTCCCTGTGTTCCACGAATCTAAATATTACGTAGCCATATGTACCAATATTTCATAAATTTAAAAAGATATTATCTCTAAATATTTTTTGGTACATATCTTTTAAGATATGCTATCTTTTAATTATTCAAAAGATTTTACATAAATCTTTAACTTTGATAAACACGATTTTATCTATCGCTATGAGCGTACTACGTCCGCACGATCGGACCTACTTTATATTTTTAAACTTGGTAAACATGATTTTACCTATAGCCATGCGCTATATCCGCACGATCGGACTTATTTTATCTTTTAGCCGCGAAACAGCACAGTGGCGATAAATCTACCCGCATCAGGCCATGCGTTCGGAAATCTTCGCAGATTGGCGACACGATCGCACTGTCACGTACAGGCACCACGATGCTAGTCATTCGCCATGAGCGCTTTGTCACTGTTACATACATGCACTGGACGTAAGCCGTGGTCAACTGCGAATATCCACAAAACGTAAGAGTCCATGCGGTCACGATAAATCTATCTGCGTCTGTGCGTGCACGATAAATCTATTACTCGCGGTCATGATACATCCATCCGCGCCATTATTTTTATTATCATAATAATAAAGAAAAATTAATCAATCGCTACGCGCACACTATTTTTTAGCTACGTGCTATTTATTTTATGTAGTTTGTGAAACCTCACGCTAGGTGTCATTCGTACTACTACTTTTCTTATTTTATATGCTATGTGCTATATTTTTGCTACGCGCTAATCTTTTACTTCATTAGATTTTATATGTTGCGATTCGCGACATATACTTTTAATATTTGCATTGAGTATTTTTCAGGATACTTAAGTTTAATACTTCTACACGAGTAGCACCATCAAACTTGGGGGGCTACCAGGGTATATAATACCACTGCGCGCGACAGCATTACGCAGGTATATTTTGGAAGCAGATCGTACGTAAGAGGTACTGCAGGCCCGGTACAAAGACGAATTTAAATATTCGCACCATCTTGCCGCAGGAGAGACGTTCTCTGTCGGTTGTAAAGACGCGCAAACAGCGCGCACCTCTGCGCACTGCGCACATCTTTGTCGCGCACTGCGCACATCTTTGTTGCGGACAACGTACATCCTTGTCGCGGACAACGCGCACTTCTGCCATAGAAGCACGTCTTCTGTCGCACTATGTTGCATCGCTACTGGTATAAAAGGTACGCCCTTATCTAGGATGCAGCATAGGGATCCACCTATCCACCTTCACCATTGTGAGACAATCACAATCGCAATCCCAGTGCGCACTGTCGCATATGGACTGCGCAGTATGATCCGTCCCTTACGCGCATATAAACCCAGTGCGCACCGTCGCATTTGGTTGATTAAGCCTACGCAGCCATAAACAGAACTTAAGTTTAGCATAACATAGCCGTGCGCTATGTCATACTAAACTCGGGGGCTTGTGGACGTATGGTCCGGACTGGGCCAGGAATGGGTCAGGCCCGGGTAGCCAGCGGCCCACTTTACGCATTCTATGGACGTATGGTCCGGACTGGGCCAGGCCCGGGTAGCCAGCGGCCCACCCTATGCGTTAACCCTAATCCGTATCCTATAAATACATGGCTGGGGTCTCATTCATGAACAGATTACAATACAATATCTCATAACAGGTTATCCTAAACCTAATAGCTATTATATGCTCCGCGCATCACATACTAACTTGACCGTCGGAGGTGGATCCCGGGGCTACGGCCTCGGGTCCACTCCTAACGGGTTCTCTTTGTTGTACAGGTCTACTTAGGGCTTATGAAGACGACTAACGGCCAAGGAGAGTCGTTGAATAAGTCCGCGCCAGATTATGCATCAACAGTTAGGTCTGATAATGCGTTAGAGTTTGTTAAAGGAGAATGTGGTGCTTACTTGAGTCAATTAGGTATTGAACATCAAACATCCTGTGTTGATAGACCACAACAAAATGGCAGAGTGGAAAGATAACATAGACACATTTTGGACACTGTTAGAGCTTTAAGGCTTCATTCACACTTGCCATTCAAATTTTGGGGTGATTGTGTTAACACTGCCACATATTTGATAAATAGACTTCCTTCCTCAATACTTGGTAATAAGACTCCATACGAGGTCATGTTTAGTAAAAGTCCTAGTTATGATAATCTAAGGGTGCTTGGATGCTTTGGAGTAGTAAGTAATCCAACTAGGACAATAGACAAAATTTGAATCCAGAGGAGTACCATGTGTGTTTCTTGGTTATCCTAATCACCAAAAGGGATACAAATTTTACAATCTTCTTATTCACTCTACTTTTGTGTCAAAAGATGCAATTTTCTATGAACATATATTTCCTTACTCTACAACCAGTATTCAACAATTTTTGTCCCCTCTTCCAACTACTATACCATATAACTTTACTCCTCCTGTAGTCTGTGATGAGGAATTTCTTCAAACCATCCCTCCTGTCACTGAAAACAAATACCCTGCACCTGTTGCTTCTTCTGTTCCTGACACAACTGTGCAGTCATCTACATTTGTACTAACTCAAATTCCTACAACTGAACCTCCTTTCAGAAGGTCTAATAGAACTTCAACTTTACCAACCAAATTGAAGGATTATGTTTTGCCTTACATTCCTAAAGCAAATCAAGTGTGCCAAACATCTCTTTTACCTGACTTCCAAACCTTTGTCAGTGCTTTAATAGCCCAAAAGGACCCTATGTCATTTAAGGAAGCTGTCAAGGATTCTGCTTGGTGTGATGCTATGAATTTAGAGCTACATGCTCCGCATGAAAATGGTACATAGTAATTGACAAGTTTCCCTAAAAGAAAGACTGCTATTGGTTGTTACTGGATATTTAAGACCAAGTTGATGGTTCATGGTACTGTGGATAGAAAAAAGGCTAGATTGGTGGTACAGGATAATAGACAGCAATATGGTAGAGATTATCAAGAAACTTTTGCCCCTGTAGCAAAAATGGTCACTGTGAAATCTTTCTTAGCTGTTGCTGCTCTAAAGGATTGGCATTTGTGTCAAATGGATGTGTCGAATGCCTTCCTACATGGTGACTTAAATGAAGAGATGTATATGAAGGTGCCTTTGGGATACTATGGTAAGGGGGAGTTAGTCAAGGAAAACTTCTCTCTAGGACCTAACTTGTGTGCAAATTAAAGAAAAGCCTGTATGGCTTGAAACAAGCCCCAAGGCAATGGTTTGCTAAGCTATCTTCTGCTCTGGTCTCCTTTGGATTTACACAGTCCAAACTGATTATTTATTGTTCACAAAAAAGGATGGGTCTAAGTTTACTGCTGTTCTTGTTTATGTTGATGATCTCTTAATTACTGGGAATGATGATGCTTAAATTGTTGAACTTAAATCACAACTCAGTTATGTTTTTCATATGAAGGATTTAGGAGATATTAGTTATTTCCTTGTTTTAGAAGTCATAAAATCATCTCAAGGGATATTTGTATCACAATACAAATATGCAATGGATCTTTTAAAAAAAGCTGGAGTGTTGTCTTCTAAACCCTATAAGTTACCTATGGATCCTTACTTGAAATTGCAGACTGATGTGGGAACTCCATTAACTGATCCAAAAGTGTATAGAAGGTTGATAGGCAAACTGCTTTATCTAACCATTACATGACTATACATGTGTTATACAGTACAACTTTTGAGTCAATTTATGCAGGCCCTGTAGGATCGATTCTTATGTTGATTATGTGGGATTCGGGAGGTCGGTGGTTATGGAAGAGCATGTTAGCCATTGTTAGAGTTAGAGAGAGAGAGAGAGAGAGAGAGAGAGAGAGAGTAGAGTGTGGAAGTTCTAGTGAGAGAAATGCACTTGTTGTGTGTGTATTAATGAACAACCAATCCTTCCCATAACATGGAAAGGGTATATATACTTCTTACAATAAATGCCCCTAAAGTGGGCATACAGTGGGTAAAGACCCGGCCCAGCTCCATGGATGATACGATAACTAAACGCAACTAAACATATACTAACAAAACTACGAGCTATGCTAAACATGAAAATACAAGAGGTGACCTATCATTTTTCTTAATTGATTCATGTGAAAAACAAGTTATATATAGTATAGTATTACTCAAGAGATCCGCAAAGAAATACGGATAACCCGAGGTCGTAGTCCGAGTGAAGGATGAATGGAATTTCGAATTTCCGATTCGTGAAACGTGTCGTGAAAGTGGTAAAAAGTGATTTGAATGAGATTATACTAATGAAATAGTAATGAAGCACAAATAATCAACTAAACACGTAATTCAAGTAAGGCAACTAGAAAAGTAACGTAAAATCGAAACTGTACGCTAAAACGCAAATAAAACGTAAACGTGCGAAATAAAACGCGACTTTTATGCCACACGACTCCTACGGACTTGAAAATAATTTTCAAAAATTAAAAATGATAAAAGAAAATTTTGAGAAAAAGAAAAATATTTTTTTGACTTTTTTTATTATGAATTAAAAACTATTTAATCTAATTAAAAATCAAAAGAAAATGCAAATAAAATGAGAAAAATGAAAAATAAATTTTAAAAATTATAAAATAACTAAAAAGTAATTTTAAAACTAAAAAATAATTTTTTTGGCTTTTTAAGTAATTTTTAGGAATTAAAAACTATTAAATCTAATTAAAAATTCAAAATAAATTCAAAATAAATGGAAAAAATGTAAAATAAATTTCTAAAATTCTAAAATAAATGAAAATAAATTTATAAAATATTTTTGGATTTTTCTTGGCTTTTTCTGATTTTTTTAGATTTTTTTAGTAATTAAAAAGTAAATAAAAATGATTAAACATAAGAAAAATAGCAAATCAACTCAGAAAAATATGAAAATTTCAGGGGAAATCTAAAATAATAATTTGAAACTAGGAAAAATATAAAAATTGAAAAATAAGAACTGGAAGTAATTAATTGCTTAAAACAGCTTATTCAAAGTGCTTATTAATAAGCAATGTTTGACCAGTTGACCAAAACTTTTGACTAAATGATTTTATGACTCTAAGAAGCTTGATGGAACAATATTTAAGCCAAAAAGTACTCAGAAATACAGAGAAGCACCAAAAACAGTCCAATAAGCAACTTGGAATAAGCAATAAGCACTAGCAGATAAACAAATAGCCAAATATCAACTGAAACAACAACTTTGGGTACTAATGAACTTAAATGAACCAATAAACTCAGAGTATGATCAAAATTAAACACTTGTAGCCTTAAGTATAAGTCAGACCCTAGTTCTAATGTATTCAACTGATAAGACCCATAAGCAGAGCCAATAAGCTATTTATGGAGAGCTTATGGGGGCAAATAACCTTCCAACTTACTGAGATCACAAATCACCCAAGAGATACAACTATACTACTGATTTGAAGGCCTAAACCTAGCTTAATGCTCTGAAGAAACAGCTTGGTGCAGGGGATCTAATGGTCTAATCAGCCAACTACAATCCAAGTTTTCAATAAGTAAATAAGTTACAAATTGAAATCTCCTTTTTGATTATGTTTACCTACCTACTCAACTCTTAAAACCAGCAAACAAAACTTATCTCAGTCCAATAATAAATCCTACCAATGCTAACAAAGATATGACCAAAATCTGAGTTTCTACTTGTTTTGACTTTTGAATTAAACTAAAGCTTTGACTAATTAGAATTTCTACTGCTTAATTCTAACCCTACATGTAATATTAAGCTAGTATATGACTTTATAATCCTCAATGAATCCTACTCCTAACAGATTGCAAGACCTGAGATCTAAAAATTACTTAAGCAAACAGAATTTTGAATATAATGTGGATTTTGACTTTTTACATTATAAGTGAATTTTTTATGACTAATTCACTGAATTCAGGCCTAAAGGAAACTAATGAAATAGCAAGTACAACAATAATCATGCAAAATCCCACAGAATGAAACCAATCCAAACACCCCTATATGCAACTGATTTAAACAATACACCACCACAGTTCTGTCAAACTCAATTCCAAATCAATTCAAACTTCCAAACTAATAACAATTAAGATCTATAATCACTATGCTTGTCTGTCTTTGTGACAGGCCAAATATGCTCCTCTTTGGCTGCCTTAAACTCCAATAAGCTGGCTTATTCTCAATAAGCTGATACAGTTGACCTTGTTTGACTTTGGTGTTTTTGAGAATAAAAGACAAGGAAAACCCTATAAAAGCTTTTATTAATCTGATAAAAGTTTGAATGAAACAATAAACACTCTAAATTAAACTTGAAATTGAAATTTAAACTATATTTTTATATTTTCTGATTTTTCTAATTTTTTTGGATTTGCAATTTTAGAGAAAACAGATACTAAATGTAATGATAAACAAACTAAAATTATAGATTTAAACTAAATAGAAGCAATAAACTGAAATTTAAACAAAGAGATAATTAATTGAAATTAAAAGTAAATTTTATTAAAAATAAAAACTGAGTACAATTTGCTGTAAACTGAAATTAAAGGAAATAACAGAAAATACAATAAACTTAACTAAAAACCTACACACTCAATACATGAAGGAGGGGGTATTTATAGATGCTGAGGAGAGCTTGGGTTAAGGTTCTGGTATTCCACGTCAGTAATCCACACCACACTTGTGCTTCTTTGATGCAATATCGTCCCTTGATCTCTCCTTGGTCCCCAAGTTTTAATTTCCACCGTATGATTGATTGATGTGACGTGACCCATCCTCCGTGTGCTTCCTGATTGGTCCACGTATGCCTACTGACATTCCCTGACCCTTCTGACACCTTCTAGAAAGCCAATCATTGGGTAATTGTTTCTTACGAGAGTTAATTTGAAGAGGGGTGAATTAGGGTTTATGGTTCTACAGTAAAATCTGGGTAGGGGTGTGGAATTGGGGGGCGGTAAAATAGAAATGAGGGTTTTATTATTTAAAGTTTGACCGGGTTTGGTTTAAGGGTTGACTCGAGTAAAAGTGGTGGACCGGGTAAATTATTTTGGGTGGTGGGCTTGTGACATAGTTTGGGCTTGGCTGAATTTTGGATCCGGTGTTAATTTTTTTTATTAAGAGTAGTAATATTAAGAATGACAAGGACCAAAATTGCACAATCTAAAAATTAATGGGTCACTTCTGTAAATCATTCCAGGTTTCATCCAAGGGTATTTCATGTTATTTCTGAATTCTTGGAGGGTTGACTTTGACTTTTCTTTGAATTTTACTCCAAGGGATCATTTTTGCCAAAATCTGAAAGATGAGGGACTAATGTTGCCAATTCTTCAAACTTTATCCAAGGACTAATTATGAAACATGATGAATCTTTGAGGAATTTTCTGAACATTGTGAGCTTACTTTTATCCTTTTGCTTCCCCGGCTCCGGCTTTTGACCTTTTTCCATTCTCGTGCTTGTTTTTGTCGGTTTTCCTTTGTTTTTGTTCATTTTTCACATATCCATACATGCACATACACAAACACAAAAACATACGTTCTCTTGGCATTTTTGGTTAGTATTTGGTATATTTGGTCTGAATTAAGGCCTAAAAAGGATGTGTGATTAATCACTCATCAAAATCCCCAGACTAAGGTATTGTCGTGCCCTCACCTCACGCTTAAGAGATAAATAATTTCAAAACCTCTCTTTACTGACGTTGTAAAGTAGCAATGATGTTCAAAAGAGATAGTAAAATCATTTATTCTCAAAAATGCTCCGTTTTCCGATTTTCATGAATAACAACTACAACTACTATTTTTGTACTTTTTCATTTATATATGTGACGGTTTGCCTTGACTTTCATTATCAATTCTTATCTGTTGATAACTTTCAGGGTCAACGAGTAGAAACACTTCTCACAGAGAAGAGACCGTACGGATAAAAATTGTCATCCTTGATTTTCACAAGCTCCCAAACTAAGCGTAAAATCGAGATCATTGTTTATCCACAAGTTAGGTGCTAACACTACCCACAAAAGTTAATTGTGTATTACCTCTTGTTCCCAGGTCCGAAGTTTGTATCTCAAGATTTTAATTTGTGAGAAATGAATTGCTTCATATTTTCTCGTTTTGATATTTGTTAGTCCGATAAGAGCACAAAATTTGAACGCTAAGTAGTTTCCAAACTTTTCCTCGAAAAACCCTGCATACAGAAATCGGGTCCACATGAAGGTCTCTGATTTAACACGATTTGTAGGGGCTCCCTTTTTATTAACGACCGAGACATACCATGTTTGATACCCGAAACAGAAGCTTTTTATCAGGGAAACCCCGAAGTCGAAGCTTGGCATTTTTGCATAATCATAAGCACTTTAATAATACTTTGGTCCTTAGTCCTTTATTTCTTTTACAATCAACAGTTTATGAGCCGCCAAGATGTAAGAGCTTTATTATGACTTTGGATTTCCATCCGCTGCTTTTTATAGCTTTGGATTCCTCTGCCTTTTTATTTGGCTTTGGACTATTATTATTGATATTCATAATCATATGCCAAACCCCGAGTCCTACGGCCTTTACTAAGATCACAACATCCGCTGCGAACCGGCAAGATGCAATAATCTATTTTACCGTAACACTAGTAGTACCCCTATGTGTACCAAACCCCCATATGCAGAGATTTTGTTGGGAACGAGAAAAAACTAAGTATTGCCCAAACCGTATACCCTTAATTAATCCTAGAGATCTATTATTATTGGTGTGCAAACTTGTGGGAACAAGGAGGCCACAAGTACCTTTCGTGGGCTCTAAAGAGATCCAACTACTCCACGTTTAGCACGAAACTTCTAAATAAACTCTATCATTCCTCGATCTCCGCAAATTTAAAATCCCAAGTAATGAGATCCGCGGATGCTTAGCCATAATCTTTTGATTATTTTGGTTAAGGGATAGGAGCTAGGGCTCAACATGCCCGTCAAGTCGAAACATTTATTTCTACTCTCGCCGGTAGGAAAGTCAAAACAAGGTGTCAAATCTTATTATTCATATCATATATATTTGTTTTTTCATTTTCATTTTTTTTTGAATCATAAAGCGGTGACAAAAATTTAAAATTTTGGTGGAAAACGGAGTTGCGTAAGTTAACAGCTCAGACGATGGTACAGGTCAAATCGAATCGAAGATTCACCCCCCCCCCCAGACTAAAGTGAAACATTGTCCTCAATGTTTTAAGGGTAAAGGTAATCTTACGTAATATCTAAGGCCGTTTATTAAGTATGCCAAGAGATAAACGTTAGTCGATAAGATTTTGGATATGGTGAATTTCCGAAAGCAGCGAAGGATGAGACTCGAGTGAAGAGAACAACAAACCACGAGCACGAGAGTCCTCAAACTTCGAGGAAATTCCTGAACATTCATAAACAACCACGAAAACACAAGTTTGGAAAGGGTTGCCCCCCTCACGTCACGTTATTAAAGAAAATAGAAAATAGAGAAAATGAAAATGGATAAGCATGGGGTGCCTCCCACGAAGCGCTTGTTTTTGTTCACCGAGTCACATGAGCTTGACTCGATCCCCGAATTTAATCGTCCTTGGGGAAAGTTTGGAGATCCGGGACAACCATGGGTGGTATGTCCCCTCCGAAATAGTGTTTGATTTGATGACCATTCACCTTAAAGTTTGGACCATTAGGTTGAGCAAGCTCAACGGTTCCATAAGGAAATACTTGGCTAATGGTAAATGGTCCAGACCAACGGGTTTTTAATTTGCCCGAGAAAATCTTCAATCGAGAATTGAAAAGAAGGACTCGATCACCAACATTGAAGACACGATCTTTAATTTTAGCATCATGAATCCTCTTTGTCTTCTCTTTGTAGATCAAAGAATTCTCATAGGCTTGATCACGAAGCTCGACTAATTCATTCAATTGAACTTTACGGTGATCACCTGCGGTTTGAAGGTCAAAATTAGCATGTTTCAAGGCCTAGTAGGCCTTGTGCTCAAGTTCAAAGGGCAAATGGCAGGCCTTCCCGTAAACCAGCTTGTATGGAGTGCACCCAATGGGTGTTTTGTAAGCTGTACGGATGGCCCAAAGTGCATCATCTAATTTATCGGCCCATGAAGCATGATGTTCACCTACGATCCTTTCTAAGATTCATTTCAAACCACGATTGGAGACCTCAACTTGACCACTAGTCTGTGGATGATATGCCGTAGAAAGACGATGTGTGACACCATATTTGAGCATAACTTTAGCGAATTGGTCGTTACAGAAATGGGTCCCACGATCACTTATAATAGCACGAGGTGCACCAAATCGGGCGAAGAGACTTTTGAGAAATTTCACTACAACTCGGGCATCATTAGTGGGTAGCGCCTTCGCTTCAACCCATTTAGATAAGTAGTCGACGGCCACAAGTATATACTTGTTACCACGAGAAGACGGGAACGGACCCATGAAATCGATACCCCAGACGTCAAAAATTTCACAAACTTGGATGGCATTTTGAGGCATCTCGTCCTTCTGAGAAAATTTTCCTTGACGCTGGCAAGAATCACATGATTTAACCAACTCATGGGCATCCCGGTAAATCATCGGCCAGTAGAAGCCGGAATCAAAAACTTTCTTAGCGATGAAGTTGGCACCATGATGTCCCCCCGTGGGTCCATTGTGGCATGCCATAAGAATGTCAGCGGCTTCTTTGCCGTGAACGCACCACCGGATCACTTGATCCGCACATATCTTAAATAAATACGGGTCATCCCAGAAATAATGCTTAACATCTTTGAAGAATTTCTTCTTTTGCTGGAACAATATCCCTTTCCGGATAAAATTCCCCGCATGGTAATTCGCAAAGTCGGCGAACCATGGGGTACTAGAATTACAATGTGATAAACTCCCCAGTGTCTCGAGAGGAAATGCTTCGTTAATCTCCTTTTTCTCGAAAACACTTTGGTGGGGATTCTCTAAACGTGACAGGTGATCAACAGCAAGGTTCTCAGCTCCCTTTTTATCTCGAATTTCAACATTGAATTCTTGAAGGAGTAGAACCCACCGCATCAAGCGTGGCTTAGCATCTTGCTTTGCCATAAGGTACTTAAGAGCCAAATGATCCGTATACATGATTGAGCCCGAACCACCTAACTTATATTGACCAAGGAATGGTCAACAAAGTCAAACAGCCTAGATCAATGCTCCGCGGAAGTATAGTGTTTCCCCGGGTCGTTATGTCCCGACGAGGTGTGAATTGTAAACAAACGGTTTCGTGATCGGGTGAATTTGGATGAGAAAGGGGTTTGTGTGTGATTTGAACTAAGGAATTTACAATAAAATAGCTTAAACAAGCTATGTGAATAAGACGAGAAGGCTAGGAAAAACCAGAAACGATTAAAACCTAAAAACGCGTACGTTACGTTTAAATAAAACGTAAACGTACGAAATAAAAAGTGAAAACGGAAATCTGAAAACACCCAGGGGGTGAAAATGACTTTTTTACAAACTTAAAAGTAAAAGAAAATTTATAGAAAAAGAAAATAAATTTTAACCCTAATTAATTATTTAATATTAATTAAAAACTATTTAATACTTATTATTAATACTTAAATAACTAAAATACAATATAATATTATTTAAATACTAAAAAGGTGAAAATAAAATTTCTAAAATTATAAAATGACTAAAAATAAGTTTTAAAAATAAAAATAAGTATTTTTGTCTTTTTGTGATTTTTCTATTAATTAAATACTAATTAATTATTAATTACCTAATTAAACTATTTTAAATTAAGAAAAATAGCAAATGAACAGTAAAAATTCTAATAAAATTTATAAAATTATTTTATAACATATAAAAGCTATAAAAAATATAAAAACTAGGTTTTGCTTAATAAAAACTAATTATGCTATTTTAAACTTAATATTAATTAATAATTAATAAAACTAAAATTAATTCTAATAAATACCAAATGGTAAAATAAAAATCTGAAAAATTTACTAAAAATACTTTAATATAAGAGGTAATTAATAAAAATATAAAAATGACAAGTACTTAATTAAAATTTAAAAATGAAAAATAAAATTTAATTTACATTAAATAGAAACTATCAATTAAAAAGTAAATTGGATTTTCTTGAATTTTCTTTTGGAACAGCATTTTATACCTAAAAACATGAAACTTTTGTAAAAACACTTTTCTTATAACTCAAAAATAAGCAAAACGGCCACTAAAAGGCTCAAATGTTGACTTTTCTTGACTTTTTGGTGCTTTAGAGCCTCTGTGGGCCCCACAGAGGTGAAAACTGATGAAAAATACTTAGAATGAGTAAATGGAACTAAAAGCACCAAGCTTGGAACTCAGATTGGGCAAATGGGTCACAATGGACACTTTTGACCCATTTAGAAACTAGGAAATGGGACAAAAAACAAGAGCTGATTCAGGTGGGTCCCAGGCTGTTTTGGGTCAAAAACTTGCTGGAAATGGAGAGGCACCCAGGTGGTGAGTTCACAGAACCAAGGGGGAGGTGTGGGGCCCACAATGGTGACCTGTGGGACCCACCAAAGTGGGTAGTTTGGGTGTTTTGCTGTTGAATTTCAGCATATCAGACCCCTCTGGGGTGCTGTTTGTGGCCTTGTGGGGCTCAGGGGAAAAATTCACAAAATTAAAAGGAAGTTGGGAAATTAAAGTTGAGTTGGTAGAGATCAAATAACAACAAGTTTTATGCCATGAATCCAAGTCTAAAATTCACTAAAAATCCCTCAACTTTTGGAAAAATCTAAAAACATGCATTTGACTTTTTTGAGTAAAACTTGAAAATTGACTAAAATGAACTTTGATTCATCCTAAGTGACTAAATATACTGTAATAAAGTAAAATAAGGCTAATGTAGGCTATGGGAGTTACTTATAAGCAAAATGGGTCGGTTTGGGAACCCACTGTCCCAACAGTGGAACTACTATGATCCATGGTGATGATTTTTGACTTTTGGCTATTGGGACTTGGATTTAAAGCATTACTAAACCTAAATATACCTAATGCAATATGTCTAAACTAAAACAACAACCAAATAACAACCAGAGAATAGCTAGATAGGCAGATCCAAACACCCCCTTAAGGGTGACTGATTTTGGATTTTCAAAGAGTGTGACTGAATGAGACCATGAAACTGATTCCAAAAGCTCTAATATGATATCCTATGAACATTTAAGAATAAATACACCAATTATAACAACATTCACCATTAAATCACTAAATAGTATTTTTAGCAGTGAAGAAACAATAGTGAGTACACATGAATTCTACTGAACAAGTACCCTATATTAAGCAAGATAATGACTAAGGTACAACAAATAAGCATACCAACACAGAGAGAATAAGCTAAAAAGCCCTTTTACAATAAATGACCAAAAATAAGAATTTAGCTTACAATTTGAACCATGCTTAGAATCAATGAACTAGGGACCAAGAACACACCCTATAGCCTCCCAAAAGGCTCTAAACCAAAGGGCCATCCATATTATACCCTGCTCCACTGTTCTTCCTTCTTCTCCAATGATTTTTTATTTATTTCCTATTTTCTTTGATTTTTTTAGTATTTTATGTAAACTGAATGAAAACTGATTCTAAAAGCTTAAAAAGCTTTTGCAACTTATAAATGAGCTTAAGTGAGCTTACTGGATCAAGTTTAGCAGCTTTTAACAATTTTAAGCAAATTTGTCAAATTTGCTTAGAAATGCCAAATTCGAATTAACAAAAGCAAACTTAAAATTAAAGGTGAATAAAGTTCAAATTGCATTAAAAAGAGTGATTACAACATTATTTTACTGAAAATTAGAACTGAAAAGGAAAGTACATTAAGTATGACATGAAAAACTAAAAACTACACTACTAAGCTACCACTAATTGCCCCCTCTTTCTTCACTTCACTTCACTTATATAACTCCATGTGGGTCCCAATGTAAATCCCAGCAACTTGTATGACTTTTGGATGACTTATTCTCCACTTGAGATTTTTGGCGGGAAATGATATCTTTTGCAACTAGCAGCTTCCTTGTAAATATTTGAGCACAATTAATGTTTCTTGGAATCATTTGGTGGCTGAGGGAACAAGGGATGGGGTAGTAGCAGAGTGGGTGAGCAAGTTGGGGATATTAGCAGGCAAGTGGGATTGAAGATGGAGATGGTCAAAGATTGGGGTTGACTGGGGGGAAAAGTGATATAAACGGGGTGTTTATTTTGAAGTGGTGGGCTGTTTGGGTAATTGGGCTAGGGGGGATGGAGTGGGCCTGGATTTTTGGTTTGTGGATTATAATATAACATAAGGGTCCATTTGGTTAATTTGCAAAACACTACAAGGACCATTTTTGTAAATTATCAAACCGTAGGGACTGATCTTGTAATTCTCTGAAAATATCCATAAGGACCTTAATTTGCAAGTTTGAATATTAAAAGGACCCAAAATAATATTTTTTTTTTAAATAAAACACTCGGGGACCAATTGTGACAAGTTACCAAACTTAAGGGACCAAACATGTAATTTCTTCAAAATTTCACCCAAGGACTATTTTTGTCACACTTTGATTTTCCAAGGGCAAAAAACAATTTTCCTTTCAAAATTATCCCACCAGGGGCTGAATCTGCCAATTATTGAAACTCCAGGGACCAAACCGTAAATTTCCAAAACTTTTGAGATTTTTCACCAAAGGACCAAATATGACAACTTATGATTTAAAAAGGAACTTTGGTGATAATTGTCCATATTTTGAATATCCAGGGACTAGATTTGTAATTTTATGAAAGTTGAGGGACTGAAACTGCCGATTTTGCACACTTTGTGCGTTTTTCGTTTGTTTTTGCTCGTTTTGCATCTAAAACATTTAAAACACAATTTTGAAATATTTTTAGTAATTTGATGCATTTCTGAGTGTTTTTGTATGTTTTGCAGTTCAGATTAGACAAAAAATGATGAGTGTTTGAGCACTCATCAATCCCCCACACTAAACTATTGCTAGTCCTTAGCAATACTGTTTTGAAAACTTGATGGATTTTAAACTCTTTACCAAAAGCCATCACTTCTGGAGTAGCCAGGTGTAACAACTGTGGCACACCTGATAACCGTGTGATTTTGAGCAAACCACCAGCTGTAAACGGATTTGATTAGTCTTTACCAGAAGCCGTTTGCTTCTGGACTAGCCAGCTCTTGATGGAATAGTCAACATCTTGGTGAGCTGATTACCAATTATGGATTTTCCACGGCCTTTACCACAAGCCATAATCTTGCGGGCTAGCCAACTCATTTGTTTTCGGGGAGTTGAGGAACCATACAATTTTTGGCAAATTGCAAGCCATAAACGGATTTGAGATGTCTTTACCAAGAGCCGTTTGCTCCTGGACTAGCCAATCCCTTTTGTCGTTTAGACAAGGCGGACTGATTACCACAAAAATTTTGAAGCACCAGTGAAAATTTTTTTAAAAATTTTTGAATTTTTTGCTAAAAACGGGGGTATTATATGGTAAAATGTGATAAAATTCGCTAGAATAGCGAATACCCCCCCACACTTAGCATGAATATTGTCCTCAATATTCAAAATCCCGGCTATTATGCCGACATTTTGAACGTAAAAGGGCAACATTACAAGCTAAGCGTGGAAAACACCAATTTGTTTTTCACTTCATAAGTAACCACAGCATGGGAGAGTCCCCCACACTTAGGGTGAAAACCCTATAAGCATGCTACTGTTTTTGTTTACCGAGTCGCTAGCTTGACTCGACCCCGAATTCATTTGTCCTTGGGGAAGCATGATGTGGAAAAAGCAATCTCAATCGGACTTTCATTCAAGATGTTTGGACAAACATTTGAAGCACGTGAAAGTTCCACACCGATGAGATAAGTATCCGGCTCAAGATAATGATACATGAAAATGCCGGGATCAAATATGGTGTCTTCATTCCCGAAGGAGTGAAGAACAAGAGAAGTCACCCTATAGGTGAAGAAAAGGAAGAAAACCATGATGTAAATCTTTATAAGATTTTCTTCCTCGAGATCAGGCTCCGTAGCCTGGATTTGGATTTCAAAGGGTAAGCTCGTAAACAACCCGGGAGGGTGGGTGGGAATTTGCAAATTCTCATAATTGAGAGCATCTCCCCCCGGGCTATCAAACTCCGGAGGAGTCATGATATGATGAGTGAGTTCACCGGAGAACTCCTCATGAAGAGAATTATTCACAAGATGTGAATTTGTGAACTCATGTTCCGGAATATACTCACAATCCTCGTTCTGAATATCAAATAGTGGATTATCAGAAATCAAAGTGAATTCAGAGTTGAATTCAAATAGAGGATTGGTGAGAGTAGTGTTGAATGTTTCGGGAACCAAGAGATTAATATTCTCTATTGGATTATCGGGATAAGAAGTGAGTGACGGATCATGATATAGGAGACTTTCAATTTCTCCCAGATCGGCTTGGAAATCGAGGAGACCATCATCACTTTCCAATGAAAGTGGATCGATGTGAGCAAGTTCATCAGCGAACTCCTCAAGAAGATGATCAGCATCAGTTTGTGGAACTGACGCCTCAACATACTCGATGTCTCCATAAGATGTACAATCATCGCTACAATCGGAGAAAGTCTCAAATTGATCTTTAGGACACTCAATAGGGGAAGGAATATCACACATATGCTCAAGAGTTCCCTGTGACTCTCTCGGGATTGGAACAAGGTTCTCAACACTAGACTTTATGAATTCGTCCGATTCCCTTTTAGGAACAGTGTCAAGATGCTCGTCCCCCATGATTAAAGAGTGAGTGGGAACCTCGGGTGTGATAGCAGTTGTTTGAGATGGAATCTCAACTGCTGGGATATCAACTGATGAACTTGATGAGGTTTTATAAAATTCAAGGATATCAAGTGTATCCTCATCATCGCTGTCATCAGGAATAAAACGGAACAAAGAGCTAGATTTGGCTGCTTTTTCTCTAGCAATGGATTCCCTAACAGATTTTTCATATGTATCTTGGGAATTTATTCTAGCAGCCTGCTCTTCAGCAAGCAATTCTTCCATGGATTTTTGATGAGTATGTCTTTGGGCAAAGTCTTGAACTAAACCCTTAAGCTCATCAACGATTTTCATCATATTTTGCATTTCTGGAAGAAGTGCTTGATTCATATCATACTGTGGAGGTTGGTCGTAATAAGGTGTGTCAAAATTGTCACAAGGGTATGGATTCCCCGTTTGACAATCTGAACTGAAGTGTGGACCTCCACAGAAATCACAACAGTAAAACTGTTGAGGATGTGGGTTGTACGTGCTAGAGTCATAACCGTTATCAGGAAACTGCTCATAGACAAGCGTGTTTCCCGATTGACAATCAGAACTGTAGTGTGCACCACCGTAGTACTCACAACAGTAAAACTGCTGAGTATCATGGTGTGGTAACTGATGGAATGAATCAGTCGTGTCATAGTAGGAATAGGGATCTTGGTTATAGACAGACCCGTTTCCGGATTCTACCATGCCAAAACTGGGGCAATTGCCACCATTATGAGGATTACCACACCAATGGCAAACCAGAAAGTGTGGATGAGACATAGAAAGAATCAAATGTGTATAGAGGGTGAGGAAATGAGAATCAAAGGGGTAAGAGGGTAAAGGTGAGTATTTTTGGGTTTTTGGGTAAACATTTTGTACAAAGGATAAAGAAAATGTGTTTGTTTTTTGTGTTCGTTGAAAACTGAGTTTAAAAAGTTTTCGGGAACGGTTTTGTTTTGATAATGGGAAAATATGAACAAAGGATGGATAAATGTACTTGGAACGAATTCCAAAGACACTAATCAGAAAAACCGTTTAGATACGCACACAACCTCCCCGGCAGCGGCGCCAAAAGTTGATTGAGCCCGAACCACCTAACTTATATTGACCAAGGAATGGTCAACAAAGTCAAACAGCCTAGATCAATGCTCCGCGGAAGTATAGTGTTTCCCCGGGTCGTTATGTCCCGACGAGGTGTGAATTGTAAACAAACGGTTTCGTGATCGGGTGAATTTGGATGAGAAAGGGGTTTGTGTGTGATTTGAACTAAGGAATTTACAATAAAATAGCTTAAACAAGCTATGTGAATAAGACGAGAAGGCTAGGAAAAACCAGAAACGATTAAAACCTAAAAACGCGTACGTTACGTTTAAATAAAACGTAAACGTACGAAATAAAAAGTGAAAACGGAAATCTGAAAACACCCAGGGGGTGAAAATGACTTTTTTACAAACTTAAAAGTAAAAGAAAATTTATAGAAAAAGAAAATAAATTTTAACCCTAATTAATTATTTAATATTAATTAAAAACTATTTAATACTTATTATTAATACTTAAATAACTAAAATACAATATAATATTATTTAAATACTAAAAAGGTGAAAATAAAATTTCTAAAATTATAAAATGACTAAAAATAAGTTTTAAAAATAAAAATAAGTATTTTTGTCTTTTTGTGATTTTTCTATTAATTAAATACTAATTAATTATTAATTACCTAATTAAACTATTTTAAATTAAGAAAAATAGCAAATGAACAGTAAAAATTCTAATAAAATTTATAAAATTATTTTATAACATATAAAAGCTATAAAAAATATAAAAACTAGGTTTTGCTTAATAAAAACTAATTATGCTATTTTAAACTTAATATTAATTAATAATTAATAAAACTAAAATTAATTCTAATAAATACCAAATGGTAAAATAAAAATCTGAAAAATTTACTAAAAATACTTTAATATAAGAGGTAATTAATAAAAATATAAAAATGACAAGTACTTAATTAAAATTTAAAAATGAAAAATAAAATTTAATTTACATTAAATAGAAACTATCAATTAAAAAGTAAATTGGATTTTCTTGAATTTTCTTTTGGAACAGCATTTTATACCTAAAAACATGAAACTTTTGTAAAAACACTTTTCTTATAACTCAAAAATAAGCAAAACGGCCACTAAAAGGCTCAAATGTTGACTTTTCTTGACTTTTTGGTGCTTTAGAGCCTCTGTGGGCCCCACAGAGGTGAAAACTGATGAAAAATACTTAGAATGAGTAAATGGAACTAAAAGCACCAAGCTTGGAACTCAGATTGGGCAAATGGGTCACAATGGACACTTTTGACCCATTTAGAAACTAGGAAATGGGACAAAAAACAAGAGCTGATTCAGGTGGGTCCCAGGCTGTTTTGGGTCAAAAACTTGCTGGAAATGGAGAGGCACCCAGGTGGTGAGTTCACAGAACCAAGGGGGAGGTGTGGGGCCCACAATGGTGACCTGTGGGACCCACCAAAGTGGGTAGTTTGGGTGTTTTGCTGCTGAATTTCAGCATATCAGACCCCTCTGGGGTGCTGTCTGTGGCCTTGTGGGGCTCAGGGGAAAAATTCACAAAATTAAAAGGAAGTTGGGAAATTAAAGTTGAGTTGGTAGAGATCAAATAACAACAAGTTTTATGCCATGAATCCAAGTCTAAAATTCACTAAAAATCCCTCAACTTTTGGAAAAATCTAAAAACATGCATTTGACTTTTTTGAGTAAAACTTGAAAATTGACTAAAATGAACTTTGATTCATCCTAAGTGACTAAATATACTGTAATAAAGTAAAATAAGGCTAATGTAGGCTATGGGAGTTACTTATAAGCAAAATGGGTCGGTTTGGGAACCCACTGTCCCAACAGTGGAACTACTATGATCCATGGTGATGATTTTTGACTTTTGGCTATTGGGACTTGGATTTAAAGCATTACTAAACCTAAATATACCTAATGCAATATGTCTAAACTAAAACAACAACAAAATAACAACCAGAGAATAGCTAGATAGGCAGATCCAAACACCCCCTTAAGGGTGACTGATTTTGGATTTTCAAAGAGTGTGACTGAATGAGACCATGAAACTGATTCCAAAAGCTCTAATATGATATCCTATGAACATTTAAGAATAAATACACCAATTATAACAACATTCACCATTAAATCACTAAATAGTATTTTTAGCAGTGAAGAAACAATAGTGAGTACACATGAATTCTACTGAACAAGTACCCTATATTAAGCAAGATAATGACTAAGGTACAACAAATAAGCATACCAACACAGAGAGAATAAGCTAAAAAGCCCTTTTACAATAAATGACCAAAAATAAGAATTTAGCTTACAATTTGAACCATGCTTAGAATCAATGAACTAGGGACCAAGAACACACCCTATAGCCTCCCAAAAGGCTCTAAACCAAAGGGCCATCCATATTATACCTTGCTCCACTGTTCTTCCTTCTTCTCCAATGATTTTTTATTTATTTCCTATTTTCTTTGATTTTTTTAGTATTTTATGTAAACTGAATGAAAACTGATTCTAAAAGCTTAGAAAGCTTTTGCAACTTATAAATGAGCTTAAGTGAGCTTACTGGATCAAGTTTAGCAGCTTTTAACAATTTTAAGCAAATTTGTCAAATTTGCTTAGAAATGCCAAATTCGAATTAACAAAAGCAAACTTAAAATTAAAGGTGAATAAAGTTCAAATTGCATTAAAAAGAGTGATTACAACATTATTTTACTGAAAATTAGAACTGAAAAGGAAAGTACATTAAGTATGACATGAAAAACTAAAAACTACACTACTAAGCTACCACTAATTGCCCCCTCTTTCTTCACTTCACTTCACTTATATAACTCCATGTGGGTCCCAATGTAAATCCCAGCAACTTGTATGACTTTTGGATGACTTATTCTCCACTTGAGATTTTTGGCGGGAAATGATATCTTTTGCAACTAGCAGCTTCCTTGTAAATATTTGAGCACAATTAATGTTTCTTGGAATCATTTGGTGGCTGAGGGAACAAGGGATGGGGTAGTAGCAGAGTGGGTGA
Organism: Artemisia argyi; assembly: GCA_030686995.1. Classification (NCBI taxonomy): domain Eukaryota; kingdom Viridiplantae; phylum Streptophyta; class Magnoliopsida; order Asterales; family Asteraceae; genus Artemisia; species Artemisia argyi. The sequence continues at coordinate 67,765,043 of CM060676.1, read as the reverse complement.
GCAAGTTGGGGATATTAGCAGGCAAGTGGGATTGAAGATGGAGATGGTCAAAGATTGGGGTTGACTGGGGGGAAAAGTAATATAAACGGGGTGTTTATTTTGAAGTGGTGGGCTGTTTGGGTAATTGGGCTAGGGGGGATGGAGTGGGCCTGGATTTTTGGTTTGTGGATTATAATATAACATAAGGGTCCATTTGGTTAATTTGCAAAACACTACAAGGACCATTTTTGTAAATTATCAAACCGTAGGGACTGATCTTGTAATTCTCTGAAAATATCCATAAGGACCTTAATTTGCAAGTTTGAATATTAAAAGGACCCAAAATAATATTTTTTTTAAAATAAAACACTCGGGGACCAATTGTGACAAGTTACCAAACTTAAGGGACCAAACATGTAATTTCTTCAAAATTTCACCCAAGGACTATTTTTGTCACACTTTGATTTTCCAAGGGCAAAAAACAATTTTCCTTTCAAAATTATCCCACCAGGGGCTGAATCTGCCAATTATTGAAACTCCAGGGACCAAACCGTAAATTTCCAAAACTTTTGAGATTTTTCACCAAAGGACCAAATATGACAACTTATGATTTAAAAAGGAACTTTGGTGATAATTGTCCATATTTTGAATATCCAGGGACTAGATTTGTAATTTTATGAAAGTTGAGGGACTGAAACTGCCGATTTTGCACACTTTGTGCGTTTTTCGTTTGTTTTTGCTCGTTTTGCATCTAAAACATTTAAAACACAATTTTGAAATATTTTTAGTAATTTGATGCATTTCTGAGTGTTTTTGTATGTTTTGCAGTTCAGATTAGACAAAAAATGATGAGTGTTTGAGCACTCATCAATACACTATGCATTTCTTCAAAAGCAAATAAGATCGAAATTTTTCGAAGGCGTAAATGACGGCTAACATTTCTTTCTCAGTAGTCGTATAATGGTATTGAGCGTCGGTCATTGTTTTACTAGCATAGTGTATCGGCTGAAAATGTTTAGACTTGCATTGCCCCAGGACTGCACCAATGGCATAATCGCTAGCATCGCACATTAGCTCGAAGGGCAAGTCCCAATCGGAGGCAACTAAGATGGGAGCCTCCGTTAACTTCTTTTTAAGAATATTAAATGCTTCGATGCATTCATTTGAGAAGATAAACGGAGCATCTTTTTCAAGCAAGTGGGTCAGGGGCCGGGCTATTTTAGAAAAGTCTTGAATGAAACGTCGGTAAAAGCCGGAATGACCGAGAAAACTTCTAATTCCTTTAACGGTGGTGGGATGAGGTAATTTTGCAATAACGTCGACTTTAGCTCTATCGATCTCAATCCCGGATTTCGATATCTTATAGCCGAGGACAATGCCCTCTTTGACCATGAAATGGCATTTCTCCCAATTTAGAACTAAGTTAGTGTCTTCACACCATTTCAGCATACTTTCTATGTCACAACCCACAATTTCAGGTCATTTTTTCAAACTTCGACATTTTACTATTCACAAATTACTATTCATCGATCACTATTTATCGTTTTTTAGGTCAATTTGACATTCTGAGAAACATTCAGAAATTTTACTATTCACTTGACACTATTCATTCCCGAGAGAAAACCACTATTCACGTGCATTACTCATGTCATCGTAAATTTAGTTTACGAGTGTTCAAATTCGCGTAACCGTATTGGTTCAGGAGCGAATTCATGCATTATTATCAGGGACATTTCATTCGGACTAGAAATAGCCCGCACATCATCGTTAGGGCACTTGCATGCTATTCACTCGTAGGATAACTAAATTTATACTTTTGGTATAATTAACGATTTACGTATGTTTATTTGTAAATAAACGCTAATACGCGAACTATAAATGTGACTAACATGTCCGACACTCCCAACTATGATTCCAATATATTTTTATACTCATTTTTATAATATAAAAATTATAATATTAATTTACCCGGTGTTTTGGAAATTTATTTATTACGTATCGTACGTCTAACTTAATAACGTCGGTTTTCACAAAAATTAAACGATAATCACCCAAACTCTCCGTACTTGTACCCGACATATTTTTACAATTTTTACGACTTTATTACGTCCCGAATAACTTCAATAAAATTTATTTCTAACAAACCCGGTACCCGATTAAACCTAAAACCAAAAACTACATAATACTAATACTAACTTTTTAATTAAACCCAAAGACAACCCCCCCCCTTTCCCTCCTTTTTGGGCCGGCCAAACCCCCCCCCCCCCCCCCTTGGTCCTAAAATATGTAACCTCACCAACCAAATTAAATGCCTACCAAACTATTGTCTCTAAATATAAATTAAACTTTTTTTCATCCATTTAATCACAAATCATTTTCCTAGCTCAAGTAAACTTTTTTTTCTCTCATTTCTCTTATGGTGTAATCGACCTAGGGTGGTCAAGGAGCAAGAACAACAAATTTTACAAGATCTAGGTATAAACTTGTTCATATAGTCATCCTTGTTGGAGTTTTGAAATAAAAACTCAAGGATTAGTAGGTTTTTATCATCCAAACTCTCTAAACCTTCAAGTAAGTTAACAAACTCATTTTTATGATTTTTACAAGTTATTACCATGTTTATATATTTTTCTTACAAAAACTCATGCATATAATGGTTTATACCACTCTATTTTGTACATATGTAACTTTGAGCCCTAGAAATGAACTCATGAGAAACCCTTGTTAGACCTAGTGGATTGATGATGTTTAAGGACCCATGACACCCTAAGAAGGTGTATGGTAGGACTAGACTAGTTTTGTGGTGTTTGAAAGTGGTTTGATTGAAGATGGAACTAGTTTGGAGACTTGAAAATGGTTTTTGAAACATTTGAAATACCTACTGTCCCTATTTTCATTTCGTGGGAAAATCAGTAGATGGTGGCTAAGTTTTGACCAAAGATTTAGAAAATACTTTCAAAAATGAAACTTTAGGCGAAAGAACGGATTAAAACGAGCTTATAACGAAGGAGATATGATTTTTGCAAATTTAACGACGAAAACTATTTTTATAAAAACTGCTTGCTGTTTGGCAGATTTCAATGGGTAAAAAGAGGTGTTAAACATAACCTAGAGGAGCCGAGTTATCAAAATTATACTAGTATATACAAAGACGAATCCGTGGACATAAAGAACAAGGAAAACGAGCTTAAAACGACCAAGTTATACCCATTCTAACATAGTCAAACTATATATATATATATATATATATATATATATATATATATATATATATATATATATATATATATATATATATATATATATATATATATATATGGACACAAATAAAAATAATAACGTACGCACTAAATGGTATATTTTCTAGAAATGATACTAACGACTATTTTCTTATCAAATGAATACGTATGACCCAAGAGAATACTTATAAGACCTAACGACGTTATTTCAAGGTTTTCGATACAAGGAATTTAACACTAACAGTTTCATACGAGATAATACGACAAGTTATATACTCCTATATATGGACTTATTTTCCTAAGTATGGAAACTATTTTACCATGACGATAACTAGTATTTCTAAATTACGAGTGGTATGAGCATCATGTGCATGAGCATTCATTTCATTACGGCTTGATCTTAATTAGATCGCGATTATTCATTTAGGTTGCGGCTAGTGTGCGCGCCCCATTGTCCCGACTACTTTTACCTCATTGCACTATCTTTGTACCATCACTTCGAGGTGAGTTTCATAGCCCCGTTTTAATTCTATATTTTGATTTCAAATCCCACGGGGGAGAATACATTGCATTACTTATTTTTGTGTACATGCCTAAGTATAAAATTTCATACATTGCTTAAGTTGCCTTATTTACCACGTCTTGACAAGTCCCCTTTATTATTTCATGAACCGTTAATTAAGTTCCAAGCGAGAGTGAGTGAATAGATCTATTGAGGGTGACTCCTCCATCTGTGTTTGGGTTGCTCCAACAGAATTACAGATGCATTTCATGTCTTTATTATTAGAGTGTCTGGTAAACACTCATTGGGGCCAAGTAACGTCTAGCTTCGGGGTCATGAGCTTAAGAGCCAATGTATATATTTTTCCGGACATCCTATTTCTTGGCTTTACTTATGGCATATGTACACTAGATTTTAGTTATAAACCTATGATTATTCACCAACTTTATGTTGACCGTTTTTCGCAATGTATTTCTCCGGTAACTAAGGCATATTCTCATGGCATGCATGGAGTCACTTTGTGTATCAAGGATGACGCATCTCTTTTTGGATTTCATGCACTTATGAACTATCGTTTGATTGTACTAAATTATTTCCTTAAACCTTTTCTAACTTTTGGGACCTATGTTTTATAACTCTGGATATTTTGAATGAATCAAACGATGTATTTTCTAAACGACACTTTAGGTCGTTCAATATATCCTTGTTTGTGTGCTATGATCCGTTACACCCTCAGGTATTCCATTCCGTTGCCATTCAGGTATTTTGGGGGTGTGACAGATTGGTACCAGAGCTAAGGTTATAGCGAACTAGGATGCATCATGGACCCTAGACTATAACCACACCATCATAGCATATCATCATTTCATCATAAGTGTATATTTACTTATTTTTAGGTGATGCCATTATACGAGTTATTTATTTTTATTTCACCTTGATCATCACAGAGACATGTCTTCGAATCCCAACACTGTCATACTTTACACTATATCAGACTCTGATGATGAGGACTCTGTGTCCTCCACTGCTGTTTCACCATTTGTTTCTCCTACACCTGAGTTGCCACTTTTGGCGTCAGATGATGATACCGAACCTTTTGAGGATGAGGAGACGGCTCCTACTCCTCATGTCCATCCTATTGTACCACTTGATGTCACCCGTGTACCCACAGATATACCATCTCCTACTACTACTATCCATTCAGAGCCGAGACTTATGTTTCCTAGGGATAAGACTATCCAGGTTGCTAGGAAGAGGGTTCGTTATGCTACATCTACTTATAGGAGTCTTCCTAGTCCTACTGTGCCTACACCACCACCACCAGTATACCACATAGGTGAGAGTTCGAGAGCGGCTGCAGCTAGGGATCCTACAGCCGTTACACTGGAGGATCAGTTTGATGCTCAGCAGGAGCAAGTTGATAGCTTGGGGTATAGAGTTGATGAGATTATTACCACTCGACTTGAGGCTGTAGAGGAGCAGGTTGAGGATTTGATTCAGGGCAGAGTTAGTATTGATGTGTCTTACCATGGACTCGAGGCACGACAGTTGAGTCACCAGGAGCAGATTGATCTACTTAGAGATGAGTTACCTGAGATTCGAGATAGAGCTCAGGCGAGACAGGAGACTCAGTGGGAGCAGGTAGACCAGTTGGCAGTGATCCGAGAGAGGTTAGTTGTATTGGAGCGTAGAGATGCTTCTTTTTAGTTACGTGTCCAGCACTTAGAGGAGATCGTGGTTGCGATGGATCGTGAGATTCGCCGCTTGAGGGGAGAGCCTGGACCATCTAGAGCACCTGGAGGAGCCTAGACGTAGACTGGTATTATATTAGCTTTTATTATTTTCCTAGTCCCGAGGTGTGGGACATAGTTCAAGAACTTGTAGTCTTTTGGTTGTTGTACAAACAAATATATCAAGTGTGACTCAACTATGTTGGAAATGTTGTGCTATATATTATATCGGTCCATGTAGGCCGAAATTTTCATGTATTATATTCATGTGTTGTGATTATATTTATGATGTTTCGTGGTTGCTCTTTATTATTATTGTATTTATACAGGTTGTGGTAGTATATATACATGTCGTGGTTGTATTTATACAGGTTGTGGTTGTATATATACATGTCGTGGTTGTATCTAGACAGATTGTGGTTGTATTCTTACATGTCGTGGTTGTATTTATACTTGTTGTGGTTGTATATATTTATACATGTTGTGGGTGTATATCTTTGGTTCGATGACTATTTCTATTATGATTTTTCTCATGGTTATTTCCATTGTGATTTATCAGAAATATGGCACCAAGGAAGAGTAAGACTGCACCAGAAACACCCGCTATGACTCAAGCCGCTATCCGCAAGTTGGTCAGGGATAGTATTGCAGAAGCTCTGGAGATTGAGAGAGCTGAGGTTGCTGCTAGGGCTGCTGAGACTGCTTCTAATACAGGGGCAGTTGAACCAACCGCTATTAGGCGTGAATGTACATGGAAAGATTTCAAGATTAGTGATCCTATCAAGTTTAAAGGCACTGAAGGAGCGGTTGCTTTGATCTGCTGGTTTGAAAAGATTGAGAATGTATTTCTCATGTGCGGATGCCCGGATGTCAGCAAAGTAAAATTTGCTACAGGTATGCTTCTTGATGAAGCTATGTCTTGGTGGAATTCGTATGCTCAGCCGATTGGTATGGAGAATGCTTACAAGCTAACTTGGGAGGAATTCAAGAAACTGATGTCTAAGAAGTTTTGCCCTCGTACCGAGGTGCAAAAGTTGGAAACAGAATTTTATGAGCTTGTGACTAAAGGTGATGACATCGAGACCTACTTCAGGAGATTTCAGGAGTTGGCTGCACTATGTCCAACTATGGTTCCCGATGATGAGAAAAAGATGGAAAACTTTGTTGGTGGATTGCCCGAAAGTGTTCGAGGTGATGTGATTTCTTTTGATCCTCAATCAATGGAAGAGGCTATTCGTATAATTCAGAAACTCATGGTCCAAGTGGTAAAAGGAAAATCTGCTTTCAACAACAATAACCGTTCAAACAACACCAACTACAACAACACTCGAAACAACAACAACTATAACAACAATCGAAACCGCAACTATCCCAATAACCGAAACAACAATCCAAACAATAACATCAACAACAAGAGAAGGTTTGATTACAACCAAGGTGGAAACGCTGTTCAGCCGCCACCTAAGAGGCAGGAAGTAGCAAAGGTTTATGCTGCAGGACCAAATGATAGAAAAGGTTACACTGGTAACCTACCTAAATGTGAAAGGTGTCAGAAGCATCATAACCCAGGTCGTTGTCCAGATTTGTGTGGCAATTGCAAGAAGCTTGGTCACCACATCAAAGATTGTAGACTTCCAATCGTGGGTGACAATCAGAAACCACCAGTAACATGCTATGGTTGTGGAGAAATTGGACACTTTAAGAGTGATTGTCCAAAGAAGGGGAAGAATCAAGGAACTGGAAACCAAAATGGAATGGCTCGAGGAAGAGCTTATGTTATGGGAGGAGAAGATGTCAAAGAAGACCCGAATGTTGTTGCGGGTACGTTCCTCGTTAATAATCGTTATGCATCCATTTTATTTGATTCAGGAGCGGATAGAAGTTTTGTTTCTATTGCATTTGCACCTTTACTTAACATAGAACCAACCCCATTAGACATTTCCTATATCGTTGAACTAGCCGATGGGTCTTTAGTTAACACCAACACCATTGTTCGTGGTTGCACTGTAAATTTCCTAAACCATCCATTCAATATAGACCTTATGCCCGTAGAACTTGGAAGTTTCGACGTTGTGATCGGTATGGATTGGTTATCTCGGCATCGAGCGAGAATTATTTGTGATGAGAAAGTTGTTCACCTTCCTTATAACGGTGAAACTTTGGTTGTTCGGGGAGAGCGAAGTGGAACTAGACTCAGTATTATATCGTGCATTAAAACCGAGAAGTACATAAAGAAGGGTTGTTATGCATTCTTGGCTCACATCACGGAGAAGAAGTCGGATGAGAAACGACTTGAAGATGTGCCAATTGTTAAGGAATTTCAGGAAGTTTTTCCGGAAGAATTGCCAGGACTTCCGCCTACACGCCAAGTTGAGTTTCAAATCGAATTAGTGCCAGGAGCTGCACCAATTGCACGAGCACCGTATAGACTTGCACCTTCGGAGATGCAAGAATTATCGAATCAACTACAAGAACTCTTGGACAAAGGATTCATTAGACCGAGTTCCTCGCCTTGGGGAGCGCCGGTTTTGTTTGTGAAAAAGAAGGACGGAACTTTCCGAATGTGCATCGACTATCGTGAGCTGAACAAGTTAACGGTGAAGAACCGTTATCCACTCCCCAGAATCGACGACTTGTTCGACCAGTTACAAGGTTCTAGTTTTTATTCCAAGATTGATTTAAGATCCGGTTACCATCAACTTAAAGTTCGGGAAGAGGATATCCCGAAGGCGGCATTTAGAACACGCTATGGTCATTATGAGTTTCAAGTGATGCCTTTTGGATTAACCAACGCACCTGCGGTATTTATGGATCTCATGAATAGGGTGTGCAAACCGTATCTTGATAAGTTTGTGATCGTATTCATTGACGACATCTTGATTTATTCCAAGAGTAAGGAAGATCACGAAGAACACCTCAGAACAATCCTGGAACTACTCAAGAGGGAACAATTGTATGCCAAATTTTCAAAGTGTGATTTTTGGATACGAAGAGTTCAATTTCTTGGCCATGTTATTGATAGCCAAGGTTTACAAGTCGACCCGGCAAAGATCGAGGCAGTTAAGGATTGGGCTACGCCCAAGTCTCCTACGGAAATTCGTCAATTCCTAGGACTTGCCGGATATTACAGAAGGTTTATTGAAGGGTTTTCTAAGATAGCGAAATCGTTGACAAAGCTGACACAAAAGAATGAAAAGTACGAGTGGGGAGAAAAACAAGAGTACGCATTTCAGTTATTGAAACAAAAGCTTTGTAGCGCACCGATTTTGTCACTACCTGAAGGTATTGAGAACTTTGTGGTATATTGCGATGCTTCGCATCAAGGACTTGGAGCTGTGCTAATGCAAAACGAGAAGGTGATAGCTTATGCATCTAGACAGCTTAAGACACACGAGAAGAATTACACTACGCACGACTTGGAGTTGGGTGCGGTAGTTTTTGCACTCAAGATTTGGAGACACTACCTTTATGGTACCAAGTGTGTAATTTTTACCGACCACAAGAGCTTACAGCATATACTCGATCAGAAGGAACTTAATATGAGACAACGTCGTTGGCTAGAATTGTTGAGTGATTATGATTGTGAAATCCGATATCACCCAGGAAAAGCAAATGTTGTAGCAGATGCACTTAGCCGAAAAGAACGACTCAAACCTTTGAGAGTTAGGTCATTGGGAATGACTATCATTTCGCCATTACCATCAAAAATTCTAGAAGCTCAGATTAAGGCTCTCAAAGAAGAAAATCAACCACATGAGAAACTTTATGGTATGCCAGAAAGCGATAATGGCTTTGTAAAGAGATCGGACGGAGTGTTATGCTTCAAGGACCGAAGTTGGATACCACTCTATGGTGGAGTGCGAGAATTGATTATGCATGAATCACACAAGTCGAAGTACTCTATTCATCCAGGTTCTGATAAGATGTATCAGGATCTCAAAAAGCTTTTTTTTGGTGGCCGAACATGAAAGCTGAAATAGCTACGTACGTCAGCAAATGTCTTACTTGTGCTAAAGTGAAAGCCGAGTACCAGAAGCCGTCAGGGTTACTTCAACAACCAGAAATTCCACAATGGAAGTGGGAACGTATTGCTATGGACTTTGTCACTAAACTTCCTAAGACGTCAGGAGGTTTCGATGCTATTTGGGTAATTGTCGATCGTCTTACCAAATCAGCTCATTTCATACCCATTAGAGAGACTTATTCTATGGAACAACTTGCTAGACTTTATGTCAAGGAAATAGTCTCAAGACACGGTGCACCAGTTTCCATCATTTCCGACAGAGATAGTCGTTTTACCTCAAATTTTTGGCGGTCATTGCAAGATTCTTTTGGATCTAAGTTAGATATGAGCACTGCTTACCATCCCCAGACTGATGGTCAGAGCGAGAGAACTATTCAGACGCTTGAGGACATGCTTAGAGCATGTGTGATTGACTTTGGAAATGGTTAGGCTAACCATTTGCCGTTGATCGAGTTTTCCTATAACAACAGCTACCATTCAAGCATAAAGGTTGCACCATTCGAGGCACTTTATGGTCGTAAGTGTCGATCTCCAGTTTGTTGGGCCGAAGTCGGTGAAGTACAATGTACTGGCCCGGAGATGGTGCAAGAGACAACGGAAAAGATAATTCAGATTCGAGAGAGACTCGAAACTGCTAGAAGTCGACAGAAAAGCTACGCAGATGTTCGACGCAAACCATTGGAATTTCAGGTCGGAGACAAAGTCATGTTGAAAGTCTCGCCTTGGAAGGGCGTGATACGATTTGGAAAACGCGGGAAGTTGAACCCGAGATACATTGGGCCATTCAAGATCCTGGAGAGGATTGGTCCGGTTGCTTACAAGCTTGAACTTCCATCAGAACTTAGCAACGTACACAACACGTTTCATGTTTCGAACCTCAAGAAATGTCTTTCGGACGAGTCTGCCATTATACCATTAGAAGAAATACAACTCGATGACAAGCTTAAATTTGTGGAAGAACCAGTTGAAATAATGGATCGCGAGATCAAACAGTTGAAACAAAGTCGAATTCCGATCGTGAAGGTTCGCTGGAATTCTCGAAGAGGACCCGAGTTTACTTGGGAACGAGAAGACCAAATGCGACGCAAGTATCCACAACTTTTCACCAAGCCTATTACCGAGACCAACACTAACTGAATTCAGGGACTGAATTCCTTTTTGGATGGGCGACTGTCACAACCCACAATTTCAGGTCATTTTTCCAAACTTCGACATTTTACTATTCACAAATTACTATTCATCGATCACTATTCATCGTTTTACTATTCATCATTTTTGAGGTCAATTTGACATTCCGAGAAATATTCAGAAATTTTACTATTCACTTGACACTATTCATTCCCGAGAGAAAACCACTATTCACGTGCATTACTCATGTCATCGTAAATTTAGTTTACGAGTGTTCAAATTCGCGTAACCGTATTGGTTCAGGAGCGAATTCATGCATTATTATCAGGGACATTTCATTCGGACTAGAAATAGCCCGCACATCATCATTAGAGCACTTGCATGCTATTCCACTCGTAGGATAACTAAATTTATACTTTTGGTATAATTAACGATTTACGTATGTTTATTTGTAAATAAACGCTAATACGCGAACTATAAATGTGACTAACATGTCCGACACTCCCAACTATGATTCCAATATATTTTTATACTCATTTTTATAATATAAAAATTATAATATTAATTTACCCGGTGTTTTGGAAATTTATTTATTACGTATCGTACGTCTAACTTAATAACGTCGGTTTTCACAAAAATTAAACGATAATCACCCAAACTCTCCGTACTTGTACCCGACATATTTTTACAATTTTTACGACTTTATTACGTCCCGAATAACTTCAATAAAATTTATTTCTAACAAACCCGGTACCCGATTAAACCTAAAACCAAAAACTACATAATACTAATACTAACTTTTTAATTAAACCCAAAGACAACCCCCCCCCCCTTTCCCTCCTTTTTGGGCCGGCCAAACCCCCCCCCCCCCCCCCCCCTTGGTCCTAAAATATCTAACCTCACCAACCAAATTAAATGCCTACCAAACTATTGTCTCTAAATATAAATTAAACTTTTTTTCATCCATTTAATCACAAATCATTTTCCTAGCTCAAGTAAACTTTTTTTTCTCTCATTTCTCTTATGGTGTAATCGACCTAGGGTGGTCAAGGAGCAAGAACTACAAATTTTACAAGATCTAGGTATAAACTTGTTCATATAGTCATCCTTGTTGGAGTTTTGAAATAAAAACTCAAGGATTAGTAGGTTTTTATCATCCAAACTCTCTAAACCTTCAAGTAAGTTAACAAACTCATTTTTATGATTTTTACAAGTTATTACCATGTTTATATATTTTTCTTACAAAAACTCATGCATATAATGGTTTATACCACTCTATTTTGTACATATGTAACTTTGAGCCCTAGAAATGAACTCATGAGAAACCCTTGTTAGACCTAGTGGATTGATGATGTTTAAGGACCCATGACACCCTAAGAAGGTGTATGGTAGGACTAGACTAGTTTTGTGGTGTTTGAAAGTGGTTTGATTGAAGATGGAACTAGTTTGGAGACTTGAAAATGGTTTTTGAAACATTTGAAATACCTACTGTCCCTATTTTCATTTCGTGGGAAAATCAGTAGATGGTGGCTAAGTTTTGACCAAAGATTTATAAAATACTTTCAAAAACAAAACTTTAGGCGAAAGAACGGATTAAAACGAGCTTATAACGAAGGAGATATGATTTTTGCAAATTTAACGACGAAAACTATTTTTATAAAAACTGCTTGCTGTTTGGCAGATTTCAATGGGTAAAAAGAGGTGTTAAACGTAACCTAGAGGAGCCGAGTTATCAAAATTATACTAGTATATACAAAGACGAATCCGTGGACATAAAGAACAAGGAAAACGAGCTTAAAACGACCAAGTTATACCCATTCTAACATAGTCAAACTATATATATATATATATATATATATATATATATATATATGGACACAAATAAAAATAATAACGTACGCACTAAATGGTATATTTTCTAGAAATGATACTAACGACTATTTTCTTATCAAATGAATACGTATGACCCAAGAGAATACTTATAAGACCTAACGACGTTATTTCAAGGTTTTCGATACAAGGAATTTAACACTAACAGTTTCATACGAGATAATACGACAAGTTATATACTCCTATATATGGACTTATTTTCCTAAGTATGGAAACTATTTTACCATGACGATAACTAGTATTTCTAAATTACGAGTGGTATGAGCATCATGTGCATGAGCATTCATTTCATTACGGCTTGATCTTAATTAGATCGCGATTATTCATTTAGGTTGCGGCTAGTGTGCGCGCCCCATTGTCCCGACTACTTTTACCTCATTGCACTATCTTTGTACCATCACTTCGAGGTGAGTTTCATAGCCCCGTTTTAATTCTATATTTTGATTTCAAATCCCACGGGGGAGAATACATTGCATTACTTATTTTTGTGTACATGCCTAAGTATAAAATTTCATACATTGCTTAAGTTGCCTTATTTACCACGTCTTGACAAGTCCCCTTTATTATTTCATGAACCGTTAATTAAGTTCCAAGCAAGAGTGGGTGAATAGATCTATTGAGGGTGACTCCTCCATCTGTGTTTGGGTTGCTCCAACAGAATTACAGATGCATTTCATGTCTTTATTATTAGAGTGTCTGGTAAACACTCATTGGGGCCAAGTAACGTCTAGCTTCGGGGTCATGAGCTTAAGAGCCAATGTATATATTTTTCTGGACATCCTATTTCTTGGCTTTACTTATGGCATATGTACACTAGATTTTAGTTATAAACCTATGATTATTCACCAACTTTATGTTGACCGTTTTTCGCAATGTATTTCTCAGGTAACTAAGGCATATTCTCATGGCATGCATGGAGTCACTTTGTGTATCAAGGATGACGCGTCTCTTTTTGGATTTCATGCACTTATGAACTATCGTTTGATTGTACTAAATTATTTCCTTAAACCTTTTCTAACTTTTGGGACCTATGTTTTATAACTCTGGATATTTTGAATGAATCAAACGATGTATTTTCTAAACGACACTTTAGGTCGTTCAATATATCCTTGTTTGTGTGCTATGATCCGTTACACCCTCAGGTATTCCATTCTGCTGCCATTCAGGTATTTTGGGGGTGTGACATTCTAAATGGGAGAGGCATGAAGTGAAAGAATCTCCATAAACCGAGAAATCATCCATGAAAACTTCCATGGTTTTCTTGATCATGTCCGAGAATATCGACATCATACACCTTTGGAACGTGCCTGGAGCATTGCATAAGCCAAATGCATACGACGATAGGCAAACGTACCATAAGGGCAAGTAAAGGTAGTCTTTTCCTGGTCCGGAGGGTCAATTGGTATTTGAAAATAGCCGGAAAATCCATCAAGAAAACAATAGAACTCATTTCCCGCTAGGCGTTCTAGCATTTGATCCATAAATGGAAGTGGGAAACGAGTCGCATCATTCAATTTACGATAATCAATACAAACTCTCCATCCGGTAACAAGACGTGTCGGAATCAATTCATTATCTTCATTAGTTACGACGGTCATTCCACCTTTCTTCGGTACGCAGTGGACCGGGCTAACCCAAGAGCTATCCGAAACTGGATAAATCATTCCGGCATCGAGGTGTTTGATAACTTCCTTTTTCATAACCTCATGAATTTTCGGGTTAACCCGTCGTTGTTGCTGAACGGACGGCTTGTAATTGTCTTCAAGTAAGATCTTATGCGTGCAAAAACGAGGATCGATACCCTTAATATCAGAAATTTGCCAAGCGATGGCACTCTTATGCTTCTTTAGCACATCTAAGAGACGTTTCTTCTCCTCATCTTTAAGTTCTTTAGAAATAATGACGGGAAGTTTGTCGGTTTCTTCCAAAAATGCGTATTCGAGATGAGGAGGCAAATCCTTGAGCTCAGGCTCCGGAGGATTCTCAGTAGACGGCTTAACTTCTTTAACGTCGGCCATTTTAAGGTCCATCGGAGGGAGGGACGGGTTGGGATCTTCGTTTAATAATTTCTTAATCAAAAGAACATCTCCCTCCGGGTCACAATCGGAATGATCAATTTCCGGTGAAATCAAATCATTAGCAAGAAAGGCCTCGATCTCTTCCAAAATGAAATCACTTCCCTCAAACGGAGTAAGGGAAGGGGAAGGATCGGAAATTATCGGTTCAGAAGAATGAGTGGGATTGCCACTCGAAGCATGTTCGGTAAAACCAAGTAATTCTTGAGCGTACTCCTCCGTAACTTTGTCGATAACGTCGATTCGGTTAACGGAATATTTGTCATACTCGGAGGAGTACCTCGCGGTTTGATCCAAATTAAAAGTTATGGTTTCGGTACCAACGCGTAGGGTAATTTCTTCATCGAAAACATCAATTAAAGCACGGCCAGTCCTTAGGAAACCTCTCCCGAGAATGAGAGGTACCCGAAGATCAGCATCGAAATCAACAATGACAAAATCGGCAGGGAAATGGAATTTTCCCACATTAACGAAGACATCCTAGGCTATTCCCATCGGGCAGGAAGTAGTTCGGTCGGCTAGCTCGAGGGTCATGCAAGTCGGAGTTAATTCGGGTAAAGACAACTTTTTCCAGATTGATAACGGCATTAGGTTAATACTAGCGCCAAGATCGGCCAAGGCGAAGCATTGAACCATCCCAGGAAAATTACACGGAATGAGAAATCGTCCGGGGTCTTCAAGCTTTTCGGGAAGCTTTTTGAGGATAACCGCCGAGCAATTCTCATTCATCTAGGTTCATGATATTTCAAACAATTTTTCCTTATTATTCAAAAGTCCTTTTAACATTGACGCAAATTTTGGCATTAAAAGTATAGCATCCGCGAGACTTATGTCAAAGTGTAATTCTTGAAAAATCTGATAAAACTTTTCCATCTGGTTTTTATCTTTCTCACGGTGCTTTTGTTCGTTTAAGCGTGACGGATAAGGCAAATTTGTTTTGACGGGAGTTTCTTTCTCAGTTTCGTTAAC